>CM044895.1:20151702-21454878 GCA_024500025.1 Syzygium aromaticum
TGGATAAGACGATGGCCTTATTGTGTGAGCACTTTCATTTGCCCCGAATGGAGCGTGACGTGACGCGATTTGTAAAGAGGTGTAGAGTATGTTATGTGGAAAAAATCAGAGATACCAATGCCGGTTTATATATGCCTCTACCTGTTCCCGATGCTCCCTGATAGGATATCAGTCTTGATTTCGTCTTGGGAATGCCAAGAACACAACGGAATAAGGATTCCATAATGGTGGTTATCAACAGATTTTCGAATATGGTTCACTTTATTCCCTGTAACAAGACATTTGATGCTTCACAGGTTGCTCAATTATTTTTGCAAGAGATTGTTAAGTTACATGGAGTTCCCAAGTCCATAACTTCATATTGTAATGTGAAGTTTGTGAGTCACTTTTGGCGCACTCTTTGGAGACACATGGGAACCAGATTGCAGTTTAGTTCTTCTCATCATCCTCAGACTGATAGTCATATAGAAGTTGTCAATCGAAGCTTAAGGAATTTGCTGCGGAGCTTGATTGGAGATAATCCGGCGATAGTGGGACTTGGTATTGCCTCGGGCAGAATTTGCATATAACAAATCTGAGAACTGAACTACTAGCAAGACTCCTTTTGAGGTGATTTATGGGTGTAATCTAATTACTCCATTAGATCTCACACCGATACCAGTTCTCAAGCAATTTAGTTCGGAAGTTGAAAAACATGCAAAGCATATCAAAGAGCTGCATTCCCAGGTCCATAATCAGACCAACAAGCAGAACATAAAGTATAAGCAGCGCGTGGATATATGTAGGAAAAGAGTCATCTTCAAGGAAGGTGATCTAATTTGGATTCACCTTAGAAAAAAACGATTTCCAGCGGGTAGGTTTGGCAAGCTTCAACTTAGAACTGATAGACCCTTCAAAGTTTTGGAGCGAATTAGTGACAATGCTTACAAGATCGAATTGCCAGGTAAGTATAATGTATCCAGAACTTTTAATATAGCAGATTTGTCACCTTACTATGCTGAAGAGGAAGAAGATCCTGAGGAGGTTGACGACAATGAAGGCGAAGCAATTTCGAGGACGAATCTTTCTCTAGCAAGGGAGGATGATGCACCTAGGGAATCGGTGGATCCGTTATGCAACTAAACGAACCGATGGGCTCGAAGTCAACGATCTCGGATTGAGTTCAAATTTGGTCGACTGAAGCAAAACGGCGTGCTGATCAATACTCACCACTATTAATTATGATTAACGATGGATTTTCGCGATTCAAAGTCGTTTAGATGGGTTTTTCTATTTTTTTAGTATTTTTATGGGTTAATTTAGTAAATGGCAGTTTCGTAATTTTGCGTTTTGATGTTTACTTAATCCTAGTAGGGTTAGGTTTGGAAATATATAAACTTGTTTTAGAATTTCGTTTTATCAAACTTTGGATATTTTAAATTGATAATCATACTTGGAGGAAAAAAAACTGTGAAAATTAATTTAAATATGTAAAAAGAACACATAATAGATTGAATTTGCATGAGACAAGAAAATGGTAGTTGTTCTCTGAATAGAGGCAATAAGCGAGGATTGTTATTCTTTCAGTGGAATAAATGGGTGCTTGGGTCGTAAATAAAATTTAATTACTATGTTTTATTATTTTTTGAAGGACAATTTTGGAAGGAATAGAAAGCGAGTCGATCGAATGTTCAGACCGAATATATAGATAAATGAAGGGTAGTTTTGAACTGAATAAGCGAGTCAATTGATTGTTTTGACTCATAGAAAGATGTTGTTTATGTGATAAGCACATTACTTCAGATAATGGAGATTATGGAATCTTTATTACCGTAAACAAATAATTAAAGAACTGATTATAGCATGCAGGACCAAGGCACACGCATATGCAATTATTAGCAGTTGATTTGTTCCCATTCCGCAAGCAAAATTCACTTGCCTCTCGGCATTACTTATGTAAAAGAGAGGCAATCAAAAGAGGCCAGTCCTAAATTACTGGGGTCTGCCCCAGTGGCAGCCCTTTCTACCTAAGGAGGGAGAGGTGGGGAATTCGATTTCCCACAATCTCAGGAGAAGTTAGGGATGAGAATTTTAAATTTCAGATATGAGTTTCGACTCCCACGTTCTATAAGGAGATAAGACAAAAGTCTGAGAATGAGTTGAGAGTTAAAATAAGGTAGACAAAAAAAAAAAAAAAAAAGAGGCCAATCCTGATGAAATGGAAACCATTTGGGTAGTCCAAAGTGAACGCATATGCTACGGTCCATGTGGATCCAGGAAGATCATGAATTATTAGAGACAATCAAAGCTTTATGGCTGAGAATGGAATCACTCCCGGATGAATCCTTTGAATGTTGACAAAGGAGTTTTAAAGTAG
This sequence comes from Syzygium aromaticum, assembly GCA_024500025.1. Lineage (NCBI taxonomy): Eukaryota > Viridiplantae > Streptophyta > Magnoliopsida > Myrtales > Myrtaceae > Syzygium > Syzygium aromaticum. The sequence goes on from CM044895.1 coordinate 20,154,059, forward strand.
CCTATTTCAGGATTACGCGTGGCAGAGTGACGGGATTGACCCGATAAGATTAGGGTGCGACGGGAAATTATAAATTCCGACCGTATGTGACTTTGATTGTATACCACTTAATCCTTATCTAATTGACAGCCACAATGGTAACTCTACCAAAGTACCATGCATGCATTTGGATTTGGCCACCGTAAGTTATCATACCATTGTAGAGCACTACACATTGTCGAAGTGCCGAGTGTCATGAACTATGGACATTTGCCCATGTGTGTTGCCAATTGTCAAAGGTCTATGTGTCAATCATCTCCCGAAAATCCACTAACAAAAATGCTTATTAAAGAACTTATTCGGATAAGGAGTGAAATTTTCTATAATCATACTTAGCAGCTCAGACAGCCGGGGTAGACACCCTATCATCGAGGTCACACAACTTCAGGTGAGAGCAGCCGAGATCGCACGATCCTAGGTGATCCAGACCTGGCCCTTTCACGATCATCGAAATTCTAGGTGAGCCTGCCTAGTTTGTTCAACTTTGGCACAAGGGGTCTTTAGATGCGTGAAGTTCTTAGCAAATGCCAAACCAAACCCACCCAAAGTCCCAGAGAGGATATAAAGTACACCAGTATAATTGCCAAAGTAGAAAGCGAGCAGAAGCAGTATTTTGATGTTTTTCATGACGTCCCCGCATACAAGTTACAGAAGTTTTCGAATTGGACTGTAATGGAGTTTTACACTCGTATACAATTGATCGGCAAGCAACCATTTGGAATTGGATGTTGTAACTCACCTTTTCTAACTCGCCTGGCTATAATCCACCGGAAATACCATGGAGGACATTGTCGCACAACAACATCACAAGATCAAGATGCAGATCCTGTCCAATAAAAGCCCCATCTGGACAATGGGCTTATGGAGGTGGGACTTTCGTGTCTGAGCCAAGTCGAAGTACTTAATACTCTGATCCGGGACTCGACTGGATACGACGATACCCGACTTGAACCCAATGCTATTGAAGCTCGAGCTCGACCCTAGTAAACTTTCAATAAACCCAAAGGTTTACTTGATAAGACCAAAGACCTAAGCCCGAGTTAAGCTCAATACCCTATGCCTCTATACAATGTGAAACGCACATGGCCCGATTCTCCTAAGTGCGACTTTGATCTCGTGCTGATTTTAACACCGGAATGACTCGAACTCGTAAAGAACCGAGTCGGGCTTTGGTTGTCCGCACATCGAGGGCAGAGATCTCGCGAGTAGCTTGCCTCAGTTACGCCCTTGCGCGGACATCTCAAAATCGTAATTATCACAGACGCGACGTCTCTAACTTGGTCGAGCTTCCTTCCTTTGTCCCGAGCCTCGTTAGTTCACTTTTGGAGCACCTTTATGTTCTAGCGACTGGGTTGTTTATTTCTTTCTAATCTCGGATGGAAGGATTATCTTCATCGTCTCTCTCTTCAGCTGTGACTTTTATTGCACGGCTGAGATCTTGCAAATCATTACCAGGAATCACTATTTTTCATTTAGGGAAATGGTCAGCTAGCAGTGCCGTGACCGGTGACTTCTCTGCCGTCAATTCAACCGGTTTCTCGGGAGAATTAGAATTCCAACAATATTAAGCAGTGTATTTTCCTTGTTTAACCGCTTAACCCATCAATGATTATGGACGTGCTTAATATGTTTTGATATAGACTAATGAAGGTTGTGCAACTGGACCGATTATGCCCGAAAACCGGACCAGTCTACCCTGAAAACCAATCCGATTCCAGGTCTCCGTTGGAACTAGTTCAATTCTCATTTTCAAATTTTTTAAACTCGCGCGAATCGGTCTAGTTCCCAATTTCGAGTAAAGAACTAACCAGAAACCAGACCAAATTTAGAACCCGTTTCATAAAGCTTAGAAATCCTAATTTTACTCTTGCATTCCATTCTCTATTCTCTCCAGCCTCACTCAGACAATTCATGACTCTCTCTCTCTCTCTCTCTCTCTCTCTCTCGTGACTCGTGCGTGTGCGCGCCCCTCACTCTCATCCTCACTCGTTTAAGCCTCGCAACCCTCACTCATTCCTGGCTTATTTCGCCCTCGTTCATATTTTAGTTTGAATCGTTTTTTTGCTCATATTATTTTGCTATAAAAATGAAACCTAGAAAGGGAACAAAAGAATAAAAAAATAAGTTCTCGATTTCATGGCAAATAGGGTAAGTTTTAGGTCCCAAAAACTGGGAACCTATTTTAATAAGATAGATTCCAGTGAAACCTACATACTCCACAACCGATCACCCCTTAGACTAATAACAGTGTATTTTTCATGCAGAATAAATAAAATTATCTTTGCAGATGCTTTTCATTGGGGTTTTTCAATTGGAGTTTTGAACCCAAAACGATGCATTCCAGACTATGGCAATCGCAATTAATTTCTGTTGCCGTAAGTCTTGCATATTATTACCTAGATTTTTTTTTTTTTAATAAGGGATATAGATCTCATCTTCCCATGACTTTTTTATAATCCTGGTTGCCCATCTATCGTAATATAACATCTGTGGTCACAAAGAGCACCGCTACAAATTCAGCAGAACAGTGCCGTGGCATTAGGCTAGCCGGACTCGCGAGAGATAATGTAGTTGTGTGTGTTAAAACGTCATAAAACACTAGTTAAAAGTCCATGACATGATTTACCCGTGTCTAGGATAATTACCGAACTTTTTTCTGATAATTCCTAGATGATATTATTTTTCTTGTTTTAGAGTACTACCCAACATCTAAAAGTTGCTGTTTAAATTTTCTTAAAGCCTTTTATCTGTTGCTCGAGTAATATGGATAGATTTATTTCTCCATGTAAAAACCAAAGCGCTCTCTCGACATTTTTTGTCTCCTACCGTTTTCTCAATTCATGAAAAATGGTACATGTGATCTAAATTGCACCGTTGCTTAACGGTACCATTACGCTGGCAACGCTCTTTATCATTTTCAGAGGAATACTTTTCATTTCGCTAAGGGAAATCCAAACAAAATAAACAAACGCTGATATTTATCGATTTTCATGCAGAAACAATGCGGAAATGCGTAGATGCGATGCGTTTCTTTCCTGCCCTCTCCTTCGCGTTTGAATCTGACCCAGTTCGAGAAATGAGCAACCACACATTCGTGGCCCACACAGGCGAAAGCTATAATGCGAAAATATCTCCGTCTACACTCTTTGTCATTTCACCAACCGATTTTTCCTTCTCCATCATCAGCTAATTTTTGGCACAAAACATTGTTGGCGATATTAATAAGAGAAAATTCCAAAAATCACCATCGTTCCTCACATTTCATCCTGCTGCCACTTTACCCTGAGAAAACGTCGCTTTTTTTAAAATTTCGAATTCTCCAAGACAACTACTAACCTTGACCTCTAGTAGGATGCCAAAAAGAATAATCGGAACCGAAACCCAACCCGATCCGAAACTTTCGAATCTTTTTCGGTTCGGTTCTCTTTCGATTCGTGTAATGGACAAAACAATCTGTTTTTGTCCCACCAGATCGAAGGAGATGTGTTAAGTTTTAGGATGCCGTGGGTGGCCGAGAGAGAGGGGCTCTGTTGTTGGTGGCAGCAATAGCTGCAAGAACGGCGAGGTGGAGCTCAACAGTAATAGACGGCGGCAGTAGGCGATGGGGCGGGCATCGAACGGCACTGGCCAGAGGAGTTACGAGATTTAAGGTTGTTTAATAGGTCGGAAGAATTAGGCAGGAACGAACCGTTCGGTCTCTTTTCCTTCTTTTAAATTACCAATGACCTAAACCGAACCGTTTTCCAAATTCAGGTTTCATATGGATCCAGGTCACAAAACGCGTAGGGTGGGCGCGGGCATTACGAAAGGTCCCAATCGAATCCATACCCCTTGACGCCGGGGCTGATAAAAGTCGGGCGGTTGTGTTTCCGATATAATTTCGGGATTTCGAGAGCAGTAGGAAATCTAGGAATCGCGCGAACAATTTCGTCTAAAGACAATTAACTTCCTCAAACGATACGAAAAATGTGGCTTAAATGCTTTTAAAAGCAGAGGAAAGGTGGCGAGCTGCTAAAGTCTAAGCGGCCGCATCATCGGTATTTTAGCCATCAACAATGTCAACTAGAAAACACGGTCGCCAGGCCATGGCAAAACGGTCGCATTCGTGCCAATTCACGTGATGGCGGTTTGCTTTTGAAGACCAAAAACCGGGGGGAAGGCGCCTGCGAAAAGGCTTCAGATTCCTCGCATTTGCTTTGGTCACTGTCTAAAAAATACGGGACTTCCGCACGTGCCCAGTCACGTGATCCGACGAAGTCTCAAATTTACGCATCCGCCCTTTGCGTTCTCGCTTCTCTATTTCCATTTCCTTTTCATTTCTCAAGTTTAAGTCCCAATTCCCGCATTGCATTTCGCGCTGCCCAAGAACTACTCCGCCGTTTTTCTTATGTTTAATACCCCGATTTAAGTGAATTTCTACGGAAAAAACGATGATTAAAAAAAAAGAAAAGAACACACACGCCGGTTAGGTTTCGCTCGTTCATCCACCCTCACGGGAACACTTGATCATGATTTTCCTCTTCTTTTTTTTTTTGTGGACATGTACAACCTATCAATATCAACACCGTATGCGTCGTCGTCGGAGACGTTCCGGCGCCCATAAAACGGCCGGCGACCGGAAAAGCCCCTCCCCCTGAAAAGACGAACGGTCAAATCGCCGGCAGCGACTCCGGCCGCCACAACATCTCCGGCCCGTCGTCAGGTTCACAACTACCCTCCGGGAAATCGAACAACCCGCCTAGTATCACAAACTCGTTGTCCGTTTCGTGGTTATTACTGTTGCTAGCCTCGGGCACAAACGCGAATGAGTCGTAACCCGTCATCTCGTTCTCAAAGGCCAACGTCTCGCCGAATCCGAACCCCGCCGGCGGTAACTCGCCGTCGGCGACCTTGCCGTCGTCCTCCGCGGAGGAACCGAAGCTCGGAGGCAGGCCGAGCTCGTCGTCGGAAGCTTCCAGCAGGTAACCGAGCTCCGACCGGGTCTCGGCCGCTTCCAAGCACAGATCCAGAACCGACTGCACCTGAGGGACGAGTATCTCCTCCTCGAAGCTTTTGATGACGGAATCGAGGCCTTGGATGGCCGGATCCCGGTCCGTGACGCCCTCGGAGTCGTCGAGTATGTTGAGCAGGTCGTCCTGTATCCGCTTCGCCTCCGGCGAGCACAGATCCGAGTCGGCCGATCCGGGGTTCGGCTCGGAGCCGGCCCGGACCCGCTTCGACTCGGGCGAGCCGAGGTCCGAGCCAGCCGAGTCGACCCGAGTGAGGTTCGACTCGGGCGAGTCATCCCGCGCACGCTTCTTGTCGTTCTTCTCTTCCATTGTCGGGGAGAGGCAGAGAAACAGGCAAAGGGAAAAACGTCGTCCGCTTTCAAATAACACAGTCGCGAGGCTAAGGAATGTCAACCCGCGCAGACAGAGAGAGAGAGAGAGAGAGAGAGAGAGAGAGAGATGATGACGTATAGGTGGAAGTGGGATGGTTGGGGAAAAGTGGAGGATTATATAGTGGGTCGGTTCAATTTTCTCGAGAAAATGGAAAAGAAAATCGGCCGAGAAAGGTCGTTGGCCGTGTGGGGGAGAGAGAGAGAGAGAGAAAAGGGAGACATGGCTTCTGAGATGTTTTAGAGAGAGAGACGCTGATGTCTGAGGTAATGGGGGCAACGTGGGGGCGACTGGATTTATAGTAAGAGAGGGAGAGAGAGGGAGAGAGAGAGAGAGAGCGGGGAAGATTTGGTAGAGAGAGAGAGAGAGAGAGAGAAAAGGCTTGGGTGTTGACGGGAGAGGGGAAAGTGCGTTTGGAGGGGTTTATATAGGAAGCGCCCGATTGTCGTCGGCGATGATGATGCCCTCCCCGTCCATCCATAGACAAACGAAGAAGACGAACGAATATTATTTCTTTTTTTTTTTCTTTAATTTTCTTATGTATGTATGAGAGAGACGGAGACAGAGAGAGAGAGAGGGGAAGGTGATGGGGGGGGGGGTTTGTGGACACGCGCGCGTGGAGCGCATGGAAAAGCTACCCCCCTCGTCACGTACAACGCTGAACGTACACCTCTCTCTCTCTCTCTCTCTCTCTCTCTCTGTCTTCGCCTCTACTTTTTGCTTTATTTTCTTTTCCTGGCGGATTAAACCACGTTTAAGTTCCGCCTTTGAAGTCCGGGGCGTGGGCCCCGCCTACACCAGACCCCGGAAACGTCTCGCCCGCCCGCCCGCCGGTCAATTTCGATTCCTGTGGTTATAGCCTCATCATCGGCTTCGGTGGAGCGGTATTGACGCTGTGTTTTCGGGGCACGCGACAGGGTGTGTGTGTGCGTGTGTTTTTTCTTGTAAGCATTCCCGGACGACGGATAAGGATCGGTTTTTCTCGTAATTTCGATCGATTAGACTTTCAACTTTTTTCCCGGATTTTATAATACAATCATTGTAAATGGAGTCGTCGTGACGAGATATGATGAATTATGACGTGTCCCCTGAGCGTTTTTCTCTGTGCGAGAGAAACATTCCTCACCAAATCTAGCGGCTTTGCCCCCCCGCCCTCCCGCCCCAAAAGAACGAGTCATTTTCGTGAGGTTTGGTGGAACTATTAGCCGCAAAACGAGTCGTGCTTATCGTTTTAAAAAGGGGCAAAACCCCTCCTTTTGGATCGACCAGATAAGCATGACGCGTGGATCCACGGGGGGAAGGGGGGTGGCGGGCATCTCCATGCGGAAAAACCGAAACACGAGAGCCGTCCCTCCCCCGCCCCACGCGTAGTTTTTTTTTTTTTTTTTTTTTTTTTTTTTGTAATCTGCGTGATTTTGGGGGTGTGCCATGGCCGTTCTAGATTTTTGGCGTCGTGCAAGGAATCACGTAGATATCTCGCTTGTGTCCCTTGGTTTAACTTGCGAAAAACCATTTGTTTCGTACAAATGAAGCCTGTGTGTTTTGTCGATCTGAAAAATCCAATCGGCACTAGCCAATGGGCACCATGCCAGCTGCATCTCGATCGAGAGGGGTATCGGTGGCGGCAACGTCAACATCGACGGCAGCAGTAGGGCAGGAGGCCGACGTCGGCGACACACGGGGGATGTGTGGTGGATGCGAGATAGGGTGTCTGTGGTTAACAGGAAGTTAGGGTTTGCAGGATAGTTTGGGGGCTTGAGATATCCGAGCGGACAATTTGACCCTTCCGCTGTATTGATTTTGTCTAAAGATATCAAATTGGTACTTCGAAAAGGATTGGATCGTGTTAATTTGCGTTCCAAGGGCAGTCGTTGAACGCTTTGATAAAAAGAGTTTGTCATTTCTACTTTGTTATTTTTTTTCTCATAGTACTTTGAAAACATTTTTCTTTTTAAACACAATTAACACGCGGCTCGGAGCATTTCGTTATAAGATCCTTTGTGATACTTAAAAAATATACAAATAGTTTTTTACTGAAAAAATAAAGTATATTTATTAATATTTTTTTCCAATATGAAACAAGCTCAACACAATCTTCCCTCTCGAGTTTTCGATGCATACAGGGACTGAGAAATAATTTGGTGGGGAACACGCTAGATTAAAATAAAAAATGATTAGGATCTTGTTCTCTTGTAAACAATTATTGATCTCGAGCATCGTGTCGTTTTGTTGGAGAACTCAAAGTGCGTTTACACTTTCCTCAATTGTATTTGTCTTTTGAATTTTGCAACCTTTTGAAAATCTCTACAATAGCAAAGCTTTTTCCAAAATCCAATGCAGATCACCAAAATATCAATAAAGAAAACACATATCCCGAATGCTTTGATTCCGTGGTATCATTAGATGTGGCGGGCGATTTTAATTATGCGATACAAGTTTGATTCGACCTTCCATTAACATAATATCCGCATTCGGGGTAGAAGCTCAAATTGTAAATGACAATCAACCCACGTATCATTTCGCCAGCCAGAGACATTGTTATTGAGGAAAGGGCAAAAACCAGACCAGAATCGATACCTTGTTTGGTACGGTAAGTTTCGCGGTAGATAGAAATTGAGCGCCACGTCATTTGCTGGCCAAAAACAAAAAGAGATTAACTAATGAATCATTTCCTTTAAAATTTAATGCAGGCGGGCCCCACTCAGTGCTTCCCGCGGGGGCGGTCGGGGGCCCAGCGAAGATGCCTTGGCACCACTACCACCACCCTCCCCTCTTCAATCTCGATCAAAGAAAATGCCTCGACCCGTTCCAGACGCTTCAGCGGGGAAATAATCAAGTCCTCAAAAAGCGGTGCTAAATTAATTATGTGTGATCATCCCCCGTTCGGGACCGTTCGTTACAAATCGACGGCCGAGATCGCGCTGGGCAAATCCCAATCACAGAGAGCCGGGGACAGCGAAGGAACCCCCGGTTTTTTTTTTTTCTCTTTTGAATTTGATTAATTATGGCGCACGACAAGTGGGCCGCATCCCAGATCTGGAGCCACGTGCCACGCGAGCTCAACGCCGCGAGCCGCATCCCCGTAGCCGAGCCGAGCCGCCAGCTGGAGCCGGCGCCGGGGGGGTTGGGGTGGGGGAGAGCGGCTTCACCAGTTCGGAGACAGCGAGGGAGGCCCCTTTTGCTTTTAACCGGGGGGAGGGCCGGGTGGGGGGGTGGTGTTGGGTCAGTGGTGGTGGCGACCCCATGCACGGAGCCACGTGATTTACTGGCCACGGCACGCGTCGATGTCTCTCTCTCTGCGCGAGCCGCTCCGCCGGACCGGTCCACCCACGGTACCGACTCTCCGGAAGTCGCACCGCGCGTTAACTCTAACCAGCATTAAACATGTTCATCAAATGATCAGATATTCAAAAAAAATCTCAAACTGATATACTGTAATAAATATAATTGACATTAAATTTTTAATCACAAAAATCTTTAAATTGATAAATTTATGCCCTCTATTAATTTCTTTTAGATTTTATAATTAAATTATCGAATTAAATGTCACGCAACAGTTGACGCGTGCATCAGTTTAAGCTTTTACCCTTCGTTTGTCACGAGTATATCGGCTTATATTTTTTGTGATATTAATCCAATTTAATGGAAATTAATGGATGGTAAATTTATCACAAATATACGGTTTAAGGTTTTTTATGATCAAAAATTGGTTTGGGAATAAATTTGTTACGTGTATGCCAATTTGGATCTTTTTGTGGCCAAAAAATTAATTTCGATTTGCGATTTTTTTATGGTATTAAACTTCATTAAAAAAATTTTAATTATCCGGGAAAAGAAAATATTGCTCGATTTTTTTTAAAAAACGATCGACTGCTGGCTTTTGACGTGGCGCGCCCGCGTGGGGTCTGGTCGTGCGTGGATTTACTACTGATAAAGAAAAATGAGGATCTACCGGAAACGCTTTGAATAAGGGGGGATCGCCCCCGCTCCTCCGGTGTTATTACCTTCCCGAGACCGGTTCTACCGGTAAACAGGTCTTCTCGAAGGTGGCTCGGGTTTGGGACGGCACACGTGGGAGGGAGGTGGCACGTGGAAGGTTGGAGGCCGCGTGCAGGACGCGGTGGTGTTGTTGTTTTTTTTTTGTTTTTGGTTGAAAGGTGTTGTTGTTATTGTGATCGCTGGCGTTGTCAGTTGCGTGAGTGAAAAAATCCATCACGAGCAAAATGCCCGCCTTTTCATTTTCCTTCTGTTTTTTTTTTTCTTTCCGCCTTTTGCTTTTTCCTTTCCTTTCCTTGTTTTTTTTTTTTTTTGTGTCGTGAGGGTCACGACGTTTTTCGGACATCGGGCCAGATATTTTATCGGCGAAATTACGGGTCTACCCCTATCAGGTTGGTCCCGCTTGATTGATTGATTGACTGAACGCGGGGGGGGGGGGGGGGCCCACGGGAAAAGGCGGTAGATATCAACTCCGAAAGGGGGACTAAAATACAGGGAGTCGAGACAGCGACGGTGACGTGTCAGTGTCCCCAGCAATAGCAATGGCTCTTCTGGGAAAATTTCTCCACCGCGGGGTGGGGGACCCGCTTTTTAAATTTGAAATTTCGGTTTTTTTCTTTTTTAAATAAGTGATCCAGGTTCTCCCGATCGTGATCGCTGTCCAGATTGTTAATCGGACCTCAGATCCATGTGAAATTTCGTGTAAATCAAAAACTTGTTGCGACTGGTTCCGTCCACCCGAACTCCGGTTCAATTTTGATCAGGAAAAAAAAAAAGAAGAACAAGAGAGAATACCGATTTTGAAGTCTGTGAATTTCCTCGATCGGTCGATTCAAAAAATGACCCCGAGACATTCTTTAATGGAATTATTTTTCATTTTGCAATTGAATATAACTCGGCTTGATTAATTAACGAATCAATTAATCTTGTCACTTGATCGGCTGTGTGAATCGATAACAGAAAGATCGATACCATCTACTTGTTGAGGATCCATTTCAGTCTAGACTCCGGCCTTTTCCTTATGAATCCATTTTTTTACGGAGCGGTAGCGGGTGGTATACGCCGGTAATTCGTTCCAAACGTACTAACATGACTGTCTTGTTATTCGAAATTGGAGATGCATCGTAGATATAAATAAGATAAAGCGAAAGCAATTAAATATACTGAAGAATTCAATACGTCTTTTTGGGAGAGTGAATAACGGCCAAGTGTTCATGATGATTTAATCTTAATTAGGGTTTCATGTCATATATATTTATAAAAGTAAGTGATCACAATCAAAATACACACAAAAACATAATTATTCAAAGACCGTAATAAACACGAAGTTACATATCAATAAATAACTATTTATTCTTCTTCTCCTCTTTCTTTTTTTTTTCTTGGGTGCCGTTAAAAAGTTCAACTCAAAATCTTAAATTTGTAAATAAAGGAAGATTGCGTAAATATAAAGAGCATATAAAATCTGTTGTCAAGCGATGTGAAAAATTATTTCAGCTCGTGCCACGTTATTACTACCGCACTATGATTTAATTTAACAGACTCAAAAAATGAAATCGTCTTCTCAACCCTTTTTTCTAATTTCCATCTTTTGCTTTTGGTCAACTTCTGCTTTGGACCCTTTTCTTCCCCTTCCATTCCTCCCCCACAAACATATCTTGACTACCGTGCCAAAGAAGTTGCGCCCGAAACTCATGCTAATTGGTTTCACCTACTCACCATTTCATCATCAATGCGCACACATAGACAGATACCTAAAACCTGTCTTTCAATCCGAAAAGCGACGCGTTAACCGGCCGATTGCGTTAGCAGCGCGCACATGTTAAGCGTTATTGATGAGAAAAGAGTTTTACGAAATGCCACCAATACATATGCAAAGAAACGTCAGACCGTTGAAAATTATGAAATATCCTATCAAGTCACGAGGACTTTTTCCTTTTTGCGTAAATAACACAAACGATTCTTGAACTTTGACCTAATGTATAATATGGTCTTCGAGCTTTAGTCCAATGTAAAATGTCATTCTTGAATTTTTAATTTATTCAATGTAGTCCCTGGACTTTTAATACATATTCAATTTAATTTATGAACTGTATGAAAATGTTTAACGTTATCCCAAACCTTGAATTGATATAAGAGGAACATTGCACATTTTCAAACACCCCAAGGACTAAAACTCCAAGGACCATATCGAATGAATTAGGCTTAAGCTCAGGAATCACATTGAGCAAAATTAAAATTTCAGAAACCATGTTGTATATTAGGTCAAAATTTAAAGATTATTTATGTCATGATCCCTTTCTTTTTTTTTTTTTGTTTTGGTTACAATAGGGGAGGATTATAGATTGCTTCCATTACCTTAAAAAGTGGTGGTAAGCAATGGTGGGAAATCTGTGCAGGTGCATCGTCTAACTTCAAAACCAATTAGTGAAAAGAGAGAACCTGCTTAACTAGGAATCATCATGTGGCGGTTGGATTTTAGGGTCAGCGGCAAAGGACCGCCTCTCACAGGGGCCCCCCAAAAAAAAATAAAAATAGAGAAAGAGAAGAGATTATTCCTTTCTTGAAATTATTCAAGATACTTTTGAGAAAGGGGAGGACGAATTGTGTTCGTGCCGGCTTGACCCCAAGCTCTTGATCCACGCCATATGCTTAGCTTCTTATAATTGATGGGGTCCCTTGCTTCATTCCTCGAATAAGCTATCGTGAACCCATCCACTTTCCTCAAAAGAAATTCCACGGCCTTTGTATTTTTTTTTTTTTTTTTTTTGCCGAAGAGGGCCTTTGTAGTTTGACACGTAGAAACACGGGAGAATTATCAAAAAAATTTGTGATAATTCAGTCCTAAAACTTTTAATGTGCTAATTGAATTTTAAATGCTTTCACGTTTTGCCGATTAAGTCCGTACGGCCAATTTTGGGCTAAAATCGTTGACTTGAGCGCTAACCGTCCAATGTGGTACGGTTGGCGCTGACGTTAACATTTTTTTGTAATATTTTTTAAAAAAATATGTTCTTTTCTCTTCTTTTCTTTTCTTTCTTTTATTTACTTTTGTTTTTTTTTAATTGACGGCTGGCCAACCCTCGCCTACCATGGGTGAGGGCCGAAACACCCCAGCCTAAAGGTTGTTGCAAGCCCTTGTCCTATGTTGGCGACCCTCGCCACCCCTAAGTTAAAAATAAAAAATAAAAGTAATAAAAATTTAAAAATATTAAATATGAAAATATTATTAAAAATATCAACGTCGGTACAGATCATTCCACGTAGGACTGCTAGCATCCACGCTAGCAATTTCAAGTCACAATTGAGTTAATGAACTCAATTGGCAAAGCACGAGAAGGTTTATTACTCAATTGGAAAAATTAAAAGGTTTGGAACTGAATTGACATAAGTGTAATAATAGGCTTACGATTTTTTAGGTAATTTTACCTGTCGAAAACACGGCGATCGAGTAATATATACAATGAAAATTAGTTAAGGATTCCAACCTTCAATTTCGAGATCGATAGAGAAAAGGTGATATTTATGGAATCAATTATTTTTTTTATCAAAGAAAATAAAAATGGATAGGTTGTCTTGGAGTTTTACATAAGACGTGTTCGATTCACTTAATCTCTCTCTATGTTCATTGTCAGTGTTCACGCTTAAGCCGGGTCAAAGTCGCGGCCTATGCACCATATAATCTCCACGACCTTGTTTGCAAAGATACACCATATAATCTCCAAAGGCATTGGCCAAGGATGCGCGGCCTCAATCGCTAAGACCCCATATGGTCAAATTTCGAATCGTCGGGTGGAAATTTTGCGGCAAAGGACCTGGTCAAACTAATCAAAGGTCCAGTTCAATTTTATTCCAGAAGTACAATTTAGAACTTCCGTTTAATTTATAAATTTAAATTTAAAAAATACTCCGACGCTTCGAGCGATTGTGTCAAATCCGACTTTTTATCGACAGGAGAAAGATATTTTGGTACGTGAAAAATATAATATTGGAAAAGCACCTTGGCTTGTTAACATCTATTTGGGGGTTTGAATCCGTGATTCTCTTTCAATTTCAATGTTTCGGATTGGAATCTAGACGCCCCTGTCGCCCCTTGCTTGCAAGGACGGGGCTACCATGCCCGCCTCACGTGACTTTTCGATTTGGCTTTGCTCTTTGTCCCACCCAAAACACGTTCTCTCTTTTCCTTCCTATTTTAATTCAATCCCTTATCAACAAAACTAATCTTTTTCAACTTACTAGAATATTAACTTGTGGAAACCCAAAATCGCGTATTCACCACCTAATCGCGGCTCTAGAAATCATTCCTCCGTCGAAGATGGCCGACATAAAAGCTCGTTTTTCCCACATTTACCTTTGGGCCCCCGTAATTCGTTTATCAGATGTGATTCCGTCGCGGTTGATTACACCAGGAGACAAAAATGGAAGTATCCTGCGGGAAAAAAAACAAGAGAAAAGCGCTTTGCCGTGGGAGCATATACTTGCGCAGCCCCAATGAAGCTGAGGAATAAATTTCATGGACTTCAAAACAAAATTCAGTGCGTTGCGGGACAAGATTTTGGCCAATAATCGGACCCTAATAGCCCCCCCAACTTTGATTCTTCCACGCCCATCGCTGAATCGTCACATACGACGGCGCTTTCCACGTTTCTTGTCTCGAGAAATTCCTCTCGAGACGGGTAAATCTTAGGGACGAGCGATTTTATGTTCCATACAGATTCTATCTGAAATCTTGAACCTATCAAAAAAAACACAGAAAACTTGTTTAAGGTTTAAAGTACCGGGTTTCAGGTTCCGCCTGCTTAGAACCTGAAACTTATCCATCGAAATAAATTCCCAAACTTTTGAAATCTATAACCTACTATGCATTATCTTGAAACCGAAGATTTATAAGTTCCCGATGGTCAGATTTTTAGATTTCATATGTTGCCTAGAATTATGCTCATCCCCAGTAAATCTTGTCCGGCGCAGGTTTTTGGGCCGTCCACGTTTCTTCTAATCGGACAAGAGTTCCAATACGTTTACCACCTTCGTTTTTTTCCTTTGTTAAAAAAAGGGAGATTTGCTTCACTTTGAAGGAATCGTATCCAACACTTTGAATATGGAAAATAACGCTAGAGGGACCAAAAATCGGGTGAGGTGGACCATCCCTGTCCCCCCCTCTCAAAAAAAATAAAAAAACGATTAGAACTACTATTAAAATCTCACAATTCAACCATTGCACACATAAAGTAATGTGAATTTACGTACTAATCTATGGCGATCGATGGACACGCCGGTAGTTCGTACCCACTTGTCGGTTATTTGCGGACTTTTTTTTTTTTTCTCTAATAGGTTAAATTTAGAAAGGAAATTGTACGTATCGTCATATGAGTGCTTTCGATAAAATGAAAGATCGCTCGAAAGGGGTTACGGAAAAGCAAAGCGACTTTAGTGAGAAATTATTTCGGTAGCCCACCACGACAAGGTAACTAGAAATCGCTGTCTTGATTGCACCGACGACTTTTGTTCCTGCCAAGCAATCAGATTCCGTTCAAACCTAACCACATGGGGTGGGTACAGGTTATGGTATCAACCAACGTAAGTCTTGTCAACGGAAGCATTCGTTTCGTCTCAAATTAGCAAGATCACCCGGCATCTTTGAGGGCAGAAGGGAAAGCAAAAGCATTTAAGATCGTCAATTCGGGTTTCTTTTATCTCGTTTTCACAATTTTTCACAAAATAAATAATAGATGTTTGTAACGAGTTGGCGATCATGCTCGGCACGTGCATAGGCTGTGTATTTGCACGACTTGTCCGTGCGTCCCATCGTTTCAGTCGATGCTCCAACTGTTCATTCTTGGGACGTTGAATCGTGTCATGTGTCCACGTTTTGGTCACATTAGAGTACAAGAGCTAAATGGGAGGAAGCAAAAGCCCAAGGTTTTTCAGTGGTGGAATTGGTCGGAGTTTCCTTGGCTTGACGTGCGAAAGAGGGTTTCGATTACAAAGGTGTTGATGGTTGAGAAATTGATGAGAAGTTTCGAGAGAGAAAGGTAAAGAGAGTGGCCCCCCGCGTACTCTCATTTAATTATTTGTGGGTGTCCATATCTGTACTTTGATTAATTGGAAAGATGATAAGCAAATCTTAGCTTTAACCAAATTTACTTGGCCACCCCTAAAAAAAAGGAAGAAGCTTTAAGCAAATTTGTATGTACAAGGAAGGCGGAAACCCCAAATAATAAATGGGATACGTGATTTTTCTTCATAACTTTAAGGAATTAGTATGATGTAGCTCTTCCAATAAAATGCATGTCCATTTATTGTCTCGTGAATGAATTTCTTTTCATAATTTTTAAGACGGTCAAAAGATTTTTCAATCTCGCGGAAAGAGCAAAATATATTAAGGCTCTGTCTCGCGGAAAATGAATAATTTAGAAAATATTTTCCTAAAACCGACCCTTTGTATCGCTTACAAAAATGAATAAATGAAGAATATTTTCATCGTTTATAAAAATATTCTAACATATATTGATGTCGATAACGAAGATATTTTTCATCGACTAATTATTTCAAGTGATTATTTTTAGGAAAATATTTTTTAAACCGTTCATTTTTTGCGAAGGAAACCAAGCCTAATTCTTCTCGCGAGTTTTGCCAAACCGCTTTCTGGGTGGCGGTAAGCAGACCAATTCATATCGCCGGTCTCGTTAATCGGATCGATTAGGTAAAGAAAAAGGAGGCTGAGTCTTCTATTTATTTTGCTAGAGAGTTCGCCGTAATTACCGGGTTTTCGACGTTGATGGGTAATTAGACAAAACATAATTTGGAGGGACGAGTTGGGGCCTTCGTATTTTCCACGAAATGACTGAGAATCGCCATTACAGTAATTACGAAAGAAAGTGGCAAGACATGATCGGTCAAATCACGGATGTCGACGCACCTTTATCAACTTGTTTAGGGGCAATAATGGATTTATTAACCAAAAGAAAAGGAAGAAACATATGTGCATGTTTTAGGTCAACATCGGAACCCACGGATGAGAGAAGTGGGGAGGAGGGTGTCCATGCCAGTTGAGCCTTGTGAAAAAGGCGCACCCGTCTGCTCGATTGATTGTTTAGACTAAATACTGCTTGTGTGCTTTGATCAGGTCAGCTGGGCATCATCGACCATTTGGCCATCGAGTATTATATTTACAACCGACTCAAAAACATGCCAAAAGGCAAGATCTATGTTCGATTTTCGGGGCATGCACGATTTCATGATTTCGAACGGCTAAGAACCGTGCATGGAATCGGAGGGAGCAATCTCGGGAACGACCCGACACGAGGAACGCGATAAAATACGGCTCCATGCGAATGTTTCGAATCTATATGCCTTATCTAGGTATAAAAGTTACAAGCAGACCATACGACGCAATCACGAAGGAGGCTTATGGTATAGATTAATGGCGTCTGAAGACTAAAAAGCAATCCCAGACCGAGGAAAGATCGTACGGTGAGATAGCACATCCGTATCTATATAAATTATATAAAACGGTCAAAAACCAGCTAAACCGAGACTTTCCACTCAACCAAAACAATGGTTCAACGTGTACTTATCACTTCTATTTGAAAAATCAGAGTAGTCGGTGCTTCTTATTTTGTTCTTTTTTTAAAAAAGAAATGCACCAGAAGGTCATACTATAATAATCTTCCAAGGCTGAAAACCATTTTGCGTTTTGCTCATGGAATGCATGATGGGTTTAACGTATTGACTGGGTGTGTCATGATCGAAGGTTGAACATGCTTTCTTCACATCGAGACAAATGGAAACCAGAAGAGAAACGACTCCCGTCTTCGAACATCGGGCCTACCAAACGACTTCCTGAAGATACGAGTCCACGATCTTCTCCAACTCCACTTCCAAAAAGGAGATGCCCCTCGCGATCGTTGCTCCACACTACTTTCGAACACAAGCCTCAAGCGGAGTACATGGAACGTTTTTGATTCGCTCTTTCGATGTCGATAATGGGTGCAGGAGATGAGCATAGGATGTGATGTCAGAAGCAAACAGCAGCATAAATGTCCGCATGATGCTGTTTCTGCTAGCTGGGAACCAGAGAGCCAAAAAGTTTAGCACCGAACGAAACGATGATGGCCACCCAATTGATTTAGACATTGGGCCAACAGTGTTGTTTAGCATGTAGATGCCGCCAACTAATTTTAGATGGCGGGTATTGGTTCTCTGTCTTTGTCTCTCTTCTATTCTCTCCTCTCTTTCCTCCGTTTTCTTCTTTTTCTTCTCTTCCTGTTTCGATTCAGTAGCGAGAAATCGCACGCAAGAGAAATTTTTTCGAGGAAAAGTGCTCTCAGAAAATTGTTTTCCAACTTTCCGGTGTTTGGATGACGAAACGATCTACGAGAAATGTTTTCATGGAGTTAAAACAGTGAGCATAGATCGGGGGGCGAAAACAACTTCCCTTTCTAATAGATAAATGAAAACTAGCTATTTTCGTTGATAATGATCTTCACGGAAAATTTTTATATTTATCATAAAATTTTCAGCAGAATAGACGCATCCTAAAAATAACGTAAAAAACGTTGCATCTATAACAGATGCCCGCGATCTGAATTTACATCGGACGTGATTAGCAAGCGAGGAGAAACAATTATTCAATGCCGTGATCATTCAAAATCGAATGATGGAAAAGGAATTCGTCTTTAAACTTGTGGTCTTAAGTGGGGGTTCCAGGCGACAAAGTCCGAAATGGGGTTCTACATCATGAACCGGTGGGAAAAAATCTCCCCAACATCCTCTTCTTCCTTTTCCTTGAAAAACAGAAGATGGAGAATCAAAGGCGACCCACTAGTCAATGATGCCCTGCCTTTGGAGTAGGAAGTGCAACAATCTGATTGCAACCATTGATGATGATGATGTTCGTGGATGATAATGCTATTTTGTCTTTGGAAATTGACAAGGTGGGGTCGATGTGCTTTGGGAGCATTTTTTAGGCATAAAGCTAAAAGGACTTTATCTCTCTTGTCAAAGTAGCAAGGTGGAGGTAGTAGCTAGCCAAGGTATAATCTTTGTACAAAGCAAACAACTCTGCATATGCGCGCGCGTACACACCGAGAGAGAGAGAGAGAGAGAGAGAGAGAGAGGGACTCTTGCTATGCGTGCGAATCGCAAAGAAGTGGTGATTCCATATCACGATGAAAATGTAGTGAAAGGAGAGCAGATGTGTATCATGCATGCTAATTATATTGAAAAATAATGTATCCGCTTCGTGTTATTAGCGAAAGTTAATCTCCCCGGCTCTGACTAAATTAGATGCAGACATGTTTTGTCTACGAGTATCGGGTAAGGCTCCCCCACCATGTAGCTGGGCGCGATCATGAAGTTTGTGTGAACGGAAGACGTTATGGGTCACGGTATCCACTGTATTCAATTTACGGCTTCAACTATTTAGTCTATCCTCTAAACGGTTATAAAAAATTTACCCTTTTGTGACTTATAATTCAGTAAATGTAAGAGCCATCGATCTACTTCTATGAGATAAGTATAATTATCACGGCTAATGCATGATGCGTTCTCTATTGTTTGGAATAATGACATAAGGGTGACCTTGCCGAAAAATATGAATCTTATGGTAATTACTTTAGCTTTTCCCTAATTCAGTAATTTTTTTAATTATTTTTTTGAGTTTAATTTAATTTCTCAAATAGGTTGAGGGCAAGGATTATTTTATTCGCCATAGGAGGACGTAGAAATTAGAGGTGAGCATGGTTTCAGGGTAAAACCTAGAACCTGACTAGTCGGAACCTCTAGGTTCTGGGTTCCAAGGTATGCAAGTAGATTCCAGGTTTAAAAAATTAAAGAATCTATTTCGACGAATAGGTTTCAGGTTCCAGGTTCCAAGTTCTAGGCCTAAAACCTGAAATAAGTTTTTTGTATTTTTTCTTGATCTATGTTGTCGCATGATCTTGCGGTGTTCCTTGGCGTCAGATGATAAGTGTATAATTTGGTACTACTAGTTTAAGCTTTCATTTTGTAACTTGTTAATATTATATATTCTTCGTGACTCTAAATAAAAGTTGTGATTAATATATCATAACAGCAAGTGACTGCCATTAAAGATGATTCACTATAATTGTTCAATTAATAATATCTGTGGAACACTGCAATTGTTCAATTAATTATATCTGTGAAACTTGGATAGACCGTGGAACTTATGACGAAATAGGTTCCATATTCTAGACTATGTAGGTAAGTTCTAAATTCCAAAAAATGAAAAACCTGTTTTCATAAATAGGTTCCAAGTTTAAAGTGGAACCTATACAGAATTTGAAATTGCTCACCTATAATGGAAATGGACATTGGACTAGCCCCACTTTCTTTTACCGTTTCTTTTTCAATGGTAGGTGATGTTGCGTCCGCTGGACCAATCTCCACCACCTTTTATCAAAGTTCTTGTTCTTGTTCTGTTTAATCTTTTTTTACAAAAAGTTATATCATACCGTCGATGTCTTTACCTTCTTCTTTCTCAACTCGAATATTTCTTTCTTCACTTTTTAGAAACTTACTTCGTACGTTGTAAATTTTCTTTTCGAACGTGATAAGCGGGATACACGATGAGCATCATTTTCCAACGGGTCTTTCTCGACTCGAATATTTCTTTCTTCACCTTTCAGAAACTTATTTCGTACATTGTAAATATTTTTTTTTTTTAACACGTGTGATGCGGGATACGCGATGAGCATCATTTTCCAACTGCCCCGTCAAATCCAAACCGACGCATGTCACGCTAAACTTTACTTTCCGCAGAGTACGAATTCCACACTTCACTCAAAGCACAAAAGAAAAGAACGCTTGTAATATGCTCTATCACTAGAGCAGACGGTCCGTCGCGCTAAATTTAAAAATCTGGCGCGCATGGAGCGCTTCTAATAGAGTCCCGGTCTAGCATGTCCAACAGAGAAATGCCTCTTTAATTGGGGGATGAACATCGAAAATTCTCCCCCCAAGTTTGGTCGTTCTTTCGGTGTTCCCCCAAAAGTGGGGTTGGTTTCATAAAACCCTCCGAAGTGGGCAACCGTGTCTCAAATAATTGCCCAACCTCATAGGCGGCCAATTACTTTTGGGACGACACGAATAGTCCCTAAATTTTGACCATGATTTTCGAACTTTTAATTTGTTCAATGTGATCTTTGAATTTTACTTTAATGTATAATGTGATCTATGAACTTTTAAATTGTTCGATAAGATCCCTGAACTTTTTATTCATGTCCAATATAGCTCAAACGATCATTGTTGTCCTTCCATTAATCCAAATTCAGGGACAAGATTGAGCATTTTCATATAATTTAGGGACCAAATTGAACATGTATCAAAAGTTCATGGACCACATTGAACAAATTAAAAATTCAGATGCCGCATTGCACATTAAGCTATAGTTCAGGGTTGCACGTTAGGTCAAAGTTCGGGGGTCAATTGTGCCATTTTTCCATTATTTTTAAACTCGATCACATGCGTAGATTTGCACCTCAGGGGCATTTTGGTCCTATGAAGTCCACTATGAGCACATCGGTACGAAATTAGGCATAATATCCCCAAACTTTATCCTATCAAATCCTAATCCCTAGTTTCTCCAGTTTCGCCCTTGCCAAGAGAGAAGCCGAAATCACGACTTGTAAAAGCAAAGCATCGAGAGTGAGGTTGTATGGTAAGATGGGTCGCCGTGGTTCGATTCAACCTTGGAACCTCTATCCTCATCGAATCTCTTATATTTCACACATCCGACGGTACAGTTTCGTAGAAAATCCCGCTTTTGTAGGAAATTTCGGCAATTTTCCTTTTATCTAAGCAAGACAGAAAAAGCATGAATGGGCCTCTTATCTTATGGGCCACTTGGCCGCTATCTTTGGGCTTCAGTTGTTGTTGCAATGCATTGGCTTTTCTTTTTCACTCTGTTTTCCTTTTTTTGTTTTGTCCTTTTCTTTTTCTTTTGTCCTCTTTTCTTTTCTTCACCGAGGGACGACCAAAATGTCTTATTTCGTGTTCGATAGTTGTGGTGTGCTGCATCATTGGATCCACATGAATCCGGTACACTCGGTAATAGTATTATTGCCGGGGTTTGCAGTCGCGATGCTGTGTTGCCTGCATGCGAAACGCCCACCCCGAAAAAGGGCACCGTATCTCGAGAGTTAGATGGAAGTAGCTTTCTAAAAATAGACAAGTCGGGCCTCCGCCGCCGCAGCAAAAGTCGATAGCATCGTCTTTCCCAACTCTGGTCGATGCTGACCGTGCTAAACCACCTCTAATCACGAGACATTTACACTTGATCGTCCATGTGAAACCTGCCTAACTCCACATGTATATTTCCATATGTCCCGACTAGTGCAATAATAACTATGCACGTGTCCGTATATTCTTGTCGGTACAGCTTCAATGTATAAGACTTTGGCTGCATTTGGTAACTGGTTAAATAGTAATGATTCTATTCTTTTGTTCTCAAAATCAGTTTTGAAATAAAAATCCGATTGGTAAATTTTTTGGTCTCCGGCACAAATTTACACAAATTTATTCTCAGAATCAGTTTTGAAACAGAATCAAAAAGTTAAAAAAAGTTGTTTTTTGATTTTAAGAACAAGAATCAGAAATGAAAAAGAAAATTTTTTTCTTCTCCTTCTTCTTGGTTTTCTTCCTGACTTGTTATCGGCCACAGGCTAGGGCCAACAAGGGTGTCGCGGTCCTCGCCTGTGGCCCTTGCCAGATTTGACGAGAGTGGCCACTGGCGCCGGCCATATCCAAGGAAGGGGAAGAAGAAAAAAAAAAGAAAAAAAAGAAAATATTTAAAATATTATTAATAAAAAAAATTGTGCGGCTACTAAATACATTTCTATTCATTTTCTATTTCAAGAATAGAAATTTTGAACAGTTATAAAATGCATTTAAATGCTTAAAAATTATTTTCAAAAATGAAATAAAAAACAATCATTTCTGAGCAAAAATTATTTCCGAAAACAGAATGGTTATCAAAAGCATCTTTTATGTTATTCGATATTCTGGATATGAAAATTGATAAGCAAGAAGTGCTATGCTATTCCCTCAAAACGATCCGCGTATCTTCTTCTTCTTTTTTATGGGGCTCATCAGAAGAACAGCACCATTCTTCTCGATGATACAAAGATCCCCAAAAAATGGAAAGTCGAGAAAAGTCATTAGATTATTTTACTTTATAATGTAATGAACATGGTAAAGAAAAGAGAGGATGACCATAAAGAAGGGGTGGGGGGGAACCATCATCATGCGTTGCACCCTTGTTCCCATCAACGTCACTTGCTATATATATAAATGTCATTAATCGATTTTTGCCTTCCTTCTTCCAAAATTTTGTAGAACTTCGCGAATGGTAAATAATTAATTTACATGAACGGATCGTAGCACTAGGGAATCACCTGAACTTTTCATTCCATTCGAGAAGAAAAGAAACTGACAGCTTGCAAAAATTCAAAAAAAAAAAAAACAAACAAACAAACAAACAACGAAACAACCTGAGCTGTACCTCTTTTGCCATCTAACTTGCAGCTTCCCGCCTCAGGCCGACACGTGGCACCACCACTTGGACGAGAGAACAACCGCCGTCCCTAATCGGCGCATCCCTCTTCCGGCGCGCTGTTCAGGTCGAAGACCCCATTTACCTCCGCCACTCCCTCCGAAGCCGGACCCAGAGTCGTTGCCGCCGCCGCCGCCACCGCCTTCTTCTTCACTCTTTCCTTGTCGTCGAGGACTTCCCCGGCTTCGTCCGCCGCAACCACCACGACGTCCTCCGCCTCCAGGGCGGCTCTCCACTTCCCCGGCGGCTTCCCGCCGACCCCATTCGCTTTCTGGCCGAAGTACTTCACCGCCACGTGCATCCGCCGCACGATCGCGAAGAACTCCTCCACCTCGGCCTCGCTCGGCGGCGCCTCCACCTCGACGTCCTCCCGCGCTTCCACCACTCTCGCCTTCTTCTTGGGACCGTCCGCGCCGTCTCTCTCCATCTCCCTCTGCGTCTTCTGCTTCTCCGCTTCCATTTCCGTCCTCGTCGATCTCTCTGCAAGATCTGAAGGGAAACTTAAAGAGACAGAGAGAGAGAGACAGAGACAGAGAGAGGGAGAGGGAGAGAGAGAGAGAAGTTTTCGCCCTATAACATCTGCGTCGTACAGCTCATATTATGCAGAAGATGCAAATGGTCGTAAACTGTGTTCCCTTGCTCTGACCATAAAACACGAGGTCGTTCCGAAATCTTTCATTTATATTGTATTTACGGCATGCATTGCCTTGATGACTGGTTCTTGGTGACCTTCGACGCTATTTTATAAACCCTATTTTTTAAAACGCGACAAAGTTTCGAATTCCCGTGTAATCGAACAAGGACCCTAGAATAAAGATTTTTCCAAGTTCCAAATATTACACAGATCCGAGATGAATTATATAATCAGAGTACTTTGCAATTTGAATTGTTTCTCTTACGCTATAGAATCGGTTGAGGGTTGATACGGTCATTTAAGAAAGACTTTAGGGGGGGAGGGCCCTTGCATGAACACTAAAGTCGTCGGCAATCATTTGTATTTTGGGATGTCAATGTAGTGTGATGGAGCCAACACTACTAACTTGGTATTTGATTGAGTTAGCATCGGGTGCAGAGTATTTATCAAAGAGCGTTGCTTTCGCCTCTGGCTTCCATCATGATAGCTTCGATGTTCCCTGAATAAATCCGTAATGTATTATCTTATGTCGGGTGCATTTATCTCGACAAAAATGAATGATTGAAAAAATATTTTATTAAAACACCGATCCCCTCATATCACTTACGAAAATAATAAGGCCACAACCAATAAAACCTTATGTCGATCACAAGTTTATCGATATAAGAAATGAGCGACTTTGAATAAGTTAATATTGATTCGTAAAATTTGTATATCGAGTCATGCAACGGATTGGATCTATCAAAATTAAGTCCAAAATTCATTGAAAGAAATCGTAAATTACAATATCTCCCTCATAATAATTCCGGAAATTCTTTTTCTTTTTCTTTTTTGCGGATGAAGCCTGAATCTATCTGTTTTAGCCGCCGAAAAATTTAAATATATTGTCGCTAGAAAAAAAGAAAAAAAGAGAGAGAGAAAAGAAAAATGAGGTGTGGTTGTATGGCGGTTGTTCCTCCCGGGGGGTAAAGATGTAAGGGGGTGGTCGGGACTGTACTTTGTGGCGTTGTGGATGCTTATTGCTTTCTGACTCTGGGCCACTACAGGCGACGGGTCCTCATTTCATCCCGCGTTCACCGATTTGACCCCGCCTGACGTCATGCTGGCTGCCGTAGCTGACGCACTGAGTACAGTGTAAGCAGATGCTCCGTTCATAATATAAGGAAGGTTTTCCTTTTGTTTTTTTTTGGCTAGAAATATAACCGAGGGCTAATATCAAGAAAAAAATTTAAATTAGTGCATTTATTTATCATAAATTTATCTCAAATTATTTTTTTGATTACAAAAAATCTCAAGCTAGTACACTCGTGACAATTTTACCCAAAACTAATTTTTTGACCACTAAAAACCCGAACTAATTTTTTAACAACAAAAAACCCAAAACTAGTATACCTGTAACAAATTCACCCTCTGTTAGTTTACGTTAAATTTCATTGTCAAATTGCTAAGTCTGATGACACGTGGTAGTTGATAGGTGTACCAGTTTAAGATTTTACTCATCTGTTTGTCACAAGTTTACCAATTTGTGATTTTTCGTAATATTAATCTAATTTAGCGGACACTAATGGAGGATAAATTTGTTACAAATATATAACTTTGGGGATTTTTAGTGATGTGTCAGTTTAGAGTTTTTTGTGGTCAAAAAATTAGTCTGGGGTAACATTGTTACAAATGTACCAATGTAGGGTTTTTAGTGGTTAAAAAAATAATTTAAGGTAAATTTATCACTGGTGTACCAATTTTAGATTTTTTATGATCAAAAAATTAATTCGGATTAAAATTATTACAAGTGTACCCATTTTGGATTTTTTGTAGTATTAACCCTATAAGAAATGGATGTATTGTGTTATGTTATTTTTTCTTTTCAAATATATTAACAAGTTGGGCCTCACTATAATAGAATCGTAAAATAATGTTATTACAGATATATTTACATCAATTGTACCAAAGAAAATAAATTCACATAGAAAAGTAATATGATTATTCAAATTGCAATATTTTATTAGAAAATTGCATGCGTTGACTCCATTTTGTTGCCCATTCATGCTATCGAATGAGAAATTACAAGGATGTTGTGTTTATTTATGTGAATACGTATGTTTTGGGCATCTAAATCACTCTTGACAAATCATTAACTGACTAAAGAAAAGATATGAATTATGAATCAATTTGTTTCACAAAAAATGAATGATTTGAAAAATATTTTCCTAAAAATGATCAGTTGCATCCCTTAAAATAATTAGTTAATGAAAAGTATTACAATTAATCGGCAGTAATTTATGTCAAAATATATTTGTGCACGACAAAAATATTTTCTATTTATTTATTTCTATAAGCAATACAAACGATCATTTTTAGGAAAAAAAATTCAACTCATTAATTTTCTGTGAAAATAAATTCAGCCTAAGTTTAAAGTATTTTATCCTGAATGTGTTTCATACCTACATAACTCGGTTTATCTTTAAAAAAAAAGGAAACAGGCATTCTTTCATAATTCAAAGCGGAGGACGAAAGTGTTTTTTGAAAATCCTGTAGGCACGTGTACGAAGGTAGGTGGAGCTCGAACAAAGGGCAAACAACCCGGACGGGGCGTGGACCCCGACGGACGAAAACGACGGAGGGGATGGGGCTCCGGTCCCTGATCGAACGGGTGGTGAAACGGATACCAGTCGGGGGCGCGTGGGGGGAAGTTTCTGTTGCACGAACTGACACGAGTGGCTTCGTGGATGATTCGTGAGTGGACCGAAGGGCGACTTGTGTCTGGCCCCAAATGCAGAGACGAAGCATTGAATCTGACTCTTCACAAAAAGGATCAACCTAATTTCAATTAGGTAGCATATACGACACTTTAACCGAATTTATTTGTTTTGTAAAAAATAAATAATTTAAAAAATAATCGCTTGTGTCGTTATAAATAAATAATTGATAATACATATTTTCATTATCGATAATAATTTAGAGTAAAATCCATACAAAAATCATAAATTATACCCGCTGTTATTAGGATTACGCACACATGCAACAAAATAGAGAATAAAGGTCAAAAAAGAAAAATCGAAACACAAAATTTTATTCCGGTTCATCCTTAAATTAGGATTACATCCAATAAATGATTTTATTGTGGTTAGCATCTCACATTTCTCCCTTACAATTCTCAATTACAAAAAAAAGAGATTGTATATAGGAAGCACAAGAAAGCCTCAGGAGTCGAGAACCTAGGCCACTAAATACCCAAAATATTAATGATATATGGGCTCACACTTCTCTTTTACAATTCTCAATTACAAAAAAGAGAGATTATATATAGGAAGCACGAGAAAAACTCAAGAGTCAAGAACCTAGGCCACTCAATACCCAAAATATTAATGATATATTAATGATATATGGACCCACACTTTTCTTTTACAATTCTCAATTACAAAAAAAAGATATTGTATATAGGAAGCACGAGAAAACCTCAGAAGTCCAGAACCTATGCCACCTAATACCTAAAATATTAATGATATATGGACCCAAATTATAAAAGCCTTCTAGTGGCACAGGGGCATTGTCCCTGTGCCAAGGCAACCCCTTGGACACCCATCAGCTCACTAGGATTGGGACCCATGTGCCTTACTATCAACGAGGGTGTATTTACACTCTAATAATTGTGACACCATTTATTCCGAACTTTTTTTTTTGTAACAAAAAAATTACAAACTTGTCATTGTGTAATACATTTTTGTCAATAAAAATTGTTAAAAATCTACTTATATGGACGCCAAAAAGTAAATAATGTCAACATGGTGCCCACGTGGAACGATGTTGTTTTGGCTAAAAGTTTATCTAATGGTAAATGCATCACTCGAGTATAATTTAGGATTTTTTATGTCACAAATAAAGTATAAGGTAAGTGCATCGCAGTATATATAATTTGGATATTTCGATGTTACAAAAAAATTCAAGATAAATGTGTCACGTGTGGCGTATTTTGAGTTTTTTGTGGCTTTTTTTTCAACAATTTATATCTAAATATAAAAAAATGTTAAGTATTTTTATAAATGATTCAAATGATCATATTATTAATTTTCTCTTTCGAAACAAATAAAACGCATTCTAAGTCGCGCTTTTCGAGGAACAAGCTTAATAGCTGATTCGGCAATAGGAAGCCAAAAAAAGCCGAATCTTTGCTTTAATTCTGCCAAAGAAAGAGCAAAAACTAAAAAAAAACAAAAAAGGATTTAAAAACATGTCGAGAGAGAGAGAGAGAGAGAATATATGGGCAATCTCGAACTTATGCCGTAGTTTCGTCGCCCTCCGTTGATCAGGCAAAGCACGGTGCGGGGGGACCACCGCGAGTCTGCTGACGACGTCTCCATCAAACGAGGCAACAAAGATAAGCCTTTGATCGGGACGCGCGGTGGCGCACCCCGGGACCCACCCATTCAGCTAGTGGGTGCTGCCCCGTCTTTTCGTGCTGAGACGTCGTGTCTGTCTGCACTGTTTTCGGCGGTCCGATCCGGTCCGGTCCGATTCGATTGTCGGATGCGATTTTCGAGACGCACGGATTCGAAATCTTAAAAAGATGAAACAGCATTTTTTTCTTTTTTTTTACAGCGACATGTTGATCGAAGCCTCGCGGCTGTGCGGTGATGGGACAATGCGCTTTTTTTTCCTTGGCTTTTTATTACTGTTCGACAGTGCCCTTTATACCGCGTCATTACAGTGAGCTGCCGCCAGATCCTAGGGTGACGTCGTCATCTCCTCGTACCCCGGTGCCGTCCCGAGAAAATATGGGGTACCCTAAGTGGTGCCATGTCAGCAAAATAATAATCCATTCGGTGACGGACACGTGTCGACCGGCCCATCTGTCAGGGATCTTTCCTCCCGTGTGGGGCCCACTTTCCCTCTCCCCTCCTGACCCTCTCGAGGTTCTCTCTTCCCTTTCTCTCTGCCGCTTCCTCTGCAATTCCTCATCTTTTCCATGGAAACCAAAAGCGGACGACGACGGTGTTCCTCTTGACAGCTCGTCCAAATCGGCGTCACCGACGTCTTCTCCATCCCCGGCACTGGAGCGCGAGCTCGAGGCTCGCGGCCGCCATGGCCACGGAGCTCGACCTCGAGTAGCCATGGTCACGAGCTCGTGGTCAAGCGACCATGGCGGTTTGGAGGGGGAAGCTCTTGAGCTTGATTTTGCAGAGGCAGGGGGAGGACGATGGGTGGAGGTGGAGCGGGCGGGCTTGGCGGCGACGGGGATTTTCAGCGCGAGGTTCCCGACCGTGAGGCACACGAAGGGACAAGTATCCATCGGCGGTGAGCCCGTTGCCGGAGACTCCGAGGGTCCTCTTCGCCGTGGCCGACAATGGCGATGGCTAGGGCTCGAGGTCAGACAAGGGAAAAGGGGTGAAGCGGAGGAGAGAGAGAAGGGGAAAGAGAGAGATCGAGAGAACAGAGGCCGGCTGAAAATTTTGGCTGACACAGGTGGGCCCGGGGACACGTGTCCATTACTGAATGGACCATTTTTTTGCTGACGTGACACCACTGGAGGTACCCAGTGTTTTTCTCGTGCCGTCCCGTAGGGCTGCACCGGAAATTATGGCCTGGGCCGTCCTCGTTCCGGCCGACCGCCCATTGACCCGAACTGGAAATTCTATCCCATATTAAGTTCCGATCTTGAGTACGACAGAACAACGAGGGAATATGGAACTGTTGGTGTCTCGGTGTGGTAGGTATAGTTGGTTGAAATTTTAGGTTGTGTTTGGTAGCTATTATGTTCTTAAAAATAATTTTATCTCAAAAATGATTTTTTTTATTTTATTCTCGAAAATAATTTCTAAGCATTTGAAGGTGTTTGATGCGTTCGATAACTGCCCAAAATTTCTATTCCTGAAATAGAATAAGAACAAAAATGCGTTTGATAACTATACAAATTTTTTTTTATTAAAAATATTTTGAATTTTTAATATTTTATTCTTTTTTTTTCTTCTCTTTCCTTGGCCCATGGCCATGTCGCTGGCGCCAGCGATTGGCCACAGGCGAGGGCAGCTCTCGCTTAGACCATGAGAGTCTAGCTCTCACCCTCGCTGGCCCTGACCTAAGAAAAATGAAGAAGACCAACCACGAAGATGAAGAAGAAGAAATTTTTTTTTTTCATTTCTAATTCTTGTTCCTAGAATCAAGAATCAATCCTTTTTTTTAATTTTTAATTCTGTTTCAAAATTGATTCTGAGAATAAATTTGTGCCTGGGGATAAAAAATTTACCAAAAAAATTTCTATTTATTTTTTTGTTCTCGAGAACAAAATAATAGAAGCGGGGGTACTATTTGGTCAGTTACTAAACAATCCCTTAATATTGGATTCATTTACATGGTTTTTGGGTTTTTAATTCAATTGTTCGATGCGTTGTGGCCAGATACAGAGAGGGCAATTCATCTTTGATAAAAAAAAAATGAACACACGCCAAACATCATGAATCGCACTTATTTAGCCTCTTTCCCTTCTATCAAGTCGTTGATCTAAAAATGAAATAACATTTGTTTTTTCTCGAAAGTTAAGTGCTCCTGTGGTCAGTATAGGATCAAACATTCTCTTCGCTCCAATTTTAATTATGTCCGACAGAAATCATGCTGCAGTAACATATGAATAAGTCGATCGGTAAGAATGGTATAGCTTATTGGGTTTCTTGATCTTCATGGGTTGCTCTTTCAGAGAATTCAATGTAATCAATATTAGTAAAAGGTTAGGGTTTTGGTATTCACTAGAGTCCCGTCCATATTTCTTTTTATTAGAGTGCTATCGACGTAAGTCGAATATTTTTTAGGAATATACTTTTTCCAGCTTTATCTTGATGGAGATCTTTTCTTGTTTGGAGATGATGGAAAGTTATTCGAGGAACATAACAAGACCCAAGTTGAGAATAAAATTGTATATATCTTAAACTTAAGCCCAACTTGTCTCTTGGGCTTGACTGTGAGATTAGAGGTCAGACAATTCGGCGAATTGCTTTTCTCCCTTATTTAATTTTTTTCAATTTCCCCTATAAAAAAAAAATATAAGTTCAATTTCACTTTCGACAATGACCGATCTTAGTGCAGTGAAATTATAAGATATTAAATTCCTTCAGGTAAAGCACAAAACGATTTGTTCGTGGACAAAAAACCAAGATGATTGAGATATCTTAAAACAGCTAGTCAGCTTAACGAGGTAACTGGAATTTTTTGCATTTTCTTAGTAGGTATGTATTCTTGAAGTTTAGGATACGAAAAAGTAATTTCCCGAGAATTCTTTCAATGTGTCCAGGAGTGTTGCGGATTAACTAAAAATCGTACTCAACCCGAAATTATAAGAAAAAAAGATCCAATCTGTTCACGGGCGCACCTGACCTACTCGAGCCTATCATTTCTAGGCAATATGAAAAGAGCTTGGTTTTCTATTTTGGTCCATCAAGATCTTCCGGTGCAGAGCCCAATGGGCTTTGATATGACGAGATTGCCCCATTTGGGCCTCTATTCATTTAGCCCATCTGAAAAATCCCAACAAGGCCCAATGAGCCTTTGACCCAAAATAAAAGTTCCCCTCCATTTCCTTCACAACAGCAATTTAATATATCCAAGATTTTCCACCCCTACTCTCTCTCTCTCTCTCTGTCTCTCTCTCTCTCTCTCTCTCTCTCTCTCAATTGCTCCTCATATATACTTGCTTGTAAGTGTTCTATTTTCATATGTTGAGTCGGTGTACTCTTCATCACTCTATCTCTCTTCTTGTTCACACCATTGATCTCGATTATTAAATTTAACACTTAGCTACTTTGATCATTGGGAAACCTATCGACTAGACCCAGTTGTTGATAATTGGATCCGAGTCCTTAAAAATCGACCCCAATCCTCATCAACCAATACTCTCATCATTCATCTTGAATAACGGATAACATATTCTCATGAACTATTTTTCCACGAGTCTACATCTAAAAAATGCATTGAAGCAAACGGACTCTCGCCGATAAAGATAAACAAGGGTCAAATCATATGATTTTCTTTTTGGCAATTTGGATCTCACAGACACCATCTTTCTATCCGGAGTAAACCAATGATAGAAGATTGTTCATTACTTTGTCGCAGTCGACCAATCACATGCCAACAAAATTTTACGTTTGAATCCAGAAGGTCTCGACATTTGCTGGTCGGTCACATAGTGCCCAAATTGACAAGAGGTGTAATTACTACACTAAGTACTTTTTTGGACGGGTTAGGTCCAACCATAAGGCTTAACTCTTGAAATCAGTATGCTCCATCAAAATGAAGATAATTGGACAGGGTCAAAGGGTGTCAATTTCTCGGGCTGGCCCGGTTCGAGCTAAAAGGACAAAATAATATCGGGTCATGAATCAATGGACTGATGGAGCTTCGGAGTTTTCGAGCCTTTGACCACAAAAAGGAAGAAGAAAGAAGAAGCAAAAAAGAAGCAAAAAATTACAAAATGATGAAATAAAATAAGATGGACTGATGGAGCTCACTTTGGTTGCATGCTGACTCAAATATCTTGTTTGAATAAAATAACAGTTCAAGAATGGGCTTTTGATTGCGCTCTTTTGTGCCCGCGTGCGCAAATGGTACTTCACCAGAGCGAGCTATAAGAAACAGAGACCGAGCAGGGGGGGAGACGGAGACAGAAACAGAGACCGAGCAGGGTCAACTCTTGATTCGAGAGTGTTGAGATAAATCTCCCCTCCGGTTTCCTGATTCTCATTGCCTTGTAATCGTGCTCCGTCGTGCGCACGTCCGTTTATAGAAACGAATCTCGCCAGGAGGGACAGAGAAATCCACGCTTCTTTTGGAGTTCGTGACTCGAAAACTCGCGTGCTGCGGATAGGAATAGGCCTTTTGTTGATCAGTTGTCTGGTCCGATTTGCTTCAGATTCCTCTTTTGGCACCGACAAACCAAGAGATATAGTATATGTCGTCCGGGTCTGATCCGATCGCAGGAGCTCGCGAGCAGCTCTGCCTCTGTTCTTGCTCTGTGCATGTGAGCTCACTCGTCTCTGGTCTCTTGATCAGGTCAAGAAACGGAGCAATTCAAGCTTCTCTGTGCGATTTAGATCAAAAGGGTATGTGGCTTTTCTGCTTGATTTTCTTTTTACCTCTTCCCTTGTAATATCAGTTTGTGAGGATTCGGTCAAGTTCATGCTGTTGGTCCCTTTCGGGGACGAACGCAGAGAGTTCTTGATGTGGGGTTTGAGCTTCCGGGCTGATTTATACAAACATTTATGCATTATGATCATTTACGAAGTTTGAGGATCTTCTTTTTTATTTATTACCAAATTCAAAATTTTGCTGCAGGGGTTGTTCTGCTCAGGCTTGTCATAACACCAAACGGTTTCTCACTTTGATTTTGGAGGGTTGATTGGGTCAGAGGGTTTGGGGTTTTACTTGATACCCAAGTTTCTCAAAGATCGCCAAAAGATCTTGTTTCCCTTTTGCCTTCTATCTTTCCTAAACGTTTGAATTGGGGATCATATCTTTCCTTCCTTTATAGTCCACCCACACACAAGAGAAGAAGAAGAAAAAGAATGCCAGGCGTTGATAGGCGATTTTTTAGTTCTAACTTGAGGAGAACTGAGAGAGTAGAGAAGAAAAAACCAGGCAAGGAAGACAGGAGGCTGATTCCAATGAGGAAAATCCGCGTAATGTACTGCGACCCCGACGTGACCGACTCCTCGAGCGATGAAGACGACGCGAAATGCGGTGATCGTATCGCATCGAGGAAGAAGAGCATACAGGTTGTTAAGGAGATTGCGATTCCATTCGTGAGACACGGATGGTGCGAAGAGATCTCTCCGTGCCTTGCTGACAATCGTCAGAAGTGTGCTACTAGCGTTAATGACGTTCTGAGCGAATTGAGCGTGAGAGCTCGGGGGTCGTCTGCTTATAAAGGGGTCCGGAGGAGGCCGTGGGGAAAATTTGCGGCGGAAATACGCGATCCTACTCGCGGTGTCCGAGTGTGGCTCGGCACTTATGGCACTGCAGAGGAGGCTGCTCTTGCCTACCAGAAGAAGAAGCTCGAGATCGATCATAAGATTGAATCGCGGAGGAAGAAGGAGAAGGAGAGCTCGATCTATTATGATTCAATGGGCGAACCGGAAGACAATAGAAACGATTTGTTTCGTCACCAATCTCCATCATCAGTGCTTGATGTCCACAAGTCTTCTTCACTCAGCAGTGCACAAGACGAGGTGGTTTTCACAGGACAAGACCGGCTCATTCATGCGTTTGTGGATCAAGCATCGTCGGGATTAACCAGTCAAGAACTTGGTTTGGGATGCGACGGCAGCTTCATGCTCGATAACGAGTTCGGGAGTTTTTTCGACGGCATGGATCTCACGAGAGATCTCTTTGACGACCGCAAAGTATACGATCTACCCGACATTGACCTCGATTTAGGGAACGATGAGCTTGCTTGGATTGATGAAGCAATAGATATGGAGTGCATATAGGTGAGCGTAATTAGTTTAATCTATGTGAGTATTTTGAGTGTGTCTACTGTCTAGAAACAGGGGACTTGGTTTTTCTCTGCCATAAAGCTGTCCAAGGTCTCCTGGTTCTAGTTTTTGCTGAGTATGAGGATAACGATGATCATGAACCACATCATTATACTTCTCCATTGACAATATAAATGATCAGAGACAGGACTATAGAGAAGTCAAACTTTATTCTGATAGTACATGGATATTCAATTTTTTTATGGTAAGAAAAGGAGTAGAATCTGAAAATTATATCGTTATTCTCCTAAAACATGATTCAATCTAATCCCCTAACAACAAAAGAAGCAAACCTATTAGTGGCATATCTATCCAACCCAATTTGTTAACCAATCTGCATATGCATTTTCCTCCTCAATAAGTTTGGTAATACCTAAAGAAATCGCCAAATTGAAGCCCATGAAGATGCCCCACAATTCTGCTTTCTGTGAAGAACACTCCCACTGGCAGCGCGAATCCCGCTCTTTTTCATTAATTTTCGCAGTTTCCAACAGCAATCCATGGAGGGCCCACAAAAAATATATAAAAAAAAAAATCATAAATCTTCTGCCTGCAATAAGCTTATGGGTTTGATGGGAAATTGCGTCGAAAGTTTGAGGGAAGTCCTAGTTTTGTAGATCCCGTGACTAATCAAGCTCGAACCTTCTCGTCCAGCCATATGCTTCAAAGGTGCTTGTAGCACGAAGTTAAAGAGAAAAAGAGGTCATATAGATTGAATTGATATAAAGCATTATTGAAACAATGCAAATGCTTGAACTTTACACAAGCTTTCTTTTAGTAGTTGTTTAGATGTACTTTTCACGTCTCCAAATCATGACCGCCGACTCACTTTTTAATCATGCACAAGTACTTTCTCGAGGGTGGCGAGTATGCTCATTTTTCATGCCTCTCACTATTAGCCACGTGGGAATTGTCCGCGCACTTGTGAAACTGATGAACCTCCTAGTCCTTGGTTCAATCTTCACTCATGTCACGACCGCGACAACTAAAACCAAACACTTTCGCAATCAGACATGAACTGCCAATGTACTTTGCTAGCAAAATTATCTGAGCCGGATGCATTGAATACTCCTTATACCATATAGTTTTTCAATCTTACCCAAATGTTGTATGCGTTTGAGATGCACAAATATTTTTATTTCAATACAAGATTATCTCACGCAAATTTCTTTTTCCCTATTGCTATTTTTGGTGTTATTATGCTAAGATCTATCTATAGGTTCTTTTGTTTATCCATCGTACTATAACTCCTCCCTCTCTTTCTCCCACACCTAAAATTAAACGTCCCCAACCTACCCAATCCCTTTACCGCCTTTTACCGCCTAGTGGGTTATCTATAGGTCATTTAATAAGCCAAACACAGTCACTTTCCTAGGATTGAGCTGCTCTTCACTACTTTGCTTCCTCCCTAATATTTATTACCACTTGCCCTCTTTTCGCATTCGGGCCAATCATTCTACTCTCATCATAATTGACGGCCAACTCCGCACCACGAGGTGGGATTCCTTGGGAAAGACCCGGAAAGCCACCAACATTCAATCGTTTGGGATTCTTCACACGCCACTTTTCTCGATCTGCCTGAACACCATTTCCAACCAAGGGACCAAAAAATGGCAACTCATCACGATCCCCTTTCAAGCTGAGAACAGATTATCGCGGATCTGCCTTCCACAAAACTCAACATCCGATTCTTATAAAGATATTGTTAACAAGTGCCCCGGAACGATGTTTTTTTCTATCTTGAAGCGTCGGAGCACTTGTTAAACAAGAAAAGTGCACGATTTTCAATGTATAAACTTTCCTCGAGCCATTAGATTTGACTAGTTAATCTTAGAAAATAGCAGCACAACTTGCCAAAATCTGCAAATTCCCCGAATTCTAGAATGAAAGCAAAAGAAGCATTGACATTTCAATGACCCCCTCGAGTCTCTCCTTTTTTCGCTAGGGCAGTGAGTGGGGGCAATGAATGAATGTCGCAGAGCAGCAAATTCCAGGCCGTGACCCATTTATTAGGGCGAGCAGGTGCAAATCTCCACCCACTCTCATTCAATTTACTGGTGGAGCATTTGACCGCGTCAAGCTCAATCACAAAGGCAAAAAACAGAAACGTCACTGCTGAGCCTACCGCCTTGGGGGCAAAATGTCAACGCTTGTTACGTCTCCTTTGATACCAAATACAAGCAACCAACATACGGTGTACCACTATTCCCTTGTCGTCAGTTCAAGACTACTGTAGATAAGCAACATATTCAAGCTTCTTCATGGACCATTCATACAAGTCTGCATGCTAATTGTACTATTTTTTTTTCTTTAAGTGGTTATTCTATAGGTACTTTATCCATTCATACGAGTCTGCATGCAACACACCGTATATTTGAATTCGCATAAGGTAGAGAACAAATGGAGCACACTCAGAGAATCAGAACAACAGACAATGCAGCCTCATCAGACAAACTTCCATCTCTCCTGATGCCACAACTTAAAGAGCTTGGCCTATTTTTGTGACAGGGTTCTGAGCAATTTCTGCTGAACCATCTCTGGATTGAAAAAACAAGGCGACTAAAAATCCTATGAAAGAAGATGATCTCATTGCACATGAGAGTTTTGAGAACTTCAAATCTCCTCTTAAGAGAGCTCAATAGTTAAGCCTTTGGTAGCGAGAAACTCCTCTAACCTAAAGGGGTGTATGTGCATGCGCGTGCGAATGTTGTATATAAAACTAATTGAGACTATCAAGGGAGATACTCTGGCGAAATTCCAGTTGTCATGGAGAAATTCGGAGATTGATGATTTCCCAAGAAGGTGATTGCTCTGAGGCACAAATAGTAGCATAACAAATTACTTGTTTTGGTCACGGAGGTTTAAGTTATAACAAAGAGGTTGATGCCTTGAACGTGAATGTGACTGCCAAGTTTTTGACTTGTTAATAGCGCCTTTTGTGATAATGGTGACTGAGTCAATAAACTAATAGCCTGCAAGGAGGCACCCATAGGCCATATATTCATGAGATCAAGTAAGATGGAGAACCCGATCACAGAAAAAATGCATAGAAATGAGCTTATGAAATTTACACTGTTTAATGCATCAAGACACAATGCTCATTGACTCATGGTGAAGGTACAAAAAAATTTCATGTCAGAAAGGCAACCTTTAAACCTTCAATTTTACAGTTAAAAATCAAGATGACTCAGTTCAGACATACTTGAGCACATATTACTCATAAAAAGAATGAACAATGATTAGATGGAAAAAAGAAATACGTAGTTTATCTCTGATAATCTACATAAGTTACCTGTCCAAAAAGGCTAGTTCACATACCAGAGCAAGATGATCGCTCCCCCATTTCTGTGAAGGCGCAGAAATGAAAATGTTAATGGCGATACATCTAAAACTTATGTAAGACTTTGCTAAACTAACACATGTGATATGAATACTGTGCAACACAGACAAAATTCTTTCTAGTTGGGCAAAACTCGGGCTCGTCCATTTACCAAATTCTAGCAATCCTCTTGATTTTTGTGAACTAATAGATAACAAGTTCATACAATAAATCTTGTAGACAATGAACTGTCTTTTCATGATACACATAAAAGCCCTCCTACAAAGAAAGTTCTGAACTACTGGTATTCTTGGCTATGAACTCTGTTCCTGAAAACAAAATTTCACCAAGAAGCCATGGTTACAAATATATCTCACCTTACTTGGAAGACCTCCTGTACGATTTAAAGCATCAATAGGTAAAGTTTCAAGGACTCTAATAGGAACAAGTTCCTTCGTATGCCTGCGAAACACAATGATTTTGTTGAATATCAAGCAAGATAAATCAAAATAAATAACCCAATGTCACAAAAAAGTTACCATATATAATCGACAGTTCCCATGAACCTGGAGTGGTAAGAAGTTGCCAAGGGCTCCCCACAGTTGTCCCTGGTACTGCAACTTCCCTGAAAAGTTACAAAAGAAATAGAGCAATTAAGTTCTTAATCTGGAGGATAAAATCGAAATGCGATGTTAACAATCAATTGCATGTTTAGATAGTAAACCACAGCAGATTACAAACTTCGAATTATAAAGTAAAATTGGAACAGAATATCAAGAGGATGGCTAAACATCTTACTGGAATACCAAAATAAGCACTACAGAGATCTAGGTGGTGCTGAAGATGAGTAACTTTTTCGCTGCCTGTGGCAAGTCTTAACTCGTCATCATTCCACCTATTTACACATTGCCTCGATGCAGGCATCCATTTGATGCTGCATTTACATTTAAGATAAAACGATTCAGATGATATATAAGTCTCAATCATAATACGCAAACCTTGTTTTATCATTTTAAATGCGAGATTATCATGATAATTTTCTCCATGGAATATTGATTAGAGCCCCCTTCATTTGGCTTTAATTTTGAGTAAACCCAATCATTCATTCTTCTAAGTTGATAAAAATTAATCTCATAATAAGTTTCAGCAGGAATGTAACGGAAAATCTTAAAGATACCCCGATGAATTCCTGTTTTGACGTTTGACAGAACTGTTTGCCGATAGACAGCCAATTTGTCCGGAGATTTTTCTGCGATCATGTAGTCGGATATCCAACTGCAGTAAATTCCAAAGGAGAGAATATCCATTCGGTTCCTCATAGAGGATGAAGACAATCAAATTAGGATTTAGTCAAAAAAGTTACATCTAAGGCCATTAGACATGCAACTAACTAGCATAGTTCAAACACAGTGGCAAACAAGAAACTAAACTTACCTCTGATGAAGCAAGAAACTGATAAATGGCACTCTGAGAATGAAATGGAAGAAAAAGTTATAATTAAGTATTAGAAACTCTGACCAGACATATGATCACTCAACAGAACCAAATATTTCCCTAGATTGCGGCTTTTCACCTGGGGCATGCTGTTCAGGTCCCCACCAATTATAACAGGAATCTTGCCCCAGATTTCGGATAGCCGATGAGCCTTTTCAAGAAGCAGTCGAATCTGCACAACCAATGTTACTTTTCATATTAGCACACTAAGATCCATAGGATACACAACCTTCAGAAAAAATTGCTTCAAGGATATCAGAAACACAAATCTATATAACCAGCATCATTCTATGGAGCCCACAACGATCTCTCTCTCTCTCTCTCTCTCTCTCTCTCTCTCGTGTCAAAATGCACATTTACCCATGGAAGAAGCAGGATCACCTTGTGCAAATGGGAATCATGTGCTGAAAGCCAAATGCAGTACAGGAGAAAAGCATAACCCTGCACGAGAAACATCAGAGCAGCTGATACCTGACCTAGCTTGACATCTCCTCGGTTTGGGTTAAACAGCACATGGATGTTGGCGACAAGCAAAAGCTGATTTTGGTCGTTCAGACTCCTACATTAGACATGTAAACAAAATGCTAGAATCATTAGACATGTGAAAACATGAACTGTGTGACACATTATGTAGAAAGTTAATCTAGGCTAAAATTAGGTGCTTTATGCGTTTTCAAAAGCATGGTATAACTAATAAATTTTATGTTCATCTCTGAGAGAAAACAAAAACTGATTAGATCCAGTTTAATCATTCACGTGACACAATTTAAGCAGGTATACTTCTTCAAAGGATGTAAAATTCAACCGTATGCTCTCCAATGACATCCCAAAGTTACTTAAAAAAGGCTTTCGCACAGAGCCAACACACCTTGGCAGTGAATCAATATGAGAAGTCACCCTAATTAGGAAAAATATATAAATAAAGATTAACAGAGACATCTGTTAAGGATTTTCTGCAAATGTTACAAGAACTATTGCAACACTAAATGTCATTTGAGCACTAAAAATACATCAAAGCACATGTTATGGCACATAAAATATGTCCTTTTACACGTTCTCTGACTTCAAAGGGTTAACACATTGAAAGTACTCTACTCTATTCTCATAACACAAAGGAGAATAGAGTAAGAGCTCGACTGTTGTAAGAAACTTAGCTTGTCGTGTGCTGCAAAAAGATGAATAACAACCTATCAACATAAATAAGGACAATGCACTACAACTTACTCGGATGACTGTGCAGGTGAGTTGGATACAACTCTTTGCTTCATCTACGCCAAAAAGGAAGATATATAGCAATTAGTACCAAGAAGCATAGGAATGCGTGCAGCTTGAAACTGGGGAACTCCACCAACGAAATCAAAATACAATAGACTACACAAAAAGTCCCAGGACAACTGCATATGAGTTCAATATCAAAATTGAAGCTCATCTGAGAAAAATTCATCAGTAAAACATCCATACACTGTCCAGTAAAACCATCTGGAGAAGAGTACATCGTTACAGGAAGTACAGGAAAAGGAACAAACAGTTTCATGTCTCTCTCACTTACTTCAAGGTCTTTTACTAACTCAAAACAAAGGTACTCACCAAATACAGAGAAAAAAAATAACGAAAATAATATACTTAAACAATGGGAGTCCATGCTGCAAAAGATCAATCTAGCGCATACCTTTAAAACACAAAGTTGAGCAACATTGTCACGAAGTCCAAAAGTCTTGAACTCTATATTATCTTGGTGGACAAGGGTTACTCTGTGTTAAGAACATGACTAGCTAATAGTTGGAATATGATATAAACGTATACTATAATAAACAAAATTTCAACATGTCACGGATGCAAAGTAGCTTTAAAGTAACAACTTCAAGCAATAAATAATATTATGGGAACAAGAAAACCACACCCAGATTTAGGTTACCGCCTAATCTGAGTACTACCCATGTATCATGTGAGTTTCTCCCAGAAGGTTCCTAGAAAATGACAAACAGCCAGAAGCTAGACATGACACAAGAACTTCGATAAGTAAACTACAAACCAGAAAGAAATGCAACTTACCGATCATCTTTCCAGAATATGGCACACCCATCATTTGCTTCACCTGTTCGAGCCTGGAGTGAAAGAGGAATACAAGTCAATTTAACCTTATGTCTACAAATTTGATAGAAGCAGTAACTCAACATACCTTGTAAACACCTCCAAAGCCATCCTTCTTAAGAAGATCAGCTAAATCGTCAAAGCGGTCCACCTCCTGCAGTCATACGGGAGAGAAGATCACAAGCATCACTCTAAATGCAACTCAATGAAAAGATTGTTGCCTCAATAGCTTTACCAGACAAAAGTGAATTTATGTGACGTGGGCTCATGATTAGAGGAAGCACAAGAGTGATCAATACCACAAAAGGGCGAACTTTACTATCTTACAGACCATCTTTCTTCAGTAAATCTTTACAAAAGACATGAATTCGTACTTAGCTTTAGAAAGAAAATATCATCAAACAAGTCTTAAAATACAAATAAATAAGGTTAAACATAGTTAAGGGCAGATTAGCAATATTAATGTAATATTAGCAAGAGAATAACAGTCAACCAAACGGCTCCAGTTTCTAAATCACAGGCTGTCCTGGAACAGCTCCAATTAGTGTCAAAAAATACCATAAGTCAATGATTACAAAAAACAGAACCCAGCCAAACAGGAAAAAAGAAACATTGTGTAGACAGGCAACTCAAAGAAAAACATTGTCAATAAGCTTCATGCTTCAAAATCAAGCTCCAAAATTACACAGCAAATACATCGATTTCACATCTTCCTTCATTCAAATAGAATTAAGATACTATGTTTGACTTGGTCAAACGCAAACCTCCTTTATCTAGCTTCGGCGACAAGTGCCTCATAAGTCACAAGATCGTGTAATTCCGACACAGAACCCCGATAAGGATGCAAAGAGAGAACTTGCCTGAAAGCAAACGATATCGGCATCATAAAGCTTAAGCTCCTCGCGAATGAGCTTCTTCCGGCGCCTCCACTTCAAGAACCTCGGCTGAACTTCAGCGTACAAGTCTTGATGCTTCGTTGCGTTCTCGACACCCAATATGTTGTAGGAGACAAACACAACCTTGTCTATCCACAAGATGAAAATGATGATGAAGTCAGGACAAGTGCACACACAGTCCACATTGTCGAAGAGAAGTAGAAAAGAAGTCGTGCGAAGTCGTAAGCACGCGCAATGGAAACGCAACGCGGAGGACTCGAGAAGCCCCAATCTGCTAACTTTAGATTCAACAAACTCGATGCGCAGAAACTTTATCCATCGACATACTAAGCAGCGTCTTCCAGCGAAGACATGGTCGACGCCAAAAACACAAACCGCGGAAAAAACGAACATTATCCTCTCTCATCCTCGCACGACCTTGCAAGAACCGAGTCGAAAACACGCACCTCCACATCCAGAAAGATCGCGCGAATTGTAGGCCCATTCACGACGATCGTCTCGCCCTCGCCTACTCGGTTCCCTCCTCCTTGGCTTCACCTCGCGACGCAGCTCGATCGAGCACGCGAGCGAAGCGTACCGGCTCGCAGCGGAAGAAGCTCCGGTCGTCTCGGATTGAACGAGTAGGGTTTCGGAGGCCGAGAACGTCTTTACCTTCTTCGCTTTACGGCGGC
Source organism: Syzygium aromaticum (assembly GCA_024500025.1). NCBI lineage: Eukaryota > Viridiplantae > Streptophyta > Magnoliopsida > Myrtales > Myrtaceae > Syzygium > Syzygium aromaticum. The sequence goes on from CM044895.1 coordinate 20,196,667, forward strand.
GCCCGCTCTGAGACTCCGCTTCTTCGCATGAATCTGGACGACGGTTGTGCTGGTTCGAGCGAGTGGGGAGAGAGTGGGAACCGTCGGAACAAGGAGTTTCGCGGCGGCGCCGTTTCGCCATGGCCGTGGGAGCTCGCCGGCGGCGGGAGGCGTTTCTTGGCGCGAGCGTTTGCCAACGGAGCGAAGAACGGAGGATTTATTTGATCCGGCCTGACCCGGCTCGATTGGGCCTGAATAGTAGCCCGGTCCAAAAGGGCCACTTTTTATGGGCCAGTTGAACGGCCCAGTTGTAGTTCTTTTTTTTTTTTTTTCAGATTAAATTTGTAGTTAATAGCTTAAGAAATAATCTTCAAGTTTCTTATTTAACTTTGCAGCCAATAATTCCAAAAGCTTATGCTATAAACTTGAGATTTATGTTCGCGAAAAATAATTGAGTTGAAAAATATATTTTTAAAAATAACTACTTATATCGTTAGAAAAAGTTAGTCGATAAAAATTGTTTTTATTATCGACATATGAAAAATATTTTTATTATCGACAATAATTTATATCTAAACATTTTTATAGCATAAGTTTTCAAAATTAAAGTGTGCAGATGGTAATTAAAGGAAAAGATGAGGATGATTTTTTTATAATTTCCCCTCGAATTACAAATTACCAGTGGATCTCTTTCATGTCGATGACGCTGTCATCCAAGCTTGACAACATTTTTAGGGGACTACATGAACTCTAGTAGAAATTAAAACTATAGAAAGAGACTTGATAAGACCTCAATCCAAGTCATTGGTTCATACACCTATCTTTCGGCATCCCAGTAATCTAGAAGCAAATTTAGCCTCTTGTGTCTGTTCTTTTATGAGCTTATACGGTATGCCCCCAACCTTGTTTCTTGCATCTGGCCTAAGTTGCAACATGAACATCTCAAACAGCAAGCTCCGTTGACATCAATAATGCGTGTGCGAGCTAGATTACAGAGTTACTTGTCCAAATGCGTCCATCGCTAGATGAAGTAATTCAGATCCTACTCGGCACAATCACTAGGAGTTTTCCCGTGAGGAAGTGATTCCCCGCGAATCCCCTCACCCGGCATGGATGTCTTGCTTTTGATTGAACCGTGAAAGCGGATTTAGTTTGAGACACAAAAGCTAGCGTAGGACACTACGTGGTTATGTTTCTGATCCGCCATTGCTCTTAGCGCTGCTGCAATCATGACATGTTTTTTTAAATTCATGCAGGCGCAAACTAGTTGCTTAAATCGACAAAATCTCAGGGAGGTAGAGGCGGTCAAAACCATGAGAAACCATGAGTTTTTTCTCGAGGGGAGAATCAGAATCTGCTATCGAAATGAGCAGGACAAATAGAAAGAACATCCATTTAAATCGACATGCAATTGGATTGGAATGTCACCTGAAGGTCATCAGCATCAATGTCTTGTACCCTGACACCCTTCTCGAGACAAGACTCCTATTTCACACAAGCTCCAAACAAATAACAGATTCGTGCAGCGTTAAGAAATGCCTCGTTCATGGGTTCCGTAAGGCTTTGGCATGGACTAATGGAGACAACAGAGTGCAGTTTGATGACATGACCACAGCAAATGCTTGCTGGGACTCAGTCGGCAAGGTATCGAGCTTATCACAATTATTAATCATGAGTAATCTACGTGAGTCTCTTGTGATCTGACAAAATTCAACGGCTGGGATTGCATCCGGTTCGTAGATTCGAATTCAGGCTAGAATGTCCGGTTGATCATGGACTGTGGTTGGAAGCAATCAAATGTCTGGTACTTTTGACTGCCGGCTTGTCCATTCGCTTTTGACAGTTCATCGGCAGAAAGAATAACCTGGACTAGATTGATTTTGTTTCTCTCTCTGTGATTGGTGTTCAATGAGCAAGACTTTGTCAGGGTGAGAATCATAGTGCGGCTGAATCTTTTCCATTGGTGTGGACTCAAACTACACTCGAATACAATCACAACGGAAGTTTGCTTCCTGTCCCATAATCTGCTGTTTTTTTCCTAGTTATGCTAGGACCAATGAGCCTGGGTAAAACGAAACAATAGGCTAAGATGAAGGAAGACTTAAAGGAGGATAAACAAGTGAAAGATCAAATCAAAGATCTGGTCTATTGATTTTGACAAGCTATTTGAAGTAATACAGCATATCCATACTTCACATAAATGGGAAGAATGGAGTATCACAAGAATCGTGAATCAGCTGGTGATAGAATATGATGACGGATCCATCACATGAACGTCGATTGCCAACTTACTCGTGAAAGTATCGGTCCTGGAATGGAAGTGAATGCATTGTGAATTGAAGAGATGAAACCAAGTCATTTGCCATAAGTTCCTATGACTAAAAAGATGATATCTAATGTGTGCCTGTGATTCAAAGGAGACTGTATTATGCACGGATGAAAGGTGCGAACTGTGAATGAGGCCAAACAGTGTCACGGACAAGAGAAAAGGTGCGAACTGTGAATGAGGACAAACCCACGAGACCTGGTCGACTCAAGGGTGCTTGTCCTGGTGCATCATAATATTAACCTCCCCAAATAGACAGCCTATATATAAGGGCGCAAGGGAAGAGGAAGGACAAGAACATCATCACTTGCTACATCTTGCTTTGAGGGTGGTGCGGCCAAGCAGATTAAACGAGAAGCTCCCCTCAGTCCAATATTAAGGGTTGAGAAGTGGACAGAACTGTCATCTCATGCATCAAGGCTATGCTTAAACATTCACTACCAAACTATCCAGTTTGGGAAACATGACGGATTGCTCCAGCCAGGCCCAGAAATGCCTTAATGAATAAGCGTGGCCAGGTGCATGATGTGAGAGCAACTCCTTCCGCGTTCTTTGCCCATTCATTGGAGTGAAGGGAGCTCCTAGTAGGACGCTTTGTGAGCAGTGCCCAAGTTCTTTTGTCTAGCCGGTCTGGTTTCCTCCTTTTTCCTATATCTATTGTCCCAATGCATCTCCTTCAAAGTTTAATTGATTGTCTGACAGGGAAGTTTTGAGGACTATTCGGCCGTGAGAGAGTCGAGCTCTCAGCCATGGATGAGCTTAACCGCAAATGGGTGAATCTCAAAGAAGTCCAGAAGCCAAAGAGACTTTCACAAATGCCATCGATCAGATTAATACTTGTAAGCTAGAGCAGAAAGAAGGACGATAGAGAGAGCATGCTTAGGAGTTTTTAAGGGATAAATGTGCAACCAATTTTTTGTTTTCCTTTTTCTGATACCCGTACATCTGACATTAGCTCTCTTCTACGTTCGGAACTTAGACTTTCAGTGGCTCCAAAATACAAAGGAAAGTGTTTCTTTCGCTCAATTAAATAAGGAGGATGTTTATGTAGGGTATCGCGACTTAGTGCTAGATCTTATCAAGTATAACAGATGGATCAATTTGGGTGTCATGGAAACTTTTGGTATTGAGATATATTTATTCTGTACAAACCTTGCTATTCCAGACAATACCAAACAGGAATAGAACTACATTTGTGTATAGGCGGATTGAATTCACAATCACATGCATTTAGAAATTAAATCCAGCTTAAAACAGCTCAGTGCAGCTTCAGCAGCATTTTTTTCCACTCTCTACTGCATTTACTACTGCATTCGGGTGGTGTAGTGAATCGTCACCCCATCAAACATGAACATGTAAGTTTTCAGATTAAAGAAGCCTGCAGAGATCTAAAGCACTCAAAAGAAATGACAAAGAGCCGGTAAGCGAGAACCTTTAGCTCAGGTGGACCAAAGATGGGATCCGCTAGATCTAAGGTCAATGCTTCCCGGAAGGCATCCTTGCCGTTTACCTTCTATATCTGTAGTCAACTGTCATCAAGCTGAGAAAGTTTCAACCATCTAAATGAGAAATTGTCCTCCATCTTCACAATTTCAACATCCAGCAATTTGACAGTTCCCGAAATAAAATCACCAGCGTCATCCAAAAAAAATTTCAATGCATTGAAGATTAACTTATAGGAGTCCTAACCCTATTTCCGAGTCACCATAAGTTTCCCCCATCAAAAAGCCAGGATATTTAATTACCCATTATAAGCAGAATTTAGTGAACTCGACTAAATGGAAGGATTCCCAACAGTAAAATCCGGTATCATGTTGCAAAATTCATCTAGGACCGTCATGTTGTGCTCTATAGGCAAAAGTAGAGCAAAAGGATATAAAGAGACTTTATTCTTCAATAAGAAAGAAAAGAGACAGATTTGATCACACCAGGATACTTAATTACCCATTACAAGCAGAATTTAGTGAACTCAACTTAATGGAAGGATTCCCAACAGTAAGATCTGGTACCACCTTGCAAAATTCATCCAGGCAACATGACCGTCATGTTGTGCTCTATAGACAAGAGTAAAGCAAAAGGATATAAGAGACTTCATTCTTCAACAAGAAAGAAAAGAGTAAGATTTGATCACTCGTAATCATCCTTCTCTACATATCTACAAATGTTTAAGAAGCAGGAACATCAGCAAGTGAGAGGCAACAAACTTATTCATTGTCCCATGTTCTTCCATTTATGAAGGCTCTGTTACCACTTGGCGTTTTGAATGGTGGTAACAAACAGAACTAAGTAAAGCCAAATCCAACATCATATGGCCTCTGCAAATAAAATGAAAAGGACCAAACTGAAAGAAGAATACAATCACACTGCAAGAAAGTGAGCACCCACTTCTCATGCAGACAGCCTTCTCCAGCTTCAGACCTGCAGGAAAGATTTTAGGTTTGTTCATCTCATCATCCCATGGTTTTCTTGATAAATATAAAAACACAATACACGGAGACAGCCCAAACCATGCATCTTGGAGCAAACTAAAATTAATGCAACACCATGACAAGCAGTGAATTGCAACAATCAGAATGCACAAAAGATCCACTTATATGACCCAGATGGCAAAGTAAATCATTGGTGTAAACAAAAGATTGGTTGACTCGAATCAACTACGTTTGTTAGGCAGCCAGGCACTAAAGGGCACCTAGCATTACTTTTAAATATCGTGTAAGTGTGGGAGATAAAATCCCTTTGCATACCCAATTTGCCTACTCCAGCAGTTATCTTATGCCACCAGACAGCATGAGAGTTCAATTTCTTGTCTCTGTACTTACAAGGAACTAAAGCCAAGGGTCTCACTGAGGAATGACACTTCAGCTTCAGATAGAGATGGATATAACAGCAGGGAACTAGGAAGAAAGCCAGGAAACAAAGAAGGGAGAATGTATCCACTCAAGCTCAACAAAGAAACATGTGTATAAAATCCAATATCCACATGCACTTCCATCAAGTTTCCCAAATTAATACAAATGCCCAAACTCCAAGGTCATGGCCATCCAGTAACATAGTTATATCACCGAGCTAGCTTGCTAGACACCACCAAACATGTTAATTTAATGTTTCAAAGGAGATTCTTGTGTCAACCAAAGAAATTGACAATTGTTAGGCATTGCCAAGGCCAAACAGGCATGTTTTTTCTACCTTAACACCTGCAACAATGAAAAGAAAGCAAACTAAATTCTCATAGAATACACTTAAGAAGATGAGAAAAGGATGATACTCGCTGGAAATGTGAGAAGCCATCTCCACTCCATATAGAATGAAAGCAAGTATGAGAGAGAAGGAAAAAAAAAAAGTCTTTCTACGCATTACGAAATTCTGAACTTCCGAGTAAATTGAAAGATGCCACAAGTTTGCAGTCTGGTGCTAGACAAAGAACCAACAAAGTTTATTGCTACATCAGATCTAGGATCGATAAACTAAACATGTAGACCATAAAAGGCTGTTCATTTTCTTATACGTTCAGATCCATAGCGACTCCAAAAGATGGCTAAGATAGAGGATACTCAGCGATGTAACAAATGAGTGATGTCGAGTAACTGACATGAGTCAATGAGGTAAGACATGGCCACGTTTTAGTGAATGCTGCCTTGAAGAGGGAAAGGTAACTCTTTTCTGAAATACAAACTCGAATAGACAAGAAGCACAATGACGCAGTTCCTTGAGCCGTCCAAAGAACTGTGAGCAACCAAATAAGCAACCAGGTTGTCCAAACAACAGCACCATCACCATTAGTGATCATCTTGCATGTCGTGATATATTAAAAATGGAAAAAATCACAATCGATAGCTAAGCCCCCCTGGAGCGCACCAAATCCATACAAACCCTATAATAATGACACAAACATCAAGCAAAGCTTTTCCCTCTTTCAGTTCAATTCAACACCATTCATACGCCTTAAACTGGTATTCCAACACCACCGCATCAATAGGAGGGAAAAGAAACACACAATTGGAAAACAAAACACCATCAACTGCAGCCAAAATGGCAAAAGTGCGACGAGATGACACCAATGTACCTCCATTAGTCCCGGTTGCGCGTCAGTCGGACTCGACGGACTCGACCTTGGGGCCTGATTCAGAAAGCATCAAAAGAGAGTGTCAGCGAGCCAGGGAAAGAGAGCGTCCAATCTATGCACGATGCAAACATCGAAGCCCGATCCATTACAGCTCATACTAGAAAGCTCCTCGACCAATCCAACCCAACCACAACCGCTCAACCACACGATTCCTAGGGCACAGAAACGTAGCCAGAGAGACAGAAGGAGAAGAGGGGGAGGGTCTAGGGAGGGGACCGTGGAGGGAAGGGTGGCGGCCGTCCTTGCCCCAGCCGATGCCGCGGGTGGACTCGAGGTACTGGCGGACGAGGTGGCGGCACTTCTGGAGGTGGTTGATGCCCTCGACGCGGTAGCACCACTTGACGCGGTCGCGGAGGATCTTGGCCTTCTCGATGTCGATCCACTTCTCCCTCACGATGTGCTCCCTCATCTCCAGCATCGCCACCGGGTCCTTGTACGGGTTCGCCGCGTCGAAGTCGTCCGGCGGCGACTCGTCGAACTCCACGGTCCCCTTCTTCCTCCCCATCGCCGATCTCTGCTCTGCTCTGCTCTGCTCTCTCTGCTCTGCTCTCTTGCGTTTCTCGCCGTGCGCTGTGTGTGGGGGAATGGGACTCGACCGCCCGAAAAAGCGTTCGAGCGTTGGGATCTCTTTTGGGCCTGTGATGGGCCGTGCGATTTGCAGTGGTTCGTGAATATGGGCCGGGCCCTTCCTTGATATCTTTGCGCTTTCTCCTTGACCCCGAAAAGAGAGAAAAGGACGGGTTGGTAATTGTGATCATTAGGGCAGCTCGGGTCGGGTTACTTGAACCCGCCGAATCAATAAACATAAATTTATGCAGTGTCTTCGGGATGTGCACGCCCGGCTTTGGGGTCGACAGCAGTCAAAAAGGTGCTTTTTTTTTTTTTTATTAATAGGGTTCCGCAAATGAGTTTCAATACATGAAAGATCCTAAAGAATTTGGGGGGTGAAGCAACCCAATTTTGTGGTGGTAAATTTCTCACATGGTCTTTGGCAATCCCGTCCGCAATGGAATTGGCCTATGTAAAACAATGTTGGACTCAAATATTTGAAAAATGAACTGATAGATCACAACATTCAGTGATAAGTACATGAACTTCTCAAGGAGACTAATCTGAGTTTTGGATTGCTTTGACAAACTATAAATTATCTGGTTCAATGAAAAGAGCTTCCGTCTTTCTCAGCAGAAGATAGATAAGGGTTTGCAAGAGAGGTTGAGATTCTACTCGAACTGCCAATGAAGCCCGAACGACTCCTGCAAATCACGGCAGACGCATGCAATGATTCCCTGTGTCGATCCAAGTCTGCGTGATCTATCTATGTTAATTTTCAAGGCTTCGATTTGAGGGGGACTCCGGATCCGAAGTGATTTAGCTGCGATATGGTGAGTAAGCTGAGTTGATTTTTGATTCGTCAATCCGTGCTTGGATTCTTGACAAGCCCTGTGTCAAAATAGGGAAATTGACCTCAGGGTGCAACCAACGGTTCTTTGTCCATGGACATAACAGGAATAAATGCATTGTTGTCTCGGGTTTGCCTTCATTGCACAGTGCACATGTTGTTAGCATGTTTCAAATCTCCCTTTATAGATTGCGAGGATTTTGATATAATGATGATGCTTGGTAATGGCTTGGCTTGTTCTCTGCCTCTCTTGTGCAATTATACCCATTTTGACTGAATATCTGCCCGACTGAGTTCCCATCCAAACTAACTGATCTTTTGCTACTTGAGGCCTCACTCGCATAGTGAGAATTTCAGTGACAACATGATTTTCGAAATTCTCCTTTAGAAGTTGTATGTTTCATGAATTTTCCCCTAGCATAAGAAGAGTCATGTGTATTTCACGAAATCACAAGAACCATTCATGTCGGAAGCGAATCTCTGAATGACTCGTGTTGCGTTATCCGGTTACAACATAACTTGTATGAAAAGACTTTCCGATGGTGAGCAGCGATGATAAATTTGCCAACTTTGGACTTTTGAGTCGCTAGTGACATGAATCGGTGGCCCAAATCGAAGATCACACAACGGGTGTGGGATTCTTATGGCAATGTTTAGAAGCTAATTCAAGCCCATCAAATTTAATTTCCGAGCCCTTTTTGGATTTCCCCTTGGAGCACAAATTCTCCAGTTTTCAGTTACAAATGTGAATACGATCAAAATTTTCCTTTTCTTGCTCTTCATACCGTTACAAAATCTGATGGTGATAATTGCGCGATTCTTTTCCATCTATACACAGTTGCATGATTTAGAAGACGAAAAAGGGTCCGCGTCGTTATTATTATTATTACTATTATTATTTTTTTGGGTCAAAGTGTCCACGTTCTTTCATGTTATTAAAGAAGCCCATTGTGCAGTGACATCAACCTCGTCATATCACAAAAATCATTAAAACAATATTAATAAAAGCTCATTCGTACTTTGTACAAAGGACAAAAAAAAAAAAAAGGGAAACACAATAATATGACAAAACCACTCGTCATTTTTACGCGCGTCAAAACTGTATAGTGTGTGCCCACGATCCAACCCGCCAGCTGCAGGTGGATCCGGTTTAAAGTCGCCGACGACGAACGTCGTGACCAGAGCTCAGCACGAGCGTGTCGCCGCCGCACACGTCTGCGATCTCTCGTCTCTCCTCGGAAGCCCTCGTAGCTCTCGGCTCCAGCCCCAACCTCAGCTCCAGCTCGGAGTCGCCGCCATCGGCGGCTCGCTCCCCAGTCTCCGCCTCCACCAGCTCTTCTTTGTCAGCAGCCGACCCCCGACTCCCTCTCGAGTCGCGGCTCGCTGGCTCGTCCCCCTCGTCTCGGTCTCGGCGAGCTCCCGCTGCTTCCTCGCGCCTCGTCTTCGAAGCCGACCGCTTGAACCGGCGCCGAGACCTGACGTTGCGGAGCCGATCGGAATCAACCGCTGAGGGCTTCGTCCTGGGCACGTGGCGGATGTCGCTGGCTTCGAACGGCGGGGCGGAGCAGCCGACGGCGGACTCGGAAGAGACTCGCTGGATGGGGGCGCCGGCGAGGACGGCGTCGACGGCGGCCTGGCAGAGGTGCCAGCTGCCGGACCAGAGCAAGCCGGCGGAGCCGTAGATGGGGTTGACGATCCGCCCGCACGCTTCGTATAGCAGAGACTTGAAGATCGCTGCGTAAGGTCATGATCAGAAGAGCATGTTAAATCACTCACGAGCACGAGCAACCAAGATTTCAAACAAAGAAATCAGTTGCGTGGCTATATAGATAGAGTGGACCAACTGACACACAAATTCAAGTGACGATCCCGTTATATCACTCAACATCTAATCATCTCGCTCAAACCAGATAAAGCGCGAGTCGAAATTCGAGTGCAAATTTCATCCACGCTTCCAACCCGGGTTTCTTCTTGAATATTCAGTAGTAGATGTATCAGCACTACTTTCGACCCGTCGCTTATACCGAAAGAACACGTGTATTAGGGTAGGGAGAATAGAGAGGTACAGGGGCGGAGGTGGGCGGGGCCGGAGAGGAGGAGGTGGAGGAGGCCGGCGCGGCCGTAGAACTTGGCGAGGAAGAGGGTGGCGTTGGATTGGGAGGGGGAGGCGTTGATCCAGCGGAGGCAAGGCCTGATGGGGCAGTCGTCGCCGCCGCAAGCTTTCCTCAGCACTCGGCATCCATTGCAGCTAGTCCTCATCGCTCGCCCGCGTGCCTGGCTCCTGGTTCCGGTCAGATTCTGGGTCGTACCGGGTCGCGTTTGATTTTGAAAATTCGGGCTCAATCATTGTTCGTCGTTGCATGTATGCGTGAGCCCCGGGAGAGAGAGGGACGGGACGCGGATTTGGAGCCTTTGGAGGCGCAAAGTGGTTTTCTTTCTGCCATGATTTTCCGGGATTCTTCCTTTGTTGGGACGGTGAAGTCCCCCTTTTACCGCCACTGTTCAGCGAGGAGAGTACATATCAAATGCGTTTGGTTCAGCATTTTTAATAGATTTTGAGAAAATATAAAACAGTTTAGCTCAAAGGGTTTTGGGGAATGTAAAAATTGTTTCGTAAACTCTACTTTGAGAAGTAATTTTGAGAGAAAAGATGTTTTGTGAAAATGCATTTGAAAAACCCCTTTAATGATTAATTTAAGCTCTTTTTTTTTTATTTTTTATAATTGAAAAAAAAATATGTGCAGCTTTTATTAATTTAAATATTGACAACAGTGTCAAAGATACTTTGTAAAGAATAAATCACAAAGTACAAAGCGAACCAATTTCAACCAATTTCAGATGATTGACCGAACCAGTGTCAACACCTACAAAGTACAAAGCGAGAATATCAAATAAATCACAACCATTGTTATTAGAGCCACTTAGCCACCAAGACTCAAAGAGCCGTGAAAATATTAAGCGGCTTGTGAGCTCTACATCACTAATTAACGTGGCGTGCATTTATGCATTTCGAGCCAATTACAAGTTGACACACACACACACATATATAGACATGAAATTAGACGAAAACAATTAAAAATCTCCATCCACCTCTCTTTTTTGTCCTCTATCTGTACCACCTTGAGGCCACACCAACGGTGTCGCCATGGACCTCGCCATCAAGGCTCACGATCGTGGGCATACTATAGATTTAGAAGTTCACAGTCTTCGTTTTCGGCTCCGTTGAGGGTCTTCACGCAGATCTGGATGTTTATCGTCGTCTTTGCTTGTCCATGGACGGTGCCTCCAGATCTGGCTCGGACGTGGCCATGGCTTTGAATCTATCGTGGCCGAGGCTCTCGTGCTAAGCCGAAGCTGGAGCGAGTCAATTGAAGGGGCACCGGGCAGAGGAGTGACTCCATGACCGATCGAACGGAGGTAGGGAACTCGTTGCGGTGGGCACGGTGGGGTGATGGGTGTCGAAGATAGAGGTTGCAACGGCTTCGGTAGTGGACGGAAATGGTGAACATAACGGAGTCAGGGTGGTGGATTCTCAAGGGGCCGGACAGGGTGGTGGCTGTAACGGAGGAGGAAGAGGAGAAAAAGAATTCATATTTTAGAGTTTTCTTTAATTTGAGACACGTGCCAATTAGTAACTAGACCAACTCACATTAATTCTTGCCAAGCCAGCTGCTTATGCGGTAGTTTGTAACCATAGAATATTTTCTCTATAGAGCTTGTTGTAGTTGCCGAAACGAGTGCGAAAAACTGATTTAATAACCATTTTGAGGGAAAATTGTTCAAAGAGTTTTAAACTTATTGTATTTTTGCTAAGTGAGTTCTGTATTTTTTCATATTTTGTCAATTTAATCTATCCAATAAATTTTAACAGAAAATTACTAATATGGATGTCGGCTGTTATATGTGGTACGACCAGCGCTAATGTAGACATTTAATAATATTTTAATATTTTTATGAATATTTTTTATTTTTATTTCTTTACTTTTATTTATTTATTTTTTATTATTAAGGTCAGCGGCCCGTGGGGAACTAGGTGAGGCCCTGCAAGCCCTTGCTAGTTGTAGACAAGAGTCACGAAGCCCTCACTCGCCCCTACGCAAGGCCCGTGAGCCCTCCCCATGCAGCTGACGGGGGCTCGTGGCCTTCGCTCAGAGTTGGGTGAGGCCTCATTACCCTCGCAGTGGTTGGCGAGGTGAGGGCTTTGCGGCCCTTGCCCGTGGCTAGTGAGGCCTCACAGGCCCTCGCCTAGTGGACGGCGGGGGCCGCCAGGCCTTGGCCGGTGGCCGACGGTCCCTTATTGGCCTTATCAATAAAAAAATAATTACGGACAAAGAAAATGAAAGAAATTAATATAAATATAAATCTTAAAATATTATTAAAAATTATTCACTTTAGTGTCGGCCGTGCCATGTAAGACAGTTAGTGTCCACGTTAGGTGGAACATGAAATGTTTAGAACCTAATTGACCCAATTAAAAGATTTAGGATCGAATTGATATAAGTATAATAAATTTATCACTTTTCGGATAATTTTCCCCCTGCTTCGATAGACAGCAATCATACTGGCCCATCATGTTCTCGGGGGAAAATGGGCTCGATTGCCCAATCGGAACTTGTAGCAGAACGATGGGCTTCTCTGCAGAGAACTCAACTCCAAACCAATGAAACAAGTGGAACACCCACCAAATGCCTGTCTCTCATCCCCTCCGGACGTGGCGATGCGAGCAAGTATCGCGAGGGTCAATTTAAGATTCCCGCACCAATCTCGATAGCCAAATAATGAAAAATATAAATTGTTGAATGCACTTTTGCTCCGCAATAAATCGCTTTTCTTCTATTTTTTCTTATTCGGGCTACGGCTGAAATTACTTATTGGCATGGATAGGATGTCTTGGATCTTTAGATATGGATCAATTATTAATTTTAAGAGCTTAATCATTAGGCATTTGAGAGAGTTGAGCTCTCCAATTTAATTTTCCTACTTTTGTTTCCGTGTCAAAATGTCTAGCTTAAGCTGGAAAAACTCACCCTTATCGTGACTTTGCAATTGCAAATTTTTTTTTTTTTTGTGATAGTGTTGAGATAATCGTCATGCTGAGAGAATCGAATGGACAGGCGGAAAAAAATAAAATAAAAGAGAAGATGAAGTTCCGATGTTGAATTTTTGTGATTTGGTCAATGTGAGTTGCGTATTGATATCTTCATCAGATTGAATCTCTATAGAAGAGAATGTCTAAAAGGCCTGAAGTTGTTTCTCTCCTTATGCTTCATTGATCTTAGATCCTTAGCTCGAATCCAAAAATCACATCGACAATGCTTTTTGTTCATTTTCTTCTTTTGAAAGATAGCTTTGGCCTGAATTAAGCTTTCAATTTGCGTCCTTTCGAGCTGGTTCCATTTCCTTGCTTTTCTTTTTCTTGGTTGTTAAATTCTTTACATGGGTAGGCTTGGATACGTTCGAAAGAACTATTGGTCCGATCTTGCCGTCTCTCATCAGGCAACATCCGTAGTTGCTCGGAAATTTCTAATAGCCAAGAAAAGATGGGCCAATTTTGGGAATATGCACAAACTGTCACTGCCTCAATACCTCCAACTAGCAACCCCCACAACCTTTATCCCGACGTATATACATACCCTCCAATACTCCTTTTGTCCATTACCCAAAAAGATGCGTTGCTTCGACATTCAAGAATTGGAAACCACATGACCATTTGGTCCAAACTCAAATATCTCTACCAGGAAACGAAGGGCCACGGGCAATCGCACGATCAACCTCAATTTGCACTCAACACGGCCGTGCCGTGATAAGGTTGCGGGGGCCCCGTCGTCCACGTGGCAAGGTGACATGGGTTCCAAAAAAGTTGGCAATTCCATCTGCACTCCTGTTGCCATTTTGCCATTGCCTTGGGAGTCGCACCACTCACGAGATCAACGGCCGCGGATGGCTCGAGACACCGTCCAGATCAAATGTCCGCCGTAGGATGCTCATCCGGAGGAGCCAAGGAGGAGGCACGCCGCCGGCAGTGAGCTCGGTAATGGTTTATTTAAGGGAAGAGCGTGCCTAGATTGGCTCCCTCACCCGAGTAGGCTCAACAGCGTGAGTGCATAGAAGAAAGAATCGAGAGAGAGTGAGTGAGAGATGGCCTCGTTGACCGTCTCCTCCGCTGCCGCCGCCGCCGCCGCAGCCAACCGCCACTCCCCGGCGCAGACCAGCATGGTGGCCCCGTTCACCGGCCTCAAGTCCGCCTCCGCCTTCCCCGCCACCCGCAAGTCTGACGACATAACCTCCCTCGCCAGCAACGGCGGCAGAGTCCAGTGCATGCAGGTAGGCAGAAATAGAGATGCGAAGATGAAGTAATAAGATTGGTGTATCGAGCGGCGGGATCATGTGCACGGCGCTGCTGGATTAAGATGACATTTCGACGTGCATGTAGGGAACCCGATCAGCGTTCGACGCCTCGTCTATTAAATAAGTCTCGTGAAGATCTTTGACGCTGGTGCATTAAACTGAGATTTGTCATTTGGCATTGTGAAGGTGTGGCCACCAGTTGGCAAGAAGAAGTTCGAGACTCTCTCCTACCTCCCACCCCTTTCAAGAGAGGAACTCCTCAAGGAAATTGAGTACCTTCTCCGCATGAACTGGGTTCCTTGCTTGGAGTTCGAGCTCGAGGTCATTTCCAATTCCAATCTCTTTATACTGCAGCTTCAGTTTCACCATGGACAAACCTCTGAAACACATGATCATGGTATATATTTGATGAGATTTAATGGAATTCGTGTCTGATTATTTCTACTTTTCGCGATTGCAGAAGGGATTCGTGTACCGCAAGAACCACAAGTCCCCCGGGTACTACGACGGTCGCTACTGGACTATGTGGAAGTTGCCCATGTTCGGGTGCACCGACCCGTTGCAGGTGTTGAAGGAGCTCAACGAGGCCATCAAAGCGTACCCCAACAGTTTTGTTAGGATCATTGGCTTCGACAACAAGCGTCAAGTGCAATGCATTAGCTTCATCGCCTACAAGCCCCCGGGCTTCTAAGTTCACTGCGCTCCGAACTGTTGAAGTGACCCCGATCTTTTGGATTTGGTTTCTTAGGCCCATTTTGTGAACTTTTTTGTTTTCGCTTCGATTTAAGTGTCTCTCATCATTCTCATTCTGCATAACGTACTTCCTTTTTCGTTTCATTGAGTTTCTCAATGGAACGGAATGGAAAGTAACGAGTAAATAATAAAGTGTTATGCCGACGCTAGCTCCAAATGTTCGCCGCTACGTTTTGTTGATAATAATGTAAGAGAGCCTTTTCTGTTCTTGGAGTGCTGGTTTCTTTGTGATTTGGCATTTCTTGATGCGTTCGATTTCTGTCAGTTGCTGATATTTGAAACAAAGCTTTGGATGAAATGTGGGAAAGCATTTGAACTTTAGTTAGTGAAGACCTGAAAGACAGGTGGCTTCACCGGAGTTGTAATGGAAGAGTTTTACAAGTTAATGAGGATAAGGAGGACTAAAGGAATGTGTGGTGGTGGTGGATGTGTGTACCTCCATGGCATTGAATTCAAATTATTGCCTGTCATCATTCAAGTCTGAGACTCTTTGGTCCAGTCGAAGACAATGAAACGTTTCTACGATCGGTAGATTGTCAATGAAAGATAAAAACTATACATACATTTGCAATCCATCTAATCTTTGCGCTCGTCATATGATTAATAGTGCCGGTATAACCAAAACAAAAAAACAAGATTATGCATCGACATTGATTGCCGAAGCAAGACGATACATCCCTTAGTACATACGTATATGATGGTCTTGAAACTTGTATGCATAGATACACTCTTACGAAATGCCTGTGTATGCAATGTATTGCTTTTTCACCCGAACACATAACATTAAAGTATAGATGTAATCAAGAATAAAGAATCCTATGTTTGGATCATCCATTCTAATTTTGACTTGTGTTGTAAGTTCTATCTAGATCATAAGCTTAGCTCGGTGTTTCTAGAGTTTGGAATTTATCCAGACGAGACGAGAGTTTTTTATTCTCGAGTAGAAAAGCTTTATGTGACCAATATGTACGGTTAATTTCCACAATGGAAAATGACCCTTCTGGCTTCGGTCGCATGGTAAAAGCTAATGCATTATGCACCACACAAAATCTATCAAGAAGCCTATCCAAGAACTATATTCCTCTCACCAAAACCACTTCCCTACATCACAATGCAAATGAACGAGTCACACTTCCGTATCACACAACGCGTTTCGACTTTCCTTTCTTTTCTGTTTCTTCATGTTAAGCACTCGGTTGACGATCAAAAGTCAACTAGTTATAGACCCCGGTGCTCACATTTCAAGAAATGGTGGAAATTCAATTGTTGTATTGTTGTACAAGGAAAAGGGACTAACCGGTCAAATGGGTCGATGATGGACCTCGAATATGGAAGGCCCAATAGCTCTGACATTGTCCTGTTCTCATAAACCCCAGGACAAATCCCAGAAAGAGATGACACCTTGCAAATGTGTTACTCCTGCTTCAATACCAGTGATTGATGATAAAGCAGAAGCATTCTACGGAGAAACTCGCGCAAACCGCCCTCACGAACCCAAAGAAGAGCAAGATCCGCAGAGTTAGGATGAGCAGGATGAGCAGAACCAAGCTACCTGGTACTTGAATTACGAGTCCATGCAAGAATCAGATGCTGACTTGTAATTAACATAAAAGGGGAGTCGTCTGGATCCAAGACGGGTAAGATATTAGCAGCTTCGGTTCGATTTCACTGTGTCAGTTATCTTCTCGCAGACAGGCCGTGAATCGTTATCCTCTTGCGTCCCCAAAGTGTTAAATTGATCGAGCAAGTCTGACAGTGATTCGTTACTTAGCACGACATCATCTCTTGGAGCTTGAGAGGGTAGAAATCTACCTTGAATTTCCCAATCACGACACAAAAAACCGTCTATGATCAAGTCGGACAGCTAACTTAAAACTCAGAACATCACGTGGTGCACATTACGCACCCTTGGTCGGAGGTTTAAAGTGGCTTCTCAATCATAAAGAACCTTCGATTCATTTGTAATGTCGGTTCCGATCACAAAGGACCGTCGATTCATTTGAAATGTTGGTTCCGATCAAAGATTTGCAACGCCAATAAGCACAACTTTGTGTCGCAACCGCACAATAGGGCTACAGTACCGCTCCTCTGCCTAAATTCGGAAGCTCAATCATTAAAGCACATGCAAAGACAATGGTTAAAAGGAACAATTACCATTGTCTGTTCCTTTAACGGCAAACCCTTACGTACAGAAACAAAAGCGGGATCACATGACACAGCACAGGACGTCTCAACCACTAAGTATGGCCAAACCTTAGGCCCTTTAATTCAACTCACCCATCACCACCCGCACACCAGTGACACCACCCACTCTCCCCCACCCACCTTTTAGACCTTTCAAATTCGTAAACCCATTTTCTGACCCAAAAAAAAAAATCGTAAACCCATCAATATCACTGTCTCCGGGACCCATTTCCTCCATGAAAATCCAAAGCCACAGGAACCAACAGAGCACGAAATTTACAATTCCCAAGCGTGGGACGATAGTACCAAGAAGTTTCATTTGTCCACCTCAACGACCCAACAAGAAGAAAAAGACCACATGCTCAGCAGCCTTGGCCCAAGTCGCAAGAAATATTATTGAATTCATTCACATATATGACATCACCAAGACAACAGAAACAAAAGAAATTCAATTATTTACATATATAGATTGCCCAAATCTCATCATCCATGTGCTTTTGTACAGAACCTTATTGATTGCTGCAGGATGATGCAAGCGAAATGTCAAATTCCCAAAAAAAAAGGACACCACTCCTCCACTTCTTCCTCCAAATTACAACTAGCAATGGAGGACAAGAGTAATGAAAGTGATGAAACAAGACTCCATAGAACAACACAGACTCTCTGTCTGTCTCTCAGTCCCTCCCTTCCCCTCCTTCTTAACACTTATCAACCAACTCTCACCAGAACGAAGTACAGACAGACACCCTACAAAGAGAGAGACTTCTCTCCCCCTTTTATTCTGCAAAAATTTAACGTCTCTCACGACCCCACAAGTTACATGTACAAGTTCTTGAGATTGAAACCCAAGAAAATTTATAAAAAAAAAAAAAAACTCAGCAACGACATCCCATTGACTCATATATACAACAAGCAGTACTAGTAGTAGTAGTAGAAAACTACAGATTCGCCTTATCTTTGATTAGTTCCTCCTCTTCATCTCTCCCAAAATTACCACCTCCGCTCCTCCATCTCAAAAAATTTTTAGCAGCCTCTCTTTTTCCTTCATGTTCTGCAAATAGTTATGTTATACATGGCCTCTGATTAAGCTAAGGCAGAGATGCTGCAATTGCGGCGATCTCTCCCCAGGCAATCGAAACCTTCGATTCTCACAGCAGCGGGCTTATGCCCGAACTTCATCCTCACAGATCCTCCCCCTCCTGCTGCTTTACGTGCAGATAAGGATGACGGTGATGGTGGTGCGGGAGATGATGGCATTAACTGCTCAGTCCCAAACTGGGCATCTTGGATCACGGGGTTTGACACCCTGCATGGAGGAGATCCGCAGAAAAATGGCGGCGATGAAGCCACCGGAGCAGCGGATCTCTCACCGCCATAACCTCCCTGTACAAGCTAAGAGCAGACAGTTAGAATCAAAATTGAACAAAGAAGCAAAAAAATCAAGCAAACAAAAAGCTTCTTCTCCTACTTCTACAACTCAACCCGGAAAAAAAAAATCAATCTGTTTTAAACTGAGAAAGCGAAGACTTGCAACCCCTACATCTAATCCTGCCTCAGGCAGGAAACAAATTTGACCTTGTGCTCACAAAAAGGAAACTCTTCCAAAGAACACTAAAAACTAAAACCATTTGAGGGGAAGCTCAGATCTGATGGAGATAGAAAATGGTAAAAAGGAAAGAGGGAGTGTGTCGGGTTCACTTGTTGACCAAATCTACTAAGAAAGATTTTCATTACTGAACCGATTGTACAAAAGATGGTTGTTAACATAAATCAAGAAAAAAAATCAGCCAGTAGTCACAAAATTACTTTGGAAATACCAAGATAAGATAGAAAAGAAGTAACTCTCCAACCAGTAGAGAGAGAGAGAGAGAGAGAGAGAGAGACCTTAGTTAATATGATGTCAAGAAGCTCAGCCCCGGCGGATGAATCACCTGCCTCTGCGTGGTGACTGTTCACGGCCGAAGAGAAAGGAAACAAATAACCGCAAATCAGCCAGAATCAAACGCCCAAATCAACCAACACCACGAGATTGAAAAAAGAAGGAAGAAGAGAGACTAGATGCGACGGATTACTTGACATGACGTCTCAGAGGCCGGATGGGATCGTCCATGGACTGATTCAACAGGCCGAATCGGCGAGGCTTCGGGCACACCACCGGCTCCACCACCCTCCTCATCCCCTCGTACCCTCCCATGGCGTTCTTCTGCTGATACCCGCACCGATTCATCCTCGGTCACGCCGGTCAAATTAACCGAACCGGAACGCCTGCAGAGAGACACCAGATATGCTCACAAACAACACAAACGCTATCATCATTTTTATGCAAAGCAAAGTTCCATCTCATCCCCATCCCGCGACCAAAATTAGCTCCCCCCCCCCCCCCAAAAAAAAAAAAAAAAATAGATAACCCACGAAGCAAGAAAGAGAAAGGCGTCAACACAATCCATGAAAGAATCGCAAGAAAAAGGACCACACGAAATCCATCAAGAACAGAAAAAAAAATCCGCTCTGGGTCGTCATCTTCCTCCGCAACGCAAAAGTTCCCGACAGACCCGGTATCAAAAAGGGATTTTTCGCGGAACGGAGAAATCCCCAGAGGCGCGCGGCATCGCCAATCCGAGTTCGCAGATCTGCGCACATGAAAAGGCAAAGGGAGAGAGAGAGAGAGATGGATGGACAGGGGACCTGACGGGGGTGGAGCGACGGCACGAGAGGCTCCTCCGTCACGAGGAGGAGGAAATCGAGGAGGGAGGCTAGAGGAGGAGAGACACGGGGAGCGAGAGATCTTCGGCGAAGCAGAGGAGAGAGAGGGAGAGCGCACGAATTCGCCGGGTATTCATAGCAGCCACAGAGAGAGAGAGAGACCGAGACAGAGACAGAGAAGATGGAGAAGATGGAGAAGTGGGCCAGGGCTGCGGGATAAAGCGGCCCGATCTGAGTGTTGCAACCGTGAGATCGGGCGTCTCCGCCGTTGGATCCGGTTTATTCCTCTGACTTTCGCGATCTCGAATCTCGGCCGTCGGATCCCTTCCCCTTTTCTTTCTTCTCTTTTTTCCCGGGGGGAAAAAGAAAAAGCGCGGAAGGAGAAAAAGCTTTATTCGGTCATGGAGAGAAAAAGAAGAATGTTGATAAATTATTTATTAAGAAAGATACTGTCGAGTAAGCAAGAGATTTCGTGACCAAAAAAGGTGGGATTTTTTTTTTTATTTTATTATTTACAGAAAGAAGATTTTCTTTTGGCAAATTTGCCTGATTTTCTTAGGGTTTTTGAGAATCTCGCTTGTCTCTTCTGAAAAAACTCAAAACAGTCGACACAGCTCCCGTTTTTTTCCTCGTGAATAAGGAGTATATTCTAAATTTCAATGGAATCTTTCCCATTTTACCCCAAATTAAATCCATTTCCTTAAATTCACATTCGATCTGTCCTCTTCCTTCTTCCGGTATGTATTCAAATTCATTTTTGCACGCACGGAAATTTGCGCTTTTTTGGTTAATAAGATGATGGGATATCCACCCTTCACATTTATGGTAAAATTTCGATGCGTTATTACCAAAAAGACGAAAATCTAAGTGATGACATCCAAAATATGCGCATCACTACATCTTATCGATTTTCGCGGGTATACTGATCCAAACGAAGCGACGCTTGATTGGAGAGTGGAATGTAAAGTATCCGATCGATCGATCGATCGACACGTGTTAGATTCAAGCTCGGTCAGTGATGCGAGGCTAGCTTCGATTGATTAAGAAGGGGCCCCCTTTTCTCCAATTTGATTGTGTGCACCTCATAACTAGCAGGAAAAAGCAGAAATATCATCGCTTGTTTCTTCACTTATTACGGTGCCGTCTCTAAAAGTAGCTTCTCTTTCTTTTTTTTCTTTTTTTTTTTTTTTAATTTTGGCCTCGGCGACAAGGTTGTCTGGTAGGAGTGGAAACGTGTCTCGTGCTTATCAGGAATCATCGTTGAAATTTCAACAATTCCAGAGAAATATAATATGGAGACGGAGAGCTCGAGACGAAATTTCGTTCGTGAACTAATACCGCATTGGAGGACGATGATTGGCAAGGCATCACTCTTAGTGGCCCCTGGAGACGTGCACTATCTGTGAACATACCGCCCATTCCAGCTTCCTGTAGCTCTCGATAAGGATCGGATTAAGTAGTGGGATTATAACTAGGCTTCGCTTATCTCCGTCATCTGCCTCGTCACGGATCGGAAGGCTGGAACGAGAACGTATTTTTGTGCAGCGGCTTCGCTGTTGCTACGGCGAGAGCGAGTCGCTCGCCGTGGCGGTGGCAGAAGGGCCTGACCGCTAGCTTTCCGAGCGAATTCTAAAAGATGCGCGGGGCTTCTGACCGGCTCTCTCTCTCTCTCTCTCTCTTGTGCGATGTTTATCGCGCGGTGCGGAAGGCGCACCGAATCGTTTTTGTCGCGGGGAATTGTTAGGCCGAGCCCGCACCCGCGAGTCGAAAGGGGGCGAACGATAGACAAAATGCTTATCTAAAAGGCTAGAGTATCTTATGGCTCGACCCTTTTATGGATCGTAGGACTCTTAACATGGGTCTTTTACAAAGATTTCGGAGAATTTTGTTGCGTGGGGAACCCCACAGACGTAGGCATTCTCACCCATCTTGGAATTTGTATGGTCTGAAGTTGGGCATTGATTCCTGCACATGTGGTGTTGGGAAGTGGCAATCCCCTCATTAATGGGGCAACACCCCCATGCCCTTGGCCTTACACTCGATCGAGCAAGTGGAGGGAGCACCTTTTCAAAGGTCGCTTGACAGTTAAGCATCCACCAACCATGTGCAGCTCCATAGCTAGCTCATGACCGTCTTTCATTGCCGCCGCTAATTAGGCCTATCGAATGAGCGATTCGGAGTAAGTCTTGGACCGGCTCGAAAACGATCCAACTCAAATGACGCTTTTTATGCAAAATTTGTTTAGCACCTCATACCCGATCGACCCAATCCGGAGTAATCCATAACCGACCTAATCCCAGCTCCATTCTTAGCAAATTTTTTCTTCCTTTAAATTGTTGCTTCTAAAGAATGGGTAACTCCGTTTTGTTTTAACGTTTAAGCTAGCACGCCTACACTTAAAGGAGCCGTCATCGTCTTGTTGCGAATTTGCCATTGAAGATCTGCAACATCTTCGTGGTCGTTGGTGAGGCGGCGACGGACGGTCTCCGTGGCTAAGCTTTCACCAACCCAATATCATGGCCAACAAGTCACCAAGCCATTATCTCCATTTTTAGAACATCTCTCTCTATGTGCGTGTCTTTATATATACCATGAAAGTGGAATAATTTTTCTTATATTTACTTGACAATATTTTTAGCATATAAACTTAACGGCGTTTTTAGAGTTGTTTTCGTTTTCAAATGAAAAACAGTTCTTATATCAGACAGAAGTGGAATTAATTTAATATCTAAAATATTATGAGAAAATTTTAGATGGCTTCAAAATTCACTACATATTAATATCTATTAAAGGCTTTTTGTCTGATTTTGAATCGAGGTCACGTAACAATTGCAATAAGATAGGTGAAAGCAACTCAAAATGAGAAAATATTCGGTAGTTATAAAGCACCATGTCAAAATCTAATGTGGCAAGCATATTTTACTCTCATTCACTCATACACACGGTAGGGTCAAATGACTCGAGTCATCATTTATGACTGTGAGGTTTTTGAAAGAACGCTACGTTTGGCTGCGGAGGTCGTCATTCAAATCTGTGGATGAGAGGCCATCCATGGCTGACCGCTACTCTGCATCTCCATATCTATGGACGAGTGCTCGTGGCCAAGGCTTAGCTGTCGGGACGACGGATAGGGTGGACGCGGGGGCTGGCTTGGACGCGATGATCAACCTTTGCTTAACAGCTAGATTCGGTCTGCTGTTCAATAGCTTTCAGCTCGAGTCTTGGCTCGCCCATGGCTGCCGATGATCAACTCAACGGCTTTGCCGTGGACGTGGTGGCCATGGTGAGGTGGCAGCTCAGCGGTGGAGATAACCAAGTCCAGGTGGAGCGGAGGTTGAAGATGGAGGAGGAAAAGAGAACAGAAATTATTATTTTTTAATTTCCAAATCAATATACACATGTCGAGATTTTATTTGGTATCTGTAAATAAGCGCTTGCCACGTCAGCAGCCCCGTTGACGTGGCGCTTGCAAATGGGCTTACTTTTACTGGTCAAACTATTTTCTTTTGTTTCACAGGCTAGACTGTTGATTACGGCCCAGCAAGGAGGCTGTGGCCTTGGTCTCGAATACATTCGATCCATTCAAGTTTTCGTTCAAGGCCTAAAGGTTGTTTGACGTTTTGCTGAGGAGTGCAAATGAAGTTTATGAACTATATTAGGTGAGAAAACCTTGGAGGACAGACCTAAATTCACCAAATGAAGCTCCCCGTGGATAACCCTGAGCATAAAAAAAAAAAAATTAATGATTAAAGTGATAACGGATCCAAGAACACATAAATCAAAAGGTATTATTCGGAATTAATTCGGTCGACTAAGTCGGTCTAATATCAAGAGACGGCGAGACTCGTGCTAAACCCTACGAAAAGCACATATTTCCATGCGAATTCCGCACTCACTTGGCTCTGTTCACCGTGTCATCCGTAGAAGGAGACTAACGAAGTATTTTTCCATCCGCACAGTTAGTGTTTAAATTATGACGGGCTTGATAGGACTTCAACAAATGAAGACCTTTTCTTGAAATAATGCTATGCGTAAACGCGATATGTAAAAATAAAACTAGACGATCCGAAATTCCTAGCACCGTGTAGATTTGAATGCTACGTTCCATTGAAATTAGTGGTCGCAGAACCACTTAACTATTTTTTTTTCCTGGACCATTTCAATGTCTGTGTCTCTTCGATCAATTATATGTACTTTGCTTCCATTCAATTGAACATAATGCCTGATTAATGATATCTTCTTGAAGGTAAACGACGGTGCAAGGAAACACAAAGCAGTGTGTGGCTGAAGTCACTTCTAGAAGCCTGGCAAGAAAACTCATGAAGGCAAGGCGGGGTCAATTTCTTGTTAGGACCGAAATTTGAAAAGAAGGTTTGAAGAACAGAACGTGGAGGACTCTTGCATCGTTGCATCGGGGAGGAAACAACTCACTTCTTTGAGTAAGCCAACGGAAAATTTGGTAGCTAAGTGCGGTGCTTAATGGGGCAGTCTTAGGGTTTGGTAACCATTTTTAACCACCCCGCACAAAGTCCTTTCGCAAAAAGTCTTTTCACACTTGATTATATGAAATTTAACAAATAAAGTTGATACACACAAAATAAACCGAGGCAAAACTCTGATATTATGTGAAAATGTCCAATTTAAAAACTTAAACTGATAGGTGAAGGGAGACCATATATATGTAAAGAGCATATAAACTCAATAGTCGAGTGATGTGGAGTATTTCAACGCATGTGTGGAGATATAATGGTCATGTGCCATAATTCAGGGCGATGAGGTTATCCATGTCATCCATTGGTAGTAAATCACAACATCAATAATCTGGATTAATTTCTAGTACCTGTCACCTCCAACACCGTCGATAGACAAAGTTCTATTTTAGTAAGAGTTCAAATATTAAGATCTCTGACAAAAGAAAAAAGGAAAGTATTTAGGATCCATATAGCCCGTCATAATCCAAAATATGATTTAGTCCCAATTATGACCCAAACCAGACACCATTTATAAACATTCACTTCTATTTATGTACGTGTATATTCACATAAAATCGAATAGGGTTTTCAGTCAATGTGCCCAACTCAACTCTGAAGTACATGGGAACTCATAATATATACAAACCCTCCCTCTTAATTGGGTGTGTTTATTCTTTGATATGGTGGATAAATCAAACATATGGTAGTGAAAGAAGCCTTATAAGTTTACAATATGATTAATCAAATACGGATTTCGGGATAACAACCGACTTAATTCAACACCCGAGACTTTATATGATTTTTTCAAATGAGATTCAGAACCCATCCCACAACCCAAAACCCAACCATGACTTCATAGGACTCGGATGGGTCAAGCCGGATTTTCTCGAAATACGGGTCAGGCCAGCTGGGCAGGTTGCAGGCCACTGGGCAGGTTGCAAGCAACCACCTTCGTCGCTTTAGGCACAGAATGCTACTATACCTACCTATTTAGCGGTAGATAACTAAAGCTGGCTTACAGTCTACTCTTCCCATCCAAAGGTCCCCTAAGTTTCCTCGTGTTGTTTTTCTTCCCCGGAGAATAGGAATACGGAGAGAACTTAGATGGAAGACCCTCCACCATATTGGGAAGTTCATTCTCCTGTCTTCCTTTGAGCCTTTTAAGGTTCTGCTTGGGATTAATAACCAACTTAATTCAACACTTGAAACCTTATATGATTTTTTCGAATGGGATTCATAACCCATCCCACAACCCAAAACCCAACTATGACTTCATAGTACTTGGATAGGTCAGGCCCGATATTCCCGACCGGTTGCCATCACCACTCACAATGTCCAAGTTTCATGTTAATGCTTACCTCTTCTTTCTTCCGGTTTTCTTCTTGTCCTGAATTTTATCAGGGTTTGCTTGGCAAGGCATTTGCTAAGATTTATCGCTGATAATCTATGCAGATCATCAAGATTCGGCAATAAATCTCACTGTCTATGTGTCTACAACATAATTTATATCTATATAATATGACTTGCGTAAGAGGTTGCATGCTGGCGTCGCATACTGTGGCAGCAACCGAGTTGTGCCCTAAAAACAATAATCCAATTGGCTTTTTTTTGGGTCTCATAATCCAACTGGCCTAGCACACAGGTTTTCTGGGGTTGGGTTGGAAATGGTTGGAGGTAGTTGGATAAGATCACAAGCATAGAATTAGAAGGGAAAAAATGAGAGAAAAAAAGAGAGAATAGTTCCATAATCATAAACTCAAACTCGTGCTCTCGAGTAATCGTCGTTCTTTTAACAATACAGTGAATGTCAAGTATTAATCGATTCTATTCATTGCTGCAGAAAATAAAACGGTGTAAAAATACAGAAACTATGCGTGCCTGGAAGCTCGTCATCAACTAATCCAAATATGTTTAGTTGATTCATGTATCTGCATCTTAGAATGCATCTATATGGTGTACCTTACGATTTTGCTGTGCTTCACAAATGAAGCCTAGTAATATAGGAAAACCAGCCCATTCAATAATTCGATCTTAATAAAGATTCTGATGTGGTTAAGATATTCAAACCCGCACTGCGCCATCATTGTCAAGAAGTTAGCTGGTGTGATCAGGAAAAAAATCGTAAAGAAAGACCATAAGAAGATGGCCAGTGCTTCTTCTTGGAGGGGAGAGAGCTAGAAGGAGCCACGGAGAGAACTTGAACCAAGGCTATCTCATCGTGATTATAGAGAAATATGTCATATTAACTGCGTCTCAACTTGTGCATGTTGGGTGCTTATTTATAGACACACCATTCCGTACTGAATTTCATTTTATTTTTCCTAGTTTCGCTTGGCGAAAAGAGAGAAATATGGAGGCGGAGAATCGTCTTCCTCCTGGGTTCAGGTTCCATCCAACAGATGAAGAACTCATCACATATTATCTGACTCCGAAGGTGTCTGAGAAAAGCTTCACTTCGAAAGCCATCATCGACGTCGATCTCAACAAGTGCGAGCCTTGGGACCTCCCTGGTATATAGCTTAACAATTTCGGAGTTATATACTAGTGTTTACATTTGCGTGTATGTATGTATGTTAGCCTTTGGATAGCTTATTGATTCAGCTGTTTCTCTTATAATGGATGAGTTTAGGGTTTTCTTCAAGTGTCTTGATTGATAGTTGATCACTGCAGATTTTCTTTTTGGTTAAAACTTCAATCTCCCCACAACTTTAATGCAGTATGAGAGATTGCTAAAGAAAGAATACCCATTTTGCAGAAGCATATATAAAATCTGAGTCTTGATTGATTGCTCTTACCATCATTTTTTCTAAACCTTTATATATGCTGCATTTCAGAAATTATCCCCACAAAAGGAGAAGTTCCCTCCTCGATCTTTTTCAAATACATATCCTTCTTTTCATGCAAAATCTATATAGCATTAAGATTTTTTTCTAAACATTTTTCTCCGCAGAAGGAGATCTTTATGTTGCCATAAATTGCCATCAATAATCTCTTGCTTATTTACGTATATATATACGGGTGATATGTGTAGGCAAAGCGTCCATGGGAGAGAAAGAATGGTACTTCTTCAGCTTGAGAGACAGGAAATACCCAACTGGACTCCGGACCAACCGGGCGACAAGAGCAGGCTATTGGAAAACCACCGGAAAGGACAAGGAGATTTTCCGAGCTGGGCTTCTCGTCGGAATGAAGAAAACCCTAGTGTTTTACAAAGGTCGAGCCCCAAGGGGTGAGAAAAGCAATTGGGTCATGCATGAATATAGGCTACAAAGCGAGCACTTGTGTCTATCCATGGTAATGTTCTTCGAGACATCGTGTGCTCATTAATTAGTAATAGGTCACACATCTCTTTCTTCAAATGCTATCAAATGATGCATCGGATACTTTGATGAGGAAAAATAGCTAGTCTTTGGGTTTACTCGGTCAGATAGGTGGGTAGGATGTTATGGAATTTGAAGAACAGTATGCAGACTCATATGGTTGCCACTTGACCTGTAAAACTTGACCAATCCTATCTTTGGAGTAATATGAGAAGCTCCATATAATTTAGCGCGTGATGTCCATTGACGTTTTAGTTATATCATGGGATACACTCTTTCCACATCCTATTATTGTCTATATGCAATACAAATCAATCTGCTCAACTCAGTATTATACCATCAGCATTCATGTATGCCCATCATGTTCAGATTTCTCTATAGAACATACTTGAGAGGAAGAATTTCACGAATTTACTCTGATTTTGTCAATACTATTCACGGTTCATTCTGTAGGACGGATGGGTGGTTTGTAGGGTTTTCCAAAAGAGCTTGGCAATGAAGAAGCCACAGACAGCATCCTCACCGCCTTCTCCTGATTCTCCCATCGGCGATGATACAATTGCAAACTATTATGTAGATCAGATGGAGACAGACAACAGCAGTCCAAACACCATTATCGCCACTTCAGGTGCATTTAGCAATCTTTCATCAGGACTCGCTTGCAATAGCGACATCATCTTTAACAACAATTTGAATTGGCCAACGACAAGAGAACAGACAAGCTTGCCGCTGCCACCACCATGGCCTTCTGGCTTTCGAAGCTTGAACGCACCGTGGAATTCTCTCATCCTCAAAGCATTGCAGTTAAGGACTTTCCAACCAAGAGAAGTTGCCGCCACCATGCCCGACTACTCATTACTATCCCATGGGACTTATCCTTTTGGGCATGAGCCAAGTATGAATCGTCGTGCGGATAATTCATCGGAACCTTTCGAGCTTGGAACCAACCAAGAACAGCAGGCGCTACCATTCAATTGGACCACTCCATACGAAGGCAATTAAAACCGTAAAAGTTGACACCAAAATGGCCTTAACTCTTACCCATCTCTCTTGTATAATTTTGTGTGAATGGAGTGCTATATGTTAGCACTATGGTGATGGAGGAGCTGTAACCGAGCAGTCAGTCCCTCTCATCACTACAGCATTGTAACTTTTGGGAAAGGCAAAAGTCAAAACGATTGACGATTAGTGATCCGTGCATTAAATAGCCGAAATTTTCAGCTAGCTAGAAGATGAATATTTATTGCGTATCGTCTGGCCATTGCTTAACTTTTTGGGTCGAATTGGGCTGATGAAATTTCCTATTAATCATGCTAAAGAGATCACAATACGAGAAGTATGTCGGAGAGTTCATCTCTTCGCGATGTGTAGCAAGTGAACAACTTCGCTGTTCTTCGAACCTTCTTCTCTCGCTCTTGCTCGTCTTGTTGCTCTTGCGAACCAGACGTGAAACCCTTAAACCACGGAAGAGCCCAGAAATATCTGGGCCGGTTGAGAAGAAGCCCATGACGTGAGCGACCAAATTGGGCCGGTCGGCCCAAAAAGTTGCCGCCTTGGTCTGGTCTAACCAAAAAAGATCAATACTTTAACGGCCGCTGGCGAAGAAGGAAGACGACAATCGAACACACACCGGTTCACCGAAACAAAGGACGGATCGAAACGCTCCTCCGTGTCGGAATGGCGGGGCGGCAATTCGTCGGCGACGGCACGGCGGCGAGCCTCGCTGGGATGTCGAAGAACCAGCTCTACGACATCATGTCTCAGATGAAGGCACTTCCTTCTTCTCTTTCCCCACCCCACTTTTTGGTCTCCGCTTGTTGGTTTCGTCTTCCTTCTCTTTATCCTTGGCGGGTTTTCTTCGTTGCCCTTCTTTTCGCCGGAGCAACGCTCGAGGGAAAGATTGAGAGGGTTTTGCCGTGAATTTCGGTCTTTTATTTTTTTGGGTACTTTCCGGCTTCTAATTGGTATGGTTGTGGCAGGCGTTGATCGAGCAGAACCACCAACAAGCGAGAGAAATACTGATCCAGAATCCGCTCTTGACTAAAACCCTATTCCAGGTAGCTCGAGAATGTTTGGATTATCTTTCAAAGTTTTTCGCTTTTTGGAATTCTTGGATTGGACGATTCTTGGATGTGCCAGTTTTGTTTTGGGTCATTACTTCGATTTGTATTGAATAAACTTCGAGGGACTGTGGTTTGGTCATGATGGCCCGTGGGAATTCGGGCGCTATTTCGGAGGTTGCTCATGCTCAGGGCAGTTCGAGACCCCCCCGCATTCCTTTGTAGCCTTGTGATTGCGCGCTCATAATTCTTTTCAAGCATGAGAAAGCAGGACGAGTAACTGGACTTATTAACGGCCCCTGGACATGTTTCCATCCTCTAGATTCTATAGATAATAATTTCCTGCAACAACTTCCAAATTTTAATTGATTCACCTGAAATATTCACGGTTTCATGCCTAAACAATGATCTTGGAGGTTGAATCCACTTTCTGAACATAATAAGGAATTGCTTGTGCATTTTAGGAGTAGATTATTGACAAGCTGTCCGTTTCTTTGGTAAGCAATAATGGATTAGCATATATTGTAACTCAAGTTCTGTGTTGGTGCAATGATCTCTCTATTATTCTATGTACCGGTTCCTGTATACGTATTATTGCTCCATCACTTTGTTGTGTTATCTTTTCATATGTTCTGTCATATCGTGCTGACTACTGATTTCTGGGCTCATCTTTAACTGAAACCTTCTCTTCCTATAGGCACAAATTATGCTCGGAATGGTGCAGCCTCCTCAAGTGGTAATATCACTTTAACCTTTTTGGTCTACATTGATACATTTCTGGATGCTATAATAATTTTCAATAATCTACAGCTTCCAAAAATTCAAGTTCCAGCATCACAACAGCCTCAGCCGCTAGTGCAGCCTCCTCAGCAACTACCACAGCCACCTCAGCAACCGAACCCTCAGACAGCTCATCAATATCCTGGTAAAATTGGTTTTCCAGATCAAGGGAGTGTGTCTCAAACTCAATTTCCTACGAGAAATCATAGTCAAAGCCAACCCGGAATGCCAATTGCGTCGGCTAGTGTTCCTTCAGCTAATCTTCAGCCTCTCCCTTCACATGCTCTACAGCCACCTCAGCAGCCTAAGATGCATCAAAACGTCCAAGCTACTCCAGTGACCCTTCCTCAACCTTCTCAAGTGCCCACAATGGCTCCACTCCCACTTCATTCTGCTCCACAGCCACCTCCACTTCAACAGCCCCAAATGCCCACTGCCACAGTCCAGTTGCAACAACCCTTACAGACAAGTGGAATTCCTCAAGTTCCATTTCAGCCTCCCTTGCAACCGCCAATGCATCCACAAAGCAGACCCTCATCGATGTCTTCTTTCCATCAACAGTATCCCTCTCAGATAGTCCCTAATGTCGGGTTTCATCCGTCTGGTGGTTCTCAGCATGGATCACAGCCATCATATCATGTGAGCTTTTAGTCAATGCTAGATTATTCTTGCGTTTTTTCGCTGAATAGCGGTAGTAATTTTTTTTCTTGATGAATTGATCAGTCAGCTTCCAGGCCTCCTTCTAGCATTGGATCATTCAGCCAAGGACAGCCTTCACTCCTTAGTCAGCCACCGCCTCAAACCATGTATCAGGTACTCTCTTGTGTGACTGTTTCTTGTCAAATGAGTTTTTAATGTTCTGTGCAATGTTTTTATTATGAAGTGAGCATTGACACGGTTAGATAACAAGTTTGGCATGAAATTGTTTCTGTTACTGATGTTGAGGAGTGGGTAGGATTTCAGTTGGATATTTGGATGGAGGTTTATGAGTCAGTGAAGTTAGGAAGTGCGATATAAAAAGTCAGTCATCCATAAAAGATTTCCCTTTGTGGCTTTGCCCTTTTTAATTTGCATCACGTGCAGTGCTTGTATTTGTCGACGAGTAATCCTGATTGAGTTACCTGAAGCATTGTTAAAGCTATTTGATGTTGGATTATTTGGTCCCACGAGAGAAGCTGCCTTTCTTCACGATACATTTCTGACTTAGCCAGTGTCTAACGAAAGATCCCTGTCATGTTTTGCTTTTTCTTCATTATGTATTGTCCTGATCGTATGATAGTGTAGTAATTGAACTCAAACAAAATTATTCTGAGTCTTTTAGTTGCTACAGCCATCATGGATGCTTCATAAGAGTACTTCCAGATTTCTTGTCGTATCCTAACACTTGAAGTTGTTGGTCAGCTCTGAAGAACTCTAAAGATGGGGGCAAGAAATATTAAAAGTAGCGTGAGGTATTTGCATTACCAGACTCATGTTGAAACTTTCTATTAGAAAGAAACAAATTTGTATAGAGGTTGGCCTCCTAAAATTGAAGAGTTTGCATATGCAGCTACACCCTTCAGGAGAGTGTTCGAACTGAAATAAGATTGGTCCTTGTGATTTCCTTCCAATGTGCATGGATTAGATGTTTAAGTTCTGAGGTCTGTGAACTTTCACCCACCAAATCGTACGGGATAACTGATGGATGACTTAATAATGACTCTATAATTATGGCGTCAAGTACTTCAGAGACTCAGATCAATGCGTGACGATATTTGGTATTGCAAGTTTGGGCATTATTGTGGCAGACTTTGGTCTATATTTTTTTCCCATGCAATATTTACTGACCAGCTACTCAATTCCTTGATATTACTGGTGAATCTCTCTCCTGATTATGCAATTTTTATTTCTTGATATTCAAGTCTTATTTTTCAGGGCGGAGGTTCACATCCGGGGGTAGAATTTAGCCATCAAAGTGGCGGTCCCATGCAAGTGGATAGGGGATCTTCCTGGATGCCTGGCCTGTCAGACAACCCTCCACAGCTTCCTGGCCCTCCACCCGTTGTTCCTGGTCAGATGAGCCAGGGAAGTCAGCCACCTCGTCCTGCTACTGTAATTATTCGTCCTTACTCTTTCTTTTTGATATGGCCTTTATTTTACCTTTGCTTGTTATAGAGGTTTATAATAAAGAAGCTTGTTTGGGACGTTGACGTAGAATTTTCTCCTGCTGTGCAGCTGTCACCTGAGATGGAGCAGGCCCTACTTCAGCAGGTCATGAGCCTCACTCCAGAGCAGATTAATCTCCTGCCTCCAGAACAAAGGAATCAAGTTCTTCAGCTGCAGCAGATGCTTCGCCAATGAGATTATCTAACTCATTCTTTCAACGATTCCTAGTCGCCGTCCTCAACGTCATCAATCTCTGTTTTGAGCATATACTAAGCTATTTTTTGGCTACTGACAATGTTGAGTAACGCGGAAGGCCCTTGTGGTTGGACATATTGCTCCACATGGGAGGCATCGATTCGGCTATCGCATGCTTTTAAGTAGTCATCTAATCTTTTGTAGGTTTCTCATGGGTCAGGTTCCAAAGCATCTGCCTTCTGCTCTCCTGTTTTCTCTTTGAACGTATGTATCAAACCTCATTTTTGGGTGACAAAATTTTGAATACTTTTTGAGTTAGACATCCTCGTTTCTCCCATTAGTTGTCAATATTGCGAGTCATGACTATTTAAGTGAAACCATTAACGAGAGCATGGGGGGATCTCCGTTATCTTGTGAAATAGTCGATTTTCGCCCACCAAAAGTTAACGAGTAAATTACATAATTTGTGTGCAAAACATGATGACTTTGAGTCCTATTTGGAAGCTGGAGGCACCAAGTTCCGAAGTATAGGATACCATGGATCCGGAGAAAAGTATCTGCGTGTCTCCACTTCATTTAAAACTACTCAAGATCGGGTATTCATGTACAATCAAATTTCGTGAACTTGGACTCAACTCTGTACGAGGTCGAGTATGCAATGCTTCTTTCACCAATGACATTTGCTTTCTCCTACGAAAAATTACGGGTAAGTAGTTGCTTTTATATTGAACAGTTTGGTCAATCGTTGGAAGATCTTCTGCTCAGGGAAGGTGACGAGTTGAATATTTCCTGACCAAGCTCCTGTATCTTCTTGAGTAAAAGCATCTGTTCTGTCTCGCATTGGACCATGTATTCTTCCTGCAAATCTTGGAGACTCTCCATCTCAGTCACAACTGTTGCAAGCCCTTCAAGGCTGCCATCTTCGATCAAAGATTGAAGCTTGACCATCAGTTCTTTCATCTGGCCAAGCACATTTAGCAGCATAAGTTGACATGAAATGAAGAACAAGCAACACCTTCCTATTAAATAATGTAGGATATGGCATCATGCAGTTAAGAAAGACACTCTGAACAACCTCATAGAATATGCTCACCTGGCCAGAGATTTGATACGATCTGGTTAAGGATGGTTCTGAATCAAGACTTGATCTCTTTTGGAGATCCGGATCTTTTCTTGTGATCTGGATATGGATCTCTCCCCTCTTCACTCCCTGAAGGGGAATCCATTTGTCGAACATCTGGTTTGGAGGCAACCTTTGATACTCCACGACGCAATAGCCAATGCTTGATGTGGGAAGCAATGCATTGTGGTCTTTCACATGCAACTCTAGGGGACTTCCATCGTCGGGAAATTCCAAGGTCTGATTCCAATTAGGATTTAGAGTTTTGAACATAACCTGCAATGCCGAACATGGCACACCCAAGGTAAGAAAACTCTGTACGAGATTGGGCTTTCTTATATAGATGCGTGGAAACCAGTAAATAAATACTTATGTCAAAAACTTAGAAAGTCAAGAAACTAAGTATAAGCCGCCACGATGATTTATTTTTCACTACACTATCCTAGAGATGATGCGGAAGATGTAAAGCTGTTATTTTCTTCACCCTTTTCCTTGACTGTAATGAACTTTTCACATTTTATGGACCAGAATCCTTGAAACTAGCATGTTCTAAGCTAAGCACGGCACTAACCAAGATTTAGTTAAAGAGACCAAGAGTTTAAAGGTACTTATGGACATCATTAGCTGGCTGCCACAATATCACATGACAGATGCATTCACACAGAAAATATCAACTAGCTGGATTTAGGCTTTTGCATGACTTGATGAGAATATGAAAAGCAAAACCTTAGTTTGAATAGCAAGATTCCTAACCTTTGTTCTTCTCTTCAAACTTCCATAATGTACCCTCACATATGGATCGCTTGTTCCTCTAAGATCTGCAGCAATAAGATCCCTTGCTTCAATGAGAACGAGCTCTACCCAACCATTGCCGGAACCTGTTATAGAACCCTGAAGATTTAAGCATATTGAGCAAACTTGTGTTAGTGTAAACACTAACGAGACATACATTGGTACAGAAAATGGCGCAGTGTGACATTAACAACCGGTGCAGTCGGCTAAAAACTTTTTTTGGTCAAATGGGCTAAACAACTTAAAACTATGCAAGGTGTTTCATTTCGATTGCTTCAAAGTGAGCATCCATCTACACTCCCTCTGGGCAAGCAAAACATACCCTGGATCCTTCAGGGTCAGAGACTTGGATAGCTTCGAGTTGAAGCCTCAGCTCCCCAGAATTAACTTTCTCCAATGGGACCCACACATCCCTGACAAACCCTTCAGCCAGTCCTTCCAGGTTTACTCGTGCACTGCCAATATTATTGTCACCAAACATATCTTCGCTGTAACACTTTATCTTTAGGCATTCATCACCTCTTATCTCATCAAAATCAATCTTCTGATTCCAAACTGGATTACAGGAATGTGCAGTTCTCGTCCTTTGTAGAGCCTGAAAAAGAAATGTTGAGACAGGATTGATTAATCTGTGGATTCATCAACCGAAAGTCCATACTTTGAAACATAGTGATGCAAGTAAAATAAAAAGGGAAACTTACCTTTCCATACTGCAATTTGACATAGGGTTCACACTTTCCATTTCTGTCCTTTGAAATTAAGTCCTTCCCTTCAACAACGGTGATATTGAGTTTTCTTCCAGTTTTTGAGAGCAGATTTGATGATCCATTGCTTGAATTTCCAGAGTTGACGAGGAAGTTGTTCAAGCTATGTGAACCATCAGAGAATTGCCACTCTTTCAAGACGAGACTCACTGTCAACTGTAGTAATGTAATTGGTCATTTAGATCGTATCCTTTATCTCACCACAAATCAAATTTTTGGCATTACAAACATGATACAAAGATGTATTTACAAGGTACGTAGTGTATCTATGGGTCACATAAAACGACATTGCTTATTTAAATGCTAATGACATTTCAAGAGTAGAGAGGTTGATTAATTTCCTAGGGACATCGCTGGCAGGTAAAAGGATAACAACAATGTCAATAATCATATTCATGACTATAATGGAACAGAACTATAGAAGTCATACCTCCCCAACACTCGTCCTCTCAAACGGAACCACCAATTCAACTTCTTTTCCACAAAATTCAGCATGCTTGGCAATTGCGCCAGACTCAGGCCCAATTGCCCAGAATATTGTCGAGTCATCGGCAACATACCTTACCTACACATCAAGAAGCAATATACGAGTAAGCAGGCAAGATATAGAGAAGGTGGAATTAATTGAACAGTGGGATTATTTTATTTAACAAAAGTTGATTCACATGTAACTTCTATGCTTCATTCCAACATGCAAGAGTACCTTTATCTCACAACTTGCCAAATAGTCATACTTGACGCTGTTTGGTGTACATTCATAAAGGTGGAAGCGCAAGATGCCTGCATCCTCATGTAGAACCATATTAAAAGTCGAATCCCATCTAGGAGTTGAACCTGTCTTCACATCTGTCCGTCTGGTTAACTCCTCAAGTTCGACCTCAACAAATGTCTGTAGATCCTTGTCGTCAAGGTGTTCTTCCAATGTGCCATTTGTGGTAAAACTTTGTTGTCTTCTGGATGGGCTTCCTCTCAAAGCACTCCGAGAAAGTTTACTGGCTGAAACGACCTTAACGTAAATGATACCACCAACTGCTTTTTTCCTCAACTCGACAGCGGGCAAAGAAAAACAACGACGCCGTGGTTCCACCATGGTCTTGCCTAAGGCATCTGTAAGAATTTTTACCTAAAAGCAACCGAAGTATAGTGAGGAAAAAAAGAATGTATTATTAAGAGCATTATCAACATAATACATCTAGAATATTTTGAAGCAGTGCATCTGACAGTTAAATGACCAATTAATACAAGCAGTCGGCGACCATCAATATATCAACAAGTCTTGTGCAGTTCTTCATTCTGCTTTGTATAGGATAAGACGTCCATAGTAACCGATGATACTACTATGCCATCCACCGAACATCCAAAAACAAGATCAACAAACGATGATGTACTTTCACACTATTTGGGGTTTGTACTATTTAATTCTGTGTACAGTGTAAGATCCTTCAAAATCTACTCCGTTTTCAGAGCTTGCTACCCCTTTTTAACATGCTATACTAGCATAAAGACCAACCAAAAGACCAGAGATCTAGAAAAGATCAAAGTTTGTAAAATTTTGTTGGTGTGAAGAACGATTTGAAAATTGAATGACCATTAAACCTGCTTTGAATATTCTGCCATGAGAAAATTATGCCGATAGATAAATTGCTTTCAAATCTCGAGTGTACAAAGTATGGATGCTTGACAGAATCATAGCAAAATATTCATCTAAAAGCAAACACTCTTAATAGTGAAATCATTGCTGCTAAGTTTGGAAGAAGAAAATTAAAATGAAAGACATTGTGGAAGTCAGACCGAGTGACCAACGCCAAACAAAAATGGCAAAAGACTCACCAACCAAGAAGATACTCCTGGCAGCTCTGTGGCAGGCAATGTTTGGCTTCCCCCACTGCCAAAGGCAACTCCAATTCTCACTTCAGGAACAGACATGAACGAGTACAATAGAGCTTTCCCGTCTACGACTGGCATCAAGAGTAGCTGCAAATGGAAAATAGTTTATTGCAACATACCCAAAACTGCAATTCAGGGATGACCAGAACATCACCGAAAACTTGAAAGAAACTATCAGAGATACACTGTATCTGACTAAATAGAAGCTAAGGGTACATAACGTAATTCTTTTTAAAACACAAGTGAACTAAATGATTGCATGCTTATCTAACCAGGATGGACTGATTGCTTTTTTTTTTTTTTTTTACTTTCAAGCACTAAAATATCACCCCATGGGGACACCTCAAGCTTCAACTTTATAAGTAACTCGCAGAAAATTTAACCAACTATCTCTATGCTGCAAGCGAGCATATTATACTGGCTATAGCTCACCATTGTCATGGACAATGAAACTTTCTAATTTTTAAAGTCTATGACTTGAAGCAGGCAGGCATTATAACATTTGACTCGGATGATGGGAAGTCAGCCTCAAGGTCCATTTAACACATTAACTATACATCAGAAAGGGTCTAACCTCCTGAAATAATTGATAAAAGACCAAATTAAATACAGACACACAAAACAATTAATGCTATGTATTTTTTTTGGTCAAACAATTAATGCTATGTAAACTATGATGGTCTTTGTTATAAGAATTTCAAAGTCCACACAATACCCATCAAGGCAATACTATCTTGCAGGAAATTCTTCCCCCAAAAGCTGTAAAGTATGGGCACTTGTTGTAAATAATTTAAAGGACCATCACTTGTAGCTGGGAATATCAGTCGGTTAAAACTTAGAAACCAAAGATGCCCACATAGGCCCACACTACCCAAAGTTTTAAAGAGTTTTTTTTATCAGGAAAATTTTACTCCTTCGGTCATCACTATACTGAACATTCAATCAGCTCACTGTCAGTACTCCCATTCACATGTTGAATCTTAACACGAAAACTATGATTTTAATAAACATCCCATGCTACTTGTGAATGAATACCTGCTTGTGCATATTTATGCATGTATAAGCCTATATGTAGATTCTACAATGTCATAAACTTTAGATTTAACTGCAGGAAAATGGCTATATTACATACATCACCCTTGATATGTAGACTGTTAATGATGATCCGAGCATTTCCCATTGGCTTCGCAAGCTTAGCGTGCAACAAAATACTCATATCACTTGTATCCCAATCAAATCCCAAACGCATGATTTTCTACAAAGAAAAAAGAAAACATATCCATTCGATGTCAGGAACTGAAAAAAGAAATACTCATACCCCTGATAGAGAGAAAGAAACAACAAGTAAATAAAGTTGCTCGGTCACTTTATTCTAGCATTAACCATCCTCTAAATGTTTCAATCGACATTATATCCTCAAATCATCTCTAGTTTCTAGAGTTCTCAATGCAGATGGAGTAGAGTTGCTGCAATTCACACTCAACATCCTCTAGTTCAAACAGTTCCTCAATCATATTCCTCTTTACGCGACCATCTTTTACTTTTATCTACCTCCTATGCAGCCCCTCTTTCCAGCTATCTATGACGGAAGCAGATCATTAAACTTCGCTCTCCCATTATCAACTAAACAGCATGCAAGAACACTTTGGATACAAGACGTGTCACCAGTGGACAAGAGGAGAAATAGATTGATTGGATGCAAAAAGAACTAGTGAACTGTTTCATGAAAAATGTACTTTGCAAAACTTCTTTCCATTCCAAATTAGCAACTCTCAGTGTAGCCTCATATCATCACCACCCAAGATGTATTACCTCACATATTTTCCAAATCGTTCTGTCACTCTACCTGCAGGCACACAAGAAGTACTCTCTCTCTCTCTCTCTCTCTCTCTCTCTCTATTTATCTATCTATCTCTATCTCTATGCTGGTACATGTACACATTAGTACACCCAAAAAAATTATGATGCGTGCTTACAAAATTATGCGGTAAAAGTCATAACAAACCTGATCACCGGTAGTTGACCACCGAGTCCCCTGAAGACCCAAACTGGGAGGACTAGAACCTAAAGAAAACTCCAGCAGTTCAACTCTTTCCTATGGCAAAGACAATGCCAAGAGACGTAAGCTCATCTTTCACCAGTAACCCAAAAGGACAGATTACCAACGAATAGTCCACAAGATGACTTACTATAAGCTTGGACTTCCTGTGTCTTAGACGTTTCTGCAAAACAAATATTAGCCAGTTAAAAAGATATAATTATAGACACTAATTGTATAACTAGTTTCTCCCTAGCATTAAGGAATTCAGATGAGTGAAATTGGGGGAAGATCTCACACTACTTCTTTGGCAAGAAGCATATTTGCACATGCTACTATTTCTTTCAAGCAGAACATAGTTACATCCATTTTCTACTCTGAGGATAAGAAATTCCAAAAAATATTGTGTCGAAGAAAATGTCATTTTTCCCAAAGCATGCGACACAAGCATTTCTAACTCAAATGCGGTATGACAGCCTACACCTATCATGCCCGTTCATCTTAAACATAAAACAACCAATAATAAACATCGAAATCAACCCAACTCACCTCAACTAATGATGCGAATCTTATAGAGAGCTTTGGGTTTACAAAATTGGGCCAGATTTCCATCAACAGCTTGTTCAGCCATTCACAGTGCTCCAGAGGAGTTGTTGGCTGCGAGGACATGCAATTAGAACCAAACGAAGAGGATGAATCTTTAATTCTCAATGTTCATGATCCGAATGAAAAGAAGATAGGTACCGAGGTGTTCAGTATGACACGCTTCCATTTTTTATTCAGGTCTTCCACGAGCATTTGGCGTTGATAACTTCCATACTGCAGGCACAATAACATGAATTATAGACTGAAGATCAGTAATGGAAACTTCCCTGGGAATCCTTGTTTGAAACAGGATTAGATATATTTCAGGGAAGAAAGAAAAGAAAACTTCGAAGCATGGCCTAAAACTTTTATTTCTGTATTATTCACTTGAGCTATCTCTGCTTTCTAAACTTTATAAAATGCTATATATCAGGGACAGATTCCAAGAAACAGCAACCTCATTCGACAACCTGCGATCGAGACCTCTCAAGCCCTCAACTAAATTTATTGCCGAGATCGCTCATCACCTACGAAATGTATCTCAACCGTGCAGATGAAGTGTCATAATCTTGGATAAACTAATTGGAATGACCGTTTTCCAAAGGATCGCAATTGGGCCAATCCTAACAACCGTAAGCTATAAAGCAGTCAACCCAGGCACGAAGGAACAGGTTGGTCAAGACAAATCATATAATTAAATTCCAGATATCACGGGAGAACTGGAAAATATGATCATAACAGTTTTTTTTTCCGGACAACGGAATGCCAATCACTGGAGAAAGTGAAACCAGTAATCATCCACGTAACGGAACATACACCAGAAGACAACAGAAGTTACAAAAGCAAGATTGAACCATCCAAAAAGAAACATCATGGTGCAATGCAAATTAAGATGAGAATACTTTCTACAGAAAAAAAAAAAAGATGGAAGATGAGAATATAACCAGAAATTTCATTCCATTCCAGACAAGAACAGAATCGGTCAACGAAGAGTCAAGAACGTGAATCAAGCAGGGGATCATTCACCTGAATCGTTGCCCAAACGGCGACAACAAGAGGGACCCAATTCGAGAAAGGGAAAACCCATCTCTCTATTGCCCAGCCAAGTGCAATCAAGGCAACCAAGAACGGAAGCAGAGGCCTCTCCACCGTCAAGTAGTTCAAGAACTCCACCGCCTCTTCCACGCGGGACCCTCTCTTCTTTCCCTTACCCATCGAAGGCCAAAAAGCTCCCACAGCTCCCACTCCACTTCCTCGGCCACACACAAATACAAAAAAAAAAAAGCAGAAGAAGCAGCAGAAAACAAGAAACTCGGATAGTCACGGTACCATGGCGAAGATCGCCACGGCCGGGGGGGAGCTGGGGAAACAAAGAATCTCAGCTTGAGAGTCGACAGACGCCAGCAGCATCAGGTTCTGGCCCCAAGAACTGATCCTCTGTAGACCAAGAATCGCGGGTCGCTCACAGTCCGAGCAAAGAAGCTGTTAGGAATTCGGACAGACTCCCCCCGCGCCCAGCTGCTCATACCGTTTTCGGAGAGAGAGAGAGAGAGAGAGGGCCAGAGGGGAGAGGGTCAAGGCTGACAGCAAGTTAAAAGGCCAAGAAATTGTTCGTTGAGAACGATGTGAACGTAGATTTTTGTTATTGACGAGGTCGTAATTTCCCTTTTTTTTCGCGACCACAGAGATGAGAATGGTCCCTATAAGTACGTACAGATGAAGGCGAGATCGATGTGCTGCGATGTACTGCTGATTAAGGAGTTCCTGGGTCCCGCCCAAGAACGCAAAAACGACGAACAATTTCTTGTAGACTACCCCCCCCCGTTTCGTCACGTTCGGACATCTTCCCGGCTGACTGCTCTGCCTAGTGGAAGCCGATCGAAGCTTGGCGATGGTGACCATTCTCGGGAAGGCCTTGGTTGACTTTGACCCCGAAAAGAAGAAGAAGAAGAAGAAATTCTTGTTTTTCTTACCCTCCCGCTTCGCAAGTCTTTCCAATTTTAGGTGCTCATTTGGGTCCACATATAAGATGCCGAGAAATATTGCGGGTAAAACCGAGAACGGCGAATTTTATTTTCCTGGTATCGCGTGATCGAGAGGACCTTCGTATTCACTTCTCGAGAAACAAAATCGCGGATTCATTCGACATTCGAATTCGACGTCATGGTCTCGATACGGGATTTTACAATTTTTTTTACGAGGCTTTTTTCTCAACATAATTGAAACTATTGTTTAAAAATGCGTGGTGAATCTAATACATGGAAGATAAAATCTAGGCTCGAGGCTCGACCGACCGACGGTTGGGAGG
Source organism: Syzygium aromaticum (assembly GCA_024500025.1). NCBI lineage: Eukaryota > Viridiplantae > Streptophyta > Magnoliopsida > Myrtales > Myrtaceae > Syzygium > Syzygium aromaticum. The sequence goes on from CM044895.1 coordinate 20,238,948, forward strand.
GCGGAGGGGGGGGGGGGACGGGCCACACCGGACCGGGATCGTGGGTCGGGTCAAATCCGGCTCGCCGGTACCGATCTTTGAACTCTGCCAAACTCCCAAATCCTTGGACCGATAGAAACAAAAACACAAGCGCTGAAATTCCAAATTGGGTCAAATTTTGTTCTTTTGGTATTGAGGTCAAATTTCAATTTTGGTTGGGGGTGGTAGTGGGAAGCGGTGGGGCCCAGCTGCTTCTAGAACGAATTTTGTTTTTTTCTCTGGTCAGTTCCCACGTGGCACCGCGAAGGGAAGGCCCCTTGGGAATCGGGGCCTTGAGAGAAAGAGAAAGGGAGGTGGTGGTCCAGACCGGATTCCTCGGTTCACATCCCCGGTCCGTTTGGGCCGTACCGTCAATAGGACCTGGGATTTAGAACCGGCTGTCGGGCCGATCAGCAGCAACATCTGCTGTTTTGCAGGCTTATGTTTGGCTGGCTACTGCTGAGTTTTTTTGCAATTTTTTTCTCTTTCGGATTTCTAGCTCTGGCCAGAAAATTTGAAGCCAAAACGGGAGGCGATTTCTGTTCAATATAGTTGAATTGGAAGCACTCGATCGAATTTGCAAGATAGCGTGCATTCGGATGGATTTTCACTTTCACTTTTGGATGAAATTTAACTATTAATCGGTACGTAGTATTGGGGAGCATTTGGTGTTTACCTGACGTTGGATATTCCTGATTGTTTGTAATTATTGTGCGCTCGTAATAGTTTAATCTTGACTGGAAAATAAAAATACCGATTCGTTTCATTTCAAATTTTCTTGCATTTCTTCGAAACGTTCAAAACGAAAAGGGTAAATTATACAAAACCCCTCGAAGTTTCAGGGTAGCGCGCGTTTGCCTTCGAACGTTCGACCGGTACACAAGGCCCCGTGAACTTTTCAATTTTGCTTTAATCATCATCTCTCCGTCTATTTTTCCAATCTGCACGTGCCTAATATGTGATTTTACAAGGATAAGGTTGTCATTCTTCTAGTTTTTTTTTCTTTTAGTCAAATCATTCTTTTGCCCCTAAATGCATTTAAAATTTTAAAATGAACACAGGAAAATGAAAAAAAAATGTAATAACCTTTAAAAATGTTGGCACAAAAATTATAAAAATGTTTTTTTTTTATTTTTCACTTTTTAATTTCTTTAAAATGATTTTCTATTTAGGAAATTAGTTATATTGTTTTGTATATTCTAATTAAGAAACCACAACCGCCCTCAACAAAGTTGGCCTTTCTCGCCGTAATAACCAAAGTGGTTCCATTCATCTACCTTGGGTGAATTATTTCTCTCTAATTGAAAGGTGGTTGAACTTCATTTATTTTTATTTTTCTTAGTACATTAAGCATATCTCTGGTTAGTTAGACTTGTATCATATTTTTTTCGTTTGCATATATTACGTTGTATTATGCTGAAAATTGGTATATCTATAATAATTTTTTGCAAATTATTTTTTTGACCATCAAAAATCCTAAATTAATACATTTGTGACAAATTTACCCTATATTATTTTTCGTTATATTTTTCTGTTAAATGCTGAGTTGGATGACACGTGGTAGTTGATGGGTATACAAGTTTGTAATTTTTTGTAGTAATAATTTAATTTAACAGTAATTAACGGAGAGTAAATTAGTTATGGATGTAGCAGTTTGGGAGATTTTTTGTAGTCAAACATAGATGTAGTAATTTGGAGTTCTTCATGATATTAACCATTTTTTTTTTTGTTATGAAGTAAAAGCATAATATTATTACCATTTTTTGTATTGTCGTTATTATGCCCTAACATTGTGCTTATGATACTTACATTTATTTCTTGTAAATTTTAATTTGTATTAGGCTAGTGAAGGACAAGAGAGCTATTTGAGTAAAAAAATCTATAATAATTACAATATTGCCTTTGAAAAATCACATATTAAGCACATGCAGACGAAAAAATAGACCGAGAGTTATGACTTTAACAAAATGAAAATCTCATTGACATAATAATAATATGCGATGAGAAAGACATGACATTGTCCACACAATACTGCAATCCCAAAGTCAATTTGTATTGAAGGCGTCTGGATGATATGATTTAAGGCCTCATCTTTGTCTTCGGAAATTTTCTCCAAACGCCTCCAAAGTTCTACTTCAGCCACTTTTGTCTCCGTTCAGACTCAAGCAAAGAACATCCTGGGTCAATTACATTCACAACCAGCTCCTCTAACTCTCACTAGTTCGACCCTTGGTGCTCTACCCGAAGCTTAGGACCACCCCTAAATGCCACGAATCCGGGAGAATCCACAATTACTCGATTCGATCGAGGAAGAAAATCGCCACACCCAATGGAAGTTAATCGATAGCCAGAGAAGAGAGAGAGAGAGAGAGAGAGAGAGAGAGAGAGAGGCTTGAATCAATTCATGTCATTATATGTAATGGCCCCATCCTGGTGAAGAACTAGAAACATCTACACTTCAACTCGCGTTAGACATTATTATGAGAATTCTAACAGTTGAGACCTCACGCTATGTTGACAACAGTCGGTTGCTCTATCTAGAGAAAGAGCTTTAACCGAGACAGAAACCCCCATGGAATGTCACGCCAAGAGCACAAATTCTGGAGATCCAGGGACCACCTCATGCGCTAACGTCTATTCTTTGTCTGGGAAGCCCCCCCCATTGAAAGACATGCAAGCTAGCACACATATTGAGTGATTCATGGACCACAAAGCACACTCAGGTCTAATTCTTGTCTGATCTTTTGGCGAACAGTGAAATGCGTTCCGTCATTGCACTACTAGCCACCTACATCGGTGTGAAGATGGGAACAACTCGAAGTAGCAAATACATCAAACACCAGGTGGGAACTTCGGAATTCGAGATTTTCCAGTCGAACAGGCATGAATTTTAGCCCGCCTCCTGCTAGATATCGGTCCATGAATAAGTAACTAAAGACAAATCAACAAGGCCGGCATTCATACATTATTGAAGGGAGACATATTCAAAGTTTTACTACCAGAAGGAACCATGCAGACTAAATGAATCAAGTAGGTCGAGTCACGCTGCAAGAACCAAAAGACTGCGAAAGAATCAGCAGGTAAAGGATCAAAATCAATACATTTCACTTACCACTTAATGAGCTCGTCGTAAATTGCATCCTGGTTAGCAACGCGACAAAACTCAGTCAATCCGCAACATTAAGGAAGGGGTGAAGTCATACAAAGCCAGGTACAATGGCTTCTAATCGGATGAGAAATGAGCGTGGATTTTGACTCATTATGAATATCAAATTTTCAAGCGAGGAGAAGTTAGCAAAGCTTATTAAGTTGAGCAGAGTGTTCGTACTTGTAAAAGAATTTTCCTAGTAACCAAGGAAGAGTCAACAACACGAAGTACCCAAAGACTAAATGGCCAACTCAATTGTATCTCACTAGATGACGCATTACAGTTTGCCAGCAAAATGTATTTTTCAAGATCCTTTTTACGAACAAAAAGGTATAAGGTTTTGTGTTACCTTACCAAAAAAAAAAAAAAAAACAAAAAGGCATAAGGGTAGCTATTAGATTAAATTCCAGGGGACTCCAAAGCAGCACAGCCTTATTTATTGTTGGCTATTGTTGGCTAAGAATAAAAAGGTTGTCAAATACGACATACTAATAAAGCCTGCAACCTTTCACGATAAATAAAAAATAAAGCCGCTGTGAAATCATAAATAGCAGAAAAGCCATATGTTAAAAGCTGGTTATATTCATAGTTCGTTGAAGATCGGATAAAAGTCATTTACATCAGCAGAAGCCCGAGCACTTTCAATTACATACAGAAACTAGACAGATTCATGATTTATCTCGTGCAGACTTCCCTTCTTTTTTTCAGATGTAGCAGCACTCTTTAACAGAAAACTTACCTGCTTTCTAAGACCTATACATATCCCCAAACCATCACTTTCTCTTCTTATCTTCCTTCTCTCTTTCAAGAACAACACGAGCTGCCGGTATACTGGACCACCACTCTCTCAACCTCCTCATCCATCTCTCAGTACTTGCTTTCCGTAGAGGAGAATATTTTGTAAAAATCTCCAAGAAAACCATTAACAACATGTACTTACTGGGAACTAGAACGAGCATCAGCGCCGACAGAAAGAGAGCTACTGAAAATTTCTCACTTGCCTAATAAGCACGAGTAACAGACAATGTGAATACAAAATTTCAAAGACTAAGGAATAAAAAATTGGAAAACTGAATAAAACACTTTCAGTCTTTGTTCTAGTTACCTGAGGGTAAATGGACATCATTAAGCCACGTAATTTCAAGAGGACTTTGTTTGTGTCCTGGATGAACCCTTCAGCTTGGGAAATTGCATTTTGAACAGCCAAAAGCTGCTCCATTGTGTTCATCACAGGAGGGGCTACTACCTTGACTTCGTGAATGGATTTCCCTCCACTAAGGTACTTATTAAGTACCATGAAAACTGCAAGAAACAAGAGCCCAAATGCAAAGGCATAACCGAGCAATCCCCTGCGAAGCACATACAAGTTCTTAGAGAACTCAGTGTTTTCAATGCATGCCGAGGAAATATGGAATTCTTGCAGCTTCTTTTTACCAGCCCCACCTTAATTCCTAAGGAGATTCATGATTGAAGTTTCATAGGCACATGATGCACTCGGATAAGTTTAATGCGTCCGCAAGTCAAGAGTATACACCAAAAACTAGAAAAGTCTGGAAGACTCCAGCAATGCAGATTGACCTTCCAGTAGAAGACTTGATGACCTTTTCAATGGTCACATACACTATCTAGTATGTGCAAAATAAATGACCATCTGATGTCAAACACCATACAAAAATCCACAACACGCAGAGTGCCAGAAAGATTTGGTCACTCTAAAGTTGGCTCTTACTGCCATAGACCATATTTACCAAAAGCCTTTATAAATAGTCAGGTAGACTTTACCGATCACCTTCCCAAAATAGGATAACACTCATACTACCTACTCAGAGATCTCCCAAAAACGTTCTACAAACCAGACTTTACATTTTCCCCATGAATGACGCAGAAAAAAAAAGCGAATAAATCATTTAATTGTAATTATGGCCCTAAATAATTACTTCATCATTCAGGCAAACCATTACATATTCCTTCTAAGCAGGAAAAGAATATAAAGACCAAAGCAGGTATAACTTTAAACAGAAGGGTAGAGTTAACAAAAAGACGGTTTGCAATACCAGCACATTACCTGCAAATGACGTAAGTGATGGCCAAACAGAAGATGGAAGAGTGCAAAGGATTATCCCAATATGCCAGAGAAAGAAGCCACTTGCCAACTTCAATAAGAGGAAACAGTAACTCCTGTGGAATGAGTAAAACATAAACAAAGATCTAACATAAATCTGATAAATTCAGCTAATTGGGATGGGACGCCACTACAACCATCTTGTTCCCACCTCTATTTAATGACATGAACATGTAGAGACAACAGTAATGTCAAACCTATATAAATAGATAGTAACTTTTCTATTTTGCCAATAGGATAGTAATGATTGAACCACTATCGTCATTAATACCTTCATGACTGCCATGTTGGTATCAATCCCATCAACTTTAACTTCATCAACAGTTGCTTGTGCCACCACCACCTTTTCATAGCTGTTTCTAGATTCTTTCACCACTCTTTCTAACGAACTGATTTCCCCCACAGCAATCTCACCAACAACAAGCCCTGCTTCATTTAGGTTATTAGAACCACTCCCAAAGAACCCCAGGTTAGAAATCATTGCGAGCGAGGAAATGGAATACATTCCACCACCCCCGTCATTGTAATTATTAGTACGGTCTAGTTCCCTCATGGATGACCTGTTTGCAAGAGCTTCCAGAATTAAGTCTCCGCCAGGAAGTTGGTCACAGAGATTAAACATGAGAAGATCCTCACATCGAAGAGGGACTGAGGAACTAAGTTCTCTAATGGCCTGTATCCGTAAGATTCCAAGTACAGCCATTGAAAGTGCTCCATCTCGTTCCACTCCAGTGATCTGGAATTTCTTAATAAAGCGGTGCACATATAAAATCTCCCGGACTATTGCCAACCAATAGTCACGACATGCATGTCCTTTGAGTTCAGGAAACTCCATGACAACAGGTTCCAATCTGCATGAAGTGAAGACATTACGAAAGATGCAGGGAACCGAATGAGCCAATTTGAATTCAGAAAGATGAATCATAAGAAGCATATATTAAACTCTAGAGAAATGCATCACGCCTTACAATGATGTTGATTTGTACATGATTGCCTTGTCAAACAACCTAGTGCCCCATGGTCCAGTCTTCTCGGGGTTGACAATCTGTTTCAGATCATCTGATAAGTCATACTTTTTGGCATCGTCATAAGATACTATCCAGAGTGGTTCAAAATAAAGGGCGTGATCAGTCAGTGTTAACCGACCTGCACAGAGGCAACACCAAAGAAAGAAATATAGGTGATAAGGAAAAGAGAAAAAGAAAAACTACATTCACTAGTTAATGCTGCTATTCTATATAAATGAGGAACAACAAGCCTTGAAGCTAAAGATCTTTGACCAATGGGACTTTTCAATTGATGGAAGAATTTTATATTTACAGAAAACCAACATCTAAGAATGTCGATCCTTGACATGTACCAAGCCGTGTAGACGTTCCTACATGTTCAAGAACTGGTTGTGTTGTTACGGTTCCATCCACTTCAAGAATCTTTTCTTCTCGAGAAGATCGGACACCTGAAAGGAGGGATGATTCTGACTGGGACTTCAATTTTTTTATAGCTCTACAAGGACAAATAAAAGATTATGAGAGTTTCTCCAAAAAGCAATTTAGATAACACACAATAACCATGATGATATGGTAGGGCAGCATCGTTATTGAATCTCTAAGTACATCCCATAGTATAGAGTAAAATCTTTCTCATCTATGCAAATATTGCCTTCTCCAAATCACTCGTATGCAGCAAATTGAGATGTAATACCTTTCCAGACCCATAAGGTACTTATCATAGACAAAAAAATGAAGCCGACCACCCGTGGAAGTGGTGAGCACTTCAAAAAGGTGTTCACTAATAACGACATTTGCAATGATAGGGACAGCTGGAGCTACACGAGAGAAAGCTTGTACACCGACAGTAACATCTTCACCTTCCTGCATTAGGAAAATAACAGTAAATGTTTCAACTGGTAAAAGGTGCAGATTGCAGAATACCTAAGCAATATAAGCAACCTATATAAGCAATTTCATTTAATTGTAGCAACCAAGCACTAAAGTCAGCTGAGTAATCTTTGATGCATTTTCATTTCACTATGTTGTTCTTCACACATACAAACAAGGACAGGCGATAGCTCACAAGTGAAGAGATATCAAAAACTCCCACCAAGAAATGCGGTCTGAACATTTCTAGGAAGAATTGAGAAAGAAGGTATACTAAAAGTAAAACATGTAGATGAAGGGAGGCTCACGTGAACTAAAGATTCGCTGGCACCGGGTGTTTCCCAAGCTACCATCATGTCATACGTTAGGCGCCGGAATTTTTTATCAGCCAGATGGCTGGTTACTTGAATAGTGAGTGCAAGTGTCCTGAAGCAACAATATTCCAAAAAGTTCCTTGCATAGACTGATGGATGCTTCACAGAATCAGAAGCCTCTCTGTTGAAGCTCTCCTGAAGCTCAATTGTCGGAGTACCGAGGACTCTGCATTTACAGAACATTATGATGTGCGATACCAAATCCAATGCTACGATACGGTATCAAACTACCGACTTTCTAAGTGCCTCAATTCCATCCCCACAGTCAAAGTAAAGGATTGTTGGAATACAATTTCAAATAGGTCCCGGGTGCTTACTTGGAGCATCGGCGAACGACGATATTCGCTATCGGAGACAGCTCCGGTATCCAGTTCGTTCGAGCCGACGGAGACTTGCCCATTTCTTCGAATTCTTCACCGAACAAGGTCCGGTTCCCGATCAACCACTTGAACGAACCTTCTCTCACCAGACCCTCCAACATATTCCTCGTCTTGCTAGCCACAGCCATCTCGAAAAATGTCCCCAAGCGAAAGCCCTCGATCCTAAAACCCAGCAGCCCCACCAATTCTAGGACTAGCAACTACCACTCGAGCGCTCTAAATAACCAGAACTCACAATTCGTCCAACACGAACAAGAACAAAGCGACCGACGTACTGATGTCACGTCCGATCAACGCCAAACCCACCAAAAATCGCAGCTCAATACCCCAATTCAATCGCATCGCAAAGAAGTCCAATTACTACAACTCGATGAATTTCCTCGACTAAAGCAGCAGCACCGTACAGGGGAAGAGTTACCTGTCCACGCAATACGCAGAAATTCCATTCGAGCTTCGATCGAACGCGAAATTCTCCCAGCGTCCGATCGACAGCGATTCAGTACGGCCCACCAGACGTGTTAATCCAATTCGTGACGCTACAGGCAAGCGAGGAAGGCAGTAGCGAGAGAGCGATGAAGGTTTTAGCTTACCATCGTCATCGATCGGGGGAAGCTTGTGCTTCTTCTTCTGTGACGAAGAAACAGTGGGTGGATGATGGGAACAAGCAAGCAAAAAGATCAACGTGGGGGTGGCACGTGTCTTCCCTGCATCCCGTGTGAGCTGGATTGTTTTTGGTTTACTTATTAATCCTATTTTTTTTTTTTAGCAAAAATCACCATAAACTCTAAACTTTGTCACCTGTGATACATTTACCAAGAACTTTTTTTGTGACACCAAAAACTCCAAACTATACTATTTGTGATACATTTACCTCATTATACTTTAGTTCATGTGCATTTTCGTCTTTTTTGCTTTAAACGCGAGTCCTTAATCCCAAACTCTAAACCATGAAACCTCAAACCCTAAACCCAAACCCTTAAACGCGAAATCCGAAACAGTAAACCCAAAACTCGAAACTCTAAAACCCAAGCCCCAAACCCTAAACACGAAAATCCAAAACCTAAAAGTCAAAACCTAAAATCTTAAACCTTAAAACCGAAATCACGGCCTTGTTCCAACCTTCATGTATAAGTGCTAATTTTACATATTTGGGTTTTGCAGAAACCTGGTATTCAGCTAGGCACGAGTATTTGGGGGTGGGCTTTATAATCCCAAATTTAAGCCGTGTCTACATTTGGTGAGTAGAAGTGATTCTCGGCCGTTCAGATGTCACTGCATCTGATATAGGTGGCTCACAACTGTTAGTTGCTGGAGTTTCTTCATATTGTTCATGAACACATGTGTTCTCCAACTCACTAGTGGGAGACATTTGTGACACAGGTGTTTCCTCGTAAGGCACTCTGATTTGTCCAATCTCAAGGACATCATTATCTTGTAAAAACCCGAATTATCACGTGTTGTATTCCTCGGCGGTGATTCTCTATCAGATCCCATGAACTTCACTTCTTTAACCCATTTCTTATACAAAATCAATTATTGAGGGAACACATCATTCAACTTCTGAGAAAATGGAAAGACACCTTCATCGAATATAACGTTTTTGCTGATATAAATCCTCCCATCTGTTGGTACAACAATACCCTTTATGCTTCTCGCTGTAACCAAGAAACACACAAGTGACAAAATGGGGATCAAATTTGTGTTGCACATACGATCGGAGACAAGGACAACAAGCACAAACAAACACTCGGAGAAAATCATATCTCGATTTTTGAAACTCATATCTCGGTTTTTGCCTAAAGATCTTACTATGAGGACTGTCCAGCTGCAGATTTAGGGTTGGAAGGAGATTGATGATATAGTTTGCAGTTAAAAATGAATCGACCCAGTAAATCAGTGGAATTCTCGCGTGATAAAGCATAGACAACCCAAGCTCCACAAGATGTCGATGTTTCCTTTCCGAAACCCCATTTTGTTCTAGGGTATATGGACATGACATGTAATACTTTATACCACAGTTCTGCCAATGTTTCTGAAATTTCATACTGGTAAACTCTCCCCCTCCGTCGCTTTGAAACACTTTGATTTTGCGGTCGAATTGATTTTCCACACATTTTTTAAAGAATATAAAGATATTATAAAACTCTAATTTTAACTTCATTGGATATACCTAACTAAAATGGGAAAAGTCATCTACAAACATGACGTAAAATCTGTAACCTTGAAAGGATTTTACTGGCGATGGACCCCAAATATCGCAATGATTCTTTTCTAAAGGAAAATTGGTTGCATACTCTAATAAAGGAAATGACAACTTAGCACTCTTTACAATCCGACAACTCCCACACGGTCTGAGCTTGTTTATTCCATCGAATAAGTTTCTGATTCTACAAAACTTTAAGTGTCTATCAATTAGTGTGAGCACATCTTTGGTGCCACACTTCTTCACTCGCTGCCTTATGTTTTTGAGTAAAAAGAGCCTCAATTGCTTGTTGATCGACTCTGTAAAGTCCCCCAATTTTCCTTATGAGCATCATTACCGAGTTGGTTTGATTATCCTTGACATAAACACCATATTTGTCAAAAACAAAAGAGCAAGGATAATCATCGGTTAGCTATGTGACTGATATAAGGTTTTTCATTATTTCCGGAACCACCAATATGTCATTAAAGGGGTAATATATCAAGCTTAGTATGAAGGAAAGCATTACCAGTAAATGTGATAGGAAGGCATGATCCATCACCTATCATTACCAGTATACTTTGAAGGGTTGTGAATTATAGCAGGATTTGCAGTGATATGAGTTGTGGCACCCGTATCTGGGTACCATTCACTTCCCTTTGTGTCCTCCAGATGCATGACAGCAAGTGCAGTTGGGATTTCCTCGCTTTGGAAGGAGTTGTCAAATCGGTACCAGCACCTTAGTGTGTCATGTCTCGGATGCTTATAAATTTGACAGGCAACTCTCACATTATCCAGTTCTCTTTCTTCTTGATAATTCTTGTTTTCAGGTGAATTGGGTGAGGGGTAGGACTTAACATCTTAGTACCTCTGTGAAGAACTTGCATAGGGTTTAAACCCTTGACCTGAGCCATAAGATAAATTCTATCGTCTGAACCCTTGTGTCTCCTAGTTCATACCATAGGGTATGTTGCCCAATTTCTCCCTTGATAACCAAAGTCACAGCCTCTACCATTGTCATAGCCGTGTCCTCTGCCATTACTCCTTTCACCTCTGCCTTCATAAAACCGATTATTCCCCTTCTAACTAACAAACGCATAATCTGGTGAATTAAACCCAATGTTAAAATCCACTTTCTATTCACCCTCAACGGTTCTCTACCCATAATATGCCAAATTGGGGTTAAACTTATTAGAGGAGTAATTTTGCAGCCTTGCCTCAAATCTCTCAAGCTATGAAATGACCTCATCATAGTCGGGTTGAGGTTTCAAACAATAAATTGTGGTTATGAAATTCTCATATTCCGAGCCTAACCCCTCCAAAACGCCAAAAAACTTCGTTATCTCATCCACGGGTTTACCAATTGTGTTCAATTGATCGCAAAGTAGTTTAAATTCCCTGAGATAATTAGACAACAATTGATCCCATTGCTGGCATGCTTGGAGTTTGCCTCTTAATTCAAACTCTCTAGCCATTGATTTTTGACTAAAATGATTACATAAAGTCTGCCGTACCTCGAAAGAAGTCTCGAGTCCGATGATCATGCCCAAAATGTTTTCTAAAACAGCTCCACTTATCCAAGATGAAATCAACTGATCCATCCTCATCCAGTCTGCATAATCCAGATTCTGAGCTTTAATCTCCTTTCCCTCAACTTCAACACGTATCATATGTGGTGGTGATTTAATTTCACTGTTAATAATCCCAATGAGCTCCTGACTTCTGAGAAATTTATGAAACTGTGCTTGCCAAAGAAGGAAATTGTCCTCAACAAGCTTGATTGTAACGGAGTTGCAAATATTTACATGAATGGGAAATAGAAAGTTTGGAACTCTCGTTGCCATGTGTGTGTTTAATGGCTTTTAGAGAAAGGCTCCAATACCATGTGAAAGAACAAAGTAATGAAGAAATGAAAGTACACAAGAACCATATCAATAGAAAACCTCATCACCATAGCCATTTCTTTATGCTCGGTAAAAAAGTCATCTAAAAGCCCTCCATCATCACCACATACGGACAAACAAGGACAGAAAAATAGGAAAGGAAGAGAGGAAGAAGATTACGAGAGGGGGCTCTCCTCCGTTCTTATATAATTTAAATCACGGAGGATTAGGGTTTTAGTTCCTCCAAAATTACTGTTGTACCCCCCACGGGCCGCGGTGTCAATTCCGAGCCAACTCGCACTTGGGCCGTGGCCCGTCCCGTTTTTGGGCCCGGTCCGGGAAAGGTCTCTACGATGCCATGATCGGCGAGAGCTTCGTCGAGTCCCACACTTGTTTTCGGTTAGAGTCTCTGTTGTCTTCTTCACTTCACTATCTTGACCCAAAGCTAAATTTTCAAATGGACCTTTACTCTCAACAATTACCACGAAAAATCTCAAATTGGTAAATCTTTTGACCACAAATTTGTAACAAATTTACCCTGTATTTGTTTCCGTTAAATTGAATTAGCACCACGAAAAATTACAAACTGATATTCCTATCATATTGCCATGTGTTATATAACCTAGCAATTTAACGAAGACTAACGGAGGGTAAAATTGTGAGAAGTGTATCGGTTTGGGATTTTTTGTGGTCAAAAAATTAGTTTTGGGTAAATTTGTCACAAATGTACCAGTTTAGGGTTTTTCGTGGTATTAGCCCCACTTTAATCCTGTTTGACATATATATATTTGGTGCGATTGTAGGGTCGAGGTGATCCATCGGTTGGCCCGATCGAATCCGAATTTTTGGACTCCCCTAATTTGACGTGGGCAAGGCCAACCAGACCTGCATAGGACGATTCATCTCAACTCACTTTTGCTCTCATGGGAACACCGCAAGGTTATGTCCTCCCATGGAAGAAATTCAAAGGCGACCATCCTGGTGAGGTTGGAATCTCTACAATGGTATGGGAGTTTCTGTTTAACTGGGTTCCCCATTTGAAGTTTCTTCATTACAAAGGAACAGAAGGACCGTGTTGATCTTGTTCATTTTGTGGGTTGAGTTGAGCCTGTCTGTATACGCCGTTCGAGTTCCCTTACAGTTGCATGCTGACATTGTTGTGCAAGAACTGGGTTGAGGATGGATGCCAAAAGATTTTCCATATGAAAATTGAGAAGAAACCGCAAACGGAAGAGTATTTGGGAAGAACACCATGTTGTTGCTAGCAAGGATCACTTAAAGGGGGGGTGAATAGGTGATCCTAGATAATTTTTATGAAATTAAGAAGAAATGAAAGATCACAGTTGAGTTTGAATAAAATTCAGATTCAAAACAATTTATATAGACAGTGTTCCTGATGTGCAGTGTGTAAAGTAATAGAAGATGGATAGAAAAACTGCACACAAGTTTATAGTGGTTCGGCTTTAGATAAGCCTACGTCCACTCTCCCACGCTGACAGCCTACTGACTGGATTTTACTATGTAATCAAGAGGAAATACAGATTGTAAGTGGCAGCACTCTTGTGTACGATAGGATTCTCTATCTCACACAATCACTCTTACAAAATGTCCCTCAATATCTTAATATTTGGTACAAGAAAGACAAGAAAAATGATCGGAATATGCTCAAACTTTGGACTTGTTGATTCTCGATTTCGTTCTCTACTTTCTGCTCCTCGTTGAACTCCTTTTATACTCCTCCACTACTAAACTAGCCGTTAGACAGTCTTCAGAGGATCATCTTCCAATATTCACCCTTTGACAGATTTGTCTAAAATGGATTGAGTAGCCGTTGGTTGACAAAATCTGAATTCCGCTGATTCTGGTCGCCCATACAATTAGAATCTTGGTTTCTATAAGTAGAGTTTTATCCGTTGAAATGTATTCTTGTTATAGTATTTAATTATCAATCAATTATAGCCTTAGATTGAAACAATCAAAACTTTCATTTTGTGAAATCCATACCAGATCACTAACTGTTTTGTTTCGTTCTGAATAAATTTTGCTTCTGCGTTTGAAAAACTTCAGCGTCTGCGTCTGCATAATTTCTACGTCTGCGTCTGCGTAACTTCTGCGTCTGCGTCTGCGTCTGCATAACTTCTGCTTCTACATTTCTCATTTTGACAGCTTGTAAAATATAAAATACTTCCTTCCGAGCTTCTAGAATGTATATAAATATACTTGGAATAAAATGGTTCAGAATAAGTGTCAAATTAATAATAATATGGAAAGTTTTGTCAATTTCAAAATCATTAGGAGTTTTCCTCAACACACCACAAAAATGTTTTAAGGAGAAGTAGCCTTATAACAAGAGAAGTTATTAACAGCTAGCTATGTCACTCAGTGCATTGGTTTTGTGTATCAATCTTGATTTATGCAGCATTGTCCAAAATAGAAACATCATCCAAACTCATTTAGCACATTCACACTGACAATCTTCGCCTAAGAATTTGTTGACATCGATGACAGTCGGTCCTAAAGCTCAAAAGCTAAGCTCTAGTTTTTGAGTTGAACCCTCGAACCTATCTATAAACCAATCCGACTTGCAAATAATTTCTTTCATGACCCTTGAAGAACCTCAGGTTGTTTAACTTACATGATGGGTATCTTCGAGATGGATGTTTGCAATTTCATCGGTTGTGGCTGCACTTGTTGTTGAAGATCCCTTCCACAGATGGAGAAAGATGTTACTGGCTCAAGCTCTGCTAAGTGTTCGCCAAGGCCCCAGACTTATCACCTCAATCCTAGGAAACATGAACCACTTTAAATTGGGGGTCGATGTTGTTTGTGTACGCGGTTTGAATATCCTTACCATCGCATGCTAAAGTGTCCACTCAAATCTTGTGCTAGAAGGGGGTCGAGGGTGTCCGATGCCCAAGAGATCTTCATATGTAAAGAAAGCGGAATCAGAGAGAATTTGGGAAGAAGAACACGAAAATGTATATTGATTTTGTAAATCAGTCTTCATTTGCCTGGCACTATCCAAAATAGAAACAGCATCTAACTCATTTACCTAGCTCAAGATGCTTTTCATTAAAACCCTGACACGTTTGCCCCATGATGATCTCCACCTAAGAATTTGTTGACATCGATGACAGTTGGTCCTTAAGCTCAATAGCTAGACTCGATTTTTCAATCGCACCCTTTGCACGTATCTATAAATTGATCCGACTTGCAAATAATTTCCTCCAATAATCTTTCAAGAACCTCAGACTGTTAACTCATATGATAGGTCCCATTGTGTGTCCCAGAGGAATATTTGCAACTTTTTCTATTATGATAGCAATTATTGCTGGAAATCCCTTCTTCAAAAGGAGAATGATGTCACAGGCTTGAGCTTTGCTGAGTGTTAGCCGAGACTTATTTCCTCGCTTTAGATTGACATGTGTTTGCACTGCAACTACTTCCATTAGCCGCAATCTCAGGTCATCTCACACTTCATCTTGCGCTTTTTATTCACCTGCTGCAACGAGGATTGACACTGTTGAATGGTCTTTCGGTTCCCACTGGCAGCTTGGCTTCCCCAGTGCGCTTTTGGTGGGCGAAAACTTCTACTTGTATGTCTTGAATGTTGCACATGCACTCTATAGCTTTAGATTACTGTATGCTCGTGACGCAATTGTGTATTTGCGGAAATCTTGGTTCAGGTGTTTTCTTCGACTTGGCCTTTCCATTCAGCAGGCTACAACGAGGTTTAATTCATGCATGGTTTATTGATTCCCATTGGCTGCATGGCTTTCACAGGGTGCTTATTACTGGGTGAGAATCCTAGATGTACGTCTTGAATCTTGCATGCACTCCATGTTCAATATGTTCTTTGGTTTCTTTACTCAAATGCAAAACATTTTCCTGTAGTCACGTAAAGTGGTGTTGTTGCGAAGTTTTTCACTGGCTGGTGCGAAAACTGTGGCTGCTCTTAGATCCATGGGCAGATCTCATATTCGTTGAAGGTTTATAATTTTTTGACGTTGACCCAAGCCCTGATACCTAATGTATATCGTAGATTAGCTGAAGCTTTGCAGGTAGGAAGTTAACATCTCAGTATGAACGATCACGGTTTTTCTTTTCTTGCTCTTACGCACATGCCACTGTGGTTCATTTTTCTCCGTGAATTCAAGCAGAATATTCTTCATCTTGTGATCATAACAGAACAAAATTCCATTACAGGAACTGGAAGCTTGGAGAATCTGGCTGAAGTATCACTAGTATAGCATTTCTGGAGCACTTTTACTTGATACCCAGAGTGTAGTTGTTGCATTGAATTTTAGGTTTACTTAATTTTAATAATTCTAAGTTCATTAGTCTTGAATTAGCTTTCTGCTTCATTCTATAATCTCACTAGCGTTTTCTCCTATGTCAAGGAATCCTACCTTATGTGGAGTAAAAACCTGACAGATGAAATCCTGCTGATCTCATGGATAAGGTAAAATACAGATCGAAACCTGGGTGGTGACCATATGGAAATCGAACATGTTTTGTGTGCCACAAAGTCAACTATACATTAAGGTCCTGATCACTAAGCCAACTTCATGGATTACCCCCATTCAGATTGTTAATTATTATGGATTGATATTTCTCTCCCAGCTCAGCCTTGGTAATGATCTTCTAAAATAGAAGAGTTTGTCTTGCTAGGTTCATTTAGCTGTTCTGGTCTTTGATTATTACTTAATGAAATTTGCTCTAATACTACCCTAGAATTAATTCAGTGGTAATGGCGTTCCATACTTTTGGCTTAAAAACTGATGGTTGTGGGTTCAAATTCCTATAGGTGGAATCCAGATTTAAATGGGGGCCATGGCGGTGGGTGTTATGCTAGTTCTCCTTTAGGTAACCCGTTAATTACGGTCAAGCTCTTGGGTTACCATTCGAAAAAAGAGAAAAACCCGCTCGAAAGGTTCTGGTTTTCTTATCGCTTGCTCCTTTTTCAGTCCCCCCTTTCGATTCCAGTTTTACTTGTCTATAATCTGACCGTACATTATCTTGCTTCTTTTATCAGATCCTACATGAAAGACAAGTACTAGATATGTTTGTGAATTCAGACATATCATCTTTACGGGGCTAATTCCAAAAAAAAGTACAAATCTTAGGTCGAGTGATAATTCTAGCTTAAACTTTTTTTTTTGTCTTGTAAAGCACTAATTTTAGGTCAAGTGATAATTATGACCTCAACTTTTTTTGTTCATAAAAAATCACTGACTTTCACCCTTATCCCAAATCTGGCATTCCGTTGACTCTCTGTTTGAAGTTACCCTTATTTGAGAAAAAAATGTTATAGTGGTTAGCTTGGCGGATCTCATCCATGGTGTCAGACGATGGGTGGTGGTTTACAGCTTCAGATTACGACAAAATGATGAAGTTTGGCCAAAGAGATTTAATTTGGATATATTTTTGACTTGCCAGTAAAGTGAATAAGATGAATAGTTTCACTGTTATTTTTATCACTATTATTCTTCAAGCTATGGCTTAGAGAATAAGACAATGAATAGTGTTTTAAATCTAGTTAGCAAGCCACTTGGATTTGTTGCTGAGGTGGAATAGCCAAGTTCGAAAATCAATGGTTCTAAATCAATGAGGGCCAGAATTGGAATTTAAGTGAAAGTTGATGCTTTTTACGAGACAAAAAAAAATTGGGGTCATAATTGTTACTCAACCTAAAATTGGTGTTTGTTTTTGGAATTAGACCCATCTTTACGTAAACAAATGTCATGTCTAAATAATATTGTGAAGGGAATTAATTCTTTAGGCGTGGGCTGTGGTAGTCACATTGAGACTCTGGGAGAGTGTCATCAATTGATCCCCTCTATTACCCTTTTTTGACCATAGAAGTCATTCATTCAGTCCTTGAAAATATTTCGAAAGCTTTCAAACTCAAGCCTTTCCAATAATTGGAAAACTGACTAAAGACAGTAGATATCTACGAGGAACTGTGGCCTGAGACTGCTGCTTTTTAAGCACATCGTCCTGCTGATCCTTCGTATGACTTGGGCTTGATGAGCGGCACGAGTCTCTCTCAAGACGACCTTCGATGATATGATTCGAACTGAATGTACATAACCGAGCAACAGCAGCGAGGTGGTGCCGCCGGTGGTGGCAATCAGCTGAGTATATGCTTGGTCATGTGGTGGGGTGGCCGCTTGATTGTGAAGGTGTTGGCCGTCGGTTACAGTTTGCCAATCGGCATTGCTCTTCCGACTTGTGAGGACACATAGCTTGAGTTGGATACATGACACACGCCGTTCCGAACTTCCTAAAGTTGTTTAAGTAGTGTTTTGGGGGGCCAAAAAGATTGCGCAAGTTGACATGCCTAATGAATTCCAACACTGGGGTCCAACTAAAACTGATTCGAATTGTGAATTAGAGATAAACATGAAGTTGTCCATCGTTACTAAACATCCTGAGTTACGACAAGGTTTCTCAATCTTTCATATTGTATTCGCAAAGGTGATTTCGACATTTTTCACTTTTATCCTTCTCAAAAAGCCGAGCACATGCCAAGTAGCACCAACTCAGGTGAACATGTGCAAAGAACAAAAGGGCTTTAATGAGGATGCCCTCTTTTCAATTTGGGATCCTTGAACTTGCCCACCTCAGGTGCTTCTATAGTTCTTGCATCCACTTCTCAACCACACCACACACTTCTGCCCTAAATCCAAATTGGGGGACCCCTTGGATCCCTCTCCCACCTCCCTTGTTCATGCATATGCTCCAAGAGGCAAGCCAGTGGCCGGTCAAAAGGGGAGGTCAATGGAAGGGAGTTTTTTGGTTGGGGAGTGAAACAGAAGTGGCTCTAAAAAGGTTCACTAGGCTCTAATCATTTAGCAAAGAAATTGGAAGAATTGGAAGAACCCACCTTGTCCATCTTCTTTTGAGCATGGTTTGGCCCATTCTAGCTGTCCACTCAAAGCACAACCCCCATGGATTCATTGCATCTACCTTCTTCCCTTCAACTTAATATGAAGTCATACAAAGAATACTTATTATTTCCTCAATAAGTTTTCTCCCCCCTAATCATTCGTTCCTTGAATTGGCAACATCCATGAGATCTTCTCGTGTGTACTTATCTAAACTTAAGCCCCCCCAAAAAAAAAGAAAGAAGAAAAAAAGCAGGGAGTTTGATATTCAAGAAACAACCACCTGACTTTTCAAACTTTCCTTTGTACACCTTAATAAAAAGCTACCCAGGCAATCGATCTGGCTCATAATTATGCAAGCTCCGCCCTGTATCTCCAAGAATTCAGATCGATAAATCACCTGATATTTCTAATTTCGAAGCGATGTACGACTTTTCAGTCTCAGTTTTACTTCATTTAAGGTTTATTCGCATGTCGACAAGCTACGGCTGTTGTTGACGTCGATTGGACAAGTTGCTTGTTGTTACCAGATTCTTTTCCCTTAAGAAAAATTGCAATGTTGGCCCTTTGGGTCTACATGTATGAGTGCCGGGGCCATTGGTAGCATTGGACATACATAATCCATTTGCAAGTGCCAAATAGAATAGACAGTCATGTGATTTCACCGACAAGAGGATTTCTCCACTGTTTGTTCATCATAATTCATTTGGGGATTGGCCCTACTCGATACAAGTCAATATTGGGGCTACAGAATTCCTCTGAGTGATCAAGTGAAGCTCGTCTTAGTTCAATTATTAATTTTCTTTCCCAAGCTTAATCATTCGATTAGCATAATCTTACCTCCTCTGACATAAGTATGCCATGAAATTAAGATTGTTAATCAATCTGATTACCATGCATCGAAGCATCGAGGCGCCATTTTTTCAATCGCCTAGTTTGAATGAAAATCGCTTACGAGCATCTTAGTTACCGAGTCAATGTGTTAACACGGTCACTCGTGCTACGACACAGTCGAGTTCTTCAGAGTCCCAAACACTAAATACAGTCGCGTGTAATAATCAAACAAGAAGAAGAAAGCAACAATGCTGTGAAATTCACTTTTGTTAATTGAGCAAGCAATGACATTGATGCTACTTATCTGCGAGGGAAAAAGACAAAGGTAGTCATTATCTAGAAAGCCAAAATAATTTCATGCGCCATCTTGCAATCACTGTGTGATTATGGACATCAAAGGCAGCACATCACATTCTTGTCCAATCGAGTCAAGTTCGTGTCCAAAGCAGCAATCTTGACTGATCTCGGCCAAGCTTTATGAGTTATGCAGATCGCGGTCACGACAATTGCAATCCTCCAGTCACAAACGATTAGATGAGCGAACACGCGATGCCTTTACTCATATGATGTGTTATCGGGTTGCACTTATATGTCGCGTGACTTATCAACATTGCCAAGCACTTCTAATAATGGTATCAAGCATCATTTGGAGGCAATAGAGCATCATTTGGAGGCAATAGAGAGAGAGAGAACCCAAATTCGATGAATTCATAAGACATTAGTTATCATTGATCACATGGGCTCACGTGTGTGGGAACATTACAAGATTGAAGTTTTCATCTGTGCCAGTATAAGGGAGGATTTTGAAGACAATTATGACAAGAAGGTAAAAAAGAAGAAGGAAGAAATTGAAAATAGTAGGAAGTCGAACATTTTCATGTGTTGTATAGAAAATGGTTGGGAGGAACATCCAAAGTTGCTGTCAACTTTGCCATGTCGTGTGGAAATTGGCATGTCTCCCTTGTCCTTCTCTGATGAGCCTCTCCAACTCTTTTGCCTCAAATGCCTTCGCTCTCTGCAACACAATAAGGACCAAGTTCTTTCAGTCACATGAATCCATAAAATCAACAAATATATAGATAGATAGGTGATTGCTCAGGGAGGTTATTGATTTATAGTCCAGAGGAAGTCTTTCTCCTCAGGTAAAAATTGTTCGTCACTTAGGAGAGTCTCTATCACCAGGAGCTAAAACTCGTTTGAGGAGATAAAAGAATTGGAACCTTCCCTCTTCAGTGAAGTTAAATATGACATGAGGCGACTAGAATGACGATCTTTTAATGCGTACGGTGGTAAGGCTCTTGGTTCTCTCAAAAACCAATGATTTGAATGGATCGACTCAACTTAAAAAAACAGGGTTTTGAGCCGTATGGTGGTAGACTTCATTTGCATAGATTGTTGATAAATTAACATTTCATCAATTGGTACAGTTTGTGCTTCATGAGGTTGGTCAGCTTAGATTAGTACCTGCATTCTTTCGATAGCATCAGACTCGGCGTTGAAGTCATAGAATGTGCTTGCTGCAGTAAGTTTCATTGAAAGGAACTGATACAAAAAGATGAACATGTTAACGACTAAAATTAACAATTTCAGGCCTTAAAAGAGGGGTTGTCTTTTCTTTCTTTCCTTTCTGTTTCTTACCTCAACCTGATTCTGTAATGACTGCACATAATTGATAATTTCATCCAACATCACTGCCAATCCCATCGTCTGCAAATTTAAGAACAAAATGATATGCAATTTTCAGGACACAAGAAAGATATTCCTAGAAAGAGTTCAACAACTTCAGTTTCTTGAAATGTATTTTTACCTTGTAACATCCTGGAACAATATCCTGCAAACATCTCAACCGCTCATTGATTTTGCTTCTCCTGACCTGGTTTAAGGAACAGAGTCAATTGATGGAAGTAGGACTTGTGGGACAAATTAAAAAAAAATAATAAATCAAATAATACTTAAAAAAAAAATTGTAAATCGAATGTCATTTGTAGTTTCGCTTCTAAGGATTGAAGTAGCTTACCCTCTCTGCTAAACTGTGGCTATCAGTGGCTTGTCCTCTTCTAGCTCTAACGTGAACCACCTCCTTCTGCCTCTCCTCTTCCTTCTCATTGTTGCCTTTGATTCTCTTCGCTCTGCCTGAACTACCACTACTCTGCATATATGCAACACAGAATAAACTCTTTTCAATATCCAAAACACACCCAAAACTCCTAACATACGGAAAAAGTAATTTTCGGTACTCGATGAAAATGAAGGATTGATTCATCAATCCGTTCCCTTACATGTTTTTTCTTCCTTCCAGTGTCAGAAGGAGCAGGGGCTGATGAATTTGCGGAGCTGCTCTGGGAAACATCCAATGCCTTCCTCTTCTTATGGGGCTCGCTGTTGCCAGTTATGACGGTTTGAACGACCAAGTCTGACCCGCAATTCGGCTCTTGAGGGTGAGAAAATCCAGGGACACTGGCTGCCAGGTTTCCAGGAAAGTCAGGGGCTTGGTGAGGGAACAAGCTCTCGCTGCAAAAGCCATCCATCGGGTTCTCATGAAAGGTCAAGCTCGAGTGGTCTAACCCAACAGTTGGGTTCATCTCTCTGAAGTGGTGGCTCAGGAACTCCATGCCTGGATCGGTGTCTATGAATGGGAACGGTGCGGCCTTGAGACACTGCAAGAATTCTGATGTGAACTCAGCCATTGATACTTATGGAAAGAGTATAACACCTTTGTTAGAGAGCCAAGAACAAGTGCGGGGGGATTTTCGCGTGAGAGGCTTGTTTGTATTTATACTGCGATTTGTGAGCAAATCTTGCAGAGTAAAATTTTCTGTCTTTTTTTCTTATTATGATTTTTTTCCACTTCTGGTGATATTAGTGCATGGAACAGGCCAGTATTTAGGAGGCCACGTGGCTAATTCTATGTTCTTGGATTGTGTTCTCTTTACGGGCATTTAATTTTTTTTTTATTTAATTCACTTATATTTATTCAGGAGAAACACATAATATATCTAGAAATGGGGGTCCTCCTAGAAACTTTTGGGGTCCCATTTTAAGTATTAGGAGCATTCAAAGCTTAGGTGGAACTTACTTTCCCTTGTTTTTCTTTTTTCTGAACTTGTGTTATTGGTATATGAAGCTCACTGAAAATTTTTGGTGAGGTTTTGAGAAGCTAGAATTCTATGTTTTGTTGACTTGATCAGCCTGTAAAGAGTAAATGGTATTTTTGAAAATTTCAAAAAAAAAAAAGGGAAGAAAAAAGGAAAGAAATGGAATCTGGGATGGCTCCCATGTCCAAATTAACAAGCATGTAAGGAGCAAGATGGCCCATGTCTGGGGGATTCACATCACAACCACACAGTCTTGTCCAGGGATGCTACTATTCACTACTGCTGAAAAACTTGCATCTGGACACGAAGTGGGGCTGTCATTCCATTTGGCAGGAGCATCTAATGTTGGAGCAATTAGGTGGTTATTATACGTGTGGAGATGGTGTTTTGTTTGTTGTCTTGTTTGCTTCGGTGGATGGGTGTCATCCTCCAACCCTTTCCTAACAAACGGGATAGTCATCATACCCCAAGAAAATTGTCCTTTATAAACTATTCGATGGATATGACCCAAAAAAACAAAGAATTCGACGGAGGAATTTCCAGCAATCGATTGAGGCGATTGCGAAAAATAAAATAAAAACAAAAAACAAAGACATTGGTGGGAAAATTTTATAGGCTTGAGATTTACCTACCTAAGGTTGACTCCAGGGAAGCCATCTCATTTAAGTCCAAAGAGGGAATCTGTCTTGCAAGTAGTCTAGGACGGTGGGATTTTTCGAAACCGAAAATGGATTGAAATGGGCTTTTTTTTTATGTGTGGCTTCAAGCCATTCAATAAGCTTCACTTTTTAATTATTCACTAAAGTGGATATAATTTGTTTTGTAGCTTTTTTTTTTTTTTTAATGTTTTGGGTGTTTGGTTTAGAACAATTAAAAGAAAATAGGATAAAAAGCCAAAATTGAAAGAACAAGCCACACCCCACACTTGAATTTCTGTCATCTTTTGTCTTCTTCTTATATGCGACACCTACTTTTTTTGGATAATTCTGGTAAAAAGGGGAAGGGGGAAAACAATGTGAAATTTTCAATCGGGGAGTCACTACATGTGAGGTGTGTGTTAGGCACGTGACAGGGCATTTAATTCTTCAGCAATTCAAGGATGGCTGTCCTAAAAGATTTTAAATTTAATGATTGTCCGAGGAAATAGACGGCCTTCCTTCCTATTTAGTTATCTCACTTCCCCCTTTTTCGAATCGAGAGACATATTAGAACCATAATCGCTAATTAACTACTCGTCCCATCCTAATCCTCCCCATTAGAGAAAATTTTGCTTATTAACTCACTTAGCTAAAAATTGTGAAGGAGAAAAAAACTGAGAAATGTCGGTACAATGATGATTTTAGCGATTTCACATATCAGTAAAGATAAAAAGAAAAGAATCGGTTCGTGACTCATCGCAATTTCATAAATTTACTTATCAATTCAAGGTACCTAACTTTTTTCTACTTTGCGAACCCATTTTTTTTTCTTGTCAAGTTTCAAATTTTCAAAGGTCATGATGGTAGGTTTATGATTCCAATGCCCTTTGATTTCAAGATCGTACGATGGATTTGCCCATGCTTGTTATGGCCAACAAAGAAGGTTATCTATGGCCAAGACCATTGAAAAGGTTAATCATTATGTCCATCATGGGTTTTTGCGCTGAATTTGGAAGGCTACATTGAACTCCCAAAGATACTATCGATTGGTTTGGAGGGACGGAGGATTGTCCATCGCCATCTTGATTGACGGCAGGATTTGATTGATATTGGTCAGGCTTCTATTCCCTTTCCTTTATCCTTTTGGCTTTTAGCATTTGCCTTTTAGTTGGCCACCCTCATCGAAAATCATCACTAAGCTTCAAATGGGCATTCCAAATCTTCTCTCTAGGATAATTCGTGGAATATTTTTTGTTTGGAAAAATGCTAACTTTTTGAGGAGTTAGTTTAATCAATGGATAAGCATTATGTGAAGAAAGAAATTGAATATTATCGATCTAAGCTCCCTTCGGAGTGGGGTTACTATCTATATAATTATATTTCGTAAGGGATCAGTGCAGTGTAAGTGTTAAAACTTATCACGAAACTTACAGTGCAATTGAGTTCTAAAATTTTCGAAAAGTGCAATTAAGTCCTTCCGTTAACTTTGTCCAGCTTGTCTAACAAAAAAAGCTGAATTTTTTTTCTCTATCCTACATGGCGTTGATGTGGCTAAAATATGAAATTGGTGTGGCTAAAACATGAAACACATAGAATAGAAAAAATATATAAGAAAAGGGCAACGTCAGCATTTTTCATTAACCAAGTTAGACGAGTTATATCCAAGGTAATGGCGAATCGACTCAAACCTTGGTTATCAAATTTAATCGCTCAATAGCAAAGTGCATTCGTAAGTGGGAGACTTATCCAGGACAATATCATGATAGTGCAGGAGGTGTTGCATCAACTAAGAGTCAAGAAGAGGAGGAAAAAATTTCAAGTGGTTGTCGCGCTGCGCTTTTTTTGAGAGGGCTTTTGGGATTTGCGCGCTAAGGAGATATTTCTATGTAAGAATCTCTTCTAAACCATACCTCACTTGACAGTGAAGGGTGATTTCTTATTTAATCTAAATCTGCGATTTTGGAGTTGTCACTAGTCATTATTGGTAGGTAGATTAGAAACCTAATCGAGGTACAAGAGAAATATCATGATTCTACGAACTAGAAATTCTGAGTACAAGAACTTTGTTACATTATTGATCCCGAAACGAGATCTCTAATGCCCTTTTGATATCTAAGAACGATATGATGTCTAACGTGTCATGCGAATTTTCGAGACTTACCCACTATTCCTATCCGTTCTAATCGTAGTAAAGACCAAACAAATATTAAATGCACCATCAAAGTCAATCAAGTCAATCAATCCTAAGTGGTCTCTAAAACTGAAAATCAATCAAAACACACAAATCCCAATGAAGCTCTAATAGTTTGTTCATTTTATGATTTACACATTTTTTTTGGGTTTTAGGGGTTATAACTCCTGAATTTGGAATTTTATAAAAATGCCACTTGGGCACTTCCTAAAATTAAAATTTCATTTTTTATGATTGGCTACGATGATTTTGGATCATTCTGTGAATTTTCAAAATTTTTGTTTTTTTTTATTTTTTTTTTCAGAAAAATTTTTAAACCAAGAATTGATTTTTATAGTTTTCCAAAATTTTTTTATGAATTTTTCAATTTTTTTAATTTTTTTATTCAATTTTTAGACATTTTTATTGTTTTATTTGCATTTTCTGAATTTTTATGAATCTTACGAAAATTTTTGGATTTTTCTAAATTTTCTGCAAATTTTTGAATTTTTCTGAATTTTTTGAAATTTTTTTTGATTTTTTATGAAATTTTTTGATTTTCTAAAAAAAATTCTAATTTTTTTGTGATTTTTTTTAGAATTTTCTGATTTTTTATTTTTTTTTAGAAAATTTTTTAAATTTTCCCTTCGGGGAAACGAACTAGACCGGCCCGATTCAACCCTGTTCGACTTGGCCGGACTGATCGTCGCCGACACTGGTCACCGACGTCACATCTGACGAGCATGGTGCCCAAAACGGCAACGTTTCGGCTTAGATTCCTTGGGGCATTTTCCTGAACACCTGGTGGGCATTGTTCTCAGTTTAATGTTTTCAAGGTCGCCAGTTTGAGCTCATCGCCGACGAGCCTCCGACGACCTTTTAACCATTCCGACTGATCTACGATGAAATTCATGTTACCTGTTACTAATCTAGCTTAATCGTTGTGCCGTCGGACATTCGCCGGCCGGCTAAAATTCAGTCCAAAAACCCTAACCTTCACCAGCTAAACTTGCATTTTTCAGAACTTAAATGACTATCCTACTCGCCCTAGCCGTCTAATTCGGTTCTAATCATTATCAAAATATCACACAAGGTCAGGGAAACTAACTTGAATGGCCCTACGGTCATGGCAATGCTCCAACGAGGCTTCAAGTTTTCCAGTGAGGGGGTTTAATGCACGATCGACTCGGATTGTGCATTTTAATGCCCAAAAATGCAATCAAACAACATAGAAAATGAGTAGAAACTAGTAATGAACATCAAAATGTCAAGATTCATCAACGAAATCATTCAAACATGCACAATGAGGCCAAAACCAAATTCTGAAAATTTTTTGAAAAAACTGACCGTGAATCGATTTTGCTTGCTTCGTTCAATGATCAGACGAAATTGTTAAACTGTCCCACACCCAAAGAGTTGTTCCTTGACACTTGATCTTCCTCCCGGTGGTCTTGGATTTGCCGGAACAGGTCTGGATTGGTCGGAT
Source organism: Syzygium aromaticum (assembly GCA_024500025.1). NCBI lineage: Eukaryota > Viridiplantae > Streptophyta > Magnoliopsida > Myrtales > Myrtaceae > Syzygium > Syzygium aromaticum. The sequence continues at coordinate 20,266,045 of CM044895.1, forward strand.
GGAGCTCGTTTTCAGGCGTTCCCGATCAGCCTTCCCCGATTGGAACGGAGAGAGGAGGTCACGATCAACTCACGATTCGCCGGTGCTCCGCTGTCTAGGGCAGCCCCGAACATTCGTGGGAGGACCTACAACCCTTGCTCTCTGATTCTCTCTCTTTGGTTTGGCTCTGTTTCTCTCTCTCTCTCTTTGGAATTTTGTCTAACACCTTCTTCTTCTCTCGAGTCAGTTTTCTTTGTTTTTGTTGATCAAAAATTCCCGCTCAAGTTCAGTTAGAACCGACTACCGATCGGTTAGATCAATTTACTGGTGCTAGTTGGAGATTTTCTAGCTGGCCCAGTCGATTTCTACGTGCCAAAATAGCTGGAAATGATTAGTGAAGACACGGGCTTAAATTGGTTTTTATGGGTTTTATTGCACTTTGAATGAGTTGAGCGAAGAAGATGAGTAACCCGGGTTGGGTCGGGTTGAACCGGTTGACCCGACAGACCTAGATTGGTCTAAATTCTCAAATTCGACCCGATTTTGACCCAATTTTTCAAATTTAACCCCAAAATTGAATTCCCCATCATACTCCACACCCAAATATATAATTTGCCCCAATTTTTATTATAATTGTGTCCAAAATTTTCTCATTTTTATATTTAGGTTAATAGGTTTTTATTCAATTTGATATTCTAATGACTTGATTAGGCAAAATTGATGCCAAAATTGAATTATCCACACCTGATTAACCCTAAAAATGATGGTCTCACATTTTGACAATTTTATATTGGGCACGATTCCCAATTTGGGTTCAAAATTCTTAATTTTCAATGAAATTTTGGGGACTTTTGATTTTTATGTCAAATTGTGCAATTGAACCAACCATTATGCAATTCAAGATCCCAGAATCATTTGTTGTGAAGATACTATGACTTAAAAATGATTAGAAAAATTTAATTTCATTTTTTATTCAATTTGGGTTTAATTTTGCCTAATTTTGGGGAAAACATGTACACGATTGAGATTTTTCAAAATTGACAATGTATTCATGAAATTGGATTTAAAATAAGACTAATGACTATTTTTATGGAATTTTCTTATTCCATTTGCTATTTTTCTTGATTTTCTTGCCTATTTTGACTAAAAGAAATTAAGAAAAAATGCATAAAAATACTAAAAAATTATTTTTTGGTTTAGAAATAAGTTTCTAGGCTTGGCCAAGATTCCTACACCTAATTTTGAAATTTTTGAAAAATTAAAAAAATGAGCTAAAAATTAGGTGTCAACAGTTGTCTTGAAACTTGATATGAAAAAGGCGTATGACTGTGTAGAATGGGATTTCTTGGAGGCATGCTTAAGAAAACTGGGCTTTGATGAAAAGTGGATTACATGGGTTATGCAATGTGTATCTTCAGTCTCATTCAGTGTTAAATTTAATGGGAATCCACTCCCTTACTTCCAGCCTTTCAGAGGACTTAGGCAAGGTGATCCATTATCCCCTTATCTCTTAATATTGGTAACAAATGTTTTATCTCTTATGATGAAGAAAGCAGTAGAGGATGGCAATATAAAGAGTATCAAACTTAACTCCCATTGCCCTATCATATCACATCTTCTATTTGCGGATGACTCCATCTTCTTTTTGGATGGGAGAATTCAAGAATGCCTATTTGTATCATATGTTCTGCATCGGTATTTTTTTGCAATTGGACAGGAGATAAACCTAAACAAATCAGGAATATTTTTTAGCTCAGGGTGCCCACAAACCTTAAGAGCAAATATGGCTTATGAATTGCGTGTCCCTAAACTGGATAAAACAAGAAAATACCTTGGAATTCCGTCGTATTGGGGAGAGTCTAAGAAGAATATGTTTGCCTGGATACTTGGTCGAGTTAACAAAAAACTAGAAGGTTGGAAGGAATCTTTAATTTCTAATGTGGGGAAGGAGATATTACTAAAAATGGTAGTGCGGGCTCCTCCTCAATATGCAATGTCAATTTTCAAGATTCTTGTTTTCATATGTAAAACGATTGAAAAGAGAATGGTAGCCTTTACCAAAAAGAAAAAAGAGAATGGCAGCATTTTGGTGGAAAAATAGAGAATCTCACTCTGGAATTCATTGGAAGAGTTGGAAATTCTTGAAACAAAGGAAAGACAATAGAGGCATGGGATTCAAAGATTTACTTTCTGTTAACAAGGCTTTTTTAGAAAAGTAAGCATGGAGATTAATGCACCAATTGTCCTCTTTATGGGGTCAAATTTTTAAAGGGATTTACTTCCCAAACAAGGGTTTCTGGCATGCTGGGAAAGGGCATAGACCCTCTTGGGGCTGGCGAAGCTTACTATTGGGAAGAGACTTGATCTCAGAATCTTCAATGCGGACAGTGAGAACAGGAGAAGCAATTAGTATCAGGGAAGACAGATGGTTGAAAAGAGGAGTAATTGGAGGGCCATCGAATGAAAATGACCCACAAAAGCTAGCAGAGCTTATAAACAACGAAGAAAATTCCTGGAATGAACCTCTTCTTCGAAATATGTTCGAAGAGGAAACAATGAAAGAAATTCTCGCTATTCCTCTAAGCACTCACTCCATTCAAGAAAAACTAGTGTGGACATATTCATCAACAAGAAATTACTCAGTAAAGAGTGGCTACAACAACATAAGACTTACTGAGAATATTCGAAAAGTTCCAAAGGCCTCCTCATCTTTCTCGGCTCCTCGAGTTTTGTGGAATAAGATCTGGAAAATGGAAACCACCCCTAAAATTAAGTTCTTTCAATGGAATGCATGTCAGAACAGTCTACCCACAATGGAGAACTTACACAAGCGAAAAATAGTACCAAATCCATTATGCTCACTGTAAAAAGACCGGATGGAATCCATAGAGCATCTCCTTCTTCTTTGTCCCTAGACAAGAGAAATACGGGCTCAACCATCCCTAAACATTCAGGTATCTTGTGACATCCTGAAAAGTTGTCCATTTGGAATTTATGAAATAAACGGATTTATGAACGTACTTGTAGTTAGTTCTCGTCCGAAACTGATCATTCCTAAGATACTAACCATTAGGGAAATGCTAATTAAGGATTTAAATTCGTACGACTAAAGAAATTCGATCGTGAACTGATTTTCGACCATAGAATCGTTGAGGTGATATTTTGAGCTAATGTAGCTTGATCTTAGGATAGTTATGAGCCGATTCGTCACTGTCATATGAGTGGATCACGGGTGATTCTGTTTGACCATGAAATGAATTGACGAATACTGAACGATCGCGCCCATTGGAACTAGCGATCTATCCTCATGAGTTCAATGACAACCGAAATCGTTACGATTTGAATGAACTTGTACGTGACTTGATTTAGTATCAGTCACGGGTTGAACATGCGAATTTCCCCAAAAACCACCTGTTAGTTTGAGAAACACTCGAGTTACGTTATATAAAATTCAGTTATTGAATTAGAGACCAAATTGGGTATCGAAAAATTAGGAAGTCACGACAGGACATTAGGACGACGTTGTGGTTGGAACGTACAACTTTGGATTATCTCAGATCCTTCAGAAAAATTCAATTTCAACGAAAGATGGAAAATGACTATTTTACTCTTTGAAGTTTATAAAGGTTAAGTATTAAAAGAGAATGGCATTTTGGTCATTTTGCCATAACTTTTAGAAAGGACAATTTTGCCCTTGGAATTTTATGAAATTTCCAAATTGCCCTTGGATATTTTTGAAAAAAATTAGATCGTAGCCGTCGATCTCAAGATAAGAACGAATCTCGGCTGTTGATTAAAAAGGTGAGAGAAGGGCATGATGGTAATTTTTCCATCAAGGGCACAAATAATTGATTTTTAAGGCAACTCTCTCTCTCTCTCTCTCTCTCTCTCTCTCTCTCTCTCGGCAACCTCCCCCTCTCTCCCTCCCAATCGCTCTCTCCCCCGTGGCTGCTCGCCGCCATTGGCCGCCGCTCGTCGTCGCCACACCACGCCCCCACCCTCACACTGCCACACCGCCATTCCCCTCTCCCTCTCGGTTCACTCTCTCTCTCTCCCTTGGCAGTGACAAGCCAAGCCAAGCCGAGCCGTCGTCGATCGCTGCCGCCGCAAGACATCGCGAGACCGCCACTTTCCTCTCTAGCCGAGTTAGTCCAGAGTTGGGTAAGTTGCAATCTAAACCCTATTTAGGATATCGGGTACTATGAAACTCGTTTAGACACGGTTTAGTTAGTTTTAGGGGTTGATGGAAGTGATTATAGATGGATTAGAGGTGAGCTTGACCCGTTGTTGTGTTCATGAATATTCATGTGGCTGTTGGATATTAGTTTGGACATGGTGGAATGAGTTTTGGGGATTGAAATTCAGTAGAAATCAATTAGGGTTTGAATCCTTGAGGTTTGGTGTGATTCTCGGATTCACGGTTACTGTATCCATCCGATTTGCTATTTTTGTGGAGAATTGTGTGCGCCGAATTTGAGGAAGTTTTCTTCATGAAAGTTGTTCCCAACATCTTGAAGTATAACATATTTTAAATTTGGAATTTTTAGAGGCCATTTGTATTGCACAAAAACTCATTTTCAGACAGTCTTAAAACTGCCCGGAATACTGTTCATCCCGACCTTCTTGTCTTGCCGAATTTTTATAAAATTTTCCAGATCTATTTTCAATAAACTTCCTTCACAAAAGTTGTTGGCAACTCTCTTCTCTATAACATATAAAAATTTCAAAGCTTTTCAAGATGACTTGAGTGTTGAAAGAAATGTATTTTGAGGACAAAACAGTCTGTTAGAGCGAGCTGATTTTGGTCTGATTTCGAGGGACAAAAAGGCATGGTTGTAGATTGAACCGGATTTCGTGTTCTTCATAAGAAATGTTTATCAAGATGTTTTTTATAATATATTCAAAATTTAGAATTTTTGGAGTTTTTTTACTATTTATTTTGATGGGATTTCGGTAACTGTATAAACTGCATAGATTTACCTTGATTCTATAGATGTCCATTTTTATGAGCGAAATGGTGGGAGTGTCGAGGTTGAACAGTTGCTGCTCTCATGACTAGAATTGATGCTTGAATGTGTGTTTGTATGTTCTAGGGGCTGAATTGGAAATTGTTAGAATTGATGCATTGATGTGCATTTAATTGATACTCAAGTATGTGCACGTGTGAGATTTGTGGCGTACAATGTGCGTGTGATCACTAAAATCCATGATGCATGTTTATGCCGGGAATTGTGCCGTCCTGAAGTGGTACCATTACGCGGGACGATACCCGGTATTATCGGAAGACTGTCAACCTGAGGCGGTACCATTACACGGGTTGTGCAGAGTAGGTGGTACGTATTGAGCCTGAGATGGTACCATTACGCGGGCAAGATACATGGCCTGAGGCGATATTATTATGCGGGTCAAAAAATGTTGTGAATATGGCCAACCTGAGGTGGTACCATTACGTGGGTTGTGCACTAGGTAACAGATGATGAGCCTGAGGCGGTACTATTACACGGGCAAGATACATAGCCTGAGGCGGTACCATTACGCAGGCTAAGAAATATTGTGATTATGAGATGGTCGCAATGAACCTAAGGTGGTACCATTACGCTGGTCATTGGAGAGTTGATGGAAAGTAGTGCGATGAGACATGTACGATCGAGTGAAATGTGGAAATGAAGTGCCATGTGTTTGACGTGTGTTTTGAGTATGAAACGTATTTGAAATGTGCTTGTGGTTGGAAATTTTATAATTGAGACTAACCTGCAAATGACGCGTATTAAATGCTTATGTAAGTGCAAATTGTGTACATGCATGTGGCTGCTGAGTGTTAGAGTGTTTGTTGTGTCTGGAAATACGTGATAGCCTAGGTGGGATTTAGATTGTGACTTATTGAGAATTGTCTCATAGTTGTTTCAACCAAACCATTTCAGAACACCCGCCTAAGCCATGAACCTACTGCCACCGCCGCCGCAGCGTTTTGGGATCGCGATGCACGCTGATCAAGACATAGTAGAATATCCAATAGATGAGCAAGTACCTGACGAGGATGAGGATGAGGATGATGAGAAGAGTGAGTTGAAGTGGACGCCATTTAGAGGGCGTAGGGATTAGTTTTTGGGGTTGGTTGTGACCCATATTTGGTGTAGTGCTGACCTAGTAGGCTACTGATCTGTTTTTATATCGGTGGTATATAATTTAGAATTTAGTGTGCATGTAAATTATATTTTGTGGTTTTAATTGTGGATATTGTAAATGTTTTTGGAAGTGTAATATTATGTTTGGTGGATGAGTAAATTGTTTCTCCCTGGGTCCAATATTTATTGTCCGGGATTATATAATGGTTTCCGCCGCGAATCAACTCTGATGAAATCATTGGGTCAGCGACGTTTCCTGGGATGTCACACATATTCAACCGAGGATCGGGATGTTGTACGCTCGTTAGGGTTTGGGGCGTGACATATCTTCCCAAGGGTTAAGCATAATAGAGACATGGTTAATGCAATTTCTTAAAAGTATAGGAAACCTACCTTCTTTGAAACTTGTTGCAACCATCTTCTGGTTTATTTGGACTTCCCGCAACTCCTTTATCTTTCGAAAGAAACTCCCAAACCCAGTTCAAGCACTACAGGGAGCTCTAACTTCTCTCAGCAATTACAGGAGATGGAATTCAGAGCAAAAATCGGACCTTGACGCACCCACCTCTTCTGAGATCTGGAAACCCCCAAAGGGTGGATCTTTAAAGGTCAATATTGATGGATCCTTCGTCGAAAGCTCCATGGAAGGCGCAATCGCTTGCATTGTTCGAAACTCAGAGGGGGCACTTATGGATGGCTTTGCAAAACAAATCCATGTCTCCTCAGCCTCTCAAGCGGAATTTGTGGCTCTCTTGGAAACCCTAAAGTTCTTAGTCCCTCGAAGACACTATCCCCTTGAGTTAGAGTCAGACAATCTGACTTTGGTTAAAGCTACGGAAAACTCAGACCTTATTCCATGGGATGCACGTGCAATTATCTCCCAATGCCTTGATCTGTCCTCTAGCTTCTCACAGTTGCGTATCACCCATTGCCATCGTGAAGCCAACTCCATGGCGGACTGGGCCGCAAGAGCTCAGCGTCATAAAACTCTGCCGAGGGATTGGATTTCTTCCCCTTCCCAAATCTTGTTGGATTCACTTTGTAAGGAAGCCCAGTTTATGGGCTCTGCGTTTTCAAGTTAAGTAAAAGTTAATCAGTTTACGACCAAAAAGAAAAACATAAGGACTTGATTGTGTCAATTTGACTATTTTTAGGGCTTACTTGCACTTTTCGAAAGTTTTAAGAATTAATTACACTTTCGTGATAAGTTTAAAGACTTCTAGTGCATTTCTACCATTTCGTAACTAGATGTTATGTGAGAATTGTCTCTAAAAGCGACATGTGATTTTAATTTGCAAGAGATTGATCATTCTTTTATAAAGAGCAATGCTCTTGCATTTCCGGTCATTTTTCTTCGACCTAGGATTAGTGCTTTGTCTCATTAAAAAAATTTGTTCAACAAAAAAGCATTAGTTTTAATGGGTTTTGATGTTGCAAATTAGCAATTATTAAAAATTATAACATTTTGATAACTCTTCTTATTATGTATATCCTTGGAAGATTTTTTTTTCTTTTCTCGTCATATAACAATGATGTTGTTACATAAATATACAATTTCCCTGTGTCATGTAACAACGATTAAGAAGTTTGTAAATGTATCGAGTCCATATATTTTATATTAGCATATAATATGAACTAAGAATTCCACCTTTATGTTGTTTGAAAGAGGAAGATTCGCATGAAATATGATACCATTTAACGAATAATTTATACAAAGTAACATATTCTAATTTCTAAGTTAAAAAAAAAACATATTCTAATTTCATAAAAATGAAGAAATTCATGTTTGTGTGGTATTAGAATGAAGTTGGCTCGATAATTAACATGCACTTAACTAATAACTATTAAAAACATTTGGAAAATTTGTCCATAAAGTCCTAAATCTATTATAGAGATTCTAATTAAGTCCTAAACTTTCCAATTTTGCCAATGTAGTCTTCAACGTTTTGATGATTTCTAATATAGTCCATCTGGCCAATATATGTCGGAAATCACTGATGTGATGGTCCAGTCAGCCGATGGCTGATTACAAAGAAATGAATCGAAATGATGTTGTTTTTAAGGAGATGAAGACACAACAAAGAAGATGAACAATGGTGTGGCAAAGAAAAAAAAGAAATATAAAAGAAAAATATAGAAAATTTAAAAAAAATTGCAAAACGACAATGCTTTGTTTTCATTTCTTCCATGTCTGCCGCTCACTATGCCACGTAGGACGACCGACACTAGCTGGATCGCCACATTAGTGATTTCCCGCTTAAATTGATCGAATAGACTACATTAGGATATTGTCAAAATGTTTAGGACTTTATTGGCCAAATTAGAAAGTTTAGGACTAAATTGTTATCCATAAAATACATTTAAGACTTCTTGGATAATTTCCTCGAAAGTATTCTATTTCAATCGGAGCGAAGCTTTACACGAAGTTATAGTATTATGTAAAAAAAAAAAAAAGTGAATATATGAAAAATCATACATAGGGGGAGAAGCTCCTCAAACCTGTCCAGTAAGAAGTCATATAGTATTATGTAAACTAAGCATTTTTACATCTACTTTGGTATGGAATGGTAAGTAAATATGGTTGATTCTTGACGAAATTGAAGATACGGTATATCTTTTCTTATAAATACAATACATATAATTTCATCCTCGTCACTTTTCTTGAAAGAAGGGGTCATAACATCATCTCGGCGAATAACTAGTAATGTCAAATAATCTGTTGTAATAATTATTGATGTCTCCTCTAACACACTCACGAGGTTCGATTTCGATCGGGAACTCGATTTCGGACTTCTTCAAGACCTTTTCCCTAATGGCATGCGGTGCTTTCTAATATATTGCAATAAAAAAAAAACGAGAATAACAAAAGACGGGTCTTTCTATCTTTCTCAGCACCACGATTGTAATGGATAACAACACTTTCGAAAGGCAAGTCCCACTACGTGAATTATTCGTGGTGATGGCGACAGGTGATGATTTGAAGCTGATAGGGATGAAACCTCAAAACCACGCCAAGATAAACAGATAGTGATGGCAATATCAGGTGGGTGCAGAATTGGAAGAAGACGACGATTAGACCACATGACACTCCCGAGTCAAATTCCCACAACAGTGAAATGGAAAAATGCTATTGAAAAATATTAGATTTATATAGTCGGTGCTGAAAAACACGGATTCTTTTTCCCTTAGTGTTGATAAGTATACAAAAAAAAATTGTTAATACAAGAAATGACCCGCGACTTATTTATATGTTTTTACAAATTTTCGGATTCTTCTGATAAGTGAGGTTTTTTTTTTTGTTCCGAATAATTTATTGATGATGGGAAGATCGACGACAATTTGACCCACAAATGAAAGGGTCCCATCAGTTTTGACGAGATATCACTTCTCGAAGGATCATTTCAATCTTTTTACATGTTGCTGGACATTCAAATGTTCTTGCGAGCACTTGGAATTGATTCAGGACGGCTTGAGCCTTGAAATGATCATCCTCCTCAATCATGTGCAACATTTCCAGGTCGGCTGGGCCCGAAGATGAAATGCCTCCTCGGCCCAAAGAAGATCTTGGGCTGGATTTCATGGGCCGAGAGACCGTGACTTGGGCCTTATGTAGTCAAGTCCAGCTTGACCCCAAAATGTTCACTTGATGATGGGCCTCGCCGCGCCGCCCAGTGGCCGCTCAGCCGCCGCTAGGCCCGAAAGTCGAATGGGTGGGCTTGAAGAAGGGGCATTGCGTAGAGAAGCCGGTCCCTGCTTGTCCTCGAGGAACAGCAAGCAACTGCCTTTCGTTTTCTCCCCAATAGCTCGAGTTGTTTTCTGGAGGTTTGTAAAAAAGGGGTGCATACAAAGAGAATGAATTTCAAGAACCTAATTTACATAATAAATTCAATGTGGTCCGTTTGATATGGCAGGGCACGCGCGGGACTTCGTATGGGATCCGCCGTGTTCGATGGTTCAGATTCAGTTTAATATAGGTACTACACCTATAATTAGTTTCCTGCATAAGACACGATTGTGACTTCGAAACCCTTTAGTCAGAGGCTTGCTGTGCTGGTGTGCTTTTGATGCTTTTAGATAAAATCCTCACACCCTCTTGTTCTCCTTATGCGTAGCATTCTCTTGTTTGCTTGTTTGAGAAGAATGAACAAGAAATCAAGAAGAACTTAGTGTGCGCCCGAAGCTTCTGCAAAATTCTTAAGAGACCAAACAGAAGTACTGAAAACAGACATAATCAGAAGGCAAAAACAGAAACGATGTTCTTCTTCGTCTTTTTTCTCAAACATCCCATTCTCTCGTGCTTTCTTGGATCATCATTGACAGTGTAACCCAATAAGGCAACCTTGGTCCCGAATTTGCTTTTGCAAAAGCAAACGTTGAAATTACTTCATCTCCCATGCCAAAAGATGGAGCTTTGCCCCCAGTAACGGAAAGGGAAAATTCATAACCAATCCCTATCAAAGACTGGAAATTTCCATTCTCTCCTGCCACGCCTTTTGTCCACCCCCATGCCCATCATCAATTTGCCTGCGACTAGAAGGTATGTTTAGCTGGAGATTGTCCACCAACTGTGCATGAATCGTATAAACTTCTCTCTGTCAGTCTGTCTATCTGAGATATCCAATGTCACCTTAACCACAAGGGACTATGGCATACTTAGAAATTAGGAGGCTAAGTGGTTAACTTATACACGAAGGTATATAACTAGACACATTTTCTTTTTGCACACGCATCGCCTAATCGATGGCATGCGTATAAAGTCACTATTCAACTCAATTCAAGTACACACGATAATAATTGTCTAAGCATTCAAGAGAGGCATTGTAATGAACATTTAATAACTGTTACTGCAAGATTGATGTCATGAATGGTGAGTATTAAATTCGTGGAGATTGCATTATTCGGGGGTTTGGACATGGTTACTGATGGGTCCTACCTATGCTCTCATACCTAGAAGATAAAAGAGAAAACATGTCCTGCATGGATCCAAGGGTGGGGTTTCTTGGCTGTCGAAAGGAACGAGTAATACTTCTTTGCCAGAGAAAATTGCAGCCAACAGTTTCTGTCTCTCTCGTTCTCCTTTCACGAATTGAGCTTCCCCACATATGGCAAGCTGACAAAAACCTTTAAGAGGCCTAGACATGTCCAAGAAGAAGATAAAAATAGTTGTCTGTGGATACAATAGCCATCATGTATCAGCACTGAACCCTACCACCCATACCAAACACCAAACAGTTCACCCATCAATCAATTTCATCACACTCACCCTTCACTGATCACTTAGATTTCTCCTTCTCTATAACCCAACTTCATGCTTTTCTTTTTTTTGGGACTATGGGTCTAGAGTGAAAGGACCAGAGACCCTCTTGAGAGATTGTCGAGAGTGAATGATTGTTGATCACCAAAAAACTTGTGCAAGGGCATCCATATAGGACATTGAGGACTTTACCCAAAGAGGGTAGAGATTCATTTCTCTTTACCATGAATTGTGGAGAAAAGTATCAAAAAAGTCTTAAACCTTTTTTTTTGCGCCAAATTGGCACAAAAACAAAAAGTTTAGGACTGAATTGGCATAAATGCAAAAGGTTTATGACTGAATTGACACAAATGTAAAAGGTTTAGAACTGAATTGATACCAAAAAAAGGTTTATGACTAAATTAGCAAAAATACAAAAGGTTTAGAACTTTTTTGATACTTTTCCCTGAATTGTGTAGAGTAATGGTGGCAAGATGTAATGTAAGTGTAAAACACAGCGGGGGAAGATAGAGTTTTGATGGGAAAAAAGGACAAACGACATTACAATGCCAACTGCCAAGGATTGTCCCTAGGAGCATCCTGAGGATTAACCCATTCCTTCAAAAGCAAAGCGATCCATTTCATCGCGTATTAAAGATCATGTGAGCCCCATTTGAGGCTCTCATGATCTGATGGCTGCGATTATCCCAGTAAAATTACAAGTAGATGGGTGTGAATTTTATCGACATTCAAGAATGGTACAAAGAGGGCGCAACTTCTATTAGGTTTTAAGCATATTCCGTGAACTACTCTCAAAATCTTGCAAAAAGAAAGAAGGTATAATCTTTCTTTAGATCAAGCATATCTCTAACTATACCATGAAGATTATGGACAGATATGCTTCAAGAATAATAAAATGATTTCATTAGCTAAGCACGACTTTCTAGGAGAGCTTCAAAGGTAGTGGAGCGTACTTCTCCTTCGGTGGTCCGCCATGAACGGGCCATAAAGAATGGCTTGCATACAAAGAAATGAAGACAACTTGAGATCATAATCACTCAGTGTTCCACCTTAAGGGGAAAACCAAAATGATATCTCAAGTATCTTAATGCAAGTTTATTAATAATTATGCTGTGTACTGAGAACTCACTTGAATAATTCAGAAGGAAAGAAATAATTTTGCGGAGTCTCAAAAAATTTAAAATAATATCCATCAGGCCTCCATGATGAAGGACATGGGTCCGCACTCCCCAGATACTTACATATCTCCACGTAATCTAATCCTATCGAATGTTTGCTTATCAGAAAACTTATATTCATGTGAACGATAAGGCCGTTTCATTCTAGTCACATACCAGAAGAAATAGCTTGGGATAACTCATAGATCGATTATATACGAGTACCCATATGCCCGACGTGAATTTAATCAAAAAGTGTAACAATAATTTATATCATTTTTGTGATTTGACCCGGTTAGTCCAAAAAAGAAAAAAGAAAAAAAAACTTTTGGTCGATTTATATACAAACTTTGTAGCTGGTAATGGTTGGTGTGTCCCATACAATTATATTAGACCATGGCATTAAGATATTACGTAATGTAGAGGTTGATCTTGTAAAGAAAACCTATGACATGTACCCTCCTCCAATTGATTTTGATCTCCAAATGGCATTTGTTTTGCTTCAAATGCTGCCGTCATGTTCTTTTGGATGTGCTTGGCAACAACTTTGTAGTTTATAATTTCATGAAACGAAGTCAAGATAGAATGTCCTTAAGGGAAATTGAGTTCCTCTTACTAACTAGCAGCTACATTCAATTTACACGATTCTTTCTATGATCTCTGTTTTTCAGGTTCAAACTTAAAAGATTTTCCTAGGATTTTTTATTCGATTTGACGTTTCGATGAAGCATATAGCTTACCAGACCAACAGACTCAAGACTCGTGAGGCTTGACAATAGAATTTTGCTTCAGTGACAAGTTTTCGCTTTGTTCTATTTTTCAATAAAGGAGCATCTATGGATTAAAGGTTTGGTACATCAGACCGTAAATGAAATTCTCGTCGTTGGAGACGTCGCGAACTTTGAATCACTTGGCTTTCCGATGTACACAAACCAGAAGATTTAATATCAATAGTTACTCCCCTAATATTATTCAGCCTTCTTTCTCTCAGTAGAAAGTAGAGAAAAGATGCGGAAAATTTGTGTAATCAATGCTGCAAATCAACGGTGAAGAATAAAAATATTTGGTCAGGATTCTTTGAACAGCACCAAACCCACTTACTCTTGGTACAGTGACCAGGCATAAACAGAAATACCAAATAATACAGATGAGTTTCTCTGTCTCGAGGCTTCAGAGGGATAAATAATGAACATCAATGTCATATTTTAAGCCAAGAAGCATCGACTGTACATGTTCCTCATTCGGTTTTTCTTCCTCTATTGATTAGCGAAAGAAAAAAAAATAGCGTGGGTTTAGGTTGGACGAGTGCCAGAAGCTCAATGCGAACCGCGGTTTCAACCTGAAATGACGGCAAATTGAGAGGCAAACAAACGTGGTAATGCTGTCATAAAGAAACATCAGGAAGGCCAGAGGATGTAATCATTGAAAAGATCGGTCCACCTAAAAGGCATTGAAGTGTTGAACAAATAACAGGACTATTTTGTTCAAGAATCTAGAAAGCGGAGACAAGGAAGAGTTGATCTTTCATCACATTAAATTCATTGAAAGCTAAAAAGCATAAGCTTTGGGCAAAAGAACAAAAGCTCAGGTCGGTTGTTGAAATGGCAAGCCCCACAAGTCAAATTACATGATGAGGGGTAATCTCATGCCTGCTGTGTCATTCCATCTTTTTCTAAAACCAAAAAAAGATTGCAAATGAAGGTCGACATGACACTTCACTTCTCTGTTTTCTTTTTGCCTTTACTTTTAGGTTTCTTTTTTTTTTGACGGTTGCTTCTAAGGCCAACCAAAATTGTTGCCATGGATTTCGCTCATGATTTTCCTGAAAATTTTGACCTGTTGATTACGCGTCTTAAGGTTTCGTACTTCAAGGGGTAGCACTAATCATCCGTTGTTAGAGCTCTAATAAACTTCATCACAGCAATACCCTCTCTCACCCTCTTTCTCTCTCTCTCTCTCTCTCTCTTCATTGTTCAGAACATATATGGTGCCTCAAACTTAGAGGAAATATTGAGGAAATATGTTTATATAGACCTCTTGCTGAAGCCACTTGCTTCTTCTTCTCCTCTGACAGCAAAGAGACAATTCCCTTCTCTTTTCATTCAGAGAACTAAGAAACCTGAGACTCTGGTCTGGTTTAAGAATGTTCTTAGATCCCGTGACATCTTCAAGCTTCTGAGAAGTTTCTCCTCTACCAAGTCCCATTTGCTCCAAACTTCCTCTCACACTCAACTTTCTTGAAAAGTCTCAAAATTTCCTTAACCAACAACATCTTCTGATTCTTCCGGCTTTCTGCAGTCAAGGGATGTGCTCGGAAATAAGTAGTCCTCCTCGTATGTCATTTTCATATGATGCAGGACCAAGAGATATCACAACTATGGAATCCATCAAGGCTGAATCAGGTTCCTTCTGCCTTTCAGACAGGAACTCCGATTTCGAGTTCAGCATCTGCCAAAGCTTTGACTATGAATCTTCTTCGGCTGACGAGCTTTTCGCGAATGGCATGATTCTTCCGGTCCAGATTCAGCAGAGGAACAACACCGCTACTGCAAATGGTACTTCGAAAAATGAAGGTGAAGCACATCCTTCTTCTTTACTTCGTCCAATCCCTTATCATCCAAGTGATGTGACCAAAAAGAAAGCAAGCATAAAGGAGATCGCAGTGTCAAGCTTGGACTCAGAGGAAAAGCCCATCTCCAAGTCTTTTTGGGGGTTCAGGAGGAGTTCAAGTCTCAATTCAGAAGGTGTCCAAAAGAAGAGCTTGATTTGCTCATTCCCACTTTTGTCGAGAAGCAATTCAACTGGTTCGGCTCCGAATCCCAAAAAAGCACCACAGAAGCAACCATCTATGACGTTGCGAAAATCGTCGTCGACATCATCGTCTTCTTCAAGTAATGTGAATTCAAGGCCTCAAAAGCCTCCGTTGAAGAAGAACAGCCACGGAACTTACAACGGGCACAGGGTTAGAGTTAGTCCAGTATTGAACGTGCCAACTCCTTCCATTTCCAAAGGGACGGCTAATTTCCTAGGTTTGGGTTTGTTTCTGGGGAATGGAAAGGATAAGAAGATTAGGAGATGATTTTGGTAACTGCTATTTACTAGTCTTCCTTATCTAACATCACCAATGTTATACGTGTTTATGTGTACTCATGTTTGGTTCATATAATCCCCAGTTGACTGTGATCAGAACAAAACCAGAGACCAGAAACAAGAAAGAATAGGAATAAGAAGAAGGATCATAGATGAGCTAATGGAGAGATAAAGAGAGAGAGATGAAAACAGAGACAACATAGAATCTTGGAATGTTGATATCTAAAGAATTGTCAACCCCTTGTTTCAGGGCTGTCTGCTGTCCTTTTGGCTTTCTGATTTCTCTTCATTCCATGGCTCTTTCAATTTTTTTTCCTTTATTTTTGGGCGTTTGTGTTTATTTTAAAAGGTGCTTTTGGACTTTGGTTTGTGATTGAAGATACTTTGTTTATTTAATCACTATGGATCTTTCTTTATGAGAATGCCTATTCGTCTAGATCACTTTCTCTCTCTGTCATAGGTTGGTTTGACAATATAACGAATCCAGAAGAATGGTTTTGCTTTTTGTGATTTATTGTCTGCATTAGCTTTAGCTGATAGAGAATGCGAGCTAATCATGGAAATTGGTCTGGGCACTTTCTCGACTGATTCGCTACTCTTGAAGAAATATCAGCATGTTATGAAGAAAACATTTTGCTTATAAATTTCTATAATTGAGAGTTAGGCAAGAAAAAGGTTGCCCGACTGAGAGCTACCTGTGGAAATCTTCACCAAATCACAACAATCGAACTGTTCTCCCACCAAAGAAACATATACATCAGGATCGTTCTACAGTACCGTGCTAGAAAACTCGGGATAGCATCCCGCGAGAGTAACTTTCTGAATGTGACAGTAATGTCCTCAAATGTGCTAGTGAATGATTCATGAACAATAGATGGGCTTGGAGGCCCAATAAAATGGACAAGCCCATGTAACTTTGGATGAGGCTGGTTCTTGTGTTTCCAAGTTGTCAACTTCCCCGATCCCCCCAAAAGAAGTGTACGAAGATGGTGCTTTTGTGAAGCTTGAAGCACACGAGGTACTTCCTAAATATTAAAAGCCTGGACGGAGAAAATTTTTACAATCTCGAGATGGTCCAGGTTGCTTGATAGTGTTTACACTCCAGGCGCAAAAGATTGCCATGTACTCATGGCAGGTCGATGATCTGCTCTACTCTCGCACTCTAATTGACAACTTCAGAGTATTTGTACCATGTGTGATTCTTCTTTCGACACACCAATTTGGCATCTCCGTTCAACTGTTCCGCATGGTGCTTGGGGGAGGGGGGAGAGAGAGATTTCCGGGTCTTGTTTCTCGCAAGGAGGATTTGGAATTGCAATCAAAGAACTTTGAAAGGACAACTCGATACCTACCATTTATAATAGGGCCCAGAAATGTTGGCACAACTGGTTTGGAGAGTTTCTCCGCTAATCAGTGAATCCAAGGTAACAAGATCAACTAAGCATTTCCAGGAAAAGTGGAAAACCACACAAACGTAGGGAAAAGCAAGTTGTCTCCTCACTCCTCTGAGCACACCGGTAGCTGACACGCGATGATGACGAGATACAATAAAATGTCATTGTTTGACTAAATTAACAGATTCAACACAGTTACAGGAGTTGGCAAACAAAAGAATTGACACCTCGATGCTTATTTAGGCACTCCTAGGGCTTAGAACTTCATACATTCTCTGTCGAAAGCTGGTGCGCAGATGATCAGTACCCCGCTGCCAGGGAAGATTTCTGAGACGCGGGCGGTTAGAGGTGGGACCCACCAAATGCAAGAGTTCTAGTGCCCCCTAGGTGCACCCGATAACAGCTCCCTCGATAACACCCTTATTAAACACATTAGAGCAGCAGCATTTTCCTGGTTTTGATATCTGCATCAGTTAAAGAGATTCTGAGATCTACACGACAGCTCGATAAATTCTAATTAGGTAGCAGGTCATGCAACTTGACATTGGTAAAACAGACTCAGTGTACCTGATTCATTTATCGGTACATCATCTTTATTTGTATTTTAACTTACGCCAATGGGCACATAAGTTTGATTGAGTCAAGAAATAATAGTCCCATTCCTGCACTGAGGTCATTGGATTCCATGCAAGTAACCGAGCCACTGAAGCTTTTCATGGTGATCATTCATCGAGGATGCCAAAAGCGAAAGCCTACAAGTTCCACCATAAGTCATACATACTAATTACTAGAATATTTCTCCCTCCGGGTTCCCATGCCAGTCGAATTTTGTTAACTTCCGAAGGACCGATAGAAGATGCTCGGATAGGCAACTTGAGAACCAAAGGAATGCTAGAAGGAAAGAATTGATTCTATTATCATACAAATTAATGAATGTGTCTCCCTCTATCACAAAGACTCTGTTTCCCTCGAACTTTCTTTATTCTTTTCTCTTACTTTACTCATCTTAATCACTAACCCTGCAAGTCTAGAATGGAAGAATTCTGGGAAAACTTGTCTATGAAACTAAAGATACTAACACAACTAGAAGCTTCTGATAGATTTGAAGATTTGAAGCAGCAACATTGTTTGAGCAATGATGACTACCAGCACCACAAAAATATAAACATCTGAAAGTTCATAGACGAAGAAAATCAAAAGGAATCACTGACCAGTCATTTTCTCTGAGAAAAGAGCATCCAATGGCTGAGGCCGTGGTATCGTTCTTAGTAGAAAGGCTGGCCAACCTGCTAGTCGGAGAAGTGAAATTGTGGTGTGGTTTAAGCGGCCAGCTCGAGGATCTGCGCACCGAACTGAAGCGGATGCAAAGATTCTTGAGAGATGCAGATGCGAGACAAGATGAAGGCGAAATGATTCCAGCCCACTTGGCGATGATCAGAGAAGTCACCTATGAGGCTGCGGACATCATCGACACTTTTGCCTTCAAAATCGCATCACAAAAGAACAGCAACCTTCGAAAGTCCCTCAAGAGGCACTCTTGTGTCTTTAAAGAATTAGTTGAATTCCACCAGCTTGGATCTGAATTGGAGGCTATTAAGTCCAAAATCTCTAGCTTTACCCTCAGTTTCCATCAATATGGTATGAAATCTATAGATGAACAAGAAGTCTCAGATGGGACATACAAAAGGCAACCCAAGTTGAGACGATCGTATTCTCATATCGAGGAGGATGTCGTTGGGTTTGAAGAAGACATTAAGAAGTTGGTGGAAGAGTTGGTGGATGAAAAGAAAACTTGCCCTCTGGTTGCAATATGTGGCATGGGGGGTCTAGGGAAGACCACAATAGCTAAGAAAGTTTACCATAATGTGAATGTGAGGCATCATTTTGATCGCTTTGCTTGGGTTTATGTATCTCGACAATGCCAAGTGACCAATGTTTTGAGAGGAATGTCGTATAAGCTAATCTCTTTTTCAGATGTGGGGAGGGATCAAATCTCGAAACTGACAAATGAAGAGCTGGTGAAGGAAATTTACCAAATTATGCAGAAGAAGAAATGCTTGGTGATCCTTGACGCCATCTGGAGTGTCGAGGCTTGGAACCGCTTAAGTCCCGCCTTCCCGTTAAGGAATGGACAAAGCAAAATCCTGATCACTAGCCGTGTACAAGAAGTGGCAAAAAGAGCAGATCCAGGAGTACTCATACACGAGCCCCGGCCTTTGGATGAGGAACAAAGTTGGCAGCTGTTCCAGAAGAAAGCATTTCCACAAAGGGATGAACCAGGTACTCCCACCAACTACAAAACCATCATCATCTGGCATAGGATTAACTTTCTTTTAAGTTCATTAACGAGCAGATGATTAAGAATAGTATCGGCATACAATAACTAATTTACGGGGCTCCTGTACATTACATACACATAAAATATAATGTAAGCAGCATAATAAATCGCCACGCCATACTCGACGCTTTCTTGCTAATGACTACATTGATTCACTATCCACGTCTGCAGTCCAACTCCTATGAAACTAGACAGCATATGGCACAAACAGACATATAATAGATTTCTTTTCGAGTTTTCCTACATTTGATTCACACTATGCGTTTTGAATAGAAATGTCCTAGAACAGAATAATAACCTCTAGACAAACCTCCTACTTGAACGAGTGTGCATATTCTGATTCTGTTTCCTTCCTAGAATTACATGTTCACACAAATATTGTGGAGTTGGGGAAGAAAATGCTTAGAAGATGTGCTGGTCTACCATTGGCTATCACTGTGCTGGGAGGTCTGCTTGCAAAAAAGCATTCATTACACGAGTGGGAATTGGTAAATGAAAACCTAAATTTATACCTAAGAAGAGGGAAAAGCTATGACGAATTCTCCGAAGTGTCCAAAGTTTTAGCTTTAAGCTACCAGGAACTTCCATACCGACTGAAACCATGCTTCCTATATCTGAGCCATTTTCCAGAGGATTCTGACATTCCTACAAGGAAATTGATCCAGATGTGGATGGCAGACGGTATAGTGTCTGAAGATGCAATTACGGAGGAAGTGGAAGATATAGCAGAGACCTATCTGTATGAGCTCATAGATAGGTGCATGGTACAAGTGGCAAAAGTTGGTTCTACAGGAAGGGTCAAAGTGTGCCGTCTCCATGACCTTATGCGAGAACTATGCCTGTTAAATGCAAAGAGAGAGAATTTTTTTAAGGTCATTCATCAACAAAATGAGAGCATGTCAGTGGAATATACAAGTTCCTCCACGCCTCCTGTGTTGGCAGCAAATGGTAGAATCCGAAGGCTCGCACTCAGTGTGGATCAGAAAGATTCCAAATTCGTCCTCCCCTCTCTAACAAGAACGGGAGAATGTTCCCACCTGTGGGTCCTCTTGTACTCCCAAGTAAGAAGGTTCATAGTGAAAGATAGGCAGCTAAAGCATGTTTTCAACAACTTCAAGTTGCTTAGAGTCTTGGACCTTCAAGGCATGGAAAGTCCTGTACCATTAAAGTTACCCAAAGACATAGAAAACTTGATTCACTTGAGATTTTTAAGTTTCCGAAACGTTAGTGTTGTAACACTGGAATTACCATCATCCATAGGAAACTTGAAGTTTCTGCAGACCCTAGATTTGAGCAAGAACTCACTTGCAGTAGTACCAAATGTGATCTGGAAGATTGAAGGTCTGAGAAACTTATATTTACCTCGGTGTTGTTATAATTTCACTAATAAGATGCAGTTGGGGAATCTGAGAAACCTGCAGATATTGGTGAACTTTCCAGCAGAGATGAGCCCGGTGATGGACCTCCTCAAGTTGACCAATCTTAGAAAGCTGGAACTGAGCGACCCTAGATGCTTCGACGAGGTGGGTAAAAGCTTCAAGACATCAGGCACAACATTAAGCCATCTCCAATCCTTGTCATTGAAGAATACTCATCAGGGATTCACTAAAGAGATCGGCTTAATGGAACTCCTGTTGGGTTGTCCTCACATTCACAAGTTGCATGTGGAGTGCAAGCTAATGAACTTACCGACACTGAACCAATTCCCTCCAAGTATCTCCAAACTAAGCTTGGAAGATTCTGAACTTGAGGAAGATCCAATGCCCATCTTAGGGAAGCTGCCAAATTTGAATATTCTTTGCCTAATAAGGCATGCCTACCTAGGTAACGAAATGGTTTGCAGTGGAAGAGGCTTTCCCCAACTCAAGTCTCTTGTCCTAAATCATCTGGACAACCTAAAGGAGTGGAAGATGGATATAGGAGCAATGCCTTGTCTCTCCCGACTAGAAATCTCTGATTGCGACAAGCTAATGTTTCTCCCACGGGAACTAGAGTTTGCTACTTGCCTTCAACAACTAGAAATAAAGTACATGCCTTTCCAGTTCAAGATGAAGTTCGACAGAGGAGGAGAAGAGTTCCATATAATTCAACATGTAAGCCAGGTTGTGCTGTGAACAAAAAGATTTTCTCCAGGTGAAAATTTCAGCAGCTGTTCTTGAAACTATCTCGTACAAAGTCCACCCCATACATGTAGAGTTTCTCTCCACCTACTTATATTGTATTTACCACTTGAATAAAGATCTCTCTCTCTCTCTCTCTCTCTCTCTCTCTCTCTCTCTCTGTGACATGCAAATTGCTATTTGACCGCTCAAAAAATGAAAACCGCTAACCGAAGCCGTGCATATGTAAACCAACTTCAAGTTCAACTATTGTTATCCTACAAGCATCATGGACTCAGAATATTGGTCAAAACATGGAGGCTCAAAGGGCGAGGACTTCTTTCCATTCTCATATCACTAGACTATCCTACTGTTACGGTGACAAACAGAAAATTAAGAAACTATGACGCAGACACACATGTAGATGATAGCTGCTAACAGAACAGCTTAACTCAGAGACGAAACCATCTGACAAACACATGGTGGGCTCAATCATTATCAAGGAAGAAATGGCAATAACATCCTCAATGAACAAACTTTAACATACCATGAACTGATCGTCTGTGGGACAGAGATGACCACGTCGATAATACAATCAGCGAAAATTGCGTCTTTGGACTTCGGGCATGGTCTTGAACTGAATCAGAAAAAAAAATAAAAACTCTTCTTGCTTGATCTTTGCTAATTGTCTTCCTTCTCCAAAAAATTTGAAAAAAGAAGTATAAATATTAGACATTTCGAAATAAGTCCATAGACCCAATTCCTAAGCCCTGAGTCGAGTTGTTATACAATTTAATTATATTCAGTAAATGAGTCATAAATAAATTTAAACATAATATGGATAAGTGTACAACTTATTTAGACCTAACCCACTTTCACAACTCTTTCTCACTACTCCATACTTTCACTCAGTTTGGAATAAATATTTTTAGATTGGGTTAAATATGAAAGAATTTTACCAACATGGATCAAGTATAAGTTACTAGATTTGTATTAAATCATTTTTGACCCGATCCACCAGTTTGACGGGTCTACTAAATATTAATATATCGTATTGGAAAGTTTTATTTCCAAATATGGGTTTTTAGGGGAAAGAAAATGGTTAATTCCAAAAAAAAAGCACAAACTTTAGGTCAAGTGATAATTCTGGTCTTAACTTTTTTTTATCTCGTAAAAAAACACAAACTTTAACTCGAGTGACAATTCTGGCCCAAACTTTTTTTGTCTGACCTTTGTTGATTTTTTGTCTGAAGTTACCCTTATTTGAGAAAAAAGATTATGATTGTGAGCTTGGCAAACCTCATCCATGGCGTTTGTTGACGAACGATGGTCTACAACTGCAAATTATTGACAAAACTACATAGTCTTATCAGAGAGATTCAATCTGAAGATCATTTTGACTTGCCAGTGATGTGAAAGAGATAAACGGTTTTACTTTTATTCTTCAAGCTGTGGCTCAGAGAAGAAGACAATGAAATAGTGCTTTAAATCCAATCAGCAAGCCACGTGGATTTATTGCTGAGGTGGAATAGTCAAGTTGGATAATCAATGGTCATAAGTCAATGGGATCCAGATTTGAGATTTAAGTAAAAGTTGGTGATTTTTTATGAGACAAAAAAAAGTTGGGTTCAGAATTGTTACTCGACTTAAAGTTTGTGTTTTTTTTCGGACTAGGCCAAAAGAAAAATGATACCATCTCATATAATTTCCAATAATCTTTGTTAGATAATAGATTTCATTGAAAAAATTGTGTATAGACATTTATATGTCTGATAATCCATTTTGAAAAAGATAAAAGGCAAATGTGTTATCCAATATCTAATTTGGTAAATAAGACTACGACCGTAGAATAGCCTTCTAATTTCTTATCATGATCGCAATCACATTCTAGATAACTACATTCTAGATAACTAAATCGAGAATTCTTAAATTCACATCATGAAGCTGGTTATGATAAGATCTTGCACTGCACTCGTCAATCCATCTTCGACATGTTTTTTTTTTTTTTGGTAAGGGCATCTTCGACATGTTTACACCTTGATTTTCCAAAAATTCCATGAATCGATGTATATTGTTTTGTTAGAACAGAATACAGTAACACCAATACCTCGAACAATTATGAGTCATTATTTAGGGGTGTGCAAAAGAACCGGAAACCGTCCAGACCGTCGAAACAAGATTGGAATTAGTGGTTTCGAAGGAACCAATCCGGTTCCCGGTTCCAATTTTTGGGAACTGGTGGGTATTAATTCGGTTCCCAGTTCCAAGTGTGGAACCGCCCACCCAGACAGAACCGGCAATATAATAATAATATAATATATTTATTTAATTTGTAATTTTAAAAAAAGAAAAATCCTAAATTCCTAAACTAAACTTAACTCGATTGTTGCTCACAACCTCACATTGAGTCGAGAAACACATTATTTTGTTTTCACCTCACGCTCATGCTCACTCTCACTCTCTCGCTCTTCTCGGTCGATGCTTACCTCAACATCTTCGACTCTCAGTCTCTATCCTTGGCTAGTGGGACCGGTTCCATAGACTTACCCGAGAATCGGATTGGACCGGACCTGTGGTTTAGTTCCTGAGTAATTCCTAGTTTTAGGGTGGGAACCGCCCACTCGGACTATGCTCATTCCTATCAATGCTTTCAGTCGGAGTACAAGATAGATTTTCTTAAAGCATAACTTATGTTTTTTGATTTTCATACACAAGAATAAGATCTCTCCTCTCGATCCCTAACCAATCACAAAAGAATGTTTGGATCTGTAAAAGATTAATTTCCACGTGAAAACTAAAAGCAATTTTAGCCGAAAATGCAACAGTGCTTATAGTACCAAGAACTGAACTCCAAAAGGAAAGCAAGGGCCTCCTCCTTTTTCAGGTTTTCGTGTTTCCCAAAGAGAACCAATCCTGTCGCACAGTTGCCGTAGAAGCGAGCAGGCTCGACTTCGCACCAATTCTCCACAAGCTGGCGACGAAGCAACCCTTCCTTCCCAATGCCCAAATCCCGAGCACCCTCCTTCAAGATCACCAATTCACGCCGAAACTCCATCTGGGCATCGATCTGAACCTCGAAATCTGATCAAGATCGATCATTTCGGCGCATTCCGATGGCGGGACCGTCGATCATGGAGACCCTTTTCCAGCGCACGCTGGATGACCTCATCAAGGGCATGCGGCTCCAGCTGATCGGGGAATCGGCCTTCATCTCCAAGGCCATGGAAGAAATCCGCAGAGAGATCAAATCGACCGATCTCCATACCAAATCGATCGCGCTCCAGAAGCTCACCTACCTGAATTCTCTCCACGCGGCGGACATGTCGTGGGCCGCTTTCCACGCCATCGAGTGCATGTCCTCTTCTCGTTTCGCCGAGAAGCGAATTGGGTACGTCGCTGCTTCTCAATCTTTCAATGAGAGCACCCCTGTTTTGCTTCTCATCACTCACCAGCTTCGCAAGGACCTGACTAGTGTTAATGAGTATGAGGCGAGTTTGGCACTCGAGTGCTTGGCCAAGATTGGTACGGTTGACCTTGCGAGGGATTTAACTCCTGAGATTTTCACTTTGTTGTCTAGCAGCAAGGTTTTCGTTAGAAAGAAAACCATAGGGGTCACCATGAGGGTGTTTGAGAAATACCCAGATGCGGTTAGGGTGTGCTTTAAGCGTTTGGTGGAGAATTTGGAGAGTTCTGATCCGCAGAGTTTGTCGGCCACGGTCGGGGTGTTCTGTGAGTTGGCGGCGAAGGATCCACGTTCGTACTTGCCTTTGGCCCCCGAGTTTTACAGGATACTGGTGGACTCAAAGAACAATTGGGTGTTGATTAAGGTGTTGAAAATATTTGCTAAATTGGCTCCCCTGGAGCCGAGGCTGGCAAAGAAGGTCATGGAGCCTATCTGTGAGCATATGAGGAGGACTGGCGCGAAATCACTTATGTTTGAGTGTGTCAGAACTGTGGTGGGGAGCTTGAGTGAGTATGAATCTGCAGTGAAGCTCGCGGTTGCGAAGATTCGGGAATTGTTATTGGAAGACGATCCAAATCTGAAGTATCTAGGGTTACATGCGCTCTCGATTGTCGCGCCTAAGCACTTGTGGGCTGTGTTGGAGAACAAGGAGGTAGTGATCAAGTCTTTGAGTGACGAGGATGCAAATATTAAGCTTGAGTCCTTGCGTCTTGTTATGGCTATGGTATCTGAGAGTAGCATTATTGAGATTTCCAGGGTCTTGGTCAATTATGCTCTTAAATCTGACCCCGATTTTTGCAATGAGATTCTTGGGTCCATATTATCTACTTGTTCCAGAAATTTTTATGAAATAGTAATGGATTTTGACTGGTATGTATTGCTTCTCGGAGAAATGTCCAGGACTCCCCATTGCCAAAAGGGCGAGGAAATTGAGTTTCAGCTTATTGATGTTGGGATGAGGGTCAGAGATGCGAGGCCGGAACTTGTTCGTGTTGCTCGCAGTTTGCTTATTGACCCTGCATTACTCGGAAATCCTTTCTTGCATAGGATCCTATCTGCTGCTGCATGGGTGTCCGGGGAGTATGTTGAGTTCTCATTGAACCCTTTTGAGCTTGCCGAGGCACTTATACAGCCCCGTGCTAGTCTTCTGCCTGCTTCAATTAGAGCAGTCTATCTGCAGTCAGTTTTCAAAATTTTAATTTTTTCTGTAAATTCTTATCTATCTCAAACTGAAACTCTTGCTGATTTGGAGCCGGGAGTTCTGGATTCAATCTCTCAAAGGGAAAATTCTGAAGCCTCTGATTTAGCAAGTTTTAGAGCACCTATTGAGAGTGAGCATGACAAAGATTTCAATCCTGGGGTCGTAGATCAGTCATCTGCAGGTATTTCCATAGAAGGCACTGGCGACGTGGCTGATGGTGATGGTCAGACTTCTCAATTTGTTTCTTTCAGAAAGAATGGTTTTACACGTGAATCTATTGCGAACCTGTTAAATCTAGTTGAAGTGGCCATGAGACCATTATCGGTGAGCCTTGAGGTAGAAATTCTTGAGAGGGCATGTAACATACTGGGTCTGATCGAAGTGCTTGAACGAGAAATGCCTGCTCAGTTCCAGAATGAAAAGGTTTTGGAGAAAGAAGGAATTGAAGTTCTAAAACTGATCAAATTGATGAATGATGCTTTCTCTGAAGAGCTGGGTCCTGTCTCAACGAGTGCCCAAGAAAGAGTTCCAATACCAGATGGTCTAGTTCTCAAGGATAATCTTGCTGACTTAGACGAGATCATGGGTGATGTTAAATTACCTTCATCAAGTTCATTTTCTCTTGAGAGTCCTTATTATGGCGAGATAATGGATCCTGCTTCTTCTAACGTGCAAAGCAAGGAAGATTCAGAAGCATCGAATGAATCCACGTCTTTGCTTGCAGAGCACCGTAAGAGGCATGGCTTATATTATCTCCCTTCAGAAGGAAATGGAACTATATCAAATGATTATCCGCCTGCAAATGACCTTAAATCAGTTGACACTAATCAGGATGATACTGAAGACTTGGTTAAGCTCACGGCTCAATCGCTTGTGTCAAAGAAAAAGCCAAATTATGCAAAACCAAGGCCTGTTGTAGTTAAACTCGATGAAGGAGAATCGGTCCCTGTTGTACCGAAGAAGCAAGATTCAAGGGATGACTTAGTATCAGGGGCTGTGCGAGATATTCTATTGGGTGACGATGCTGTGAAGTTATCTAGTTCAATAAAAGGAAAAGAGACGGTAAATGCGGAATCTCTGGACTCAAAAGAGAATATGCACGACGTGGAAAATACTCGCCATCGAAAATCTAGTTCTAGAAGAAGCAAACAACGGCCCCATCAAAAAGAGAGAGGACAGACAAGTCCAGAGAAGCTTGGCATGGAAAAAGAAGAACATGGAGGAAAAGTGAAGTCAAAGAGTAGTCATCATCATGGCCGGCAGAAGAGCCGACAAAAAGCAGAAGGCTCCTCAGACATTATCGTTCAAGCACCAGTTATCCCAGATTTTCTTTTATAGCATTGAATTATGTGAGTTTGTCTTCTTTAACTGTTGAATTTCTTCTTTTGCATCTCAAACCTGAATTCAGACTCCAAGTGCTAGGCTTAGTTCTGCTGTAGTTTACACATTTTTTTTCTTTTCTGATATAGTTTTGTTCATCATGAAATCTCAGATCGGCTTCTTTTGTTGTGCAATGTTGTAGCTGTGAAGATGAGCAGTTTGAGATTTTCTTTTGTTATACTGGCCCAGTGAACTTTGTGTAAATTCCATCTGCCTCCACTGTGCAGAATTTGCGATCTCTGAATATGAATCTTTTGTTTGCAGAAGTGCAATTTGTACAACTTGACTTTACTTGGTGGAAGAATTTCTTACCCTCCTGTCTCTTTTAGTTGTTCCGTAGCTATAATGCACATTATGTACTGTACTCTGATCCTAGAGGCTAAGGTAGTCGAAAGTATTGAAGAGCACGACATGACATTGTCTATGCACTAATGTGACTTGGATTACTGAGATAGACTGATGACTACTCTTGAAGGTCTTCAAGCACTGATTTGTTGGGGCATGACATTTGTGACTTGAGGCAGATCTATGGAGCAGCATCCTCTCATTTCGAGTTCCAAAAGCTAGAGAATCTCAACTCAAGCCAATATAACGTGATGGCCAGTGGTGTTCCCTCTCCGTAAATAAAGCTACAGTCTGGGCTTCATTGAGCAGATGTGTTCATTGTCTCTGGTTTAAACCCATCTTAAGCAGCACATTTATAGTTATGAATACCGCGAGTTTGTTGAATATCGGGGATGCTCAAATTTCAAGAGCTTCTACTCCTATGAAATGTTCATGGCTGCGGTGGTGAATTCCGCCGATGTCTGAATCAATGTCGAGTTAACAAGCGGGGAAGACGGGCAATACTGGGGGAATCTTTGGCTTTGTCAGCAGTTCCTTTTTTCATTTTTGTCGACTTTGATTACAAGAAGATTTTCTCTTTTATGTTTACCAACAACAACAAACAATTACAACTTCATCTGATGTTAGGCCAGAGTGCTGTGGCCTGTGTTTACTACTTTTCTCATGAAGAGAAGCAAGTAATTACCCCCAAAACATAAACATCGGACGGTGTGATTACGGTGGATTTCGGACTCGATTGTTCTCTCTTGTTCCAAAAACAAACATGGAGCGTTCGGCCTGAACTGTTCAGGAGACGGCTGGGGTTAAGCATGGTTGGTTGGTGGAGGCGAAGAAGGAAAGGGGCAATTAAAGCAGTAATTAGTTTGCTTTGACTCTTGAAGGGCAATTTAGTCTCTTTGCACCAAAGGCTGTGGATCTAGCTATTCAAGTCGTGGAAATAAAGTCCCACTTCAAAAAAGATTTGCTTGATTAATGAGAATTTGGGGTTCTTTATCTAATACCATTTTGAAAACGTGAAATTTTTATGAAATAATTTTTTTAAAAAAACTAATATATCCCATTTAGAGGTAATTATTCCGAGATCTCAAGTCATTATCTCGCAAAATAAAAAGTTTTGAACAAGTAGGTTAGATTAAAATTAATATTTTATAAAAATGTTGACTAGGACTTGTAAACCATAAAGTATGTGAAAACCATTGAGAATTTTAAAAAACACGGCATAGAATACAATCTTCTGAATTCACTTTCAAGTTATATTAAGGTACACGAAAATCATTGGAAATATCAATCATGAGCCATATATGTTAAAATTTTTGAAATAACAAATGATCTTCTCTTTTTTTTTTTTTTGGAACGATTCTTTTCAACAACTTCATCATTAATAGGATTTTCTTTATCCCACGGGACCATGACAACACGCGATACTGAAATTAACCCTGGCCTCGAGCCCCGCGGGTCCAATCGAGCGAGTCTAGGCTCCGGGCAACTTTGGTAAATAATGCAAAAAATCAAGACACAATTCCACGATTTGGGGATAGAGGCCCTGTTTTTGTTTTTTGTTTTTGCCTTTTGATCCTTTTGTCGGAAAAATAAGAGCACATTTTTAACGTCAGATGACAACGGTTGAAATCTCAGCGCCTCGGATCCGCTTCGGTCGGCGGCGACCAAAGCACGAAACGTAAAAATCACAGGAGAACCAAATGAAATGGACAAAGCAAAATTTCATATTACCGTTATATTTTTTTTTATATCCTGCGACCCGGCGAGAAATTGGTCGCAAAAGAGCGCGAGAAATTGGAACTAGCCGTTAGAGCCCAGGTTCAAATCGGAATCCCAAACAAAGCACGCTCGCTCTCTCTCTCTCTCCAAAACCTGTCTCACTTGCTCTCTCGCTCGCTCTCCCTCGTTCTCTCTCTAGAACTCTCATCGGCCTTCCTCTGGAGATTCGCCATAAAGAACCCAGGTTTTGGTTTTTGTTTTCGTCGGGGGGGTCGGGAAGTTGGTCGTCGAAATTCTCGAGAATCGCTGCGGCTTCGGTGAGGTAGATCGCAGTTCTTTTTCCTCGTTCGAATGTCTGTTCGAATTGTATCCGAGTAGTTGGAGGTGATTGATTCTGTTGCCGAAAATGAACAGATGTGTGTTCAAGAAATGAAGGGTGCTTCTAGTTTTCTTTTGATGATTCTGGTTGCGATTGGACTTGCTTTTTAAAGAGTCTGAACTGAGCCGAGTCTGTCTGGAATAGTTGAGTGTAGCTAGCAGATCTCGGCAAACTTGGGCAACCATGAATTCCAGTTTTAGAGAGATTGTTCCTCGACCGTAGAGAAGTAAGTTGCAGCAGATGAAAAGGCGATGAAGCTGGTCGATTGTGCTCTGGTCTTGGAGTTGCTTCTCTTCCATCGGGGGGAGAGGATACGCAAAGGAAAATGCAACATGATTGTCTGATCTGGATCAAATTAAGAAGGAGAACACGAAAGTCGTCAGAATTATGAAGTTGGATCTGAAAGTCTCTTGGATTGTATTTATTCGAGTAGTGGGTTGGAGGGAAGATATAAGAATGCATATGGCTTTTCCATGTAGATTTTTTCTGAGTAGTATGTCCATTAATTGTGTTATAGCCAAATTCAAATAGAATACACTGATGCTAGCTCATGATTTTTTATCACGTTAGGGATAGATAAATGCTGAGTGCTAAAGCAATGGTTGTTTCACACCATTTATTTTCTATTTGATAAGAAAGTTTCTGTGGGGAGCTAGGATGTGCAAGCACTACCAAATCACTTGTTAAGTCTAGTTTGTGTAGGTTGGCTGTGATATGTTCCACCATGCTGAAAACTTGCTCTCCTTTTGTAGATAACGCCTTTTGGGCTGTCAGTATTAGACTTAAGGGGTCATCTTCAGCCTCTCTTGTAGAGGCTTCACCATAATCTTCTGGGTCATCTTGTTCTGCTTGATCATCTAAGGGGACACAAAGATAAAGATGACAGTTAAAGCTCCTGGAACACCAGCCTCAAAAGTAGAAAAAACACCTGTGTCAACACCAGGTGGCCCTAGATCCAGGGAAGAGAAGATCGTGGTTACAGTTCGTCTCAGGCCATTAAGCAAAAGGGAACAGTTAGCAAAAGACCAAGTTGCATGGGAGTGTGCTGATGACCATGCCGTTGTATATAAGCCGCAACCCCAGGAACGAGTAGCTCAACCTGCTTCGTTCACATTTGGTACTATAGTTAATCCTCATATTACTTTTATTTTCTAATCTTGCGATCTCTTTTAAGCTGAAGTATTGGTAAATGATGTTGAGTGATAATGTACCCATTTTTCCAGATAGAGTTTTTGGTCCTTCAAGCTTGACCGAATCTGTCTATGAGGAAGGGGTGAAGAATGTGGCTTTATCAGCTTTGATGGGTATAAATGGTAATGTTCAAGCCACACGTAAGCATTTCGAGTTCAGCTATAAATTGTGTATATTCATTGAGAAATGACACATGGGTCTACTGCAGCAACCATTTTTGCATATGGACAAACTAGCAGTGGTAAGACCTATACGATGCGAGGCATAACAGAGAAGGCTGTGAATGATATTTACCAGCATATAGTGAATGTAAGCTTCACTAGCTTCTTACCTTTTTTGCTTCTGTGTCTTATTGGTCATGCTAAAAGCCTAGATATCTTCACATTCTGCCTTTGTGTAGAGGGTGCTACTTGTCCCCTGTGTTATGTTATGCTTACTGATGTTCTTCTTGCTTGACTGCAGACACCAGAGAGAGACTTTTC
Organism: Syzygium aromaticum; assembly: GCA_024500025.1. Classification (NCBI taxonomy): domain Eukaryota; kingdom Viridiplantae; phylum Streptophyta; class Magnoliopsida; order Myrtales; family Myrtaceae; genus Syzygium; species Syzygium aromaticum. Next base: position 20,297,641 of record CM044895.1, read on the forward strand.
CATAAAGATCTCTGGCTTGGAAATATACAATGAAAATGTCAGGGATTTGTTAAATTCAGAATCGGGACGCAATCTTAAGCTCTTAGATGATCCAGAGGTATTATAACATCACTGTTTCTATTATTCTGGCTCCTAACGTGATATCTTTCTTTTTCTCTGTTCACCAGTATCATTGTGCATCTTGCAGAAAGGAACTGTTGTAGAGAAGTTGGTCGAGGAGAAAGCAAATAATGACCAGCACTTGAGACATTTGATAAGCATTTGTGAAGGTAGATCAATGAAGCTTTGCCTTGATTCTCCTTATCTTTATGTTTTTTTCCTTACGCTTGGAATTATATGTCACCAACATAATCAACCAATCCATCTCTTTTGTAGCTCAAAGACAAGTTGGTGAAACGGCATTGAATGATAACAGCTCACGGTCACACCAGATTATACGGCTGGTCAGTAACCTGCTAAAACTTTTCAAAGATGGGATGTCGGGAATATTTTATGGTATCCAAAATGTGAACTATTTTTTTGGCATGCAGACAATAGAAAGCACTCTTCGTGATAACTCAGGTTGTGTTAGATCTTTCGTTGCAAGCCTGGTAAGTCCTTGTAATTTTGTATTTGCTCTTTTACTGTAAAAGAAGTATTTGATGGTAACAAATGCTGGATGAATGACCTGCAGAACTTTGTTGATCTAGCTGGAAGTGAAAGAGCCTCACAGACACATGCTGATGGTGCTAGACTCAGGGAAGGCTGCCACATTAACCTTAGTTTGATGACTTTGACGACAGTGATTAGAAAGCTCAGGTCAGATTAACAGTCAGCAAATTCCTTCTCCTTTTACCTTTACCTGTTGATATGATGAAGTGCATCTCAACAGCAAAACAGGTTGTATGCAGTTTCTCGTTATCTGTTAACATTAGGCTTTAATTATGTTGGTTTATTTTGGCCAACTCCAATTCTACTGTTAGCACTCACAAAATAGCATTCTTTTGACCTGTTAGGATTTCAGTGAATATTTTGCCTCGAAAAAATAATCAGTTACCTTATTTCCTGAACATTTACGATGGATCATCTGCAGTGTTGGAAAAAGAAGCGGCCATATACCCTACCGAGATTCAAAGCTGACACGGATACTGCAGCACTCTCTTGGTGGAAATGCACGAACTGCAATTATATGTACCTTGAGCCCAGCACTTAGCCATGTTGAACAATCACGAAATACTCTCCTCTTTGCTACTAGAGCAAAGGAAGTGACAAACAATGCTCAAGTAAACATGGTAATGATTATTCAAATATCATTGATTTAAGTTTGAGAGCTCTTGCACTGATTTTAACTTTGGTCTTCTTCCTTCTTTCATAGGTCGTTTCAGACAAGCAGTTGGTGAAACATCTACAAAAGGAAGTTGCAAGATTGGAAGCTGAGCTCCGAACCCCTGAGCCGTCAAAGGAAAAAGATGTGAAAATTCAACAGGTGAATTGAGAAAAGATAAATCCCATTTGTGGATCTATGAGAAAAAAAAAAGAAAAAAAAAACTCATAATGCCTACTGAACTTTTCTGAATTTCTGTAGATGGAAATGGAAATTCAGGAATTAAGACGCCAAAGAGATCTTGCACAATCACAGGTCGATGAGCTGCGCAAAAAATTCCAAGAGGATGGGCAGGTATCCTCTTACTACTTATTATTCTGCTTTTCCATCCTGCCGCCCCAATTTCATCCATTAGCTTATATGCACCGTCTAAATTTATAGGGCCCAAATGTACTTGAATCGCCTCATCCTTCTGTGAAGAAATGCCTTTCTTATGCTGGTACATTGACACCGGAAGAAAGAAGGGAACTGAGCCGCATTGACAGGCCACGGAACAAATTGTTGAGACTATCTATGAGGCAGTCGTCAACTGCCCCCTTCACACTCATGCATGAGATTCGCAAACTTGAGAATCTCCAGGACCAGCTCAGAGATGAAGCAAATCGAGCTCTGGAAGTACTGCAAAAAGAAGTTGCTTGTCATAGGCTGGGAAATCAAGATGCAGCTGAGACAATTGCAAAGCTTCAAGCAGAAATAAGGGAAATGTGTGCTGTCAGATCAGCAGCGCCCAAGGAAGTTGAAGTTGGAAATGTCATCGCAACTCACAAAAGTGTCAGTGCTAATCTTAAGGATGAGATAACAAGACTTCATTCGCAAGGCAGCAACATTGCAGATCTTGAGGAGCAGCTTGAAAATGTCCAGAAGTCTATTGATAAATTGGTGATGTCTCTTCCAAGCAACCTTCAAAATGGCAACAATGAAGCAACGCCTAAGACAAAGAATCACACAAAAAAGAAAAAGCTGCTCCCTTTGGCTTCCAGCAACGGTGCTAACCGTTCAAATTTTATAAAATCTCCTTGCTCTCCTATATCAGCTTCTAGACAAATTCTGGAGGTTGATTCTGAGAATAGAGCTCCTGAGAACAACTGCGAGACTGTTTCTAAGGATTCCTTGCACGAATATGAGAAAGAGAATACTGCAAAGAATGAAGACGACGAAGTTACATCAAAGGAAGGAACTCCGGGTTATCGCCGTTCAAGTTCAGTTAATATGAAGAAAATGCAGCAAATGTTCCAAAATGCAGCTGAAGAGAATGTGAGAAGCATAAGAGCATATGTCACTGAATTGAAAGAACGTGTGGCCAAATTGCAATACCAAAAGCAGCTACTTGTTTGCCAGGTTCATTGGGGACTTTTTATTTGATTTACTTCTCCTCATCACCATCTTTTAATCTAATGCATATTGGGAGTTTCGCTCGTATGAATTTTCCGTCCCTGTAGGTGTTAGAACTAGAAGCAAATGAAGCAGCTGGACATGATTTACAAGATGATGACACAAATGAGCCAGACCAGCCTCAGGCTCCCTGGAGTTTAACTTTCAAGGAGCAAAGGCAACAAATCATTGAGTTATGGGATGTGTGCTTTGTATCCATCATCCACAGGACGCAGTTTTATCTGTTATTTAAAGGGGACCCAGCTGATCAAATATACATGGAAGTGGAGCTTAGGCGTTTGACATGGTTGCAGCAGCACTTAGCAGAACTTGGGAATGCAAGTCCCGCGCATGTGGGAGATGAACCCATTGCGTCACTATCATCGAGGTCTCTCTCTCTCTCTCTCTCTCTCTCTCTCGCTCTCCACACACACACAAGTCACACACGAACACAGAGAGACATAAGTACTATGCGTCAGTTGTGTGAAATTTAGATAAACCAAGCTATAAAATTCTAACATATTGGCTTTACTTTCAGCATTAGAGCATTGAAACGGGAGAGGGAGTTTCTGGCCAAAAGGTTGACCTCACGTGTGACTGCAGAGGAGAGAGATGCATTATACATTAGATGGGATGTCCCACTTGAGGGGAAGCAGAGGAAGTTGCAGTTTGTAAGCAAACTTTGGACAGATCCTCATGATCCCCAACATATACAGGAAAGTGCCGAGATAGTGGCCAAACTCGTTGGGTTTTCTGGAAGTGGAAACATGTCAAAGGAGATGTTTGAGCTTAATTTCGCAGTTCCTGCTGATAAAAGGCCATGGATTATGGGGTGGAACCAAATCTCAAACCTTCTTAATTTGTAAACTACCATATTGATTCTGTAAGTGCACCTTTCATATCTCTTCTCTTGTACATGGAAATAGAACTTGGAGCTACTCTCCGACGTTCTGATTTTTCCCAAAATGGAATGGTGGCTCTAGTTATGCAACATCAGCATTTGACAATATTCTTTTTGTAATTCTTATCAGCTAAATAAAGAAAATTGGTTATTCCACCACCCCTTCCCCCAACATCTTCACTGTTTCAGATTCATTGTGCTTCACTGAGCTTATTTACTTCGAATGGAGTTCTGTGTTATTGTGGAATTACTTGAAAGTAGTATGCAATGTGAGTTTAATCACAAGAATGACATGCAAAAGAAAAGCATTAATTAAGGGGCCTGGATGTGTTGGGATTCTCACATGGCCTGCCTTTGATCAGTGTTGATTAATGTCCAAGCAAAAGCTGTCGTACTGAGAAACCAGACATGTTGGAAGTGGGTTTACTAGCACTCAATTGGGGTCACCTGATATGAGAATTGCATATGCTGTGGTTGGTACTCGGTAACTCGTGAACAAGAAATTCCTTCGATCATGCATTCTTTATATTTTGCTCATCTATGCCTTGATACTTGTTAACTCCTTACCCAGAAACTTCCTGTAGATCAGGACGTACATGAACAAACAGCAGATAGGAATGAAATACATGGAAGAAGCACTAAAAACTGGAGATGAGTACATGTGGTGATGACCAACTTATTTGTATCACAAGCATTGCCTCCACACAGACTGATACATATTGAAAACCACATCAGGACTATTAGTACATTACCGCCGAATCTCAACTCAGATTTCCACTACATAATAAGGTCCATGTAATATGCTTTTAAAGAAAACAAACATGCTCCACGATTGAACTGTCTTAGCATTTGGGAAACGGAGTTCCACAAGTACTTGCAACCTTCCTGGCATTAGGAGAGTTCACAAACTTCTTCAGGCTGGGATTCTTGAGGTACTGGCAAAGGCAGGGTTTCTGCTCCTTGATTTTGGTGCAGCATAGTTTAGATGGTGGAGTTGATGACACAATCGAATTAGCACACGAGCTAAGTTCTGTCGGTTTGCACGTTACTGCCATAGTGATCTGCGCTTCAGCTAGAAGCAGTAATAGCAAAGAGCAGAACACAATGGATGGTGCCTTCATTTGCTGTGTGCTTCAGCGAGAGACAGAGAGAGAGAGAGAGACAGAGAGATGGTTGTTTTAGTGTGTGAGGTGTTGGCTTGAAGTACCCTCTCTATTTATAGAGAAAATACCGGTAAAAGGAAAAATGTTTTACCCCAATTAGGATGGGAAAAAAAGCTGAAAATTTTCACATGGGTTGATCTGCTTTGTTAGTTGAGAAAAGATAAAAAAAAAGGAGACATCCTTTGGTTTGCCATTGCTTTTGGCAGATTCAGTTTGGGCAAAAGGAGGATAATTAATTGATTGCGCCACTCCCGAGTGGTAGTAGCACAGGAAAGGATGGTTTGACAAGTGCTCTTGGTGAATTTCAGACTCTACTTTCTCAGCTGTGCATGAACAACAGTATGTTCTTTTTTTTTGGTCGGACGAACAGTATGTTGTGATCATAGCTATATATTGCAATGTAAGTTTGGCCATGGAAATTTTTCTAACTTCGATGGAGAGGCTGAGGTAAAGTTTTGGTATTGTTTCATACCGGTTCTTGGACAATTGTCTTCTTGAAATCCTACAAATTACTTTCTTCTTACCAATGCAAACTTAGCTAATTAGTTGGTTTTGTCGATTCCTATATGATTCCTACCAAAGCCTATAATCTTGATAGCATCAAAAACACAATTGAAAACACTAACTAGTTGTCAAGGGTGTTGCGAAAACAAGCGATCTGAAACGACCCAATCCAACAAAAGCGGGGAGTGGTCGCCGAGGCCAGAAGGTCTGGACAAGAAGCGGCTCTTGGCAGGCTTCTAAGATGGTAAAGGAAGTAGGAATGAATTGAACGGTACACCGAATAAGAAAAAGCGATTCTGGAATATATATGAAAACTGTAATTAACTCACGGTGGTGCCTTTTGACGTAATGGCAACGCTTAGCTTTGGAACTCTTAAGTTAAGTGTGCTAAAATAGGAATTTCCTATCCATACTAGCAAGAGCCACACACACACACACACACATATATATATATGAAAACTGTAATTAACTCACGGTGACACTTTTTGACGTAACCACAACGCTTAACTTTGGAATTCTTAAGTTAAGCGTGCTCAAGTAGGAATTTCCTATCCATACCAGCACAGGCCATCTCTAGTATTTTCTCATTAACTCTGCAAGATGTTGTGGTTCATAAGCACTAGTACGATATCTCACTATGTCTTTCTTCATGCAGAACATGTGTAACAGCTTTGAGAAAAACTTCATGCTACTGCCAATCCACACTTGCTTGATCGATTCGCTAGTTTCCTTTTTAATCAAAGCTCTCAATTGCCTAATCTTAACAACATCATCAAACTTGTGCCTAAGCACAAACACACAAGTCTTCCCCGAGTAGGCATGCACAACTATTAGCATAATCTGACACTCTTCCTTGAAGGAAATCGCGACAACCTGCAAACATCCAAGTGAATCAACTCCAAAATTTTCGGGCTTTCTCTAATTGTAGTATTGAACTGCATTTTCTGCCATTGATCTAAGTCATAGTATTTGCATACATTTAGTCCGTCAGCAACATAACCACATAGCATATCCATTTCACTTAGAACTTTCAAGCTTCTCTAGCTAATATGCATCAAACTCATATGTCACAATTTAGACTCTCAAACAGATACATACGACGTCTCCATAGCGAAATTCATCACTATCTCACCTTAAAGCTCATACAAGTCACTGTGCTTGATTCTTCTCATTATTATCAAGACACCTCGAGTAACTTACGAAATCCCACATTCTAAGGTATATCGACAACCAGATGAATCTAAGGCACTCAAGGAAATCAAGTTCTTTTTCAACTCTGGAACATGCCTCACTCTAGTCAATGTCCTCACAATACTATCATATATTTTAATTCTAACATTACACCTTAAAGCTCACACAAGCCACTATGCTTCCTCTTATTATCACTAAGGCACTTCGAGTAACTTTGGAAATTCCACATTTTGAGGCATGTCAACACCCAGTTGAATATAAGGCACTCAAGAAAATCAAGTTCCTTTTCAACTCTGGAACATGTCTCACTCCAGTTAATGTTCTCACAATATAATCATGTGTTTTGATTCTAACATCACCAACACCCACAATATCACACTCAGCATTGTTTCCAAGCTGTACTTTACTACTATTCATGTATTGATAAGTAGTAAATCAGTTCCTATTATAACCATAATTCATCTACCAAACGGCAAATCATCAGTAACAAATAAGACATAATCAGTACTATCCAAATTACTATTAGCTATAACTGCAAAATCATCAATAGACTCAACTCTAATTCCCTTACCATTATTGTTTTTCAACTTATGACAATCCATTCTGAGATGCACCCTCGTGTCACAACTGTAACGGACAACACCACCAATTCTAAACTGATTACATCTGTTCGGGTTTATACTACTTCTGTTGACATAAGTACTAGTTCTTCTATTATTTTCACCTTCTAAAGCTATAGACACAAATTTACCACATTCTCTTCTACGGATGTTCTCATGCATAAGCAAATCCCGAATCTCATTAAACGTCAAGCTTGTTGACCTCGAGGAATTATTAACAGCAATAACAATAGTATTTCAACTAACAGGCAATGCGGATAACATAATCAAAATATGTACCTAATCTTCAAAGTCAATTTCGACTGAACTCAATTGGCTAACGATCATATTGAATTAATTGATATGATATGAAATTGACGCACCTTTGCTTATCTTCAAATTAAACAAACATCGCACTAAATAGACATTGATGATCGCATAGGGCTTCTCATATATATCTGACAGGGTTTTCATCAGGCCCACAGTGGTCTTCTCTCTCATAATGTTAAACGCGACGTTACGAATCAACATTAGCTTAATAACACCTCAACACTTATCTATCCATCAACTCTCATTCAGTTCGCTTCATCAACTCAGGTTTCTCCCTAGGTAGGAATAAGTGCAAATTCCTTTGGTATAAATAATCTCCAATTTGCATCTTCCAAAAACCAAAATCATTCCCATCAAATCTGTCGATTTTTACTTTTCCTTCTTCCATCATTATCGATTTACTTCTAACTTAATCAAGCCTAACTCTGATACCAATTGTGCGATCAGACAATAAAATAAATCAAATAACAAAAAAAAATTGAACATCAGATTTACGTGATTCGGTCGTAGTGACTTACGCCCACGGGTAGATCAAATGATATAATGGAGATTACAACAATACTCGAGTCATTTAAACACTTTCAGCATTTTTCAAGCCTCCAATTACACCCAACAACTCACACAGTATTTAACTCCAAAATTATTCACGAAATAATTTTTCAATCTTACGAAAGAATTAACAAAATTTTAACAAAAGAATTTCTCGGCCAAATTACTCGTACTTTTTCTCCGATCTCGCGCACGAAGAAAACGCCAAGATGTAATTCAGAAAATTACCCATAACCCACGCTTATCAACAACGGTGCCAGAGATTGGACCCCAAAAAAAAAAAAAACAACGGTGCCAGAGTCAATGCATGAAACAAAATATACTTTTGAACCTTTGTCGCAAAAGAGGATTTTACTTCCATTTTTGTTTCTTCTTTTCTTTCTTTGGCCCCATCAACAAGTCCACACTTTTCCTCCTTTTCTTTATTGTTTTCTTTTCACTATCAAAGTTCTATTCCTTGACTCCAACGTGAAAAATATTGAAGTGGGCTTCAACGATGAAGCAATTTCCAAAACTTGGTCTCAGATTTCTTGCCTTTATTTATTTATTTCTGAAATTCAGATTTTCGCTTTGGTCTCAAACTCGAGACATAATCTAATAGAGGGGAATACATAAAGCGTTCTGGCATTTTGCCACTTTCCGAAAAGCAGAAAATCCTTGTATATCGTTGTAAAAAGCTATTAAAAGCTTAACATGAATAAGAAGAGTGCCAAGATTTCATGAAGATTTGTCGGTCGCATGGTCTGATCCGATTGTATTTAGGATGGAACACTTTGATCATTTTACAAAAAGCCGTCTGCTTGGAGGAAAAAGGGGTTCCTTTAAGGTTACCTGTTGTTCCCTTCCCATTTCAGCCTTTGCAAATGTACTTGGAAAAGGCAAAGATCTACTTGCAACAGTGAAGCACAATCTGCTGAATTGCAGATCATACTATTATTAATGAAGAAAGATATCCCGAGTGGATTTTTCTTTTGGTAAAAAAAAAAAAAAGAAGATAGAGCAAATGATACAACAGGTAACCCTGAGTGAATTGAGGAGGTGCCATTTTTCCATATGGCTCTAACCATAAATGATAGAGCAAACCCCTTTTCATTTCCAGCAACTCCTGAAAAGCTATTACAGAAAAAGAAAAATTGTAAGTAAACCCCGCTCAATGTGAAGCAGCTGACTTATCTTGATAATGATGGCCAAGCATGGAAGCGTGGAGGCAGCTTTTGAGCACCATTCTTGTGCTTTCGGTGATGCTGATATGAGTAAATTTGGGCAATCATGCAACTTCCTCATCACTGGTTCATCCATATATACATGAATGACATCATTCTATATGATGGTCAATTAGCTTTTCATTTAGAGTGTATTTTATTGTGAAGGCCTGGCGCAGAATTGCTTGCTTGTAAAATGATCGGAGGGTAAAGTCCACTGTCTGCCTCTAGTCTGGCAGTTTTTACAATAGCCACACTGATTCATATAAAATGTTGTGATTGTGCAGCTTTTTTGTTGGAAACAATACTTAAATTTGTTTACTGGCAGAAAGTACTTCCAAAAAACGTTCTTTTAATTGCGCAAACACGTTGCTTCGTTAGATCTGACATTTAGAGAGCAGAACAAGGCTTGAATTTATATTGTTGTGTCTTGTATAATAGGAAACTGAACTGTTCTGTACTAAACATGCTTAAACACGATTTGTTTATTATAGTCCAATCGGTGAATTTCGGGAAGAATTTCGATAATTCTATAGAGAAGTTGACGGTGGCTTCTATTGAATCTGTTGATGGGAGTTTAATCATTGTGAGGCCACTGTCTCAAGAAGACAATCATTAAGGGAGTGATTGGGTCCTATTGAACGAGCAAGCATGCAATTCAAAAGGTCGAGAGGATCATGATTAGGGGAGCCCACCACCAATGATATCAAGCACTCCCTTTTTGACTATTGCAACACTTTTTTCCTTAAGGCTCAACTTTGGTAACTCACACCGAGGTAAGTTTTGAACAGCAATTGCTGATGCAATTTATTTTTTCACCCTTGAAAACTATTATTCAAGCAAACTTTTATCCTCCCATATATTTTCCTAAACTGGACCTAAGTAAAACCTTAAACTGTTTCTTCCCTTCGAAATCCCAAAAATGTAAAGCAACAAGAGGGTACTCCCACCTTTCAGGAAAAACAAAGATTTGGGGGAATTGGGGGCAAAGGATGTAGATACCGGCACATTAAAATAAGAAATACATCTATGGAGCCCGCCGTCATTGCAATGCAAATGGACAGGCTGCAGAGACCTCTGTCAGAGCTTCAGCTCCCTCTCTTTAGTGAGGTTATCTCTTAACCAAGCACCAAGGATCTAAGAAGAACACCTGGTTATGAAGTTATTGACTATTTAACGCAGCTCAATATGCACACAATCAAATGTAGCTATGTTGCGCAAGTTAAGTGGGGCTTGAAAATTTATTCGAAAAATGTGAATTCTTGTGATGGATCCAAAATCAAACAAGAGATCATAATTAAATAGATGAAAAAGGACATATAATTCCAAAAGTTCTTTTTTAAACAGTGAAAACAATGTTGGATGTTGATGTATCAAACAAATTTTGGAGAGGTACTTTCAACGACAAAAGATAAAGAAAAGACAAAAACATGGAAAAGAAAACTGTTTCTTTGCCCCCTTCCCCCTGTAGCAATCTTTTGGATTCCTTGGAGACTTGAGGACACGAATCACACTGTATGACCACAAAGATCAATTCGCTCATACAGGTTTAGGTTAATGCAACCACCACATTCACACTTGTGAAGGAAACTCCACTTTGCACTTCTTTTCAAGACTTGTGAAGGAAACTCCACTTTTTGAAGATCAAGTAGAAACCACTATCCTAATGTATAGCAACTCGTGCTCTACCGAATCCCTTTTGCTACCTCATTCCTGAATTTACATGTATTTTAGATTGACAAATGCCATCCGACATTACAAGAAGCTTAGCAAAAGAGTGTAAAATAGAAGATTCGATGCCCCTTGTTGAAAATATAATGTTTAGATTGATATTCATCACAACTTACGGAGTATATATACCGGTATTGACGTTCCAACCAACTCTGCATTTCCATTTCCATTACTACAAAAATATGGTCACGCGATACTTGAGGACCCTTCAGTAACTTCTCGACATGCAACTTATCCATCAAGTTAGCACCTCGAATATCTTTTTTGCCTTGGCCCTTTGATCAAACTTCGGTGTCAAAACTATGCTTGTTTCTTGCTTGAGCCTTTTGTTGGGTCTTTATGAACCTTTTCACCATTTTCTTCGGGTGCTTCCTTCTCAATTGCTCGTACAACATCGGCACAGGAGTGGTGGTGCTTTTCAGAACTAGAGGCCACATAACAAGATTAGAATAATTTTCAGGGTTGCGTACATGCAAAGCTAAGTTCAAAGGCCAAACTCTAAAGGCATTCCTTGCTTCTTTTCTACCAACTTTACTTTCCTACCAAGCTTAGAATTGTTGTGCTTCATATATAACATAGTTGAATTGTAATATAGCGTCACATACCTAGACGAAATCAAACTCATCCCAAGTCCTTGAAAAAGATGTCAGTCTACCAATCTAATTCTGACAACGACACAACGCCACCAGGGAAACTGTTTGGTCGCACAAGGCCGATGCACGAAGTACTTGGTGGAGGACAAGGTAGTGAGCGACCGTATATCTAAGTTCCTATACTCTGTAGGGCATTTGAGGATATAATCGATAGTGCATTTGCATTGATAATTGAGTGTTTTGAGATCTTATTGAAGAAAGGAGTCCTTGCCGGGCATGCACTCTCGTATATACTCAGGAAAAGCTACCGATCAAAGAACGATTTGAGGTTTCTTTCAGTTGTCTTATACAAGAGGTTCTCACAGAAATTTTCCGTATAAAACCTTAATTACTTCAGGACAAGGTTTATCTTACTTTAAATGTTATCAATCTATATCCAAACCTTCATCTCTAGCAGCTGATCACATAGAAATGCGCTCAATCTGCGTGTGAGTCAGGAGTGAAGTACCAGAGGTTGACTAGGTGTTTCTCGTTAGCCTCTCTGCAATAAGTAGTTCCCTCCCTCTTGCTTCTGTTGTCCTCCATTAAGGTCTTGGATCCTCGTCAATTGCCCCGTGATTTTTTCGCCGGCCTTTGACTGCGCAGTGGCGGATATATTGCTGTGGAGGAACAGAAACTTCTCCGCGGCACTCTTGGCCGGGACGACGTTGATATGGTTTCTGTTCGAGGTCGTGGAGTACAATTTCGTGACCCTCCTCTGTCATATCTCCATCACAGCAATGCTGGGGATCTTCATATGGCAAAGGGCCGCAGAGATCTTGAATTGGTGCTTCTCTTAACCTCTTCTGCAATACCATAATCATCTCAAAATCGTCCCACAAATTCCACTTTTGACTAATCATTCCCCAGCTTGATTAATTAATCTTCTCAGGGAAGCTCCCCAGATCCCACAGGTCATGTTTACGTTTGATTATGTCGCTTCAACCTTTCATGGAAGATTCAACCAGCTCTTGTCGAAGCTGATCGACATTGCAAGCGGGAGAGATTTTGGCCAATTTATATTGGTACAGACTCGACCAATTCTTTGCTCTTCCTAAAATTCAATGTCAACGTCAATTAGAAGCATTGAAGCAATTCATTTTTCCCTCAGGCAATTATCATTCTCTACGTGTCGTCAGTGATCGGAAGCTGCTGCAGCTTCTTGAACCTCCTCTATCTGGGTAAGATTATTCTCATCTGCTGGTCAATTTGAGATCTTGTGGTTACGGTTGCCGACATGGCTTGGTTGATGTCGATATCAGGGCTTTTCTTCATGGAGACGGTGCCATTCCTGTACGACCGGTTCGAGGAAGATGTCGACATGCTGGTTGGCAGGATGGCAAGGGAGACGAGGAGGGTTTACAGAAGGTTTGATGCGCAATTTCTGAACAAGATCCCGAGGGGGCCGGTCAAAGAAAAGAAAACCAGATAGATTCATGCTCATACGACTACATAGACATAAAAGTCCGACGATGCCAGAAGCTTCATACCCAACAGGAAGAGTCAATTTCTTTTTGTTGTAAAGTAACCAAGCATGTAATTATATATGTAAATAGTGTCTGCGAAATTCTTGCAGCTTAGTAAAAATCAAATAAGATGAATGAATCAACAGTTCACGTGAGAACAGAGATTAAGTTAAAAAGAAGCAACTTGGACCAGCATCTTCTATGAATTTCATTACACCCAAATCTGCCAGAAGGGGAATCGAATTGCAGCTTGCATCTGGAAGCTGCAATCAATTTGTCAGAGAGTAATCAACTAGCAGCTAAACCATCTGAGTGGCTTCTCCAGCAACTTCAGAGACATTTAAGCCAGATTATTAACATAATTATCTCTAAACTGCAAAAGAATTAGAAGACCGGTTCTTTTCACTGAATTTCATTGACCAACGGCTAACTAAAGTAGGTTAAAAAAGCCAATGTGGATCAAAATATCACACAGGTACAGTACTTGAAGCCCTCATCTTTCCTGTCTTGGCACGTAGCCTTTCCATGAACGCGGGGTTTGCTCTTAGTCTGTCCTTGACATATGAAGCTCGGGCGTCATCCACGAGCTTATTAGCTTTACCGGCCTCCTCAATGAGGGATAACAAAGTCCGAAGGCAATCCTTTCTATTTTCTTCTCTATGCTCAAACCTGTGATGGCGAGAAAAGAACGTTTAGATCAGCAAGGGATTATGCAGTACAAGTTGCCCAATTACCGAAAAAGGTGCAACCGCACACAAATTTATGCATTTAAATTAGTTAAACAATTACACGCAAGTACGTGTGAACATGATTATGTCATAACCTTTCAAGAGACAGACAAGTCTAGCTAATAGTCCTTAGCAAAAGAAACAAGATGCAGAAACATAGACCCATCACCCAAAATCATAGTAAGAGAAGAGTCGTCTCCATGTAAGGAAGGTACCATTTCTTGATAGTTAATGGCCATTCAGGAACACAAAAAAAAGGCCATGGTATGTATATTTACCACACAATCTGGAAATAGAATTAAACATGTCTTTTCTTACTTAACATTACCTTTCACTGGTGATCATGAGCTCGTCTTTCCCTGGGTTATACCGCTTTCCAACAAGTTCTCTCAGACGCCGAAATTGATACTTTGAAAGCCCGAGCTCTTTCACAGTCACAGCCATTTTCACCTTCCTATTCTTTGGATGCCACGCATCGCCACCGGGAGCAAACACTACACGGGTTTGCCAACGAAGTATAGGTCCCTCACCTGGTGGGTCATCTGAATCTTTTTTCTTATCAGGGACAGCAGTCTCATCAAACTGTGGGGCTTCCTTTTCCATCATCTTTGCATATTTCATCACCATCTCATCTTCAAACTTCTTAAATAGTTCGAAGGCTTCTTCAGGTCGAAGCTCGCCTCTCTCACACATATCTCCCAACTCATTGAACTTTTCTTCAACTTCTTTCTTCATCTCATCTGCAGAAGCATTTCATTGAGACAAAAATCCAGCAAGACAGCTGCAACTTAAAATATAACAGACGTGCAATAGACGATAAAAAGGAGAATCATGTAACCAACTTGCAATGAACTATGAAGGTAAGAAAGAAATAAATGAGGCTCCAAAGATCATAATTTCATCACCGCATTCATGACCTTAGTGTAACACTAAGGGGTGCATCCATGAAGCAGGGAGTCTTAGGAACAACTTAAGGGCCCCATCTCCTTTTCAAACAAAAATAGGAGTGTGCATGAAAAAATTCTAATGCAGTTAACTCCAAGCCTTGAGTGCAAAAAAAAATCATGCAACTGAACATTGTACTTATTCTTCACTTTGGCTTGCACTCGCTGAACTCTTAACTCTAGAGATCCATTCAGTTAGAGGTACGCCTGTGTCTGCTTTGACTTTATTCACACAATATCAAGCACTTCAGAACCGAAGAACAGAAACATACCTGGAAGAAGCTTATCCCAAGAAAGTATGTCCTCCAAAACCTGCTCACACTCCTTGGTATCCATCAAGTAACCATGCCTGACCGCCTCCTCAACCATTTCGTCCCACTTCTTGTCGTCCATATTGAAATACTCATCTTGCACCATTCTCTTCATCACAATGTCTCTCGCATTGTACAAGTTGTCGATCTCCTCATCCGTCTCGTGCAGATCCTCGAAATCGGATTCAAACTCGGCGTCCTTAACATCATCGATAGGCTGCATCTGGAGTTCGTCCACCAGCTCGTCGTCCGTCTCCTCGTGCTTCCCCGCCGACTTCCTCAGCAGGATTGCTTCCAGGATCGACGGCAGGGCCTCCTCATCGCCTTTGAAGTACTTCTCTATCCTCATCTTGAGCTCTAAACACGAACGAAAGAACGAGACGAGGAACAACGAATGAGCAACCGGGCCCAACAGAGCAAACTTCAAAGAGACCAAACCCCTGCAGAATTCATTCAAAAGGCGAGACCCACAAGGCCTACGGGAACAGAAATGTCGAAAGCATCGAACTTTTACAAACGTAAAGACGAAGCAACATCCTCCAGGGCAATTTTTAGCCACGACCAGAGCCCGTCTCAGCAATGCGCAGGACACAAAACGCGATCTTCAGCAGACACGACCAGATGAATGCGACGCGAAGACCCAATGATGACCCGAATTGAATCCCCGAAGCAGAGGGCCCGAAGATCTCACCTTTATTGCCGACATCCTTGACATCGAGGGAGGCCGCTTTCTTCCGAGACGCGGCGCCGACCGCGACCTTCTTCGTCTCCGCCGGCGGCAAGCCTGTCTCGGAAGCGGCGGCGGCTGCTCCGGGGGTTTCGCCGGAGGAGTCGTTCCCGGAGGAGTAGAACCTGGGCAGAGGCGGAGCACGCCCGGAGAACGACGGGGGCGAGTTGTTTACGGCGGGTTTAGCGGTCGGAGGGCGAAGGAGAAGGCCTCGTGCGTAGATGGAAGCGGCGTTTCTCAGTGCTCTGTTCATGGCTGTCTCCGTCTCTCTCTCTCTCTCTCGCGCTCTCGCTCTCTAGGGTTTTACGGTGGTTCTTGGTTTTGTCATAGCCATCTCATGTTAAGTGAAAGGGCGTGCAGGAGGAACCGATGGCCACCCGGACCCTTGAAACTGGATCGGATCAGCTCAGAATCGGTAGTTCTTAAGAGAATTTACGGGCATCGGTCCGGTTTGATTCGGAGCTGCTCACCTGGACCGCATTGATAATGTTGCGTATTTCCGTTCTTTTGTAATTTTGTCATCAAGAGCATACCATTTGGCATCAAATGCGATGGTGATAATGTCAACTATGGGGATTGAGGTGAGCACGAGATAACAGTTGACGGAGGATCGATAGAAATTTGAGCGTTAAGACAGACCTGGACAAGCAAATTGGTGATTGGAGATTTGATTGCATTCGATTATCTACAAAAGTTGAAGAAGTGCAACAACTATGGTCAAAATATACTTGGATGGAGAGAATTTAGAGGAAATGATGGTGAATCGGCCGGTGCAATATTTGAACGGAGAGAATTGCAATGGATGGATTTGGGAACGACTTTGACAAGGAAAGATTGGTGACGAGCGTCAATCGATCAACACCAAACGAAGTTTTTCTTTCCAACTTGCAAGGACAAAATCGCAATTGATGCAGCAATGGACAGGGGATCTTGATGGACAAAAACCAAGATGAAAAGTTTCGCATCGAATGGTACAGCTTGGGCGATCCTCTCATCCTCAATCCCTATTCCAATTCCTCTCTGAACCGAGAGGGAGAAGGCTGTCGAACTTGCGTCGTCAAGATTAGGAATATCGGGAAGAACTGGGCTAATGCCACCAGGGCCACAATATCGCTGGAAACCCGCAAAATATTGGTCAATGATACTAACAAGTCTAATAATGCTGATGGAGGTCCATCGTTGCAGAAACTGTCACGACGGAGCATTAGAAGTCGTTGGGTTTGCTGCAAGTGACTCGGCTAGGTAGGGATGTCGCGGTCGGGCGTCATGTGAAGCTTGGTGCGGTTTGATTCTCGGGTAAATCCAAAAAACCAACGAGCGGTCCCCTGTTTTAATTTTTCAATATCGATCCTGAATGGACGATTCCCGATTATAGGGTAAGAACCGCCCACCTGGACTGTGCTCACCCGTAATCTTAAGCTGAAGTTTACTAAAAAAAAGTCAACAATCAGAGCTAACTGAAAATAAATGCATAAGAGAAAAGGGAAAATCGGACTCGAATCAGTAAATAACCTATATATTAGAAAAAAAAGTACTAAAATTGTATTGGATGTACGAGTGATATCATCTTAAATTAAGAAAATATACATCTCTATCTAGAAGGACACATACGTAACACCACGACCACGGCAACGCCTGTTTAGAATTGGTCGTGATTTTTCGGATAATTTTTAATCGTCGCATTGCCCTCCAAAATCTAATCATATCGGCAGATATGATGTGTAAGTCTAATAATTTTCGTCTATATTTTGGATGCCGATGACTTATACAATATTTCTGATTCTGAGGCTTTATCTCTCATCCATTAGCTTTACTCTATTAAGTCATTTTTGGGCTGATTAATTTCATCTTACTTAGGTATTGATTGCTCTCTTGTAATGAATTTATTTTCCCAATCAACTTCCTATCTCTACTATCATCCTGGGACTAATACAAAATAAAGTACTAACATTTCTCGCGATAATATATTTAAGATCCTAAAATTTTTCATTTCGTACATTTAAATCCTAAAACTCGCAACTTGGATGCACTTAACTCCTTTGATCAACTCCGTTGATTTTAAGTTGACGGAAAATGCCGAGGGACCCGTTTATTATTTCCGTCGATCCTGTCATGGCCGCCAATAAAAAAAAAAAAAAAAAAAGATCACCTGGGTTTTCCTTCCGAGTAAAGTGGAGCCTCGAATGTATGAAATGCGAGTTTTAAGACTCACTAGCATGGTGTGATAAGTTTTTGGTCACTTGCCACAGTTGCCATACTTATGTACATCACATGAATAGTTCCCTCAATTGAAATTGATTTGGGAAAAAGCTACCAAAAATCTCAAACTATACTAACTGTGACACATTTACCCTAAATTTTTTTTTGTGATATCAAAAACCTCAAACTATGCTATTTGTAACACATTTACCTCATTGTACTTTAGTCCATAAATATTTTCATCTTTTTTGCTTTTTCTTTTTTTTTCCTTTCCGACGAGCCGCCCTCACCGAAAAGGAAAAAAAAAAAAAGCACAAAAGATGAAAATGCCCATGAACTAAAGTACAATTGAGTAAATATGTTACAAATAACATAATTTTGGATTTTTGGTGTCACAAAAATAAGTTAATGGTAAATGTGTCACATGTGACATAGTTTGAGGTTTTTGATAGTTTTTTCCCAATTGATTTTGATGAAAGTGTCTCCGTTGACCAGGATCTTTCACCATGAATTAAGATCATCATTTACGAAAGAGAGTATCTTGACCGCGGAAGGACTCATTTCATACGTGAAAACCCATGTAATGTCTGCTAAGCTACTAATCCAAGAATCTACGTGCAATCAATACTCAGATGAATTTCGTTGGGAAATGTCCCGAGAGTCTCGTTAAGTAATTGGATGAGTGCCACCGATCCACGTGACCAAATCAAAAGACGTGATCTTCAAGTCTCTTATGTCATTTTGAGATGGTTGCTGATGATGAGGAAGGAAAGAAACCAAGCAGCAGCAGCAGCAAAAGAAATTAGCCACTTCTTTCCTGGGATTGGGAGGAAACAGAGAGGAGAGATAGGAGAGGAAAGACACTTCATCTCGTCCCCCTCGTACTGGCGTTCACCCCGGTTATCAGGCAGTAATACCTGTTTATCCAAATTAATTTCCAAATTAATTTCATCGATACGGGACGCAGACCACGGTCCTCCTACCCCAAGAAAGGAGAGACTTTTGCTTCCATCCTTCATCATCAATCATCAGGCAATTTGGCTGTGCCGAATGTTAGCTCGGCCAAAGACAGATAACAAAACCTAAAACAATGGAACAAGCTCCCCTATCAGTGTCGCTGTAATGCCATGCTAACACGGTCAAGTCACTGATTGTTTACCAGTGAAGCACTAGGCGATTAATGACTATGACAATCGGAGCTGCGACCAATTTAGTGCACATTCAACTCGTTATCCTTTGCTAACTTTGCTCAACCTCATGCGCTGTTCTTTGGGATGAGCTCACCAGAGAGAGTATGCGCTCTGAAATCTCTGCCGAAGCCTCAGGCTTTGCTGCTTTCAGAGCCTGCTCTGACATCACAGCCAACTGTTTTTCGTCTCCTGAAAAGAGGCAGAATAAAATTTGGTTATACTCCATCTGCTGATTTTAGGTCCACAAAAATTATCTTAGTCCGGTTGCATCTTACCTAACATCTCTTCAATTGCCACTTTGAGGGTGGGTGAATCAAGTTCATCTTCAGTTATGATCCTGGTTCCTGCTAAATCTGCCATTAAAGAAGCGTTTTTGAACTGATGTCCCTCGTCAAAGTTGGGTGATGGGATCTACAGAGCCAATGAGAGATCGCTGGTACTTCAGCTTAGAGATACAAAAGCATCAATCTCTGTATGAGGATTGCTTAACTGCTATCCAACTAGTAGTTGTATCGTTCACGCGATATGTGACATCAAGTAAGATTGCTGCTTACTCTACATTATTTAGTTATTTTCAGGCATGAAGTGCTTGATGGCTAAATATAGAAAATATTGCATAGATTGAGGAAAACTACTACTATAGAATAATTCAACACTAAGTCCTCACACCTTTTATCCAACCCTCAAAAACAAGGAAGAAGAAGAACAAGAAGTATCCAATGGGAGACAAAAAGAACACAAATATCTACATTTATTGCCAGAGTATAAATTACATCTATCAGAGAACAAATCACCCATTGATAGATGAATAGTTACTTAGCACTAGTTCTGAACCCAAATCACTTGAGACCTACCATGGCATTTTAATTAAAATTATACTAAGGATGAAAACCATGGAACTCGCTAGCAATGATGACATTCATGACACTTTCCAGAAATAATGATTGCTCTCCAACATCTTGCTGAGTTCTTCTCTGGTAATTTAGATAAGAGATTATCCAGAAAGATGATTTATGTCGAGCAACTTTCTCCTGATTTATGCACCCGTTAAAGTTTTCTAATGTAAGAGGACTCACAAAGCCAATGAGCAAAAACTCTATTTTGTGTAGTCATTCTATTATAAACTATGACAGCAATATGCAGTGATCATACAGTGATGAATAAACTGGAAACAAAAGAATTCTTGTACTACCAGGATGGAAGGTTTTCCAGTTGCCAAAATTTCAGAACAAGTCATCGCACCAGCTCTGGAGACAATCAGGTCGGAAGCTGCATATGCCATATCCATGGAGCGCAAGAACCTTGAATTTCGCAAATAAGTCAGATCGATAGATAAAAGAAGTATCATCAAGAAAAACCAGGCACCATGAGACAAAATGCATACGCTATAGTAGACATACTTTATCCCTCAGAACAGATGATGAGGAGAATATTCACAGGACTCAGAGGTGCCTACAACAAATATAACACCCATCCCGTCCGGAAAAATGAAGTTACCGCAATCTTAAGGAAAAAATGACTTGCCTATGATGCAACAGCTGCTTATTATAGGCAGAACAGACTTGGGTTCACCCTTATCGAAAGTCATGAAACCTTCTCTTCTTGATGATATAATATATGATGATAGGTGGTAATTTTGTTCATAACATATAAAAGTGGCATTCTCTGAAGCTGACTGCAGCATAAGTAGGTAATAATGTTTCCTCAAAACTCTTTATGATAGCAAACCTTCAATGTTGGCTCTTTCTTGATTGTCCTATTCCATCCACATTTTTATATTTCTATCGTGCATATAGTTAGTCTAATGGTGCCAGATTAATTCCTCTATCCCATGGAGGAACGACAGCATGTCGATTCAATTTGAGACTTCCTTCAGCAATGCATACTTTACCCCCAACAAAGAAACTAGACAGCCTTAAGTCAGACCATGCCATAGTGAGAGAGACAGCTAACTAGTCAACCATCAAATTTAACAGTACTCACGGCCGCAACAACAAGCGGGGATGATTTCTAACAAGGCTTTCCATCTCGTCGAAGGACTCCACCCCAGTTTGCCATATGATGAACAAGTTCCCGTTCTCCATCAGCATCTGATTATACAAATTCAGCAAGGCGATGTTAATAGTATAAGCACCCAAAGAGCCGCCGAGCACCAAAACCACTTTCACCCCCGAATCACCCACGCTCTCCACTTTCGGGAAGAAATGTAACCTTGCCTCCACCTTGGAAACATTCCTCTTCAAGGCCAGCCTCACCGGGTTCCCACACACCACGCACTTATGCTTCGGAAAGGAATCTACCGTCGAATTGAACGCAACAAACACAACGTCCGCAAAATGTGCGAGGATCCAATTAGCCAAACCGGGAAGCACGTTCTGCTCTTGAATCACAAGCTTAATCCCTTTCAAAACCGCGACCAGACAGACAGGAAACGAGACATATCCGCCGGTACCAACGACAATATCAGGATCGAATCCTTCCAATATCCGATAACTATGAATCAGCGACTTAACCAAACGGTAAGGAAGAAACACGTTGCGGGGAGAGAATACCGGACGGTACAGCGGAGCGGCGGGAACGGAGGCGAAGTCATAGCCCGCAGCCGCGACCGCCGTGCTCTCCATGCTCCTGGGCATGCCGAGGAAGAGGACTCGGGTCCCAGGTTTCATGATCCTGAGCTCGTCCGCGATCGCCAAGGCCGGGAGTATGTGGCCGCCGGTGCCGCCGCCGGCGAATGCCACACGGAGATCGCCGGTCGAGGTGGACCCATCGGAGCTCTCAGCAGCCAGGCGACAGAGAAGCTTGATGGACCTGCAACAACAACGAATTGGACACATAATTCGTACTGAGAGACAGAAACAGAGACAGAGACAGACATAGAGCTTGCCTGGGAGCTCTGGGAAAGGAGCGGCGGTTTGGCGGATGGAGAGCGGGGCTGGTGGAGAGGGAGAAGTGAGAGACTGCGACGGAGGAGGCCATGTTTCAGGGGTTGGAGTGAGGGTGGAGCTGGAGGAGGTGATGCTGCATTGGGGCTCTTCCGGAGGAGAAGGAGAAGGAGACAGATTCAGCGACCGTACTCGCTCTTGGGTTTCTCTTTGAGGTTGTCTGATGATATCTGAGCTCGAGGTTTTAGCGGAGCGAGAATGACAGTTGAATTGAAGTTGATGAAGAGAAACCGGTGGTGGGGTCAATCCTCAAAACTAACTGTTTCTCCAAAAAAAAGTAATTAGAAGTCGTTATATAACCATATATCACATGAAAATTAAATTAAAATATATGTGGTTTACGATGAATTATAATCAAGATTCATCTCTTGATGACCACAGAAAGCTCGAAGTTGGTTATAAATATACATGAATAAGTGTATTGAAAATCTTAAAACTTGTCGTAAAAATTGAATTTTAAAATTTTTAAAATGTATAATCAAATTCTAAAACTTATCAAATTAATCCGATTAAATCTTAAAACTTGTCAAATTGATTTGAATTTGATTATAAATATATCAGCACGTTCCGTTTGGCGAGTGTATCGCAATTGTCCTACAAAAGCACAAGTGCAAAATAACAGTCAAAGGCTTGCCCCGACTTGAGCGTCCTTTAAATGTAAGCTAAGATTCGAATATGTTGTGACC
Source organism: Syzygium aromaticum (assembly GCA_024500025.1). Lineage (NCBI taxonomy): Eukaryota > Viridiplantae > Streptophyta > Magnoliopsida > Myrtales > Myrtaceae > Syzygium > Syzygium aromaticum. The sequence goes on from CM044895.1 coordinate 20,320,373, forward strand.
AATGATATAACCTAGAGGGGATGAATATATTATTTAACAGACTTGAAAACTTTTTTATGGAATTGAGTGGAAGCAAGTTTGTATGTGCAAAAACAAACTTTGATATAAGTAGAAATTACGAGCGAGCATTGCTTTAATCAAATAAAATAAAATGGCAAGCAAAATGAGATAGAAGTAGATGCACGGACATTTATAGTGGTTCGGCTTGCGAGAAGCCTACGTCCACTCTTCCTATTGTAACTAACAATATCACATAGAGGGGGCTGGATAGATTATTTTAAGTAACTCTTGACAATTTAATGTGGAAGTAAAACGGTCAAATTGAGTATTATCGAGTTCGAGTGAAGTCAAAGTCTGAATATTTACAATGATATGATGATATTCACCGGTGCACAAAATTTTATTAAAAATAATGAACAAGAGTAGAGATATAAAAGAAATTGCACACAAAATTTATAGTGGTTAAAATTCGAGTCAACTCTCTCATGCTAACAATTGGATTTCACTAATCAATCAATAAGAAGTTACACAAGTGAGTGATGATACTCTAGTTTGTGATAGTTCACTTTATCACACGGTCACTCTTTCAATGCATCTCGAGATGTCTTGTTTGAAGAATTTCGTTGCAAAACAATCTTTAAAATTGAAGATCACTCGGTGCTTTTTATATTGAAAATCTGAACCAAATTACCAACTGTGACAATATAAGTAATGAAGTTTTGTGTGACAATATAAGTAATGAAGTTTTGTGTCTGAGTGTGTGTACCCAAAAGTAGATTTCTAGATTTCCTAATTTGATGATATTCACCTTTAGCATAGAATTAAAAGAAATCAAATGGTCTGATGATATCTACATATAAACTTTGTTGATATCCACATTGTTGCTCAGATGATATCTATGCAGTAATGTTGATGACATCCATGGAGTATCTGTCTTAAGCTTTAGCCGTGATATTTAAACAACGTTAGAGAGAGCTTGAATATAGTTAAGATTAATATGAAATTCTCTTCATGAGTAGTTCCCGAAACAAAATACTTCAGTCATTTATCAAATTTCAGATAAACTATGGATGTTTTGTCATCTTCAAAATATACTATGAGGTTTTCTCAACACTTCCAAACTAACACTTCCAAACTAAATAGCCACCAACAAAGTTGGAATTCACTCTTAAGGTCCATCCAATCTTACAAGTTCTTTCACTTAGCGCCAATGATAGTTTCGATGGTGTTGAATCATCAATAGTCACCTAAACGGAAAGAACACTCGCATCTATCAGACCACAATGGCAAGAGATAGTTTTATCGTTATCAAAATTCTCAAAGGTTTTCTCTATAGAATAGAAGGTCGAGAGCTCTCCAAATCACTCAGAAATAAGTCTTGTACCACTTGATCAACCACTACCATAATAGGAATTAGAATATAAGAGCACGTATGATAACCATTATGTTTCAAGGAATAAGTTTGTAACAGAATTCTGTTTGGTAACGCAATTTCATTTTTCTATTTCCAGAACAAATTTTTAGTTTGGAAATATATTTGGAACAAAAATGATAAGTAAAAATTTTCTACTTTCATGCTTTTAGAACAAAAAGAGAAATAAAATCTTTTATCATCGCTCACCCTCATTTCCCACCGCCCTCTGCATATGATTGTTGCCCGCCACCGTCCGCCGCCCATCAATGAATGAAAAAGAGAGTAAGAGAGAGAAATTTTTTATTATTATCAAACAAATTTCTATTACCTTAAAAGAAATTTTGTGCTATTATTAAGCGCATATTTCCGTTCAGAAACTCGTCCAAATAATAGAAATAAAAAAAAATCTTTTTTTGGCCAAAAATAAATTTCAGAAATAGAATGGTCATCATTCGAGCGTCCTAAGCAATTCGGCCAAATGTTATTCAGAGTAGGCAAGCCGATATACATCATCAAACTCAAAACCTAATGGAAAGAAATCGAAAGAAAACAAAAGGGCAGTATACAAATTCGGAGTTTTCTACAACCCCTAAAGAAAAAAATTATCCTTAAGAAAATTGATCATCCCCGGATTATAAAATAAATAAATCTCAACCGTCAAGTAAAACTTCCTAGAAGCTTCTGGGATTCAATGTCTTGAATTAAAGTTACAGCGAAACGCCGCATAACGGGTGGAGTACGACGGTGGACCGATTCCGATTTGTGGAACGGCGCATCAATCCTTCAATCGCAAGAGTATCGCACCCGTATACAATTTTTGTCGTGACTTTCACGTACAGGTTTCGTACCATACACAAGCCGAAGAATTTTTACCACAATCGGGAGTAAAATTCTAACTATTTTTTTGATAACTCGGAAAACAAAAGGCGGGAAGAGGATAGATAAGCGGTGGTTGGTGGGCCCGACGGACGACGTGGCGCACTTCGAGCCACTCGATCTCGATTCCCCCCCGTACGTTCTATTCTCGGATACGAATGGTTTTGGTTTGGTTTGGTTTGGTTTTTTTTTTTTTTGGCACCAAACGAATGGATTGGTTTGGACGGGGCTTTGCGTGCGTTGCCACCAAAAAGGCCGAGAAAAATATCACCCCAATCGAAAAGAGCACTTTGTCTCATCCCGGCAAATGATATCGAGGCGGCATCCACTTATCTTGAAATCACACTTTCTTTCAAAAGATTTAAATTTTCAGAATGATTAACGGTGATCTTACGAAATCTCATGGATCATGAATATATTAAGATTAACTTATAGAATCGATTCGCTTATTCACGTGGGGTTGAATATTGATTGAAAATTCCTACTCACAGCCCATCGGATCTGTGAGATTTTGATGAGATTGTCGTTAACTGTTCTAAAAGTTTAAATTGTTAGATGAAGGCGTGATTTAATAGTTAATTACTCTAGCACTCTCCATCACGCCTAGTTTGATCTATTTGCCTAGTATTAAATGTGGACATATTAGTTGGTTTGAATTCGGGACCTTCTGACTCTAACACCATTTGAAATTTTTGGTGAGACCGTTGCCAACTGTTCTAAAAACTTAAACTGTTAGATGAAGACTTTGTTTAATATTTAATTACTCTAACAATACTATTGAATATATATCTAGATAGTCAAACATGCAAGTAATCGCACAAATGCAAATTCATTGGCAAAGTAGGAAGAAAAGAAAAACTTCTTTTGTCACTTCATTCGTTTTAAGGATGGACAGTGCTCGTGGATCCTCGTAGATCTGTTCCTCGGAAAAACATTTATGGAAAGAGATGGAAGTATGGAGAGATTCCTGCAGAGTCCAAACAAATGTGAAATAGATAAATGTTGGGTTTGGGACAGCTTTGGGAAGAGGTTTTAGGCCACTAAAGTCCCTTGAATAAAAGTTGGGATATTTGGTGAAAAAAGTTTCAACCACTTTGAATTAAAGCTAGCATTGACAAAGCTTGAAGCCCTCCCAAGGATCAATGAATTTTTTCGGTTGTATTTCTTGTCCTTAGAAACTTACTAAAATTCCACTCTTACCCTCAAATGCCCCTTGGATACTGCAAACTCAAGTAGTCGCACTCGGCCTCAAACCAACGACCTCGGAACTTGAGTAAAAATTGATGCTTTTTATTGAGACAAAAAAAATTCGGATGAAAATTATCACTCGATGTAAAGTTGATGTCATTTTTTCTTTTGAAATTAGCCCGTAAAAGATCTCTGAGGAAATGGTTTTACATTTCCCTGGAGCTCTCCCAATAGAGCCTCAAATATCCCGTGCAAAAGATGAAAAATTAATGGGGTCCCTGTTTTTTCATTTATGGGAAAGAAGTACCAGTGAAAGATTCATTTCTTGCACTTTGACCCATTCGAGGGCTGCTTAGCTTCATTGGGCTCCTTAACGGGTCTACAACCAAACAAAATTGGGCTATGAAATTTGTCAAAACGACACCATTCTGTTCAGCATTCGATAAGCTCAGGCTGCAAAATCCCAGGCCCACTAATCAAATTCACGTATGATGAGAGGAGACACGATCGAAGTGTCGCTATTCGAATGTAGTTTAGTCATCTAGGACGTCAGAAAAACAATAAACAACGACGGATGGTTCTGGTTAGGTTACCCCGGATCCAAATGTGTGTGAAACCGTTGAAATCCACACCATTGGCCGTTTAACAATCTTGCTCGTGATGAGCCAATGAAGGCGATGATGTTTCCAGGTAGGTGAAGGTTTTGGACGGATCGAAATGCGCGTGAAGGGTTGAAATTCAGATCATGGGCTGTTGACGATCTTTGCTGATGTTGAGTCAATGAAGATGGCGATGTTTTACTGAGGCCGGCTCGTTTTGCATTTGTAAGTGGCGAAGGCGGCAAGGGAAGACTAGCAGTTTGAAGCGAAGCGAAGCACGACGGGCCGCTTCCTTCTCTTGTTGAAGATGGCAGTCGTCACGACCCTGGTTCTGGCCACACACCCATCTCAGCTTCATGCAGGTGATCATCAAAGAAGACGTTCCGTTCGATCTTGATCTGCTTTGTTCTTTCCTTTTTCGATTACGAACCGCTGAACGAGTTAAAAGACTTGATCGCGTGGGGTCAAGTTTGATAATATGTTTACTTTTCCCTGGCTCTGGCATGTATATTGCATGATTCGTTTCTTTTTGTCTCAGCTGAGTGTAATTTATGAGTCTAATTGATGTAATCTGATCATTGATATCTGATGATCACAGGAGGTGAGATTGAGGGAAGGAGAATCATGCCAAGCCCACCTCCACCTCCAAACCCAGGCAAATGGCGGCATCAAATCCCTCCTGAGACCCCTCCTCGGCTCATCCCTATTCATCCCTAAAGTCAATCGTGTACGCGTCACGACATGTTTCAATCTCTCGACGTCGTAATGGAATAGACTGTCAGTTATGTGTAGCATTGGCTTTTCCTTTTTGCTCGGTCATGTTGAATTGCCGGGAAACCTGGATTTCCCGGACATGGTTTTTCAAATCCGGAACTCTATCTTGACACTATTGCATTTCAACAAGAGGAAAATATCCCAAGAATCAATACTCATCGGTCCGCGAAAGTTATAGCCCCGGTTCGATTCGCGTCGTGGTCCAAATCGTGAGATCGTTTATGGGGCAATACTTGCAACATGTGCCATTGACATCATACATCATATACATGGAACTTATTCTGAAGTCCTAGCTTAGTTCGCATTTCAACAGTCATGTTCCTACTTGACCACAAACTGAAAATCGGCGTGCTTCAGACGCTATGCATACGTGCGCACCATACACAAGGTGTGGTGAATATTCATAGTCAAAATTCCTGATCAGTCAAAGCGAAAATGACCAAGATCAACTAGAATCGATGCCATTCAGATCTCTAAAGAATACGTGACCCCAGCGCATCCGCCATTCCAAGCCAAAATGGGAAAGAATAAACTTTAGGAAAGTATCCAATGCTCCCCAAACACAGCCAGGAGATCGTCGCCGAGAAAGACCGGTCGAGGAGCGCCAACACTGGATCGGACAGCACCTCGCCGCTAAATCGATCCAACAAAAATAAAACAGCCATTTTCGGGGAGCCCTAACTCCGTCCGATATCATCCTAATTAAAGGGTAAATTATCTGGCATTAAAAAATCAAATTAGGATCTCTATTTTTTTAATTTTCGGTAAGCTCAAAGAATGGTTTTCTTTTTCTTGACACAAGAGAGAAAATATGAGAGAGCGTATTCGTTTCGATGCAAGTTATGTGGTGATACAACAGCGTGACCACTTCTAATCTTAAAATCATATAAAACGCGTTCTCCAAAGTACACATGGATTTGTCAGATTCTCTCTCGATATCATTCCAATTTTCAAGTTATTCTACTATTGTATTCGATTTTTTTTTTCCTTTTCTCGAAAAGAAAAGATATTATTTAATGTCATTTTTGTTTTAATATTCCTTGAAAAACCGAGTCTTCATGGGCCATCAAAGTTCAATAATGGAGGGATGAAATGGGGTGTCGACACGTGGGGAACGTAATCAGTAACCCAAATTGGTCCCTACCCCCTTTAGTAGTGACAGGATGAGAAAAAGTATATGCTTAAGAATGCTTCGGCTTTTGCCTCCTTTTTTTTTGGTATTATTGTTTCTTTCCATGCTTCATGACAAGTTGCAAAGCCGAGAGATGAGCTTTGTGCTTTGTGATCTTTTGATTCTCCGATACTTTTTAAATATATAGATGCACATTTCTCAATTGGATAGTAAAATATTGCAACATGGAGAACATTCCAAATATTTTTTTGATTGCGGCGATAATGACAATTAACTTTTTTTTTCAATATTAATCAAATCAATGAGAGTCTCAAATTTGAGCCTTTGAATAAGACGTTACTTTTTGTCAGCTCCTAATAATTTGGAGACAATATCATCGAGTCTGCACTAGATGATATAAATTGTTAGAAAGGCCGGTCCAAAAGTTTTGAATGGCAAGGCTCCATTTGTTTTGCCGAAAATGAATTGAAAAAATATTTTACTAAAAATGATCGCGTGTATTGCTTGCAATAACTAGTTAATGAAAAATATTTTCATTATCGAGAATAATTTATGTCCAAACATTTTTGTGGATAATGAAACAAAACCTAAAGACTCGCATCACAACCTAACGTTTAAGCTATTTCGATATACTTTAGCATAAATCGTGACATAACCCGCGAAGGTATGCCGGTGTATCCTTACTCTTATGCGCACTATGGAAACTATCATCCAACTGTCGTTGGTCCAAAAAGATCATTCGGTTGCGATGTTATTAGAGAAAACTTTAGATTTAGGAACAAATGCAGCTCCAGAGCAAATGTTCTACGCTGCGAACTCTACTTACTCGATATCCATGCTGATGGCTTATTGCAGACAAAAGCGATGGCGAGCAACAGAAGGTCACTCACTAGTCTTTCTCCATGATTTAGCTGGCTGTGACTAGAGGTTCGGTCTCTAGAGCTATTATCGTAATCATCTGTGAAAGAACCACTTTGTCCACTTCCAGAATATTCGGGCAGTGACTCGATGCTCCCTCGCATCCCTGGTCTTGCCATTGGTTGCTGTTCAACCACGTAGCATCTTGCGAAGATTCTAGCGCTTGTGGAGGGACCATTAGGGTTTCCATAAAGATCCATCTTTAAGAAATCAAGAAAATGAAAAACGGGAGAGAGAGAGAGAGAGAGAGAGAGAGAGAGAGAGAGAGAGGAGCTGTCTTAATAGCTAGAGAATGTCAGATCAGATCTTGCCCGACAACGAAAGAGCGGTCTGTGTAGATGCCTTTACATCATTCTGGTGAAATGTATTATTTCTTGAGCAATTCACCTACTAGGAAAGGTGTTGTTATAGGAAAGTGAAAGTTTGAAAATTCCTAGGGTCCATGGACATCTCAATAATTTGTCCTGATACCTAATCATTAATCACGCCCCCATTGAATTCTTGGTCGGATAAGCTGATAAATGATCCAATAAAGTTCTTCACGATTCTCATAAATCAATAGAAGAGTGAACAGTTTTGGTCCTACGAGTGATCAGGTGGATTAACCTACCTTCAAACCCTAAAATTTGATTTTTTTTTTTTTAAGTAAAGCTAGGTCATCGCCAACCAATACTTAAAAGTGATTTACAAAGTTGATTTTCTAAATGATGTGTCAGACTATTATTAATTTTATTAAATATGACACATTTTTTAGAGAGTCATTCATAATCTAATACATCATTTAGTAAAATTGTAGCGTTATTCCTTAGACATAGCGATGATCGAGCGAAGTGTCGGCACAACGTGGGCCTATCCTAATGTTGGAAGTGTCTGGTGTGAATTGAGTATGATTTATTGAGAATTTATCAAGATATTTATTATTTACTATTCGTTGAAAATAAGAAAAGGTTAAAAAAAATAGAGATGGTACAGAGAAGACGAATCTGTTTGCTATATACACTAAAAAACCAGAATCTAACTAATTTCCATTCCCTCTTTTTACTATAAATAGAAGCTACGGCCTGTTGGAGTCTCTCACAGGTCATCATCTCCCAACCCAAGAAACCCTATCCTTTCCTCATAAAGTAACTTAACTTCCTTTTCACTTTTATCGTCTGAAACCCTAGAGGCAGTGGCTAGCCAGCAGGGAGAAGGAGAAGATCATCTATGATCAAAAGGCGGCCCGTTTTTGTCCTTTCTGCTTAACTTGTTAAAATTGTTTTGATTTTTGTGAGAGAAAGAGAAAGAGAGAGGTACACTGGTGTTGTTGACAGAAGATAGAGAGCACAGATGAGGATGTGCCATTGGAGAGTGTTTCTGCATCTCACTCCTTTGTGCTCTTTATGCTTCTGTCATCTCACCTTCTTCCGCCCCTCTATTTCTCAGTTCATTAACATATTTCCTCCATATAGTTTTGTTGTGTGTATGTCCTTTTGATGACATGCTCGAAATGGGTTTTCTTTTTTATTATTTTTCTTGTTTTGTTCAGTGAAATCTAGCTAATTTGGGATTTGTCCACCATTCAAGCTTTAGGCCTTTCTTGCGTGCTGAACATTTTTTTCTTTGAACAAGCTAATTATTCCTTACTCACTTGAGTTATATATAATTTATACCTTGTTCTTCAGTTCCCTTTTTGCAGTCCGCTACCGGAGAAGGAAGGAAGAGAGCAACTTAGACAGTTTTCTGTTCTGATCCTAATTGCAAGGTATTGAACTTAGATTACAAATTGAAGCTAATGCGCGGTTTATATAGTTTGGGGCTCTCACCTTAACAACTAGCTTTCAGTAAGTGATTCACTCAATACAGATCTATGGAAGCTTGTATACAATATTGAAGTAAAAAATAAGAGCACAGATGATGAAGCGTTTACTAAAATCTTAAAGTCAGCCTTTGTTCATAGAGAACGAATTGAAGATACCCACTAAAGTTTATGAGGGCTCATGGTCAGGTGGAAAATTCCTGAAGTCCATGATTATTTTCAAGAACTACATCTGTGATAGCTGGTTATTGTTTTGTAGGTCTTTGGCTCTGATCTTTTATGCTCTTTTGCATGTAATTGAAATCCATCTTCTATCGGGTATTGCTTCCCTTGGAAAGAAATCGAACTACTAAATGGATGGGAAAGAATAATCAGATACCAGACCATCAGTATAAGTTGCGTACTCTAAATTGCTGTGTGCACACCGAGGCATCATGGTTCAGATGCATAGGTTCCATCTCATTGAGTTATAAATGGCCTCTTTTATCGATCTGATGAACTAATACATGCTTTGACTTTCACATTACAAGTAGCTGGGGATGATTCGCCAACAAAACGATAAGCAGCTAGTATGGATACCAAAGTACCACATGGTTGGTGGGAGAGGTGCCTATTCTAAGTACATGTGTGGTCAGAGATTATTCTTTCTGATTGTTCTGAAAACTGCCAATGCTAATTTGAAACATCGTTGGCATCAGACATTCATTTACAAGTTACAATGACAGTGTTGTAATAGTGACAGTGTACAATGGGTTAGGTTTGTTCTTTCTTCCCCTTTTTCTTTGTTGCGATTATGATAAAGGAAAAGCATCTGCAAATGTTGGGCAAAAGTGTGTGCTCAATTTGCTAGCTTAGAAGCTTAACTAAGCTTTGGCAGCAATCTATAAATTGTTTTTACCTACACTTACACTTAATCCTTTTGGGGGTAGATAGAACATGACCAACTCGAGCTGACAAATCTATGTTTTTTTTCTGTGTAGTGAACTGGCTTATGATGTTATCCCAAACATTCGGGAGCCAGACTAACAGCTTTGGCACAGAGAACTTCATGAGGAAGAGGGGAGGTCATGTATACAAGTATTGCTACTTCCGGTAATATTAACTGGACTCTCATCTATCACTCACCAACGATAGAGAAGTTAGTTTTCACAAGCGGCCTTGAGGCATTTACAACAGTTTGTTTGGTTCATTCGTACACACTTGTTGCCAAATTCACATTGTCTGCAGAAAATACACTGGCTGGCGGGGTTTTGCAATGAAAATCCATCACCCTAATCAACATTAAGTCCCTAACTGATGACAAATCAGAATAATTAGCGTGCATGCAAATCTTGGGCTAGTGTTTCGATTGGAGTGTCACAAGCACGCTATGGAATGGAGAGTACTTGAGGAAGGTCAAGATTAAAGGTAAAGAAAGGTATCTTAGAATCCTTGTTCACTCAGCTTATTGTCATCACTGTCATTTTCCACTTATCATCACCTCGGAATCCCCAAGTTGACGATTGGTCATGCATTTCAAGACCTCTCAGCTGTACGTTTTCACTTTGATTTATACTTTTTTTTACGTGCCTTGACATATTTATGGGATAGATTTTGCCCCTAAAAATTACATGAAAGTGAAAGAATATCATGACAAAGCCGATAGTCATATTTATGTAGACAAAGATTTCCACCCCATGTAGGTTTTTTAATTGTTCCGCTCTAGTTCTCATTGCTCGCCCTTTTCAATTTATGATTAATACAGTCTAATGGCGTGTGCTAGGATTCCCAGGGAATGCGATTTCTCGTAGTATCTACATCTATATAGAGATTGACTGACAGACTATAGGTCTATAAGAAAAGAAATTGTCTATAGGCCTTCCATTTTCGTCAAAGAGGTGCATCGAGACGTGAAGTGCTATGAGTTTAGAGCATGGACCATGCTTTACGAAAATCGAACAGATTGCTTTTGAGGCTCTAGTCTGTTTGACATTGCTCCCCAGGCCCTACAAACATTATCTTTTGGTTTTGGTCAATTATGATGTGGAAATCATTACGCTGCTCAGCTCATGGACCGTGTAAGTCGTGAGCCAAAATCTCTGTAGCTTAAACATGAAAAATTTGAACACCAGGATTTAGGAAATCAAAAGGGACGGTGTTTAAAATTCGTTGGCTGTGGTGGAGAAGAGAAGTTAACGGACTTGAGATTGCTCTCACGCTGGTTTTACATGGCAAATCTGAACAACAAGAAAGTGTGGAACATTTTAGAACGCGGCAGGTTATGATTGTTTGATGAAACTGATGTTAATATTTGAATAATTTTCCTAAGATGTATCCATGAGACAATGTTTAAGCTGTCTATGGTACATGATTAAGCTCCACGATAACGGTTATGGTGCAAAATATATGTACCTGACACTCCGCATTTCTCTATCGTTAATTCATTGGTTACGGTTTCTTTAACTTTCTTCTTTGTTTTGTCGCTGTTTAGAGATGAAAAGATAATCATTCAAATGATCGCTCTAAATGTTGCACTTGATTATCGGCTCATAATATGACTTCACGACATAAGTTGGATCAGTCGGCTTGTCATTTGACCAGTATAAAAATACGCCCTCTGCAATCGCTCTCCCATATTGCATGTTTAAGTATATTCATCCAGTTGCGCCAATGTGACCCTGTAGGTAAAGGTTTGTGTCCAAGTTGTGTACTTAAAGTGGTCGATCCAAAAGTTGTGCAGAATCTTCAGTTTCCATGGTTTCCGACTCATAACCCCGAATGATCAACTTGCAGAATCAAATCAAGTAAAAGTGGTGAAATTTCAAATCTATCACAATTGACATAATCGACACCGGAATGATGCAACATGAGAAAGAGAGAAGATATCAACTGAGAAGGTCTGAGAAGCTGAGAGGCTGAGGATGGATAAATGGTCTAAGCAATGGCACCATCGGAAATCAGAAATGCCTTAAACTGAGGAGATGCATCTGGCCAAGCATGAAGAAGTACAAGGAAAGGATTTGAGAGCAAGTGTGCCCAAAACAAATTCGGTTTGGAGACAATGATGTTGTGCTTCGATGCGAACCTAAAGAGATAAAAAAAAAATGACGTCGCTATATATGCAAAGACGTGAGATTTTGCCGATTAACCAGTTACACCAGAGGTTGAGCCTCGATTCTTCCCTCTGAGTAGAGGACAGTGAAATTGGAAACCCTTGAACATGTTCACTTCCCTGAGATGGAAAAAAAAAATCAAGAACAGAGTTGCGAGCATTCACAAGTTACATATGAAGCAAGTTGTTTTGTCATGATTCAAAAGTTCATGTCGAGGAACCTAAGGTTTATAAAAGTTGTATGAAGCACTGAATGCCTAGCTTTGAAATTGTCAATTACAAGATGATATCACATACAAAGCAAATATACTTCCGTAGCTCTTCCCATCTTCTTTACTGTGAACAGGTATATGCGAAGTAAAGAACGCCAAATAGTAAAAAATGGAAGCCACATCCAAACCTCTCCGTCCACGCAATATCCACAACCAAAGTGCAGTCAATATGATGCTGATCACTAATTTTAACAAGCCCTTAGGGAATAAATATTCAGCTGTAACAGGCTAATAACCATTCAATCACGACAGAGTTATCCATTACCATCAGCACTTACGAAACTGACGACTCCAGATCATTGGGCTTTCTCTCCTCTTTCAGTAAGTGACTATGCAGTTCCCGGGTAAAACTGGTAGTTGTGTCCAAGAAATAAAGAACAAATGACATCATGACACAGCAGACAAACATCGGTATCGGCCCGAAGATCCAGAGGAAGAGAGGAAATGACACATAGAATGCCCGTAATCCCAAGGACCAAAAGAAGCTTCCCCGGTTCAAGTTCCGGGTGGCATATTCAATAGAATCTTTTTTACCTTGGGACGTAGGCAGGGTGGCCAAGAAACTGACATGGGCATAGTATCTGATGGACTGCACATTGCAGAGGAAAGCGACAAGGAAGCATACGAGTATAGCAAAGTACTTTATAGAAGTTATCATAGCGGTTTGGTTGCCATAAACCAATTGTGAAACTGTGGCAGTAGAGCTGGACGAGCTGCTTGCGAAAACACTGATCAGTGAACTGAGAGTGATTGCTGTCGTTGCCAAGAGTGTCGATGCCATAATATTGTTGCGTATCGTCTGGACGATCAAGACACCATTCTTCAGGGGATCCTGAAACACCAAAATGGATGTATCACTTAAAAAAGTCAGACAACATAATTGCGCAACTGCAAACCAGCTGATATTTCTCAAGATGCCATTTTCGAACTAGAATTCGGAGCTAATTGAAATATACTTTGTCAAATCCAAATTGGGTCTTGCTCTCACATTGAACAGAGATATACATACATGACTTATGAATATATTGATTGAACAGAAACATAGCTGTGCCCCAAATAACAGACGTCAGCATCACATTACTATCTTCCATCCTCTGATCTGAAAAAATAGGTTTATGCCTTATTCTGCTTCTCCAATCTTGTAACTTACCAATGATACTTTGGACAAAAGAAAGAAAAATCACAGCAAGACCGTGCAGGTATCATAGGCTGAGCATTTCTCCATAGATGGAAGAGCAGCATAGACAAGCTGATTTAATTTTGAACAGTGACTTGAATATTCTCTCTGGATCTGTTATGAGCTCTTCCAAACAGTACCGAAACGCTTAATTATTTTTTGCGGCCAAACACTGGACGCGATTGGACCGACAAAACTTCACCTGTCTTTGAAGCAGAACCAAAGGTTCACCCAGTCTATAAAGCAGAACTGAAGGCAATCGAGAACTAAACCGTATCGGCCGTCACTTTTATTTCCTCTAAGTTTTAATTTGTCAAAATACGCATCCGGGGGGCATCTATGCCTATAATGCAACTCTGGACAAGTAATCTGAGGCGGGGAAAAGGACCGGTACTAGAAGAGGTACACCAAGTTCTGGAGCTAGTCTTCTGAGCAGATGAACAGCAATTGCTTTCTCATACATGTAGTACTTACTGGCCTCTCACATAGATTGAACTAGACATGAATTACAACAAAGGCATACACCAAGTTCACATTTTATTCCCTCTTTTCTCCTAGTCTGGGGCAGTTCTACTGTTCTAGTATCCCAGTATCTTCAAGTTCTGAACACAGAGCTCTGCTTGTGCCCATCACAGAGAACTCGTGAAATTCTAAACACCCATTAAGCCAAACAAAACACTGAGTCGGCACACGGAGATGGGATGAGCCCAAAACGCATGACCCAACAAAAGGCTCTACTCTTTCAAGCGAAAATCATTGGTGGGAGGGAGGGAGGGAGACTGACGGTCATGAGAGAGTGAACCCACTGGTGGCGAGACTCGGCGTTGAGGCCAATGACGGTGCGCCTTGGGTTTCGAAAGATGGTGACCAGCAGCCAGGCGTGGTACGCCCCCAGTATCAGCAGCCCGAGCGGCACCAACACGTAGTCCAGCCTCTGTTCCTCCATTCTTCCTCCGTGCGTGATCGGCGAGATGGGGAAACGGCGAAACGGGAATTCAGAGAGGAAGGGAAGGGAAGGGAAGGGAAGGGAAAGAGGAAGGAAAAGGGAAAGGTTAACGACACGACAGTAATGGAGGAAGTGAGGTGATCCTGTCCCGTGCTTGAATGGAGAAAAGTTCGCCATTTTGAGCTTTCTTTAATAGGCTTATCCAACATCTTTCCAACGTCGTGACAATGATGACGATGTTGCCTAGTGGGAGGGGAGTAAAATCATCTGTCCAGATGGGACCGAACCGGCCGGTTCCGATTCCCAAAATTTAGACTCAATGAGTATCCGTCCAGCTCGTGATTCCACGTCACCCGGATCATTTGGACCGGATCAATATACAGTTTTTAATTTTTATTTGGCCCTCGCTATTTCCATCGCTTGATTCGCTCTCGGACACTCTTATCACATTGAATTGATCACATTATTCCTATCGGCATTAGGTCTCACTCCTAATTTAAAATGATTTCTTAACCTTCTATTTCTTCTTCTTTGTCTTTTGTTTCACTTTTGCTTGAGACGAAAGTACCCATTCGCACAACATTTATTAAGGTTAAACGTAGGATTACTCTTGATATAAGATTATTTGTTGCCTTCTTTAAGGTAGGAAAAATGTCTAAAAAGTTATAAACTTATTGTACGACAACCAATTCAGTATTAAATCTTTCGATTTTATTAATTTTTTCCTAAAATTTTTGACAACTTATCAATTTAATCATAAACCTTTCAATTATGTCAATTTAATCCAAAACATTACGATGATTTGCTAATTCAGTACTAAACATTTTAACAGTTTGCCAATTTAGATAATCCGATTAATTTTCGTTAGAAATCGCTGATGCGGCGGTCTAGTCAATGCCAACTATCCTACGTTACATGACTGATGCTAACATGGATCATTTTTTACATTCTTTTAATTTTTCTAATTTTTTTTATAAATATTTTGAATTTTTTCTTTCTCTTTTCGTTCCTTCTTCCTTTGGCTAGTTGTCAAGGGCTGGCTAGGTCTATCTCGCCAACCTCTAGCTTGTTAGCCACGCTTTACAACTGGCAAGGGTTAAGCCTCACCGGCCAATGGAAGAAGAAAAGAAAAGGAAAAAATTCAAAAAAAATTATAAAAAAATTCAGAATTTTTTTAAAATGTAAAAAATAATCCACCTTAGCACCGACCGTGCCATATAGGATGGCCAATGTTGATTAGACTGCTACGTCAATGATTTTTGGGCAAATTGACCGGAATGACTAAATTGGCAAATCATTAAAAGATTTAGGACTAATTTGGTAAATTATCAAAATACAATTGAAAAGTTTAAAACTGAATTGGCTGCCATGCAATAAGTTTAGGACCTTTTGAACAAATTTTCCATTTTAGGGCCGCATGATCAACAATCGATATACAGCCCACTGTGAATACGAATTTAGAAAAAAGAAAGAAAGAAATATTCTACTTATGAAGCATTTATTGATGGGTCAAAACTATTGAACACAAATGAGAGTCGCTATATTCAATAATTCATCGCGCTAAAGAGTGCTTCCAGGTAACATAATAAACAGTAGTTTGGTGTTACTGATCACACATTATACGAAAAACAAATGGTACGTTAAAAAGATAAGTTTTTTTACAAAATATTTAGTCGTTCAATAGGTGGTCCAGAGTCGTTAATAAAATACAAGTGGAGGGTGGATTTCAGATAAGCCTCTTGCATTGTGTCCAGTCCTTGACATTAGATAAAACGTGTCATGTAATAGCTTTGCGAACATGTATCTTCTTGCCCTTTCCACATTATCAACAATTTCTTGTCCTGAGTCAAACGGATACATCGCCAATGACAAGAGCTCTTCACATTACATGGTCAGAGACACGGAGAGAGAGAGAGAGAGAGAGAGAGAGAGAGAGATCTGACACAAGCATACAAAGATAATATTCATGTTTCCTTGCAAATCTGTGCAGAGGGTGGGCCAATCTTGCGCCATGGTTGTGGCCAATCCGTTAGTTTTTCTAATGATTGGCAACAGATGATGTTCAGATGCCAATCCAGGGAGTTCTTGTCCAAGTTCTTGTGCTTTTGTTTTAGCTGGTTTGTCTGTTTATACCCATGCCTCAATAGAAGACAGCCACACAACTCATTTGAGCTTCGCAGCTGTTGAATGTCACCAGGACCTGCGTCCAAGTCCGGGCAACTTGCTTCGTTGGTCCACTAATTTCCTTGATGTTTTCTTGAACAAGATCCAGCATGAAACATTATTTTTTCCTAGAGATGAACAATGTCACTATGCTAGGCAATGTTCAGAACGAAGCCTTGTTGAGAATGTCCGCCAGTGCTCAATAGATACGAAATCAGAAAAGGAACGATTGTGGTCCGGCCACTAGAGTTTATGCAATTTTTTATTTTAAACTTGCTACGTGTTTTGCTGTATCGTATCGAGCAATCGGCAAGAAGCCAGAGCAACCAACACCGGCAGAAGTAAAGAAAAGCACTAGCGACATGGTCAGTGAGTTAGCAAGTAGCTCATGCCCTATCTTACTTAGCTCAACCATTAGATCAATTGAACACAACTGACTCGATTCGATTCATGTCAAAGCTAACAATAGACTGTCCAAGAGGAACTCGACTGCTGGAGACCATCCTCTTCCCTGGGCATGACCCACTAGACAGGTACAGCTACCATTCCGACAGTGCCAACAAAAGGCCCATATGTGACAAAAAATCCACTACAAAGATGCGCCTAGCGAACGCAGACCATGCCTACTTAAGCCTCCATGGCGGACAAGCACACATCCTGTAGACCTTTTTCCTTGTTGAATGCCCATCAAAAAAGAGGGATGTTTCTTCAATTGTGAAACACCGCGAGCTTTATGCACCATCACCAGGAACGATATAGCATCGAGGGAAAAGCAAAGTGTTCAAGTTTCCCACATTGTCGCACAACACGCAGGTATAAGCGTACAAAGAAACGACAGAGAAATAGCGAAGAATTAATCTCTCAGCATTAATAATATCTTTCTCCATTATGGGATGAAAAAGAAAGGTCCTCAGGAGGAAGTTACATATTAATGTACATGATATAAGTCAATTATTCTGGAGAGGCTTTTGACAAATTATGAGCTCTTTATAATTACTTAGGGAATACAAGGGAGCAAAATTTTCTGTTCATTTTTTACACAGAAAAGCCGAGCCAATGATTTGGAATGGGTGCAGCTTTGTCCAAGCGACAGTTTGAGCCGCTTTACCATGCAAGCTTTGTGTAGCTGATGCTTGAACTCCTCAAGTGCCTTTTCCTGTAGCTTTTCCCAGGGAAGTCAAGCTCCATCTGCAAAAAAAAAAGGAGAGGCCCTAAGTTCCCCCATGTGGTGGATGATTAGTTACACTAGGATAATACCCCCAATTCCCATATCCAGTAGTTACTCGCAGATACATTTCCGATTTCTGAATGCTACCATCAGAAGCTAAAGAACCTATAACAAGACAACAGCTCAACCAAAAGCGCAAAGGTGATTTACCTAATGAGCGGTTTCCCTTGTGCCGGAGGCGCTGGAGGATTCACAATTGATGGTGGTGCCATAAGTTCAGCAGGCTTGGGCAGGAAAGAGCAGACAACAAGAGAAAACATAAGATACAGGCAAACAAAACCAACAAAAGTAAGAAGCAACAAGAAAAGAGAGTTTTCAAGATCTGCCAGTAATGTCTCGAAAACTGCCTGTAAAACTTCTATCAGGGGAAATAAGCATGACAGCATCTTCAAACAATTATTTTAAGCTTGACACACTTAGGGCCCACTTAAAAGAAGAACAATGCGTGCAACCGCTGAAAATTCATACCAAATAACCACTCCACATTAACGACAGAACGATAATTTTTTTTTTTGGTAAGGGCAGAACGATAATTTTTTTTTTTTTTTTTTTTTTTTTTTTTTTTTTTTTTTTTTTTTTTTTTTTTTTTTTGGTAAGGAAAAGAAAGAAAAGAAGAGCAGAACGATAATTTCTAACCTGAGTATAACCAAGAAAGGTCAGCAGAGATTACCTCGAGCTCCTCTAAATCCCCACATGTGTAGAAACTACCAGAGGTACTCGTTCCATTGCTAGACGTTACTGCTGTTGCTGCCACATTTGATGTCAAAGACACCACTGGCGGGCTTTTCCCATTTTTAGTCGTATCTTCATATTTGTCTTTCTGTTTAACATCATCTTCAAGTTCATCAAGTTCTTGGGAAAAATCTTGGCAGGCAACATACGATACAGATGTGATCTTTTCAATTGCCAGATTCTCTGCTTCCTTTGAACTTGATTCATCAGCAACAGAACCTGAAGGTTTCCCACAGGCAGAGCCACCTGTTATGTGATTTTGAACTACGTCATGCCCTATATCCCCAGCTCCATTAGTCGCATCAGAAGGTGAAGCACTTTCTTGAGCTTCTCCAGCAGATGAAGGTGAAGCAGCCACAACTCTCGCACTTTTTAAGTTTGACTCTGCATCCTCCTCTCGCTTTCTCTTCCTTTCATTGTCTATTTCATCAGTAGTACCCTGTCCTTCAGAAGATTTATCTACTTGACTACTGCTAGCAGCTTTCAACTCCGTGGCCCGCCTAGAATCCCAAGTAGCTTTTGATGGACGGGGAGGTCGAACACCACCAGGAAAGACAAAGTTAGGGATATTCTTACGCAGTACATGACTTACATAAATCTCCATCCCAGGCTTCCATAATGTGTACAAATTGACAGAACGCTTAAATTCCTCAACAGTTAACCTAATGTCAAACTGTCCACCTCCATTCACTGGAACCCCTTGTTTTCGTTGCAGACCCATAAAATAACAGTGATGAAAAGGTCTGGACTTGTCTGAAAAATCACCCGGGTGGGGGTGGCACTGAAGCATGTTATAAGTGTGCCTCTCAATCTACATTTGCACGTCAGCAGCTCAATCATTATACTCATATATGTCTCAAGAATATGGAAAAGGAAAACATCAAGAAAAAAATGTTTCACCTTCAATGTGAGCTGACGTAGGCGAGACTCAACCCAACCTTTCCACTTTCTTAAATCATCAGCATTTTCTGCAGAGATATCTATTTGCAGATAATTCTTGTATGCTTCAAAAAAGGCAAAAGGCTCAAAGAGTGTATCCCACTCAGCCTTGCTAGCCTCCATAGCCTGTCACCAAGCAGAAATATCGTATTTATGGCCAAGGGAAATCTGGAGGAAGATCTAACATATCACTATCTTCAGGCATGAAAGCCAGAGAGATAACAGAAAACAGGTCAAATAGGTCCTATGCCCATTAATAGATTAAGCTGTCCACCCATCGTGCTAAGGGGTGAAACGAGACGGGACAACTAATGCATTGACCTGGGCGATTTAAGGGACATGTGAGCATGGCTCACTATGAATCAACAGGAGCATTCACGTCCTATTAAATAATCACATTCCAAACCATATTCGCCTTTTTTTCATTTTGGTTTTAATTTTTCTGTTCTAGGGGAGGGGATGTGCAGCACGGGAGTTCGATTCTGTCAGAGAGGCACCGCTGCAGAAGCTGCAAATCCACCTCCGACATCAAGGCATATAGAGAATGCAGAAGAAATGATCCACCAACAGATACTAGGAAAATAACATTCATAGTCAAAACAAAGCGCAGTGGAAAACTCACTTCACAATGTCAATTACTATCCATGCACCAATCAACTTAAACTCCTCCCAGATTAAATACCATGTGAATATTTGTATTGTTGAGCCATCATAACTGAAAGTTCCAAGTAATACACAAAACTGTCAACATATATAGATGACCAAACCACCATACCTCACATATATCACTCCCCCTTTGAAACTCTTCTGATATAATTCGCAGAGTACTGGCAGAGACATTATAGCTAGAATTCATGCAAGGGTATGCAGGAGTTATTATTGGCATCATATGGAACCTGTCCTTTGGATTTCTTCTAGGATCCCAGATCTGCAACCCAAGAGATCCTTCTTCGATATCACACAGCATGACAGGGTTTGGCCAGCGCCACTGTGTATAGACCCTGAAGAAACGGGAGACCAACATATTGGGTAAAGCATTAGGATATAGCTGGCATATGCGAGCAACAAGCAGAGCCCAATTTATACCGCCAAGAAATCCGGAAACCTATCATGACCAGAAAAAGGAGATGAGAAACTGCAAAGTATTCAGATCAAATAAGTCGAGCAGAAAAAATTACTTACATTGGAATAGACTCCACGGCGCTTCGCCCAAAACCTCATGCATCTCAATGTCGTACGGAAATTCTAAAGTCCAGAAAGAGAGATGCAATTAGTGAAAGATAATTCAGCAAAGCAGTAAAAGCCAAGAGGTCTCTCCATGCGCCTAAAATTCAGATTCAATGGACAGCAACCTGTATATTAGGAACCAGTCGCAGAATCTGGTCAGTTACTCTACATCCATTAAGACTACGAACTGTCTGGTCATCTGCATTCTGTAAAATTGAATCTTGCGAAATATCCAAGTCCTGCTCAAGAATAATATGTCATTCAAATGCTTTAAGCAAATAGTCAGACTAATCTAGAAGTAAACTATAACACAGTCAAGCATGATAGGAACAACATTAGGTGAAGAAGTTCTCAGTATAGTCCTACACCTCCTGTACACCCCTATAAAGCACCAATATCATCACAGTTACATTTATGCAGCAATTTTGACTTTACTACATCTGATTAAATAAGCTACAACCGTAGTTATTACATACTAACTGTCATCAACATGCGTATTTCTATTCATGTGAGTTCTCCTCCACCAAATTATACTTAACTTTTGGAATGTTCTCCCTATTTCCATTCTCCAATGCGGTAAAACCAAGCATGCTTCTCAGAAATTACTTCACAAATGGAGTAGGTCCAGAGCTACCACTGGTATTAAAGAAAACTACAGAGTTTAATTTTAAAAAAGGAATAATGGTCCACCATCTGCAGAATAATGCTGATAGTGATGTATGTAGAATTGCAGTCCAGTAATTAAAGCAAAGGTAACAAAGTACCTGACCAAAACACCACATGGTTTTTTCTAATATATGCAGTGATAAACGCAAGAGAAAGCAAGTTTCAGACGAGGTGCAGTACCAAATGCATGATTATTAGCAAAATCCAAAGATGTCACTTACTTCAGGAATAACCCAAAGAGACAACTTCGCATATAGAAGATCTATCGAAACACCATTAAATTTGAATCTCATCACAGGAACGTGAGCATCAGGTACAGGGTGCAGTTCTGAGACTTCACTCATTTCAGACAGCATTCTCTGTAGTTCACCAAAGAAATCTTCCTGAATGCAGTTAGAGAAAAAGTCCTTAGTTCATCAAACAACAAGAATTAAACAATGGCAAAATTGTAGCAATGGAGGTCATGAAAGCAGATCGCACTTCTCTTGTTGCATGTCTAGGTCCCACGCATAGTGTATCTATATCTGCACCAGGGCCATGCACCTAAAAATATAAAAAAAGAAGAAAAGAAAAGTTGAACTTTACTGTAAACTCAATCGGGACATCAGAACAGTGCAAAGAAAGAAAAACTCATAAATATGTAGGTAGTTATAGGAATGTGATTCAAACAATACGTTTCTTTAACCAAATAGAATTCCCACAACCCAGCAAATACTCATCTTGTCATGGAAAGACTGACCCAATTACAAACTTACATCAAATAGGACATAACTTCAGGTACATGCTCACCTCAAGCTCTGTAGCAGAAGCTTGATTCCAACATTCTAGACCTTGTTATAGTTTCAAGCAAAACCATTCAATAACAAAATCACCCCCACCCCCTCTTCCACATCTCAAACAGCATTTCCAGGATTAAAATAGGTACAAGAAACCTATGAGGAAGAGCCAAACCGTAGAGGTGCGCAACAAGAATAAGTGATAGATATCTATGGAAAAGAAGAATCAGGGGATTAAAGCCAAGAAACAAAACTAGCAAACAAGCTCCTATCAAATGAAAATTTAAGATGTGTGCAAAATATTATTGCCAATTTTAACCCCTTAACATGAACATACTAAATCACACCACTATTCTCTTCCTCCCTCACGAGCATCATATGATTATATCCTTTCATCCATCATAAAATTTAATTCATAACAGTGCACCAAAAACAAACCAAATATCTTCCAAAGCATTATAACAAGGAGTCCTGACAACTTTAAAGTTATTAATCCTGATAAGTAACTCTCTTTTAATAGGATAAGAGGAAGGTTATCGTACCCCAAGCCGATAAGAACCAAATGTGAATATTTTTGCATTTGCTTCTTGAATTAGTTGCTCATTCAGCCCCTTTGAACGGCTTATTGACTTGGCCCATATCTTCACAGTCTGCCACAATACGACATAATAAACTGCATCAGAATTTGATTCGACAGATGCAACAGTTCTCTCTTACATGACACATACAATGAAGCAACAGCAAATGCATTGGCAAAAACAGTATATCACTTTGCAGAAAGAAACAAAAGGAAGTTGAGACAGAGCTCAAGGCACAACATATCTTTTGAATTACTTTTCATTTGCCTAAGCTAACAGACATTAAATGAAGGACCTAACCTGGTCCAGCCTGCCGAGCACTTCCTCTCTACTCACAGCCTCCTCTTGACTCTCGTACAATCCAGCATCTTGCAAAAACTAACATACCAGAATTCACAAATTAATAAACTGTCAAAGAACAATCAAGATTCATGCAGCCAAAGTAGACAATCTGGAAAAAGGAAGAACCTTTTCGAGCTCGCGGGTCTTTATCACATCATACTCTGTTGGTCCACTCAAAGAAATGGGTTCTGTGATACCCAAGAGCTGGCCACTACCACGATTGCTTAATAAGGGACTCCCCATTTAGAAATTGGGTACCTCAGATTTTCCCTCAAATACTCACTTTTTTGTGTTCTTTTTTCCTCTTTAAATTTTTTTTCCCCTTTCCTTCTTTGTTCAGAGTTTCTTTCACGGAGTGGCAGGGAAACGTTAGCACAAATTTAGAGTATATTACCAATTTCCCTACAAGAGAATCCAAAAGGAACTCAACAAGCAAGAAAAAGATAATCGCAATGAACTAGTCGTCACTTGTACAGAGCGTGGAGGAAGCAATCCACTTGGAAATTGAACCACAAACTACAAAAAAAAAAAATTGCAACTTTCAACAAGAAACCCACGAGAAGGGAAAACCCCAACAGGGTATTATAAACCCGAGATTGCTTTCCTATCGACTAAGCAACTGAATACAATTGATCTCGCTCCTCCTCCTCCTCCTCCTCCTCCTCCTCCTCCTCCTCCTCCCCCCCCCCCCCCACAAAAAGTAAACCCTAATGGAAGAGGAGCGAGCAAAACGATGACCCAGAACGGAGAAGAGCCTCCACCGATCAAAAGGGCTTCGAGATCTCGATCGTTCCCTGCCGTCGCCGCAGAATCTTGAGCCACGAGCGGGTTCGAATTCCCCCCGATTTTCAGCGGAAATTACAACAACCTGCGAGGTCGGTAGATAACGCAGTATCAAATTGAGAGGTACGGACAACTGGGGGGGGAGAGAGAGAGAGAGAGAGAGAGATAACGATGATGATGTCGTGACGAAGATACGTGGTAGAAGAGGGAGAAGGAGAAGGAGAAGGAGAAGAGTTGCGAGGGCGGGCGTTTCCGGTGAACTTAACCGCGAAGTTTATAGGTGTCCGTGTCCGTATCACCTCCTCCTCGAACTTTGTTTTAACGCGGAATATTATATAAATTCCGTTTTCCTCTCTGTCGAAAAATTGCAGAAATTTCGCTAGATAAGAGGGAAAAAGCGGAGAAATTTCTAAATTTGAAAGAAAAGGTTATTGAGAAAAAAAAATTATTGACAAACACTTATTAAATAAATCATTAAGGTAATTCTACTTTGATTTTCTTCATGCGATATAATTTAAATTAAGTCTTCTGGCTTACTAATAAAAAATCGATGGACGACGCGAATTACGTGACAAAAATCTGTTTGAAGTAAGAACGTCATCTAATCTTGATCAGAAATAATATTCCACCAATCATTGAGGCTACCAGTAAATCTGCTCTTTACGTTGAAAACATTTGAATAAGCATTTCATATAAATGCTTAAATTATTCTACGCCCTTAGAGCTGATCCAAATCTAAAGCAAGAATTTATGTCTTCTATCCCAAAGGATATTGGTTAAGTTGTGGAAAGATCCCTTCAAAATAAGCAAAGAAGAATTGCTTATGTCTCGATAAGAGAACTGCAGCAGGAGAAGAAGTCAAACATTCCTGAACCTTCTTAGGAACCTGTTCTTCCCATATGGTTTCAAATCTATTAGAGGCTTTTTTGCGAGATCAATGTCGACAAAAGCTGTCGGTTATTGCTACAATTGATCCATCTTAGCAAAATACCCTTTCCAGCTCTGAAACAGCCTCCTTTTCTTCAAAGAAACCTTATTTTCTGACCCTGAAACATCAAATTTCCCCAAACCTATTATTTTTATGGCCAATCCCCTTAAGGCAGATATGGAATCACAATCATCTGAGCCAGAAGTAGTAAACATTCATAATCAAAACTCTTGTTATGAGTTTTCGACCTCCAAATATTATTTCACTCTTGATGATCTTCCATATACGAAATGGCAAAAAGATTACAGGAATTTCATGTTTGGCTTAGCACTAGAGCCCTCACTATTGAAAGTCGGTATGATATACTAATTGAGTTCATCAATAAATAGATCAGGTAAATATATTTCCATTATTATTTGGAAGACCAGACTGCTGAAATGGAAATGCAACGTAAGCAAATTAAACTCCTTTAGGAAGGAGAATTTATTCCTACACTGAATCCATTTTCTCAAACTTTGAATCCAACCCAAATGGAAAATCTCTCCTCCAAAAGTCACTTCAGTTGCCTCAATCATTGCAAAAGCCTCAAAAGAAAGTCGGAGTGATATTGTTACACTTTGAAATCATATTCGCGAAATGGAAAAACAAAAGAAGATGCAAATCAGGGGAAAACGAAGACAAGACTTGTGGCGGGTATGCTATCCCATACACAAATAGCTCTCCAAACCTTTATAAAAGAGACTGCCTTTTAACCACCAAGTCCCTCTTCGAATTTTCATTCTCACCTTAGAACTGCTTTAAAATAACAGAATTATGATGCACATGTTTCATATCATGATAAGTACAGAGCATACTACCAAGCCTAATCAATGCACATACATTTGTTTAGAGAATCATACAAGGCAGAAAGCTCTGTTACCAAAAAGAGGGACTAAGATGCAAATCAGGAAAGACGAAAACAAAGCTTGTGGTAGGTACACCATCCCACACACAAATAGCTCTCTAGGCTTTTATAAAAGGAACTGCCTTTTAGCCACCAAGCCCCTCTTCGAATTTTGATTCGCACCTTACAACTGCTTTAGAGTAGCAGAATTCTGATGCACATGTTCCATACCATAGTAAGTGCAAAGCATACTACTGGGATTAATCAATGCACGTACATTTGTTTAGAAAATCATACCAGACAAAAAGGTAAAAGCAAAGATTTAGGGATTCATAACACAAATTTTATTTCTCGAGAATTTTTTCTAAGAGCATATCGTGCCTCTAAAAATTACAGGTATGGCCTTTTATAGGCACGAATATAAACATTTTTACAAACAACTACACAAATGATCAATTATTGGCAAAGTTCTAGAAATCACCAATAATTTGACACTCCTCGACCGGCCATAAAGGCTTTTACAACTAACAAATGACAAGGAAAACTCTAACATGTGACAATAAAGATTGACAAGCGACACATACGACTTTTACAGATGACTAAAACACCTTTAGGCAACAGTTTTTCTTCATTTCAACACGTTTTTCTTCTTGCTACAATGTTGCTATAGTACCAAATAGTGCCAAACACTATTCAGTAATTTCCGAAAATTGAGCTAGTTTTTCAAACACGACAAGCTGGGTTTTTTCAACACGCTTGGCAACGCTTCAGAGATCATATTTATGGATAGGTTCTTCAGTGTTGTCATCATCAGAGCTGTCCAAACTACCTCCGTCTTTTTGTTTTCTGTAATCACTGAGGATTCATTCAATTTTTGCAATCTCTAGGTCCACATCTTCATGAAGTTCCGAAGACTTTTGCTTTTTTTGTGAAGACTTTGGAACGTCTGCAGAACTTGAAACAATATTAGCGGAACTTGATGGCATGCGTGGCTAAGGAAAATTCTCTAGTTGCAATGGCAGATTATCTTTGTCATCGCCTAGATTGAGTGCTAGTTGTAGCTCACTGTAATCATTTGGGTTTTGCGATGATGGTCCTCCCCATAGATCCTATGACTGAGAGGCTTGGGATGAGGACAGGGCCTCTTGAGATGAGGATGAGGCAACTTTATCCAAAGTAGCAACAACATCCATATCTACTTGCATGTCTATGCCATAATATTGTCCCAATGCTATATCAATTATCGCCTGATAGTTGTGATCAGTTGGATGATCCCAAGACATATTGCTAGAACTTGCTGGGCATACTTCTATGATTGTATCGACATAGAAATCTCTGAAGTTCTCTACATTCTTGGGGAAGTGTCGAGATTTTGCATGGAAGGATTTTGTAAAACTTTTTCTGGAACTGGTTGAGATTTATAAGTAGTTACTTCTACATCGGATGGAGTTTTGCTCACGTCTCCATTTGGACAATTTACAGGCTCTAAACTGCTCCTGAAACATGCATTTCTAAGCTCCCAATGGTTTGAACCAATTAAGCATGTCACCTAAATGCTTATACTTCTTTTCTCCTAAAAGAATTCTATCAATAATGAAAACAATTCTGATTGTTGGAAATTCAGTGGCTATGGCATAAAAGATTGAACAAATACCAACAAAACTACTTGAATTCCTTTGGGAATTCATTTTCAAGATTGATAGAGATAGGATGAATAAAATGATATTCTGAATACAGCCCACTGGGTCTAAGACTTAATCCTCCGAACCTACTGAAAATCAGCAGTTGATATTTCCACATTAATGCTGGCAGATTTTCAAAATGGATGTTATTCTAGATGTATTCAGGAGCTTCTGGCAAATACTGCTTGCTTGGCCAAGAAGGTTTCATCTTGGTGGGTTTGAATCCATCGAATGGATTTCGCGATACATACATGTTTATGGATGTGACTGGTGCAGCATATTCTTTTAGCCGTGATAAGAAATCAACAAGCACATTTTTTTTCTTGCTATATGCTTGGTTTCAAATGAATATTTTGAAAACCATTCCACCCATCTGAGGAGTTGAGGATGAGAAATTTGCTTTTGTTTGAACTTCAACATCTTGGTGAACAAGGACATATCTAGTTCCACTAGAAAATGATGGCCAATAAGATGGAATTCAAACTTCTTGATGTCATATTTTACCGCTAAGATTTTTTTGAAAGTTGAGTGGTAATGCATTTCACTTAGCGTAAATCTTCCACTTTTGTGTCCACAGATTTTACGCTTGCCATCAATTTCTTCGAATAGGACAGCAACCCAATATTCTTCGCTGGCATCTGCTTGCAGAACTCTCTTCCTAGTAAAAGGAATTTGTAAGGGAAAAAGATGTTGCATGACTTCCTTAAGGCGTCTGACTGATTTAGTTTGCTGAGGTACCTATGAAGGGGCATCCTTTTTTAGCATCTGCTGAGTGAACTTGCCAAGTTGGTGATTTTTGGAACAAAGTCTCTGAAATAATTAACTATCCCAAGAAACTGTTGGATCTATTTAAGAGAAAGAATTTCATCAGAAAATTTCTATAATTCTTCAATAATATGGGGACCATGATAATATATCCCATCCCTAAGATGCATTCCGAGGAATTCAATTTCACGTTGGGCAATAATCATCTTCTTTTGGGATAGCATGATGTCATATTTATGGACCAGTTCAGCAAATTGGCTTAGTAATTTACAATGATAATCCTCATCAGCATTGTAAAAGAGGATGTCATCAATGTAAATTTGGGCATTGGCCAAAATAGGCTGAAAGTTTTTGCACATGCTCTAAGAAGGGTTTGGATGATAGGATCTAATATATGCATCTGGATGGCAAAAAATCATTGAATATCCACAAACTTTTTGAATTGTCCTTTGAACTGAAGTCCATTAGACAAAATTATAAGTTTGGAAATTTGAGTCAAAATATCCCATCAAATGATGATATCTTTGTCTAGTGAACTAGAGCTAAGGATTTTAGTGGCGAGGGAACACTATGGAAAGAATTGAACGGTAATAGGTTTGCTTCGAACTCTTGTAGCAAAAGTGTCTCTAGAAGTAGAATTAAAATATCGGGTGTATGAAATCCAGTATTTTTCTGGAAGATTTTTTGTGTCAAGAATCGAAGCACTTGTCATGTATAATTATATAAACAAACATACGTGCGCAACTAGAGGGTATTCCTTTCTTTTAAGGAAGATAACGATATAGGCGAAATTGGGGATGCGAGGCGTGTAAGCACAATCACGTTAAAATTAAGAATGTCTCCGTGGAGCCCCATCCAGGATAGGGACGGGCTGTGGAGGCCCTCATAGGAGGGCAAGCTCACTTCCTTTCACCAAGGATCCAATAATGTTGTAATGAAAATATGAAAGAAAAGAAGAAGAGGAAAGTTGTGAGTGTAGACATTTATAAGTGTCTGTGTCAGTACTACCGCCTCCTCCTCGAACTCTGTTTTTATCGCTAATATAAAGAAATTAATATATTTTAGTTGGCCCACAGTTTATTGACTTAAACTTTTGAGTGAATATGGGTCTAACTGGATATGTTAATGGACTTCGACTTGAGCTCCCTCTTGGTGATCTCCTTAAGCGAAAGTATTGAGGTTCTAATATGTGTTCCTTGACAAATTGGTATCAGAGCTAATGGTAAATTGGTGGGGGTTCCAAATCTAGTCTGGTGTTTGGTGGATGAAATTGGGTGTTTACGGACGGTGGGCGTTGTGGTGTAACAATGCATGCTTCGTGACAAACTTCATAATTCGAGATTAGTGGGAGCTCCAAATCCTATTCCAGTGTTTGCTAGATGAAGTTAGGCGTGATTTCCAGGAGATGAGTGTTATGGTGTAACAATGCAGATCCAATGACAGACTTTATAGTTCGATCTAGAAAAAAACATCTTCATGCACAAGGATACCTGGATTAAGAGAAAACATATCTAACATTGAGCTAGCACATGAATGGGAGATTATTAAGATACAGGTGTAAGTTTTGTTAAAAAAATTCCACATCGAAGAATTAATGTGGTATAAAGCAATTAATATATTTTAGCTAACCAATAACTCATAGGCTAAGTTTTTAAGTGAACGTAAGTTTAACTAAATATGTTAATAGATTTAGACTTGAGCTCCCTCCTAGTAATCTCACCAAGAGAAAGATATCAAGTTTCTATTGCGCGTTCACAATACAATATTATATAAATTTCATTTTGCTTTTACCGGAAAATTTTAGAAATTTTGTTAAATAAGAAAAAAAAAAGGAGAAGCTTCTAAATTTGAATTAAAAGGTAATTTTACAATTTCTAATATTATGATTTTTTCTTGCAATATAGAATAAAGGGATAATGACACAAACAGTTTCTAAACTTTAGCCCAATGTGCAATTTATTCTCTGAACTTTTAATTTGTTTAATGTACTTCTTAAACTCTAGGTTAATATTCAATGTAGTCCTTGAACTTTTATTTTGTTCAATGTCATCTCTGAATTTTTGGTACATGTTCAATTAAGTCCCTAAATTTTATGAAAATGTTCAATGTAATTCATGAACTTGAATTAATCGAAAGGACTGCATTGAACATTTTTATATAGTTCAAGGACCGAATTGAACATGTACTAAAAGTTCAGGAATAACATTGAATAAATTAAAAGTTTATTGACCAAATTGAATATTAGGTCAAAGTTCAATGACTGTTTGTGTCATTTTCCCTATAATAAATGCTTCAATCCTAAGAAAGACCTTAAGGCTTCACCTTAAATCTTGGTTGGACTTTGAGATCTTAAGGATGTAAAGCAACTAGAGAATATTCCCTCTACTTAGGGAAGACAAAGTTATAAGGAGGATTGGACGTAAGAGACGTGCAGACACTGCACGTTAAAATAAAGAATGCAACTGTAAAACCCATCCCACAGGATAAGGAGAGGCCGCAGAAGCCCTTGTAGGAGTGTAAGCTCCCTTCTTTTGGTGAGCTTACTCTTAACCAAACACCAACAATCCAACAATATCATGATGAAGATACTACGAAGAAGAAGAAGAGAGTTATAAGGGTAGGCGTTCCCGGTGAACTTAACTGCGAAAAGTTTATACGTGTCCGTGTTAGTACCTTCTCTTCCTCCTCGAACTCTATTTTAACGCTAATGCAATATTATATAAATTCTATTTTCCTTTTGTAGGAATATTATAGAAATTTCGTTAAATAAGGGAAAAAAATGGAGAAGCTTCTAACTATGAAAGAAAAGGTTAGTGAGAAAAAAAATTATGACAAACGCTCATTGAATAAATAATTAAGGTAAAAACACAGTTTCTAATATTTTGATTTTTTTCGTGCAATATATAATAAATGATTCAGTTCTAAACAAGACCATAAAAGGCTTTATGGATTTCGTCTAAAGCTCGGGATCTCCCAATATGCAAAGCAATTATAGGATATTCCCTCCTCTCAAATAAGACAAAAATATGGTGGGAATTGCACGTGCAAGACGTGCAGGTAACGAAACATTAAAATAATAAACGCATCCATAAAACCCGCTTCACATGATGGAGAGAGGTCATAAAGGCTCTCGTAGAAGCGCAAGAACCCTTCCATTGGTGAGATTACTATTAACCAAACGCCCAAGATCAAATAATATCGTGATGAAAATATGAAGGAGAAGAAGAGAAGAATTGCGAGGGTGAGCATTTCAAGTAACCGCGAAAAGTTTATAGGTATCCGTGTAAGTACCTCCTCCTCTTCGAACTATTTTAACGCTAATGCAATATTATATAAGTTTCGTTTTCCTTTTGCTGAAAAATTACAGAAATTTTATTAAATAAGGGAAAAAAAACAAAGAAGCTTCTAAATTTTGAAAGAAAAGGCTATTGAGAAAAAAATTATTGACAGGCACTCATTAAATAAAAAAATTAATGTAATTCTACAATTTTTAATATTTTAAGTTTTTTCGTGCAATATTTAATAAATGATTCGATCATAAGCAAGACCTTGAAAGGTTTCGTCTTGGATCTCGTTAGAATCTCGAGATCTTCAGGATGTAAAACAACTAAAAGGTATTCTCTCATCTCAAGAAAAACAAAGATATGAGGAATTGGAAATGTGAGGTATACGGCTACTGGCACATTAAAATAAAAAATGTATTCATGAAGTCCGTCCCACAAGATGGAGATAGCCATATTAAAATAAAAAATGCATTTATGAATTCCGTCCCACAAGATGGGATATGCAGGCTCTAGGAGCGCAAGCACCCTTCTTCTTTTGGTAAGGTTGCTTTTTGCCGAACAGTAATGATCCAATAATGTCATGATGCAGATATGAAGGAGAAGAAAAAGAAGACAGTTGCAAGGGCAGTCATTTCTAGTGAACTTTATCGTGGAAAGCTTATAGCTTATGTCATGATGAAGATAATAAGGAGAAGAAAAAGACGACAGTTTCAAGGGTAGTCATTTCTAGTGAACTTTATCGTGGAAAGATTATAGGTGTCTCTATCATTACATCCTCCTCTCAAACTCTGCCTTAACGCTAATGCAATGTCATATAAACCATCCTTTCCTTTTGCAGAAAAATTGCAGAAATTTCGTTAAATGAGGGAAAAAAAAATGGACAAGCTTCTAAATTCGAAAGAAAAGGTTATTGAGAAAAAAATTATCGACAGGCACTCATTAAATAAATAATTAAGGTAATTTTACAATTTTTAATATTTTGATTTTTTTCATGCAATATATAATAAATGATTGGAAAATTGAGCTACTCTCATTAAAAAAATTATTTCTAATGTTTGGAAAATTTATAAAAATGAATCAATGGAAAATCTATACTTAAATTTACGAATATGATTTCCTCTTTAAAAAATGAAAATCGTTTTTTAATATATGACTAGTTATTGACGCTTTAACCACAAATTATACACTTGAGCACAAAAACTCCAAAACTTGTTTCCTGGTCCTTTGACAGCGAGGCTGGGTCTACCGAGGGCAAGCCCGGACCTATCAAGGCATTGCCCATGACCCCAATGCCCATGTTTAGGACTTCGACGGTTGTGCCCAAGACTCTTGCACCGAGGCTTGGGTCCATCAAGGCTGGGCACGAGACTTCCGTGCTGGTGCTAAGGACATCACCCACGCTAGGTCTTGAGACCCCAAGGCTTGAGTCCATAGTGGCGGGCCCGAGTCCAATGAGGCTGTGCCTTGAACCCCGGATCCCTAACGCTGTGCCCAGGTCCATTGAGGTTGGCCCAAGACCTCGGTGCCCATGCCTAGGTCCTCGGTGCCCGCACCCAAGCTTATTGATGCCGAGCCTGAATCCATCAAGTTCAGACCCAGGACCCTAGTGCCTATGCTTGGATCCATCCAAGCTAGGCTTAGGACCCCATCGCCCGTACCCAGGTCTATTGAGGCCAGGTCTCAGACCCCAACACTTGAAATCAAGGCGCTAGGAAGTCAGGCATTAGCATCAGCTTCTTGAGCTCGACTTCGCTGGACTCGGAATTGTGCCCATGCTCGTGCTAAAAAGCCAAGGATTCAAGCGCCGAAACCCCTTTTTCTATGCCCGGTTCCTCAACTACCTTTACACAAGTCTAGTGTTCAAATAGTGTGTGCCCATTTAGTAAAATCAAATCAAAATTTCCTTCCCAAGCGATGGAAAATATTTTCCAATTCATTCTTAGGTCTTAGCTACATCATAAAATATTGTCATTTACCCGGAAAACATTTTCCAGAAAATATCACATTTTTGACAAAACAAACGAATATCAAATGTACTTATCATAAGTTTTGAGGTAAAAGTGGGTTGGCTTAATTGATAAGGTTTGAACTCTCTGCACATAGTGCACAGGTTCATATCTCATTGCCAGTAGTCTTCCTTGGTAGGCGATATGTATATCCATTATAAGACCTTCTAGACCTATAACATACCCATACTTTGGCCGGCTAATTCCAAAAAAAAAATAGGGATAAACTTTAGGTTGAGTAACAATTCTGGCTCAATTTTTTTTTCTTGTAAAAAAGCATCAACTTTTGGTTGAGTGATAATTCTAACTCCAACTTTTTTTTTGTCTCATAAAAAATCACCAACTTTTACCCTTATCCCAAATCTGACCCCCCATTAACTCTCTATCTAAAGTCACTTTTGTTTGAGAAAAAAATGTTATGGTCGTGAGCTTGGCAGATTTCGTCCATGGTGTCTGTCAACGAGCGATGGTCTATAATAGGGGTAATCGATTTCAGGGTGGGTTGGGTCTAGACCTGGAACCTGAAACCAAGCTTGTTATAACCGGTTTCTAATTTTTGGAACCTGAAACCTACCATGTTTTTCCTAGATCCTGTTTTGGAACCGATCCTATTTTTCCGATACGATTTCAGGGTCTACCCGAGAACCTATTTTTTTTTTCCCTTTTTATGGTTTTATTTTTTTCTAGCAAAATAATATAGGTAGTAATGAAATGATTTAAAGTAAAAGATCTACCAGATTGGCGAGCCAAAAAGGCAAAAAAAACACACGCACAGTACGAACACCAAGATGACTGAACCCTAGCCCTCGTCAACACGCAGGCAGGCGATGAGCAGGGTTGCGTTCTTATGGCAACTGAGGAGGCACTTGCGAATAGAGAAATCGTGAGAGACAAAAGAGGTTGCAAAGAGAGAAGAGAGAAACTATGAGGGACGGATTGAGTAGTCGAGTAGGGTAACGGAATCTAGGATTTTTACATTTTTTTACATTATCTCAAAACTGGTTCTAAAATCGGTCCGGGTTAGTTTTTACTTGGAACCGGAAATCGGACCAATTATAACCTATTCCTAAAAAATGGAACCAGGTCCCAGATCGGTTCTTGTTAGAACCGGCTCCTGAACCTGTTTTTCAGGTGGGCCGATCCGATTTCCAAGTAAACCCGGTCCGGTTGCACATCCCTAGTCTATAGCTTCATATTACGACAAAATGACAAAGTCTAACCAAAGAGATTCAATTTAGAGATCTTTTTGACTTGCTAGTGAAGTGAAGGAAACGAATAGTTTTATCGTTATTCTTCAAGTTGTGGCTCAAAGAAGAAGATAATGAATAGTGTTTTAAATTCAGCCAGTAAACCATGTTGATTTATTGCTGAGGTTGAATCGTCAAGTTGGCTAATCAATGGTTCTAAGTCGAGGGGAGCCAGAATTGGGATTTAAGTAACGGTTTGTGATTTTTTATTAGACAAAAAAAAAGTTGGGGCATGAATTGTCACTCGACCTAAAGTTGATGCTTTTTTACGAGACAAAAAAAAGTTCGGGCCATAATTATCACTCAACCTAAAATTTATGTTTTTTTTGGAATTAGGCCATACTTTGGCATAGGGTAACTTCCTCTCCTCCTAAACTTCCAAATATAAAAAGTAAATAAGTTTCAAAAGGCTTGGTAGAAAGGCCATCTCCAAAAAACTATTTGTATGATTTTTACCCCGACATATGAAACTTTCTACACGAAACATGCTTAATCTATGCCATGTAATTATATATTTGGAAAAGTGTACTAAAAGTCCTAAACTTTGTCACAAAAATACAACTAAATTCTAAAACTTAAGTTCTAAAATTTATCAAATTGGTACAATCAAGTCCTTCCGTTAACTACATCTAACTTAGCTAACTGAAAATATTGACAATGCTTTTTTTAAATATTTTCTCTCGTACGTGATGATGACGTAATTAAAATATGAAATATAAAACGAAAACAGTGTGGTCCACATCTAATTTTTTATACAAAATTTATTAGGTCAATATCACGAAAAACCTCAAACCGAAATATCCATGATAAATTTACCCAAACTAATTTTTTGACTAAGAAAAATCCCAAATTGGTATACTTGTGATAAATTTACCACAAGCTAATTTTTTTATCGTAAAATCCCCAAATTGATTCACATGTGACAAATTTACTCAAAACTAATTTTTTGACCATTAAAAACTCTAAACTGATAATCTTGTGATAAATTTACCCTCCGTTAGCGAACCAATTTAGGGTTTTTCATAGTATTTACCCTATGGATTTCCACGTGAACTTGCCACGATAACCATGTGCCATCCACGTCAACAAATTT
The DNA here is from genome assembly GCA_024500025.1 of Syzygium aromaticum. Classification (NCBI taxonomy): domain Eukaryota; kingdom Viridiplantae; phylum Streptophyta; class Magnoliopsida; order Myrtales; family Myrtaceae; genus Syzygium; species Syzygium aromaticum. Next base: position 20,355,880 of record CM044895.1, read on the forward strand.
AATAGTAGAATTTAACAGAAATTAACGGAAGGTAAATTTATCATAGGTATACTAATTTGAAGTTTTTAGTGATCAAAAAGTTAGTTTTGGATAAATTTGTCACAAGTATACTAGTTTGAGATTTTTTTTGTGAAAAAATTAGTTTGAGATAAATTTATCATAGGTGTACCAGTTTGGGATTTTTGTGGTCAAAAAATTATATTTTGGTAAATTTGTCACAAGTGTACCAATTGGAGTTCTTCGTAGTATTAACCCAAATTTATTTAAATTAAATTAAACTATAAGCTAAAAAAAATGGAGAGTTGGTAACCATGCAGCGAGGGCTACAATTGCTGGGGCCAGCGACCCCTGCCAGCCATTCCCCAACCATCGCTGGCCCTTCCAGGGGATGGTGAAACGGTGGCGACGTGGGCTTTCCAGCCCTCACCACCTGGTTTCCAATTCTCCCTTTATGTTTATTTTAAAGTTAGCTTATTATTTTATTTTATTTATTTTAAATAAAATTTACATAAAAATTAGATTTAGACCAAAAAGATGTCATTTTAGTCATGTCATTGCTACGTAGGAGAGAGCAAATTTTAAAAAAAGCCACATCAATCAAGTTAGACAAAGTTAGCAAAATGACTTAATTGTGGTTTGGGGTTTTCATGATCAAAATATTAGTTTTAAATAAATTTGTCATAAGTGTACCAATTGGAGTTTTTCATAATATTAACTCATATTAAATTAAAATATAAGCTAAAAAAAAAAGAAATGGAGAGTTGGTAACCATGCAACGAGAGCTGCAATTGCCAGGGCCGGCAACCCCTACCAGCCAATCCCCCACCATCACTAGTCCTTCAGGCGATGGTGGAATGGTGGCGATGAGGGCTTTCTAGCCCTCACCGCCTGGTTTCAGTTGTCCCTTTTTGTTTATTTAAAATTTAGCTTATTATTTTATTTAAATCTAAAAACTAGATTTAGACCAAAAAGATATCGCTTTAGTCATGTTATCACCACATAGGAAAGAGAACATTTTAAAAAAAGCCATGTCAATCAAGTTAAACAAAGTTAGCAGAATAACTTGATTGTATCAATTTGACAAATTTTACACTTTAATTGCACTATTTGCAAGTTTTAACACTCAATTGCACTTTTGTGATAAATTTAAAGCACTTATCCCTTATTTATTAATATATCTTCAAAGTACCTATAGAATATATTAATGTTAAAAAAAATTAATTTTCACAGCATTAATCGAACATATTGATGTCATGAAGGCAATCCTTTCAAACCTCATCTCATAATGCTACCGTAAATAGAAACTTGAATACAGAAACATTACAAAAGCATGAAAAGAAACAAGAGATCAAATCAATGAATCTTCATCACATCAGTGGATCAAAACATCCGACAACATTCACTAGCAAAGGAAATAATGTACAGTTTGTCGCTGCTGCTATTCAATGTCACGGGCGAAAAAGGTACAAAATTACATAAGAAAATAAAAAAGAACAAGCAGCATTCGTTAGAGATAGCAGCTATACAACGTCCACCTAAAAGCTGCTTAATTTCCTTCTGAAGAAAGATAAATGATATGTAGACGGACAGACGATAATTTCCCCTCGGTTCACCGGTCGACATACTTAGATATGCTCCCCCTTACTTAAACAAATTCTTTACATACACTCGTTGTGCATCACTGCGATGTCCAAAGCAATTTTTAGATTCTCCGAGCAGCAGCTTCGGTGTCTCAATGAAGCCTAGCTTTTTGAAAAAGAGCCCAAGCACAAATTGTAACTGGATTGAGTCATGCCGTTGATTCTCCTTCCCTTCTAATCAGCTCCTGCAGCAACATGACAAGAGCAAACGAGTATCGACACACTTCCAGTTCCATGTAAATGTCAAGGGGTAGCATCCCCAAGGGAGTAATAAAATCCTGGTGAGAAGGACGGCCTAATTGAGCGAAGCAAGCATACCATCAACCCTATTTACATAACTGTTTTCTTTGATGTGCATAACTCAATAAGATTGCAGAGCGATGATTGAGCTAGTGCACTAGATCTTCTACGACCTTTGAAATCTAACTTTCTTTGTGAAGTCCAGAGCGCACACAATAGGCCCCCACATCAATGCTGAATTGAAAAACTTTCAGGGATATGAAGTTTTCAGGATTAGGAACCAAGTGTTTCTTTCATATTCAAAAGGAGTTAATCTTTTCCGTTCAGAGGGACTTAAACTTTTAATGAATCCAAATGATTCTTTAGGTGAACTATGGAGCTGAATTTGCATTTGTTAGCTCCAGAAAATAAACTAAATGATTGCATAATAATGGAATATTTACCGATCTGGTAGCAACTACTGATTGTTGTTGCCTCTCCTTTTTCTCACGCAAGCACTCTCCACACCAACTGGAGAAATCCTTTTGATACTTCTTCATCTCCCTAAATATTGAACTGTGCCAATAAAACCAAAGGGTTGAGAGCACATAGAGCAAACTCTGAATTCATACGCAGTAAAAAGTGAAGTGAAGTGCCAGCACATTTTATGTGAGCTGACAAGATTCCAGCAGTTTTCTGACGCCCTGAACAGAGAAAGAAATGAAAGGGACCAGTATAAGGAATATCCTTCCTTGACTGGCTCTCTATCAAATGTCCAACTTTGACAACTGTGTCTGCCTAGCCTTGTAATCAATCACACAAGGAAAGCAAGTTGATGAATCTAAACCAGTATAGTGTAGTATCCATGAGTCAACGTAGATGGAGAGAAGGAAGGTAGCTATCAGCAGACCCTCAGCAGTCAGTGGATACCCTAATGATCTATTCAATAATCAATACCCCAGGCATGACTATCTAAACCAACATAACAGGACCTCCCATGGATTGAGATGCAAGTGGGGAGAGAAAGAGAGAGAGAGAGAGAGAGAGAGAGTATAAACCAGTGTATGCCCAGCTGCAACGGAACATTTACCAGAAGTGAATGTGGACAAACTTTAATCTCACCATGAACGATATTAATACACCTCAAAACAATTTCGAAGAACTTATTATCCAGTTATCACAGTTTATCATCAGTGAACCCATCAACAAAGATAGCTGATTGCTTCTAACTCTTCAAGTCTTCCATTACTTTAATCTACCCTGCCTTAAGCAGTCCAATAAAGGAAAGAAGGAACAATGAAATCCTTAACACACCAATGGCTCAACAAAAGAAGGAAGTGAAAACTACCTTCTACACCACAGGAGTAGATTAATCCTGTGACCAGAAGTTGTGGCCCAAGCACCATGTCGGTGACGACCACGATGAAGCACCGCTCGCCCAGGTACATGGCTATAGTCGAAAATCTCCTAATACGAGAAACAAACAATGCCAAGTAAGAGTATCAGTACAAGAACAAGGAGGCAAGAAAATATCCAAGTGACGAACAAGGTACACATAACTTGCCAAAGTGAATGACATTATAAATTAAAAACGAGCATAAAAGCCTGAATATCAATGAAAAGGGATGCGTGTGCATATGCAAGTAGGCATACGTGTCCATCATATAAATATCAATGTGTGCAACAAGTTAAGTGATGAAACAATGTGATCGGACCGGAAGAATCCAGACCTTTATACTTGAACCCGCTTGCTTTACCAGCAAGCAATGGTGATGGATATTTGTACTTTACCGAATGCATCATGTGCTTGTGGCTTGTTCTAAAATTACAGACTTAACATGCATCTCTGTGGAAATACAAAGTAAGCAAAATCAAATGAAATGTACATAAAACATAACTCTAAAACAATAAATCAATTCAACGACGTTTGGTTACATATATAACCTACTTCTTATGCAACAACTAACACAAGCAAAGGTATCAGGCTATGGTCTAAGCTTGTCTAGGTGGTGTGGCCCATGGCTACTCAAGCTAAGATCATGACACACCGCGCAAATCTAAACTTTGCTGTATATCAATTGCTTGTCCATCTTAAGTGATCCAGAGGCTCGTGGTTAAAGCCATAGTGAACAAAGTGCAATGCCAGGAACAGAAATGGAGAAATGTTTCACAGAGATCAAAAGACAAATTAAAGGCAGGTTAATACTGATTGGCATGTTTGTATTGTACAATTAAGAGGACAATACAATTCCACTGCCTCTGAAAAGAAAATTTTAGTTGCCCAGGATAGCTGAATTAAACCATTGATAAATCAAGAGGAAGTAGGGCCTCTATCCTAAGCAATGGCTTGTTTAAATAGTAAGATAACAAAATCCTGTTCACATTCTACAAGTTGATTCGTATTTAACAAGCGATGTACCTCTGAATGGGTGCCTGTGTTCACATGCTTATCACACCGTGTACCCCGGAAAAACAGCTCTCCACCAGAAAATTGCTTACCCAAGCACACATTTAGAGTTACTTCTGAGTCATCAACATGAAAACCTGCAAGTGTAAAAGAAACTGAGAAAGTCAGCCATCCATTAGGAAAAGTTTAAGCTTAAAAATTGCATATATGATGTATGATGATTTCCTGCAATTTCCCACGTCAATAAGTAGCGCACTGCATAATTTTTTGAAACTTATCATATGAGCTACAAAGAATAGTTTCCATAATTCCCCAATCAGCACAAACAAGAAAAATATACCGAAAATCAAAATACTTGAGTCACTTGAGTTTGTAGGTGCGCGTATGTGTGCTTGCATGCAAGTATTTGGACCATGATATGCAAAATAAATTACAGAATATCAAATAAAGAAAGCAGAAATTGGAAAGCGATCCCAAGGTAATTCAAGTCATCCATAAAAAAGAGCTTGAAAGGAAGAAAAACAGAAATAAAAAAAGAGAGAGAAAGAAATAGCCCAGCATATTGAATGCCTCATGTTTCTGATGAATATTGCTTAAGCAATGGCTAGCCAGATGGCTAGCAAACAAGATTTCAGCACTAAACAGAAAGACCAACCACTATTCTAAAAGTGATAGCAAGATGCCTATAAACTTAACGAGTCGTAAATGACAAATACAATTAACTTCAGTTTTCAAGCCACCAAAACCACAAAGGTCTCACTTGCATTGATTTTTAAATTATGGCTACTACTTTTTTCTGCAAAACCGGTTGCCCAAGGCTGATGAGTGATACTCTTTTATGAAAGAGATTGGCTATACGATACACCAATTATGCATAAGCAAAACTATATGAGGATAAGAAAGGACAAAAGAAAAATAAGAACCAGGGAACCATTTGACTAAAATTCTTAGAAAGACTTCCTGGTTTTACAAAAGAATTTTGTCCCCTTAAATCTTCTCCTTTAAGCCAAGTTAATACTAAAGACGGGCATGGACCTCCAGATATTGACGTCATCTGGGAAGCAGTGCATAGTTGCCAAGTGCCAACAAAATGGAAGATCTACAACACATATGCGCGGCATATAACCCCCCAATCATTAACTTAAGAAAGCAATTAGACAATAGTCAAAAAGGCCAACCTACATACATGCAATACTTCACAACTACTCCATCCCTTAACACTGTTGGGGGCGAATATTCCTTCAAAGGATGCAACTCCTAAAGGCTCAGCATTCAATTTAGAATGCCTGATCTCAGATACCTCACTTTTATTGAGAGCCTTCCTTAAAAATAATATTCTCTCTAATTACCTAATCATATTAACATCCCTTAATAACCCCAAACTCCACCTTGGCCATAGTGAAACACTTGAATAAGAAGCCAGCCAAATTGGAGAAATTTTTTTAGAACATGGTTAAGCCACTAACCTCAACAATCATATAGAAACGATAATAAAGTCTTCTGAGAATACATGAGTCAAACAATTTTAAGGAGCTATAATACTAAGCTTGCTACCTCACAGGCTACAGCAATTTATCAGACTGTTTATGGTCTACAGTTACTAAAGAAGCTCAACATTCAAACTTGAATTGAGGGTGAGAAACAAGAAAACCGCTAATACATTGACTACTAATAGGAAATGCAGAAACCTACACAAAATTTTACCAGCAAAGTCATTGTGTTCAACACACTTCTCACACCGAAATAGCACATGCCTCACGATAATGACCAGAATATTGCATTTCATGAAAATATACACGGAAATAACAGTGCAACCCGAGAAAGCACTTCCAATTTCGTTAACAATGAAAATCAACCAAATACATGATCACTCAACAGCCTGAAATCCCTGACCAAAAAAAAAAACACAGCCTGAAACCGTCTATCCTCTACTAATATTTAACATTAGATAAATCATGAAATCATAATAGCACGTGGATGGATAACATTATTTTCCAGAGTAGCAGTGTCGAATGAATTGCTTACACTGTACTCACCTAAGTCAACATCCCTATCTTTACCATACTCAACAACAAAGCCATGATGAGAATCAAGGGTGGATCCTCCAACTTCAGGAAAGAATACTGCACAAAGTAATACTTCTCCCTCAGTAAATTATAAACTCCTGAATGCTCCAGCAAGTATAATAGCACAGAACGACCTTTTGAAATAGGACGAACAAATCCCTCCATCAGTTTGTCCAACATTGTCTCTAGGCCAAAATCATCAAGCACAGCTCCAAATTTATTCATGGTATTGGGCCTCATTATCCTAAATCTTACCTCATTTACCCAATCCTCAAAATTTTCCACCTACCCAGTCAAAGCACAAATCATAAGACAAGAAGCCAAGAAAATACCAGTCATTAAACAGAATGCATTAAATCAGAAAATACCTCTAAGAGCAACAATTCACAGAATCGCGGTTGAAACATCTCAAATGTGAAGACACCGGGAGATGGTTCAGACATAATATTTCTAAAACTCTCCTCTGTATTTTCATTGATTGCTTTAAGAAACGTCGGGACAAAGAATGCTGAAGGGTGCATGCTGTATATGTTTCGATGTAAAGGCTGCAAAACAGAGGATATTCTTATTGGAAAAGGCCTCAACAAAAAAGCAGGAAATGAATAAAAATTACAGCAAAAACTTGGGCCTTTTCATCAAACCCCAGGAATCCAAAGTGACTATACAATCAGATGGACCAAGCGCTTCAGAGTAGAATCGAGAGAATTAAAAGGAGCACACAAAACTAAATCAATCACTGAAAGATGGAAAGGGAAAAGGTGAGGAGATGGAAGGAATCAGAGGCGCTGTAATAAGACGAGTTTCCAAAGATCCACAATCTTCAGGCATCTACATAATTTCCAACATATCCATCCATTCAAGCACAACAAAATCAACACTTGAATCCTTTCATCATAACAAGGATCATTCTATTCAAGAAAGAGAGTCATGAAAATTTGTCACTCAAGAACACATCACTAACATCCCATAACCTCTATTTATATAAGGAAATTCCATCTAAATATAAGACAAGGACTAAAAGCCACATCATTTCATTATCTTGCAAAGATAAGCTAACTTTTTCAGCTTACACAACTGCAGCTTAAAACCCAATTGGAGCATCTATATGGTAGGATGCCAGGCGAATTCAAGTTTTATTAGGGCAAACACCCTCACCTCATTCACTCATTTTCATTAGTTCTCCCGAACAACAGCATGTTCATTGCTTTGCAGAAGCAATCCATAATCTGAATTGTTTCAGGCAAAGGGAAAAAGGGCACATTCTCCAAAAACTAAGTCAAACAATATCTATCGCAGATGAGTATTATAAACAGAGCGAGAGTCTGAATGTTAGTAACACCTCCATAGAGTAGATATTTTACATAAATGGAGGTAAAGAAATAATACAACTGGACTGAACAGCCAATGTGATCAAGACAAACACGAGAGTAAAAGTGAAGGCAACTGCAAAGGCAGTGGAGACCAAGTATCTAAATTGTAAGCTTTCATGTCACGGAGGTACAGAGTTTTCGAAGAAAATCATTAGTCAACAACTATGCCGAAGACAAACTAACGGAGTGTGCACATCCGAAAATTTTCTGCTTAATATGCCTCTAAAATGTCGACAGCTCCGCAAGTCAAAAGTTTATCTCCATGATAAACATGGTATTGCAAATCAAAATATTATCTCATTCTCTTCTTCGGTTCAGACAGTGATCCCAATCACTAAGTTCGATCATGTCGTTGCCTCTACACACCTAATCCTCAGCACCACCACAAAAAAAGTAAAGACAGCATAGAAAAAAAACACCATAAATATATATATCAAGTTTTCCTAAAAGGAGCTCCAATCAGCAACTTGATGTTTGCCAATAGAGGAGAACTAGATTCTGCAATATCTAAAAGAGGTGAAGTCTAATGCTGACATTACCCATCAACTCGAAAAGTGAGAAACCGTTTAGAGATTGCTAGTGAGGTACCTGATAATTTGAGATTATCTTCTGCCTGTAATCTCTATGCCTTTGAGCCTGGTAAAGATATAGCAAAGCAACATAAAACCAGCTTCCTCAAGGAAACATCGATAAAATTGACATGGTTCCTGCTGCTTCAAGAAATTACAAGTGACACATGAAGCATGAAACCACAACCTCAGACATTCACAAACATACAAAGATGCATTTTGAAATTGAAAAGGAGAGTTATATTGGCAAATCCCAGGAACTGAGTATTCTTTTTATTAACTGGTGGCACAGAGTATTTACCAAGGCCCAACTGATTGAGATATCATCATCTAACAAGATATGAACACAACCAAGATTTCCTCCAAAACCCAACGGAAGTTAGTCAGGAACCGTTGAAAGGACACCCCAATTCAATCCAAAGTGCGAAGAAGATGAAGCGAGAAAGGGAAAAACGAATATTTCAACGTCCACAAATCCTATAACTAATGAACCTCGAAAAATCCGGGTTCTCTGCTTCCGTAGAATTCAATGCATGAAGCCAAATTCGGTCAACTCAGCAGGGAAAAGCGATGAGAGGAAAGGGAAAAGAAAAATCACAAAGCGGCATTGCACTGCAACGCAAAGCACAGGTCGTACATACTCTGTTCCGCTCCCCGTGAGGCAAGTACTTGAGCAGAATCTCCCTCATGAACTTCACCTTGTCGTCCCTGGAGACCCCCAGCATGGTCGGCGGCAGGTACCGCTCCAGCGAGCTGAAGATCGCGGGGCTGAAGTCCAGCTGCAGGTCGTCGTAGCTGTCCGGCCTGTGCTCCTTGTTAGGGTTCAGCCTGAGCCTCTGCTGGCTCGTCATCGCCGCCGCCGCCGGGGCCGCGACCGCCGCCGGCGGCCTGCTCGGGTCTCCGCCCGGGACCGCGCCGTTGCCGCCGCCGCCGCCGCCGCCGCTGGGGCCCGCGTCGAGGGACATGGGCCGCGTGTCCGGGAGACGCTCGGGAAGGGCGGGGGCGATCAGGGCATCGGGGAGGATGGCGCGGCGATGATCTGCGAGACGGGCTCGGAGGGACGCAATCAGGGGCCTGGTGGCGCCACCGCCATTGGAAGGGTCGGTGGTGGTGGTGATGGACCGTGGGAGGTAGAAGATGGTTTGCAGGTTTAGGGTTTCCTCGTCGTTCCCACGCTCGGGGTGGTGCTTGCTTCCGCGATTCAGTTACTCCGTCTTTGTGGTTTTTGAATGGGAGGGGGGCGTGGTGGCCAGGCCCAGGCCGACGCGCCGGGTGCGATTACGAACCGCACGCGCGAGATGAGGGGGCTTCGTCAGCCGTTTTAGATGCGGCGCGTGTACGGGAGTCTCGGGAAGCGAGAGTGGTGTGGCGTTTTTCAGTTGGGGGGGGGTGGGGGGGTTCCCCTTTATGTTAACGTTAGGCGCTGCTACATTAGGGCAAGGTATGCCTTCAGGGGACCGTCGCAGCGATAGCAGCATCAGAAAGTGTTTTGCAGATTTGATTTCTAATGTGTAATTTGGAGATTAAAGTGTTTTTTTTTATTTTTTTTCGAATTTGTTCATTTGGGTTGTATAGTTTAGATGTGAAGTGCAAATCGAGATTTTAAAGGTGGTGGATGTAAAGTGATCATGTGGGCGAAACTTTTTTTTTTTTTTTTGGGGGGGAGGTCATATGTGAGTGAAATCCAAGGAGGGCATTTGGTATGTTCCCTAAATTATGGTAAACAACGACCAATATTTCTTCAAGTGATAATTTATGACCAACTCTCGGACCCGGGAAAAACAAATCTATGACCAACTTGAGTAATTTCTTGTGGAAAACTTCTCATTTCTTAACATCTAATTCGTTTTTATATCCTTTGTAAATGGAGAGTTTGGACTCGGTATTCATCACTGAAACATCCATAATACATGAGTAAAATATAAGAGAAATAAGTCGGCACTCTTAAAGTTATATCGAAAGTATAATGAAATATTAAGATATTTAAGTACTGCGATAGAGTGTTAAAACTTGTTCAATTCAACTGTGTTTGGTAGGGTGTGCAGAAAGGAAAATAAAGGATTTAAATGAAGAAGACAAATGATTCGATAGGATTGAGTTATAATATTGCTAAAATCTAGCTAGGCAAGAGAAAGGAAAAAAAAAATGTATTATGGCATAAATATCCTTTTATGCATTTGGATATATATGGAAAATAAGAGTATAAGTGAGAATGAACAAAATATTATTTATTTAAATGCAAATCCCTCAATATTTAGAGCAAATTCTTTTTGGGTCGAAATTTAGAGCAATTTAAAATGCACAGAAAAAATGACTTTACCCATCTCTCGCAATCACTCGGAATCCTTTTTCCTCCTCATTTCCCTCCTCGTTCAAAATGATATCATGTCTTTTTTTTTTCGCCTCATTCAAATTATGAATTAGCGCAATCAAAGGGCTTTTCCCCAGCATGATCCAATTCGAACGTTGAAAAATGCCGATGTGCCGTTTGTAAATATTTTTTTTAGGGAGGCGATGCGGCGCTAAATCCGCACCGTATATTAGAAAAAAAAAAGGGTAAGAAGAAAAACGAAAGAAATACATAAAGAAGCCAAAAAGAGAAATCGAATATAATTATATCCTACGGATGATATCATTTTATTCACCCTGGTAAAAATTTAAATCAACCAGTGTTTCGACGAGAAGAAAGAAAACGATAGGAGAGAGAGAAACGAGCCGTTGGAAATAGCGCGCGAACAGAGGAGACCGGTTCGTCGCCGTTAACCGCCTCGCGCTCTCCGTTTTTTGACGGTTGCTTGCCGCCGTTAAGTAACGGCCAAACCACCGCAAGTTTCTAGGGTTTAACAAAATCGCGAGGGGCTCGTCGATTCGCTCCCCCCACCCCCCCTGCAAAGCTCTCTCCATCGACATCGCGAGCGAAGGGAGAGAATGAGCGAGGTCGCGAAACACGGGGACGGACATGGAGTCTCCGAGGCCGCCGGGAACCCCAAGCGCGGCGGGGATGCCGGGGACGCCGAGCCGGCGGCGAAGAGGCCGAGGACCGCCGAGGGCGCGGCGGAGGGAGGAGGGGAGGCCAGGGTTTTCGAGATCGAAGCGGACGCGGCCGAGGACAAGGGGTCGAGGCACGCCATGGAGGACGCGTGGGTCCTGCTCAAGGACGCCAGCTTGGGCTCTCCCGGGAAACTGAGGTTTCGTGGCTTTCTCTTCCGCAGTTCCGTTCGTTTTCTCGTTCCCTTTGTTGTTCTGAGAGAATGGCTTGTGGGATCTGCCACAGAGATTGATAAGTACTCATATTCTCTAGAGTTATGCTTATCGATGTTGTGGTGATGGTAAAATCCAAGACTTTAAAGGTATTACTTCAATTTGAGCAGCTCTTTTTTATCTGGGAAATATAACGCGTCCCCAAGTATCACGCTTATCGTTTAGTCCACAGCTCGGTGCTCGTTCTCAGCATTTTTCGGTCACGAGTAGGGCAATGCTCATCGAAATTATCAAGTTATATACACTGATTTAATTACTCCATACTTGTTATGATAGGACGGTTGGGTGGTATTATTTATTTTATGATTAGTTTCGTCAAGTTTTGCACGGGTGATGCGTATTCCTCCTATCTCTCAAGATTTCATTGTCCTTGCCATTCACATTGAGACTGGTTTTAAAAATTCCACACGAACAAAAAACTAGTCTACCTTGGAAAGCAATAGAAGAGCTCATTCTCCAGTGCATTTAAATTCTTTGCAACGAGAAGGGAACTTTCGGGAAGATAATATATTGCCTTCTCTGGACAGATGTGCACATTTTGCGATATATGATGGACACGGAGGTCGGCTTGCAGCAGAATACGCTCAGAAGAATTTACATGCAAATGTTCTTTCTGCAGGCTTACCACGTGAGTTGGTGTGTTTGCTTGGTCTAAATTTATGAATACATTCTTTATGAGCCTTCTCTGGGTTTTCTTGATTTGCTTATCCAAGTTCACTCGGCACAATAAAGCCGTGAAGTTTAGCCTTTAATAGGAGTTTGTTTAGCATATCTATGTTCACCATTGTTTAGGGTTTAGGGTTCGGGACTTGATGTTGACAAGCAGTTTGGTTTGTGATTGTGAATTCTTTTTTCATCACCGCATGATTACCCTTATATTATTATTGTAGTTTAAGAGATGATTATAGGTTGAAAGATTCCATGCCGATGCATCTTTGGTTTAATAAGAGATCTTTGATTCGCCTCAATCACGGTTAACATGCATGAGCAATTCTCTGTGTTGATCACTGTGTAAATCCTAGAGTAGTTTCTTTTCTGTTTGGTTGATGTCCATTTTCTACTATGGAGACTCCTTTTCATCTCTGAATCATTTTATGAAGGAAGACTAGAGCTATGGATTTTCCTGGTTGAACTGCTTTTACATCTATCTCCAATACTGCCTATTGTTTCTGTTATTTCTTGCTTCGTGAAGTTTCAATACTATTGGCATCATGTGGCCCAATGGGGAAGATTCTTTCTGTTCTGCTTTGGCTGACTCCAATGATTTACCATGATGGTGCAGATGGATGTTAAAGCAGCCAAAAAGGCCATTCTTGATGGTAGGAATTCCCACTGTGCATGCTTAATTGAGACACCAACACTGCAACTTTTATTTTCCATCTTCACGCTTTTTTTTTTTTGCTATCTAGGTTTCCGAAAGACCGATGAATCTCTTCTTGAGGAGAGTGCTACAGGTATCAATCGAACATTTAATTTTTTTAGAGTCCACTTAATTATTTGTCCTTCAATTTGTGATGCATGATATCAAACGGGAGCTCCTCTAACTGTTGAATCAGTGGAGAGACTCAAGTTGAATTTTCAATGTGCTTGGATAGCCTATTGATGGCTTAAATGGTGACTGCAGTGATTTAAACACTACAAGGGAACATGGGGTACTAATACCACATTAATTTGGATCCACCTGTTTCCGCTTTGGGATCGTTATTTATCTTGTACTCAAGGCACCTAGTCATTTCCACTTCCTTTGTTAACTAATGTATTTTGGAGCTATTTTTATTAACATAGTATGAAATTTTTTTTGGATAGTAGAGATATTAAGAAAGATTTGTTTTAGAGTTCTGTTAAGAATTTTCTTCTATCATACAGAAAATATCAGGTTCCTGTACTTCGTTTGCTTCGTTGGTTTAGAGAAGTTTATAAAGGATTTTTATTTTCCACAAGGATTTACCTACGATGCTATCTGTGCGTATCCTTTTTCAGGGGGATGGCAGGACGGTGCAACAGCTGTATGTGTTTGGGTATTAGGACAAAGAGTGAGTTTCTTTCCTGGTCCCTTCATCCCATTCTTTTGGGTAAAAGTAATGTTTAGGCAGAAGTAACTGGAGGAATCAGTAGTGTGGAGATATTCTATACTCGACATCACAATTATAGATGATATACGATCAAATTCGGCGGTCTAGTTATATAATAGTTTTTCTTTTTTTTGGATAAGCTTATAATAGTCTGATATTGTTTGCCATCAGTAATTTTTTAAGATCATTAAAGCCTTGGAAGCTGAAAACTATGTGAATGTAGGTGTCCAGAGTAAGAAATATAATGGATAATTTAGTCATTTAAGATTTTTAGCATTTACTGACTAAGATGACATGTCTTTGATCAAATTCGGTTGTGCTACTTCTTATTTTGTTATGCTTTAATTGTGTCAGAGCAATGTTAGCTTGTGGACTAAGTCTCAGTTCATCTTATAGGTTTTCATTGCTAACATTGGGGATGCAAAAGCAGTATTAGCCCGCTCCTCAACTGAAGATGGTGATAATTCTGTAAAGGCCATTGTTCTCACTAGGGAACACAAAGCCATTTACCCTCTAGAGCGTACCCGCATCCAAAAGGTAAGGATGTATGTGCAACTTTCTTTTTGGGTCAACAGTTTCCTGCACCATTTTCCATTGACTTCCAATTTGCGAAATGGGGGTAGCTTGTTTTTGATATGAGATCTGAAATAACGCATACGCTTTGTGTTGTGATATATTGGTGATCGGCACAAGTGTTCTGTGCCTTTTTAATGAACTTCTTTTCCCTGATGAGATAATATTTGGTCATGCAGCTACATGTTGTTATTTGGGAATAACGCGAATTCTTAGATGCTGCTTTTGTTTGTTGGAGAGCGGCCTTCTTTATTAGCTAGTGCCAAGAAATTGATATTTACATGCCATATGAACGTCTATAAAACTTATTCCCTAATTCCTTCCTTCCTTCCTCCTCCAGTCCTCCTCCTACTTCTCCTTCTTATGGTTTGAAAATTGATGGTTCTTTCGCATCAGAATGTAAGTATCAGAAAGTAAGAGAGGATTGCTATATTAAGGTCCTGAATATATCTCTAAGTTCCTTGAGTAGATTAGTGTACGGTGCACTATAGTCTTTCTAGCTGTCTTTACACATGATCAGGGTTTTGCGTGCCATTATTGCATCTGTTGTTATTTCAGGCCGGGGGGGTTGTGAGTTCCAATGGCCGATTACAGGGTCGCCTTGAAGTTTCTAGGGCCTTTGGAGATCGCCAGTTCAAAAAGGTTTGGCTTTTATTTGAACATTGGTCCTGTTTTCCATTTTAGTTTCGTTGCATCTAAAATGAGAGTACTTGTGCATACCTTTGGCTCCTAATATAATAGTCTAGACATTGCATATTGCACCGCAGGATCAGCCAGTACAATATCTAGGCTATGTGGTTACTAGTGGACATGCATTTTGGTGCTTTATATATGCATCTGCTTCTTCGAGTGCATTAACTGTACTCCAGCTTCATATTCGATTTAATGTGCATAGTTGCTTTTCTAGAAGAGCTTCAAGCGTATAGCTCATGAAATTTGGGGCGTGTCTGGATAAGCTTTTACTTTTTGCTTTTTGTTTAATCCAAAACTTTCGAGGGACGCACTTTGACTTTTTCTTAGCCATAACACCTAAAACTTTCACAATATAGAAATCCTGACACGTAGATTTATACATAAATTTTTCATTTTTTTTTTAAATTTGGATAATGTTTTAAATTTTGGCAGGAAAGCAATATTTGCATTTGTTGAAGCATAAAGAGATATGCCCTAAGTGAAATTGAGGAATGAAAGAGCCAGTTTACTTAAATTAAGTTTGTTCATTCTGATATATATGGTAACAACTGTGACATCTTTTGCGACTATAAAAGAATGACATAGTCATGATGACTGAATGACCTGTCATGTCTGCAAGGGAATTCATGGAGTTTTGCTCTCTGTGTGGAAGTCTTTCTATATTAGTCTCTTGGGGAAAATAATTTCTGCCACTATAATGGAAAAAACTTTGACTATCTTGGATGAAATAATAATGTGGCATAACAGTGGCCATGGAGTACAATAATAATGTGGCATAACAGTGGCCATGGAGTACAAGTTTTCTTTTCTATGTGCAGTGTAGAATTCTTTTTGAATTATAGTTTAGATTGGGAAAAGAGGTATGTCTACTTTGCTACTATGAGTTAGCATTCAACGCCACTAAAAGATAGCCGCTCACTGCTGCAATTAACAATAGTTATTGTTGGATACTTGGTATGACCTGTCCTAAAAGCGGATAATAGATTCTTCACTAAGACAAAGCAGAAGAGGAGGAGTAGGAGTAGGAAGATAATAGATGGTTCTTCGCCTTCTGTAAAAGAAAATCATAACAGAAAGATAATCCTTGTACAATGATTTTATTGTCTATTCAGAGAGTTTTTCGACTTTGCAGGTTGGTGTCATTGCGACTCCAGATATTCATTCTTTTGACCTAACAGGGAGAGAGCAGTTCATCATTCTTGGTTGTGATGGCTTATGGGGGGTATGCTTCCACTTTCAATATGACCAATCTCCTGGTCTGAGAAAAACTTTAGGACTTGTTGATTGTGAGGGAAAAATTATTTCAGGTATTTGGAACAAGTGATGCAGTTGAATTCGTTCACACATTATTGAAGGTTGGTGGAGCATCTCATTTTATCTTTTGCTTATTCCAGTTAAACAAGATCTTGATCTTTACCTCCCCCAAAACTTGAAATTGGGGGTGCTCAGTTCTAAGTAGCTGATATTATGTGTCGACACATAAATGGTGATTTGAGAAAGTTTACCTCTATTATTTGCTCTTTTGACTTTTATATCATTTCTCTTGCATCATCATCTTCATGTATGTGGAAGTGATAGCCCCTTTTTTGATTGTCAAACTCACATTTTGATTGATTGGGCAGCGTCTAGGTTTTTATTTCTATAATGGCACATTCTCTTCTGTGAACTTTTTGCCTTTTTTTCTGGTACTTTTGTTTGTTTGTGAGACAAACCAAACAATATTGTTTGTTTCTTAATGAATGACATCTTTTACATTTTTTTGGTCAAAGAATGACATCTTTTACTTCAAACATGCAAAAATAGAAGCACAATCTATCTGTAGTGGAAAAATAAGTGCAAAAGCACATCCTTTTCTGCCTTCGAAGAGATCTTTGATTTTTTCCTGTTGCAGTTGTTCTAATCTCTTCTATGTCTGACTACGGAGAAAATAAAAGGCCTTCATTAGTTGCTAATTATTAGTTTCAACATTTTGCCTTACATTATTTACATATGATTGTACTGAAAACGGCCAGTATACTTGCTAATTATTTGTTATGGTGCATGGCAGGAGGGATTAACAGTCACGACGGTTGCCCGTCGTCTGGTAAGGGAAGCTGTTCGTGAGAGGCGTTGCAAAGACAATTGCACTGCTCTTATTATAGTCTTCAGGCCCAAGTAACTGAATTGCCTGTCAAAATGTGGAATGGTTTAAGTGAGTCAATTCGTTTATTATGGTTGTCATTTGTCAAACATCTTTGCAATTGTATCCCATGTCTAATACCCGTTACAAACTGAAGCCCTAGGTTTTAGTGTTGTTTGGTTTGTGATACTTATACCCTCTCTGCTGAATGGGAGGGTGTGTCAAGGAGAGGGCATCCCCGGTAACACTGCATGTGCTTGTGTTTTGAATGGTAAGGGGTCTCCTGGATCCATCGAAGTAAAATATCATTTGAGAATCATTGGGAATTCAGTCTTAGGGCACTTGTTTCGTGCATCTGACTAGTAGCTTGTTTCTAGAGTAAGTGATCTCATGAATTTGTTGATGCGGCAAAGCAGTAGTGTTGACACTTTAATGCGCAGAACCTATAGAATGGAGAGGAGGGGAAGATTGTTCGACCCAGATCCTCTCGGTAGTTAATTGCTGTTCTTTGAATTTGTGTGGAATGAACAGTTGCTACTGACCTGATAGTTTGGTAGGCCATAGAATATGATTAGATTAGGACAAGGCTGTCATGTCTATGAAATTGAAAAGATCTGCCAATCTTACTCATTTCAAAGGCATGGCAAATTGGCAGACAGCTTGTCTCCAATCAGAGGCATGAGAGGGAATATTCTGACTGTTCCTCCAAATTGGGGCTTTTTAAAAACTAAAAAGAACGAAGTTGATTGGAGATGGTTAATGGGGTCAGAGACACAGATTCGCTCACTTGTATTGTCATGTGTATGTCTCTGCCCTCGCTTACAATGGGATATATTATTGTAAAGTTGGGTGTGATTTCTTCCGGTTGCGCCTTGTGGCATGAAATGCCTGCGCAAGATTCATGACTTGGTATCACTGACTGATATCGCGCCATATGTACACTGGATGCTGACATAGATAATATCATTTGCATATGTTACTCTCATTTTCTGTGTCCAATTTCAATCCAAATTAATGTGCTTGAAAAATGTCCAAATATTCTAGTATGTACAGGAAGAAAAAGCTTGTACCGTGAGTTTTTATGTACACAATATTCCTAATGTTCGACTAATTAAATATATGACACAATGGAATATGACAACATCTATGATTTTTTTGTGCATCTTCTCTTGTTTGGTAATAGCGTGTCATTCATCTAATCGCGAGACAATGTAGAGATGGAGCTTTTGATGATCAAACAAAGAGCTTTGAACCAAACCGATGGGCATTTAAGATAAAACTGTGATGGATGACCAGACAAAAGTAGTAGTAAATCGGGTGGTAACTACAAATAACTCTGGTTCTCTCATAGATTTCAAGCTTTGATGAGCCTGAAAGTGTCAAAGGCATTAGCTTTAAGGAGGGGTCTTTTAACGAGTAATCTTTGAAACTGATGCTGCTAAAGCCTTTGATGCCCTTCGGGGAAGGAAATGAAGTTTATAGCTGGAAGCTGGAGCCAATTAAAGCTTGATATCAGAGAATTGACAGTGAATAAAACTTTATTGCAGCACCAGAGGATGTGTCCTCTCAATTATGAAGATTTAGATGCAAAATGAAAATTAAGCAATTCCTGAAGGGCTCTGGTGAAGATGTCAGGGGGTTTATCTTGGTCTAACATTTGGTACATAACTCTTCATAAATGCAATGAGTCCATTTTTTATAACCTCCAAAACCCTTTGACATGCGCTCCCCCCTACTGCCATTGCCCGCTTATTCTCCTTGTATGGTATTAAGAATAGCCTAATTATAGGAACCGCATGCCCCTCAGATTCCATCTTTTGATTATCATTCTTTGGGTGCCTTCAATCTTCTTCAAAATGGTTCAAGTGACTTCGAGGCTATAAGTGAACTCCGATAGAAAATATGCTAACGCATGCCTCTCATGGAAGTCGAAACAGTTGATCTTGCCACAATTATCTAGAGAAGAAGAAAGTGTGGGGTCAGATAAGCTTAACTAAGGACTCTTGAGCAATCTGAGCAATCTGGCTAACATGTTTTATCTGAGCAGTGTTCCCCCCAACAGGATTCAATCACATAATCAGCAAGATAATGAGATTGTCCTGATCTATAAGTCATCATTGCACAGAAGACAGTTAATGTGCGAAGTCCAGCCGAGCCCATCATTGACTACCATACACGATTCCCACTGCAAAATATGCAGGAAGTGGTTAACCACCAAATAATACACCTTCGACCTGATGCGTCACCGCGCACATATATATGCCCATGTGGTCTCTGTTCCCTCTCCACTACACTGCTACTCCATTGAAAGCCAAAGAAGTAAAAGGAAATGGGGAAAGAGAATGTCGTATCGGAGAACATGAAACTTCTTCTAGCATTGCTCGCTCTTCAGTTCTGCTTTGCAGGATTTCACTTTGTGTCTAGGGTTGCACTCAACATTGGCATCAGCAAAGTCGTTTATCCTGTTTACAGGAACATCATCGCATTGATTTTGTTGGGCCCTTTCGCTTATTTCTTGGAAAAGTGAGCATTGTCTGATGACCGCCCAAATTTCTTTCAACATAGTTGCAATGATAACACGATCTTTTCCCTGTTTTTTGGCCACTCGGGAAGGATAGACCACCTCTTACTTTCTCTATGCTGGTTCAGTTCTTTCTTCTTGCGCTGCTAGGGTAAGCCATAATCAGGAGAGACCTTTCTGAAAGCATATCTAGCACGTAACATTGAAAAGACTTATCCTTCAGCTAAATTATCGATCCATTCTTTTTCTACTTCAGGATAACTGCAAACCAAGGATTTTATCTGTTGGGACCGTATTATGCATCACCAACCTTTGCCTCAGCAATGCAAAATTCTGTTCCTGCTATCACATTTGTCATGGCTTCTGCTCTAAGGTTCCTTGGATCTCTGTCATCCTAAATCCAAATCGTCGACTTTTTTAAGGAAGGATTGCCATGTAACCTGTGTGTCTGTGTGTTTTTTCAGACTTGAACGAGTTCATATTGCTAGAAGGGATGGCTTGGCGAAAATTGTAGGAACAATTGCTAGCGTTGGGGGTGCCACAACCATCACTCTCTTTGAAGGCCTTCCTCTTTTGCACCAGAAGCTGACACAAGGCAACATAGCCGAAGAAGATGTGACCGTGAGGCAAATGCAGAATTGGACAAGGGCTGGTATATATTTGCTTGGACACTGCTTATCATGGGCTGGTTGGATGGTTCTTCAGGTTATGACCACTGACCAGTCATTGACATTATAGGGCATCTGTGAAGCGAATTTAAGATGGCCGGCCTAGGAGGATGGAAGCACAGCATTCCTAATCCTTGCTAAGCTAACTTCGTATCTATATTTTGCAGGCTCCGATCTTGAAGAAGTACCCAGCAAAGCTCACTCTCACATCGTTCACATTTTTTTTCGGGTTGATCCAGTTCTTGGTCATAGCAGTGTTCGTGGAAACCGACGCCGAGCGCTGGAAAATCCAGTCCGGAGAGGAGGTGTTCACGATTCTCTACGCGGTATTTCACAACGATCTTTTTATTCGGGCATTTGGTGTTGTCCCTTTTGCTGCAATTGAAAGGAGATTACGAGCTTTATGCGTTTGTTTATGTATATACTCAAATAGGGAATAGTTGCCTCTGGAGTGGTCCTCTCTCTGCAGACTTGGTGCATCGATAAAGGAGGTCCCGTCTTGGTCGCCGTTTTCCAGCCTGTGCAGACACTTCTAGTCGCTCTTACGGCAATCTTCTTTTTCGGGGATCAACTCTACTCTGGAAGGTAATCAAGTCATTCGTACGAGGACAAAAATGAAAACCTAACAACGTTCTGTTCCACGGCATCTGACAATCATGACCTAGGATGAATAGATTGAAGCTGCAATGTCTATATGTTGCAGGCTTCTTGGAGCGGCTCTGATTATGGTAGGACTCTACTCAGTTTTATGGGGCAAACCGGAGGAGAAAAGAATGGAAATCCAACAGAAGGAAGAGACGCTAACAAAGCATCTCCTTGAAGCTTCGGCCGCCACAGGGGACGGAAGAAGTCATGTGGCCTCTGATCTACCTTGAGTTGCTTTCTAGTCTTATACAAAATCAATAAATTTGGCAAATTGACTTGAAGTTGGTGATTGATAACTTCTCCAAAGAGAGAATTTCAGTCCCTCTAGTAGAATGCAGCGTCTAGTTTACTGTAAATCTGACAAGACTATCCATTTTCAATGAATCTCAAATTGACCGCCGCGATCGGCTGTTGTCATGTTAATGCATTTGCTCAAGTGCAATTTTACACAGGACATGAACCACATGTCCTCTGTTCCAACCTCATCTCTCGTCGCTCTCCCCTTCCTCTCAGTTTATGGACACTCGAAAGGCCACCCAACAGATTAAAACCGAACTACAGAAATGGAGGAAGAGAAATCAGTAAGAAATCACAATGGCTGAACTGTGACATTCGAGCTGAATTAAGTGTTCATACAGCATCTACTAATTACTACCCAAAGCAGTGACACACCATGCTTCATTCACTTGATAGTTTATAATTCGGCCCAGAAATTTTACTCAATTAATGACCAGGACGGAAGCATCATGAGAGAAAGATGTCGCATGGTGGCCACAAGCATTCACGATGTCACACTCGGAAGTTCTGGTCTGGGAGAGAGGAGTTAAAAAGGAACAATTGACCAGAACATTAAGAAGCACTCTGTAAGTGAATCGCTCGTAGTGGATAATTAATCATGTGAATATAGCTAGAAATGGTGAATAACCATTCATCTTGCAGCGAAATCATCCAAAAGGATTCCTTCAGTATATAAGCACACGCAAGAAATGCTAAGCTGCTGGGTTAATAGTCAATTCGTCTAAAATTATATGAAGAGAAAAAATCACGTTAGTGTTAAGAGACCGTATCTTAATATTTGATAGATACTCAAAAGGAAATATAACCCAGAATTAACATAAAAACGCTAGAAGGTAGACATACCGCATTCAGAAATACCTAAAAACATCTCAAAATCACAAAAATATCGGTTCAAAGGACACACAAGCACAGATTGATGACAACAAGATTGGCTACATGTTGTGGGCTACATATTTCCTGCAACGTTCTCTTGTTCTGCAACGCCTACCTCACTGAAACAATATCATCAATCTTCAAAATCATCCGGACACACTCTGTGGCAAGAGTGATTGCACTTGTACTAACAAGCAGGGGCTGCACCACATTTTCCTCCAAGATATTAGTTATCTGCCCCTTCCTGACATTGATCCCGGCATTGATCTCTCCTTGGGCATGCCTATTCCTCAGCTCAGTCACAATTGCTATCGGATTCAACCCCGCATTCTCAGCAAGTGTGTAAGGAATCACTTCGAGTGCCTCAGCAACCGCCTTCACACAATACCCCTCCATACCGTGAAGTACCTTTGCCCAGGCTCCCAACTGCCTTGACAGCTCAATCTCCGGAGCACCGCCTCCAGCAATCAAGAACCTCTTGCTCACCAAACATCTGACCACACACAGAGCATCATGCAAGCTCCTCTCGGCCTCGTCAATCACCAGCTGGTTGGAACCACGCACAAGCACAGTCGTCGTCCTTCCCATATCCTTAATACCCGTAATCTTCACAATCTTCCCATCACCCAAAGAAACCTCCTCGACAAGATCAGCATAGCCCATCTTCTCCGCTCGGAAATGCTCAATGTTGGCAACTGGCAAGCAATTCAAGGTCTTTGTAATGAACTCAATTTCGTCACGCTCCACATCCTTAACCACCAAAATCTTGGCTTTGGCCAGATAATGCAGCGACAAATCTGTCACAGCATCTCTCAAAATACTCTTCTGGATCAACAACACATTGCATCCAGTCGCCTTAATCTTCTTAATCATACCCAAAATGTAATTCCTCTCTTCTTTCAGTATCCTATCCATCTGAGTATAATCAGAGACCACGATGCTCTGCTCAATATCGGTCTTTGGAGGCGAAATCTGGAACTGAATCACCGCAATCTTAGCATTTTCAACGCGAGTAGGCCCGCCAGCAGCATGACTCACTTTCTTGTCAAAAACCAGACCTTTAACCAGCTCAGTGTCGTCCACAGTCCCACCCAACTTCTTCACAATCTTGATATCTCTCAGATCAACTATCTCAGGTTTCAACGGATCTACAACGGACAAAACCGCATCAACCGCGAGGGGCGCCAAGAGAGTCGAATACTGACTAACCACCTTACTATTAAGCGAAGTGCTAGCGGACTTAACCAGCGACTCGCGGTCGCTCAACTCGACAGGAACGGCCATCGCGGTCAAGACGTCGACGGCCTTAATAGCGGCCTTGTGGAGGGAATCGGAGATTACCGTGGGGTGGATGCCGGCGGAGAGGAGGATGAGGCACTGCTTGAGGAGGGCGCCGGCGATGACGACGACGGTGGTGGTGCCGTCGCCGGCCGCGGCGTCCTGGGACTTGGAGAGCTCGACGAGCATCTTGGCGGCGGGCTGGAGGACCTCCATCTTGTTGAGGATGGTGGCGCCGTCGTTGGTGATGATGACCTCGCCGCTGGCGGTGGAGATCATCTTGTCCATGCCCTTGGGGCCGAGGCTGGTGCGGACGGCGTCGGCGACGGCGCGGGCGGCCACGATGTTGGCCTGCCGGATGTCCTCCTTGCGCTTGTTGTCGACGTACGACTCCGTCTTCGAGGACGTCGAGGGAAGCGAGACTGCCGGCGCCGCCATTTGCGGTGGAGAGAGAAAGTCGGAGGTGAGAGATCGCCGGTCTAGAGAGAGAGAGAGAGAGAGAGGGAGGGAGGGAGGGAAACGGTGGGATCAGAAACCCTAGGAGAAGAGAAGAGGAAGAGTGTTCTGGAAGAGAGAGAGAGAGAGAGAGAGCAGGGGGGAGTTTCGAGAGGAGGCGAGGGGGGTGAGAATGGTAATTTCACGGTGCGCGGATCTCTCTCTCTTTATTTTTTTTTTCGAATTTTTGCATTTGGCGCCCTGTACTTTTGGGGTGTATCTCAATCGACCCCGCAACTTTAAGAATTGCTTCAATCAACTCCCTGTAATTTCGCTTTTAGCAAAGAAAAGGGCGGGGGAAAACAAAACGAAACAAAACAAATCGCGGCATCCTAATTGTAGCGAAGGAAACTAATGTCGAGTCTTCTTTTTTCCCTGGACCGGTCGTGGCTGGCGACGCCTTCCTCAAGGTTAATGACAGGAGAGATCAGCACCGGTCACGGAGTGTTCCGTTCGAACCGAATGACCGTCCGTGGATTCTTGATCCTGGAAGGGTCCCCAGAATCGACACTTCGGGGAAAGGCAAACTTGTCTCTGCAGTTCCGCCGGCATCTCAACATGAAGATCGCTCTTTGTGCACGAGGATCGTTTCGTGAGCTTGTCATGCTTCGAACTCGTGACCTCGTAGGAAGGAAGACAGTAGTCACTTATGTCATAAGCCCGAGGCCAAAGTGGCCCGGCCCTATGGTACATTTTGGGCCAACCTTAACCAGCTTGCATCAGCTGTTGAAGATCCATGTTTGCTTATTGCGCAAGCCCAAGGTACAGCCCGGATTATGTCGAGTTGATCCATTTCCGAAGAGTGAGACATGATCTATTGATCTGTGTAGAATTAGATTTCAAATTAAAAGATCCCACAACTAAAGATTGCTACTAAAGCTTGCAACAGAGCACATGACAAAGATCAGTCCACAACTAAGCCAATCGTCCAATTCAAGGGCACAATTCCGAACCGCCGACTTGACTTCGTACGTACAATAAGACTTCACCTAAAGAATGACAGACACGGCTTCCAAGTCAGCACTTGCCGGTGATTCGAAATTCTAGTTAACTACAGGATCGTAAGACCCCCACGACGTTAATAATGCTTTAAAGAAATCAGAGATTTTATTTGGGGTTCACTATATGCCCACAACCTTCAAAAAAACGATATTGTAGAAAATTTCGTTCCATGCCAGCCTGATAGATTATGAAATTGGACAAAAAAAAAGAAAAGATTATCATCCCGGATTGCATTGAGTTCACATGTAACTTACTATGCTTCTCAACCTCTAATATTAGGCTGCATAGCTTGGCACGCCTGAATACATTCCCATGTTCTAGCTCGTTGACTTATTTTAATATAGTTCACTCTCTCTCGTTCAGAGATTTTTAAACACATCTCGTTGCATTTCTGTCATTGGATTTCAATGAGTTTCATATGAGATTCACATAATTTAAGGTGACAAACTGCGGTGCGAGCGCTTCGTTGCGTGCACCACATGTTTTCTCCACGAAAATACGCGCAGCATAAATTAGGGCTTTGTACTCTTTTTGTCGCCAAAGAAGTGTGCAGATCTTAGGTATATTTATAGATTCGGTATCTGACTCAAGGGTGAGGAAAAAACAAAAGAAACAGAGTAGATTTGGCCGGCACGGAGGCTTTCATCACGCGATAATATGAAAACAGAATAATTTACATTCATTCGAAGCTCCGAACCCACTTCATCTCAACCATGCATTCGAACGTCGATATTGTCAATAATGAAACAGTGCACGGGGACAAGTGGGAAAAGAAAATCGCGAAGCTCACTCCACGGGACTGTATAAACATATCAAATTGAAGGAGACACTAGCAAAATTCACCACCGGCAAAGATTTTCAAAGAAAAAATATATGTGAAAAAGCAAGGAGCTGGATTTGTCAAGAAAGAATCTCGTTTTGGTAAAGAAGCTCGAAGATTTCTTCCCCTGGCTTCTTTGACATTCCTAACGCTGAGCAACAGAGTGTCCAAACAACCGTCCCCTGAATCGCCGACCCAACGCAAGACAGAGAACTCGAACGTACGTGTATGAATGAATTTACATGCAGAAGGGCCACTGAGCAAGAGACCACCCCCCAGAAGAAGAACGAGAGAGGATTTGCATGCAAAGAAGATGAGCTCAGTGCCTCTGCTCCTGCAGAAGCCGGAGGGCTTTTACCAAAGTGGGTCTGAACCTCCTGACATCGAGCTTCACGTTTTGGTTGTCCAGGTAAATCTTCTTGAAATCGTCCCATTTGCCCTTGTGGAACGCGCGTGGATCTCTCAGAGCGACGTGGTCAATTGGGTATTGATCCAGCAGCGTGCTCTCTCTCACGCCAATCTTGTACTCCAAGTACCTCAGGTTCATGTCCCTTGAAGGGTCGCCGAAGTATGTTCTTGAGAGCCATTCGCCCGCCAATGGCACGATCTGGATCAGAACTGCGTTGTCCGGTAGGAACACCATGTTGGTCAGCCCCGCCCCATGGACCCCCATCACCGCATCGCACGAGTTCATGAGCTCGGCGAACCGCGGCACGTTCATGTCCGCCTCCGCCACCACCGCCTCGAACCCCACGGCCTTGGCCATCTTCGCGATCCTTGCGGGATTCGTGAAGGATCTCGTACGTTTCCGTGCTACGATCAGGAGTCGGGGCTTTCGAGGGTCTCCGGCCCGCAATTCGATTGCTTTGCTCCGTTTTAGTGAGTAGGAGGTCCTCAGGAAATCCCTGAAATCACTCATTGTTGTGTGGGGAGGCATGGAAGGGTTGATTTTGAAATCGTCGTGGCGATTGAGCCCCACAGTCACGCTCGGGAAGCAATGCACCTGTTCCTTTTCCCGGTCGATGTCGATAGCCGGGTACTTGGAAAGGTTTCGAAAGATCGCTCTGAACTTTGAGACCCACCAGGAGTGGTAATTGGTCACTAGGAACTGCACGTCCCCGTTAAACGGCCTTGCCGTGAGGTAGAGCGGGACTAAGATGTCGCTGAAGTCGTGGAAGTGGTTCCCCGAAAATCCACTGACCGAGAAAAGGATGGCCGGGGTAGCATGGTTTTGGGTGCACTTAGGAATTTCGCGTCGGCCCTCAGATGCAGGGAGCACGGACCATTCCGTGACCGAGCTCATTGCCGTCCGGTCGGATTTTCTTGCGTACGGTCTTACCTTCCATGAGGTGTGTCCATCATCCTGAGTGGCCATTTCAGGGGAAGAGGCATAGACTGTGTAGGATTTGGCATGGACCCTAACTTCACCAGCGATGTCACAGACATCTGTTCTTGGATTCAGAATGTTGCACAGCGGCTCTCTTTTCCGCATCACGTTCTCTGCAACAGCGAGTTCATGAGCCAAAGAACTGACAATGCGGCACGTAAAGTTCAGAACAAATCCAATTATCTAGGAAAATTAAGTACGTGAATTGACCTGCTATAGACAACGAGGTATCCTGGTGATCAGTGGAATTCAGCAGCACTGATTCCTCAATTTCCACTGCTGAGAGATTTACCGACAACGGTAATCAGAATCGTAGCTGAATGAAGACATCTAGATCAAGATGGAAACTAATGCCGCTCAGAGTTTGAAGTACCTGGGCGTTCTGTGTTATTCAGCAGTACCCCTGGACCGGCTTCCATGCTGGCATTTTTCACAACTGCAAAATTGTAAAAAACAGTCTTAATTAACCCATCAGAGCATTGAAGATATTCAGCAGAGTTTTGAATATAGGCTAGTTTGTCAACCGCAATGAAGTACCATGGCGATCTGTGGAATTGACCAGTATCTCTGGTTTCGTTATTGTTTCATTTTCTGCAGAATACAAGATTTAAGTCAGAGACAGCGGAGTTTTTAAGAGCATGAGTTAACGGATTAGTCAGTCAGTGTCGGTACCTTTGGGGTATGTGGAATTGAGTCGAAGCTCCGGTTTCGTTGTCACATTTTCTGCAAGTACAAGATCGTAGATGATTGGCAATCATTCTGTCCGTATACAGATTGAAATGAACCGAGGACTGATCATGAATGTCAACTAATTCAATAGTGTGAATACCCTGGTGACTCGTGGAAATGGGCAGCAGCTCCGGTTTCGCGGTCGCCTTTTGTGCAACTGCAAGATCAAGCAGAAGAGTACTCAGAATAAAGAAATATCAAAATTCATCAGCCACTGCAGACTTCGTTCATCCAGAGAACTTGTCTGGCTTTGAGGACATGCGTGGTTACCTGTGATCATCTCTGGCTTCTGAGAACTCTCTGTTTCCTTGGTCGCAAACATCCTTTGAGCAATGCCCATTGACAACCGCATGTTCACTGCAAGATCAAAGCAAGACTTAATACATTTTGCAAAGTAAATACTTCAAGAAAATGCAACGAAGCAAGAACGCCGCGTTACAAATAAAGGGCATTCTTCAAGTAAAAAAAAAATAGAAAGCTTGTTCTCAAAGTCATAGTACGGAACACAAAGTGAGGCACTTACAAATTGGTAAAGGACCCAAGTAAGGCTTGAAGACAGTGAAGAAGCTCAAGAAAATGAGCAAGCACCCAATAAGCGCTCCATATCTGAGCTTCCTCTGCTCGTACCGGCTAAAACTCCTCGCCAATATTGCTTCGTACGTCATCTTTGTACTCTGCAAAACTAGTACCTGCCAATGCACATTCCAGAGAATTTCGCCGTAAAATCTCGCGCTCGGAGGCCTTGAAGAGAGCCTGATCAATGACGATGCATATGAAGTTCAAGAACCCTCTTCAAGAAGAGCCCAGTTCTCCTTTCTGCATTTTCAAGTTCTGTGATCAGGCCTTAAATGCCATTTTGCATGATAACATGAGACACAAGGTGGGAAGTTGAAAATACATTTCGCCCGACGAGTTATTGCTCCTCTCGCTGTCCTTAGCTAGGAGTGATTGATACTATTCTTCCAAATCATCTAGGAAATAAATGAATAGGAGGTATCCGAAAGGGACTTTGACTTCTGAGACAAAAACACCTCTTTCAATGATTGGCTTTTCGCCTTGCATGAATGTTTGAGAGAAGTCGATGAAAGAAGGGCCGGCATGTGTGGCTCCTACATTGGGTATAAAGCTAGCCATACTTAAAATGAGTTCGCAGAAAGATTTTGACAGGGGGTCTATCGTTGGATGTCCTAAAAAAAAATCATATAGAAGTCGTAAAATATTGACACTAGTGCTCATGACTCACCAGCGATGACTTGTAGTAACGATTGGATGTGACTACTCACATGGTTTGCCGCCAAATCCCGACAGCAGACATTAGACGTGCATACATGTGGTCTCTCTCGGTTAACCACTGCCAGAAAGAGCAGGAGTAGGAAATTTCTTATGAAGCATTGTCTCAAGCTAGAAAGCATGGTTACTTTTTTTTAGCAAGGCTGAAGCATGTGGGCTTAAGAGCCCGGCTTAGGCTCCATGATTTGGCTAGTCGGGGGGAGTGCAAATCCCGACAAGGGGGTAGAGGGAGGGTGGGAGCAAGACGTGCCAACCGCAAATCTCTTTTGGGGTTTAGTTGAGGGAATCGTGATTTCAATTAGTCATCGGAGTAGGAAAGCCCTAACAATCATGGGATTCTCTTGATGAAAAGAATTCTCGGATTCTTCTCAAAAACCAGAACCAGTGCGTGCGTGTGTGCGTGTGTGTGTTGTTCGAACTAATTATGCTCTGTTTAGGTTTGCCTTGTCCGCAAGGAAAGGGGAGGGGGAAGAACAAGTCAAGAAAAGAAAAATTAGGGTTTGTTGGGGTGGCATTTTCATGCAATAATGCGCGCTCGGGCACGGTTCTTCTGGTCCACAGCCAGCCTCCTAAGCTCCAATATTCATCTCTCCATCTGCGAATATCTTGGACCCCTACCGCACCGAAATCATTTGAACTCAATTAGGATCCGAGATGATGGAAAAGTCAATGGTAGGTGATAAATTTGTTTACACCCCTTTTTCAAATTTGTGATTTTATATATGGAAAGAGCATAGCTTAAGTGCAAATAATGAGCTCTGATTGGATTGTTTCGATTTCATATAATTACTTGCTAGGGTGGCACGAACCATAATTAAGAATTCTTATGTACCTCTAGAGAGCTCATTTTACTAAAATAAATTTGTTTTGCCCCTAGAAATGAAAACCCGCCAATATATATTAGCACTAGTATTCGAACATAAAACACGAGACGGCCGAGAATATTTCTTTTCTCTCCATCGTTTGTGAATTACATTGTCGGCCCGAGATCTAAAAATCCCGTAATCGATTTAAGCCGATTAACTTTCATTACTCCTTTTTCTAATGGTCCGGCCGATTGGATCGCGAATGCTCACTTCAAAGACTAAACATGAGCGACATATGTGCGTTACGCCGGTAAATCAAGTCCTATGATGGCTGAAAAAATCGAAGTCCTATTATTTTTGTGGGCTAAGACGTGTGAACCAAAACATTCTTTGCAATTCCATCTGTTTTTAATTAACCGTAGTCCAGTATTATTTATTGCAATTCTCAATTCGGATATCGTGCATGACCGACAGGCCGGTTTGGTTAATCTATGTATATTATATGATCGATCGATTGATCCTCCTGATTCTCCGGCTTCTATTGAGATCATGACCTGCACATATCATAGGTTGGTGGTGTATACATATGTTACATTGTCCAATAAATCAACATTTGTAGCTAGCTACATGGTGAAGGTCTTAACTGCGAAGTCAAACACTGGTTGGCGGAAGTAAGTACGCTCATCACATGGCGTGCTTAGAGACTCAATCATTCGATCAATTGCTCTCGCACCGGTTCGGTCCCTCGCGAATCTCGGGTTAATGACGTTAAGAATCGGGATCTTTCGTGAACTGAATATCGAAAAGAGAATTGTATAAACTCGGATTAGAGAGATTCCTAGTCGAGGAATCGAGTATGGTTCGAAAGCTCTGAATGAAGAAACATGTCGAATTATACGGAAGAGAGAGGGCGATTAAGAAAATGTTTAGAGGTTGGGTTAGTGGAGTTTTTTGTCTGTGAAAATTTGGGATTAAATTAAGGGGGGGCGCGGCTGATTCTTTTTGAACGGGTGTGCATGTATTACCAAATAGAATCAAATGAAGCACCGGCGAGATGACATCGACTCATCTTTTTCTTGTTTTTTTCTTTTTGGTATTTTCGGTTTCATATTGATGTACATATGTGCTAGCTAGAATCCCGCAATTGTTACCCTAGGAGTTTTTACTCTGGATGAGTAATTCTCATCTGGAACTGGCAGTTACCGCCCGTTGGCCCGTGTTGCCGGATCCGGCGGTCCAGGACCGCCGGAGCTTGGGTAGGCCTCGAGACGGGGCGAGAGCTTGTTATCGTAGGCGCATCTAATGTCTTACATGAAGAGAAATATGTATGTAAACTTAGGTCATGGAAATACTAAGTTTGGTTTCCAAATTGTTTTCCATGCAACTTCGAAAAATTTCTATCGTTGGTCCGTCGTTTCGAGGTCACCTCCATCAAAATGGTAAACTCCAACATGCCCGGGGATTCAATGCGATCGTTCTCATTCGTGAAGCCGCATCGAACTAGCGCCATTTTATCTCGAAGGAAATTAAAATTAAATTCAGTAAGAATAAGAAAAAGAAAACTAAAACCTAAATAAGCACGTCTTCGTTTATTTAAGAACCTTCCTCGTGGGTCGAAAGCGGCCGAACGAAGGGTTTATATTAATTTATTTCGCATTCGTCACGATCGGTTGTTGGATTAAAATAATTTCGTGAATTTTTTTGTTAAATTAGTATAGTGATCAAGATCATGCTCACGTAGGGGCAAAATTCGTGCCGACAATCTCGAATAATCAACGATCGACTCACGTTTTTCACCCACAGCTGGAGCACTGTGATCGTCCAACTAATTTCGGGGCAAATTGTTCGTATGCAATCGGAATGTCTAACGTCATTTTTCAATTTCACAAGTGAAATTGATGCGTATTGAACATTCTTAGAGCGTCTACTAGTCACGAGAAGTTTAGGTCACTCTCTCTTTGGCATTGTATAAGAGTGCGGCGTAGTAAGGCTTGTCGAAAAAATTAAATAAACCTCGATAGTTTGATTAAGGGGGAAATTGGCCAGCCTCGCCATAGCTGGGCAAGGCCGAGGCTCGGTCTCGAAAGATGTACAGCATGTTAAGGCTCGTTTGAAATAATTGAAATCGCAATAGTTTAAGTAAGGGGGAATTGGCTAGCCTTGCCCTGACAGGGCGAGGTCGAACCTTGCCGGCCCTCACCTCTGGCTGGTTGTCGGCTATTGCCAATGCTCAGCAACTGGCTAGCGGAGGAGGAAGGGGAGAAAAAAAAGAAAGAAAAAAAATAGAAAAAGGAAAGAATAAATAAATAAATTTGAAAAATATTATTAAAAATTATACACGTCAGCGTCGGCCATCCTAGGTGGCACGATGTCCACGTCATCGATTTCTAGCTAAAATTGGCTAGATTGACTCGATTGACAAAAGATGTAAAGGTTTAGGACTGAACTAATAAAAGTACAATAAGTTTAGGATTTTTTGGATAATTTTTCCATATGTTGTGCAAACGCCAGCCTAATTTCAAACTTTCCCAATTCTGCCAATTAAATCTTGAACCTTTATATAAAGTACCAATATAATCATTCCGGCTAATTTTCTAGCTGACATAGCGGTGTGTCACGCAGGGAGGCCATCGCCACAACTCGGCGAAAATTAATTGAAATGACTATATTGGCATTTTATACAAAAGTTAAAAATTCAATTTGCAAAATTGGAAAATTTATAACTGAATTGGCATCTGTACAATCGGTTTAAGACTGGTCGGGTTATTTTTCATTTGAATTAAGCGTCGGCAAAAAAAATGGGAGAGGAGAAATCTAGGGTTTTTGCCTGCTTTTCGATATTCCATGTCAATGTCACGTAGTTAGTAACTTTTAGTCAAAGCAGTGGTTAACCACGACGAAATCAGCAGCTTCACTTCGAGTCAAAGATCCCGAAGAGCAATCCAACTAAAATTGCTGAAATGCAATGTGCTTTTTCTCCAATGAATTTCGCAGTGGTTGTGCAATGCATCGATCAACTCTATGAACACCAACCGTGAGTTGTAATCAAGTGGTGCTAATGACGATGAGAGCACGTTAATCACGCAACAACTGATGGTTGGCTTAAAAAAAAAAAATACTTGGTCTAATGAAAAGAGTAGATATAAATATACCTGTAGATCTCATAATGCCGGACTTGTGTAATGAGCGTCGATATCTCTAGCATTATATTCTTTTATGAGAATATATCGAAAACGGGGTTGCTCATTAGCCAGCGCTTCGTATAACATGTCGAATGGAATAGAGTTTGACATTCACATCATTAGCACAATTCAAATAGTCCCGAGTCCTAAGCGCTCGTCATCAGTGAATGGGGGGGGGATGGATATACCGGGGGAAAGTTCATTTTGCAATAGCCCGATTCTCTTTAGCAAAGTTTTTTAAAAAAAAAGAAAAAATTTGATATCGAGAGAATTTGTAAAGGCCCGTCTCCTAGGTGGCCCCAATAAACCTGATCAGGGACTAAGCAGCCCACACGAGTGCTTGAGTCAAATGTGGCCACGAGGCGATGTTGGGGTGGGTATAACTGTAGGGGTGAGCAAGATTGACCGTCCAAATTAGGACTGGACTGGACCGGACTAGATTAACCGGTTTGGTCCGGTTCTCAGGAATATCAGTCCGGTTCCCAGTTCCTAAAAGTGTGACCGGTTTTTGGGCGGTCCGGTTTTCGGTTCTAGGATGGGAATCGGACCGAACTACACCGATAAATATATATTTTTCTAATTTATATATATATTTATTTTACTTTTTAAAATTTTTGAAAAAAATAAAAAGCCTAATCTAATTTCCCTAATTTCCTCTTGCCTTTACCAATAAGTGATTGGTCCCATTGCAAACCGGATCGGATCAAGATTAGCCTATCCGATCCTAGGTCCTAGAAACTGGGAACCGGTCCTCCTGGTCCGGTTCCCGGTTCTTGGGTTGAACCGGACCGGATTGGGAACCGCTCACACTTAGGTATAAGTCCGCTCCTACTTGAAGATTTATGTATAATTATTTTAAGACGAACAGTCCGGAGCGAACATTTTAGGCCCGATCTTGGGTTCAAGGTCCAGCCCGCCCAGTGATCACCTCAGCAGCTCGAAAAAGAAAGGTGCGATGACATCCCCCACATCAAGCACCAAAGTCATGATTCGTGATGGAAGTCCAATTGATGTGTTAAAACAGATTATATAGCATCGGCCCACCCAGATTAGATGTTAATATTGAAATTAGAATCGTTGAGGTAGATCTCTTAATGTTGGGTTGGGTCAGTCCACGTTATGGGCCGAACTATTTGGATTTAGCCCGAAAAATGGGAACTAGTCGGACTTTGTGCGGGAAGTGACACTATAGTACAGACCAAAAATTGGATTATATAGGCCAAGCCCCGAAAAAAGGAAAAGAAATAAAACTATAGTACAGACCAAAAATTGGATTTCTAAAACCCCCCCAGGAAAAAAAAAATCAGTGTCTTGTAATAAGTAGATTTAATAGTGAAGCATCGAGTTTATTCTTCGCAATCAATTTTCTTCTCTATTTCCTTCTGTATTTTCCGATCAAATTTTGCGAAAATCGGTTTCTTAGTTATAGCAGAGTTTCCATCGCAAACTTGTGCTTTTGATGGTGGACAAAGATGATTCGTTCTTTTCAAGCAGAGTGATCCCCAAAAGCTAATTGTATTCTTCTACGTAGCGCTTAATTCTCAAACAAAGATTTAAAAAGGTAAAATTTCATGTTGGTTTTCGTTTCCCATGTCGTCGTCGGTTATCCAATTTCTGGGACTTATATCATTGACGTGTTCATATGCGACAAGAGAGTTGGTCAATAATTGCAACCTTGAAATGTGATGGATTTGGAAAACGAATGCTAGAAAAGTCATAAATCAATTGCTTAATTGACCTAAAGTCAATTCAGTCATTTCGATTAATTTAAGTCAAATATTACTGGCGTGTTGACGCTAAAGTGAATAACTTTTGATAATATTTAAATAGTTTTTTTCAAATTCCTTTTTATTTCTTAGGTTTTATTTTTTTTTTCTTTTCTTCGTTCTTCCTCTAGCCAGTTGCCAAGGCCATTGGTGAGGCTTAAGCCCTCACTACCGACTGCATGAGGCATGACCTTGCCAAGTGTGTTGAAAAAATCAGCTCGTGTTTGAAAAACCAGCTCAAATTTCGGGAAGAAGTACTCTTCATGCATTGTTTGGCACTGTAGCAGCACTGTAACAAGAAGAAAAACGTAGAGAAACGAAGAAAACCCAATAGCAAGCCTCGCCAGTGGTTGAGGAGGCTGGCAAGGTTGACCTTGCCGACCCTTGCCTTCGGCTTGCCGGAGGACTAATGAATGGAAGAAAAAAAAAATAAATGTTGAAAAAGATATTTAATTATTATAAAAATTGATCCATGCCAATGCCGATCGATGCCATGTTGGCCGGCATCCATGTTAATATTATTGGATCAAAATTAATCAGAATGGCTTAATTAGATTTAAATCAAATGGTTTATAGGTTTTTTTTTTTTTTTTTTACGCTTTTCCCCGTCTTGATTTGAATTTCAACATTCAAGGGGTCGCCGTCTGGGGCGCCCAACAGAGACAAGAAAATGAAAATTCCAAACTTGACCATGTGCACGTGGCCCCCCCCCCTTCTTTGACACTGATGGCCAATCAAAACAATCCCCGAGTAAAGAAGACAAACGATTCGACAACAAATTCAGAGCTTGTCGCCATGCTGACATCAAGAGCACCAGGACAAATATAATTGACAATTGCGGATACAAAAAACTGAAAAAGCTGGTCCCGTGATCTTTGTCCAATGGCTGACGTCTCTTGTCTTTCTTTTTCTTCCTGTTTTTTTTTTTTGTGGTCGAACTATAGTGCACCACTCTGTCAAACTATAGTGCACGTGGCCCCAGCGCAACTCCAAATTGGCAAAGATGCTGCGGCAGATTTTCACTTCTTTTAAAAATATTTCTTGACTCGACTGACTAAGCAAAAGACTGAAAACCTTGGTGAAAAATATATGAATTTGGTGAGAGGTCCAGTGAGAATGCCGTGGGGATTAGGTAATTCGATTGAAAGGTATGGAGGCATGGAACGTATGCGGTAGTAGGTACAATGTATGTTGTAGCTCTTCCATTCCGAAACCCTAAAATAATTTGACCGGATGATGACGTACCATGTAATTCACTGACTCGGGTCAAGCGAGTCTCGGTGCTACCGACCTAAATGATGATTTGAGTTTGGACAAATAAGTAGGTCGAGTATTTCGGTTCCCTCACATCTGCATGCGTGCTTCCTTAGTATTTCCAGTTAAGAGTTCTTCATTGCAAATCCTATCAATTGCGCGAACTGTTCCGAATAAAGATTATCAACTCAGGTCTCAAGTTAAGACTTAACTGGCTCGTAGGACTCACAGGGTGTTCAATAGGCTTCCATATTGAGTCTTTGCGTTTGTTATCCTGGATCATAAATAAAAAATATATATATATTCCATCGAAGTATTTCGTTTTCCTCGGTTTGTTGGTTAATTTTTCCATTCAAAGAAAATTGTGAAAAATTAAATGCTCGTGTAGTTATAGCTTTAAGAGTAAACCGAATTAAACTGACGAAACCGTTTGTTTGCATAAATTTACTCTTTCTAATACCAACTTACACACTCATTTGGGACAACTTAAAATAAGTGTCAAGTACTTATCGGCTTATTTTCTCGAAAATTAAACAAAAAAAACAAAACCGTTCCGAAAAATTATAGGTTGAAGCTCTATTAAGGTAATTAAAGAATTAAACTTCGAAAGAGGATAAGATCGATTTCATCTACGTGACACAAGAATATAGGCATTGATAATTCAATTCAAGCAATGATGTTTTTTAGTGACCAAAAAGCTAACATGACGGGGCATCAACCATGGGACAAAAAGAATTAAACTTCGGAAGAGGATAAGATCGATTTCATCTACGCGACACAAGAGTATAGGCATTGATAATTCAATTCGAGCAATGATGTTTTTTAGTGACCAAAAAGCTAATATGACGCGGCATCAATCACGGGACAATTCAATTCAATTCAAGCGACGATGATGTTTTGGTGACCAAGGCCAATGCAATGGAAGTCATGGAACAATGGTATTGACACGTCGTCGTCCTCCCGAACTAAGATGATCGCCGGAAGCACGGGCCGACTGACGTGGCCAATTGGCCGCGCTCCATTTACAATTCTGCCCTTGCTTCTACAGTAAGTGAAAACGTGGAACCTCTTTGTCCAACTGGAACGATCAGTCAAAAACGTATTTTCCTGCTTCTTGAAAATTTTAAGGAGGGCTAAAATTGTAAATATAACGTGTTTCTTCGTTTCTACGCATTTTTCTTCTTGCTGCAGTATTATTACAGTGTCAAACAGTACATGAACAATAACTTCCCGAAAATTCCGTCCACTCATAAAGTCGCTTTTTGTGCGAGTGGTGCTTTACCCGCTACGTGTGAACAAGCTGATCTGCACTCATTCCTAGATGTTAAAGATGAAATATGCATGCATTTTTAGCATGCGCAACTTGTCCACAAAGGGAAAATTGTCCGAGAATTTCTAAATCTATTGTACGACGATCAGTTGGGTCTTAAATTTTTCAATTGTATCGATTTAATCATAAACCTTTTGACGATTTCTAATATAGTCATTCCGGCCAACTTTAACCGGTAATTGCTAACACGAATACCAACTGTCCTACGCGGCACAGCCGGTATTGACGTAGATATATATATTTTATTTTTGCATTAATTTTAAAAATAATACACGGATCCTATATTCATCGAGGATTATACCTAATGACGTGATTATGCAATTTATAATTCCAGGATGAAACAAATATTTTTATTCTTTGTTATGCCCAAGAAGTTCATTGATTTTGCCTTGAAGTCAAGCTAACATATAAACCAACTTCGATTCAAGTGTACTAGTCACTCAGGGTGATTCATGATAATGAACCGTGTTCACAGTATGTCAAGTTACGGACTTATATATGACTCAAGCGGGACTCAAGCGGACTCACCTACTTGGTATCTACTTTCAACACAACTCACATAACTCTTTTAACTAAATGTGTTAAAATCGGGTAAACCCAACTAAAACATTACTCGAGAAACCGAATTGTTTTTTTTTGTTTTTTTTAAAGTATACAATATCAGGGTATTGTCATTTCTTGTTTACTACTCAATCTTTCCTTTCCTTATAAATTTAAAAAAAAAAAGGAGGTGTTTGATTACAGTTCGAACGATGGGCTCCTCTAATGAGAAAAATTGCAACTTTCTTTCAGAAAGTTTTTCACCTGTCCAATGTCAAGCACGTTATAGAAATATCGACCAAAGTTGTATCTCCCTCACTCCCCCTGCCATGACCCGAATTTGAATAGATTGCCACTATTGTACTATCGACCCAAAGCACAATATAGTTGTATTTGACCAAAAGAGGCACGATGGACAGTAAGTGAATGGACAATCACCACCACTACAGTGAGCTTCTGGTTTCGCTGCTTCCCCTCTCTGATGAGAAAATATTCGGTGATCCCGGATCGCCAAGTCAGCATGGTCTCCGATCACTCACGAGGAGCCATGTGGTCGACGTGGTGCGGGTGGGGCCGGTGGGCCGGGAGACCGTTTTTTTGGCACAAAACATTAATATTTTTTCCCCTTTTGGCCCTGCACACCTCCTCTACGCTAAGAACCTACGTCCCCTTTCTGGTATGGTCGCTCTCCCATCTCTCCCTCTTCGTTGATGGCAGCCTCCTTCTTCTCTCTTTCCCTATCTCCTCAGCGCTCTCCCGAAGGCCCACATTCTCTCTCTCTGGTTTTTTTCAAAAACCGCCATCCCCTCCACGTGGATCACGCGGCACCTCGTGAGTGGTCGGGGATCATGCTGACTTGGCGGTCAGGGACCGCCCAATATTTTCTCGCACGTCGTTTGCTCATTGAATTAGTACACTCGCCAGTCAGAACACAGGGACCATGTACAGTATAGGCAAGAAAGTGACCAGGCGAGACTGATGATCACATGTTTGTCTTTCTTCTTTGTTTTGCCTTGCGGGTCACGAATCACACTTCTTCCCCGCTTGACCTCCTAATCCGACGTCGAATAGCTGTACAGAGGAAGCTGCACATCAATGGCTGACGCACTCAAACCCGTGCAAGAAAGAGCATCGTCATTTCACGCAACAGGACAAACATCCTCTTGCACTCCTTTCCAGGAAGACACCGCTCCTTAAATACCCGCCACAGCCTCACAAGTTCCTGCGCTTTCCCTCTCTCTCTCTCTCTATAAGCAACCATGGGGAGAGAAGGACAGGAGACAAGCCTGAGCTCACCATTGATAGAGTCGTGTGGTGAAGGTGGTGTTGTGAGATCATTAGCATCGAATGAGGGAGAGAAAGAGAAGGGTGTTGGGTGGAGGAGTGAGGTTCTTGTTGAGATAAAGAAGCAGGCATGGCTTGCTGGTCCGCTCATATCGGTGAGCTTGTTGTTCTACAGCTTGCAGATGATCTCTCTCATGTTTGTGGGTCATGTTGGCGAGCTGCCACTCTCCGGCGCTTCCATGGCCACCTCCTTCGCCACTGTCACCGGTTTCAGCTTACTGGTGAGCTTGAGAGATCGCCATATTAGTCGTGCTCCTACTTCAATTCAAGTTCAACAAAGAAATTGCATTTCGGGTTTTGGCATAGTTGATGTTCTGATAAATCCACGTTTGTAACTTAAGCTGAGACTATGTTATGTGTTTGTAATGGATGTT
The DNA here is from genome assembly GCA_024500025.1 of Syzygium aromaticum. Classification (NCBI taxonomy): domain Eukaryota; kingdom Viridiplantae; phylum Streptophyta; class Magnoliopsida; order Myrtales; family Myrtaceae; genus Syzygium; species Syzygium aromaticum. The sequence continues at coordinate 20,395,470 of CM044895.1, forward strand.
CTTGTTCACGATCAATCCGTTTCTTCGTTTTCTTTTAGCAGAGTTGGTAAAAGTTACCCTTTTTAGTCCTGTATTTGTTGCCCAAATTCACCAACAGTTTTTTCGTAAGGAGTAGATTGACCAAGTTTGTTTGAGATTTACTCACTTTGGAGGGCAATAAAGGATGAAGATGATGAAATTACCGTCTCGCTTTCTCTTTAGCTGGAAGATAATAGAATTGGTGCAAAAAATGGCCCATAATTTGGCTAGGCTAGCCATTTGTTAGTGCTGCACTGGAGATGCTATTGATACCAGAGTTGAAATTTAAGTTCTAGCACAAATTGAGGCACTTTAAACAATCGTTACTGAACTTTCAAGAATATTGGACAGTCTTCTTTTCTGAAGTTCTGATTTTTTTTCTGTCAAATCTCTTTAACTAGATGGGGATGGCCAGCGCATTGGAAACGTTCTGTGGTCAATCATACGGGGCGAGGCAATTTCATAGGCTTGGTATTGACATGCAGAGAGCTATGCTCATCCTTCTACTAGTGAGCATACCTCTTGCTTGCATCTGGGCATACACGAGAATTATACTAGAAGCAGTCGGTCAAAAAGCAGACATAGCAGAGGAAGCGGGAACGTATGCCCGTTACATGATCCCGTCCCTTTTTGCTTACGGCCTTCTTCAATGCCTGGTCAAGTTCCTGCAGACTCAGAACATCATCTTCCCTATGGTGCTAACCTCGGGAGCTGCTGCTTTACTGCATATCCTCATCTGTTGGGCTCTGGTCATGAAAGCTGGCCTTGGAAGCAGAGGAGCGGCCTTGGCGAATTCAATATCGTATTGGATGAATGTGTTGCTAATGTCACTTTATGTGAAGTTCTCTTCTTCGTGCTCCAAGACTTGGACTGGGTTTTCGAAGGAAGCCTTTCGCAATATTGTCCCATTCCTTAGACTTGCCATTCCTTCCGCTGTAATGGTCTGGTAAAAACATCTCAAACCCTTCGTCTCTCTCGCGATTGTGAAAAACAGATGACACGCATTACTGATGGCAATCTTTTTTATTTCTGTAGCTTGGAGATGTGGTCATTCGAGATGATGGTGCTCCTCTCTGGACTTCTCCCGGACCCGACATTGGAAACTGCGGTGCTTTCTATCAGGTTAATCTCGAGTTTGGCGTTAGTCTGTGCCGAAATAGTTTGGGACAAGGCACATATTGCTGAGATTTTCTTTTATCAATGCACACTTTAGTTCGGTGCATGTATATGACCTCCCAATGTTTACATTCTCAGTCTCAACACTGCCGCAACAGTTTGGATGATCCCTTTCGGACTCAGCGGGGCTGTGAGGTAAGCATGCCAAACTGAGTACATGGTAATGAAACTTTGACCGCCATTTTGCGGAGAATCAGCTCGGTTAATCAAATAGCATCCCAAATGGTCGATATGTCTCTTAATTTTGTTTCTGCATAACATATTCATATGTACATTTCCATCAGTTTCTTAAGACCACATTGGTGTGGCAACGGATTTTCACAAGTTCCATGGTCAATCTATCCAGCACTCGTGTTTCAAATGAACTGGGGGCTGGGAAGCCTTGGGCTGCGCGTTTAGCAGTGTACGTGGTCCTCTCCGTGGCCGTAACCGAAGGAATTCTGGTCGGAGTAGTTTTGATCTCGATACGCAAAGTATGGGGCTATGCTTACAGTGACGAGACAGACGTGGTCGACTACATAGCCGTCATGATGCCGATTGTAGCAGTTTCTAACTTCTTGGATGGACTCCAATGCGTCCTTTCAGGTTGCCTTTTTCACCACAAACTGGCCTAGCCTAGCGACCATGCTTTGTCTTTCTACACGTGTTTTTTATCCGGTTTTGTTCCTCCTAGATGCCATGAAATCATGGCTCATGCTCCAAACAAGTGATGGCTATTTGTGTTTTGCTCTCGCTCTTCTTCAGGAACCGCTAGAGGATGTGGCTGGCAAAAGATTGGTGCCTATGTCAACCTGGGGTCTTATTACTTGATTGGCATTCCATCTGCAATAGTGCTAGCTTTTGTTCTCCATGGTGGTGGAAAGGTAAAACTCTTCGGCCTTATACTTTTCCTACTCCTTAGTTCAACGTCGAAATGAGGAAGCTATCGGAGGAAAAAACTTTTGGAAACTCTTTCTTTGCAGAGTCTCTGGCTAGGAATTATCTGCGCGCTAGTTGTGCAAGTGTTCTGTCTTTTCTGCATCTTTCTCCGTACGAACTGGGACCAAGAGGTTAGATCCTTGTACATAAATAGGGAAGAAATCAGTTACTCTATCCATGCTAAGCATTTTCCATGATCCACATTTTTCTGCTTTTGCAGGCAGAGAAGGCTGCCGAGAGAGTGCATGACTCCACCATCCCCACAGATACAGTGTCATAGAGCAGAAAAAAACTGAAAGGAAGAACCTATTTTGGTAGTTTTTCTCGGAAAAACTCAGAATATGTGATGATTGAGAAAGCAAAGAGAAAAATGCTGTACCCGAAAGTAAGGAAGAGCCGGGCTGTGTAAGCTGACCTGAGGCAGGTGTGAAATGTTAACGAATGGAAATGACAAGAAGTTCGAGAGTAGTAGTACGGTGACATTATGAAGGAGCTATCCCCTGACTATAATAGTTACTTTCTACCATCTGAATAATCATCAATTTTGATTCTGATTTGAATGTAGGTGCTTACTCATTGAATTCTTGAATGGAGTATAAATTTGAGAGGCCTTAATCTCTTTATAAAGCTATCTTAATAGTTAACATCAAACAAGCTAAGCATGCGCCAATGTACTCACTACGTTTGAGACACGGACGTGTCCATGCTTATTTAGGAAAATTTTCCGTCCAAAGGAAATGACCACTCCCTCACATTGACTGATCTTCTGCTGCGAGTAAGTTAATTACCTTTGATATGCACTCAATATCAGAGTTTTGCGTATATAAAGCCAAGCTCATTTGTGAAGTCTTTATGCACAGGGCAGAGAGTCAGAAACCAAAACAGACATAAATGACATAATTGGAAGATAACAAGATCACTTAAACTGTTTGCCAAACAATATATCATAAAACTTCCACATCAATGATCTAAAATCGCATAATCAAACCCATTCGAATAAACAATCCGAAGGGTATCCTTGTGATAGCTACTCTACAGTATACATACAATAAACAGGATAGATCGGCCTACAGCATTCTCCAGCCTTAATCCTCCATCAAAAGCAACCAAAAGAACTCTGATCATAGAATTAGAATCGGGCACAACTAATTAGAGGTGCAAGTAAACCACTCAAAAGCATCAGCTTGGAGTAAAAGAAGAAAAATGCCTCCAAAAATGTCGGCCTTCTATGACCTAGTGTACAAGTTCTCTGTCAAGTAGAAAGGAGGATGTTACCTTTCACTTTTCCCTCCTTTTCATAAAATTATTATCTCCCCAGCTTCAAGCCAAGCTAAATGATTGACTTCCGCATTCAACCAAAGTAGCTCTCTCTTCAGTCTCACGACATATGCGAAAGGCAAGCACATTTCGGAACCGAACGACAAAAACTTTCCGATACTCAAATTACCTTAAGGGAGTAACTGCAAACCTCATTAATGCATGTGCAGAACTCCGTGTGTCTTAACTTATGAGAGTCATGCAAAGTAATGAAGTGTCATTCCGGATGCTGGAATTCAAGATCTAGCTTCCTTTTCAAATGGGTCCGGTCAGCGCTGCCAAAAAAAAGACACAGAATCCTACATCAATAAGCGAAAAATTTCAATACAGCATTGCTCGATTTAATGATATTAGAGTTTCCACATTTAAATACCATGGACATGAGTACGTCCTTCCATGTCTGAATAGAGACAAATCTGTTAGTTGATGCCCAACTAAATAAAATGCACCTAAAGATATAATAGCTCAACTATTAGGCCTTCTTACAAAACTAGCGAGTAAATGAAATTTCATCTAAGAAACTTATTTTTAAACACGTAATTTGTCAACTTCTTTAATAGCATGATATTCATTTAACAGGCTGTATCTGAGGTATTTAGCCTCTGAGGTATGTAACTGACTTAGTCTTTATCTTTAGGTGACAAGAATAAATGCTTTCAAATCATATACAAATACTTTAGAGAAGTAGGCATGGCTCAGCTACTGGGATTCCATGACCAAAGTCAGCACATCGTCATACACTTGAAGAAGAACTGACACCAACTACTCAATTTGCTAAAGCTACTTACTATCAACAAGCCAATTCAGTAGTCCAAGGAAAGCATTTTCATGAATTGGCTTCCTTAATTGCAAGACTCGTACCTTATCTTCACCAGACTAATTGGAATGAAATTCTGAACATCTAAAAGCCAGGAATACTAATGTCAGTTTGAGTTTCTTCATTGATTGCTTTCTCAGCAACTTCTAGACTCCAACCAAATGACATTTTTTATTATCTATTCTGGTCTCACAAAGTATAAACAAATTTCCTTCCTTCTCTTCCCAGCCCCGTCCATTTTATATTTTCTTTAGAAAAACATTTTGTGACATCTGTCACACATCACTTCTTATGTCTAATTATAATCCGTCAAGAGCTCTACAGAATCGAAAAGCTAGTAAGAGAAAATGGGCATGAACACGATCCATAAGGGGAAAAAACTGTTGGTTTCAGAAGTGAGCACAGAAGACTAATGTTTGACGAAAAATAATCTAATGTGGTACAAACCACTTGTAGGTTGGAGAGCAGACACTTTGTCTAGCAAGAGATTGCTGGTATTATATGAAGTCAAAAGTAAAAGGATTGAACAACAATTACCAAACAAAGAAAGAAGGCTGATTGATTGTCAAAGAAATATCCCAATATCAGCCAATGTTGATAGAAAAATGAGAAAGTAGAAGATGAATCTTCAATTACTCAGATTCTCTTCCATGATGTAACATGTACATCTTAATTCAAATAGAAGGAGCTCATTGATTTAGCAAAAGTTCAAAGGTAAAAACTGTTTCCTTTTTAAGGAGCACAAATTTCTTTTCTACCGTCTCCTATTATCACCATAAGAATGAAGATGCTCAATCCTGACGTGTGAACCTCAGGACTTTAGGACATTAAGCTAACATTTTGCCATCTATTTATCTGGTAGCATCAGTACAATCATGAAATTTTAACAATTCACACAACCTTCCCTAACAAGCTTACTAAATGGATTACTAGATGAATAATAATAAGCAAATGATTACTTGGTGTAAGGATCTTAGACTCTGATTCATCAAAGCCAGTAGGTAGATGAGTTAACTAAGTGTTGACATTGCACTTCTTATTCAGAACATCAGTACTGAAATCATCATATAATTACTTTTGAGATTCAATTGCAAGAAGACGCTAGATGGAAAGCGAGAAAATTTAAGATGCTAAATTTTGGAGTTTACCGCATTTGGTGATGTGACGTGAAAATACATTGTTAAATTCTAAAAATATAATCCACATTGTTAACCTTTATAAGTGTTAAATAGATCCAAGAAATTAACATGTCAACATAAGAACCAGGTTATCCAGCAAGAACGGTAAACTTCCTTCATGGGTCAGTGTCATGTTCATGTTCATGATCAAATAGCGAAAAGCATGATCAAATAACGCTCATGATCATAGGTAAACTTCCTTCACAGGTAAACAATCTATGCGCGAAAGGCATGAAGTAATTAGCCTCAGATATGAAGAGTTATTTGTCCACATTTGAAACATTTTGGCCTGAGCAAATTAGAAAGTTTCATCACTATTACTGTTTTACCTGTTGATTGTTGGTCTATTTGGAGGTCTGGCACCAAATATGGAAAAGTCCAATGACATAGGAACCTGCTCGTTTCTGCTTGTATGTTCTCCAGGACCCGGTCTATCTTCACTGACATGATCATCAAATTTATCATTCTGATATGCATTCCCTTCAAACCCTTCACGTTCTGGCATCACCCTCCTGGACTTTCTAGGAGGTGATAACACGGTGGGACCCTCGGGCGGATTAAAGTCTGAAGTCCTAGAATTAAGTGATTCCCGCTTTGGAGCTGGTCGAGGTAGCTTATCAGGAACTGTTGGCAGAGGAGCTGATGAGAAGTACCTATACAGAAGGAAATAATGGACAGAATAAGGAATGAAGGGTAGCTGTTGGTAGATAATCTGGAGCAGCAGGTGCCAATGGGACACGAGGTGAATAGGTGGAGTGCATCAACCACTCCGCACGGAAAAAGCGGTAAGAAGAAAGAAAACAAAAGACAGAGAGGGGGTGGAGGAGGTTTAGCTCACGTACCTGTGCTCTAGAGCCTGCTGTACAGAAATTCTATTCTTTGGATCATATGTAAACATTTTGGCTAACAAGTCCATAGCATCATCACTTGCCACAGGAAAGAGTGAACGAAGAGGAGGTGCTGGGACATACTGGTATTCCACATAATCTGGAAGGTACACCATGTCAGGCCACTGAGAAGCTGTTGGAGTCCCAAAAGCTGCAAAGATCTTTCCAAGCTGATCAATGTCACTTGACCCCTGTAAAAAAAGGGAGACCAGAAGGAAAAGGTTAGCAAAGATAACAAAGCTTGGGCAACAAAGATAATAAGGCATGCAATAGAACAATGTCACTTACCATGCATCCTACATAAACAAACAAATAGCAAGTTAAAAGAATCAATCCCAGCTTACAACGTGCTATTTGTTGAAAATAGTAATTTCACACGATCAGCCAGAATTTCCATACTCATCTGACAAACTGCACTTGGGCGCACCGATATTCTAGTTGGACCAACTTTCAAACATGGGCAAATAGCTTATAAGTTAAATCTCCATAACCATGGATTATATCCAACCTCCACCAGGGTCTCATGAATAAAATCCAACTAAAAGTCCATCGTAGGCCATCTCAAGGTCCACTTAAATCTCCATAACCATGGATTGTTACGAAGGTACCCACAATTTTGTTTAATCAGCAGGAAAAGAATGAATTGATGCAAATATAGTGGCCTGAAGGAATTCCAAACCGAGACCAAACCAAACTGGTATAAATGAACCTCCAAAACTCAAGATTGCATTCCTCGGGGTTCATCAATACATATGTTGGATTTCTGTTGTTTTTACAGCTAAGGAGTAGTTTTACTATGCCAAAGCAAGAAAATGTTCATCTTTGCATGCAAAATATATGTATGTAGTCTGAAAGAAAACATTTTGCAAACTATTTCTGTGGTATATTAAAGACATACAAGACATATGGAAATATAAGTGAAAAAGTTTTTCTTGATCGGGTCTAGGAAAACTTAAGCCAGAACAAAACCGCATTAGTTCAACATTTGTCGAATCAAGAATTATATCAATTAACTCCCAAATCAACAATCATATCAATTAACTAGATAGTTTGGTTTAGATTGCTTCGATTTCTATTTTTCTTCAATGCTCCCCATTGTAACAGAGGAAGTGGTACATGCACAGCTAAGCCAAAAGAATTTGAGTCGCGGACTCATTCATGAGTGATTCACACACCAAGATGGAAGTAGCCTCGCATATCTACCTGTAAAAAGGGCCGACGAAGAAGAAGCTCCGCGAATATGCAAGCTGCAGCCCAAACATCCACAGCTGGACCATATTGCTTGGTGCCAAACAACAGTTCAGGTGCTCTATACCAACGAGCAAAAACCTATTTTATATAATTTAGTAGAATCAGCATAGCTAGCAGCGAGTAAATAAATGAACTGGAGCAACATTATTAAACAGATACTTCAATGTCAAAACCAGTGATCATCGTGATCTACTAAGCATGGATAAGACAATAAGCTACGCATTGCCAGAAATGGTCAACAAGTTGATCAATGATGAACCAAGCCACGAAAAATGAACATCAGAGCAAAGTGCCAGCAGAAAGCTCACGTTAAAATCAAGAAAAATCGATGAAAGCGCAACCTCAATGCCAATATGGTAAATATAGGCTATATGATAATCCTCAATGCTCATGTTACAGACAGATGTAGGCTATAACTTTAAAAAACTCTTTAGACAATAATATATCTTGGCCGAAAACAACATATAGGAAACCACTCCATATACTCAGAGAGGATTGAACTTTCCCATTCTCTAGCCAACATGAGCATATAGGACTGCCAAAATCCCAACTCAAAAGCATAACTCAGACAAGGTTCACTATAAAAGACATTATGATGTGCAACTAAGATCACATGGACAGGCAAAGTTGACAATAACAAGGTTATACAGCGCAATATAAAAATCCTAATCATCGACCACCCTCATATCCATTGACTGTCCAAATTGCAAATCAGCAATCCATACCTCGAGTTTAAACAGTTGCAATTACCCCCATTGCAGTCAGGTAACTACTGCAAATTATGAATCCAAGCATCCTCGAGTTCTGTTTTACTTCTACCAGCTAAACTGCCAAGCACACTACATATCGGCAACAAGCAAGAGTTCTCCACGAAATAAACACCACATGGAAGAAAAAATGTACCTGTACTTCCTCCTTACCAAACCTATCATTTTGTCCACTCACAGTTTCACACTCAAATTAGTGCAGAAACACAGCATCCGAATATATCTGTTGTTAAACTACATCTGCAAGTATAATGTGATTCAACCAATCGCCCACACAAAGGGAATCCTCAGGTACCATGCTTTTGTTCAATACAACATGAAGATCATCATAGAACCAAACCTGATGTGTAAATCTCCGGTCTGGACTGCCAAATATGCGGGCTAAACCAAAATCTGCAAGTTTAAGCTGCCCTTTAGGTCCTATCAGCAAATTATTAGGCTTCATATCCCTGCAATTGCCAGTACAATACATCTTGAGCGGATTTGCGGGGAAACAGGACCTAACAAACTAGCTTCTATTCTAGAAAGAACAAATCAAGTACCTGTGCAACACCCATTTTTTATGGCAAATAGCAAGTCCCTTGAGGGTCATCTGGAGGTATGATTTTATGTCAGCTGGTGAAAGAAATATATTACGATCACGGATGACAGCTTCGAGATCAGTCTCCATGAACTCGAACACAAGATGCAGGTTCCCTTTGTGAGGAAAGGCATCAATTAACTCGATTATGTTTGGATCTTTAAGCTCTTTAAGCAACTTTATTTCTCTAAGGGCAGTGAAGTTCACCCCTTCTTTTTGCTTCCCAATCCGAATTTTCTTGATTGCAACAACTTGTCCAGTCTGCACAAACAGGATATATCCAAGTTCAGTATAGACATAAACCTATGCTATTGCATCGACAATGTCGTCCAATTAATAGCATATGACGGAGTATGAACTGAAATTCAAGTATGACTGCCATAGCGTGAACAAGAAACAAGAAACCAATCCAACCGCAATCGATACCCAAAAACAGGCGAAAAAAAGTCGTATGATTTACAAGGCTCTATTTATTCTGCATAACTCCTCATTTGTTGCCTAATGAAAGTCGAGGACAGCATGCCAGATAGATGGAGGCCATGGAGCGTTGATGTCAGCATCTCAATGACACGACACTCCCTGGCTCATAGTCTCCACCAACGGAGGATCATATCAAACCGGATCAGAACTGACCCCGTAATCCTGCAAAGAGAACTACCAGCACCGACAAATCTTATCTGAGATTGGCGGGGTCGTGAAATGTAATGGCAGACAACGAAAGATGCTCCTCGGTCCTGCATCCTAGAGACAGAGGCCGTGGGACACAAACGAAATGTAGCGTCAGAACTCCCTAACATCTCTAATCGATTGGTTCTGCATGGATACTTAAAGCCCAAATAGCTATGACTCGCAATCATGTCAACCTTAGGGAAATTGCACTTTACCGCCAGCCAATCAAAAGCGTCGCAAAACGAGAGCCGTTAAAGAAACTGATCGACTAGCTGCAACGTTGTCGAGATGACAACAAGCCCGCTGTATTACCGAGCCTGTAATTTCCCCGACCCAAACACCCGGACAACACGAACGATATAGTGTGCCGCCCTCTCTTCACAGAGCCAACAAACGGAACAGCCACCATCAGAACCCCCACAGCTTAACACCATCACACTGGGAAAAATCCCTTTATCCTCAAAATCGCGAGAAAAGGAATCCCACCCCCCACAGCTCTAAACCAGTCACCCCCCCTTATCCATCCGCATGTCCTTGCTCTTTCCCAGCCTCCAAACAGCCTGAACAGCGACACACTTAAACCCCAGCCCCCCCGCGCCCTGCCCCAAAATTCCACGGCGCAAAACTTCCCGAGCGAACAAAGAAACAGAGCCAACAGATTACAGCTAAACCCCAAAACCCCCCCCAAAAAAAAAGATTGGGGGGAGAACTCTCAGCGTACCTTGGTGTCGATGGCTTTGTACACGACGCCATAGGTACCCTCCCCGAGCACTTCGCGCTTCAGGTACCTATCGGCGACCTTCTTCGACAGATCCAATTCAGTCATCTCCTCCTCCCTCTCCACCCCCACCCCCGCCCCCACCCCCACAAAAAAGAAGAGAGCAAACAAGAAAAGAGGAGTGAGGGACCCAAAAAAACAAAAAAAAGAGGGAACAAGAAACGAAAGTGGGTCAATCCCAATTCCTCTCCCTGCCTCCCTCCCTCTTCCTGTTATTGTTTCCGTTGAGAAAAAGGGATGGGCTTTACGGCGATCGATCTCCTCAAGAGGTTCCAATCTCCTCAAGAGAACCGGGCAAAACTGATGGAAAATCAAAGAAACAATAGAAAGCGAGCAGCGGCGCCAAAAAAGGGGTTTGCTCCGCCGGGACAAGGTGGGCGGGGGGCTGCGGAACCTCTTATCTTCTACGGCGCGAAGACGCCATTACGGGAAGGATTCAGGTTTCGGCGGAGCGTCTCTCTCTCTCTCTCTCTCTCTCTCTCTCTCTCATTGCTTGGGGGAGAGAGAGAGAGCGTGCGCGTGGCGGTGGGGAGGAGGGGGGGGGGGGTCTTTTCCTCCCTTTTCTTTTTAATTATTTATTTTGAGTTTGGTGCAACGCAACGTCCGTGGATCAGTAGTGTCGACCGCCGTCGAGCGACGGGGGGTCCCCACAGGGGCACGTTCGTCTTTTCATCCCGCCCCGCTCCTGCGGAGCTTTTGGGGCCCACGGCCCCATGGCCGTCACCATGTGAAACGGCGAGATGACTTGCGATTCTTCGGCCCGGGCTGCGATTAATTTGGGCTCGAGAGAATAGTTCCCCGACTTCTGATAAATATAAATTGAAATCGAAATCGAAGACAAAACGCCGGGGATCTTCGATTGTGAACTCACTTAGGCTTTGTTCCGTCTCGTGGAAAACAACTTTCGGGAAAAATTTGCCTCGAGTTTTGGCCCGCGGAAGGCAGATTGGTCAAGAAAAATACTTTCAATTAATGGAAAAAAAAGCATATTCAAAACAGGTGAAAACGACTCTCTCTTCTCCAAAAGAAAAAAATCATTTTCTCTTTCCTTTCTCTCACCCGACACCCGACCTAGCACGAGACCCGACATGTTCTCCTCCTCGTCTCGTGCACTTCCTGAGAAAAGCCCGCTCCTTCACCTTTCTCTTCTCCGCCTCCGCGCTCCTCATCTCTCTCCGCCCCCCAGAATCCCCTCCTACCCTCGCCTTTTGGCTCCGCATTTGTAGTGTCAAGTGCGATCGATCGAGCGAGGTTGTGTGTATTTGTTCGATTCGGTCGATTTGCGCCTCCTGGTTAATCAACCAAAGCTACAATTGGTCGTTTCTCTCTTGGTTAGTCGATCTATGGATAATTTTTTTTTTTCCAGGAATTGTCGTTTCAAATATTGTCATGTATTGTTTATATATGTGCCTAGGTTCTCATGCGCCAGGCTCCCGTGCCTTGGTTATCACCGCCAAAGCCTAGGTCCAAGTGCTCGGTGCTGTGCTCAAGTTCCTAATGGCTAGGTTTGAGAAATCTTGACTCCTACAACTAAGAGCCCGACAGCTGGGCCCAAGTCCCCCAAGGCTAAGGCCCAATCCTTGATCTTTGTCATATTTGGAAAAAAAATTTGATGATATAGCATGTCTACCATTTATATCACACGAGTAGCGCATGTTCCTTTAAAAAATAAAAGCAAGTATTTCTTACTAAACAATGCCAGATATTTTCTAGTTCAATCTCTCAGCCAAATATTGGAAAAATATTGTTATTTTCCTGGCAAATGACTTCTCGGGAAATATTTTCAGAATTATTAGATTTTCTGTGAAACAAACAGAATCTTATAGAAGAATTACCTACTATAATTGAAATTATTCAATTTGCAGGACTAGCAATGAAAATCAAATATATATATATATATATATATATATATATATATGAGAGCAAAAAACATGTATATACTTTCGTATTCATGAAATATCTATTGCAACAAGTGGGGCTGGTGAGGGTCCATCGCCTCTTTAGTCGCTAGGTGCTCGATATTACTTTTACGTATATAAAATTCATACATCAAGGAAGTATGTCTGTTTTAGGGTTGAAAACGTGTTTCGAGCAAAAATTTGCCTATGGGATAAATTGCGTTGAAGCAAAGATACATCTGCGTGTGTCGCATCGAATCGAATGGCGAAAAAAATACTTTTTTCTTTCGCATGAAAGAATATTCCATGCATTGGTCTGTCATGATCATCAGCCTCCTGAATTTACACGACAACCTCATCTCATTTTCACTTGACTGTGCCTTACATTCTCTGCGGTCCCTTTCCCTTGCACTGTCAACAACTGCAACTTCCAAGAAACTTCTCCGCGACCACAGATTAATCAAACTGGGCAGATACTAAGCAATGAAGTCTAATTGTGTGTATTAAACAATCAAATCCATTCTGCTTCTTGCCCGAAAAGTCACAAGTTTGTCTGTTTTTTCTGTCGTCGAACGAGAGATGCATATCGTTTCCTTCTTTTTTTGACTGTATTCCCATTTTTTCTGGCGGCCATTTTCGAGTACCCATTTCGTGTTTGTTTATATACGAGAGATCCCAATTCGATTGCGCTGCTCAGAACAGGAAAACCCGATCATGGGTAAGCTGAAGATCATCGTCTCTAAGATGAGCTTGTTCTGCATAAGAGTCGAGTGGGCTCTAAAACTGAAGGGCCTCGAGTATGAGCTCATTGTTGAAGACTTGCGGAAGGGGAAGAGCGAATTGCTTCTGAAGTCGAACCCAGTGCACAAGAAGATCCCGGTGCTTTTGGACGATGGGGTCGCGATTGCAGAGTCGAAGGTGATTCTGGAGTACATTGACGAGAAGTGGAAGGGAGGTGATTATTATTCGCTGTTGCCTCAGGACCCTTATGAGAGAGCTCAAGCTCGTTTTTGGGCTCAGTTTGCTGATGACAAGGTGACTCTTTTGACGTTTTCCCCAAGTTTCTGTTCTTTCTTCAGTGTCTGTTGTTTCGTTCACGTTTTGATGAGTATGAGTTCTGATAGAGCAATTGTTTTACTAGATGCATTCTAGGGAAAGTTCAAAGTATACTTTGCATGTAATAGAGATGAAGCTCTTCGTAATCGGGATATTCTAATTTAGACAACGGAAAATGCAATCTAATGATTTTTTCTCCGTGAGAAGGTTTTCTTTTCTGATGAAATCATATTAGCAACTGAGAAAGTCCACTAAAGAGAACGAACCCTTGAGTTCAATGGATGGAGAAAAGTCAACCATTGAGGCAGCTTTGCCAGGGGATTCCTGCCCATGCATCAAAAGAGTTGATGTTATTAAATCCTCGACAGTTGTGGATTTTATTGTCTTTATAGGTCATGTTTTCTTCTGGCGCCGATATATATAATTCACATCTTTGAGAGATACAGGACTCTATGTCATGCATGTTTTTGACAAGCTTGCTTTTTTTCACCCTTCGTGTCACTGCGAACAGTGTGTCTTCGGCACTTGGGGAGCCTGTCGTGCTGAAGATGGGCTGGAAAAGGAGAAAGCAGTGGAGACTGCAATAGAGTCTTTCGCGTATCTAGAGAAGCAGATCGAGGGGAAGAAGTTCTTCGGGGGAGAGAAGATAGGCTACTTGGATCTTGTGGCCGGTTGGATCCCGTTTGTCCTCGGCGTCTTGGAAGAAGCTGGAGGCATGAAGATATATGATGCTGAGAGGTTCCCATCCCTTCATGAATGGGCACAAAACTTCAGCGAAATCCCGCTGTTTAAGGAATGTGTTCCACCTAGAGATGTGCTGCTTGACTATATGACTGCGAGGCTGAGCTACTTGCGTTCCTTAGCAGCGAACAAACCATAAAATACACCCTTCATTTAGATTAGTGGAGTTGGACAATAAGCTGGGAAGGCGAGATGTTTTCCCTCGAAGTGTTGCTCGCGTATTTTTCCCCTGTTTTCCACTCTTGTGCTTGTAATCTTCTGATATGGCGCAATAATATGTTTTTTTTTTCCTCAATTAGCTTTCTCTTGGGAGATTGTTGGTGAATTCGATATATATGATCCCTGGGATAATCCTTTCTTGTGTAAGTTTCTAGAGGTTGAATGGGTTAGTTAAAAGGTGTATAGATCTCTAGGCAATGACATCTAACTCTGGATCATTAGTTCATTAAGGAAGGAGCTTTACCTTGGTCGGGCAATCTTTGACCAAGAATTTAGTTTGGTGGCTCTGGGAAAAAGGTGCTTAAGTAGAAACACACATTTTCACAGAATTGTGAGGACGCCCTGTAAAGTTAGATGCATACGATGTATGTGCAGTCTCTACCTGCCAATGTCTGACAACCCTTAGTAACGAGTCTCCTAAATAAACAAAACCAACATCTTCACTGCCTCCCCCTGCTTCTGCTAGTCTAATGTTGGAGTCACGGAGATTGGTAAGTTCTTTTTGTGCAGATGTATCCTCAACAAGAGTGCAGGTGTGATGTGAAGGTTGAATTGGTACTCAAATGAAAAAAAATTGAATTTCTTGTGTGGTGTCATAAAATTAGTTTTGACTTACAGATTGTCGATGTGTTGAAATAGAATATGTAGCTTCAAAGTTCAAAACCAGATGCTTGTTAAACTTGCAGCATGTAAAGCACTTGAATCGTGGGTTTTGATCATGTTAAAGTGCAAAAGTGAGATACTTAAATATTAGGATTATAATATTATTTTAATTAACTATTTTGCTGCTCCAATTATATGTAAAATCGAGAACAATAAAATAGAGGTATAAAAATATCTACGGGAGAGGAGAGATGAGGTTGAATCTATATGCAGGGCTTCCCCAAAACCTGTCGCTCCCCGTTCGCCCGCGAAAGAATCCAACCTTATATCGTATTAAGTACTCAGATCTAAGCTTCAATACAAGCTCAAGTTTATCGAATACAACGTTCGAGTGGAACTCCGGCAATGTAAAGTGCTTACTCAACATACCCACACAATATCTTAGACGATGATTGAAAAGGTTTCTTGTGATCACTGTCACTCGTGTCGCATCTGTTTTCCCTCGATATGTGGTAGGCATAAGTCAAAGATCATAAATTGTACTGATTATTGTGATAAATGTGAAACTCTTGCCTTATGTAATCTCAAGCAGCATGAGCATCTTTCTACCATTTCATTAATTTGCATGCATTCCTCTATGAATCTTTAACCAAAAGTGAAATAAAGACAAAGATCCCCATAAACTTCTACAACCATGAAAAGAGCTATCACTCTCACAAAGTAAGAGATTTTAAACAAAAGTTCCGTACTTACGATAAATCATTGTTAGCCAATGGTAGAACAACATGGTGATATTTCTTTCAGATTCTATGGGTGTGCATGTGCATGCAAATGTGCCCAGAGAAAGAGATTCTATTAACACCGTCTATCAACATTAGTGGATACGCAATTTAATGCAAAATTGTATAGGAAAATACTCCTAGAGGAGACAGAAGCACAAAATTCCACCCAAATGAAAAGAAAACCTATATTTGGTGAACTTGGACAGAACAATTTGATTTTGTTTAAGATATGGTATGGTATGAATCAGCTATATGGCTTAATACCCTGTAACACTCAGATGCATCAGTACTGTGGGAAAGACGCAATCTCTGTGCATCACTCAGGCAACAAATACCTTTCCATTTCTGATCAGCCCAACAAGATGCACTTGCAGGCAATGCAACAGTGATACTCACTCTTGTAGTTGCCGCTAAGATTGTTTACACAGGTCCCTCAGTTGCCTGAAGAAAGCATGAGAGAATTCATTAATCTCAACCTGTGAGATAATCTACGAAACATAGTGTCAACTAATTTTTATGTGTCTTCAATATTTCCCAGCAACGGTGAGGTTCTGATCTTGGTATTAAAAGGTTCGTGCATCAAAGTAAAATCTTAGCTACCTCCAACCAAAAAGCAACTTCGAGGACAGAATAAAGACTTAAACCTTCATTTAACCTTTCTAATTTAACAGCATAATAAATGAATGGAAAAGTAACACAATAGATGACTAAGCGAAATGGTTCGTCATGAAAGAGAAGGCAGTGGCAGGGAATGTTCTTACCTATTCCCAAAAATGTTCAAGCTCTTGCTATTACAGGTAAATCAATGACCTTCCCGACTGCCACTGTCTTGCCTGCAGAAAGGAGGTTTACATGATGAGCCTACACTCTTTTCTATTCCAAAGGTCAATGTGTCATTACAGCTTCTGGAAAACCAGAAAAGATATCAATAAACATCGATCCTTCACCTTCAGTACGAAGAGTGAACCTCCCAAGCTGTGCGAAATCAGAGAACTTCTCAATACATATCAAGTTGTCCACCTGGTGAAACATTTCCACATGAAGGTCACGTCAATAAACATAAAAGAGCTGACAAGACTACATCCAATAGACAAAAATTTAACTGAGACCGACAAAGCATTACTGTGCTGGGGGTTATTACCAACGATAAGTGCTAGTGCAAGGGGGACTTCCAGCAATTGAAAAAGCATCATTTGACATCAAACAATTCAAAAGGATGATCACTGACAACCTCAAAACCTCAGTGTTCGTTCCACTGTCAGAAACCACTTAGGTCTGTGGAAACTAACCTGAATGCGACAAATGACCACAGCCCCATTCTTGACAAATAGAACTTTCTTTTTTAATGGCTTTTTCGTCTTTGGATCAATTTGTTGTAGCAGCTCAATGATCTCGCATTCCTCAACAACCGCATGTATGTGTAGAACGGCCTTATAACCAGCTGTAAAGATCGCCTGAAGTATTTGTCTACTTGTGATATTATTCACATAATTAACTTATCAAAAAACTAAAAATGCTGAAAGTAGAGCCAATACGAATATGTAAGAAGACTAATAATTTGTTCCGCGTACATTGTCTAGCTGCTCAAGAATCTGCAGCTGGGCAACAAACTCAGTGACAGCAGCAATTGGTTTCTCTGGGCAATGAAAAATACAACGAATGTCATTGGAGGTACCAGATCATGAAAACAACTCCTATAAAGCACCCTATCTTAGAAGAAGAGCTACAAGTAGAAAATGGACAAACAACACTATAAATTCTCCTTTGAAAGATACAGAGGCACAGTGAAAAAAAAATTACATACCAACACTTGACAAGACAAATCCAGACAATATGTCCTTTTCTTCAATCCCATACAGTGTAACCCGGACATTTTCACCGGGCCCGGCACGTCTAACTTTATCTTCAGCTCGGTACACAGCGAGCACTTTCACATACGCCTGCAGAGCAATGATAGAATCCTCAAAGGAACCTGCAATAAACCAAAAACTGGGAAACTACGGCTAAACTTATGCAGATCATTTACCTTATTTGGCATGAGAACCAAATAATCACCTTCATGTATGCTGCCTGATTCTACTTTTCCCATAACAAGAGTTCCCATTTCCTTGAATTTGTCAATGATAGGCATCCTACAAGTTACAGATTCATCATCAAATGCCTGAAGTACTTAACAAGAAGAAGAAGAAGAAGAAGAAGAAGTACAGTCTAGAACACACAACCAAATTAAGTCCCAATAGCACCCATAATTGGTAAGCACCACATTTCATGACGCTACAAACGAGACTAAATGCTTTATCCAAGCTAGATAGGCAATTGAAAGTCTTCCACCATATATGAAACAGCAATATCCGTTGTAATGTAAAGGCAAAGCTCATCCTTTGATTCATTAGAAGAGAATAACTTATTGTGCAGAAGCAGACATATAAATGTTTACATGCATACATGCATGACAGCGTGTGCATATGCATGCTCGATTGTGTCAGTCAGTGCATTGCAAGCCTGAGCCCATGTGCCCCTGTGTTTTGTATGCAGTGCGTGCATGCATGTGCTAGAGTAATCAAAAGCTTTAAGAATCAACCTGCATATTAGAACTTGTATCGCGCATTCCAGTATCAGAATTCACTTTCTTTCGCTGTAGTTATTCTAATTACAACCATCAGACTGCTTTTTCACTTGAATACTCTTCAAAAAAGGATGATGAGAAAAGGCATGTGGTTTAACATGCTAGCATGCTATAAGAAGGTACCTTTATGATCAATGAGGTCCGAGCACATAAAATTGTAATCAAATCAGTGTCTGATTTAAGAGGATATTCTCAAGAACAAGCAGCCTATGTTGAAGTTAGCTAACATAGAATGAAAAAATATGGCAATGCCAAAAAAAGCATCATCATATGCTCTTTATATTAAAGAATAGTAACAAAAGTAATAAACCACATGTGTTAACTAGTTGAGCTACTCGAGCTTGACCAGTTGACTGCCACTCAGTTTGACGCGTGTTTGCTTGATTGTGTTCATGTGCTCTTCGTATGAAAGAATAGTAACAAAAGTAATAAATCACATGTGCTGTCTATTCAAGCTACTAGTGAGTTACTCGAGCTTGACCAGTTGACTGCCACTCAATTCGACAAGTGTTGGCTTGATTGTGTTTTTCCAAATAAACGGAATTTTGAAAACTCAAAAGACAGTTCTTTTTTCTAATGCTAAAAATTGTCATGGAAGCTGCTACATCAGGATAATTAATTGTTTTTATGACAAAATGACTTCATTTCACAAAACATGCAAGTTAGAGAACTCGATTGCACAAATTGAAACTTTGAGGACCAGATTGCACAAATAACACAAGTAAAAGGAATAAATGTGGGATTAACCTTTAAATTTATGTGCTTCTGTAATACATATCATATTATCAGAAACAACTATTAGTAGCATAACTATATTTTTTTGTTTAGATTGGGTGTTAACTTTTTGAGCAGAGATGGTGGTTGCAAGGGATGACAGAAGTAACCCTTTAGGAGCATGGGTAATTAGTAATGGCTACTCCTCGCCACTTGAAGCAGCGACTGAGGCAGCTTACTGGGCTGGTCGTCTAGCACGAGATTGAGGACATAACAACGTAGTCTTTTGAAGGCAACTGCCAAGTTTTATAAAGTCAGTTGTGGACCTAAAAGGCCACTTGGACTGGAGTCATTGATGCGTATACTGGACCTGCGAAAATTTCTTTACTCGCATGGGGGATGGAAGTTCCTTAGGAGCCCCAGGAGTGCGAATAAAGTTGCACATTCACGGTCTAAGTGGCTTTTTTTAATCACTTAGGTTTCAATAGCCTTACTTTAAATTTTGCCCTGATGTAATAAAGGATTTGTTAGAATATCACACTTTGTCTGTAAGAGTTGGATCTTTACAAGATTTAGTAATGTGATGAACTTGCTTTGTTGGCTTGCCAAAAACAAAAAAGAACTTGATTTTGACATCTAGCCCTACTGATGTTTGAGGCCATCATTTGGATAATCAAGCCTACTCAAGGCAAGGTTAAGCATGTGTTTCACTTAATTGCGCTCAATGAAAGCTCAAAAATCAAGGTCAATTAAGCATGCATCAAGCATAAAAGTCTTGACACTTTGAGACCTGACGTTGAGTGGTAAACTATGCGGACTCAACTCAACTTGATTGAGCCCCTGCGATTGACTTAGCTACAATAATCAAGAAGCTAAGAAAGTAATCAAGGAGATCATTTGATGTTAGGCAATACCTGAAAGGACCCTTAGGATCACGTGGAGGAACCTCGACAGCATCAAGAGCTTCAAAGAGGCACGGTCCATTCCACCACGAACATAAGCTTTTGTCAACTCCTGTTTTTATGTTTGAACCAACGAGACCAGATATCGGTAGAAATAGAACATCTGCAATGACAGAAAAAAAGTAAGGCAAGTTGGCGACAGATACAGCAAAAACCTAGGAATTTTACTGCCCAAACTAGAAAGAAATGGTACCTTTCTTCACGTTATAGCCTGAAGACTTCAGAAAAGGTATCATCTTTGATTCAATTTCATCGTACCTGAAAAACATAGACACCAGCAAGAGCAAACCACAACGATATAAGAAAGATATGTGTGCCCATGGAGAAGGCAGCAGGTGTTTGGAGGGGAGACAGGGATAAGGGAGGGAGAGAGACAGAGAGAGAGAGGGACCTCTCTTTAGACCAATTTACAGTGTGATCATCCATTTTATTTACAACAACGAGCAGCTTAGATACACCCAAGGTTTTAGATAGCTGGACATGTTCACGAGTTTGTCCACCTTTCTCGTATCCGGTCTCGAATTCCCCCTTTCTAGCAGATATTACCTGGGAGAGTTGGGTTTGGAACAAGGAGCTATAGTGTGAAAACTTAAAAGAAACCAGAGAAAGAAACACATTGTTCCCGTTCCTTACCAGTACGCCTATATCTGCTTGGGATGCCCCACTTATCATATTAGGGACATAACTTTTGTGACCCTGGAGAATCCCCCCAACAATAGAGAGAGAGAGAGAGAGAGGAGCATGTCATTAATACTCAAGAATTTTGATTAGAAACTATTATCTTAACAAGAAAAACAGAAAAATCTAATAGCACAGAATTCACACAAAGGTAATAGTGGAACAAGAAACACAAATTGATCCTATAAGATTAGAACACGTAGCAGTTCAGGATAAACCTGCTGTGGTGCTCTGAGGATGCATGATTAACCAAGCTCGAGTAGTTTAAGGAACCAAAGGGTAAAAATAAATAGCTTACCGGTGCATCTAATATGGTGAAACGAGTTGTTTCAGTTTCAAATTGTGCTCTCCCAACCTCAATTGTTTTACCCTGCATCAATTTAAAATGATTTTAATTTGTTAAATTACAATTTATTGTCAAGGAACCTGCTCCTGTATCTGGGGCACCATGCGTACATGCTTCTGGAGCACCATGCGTACATGCTTCAGGGAAAGGAATCAAACAGAATTTCGAAAGGAATTACAAGAGCTGCCTAGTACCTTAACCCTTTCTTCTTCATTAGTGTCCATAATGTATGCCATGTACCTATCATAAAGATGATCAAAAGAGTAATAAATGAAGCAATGTACAGCGATCTCTGTGCTTGCTAATACATATTAAAACCTGCATATGATGGCAGTGTAACCAACAAATTATTAGGGCAAAAGCCCAAAGGAAAAGCCTGACCAGCTTTCTCTACTCCTGTCCTTCGCTTCTTTCTCGTACTTTTGGATGGTACGATCATCAACGTGTCCACTAAGAAGGAGAATCTGGCCACCTGTCGTTGATTTTCCAGCATCTGTAACCCAGAATCAATAGCCAACTAGATCAAATAGGATTAAACAAATGGGTTGCAACTTGCAAGTTGCAAACACTGAATAGCGCAAAGCATCTAACATAAATCATGTGGAAATCTTAAACCATTTCAACTGTTTGTATGATATTCAATCTTTCTGATCGAACCATAATAAGAAAATATTAACGCATTGTGATTCTCTTCCAAAGGACAAAAGAGAACCAAGATATAGGTGTGACATTCCGAAATTTCCACAAATTGAAATTTATTTAATAATTGAGTTTTATGAAATGTGCTCGCAGTAAGTTCTCGCTTGAAACTGATCATTCTTGGGAATGCTAACCATTAGGGAGAGGCCAATAGGGGAAATTAAATTTGCGCGACTAAAGAAAATTCGATCGTGAATGGATTTCGACCATTAAATCGTGTAAGTGATATTTTGAGCCACCGTTGGCCGATCCAAAGATAGTTAGGGGTCAGCTCACCACTGTCCTAGTAGTGGATCGCGGGCGATTCCGTAGAACGACGAAACAACTTGACGAATGATTCTGAAATTATACCGAACGATCATACCTCTCGGATCAAGTGATTGATCTTCGCAATTTTAATGACAACCGAGGTCGTCACGCACCGAGCGGACTTGCACGTGACTCGATTTTGTATCAGTCACGAGTCGATTCTGCGAAATTCCCCAGCAAGCCGCCCATTAGCTCGAGAAACGCTCGAGTTGCGTTTAATAGAATTTAATTGTTGGATTTTGCCCAAAATTGGACACCGGAAAATTAGGAAGTCGCGACGAAACGCTAGGACGATGTTGTACGTGACACGTGTGAATTTTTGGTGTGCTCAAATTCTTCGGAAAAACTCGATTTGGACAAGAAATGGAGAAAGTGACTAAATACCCTTAAAGGTTATTAAAGGACAAGTTTTAAGGGTAAATGGCATTTTGGTAATTTTGTCCCAAAATTTTGATTGGACAATTTTACCCTTGGGTTTTTGGAAAATTACAAGTATGCCCTTGGATATTTTTGTGCAAGAATCGATCTCGGCTGTCGAATCAAGATAAAATCGAATTTGGGCTGTTGAATTAAAATTGTGAGTAAATGGCATTTAGTCATTCACCCTTTGGTCAATATATATTATTGGGTCCAACTTGTCTTCTCTCTCCCTCTTCTCTTCTCCATTTTCACGATCACCCCTCCCCCTTATATTTTTTTCTTCTTTTGGCCGTGAGCTCCATTGCCGGCGCCGCTGCTTGCCACACTGCTGGACCGTCACCTTGCCGTCGCCGTGCCGCCCTCCAACCTTGCCGTTCCCCTCTCCTTCCCCTCTCTTTCTCTCTCTCTCCCGTGACCCCCTTTCCTGGCCGTGCAAGACCACGCCGCCACCGAACCACCGTCGTGCAAACTGGAAACCACCATGAGTCATTCGCCTTCACCGTAGAGCGTCGCCACTTTCCGTTCTAGCCGTTTTAGCCTAAAACGCCGTAAGTCATACTCTAATCCCGATTTAGGATTTTGGGTATCACCGAATAATTTGATTTTGGGTAAAATTGGACTTGTGCGGGTGTGAAATGTTGGGGCTTTAGACTAGGAATGTATGGCGGGCCTTAAGGAATTAATTTGGAATTTTTGGAAGACGATTTGAGGGAATTTCAAGCTAAGAATCACTGTTCACGATCTGTGATTCACTGTTCACGAGGCTGTGATGCTCAGTTCAGGACACAAGTTGGATTTTTAGAACCGGTATTTAATGGCGAGAAAGTCCCGTGAAAGATTGGAATTAATCCGACGCCATTTAGTTGGAGAAAAATGGCAATTACCGTATTTGAGACGTGTTTGATTTATTTATAAATTGTTGTGATTTAATTGAGAGTGTTGTTGTATAATTGAGTGACTAATTATACTTGTCGAGTACACACGTGAGTTGATTAAATTAATTGTTGATATTACCCATGCGAATTGTTGAATGCACTTAGTCTGCGTGTGACTCGATGCGTACACGGATCGCATGTGATGGGTTAGTCACGTGTGATAAATGAATATCGAGCATGTGCATGAGTAAGGAGAAGTGTGGTGTGACAAGTGATTATGGGAAAGTATGTGAAGGTGTGATAGAACGAGAATGGGATCGGGCCGAGTATCGTAAACTCGGGCAGCGATCACGTAGGTCTGTTGCATATGACACAGGCTAAGGCTTGAAAAAGCATGTATGAGAATCGATCTGAGGCACAATCAGCTCGAGTGAGACCAGGATTGAACCGAGGCATCATAAGCTCGGGTTCTAATCATGTAGGCCTGTCGCATTTGACGTGAGCTAAGTTGGGTTCTAATCACGTAGGCCTGTTGCATTTGGCGTAGGCTGAGTTGGGTTTCAATCATGTAGGCCTGTCGCATTTGGCGTGGGCTGAGTTGGGATCGAGCCTGGGGCGTGTGTTGCTCAGGTCGCGATCAGAGCCTGAGGCGTGAACGAGTACGCGGGCCGGAAGTGATGTGATAAATGATTGCAGTGTGTCTGAGGCGTGTACTTCAACGCAAGCCATTGGCGAGGATTGGGAAAGCAGAAAATGAGAATGGAAGGAAGAGTGGGATAAGAATTGGCACATACGCGTGTTGCATACGACGTGATCGTGACTGAGTGCGAATGTGTACATTATTGAGCCTGACAGTCTTAATTGATGTGCCTGTTTTGTGATATACGTGTACGTGAATGTGTGTGATTGTGTAATTATTTGAAGGTACGTGATAGCCTAGGTTGGGTTTAGTGGTGTACTTGCTGAGATTTATTCTTATGGTTGTGTAAACCAAACATTTTTAAAACCCAGACCTGAGACTTGAATCCTCCACCGCCACCACCCCCAGTACGTTTTTGAGTTCCAGTGCATACAGAATATGAGACAGCAGAGTTTCAAATGAGAAACGGGATGACTTGGATAAGGCAAACGACGACTGTGTACGTAGAAATAGGATTACCGTTATGGGAAACGAATGTTTATGTAGCCTGGTATTTTAGGGATGCGGATGGAGACGAATTTGGCTCAGTTAGGAGCTTTGATGTACCATACGATCTAGTTAGGGACTGGGACCCGGCTGTCATGCCCTTTATTGACGGAGAATTGACGAGTACTGAGGTAAGCTTGGCCCAATCTGGTATGCATCAGGACCCCACCATACAAGTATCCTCAAGGGCAGAACATGTACCTGAGCCTGAAGTGACACAGGTCAAGGATGACCCAATGGACATTGACCTAGAGCCTATTTCCGAGGAAGGACCTAGTGAGTCGGAACCCGAGGTAGAACCGGAGAACCATCCTGCGGAGTCTGAGGAAGTACTGGGTGAGCCGGAGTATATACTTTCTTTTGAACAATTCTTGGACCCCAACTACCAGCCCAAGGTTAATTTCTGGGACATTTTAGCCGAGGAGTATCAGAACGCAACTCCAGCGGAATCAGGTGATATCAATAACCCTATCCTGATAGAAGCAGAACTTGAGTCCTCAAAGGATCGGACGGTTCAGGAAAGTTCCGAATCAGACAACGAAGAGTCGGACTCAGAATGGACGCCAAGTAAAGGACGTCGGGGTTAAATGGATTGTGGGATAGCCAGACTTTAGTATAGGAACCATTTTTGAAAGTCAAGATCAAGTCATCGACTCTTTTGATGTTAATAGCGGCAGTAGTTGTGCACTGGTATACCTAAGTTTGTTTTACTGTACATGAAAAGGAACGTGTTTGATCAAGAAATAGAAATGTATATATCCTCCCAATGTTTCTCCAGTTTAATTTTGTCCGGGTGTTTTAAGGTTTCCGTGTGCGCAATTAAATCTCTGATGTTTAGATGAGGTCGGCGACAACCTGGGATGTCGCAACTGTTCGACTGGAGGCGGGATGTCGCGGGCTCGACGGGAGTTCGGGGCGTGACAATAGGCGATCAATTGCTTGCAGAAAAATAGCAACCTTAACTCTTCATGCATCAGAGATTAAGCTAAAGACTCACAAATCACAAGCAAAAAAGGGAATAAGTAATGGCACTTTCAACTGCCGGGATCCAACAGTTGACGGAGGCATAAATTTGACTCAGACATCCATACTGATGAACCAAATGGAAAAGCAGTGCAACTTACCAACATGACCGATGAAAACAACATTCAAATGCCGCTTCGTATCTTCTTCCATTTCATCCTGCACATCAACATGCTCAACAGCAGATGCTTCATCATCATTCACTACAAATCCAAAATTCCATATATGATTTAAGAGAAGTTACGCAAGTAGCAACCATAACTGACTTTAGGTTCAAAAAGGTAACAAAATAGCACCTCTTGGGTCAGCCTGGATCTGTTGGGAGGTTTTTAGGATCTCATCTTGGGCACCTGCAAACACCCAGAGGTAAATTCCTTTAGCGAAGTTCACTAGTTGCCAAATTTTAAATATGTCAAAAGTATTAATAAACAGCTCATAAGCAAATGAATCAAAGATCTTCAATCAACAAATTAAGAGAAGCTCTCTAAGAAACAAGATCCTTATATTCATGAGCAAAGAAAGTAAAGGATCAGAGAACAACTAGAGGAGGGTATCGTGACTAACGACAAGCTGAACGACAGATTCACTCAAGAGAGAACCTTTTTGGGTGTGCTGCAATATAAATTAATATGATTCACTCTTCCAGTTTCATCAAGGCAGGTGAGCTAGTAATTGATCAAGCTATATGAACGACCATAGTAATTGACAGCGCAAAGTTATTTTGCAACGAAGTATCTGACTCCAAAGCCCAAGCAAAAGTTGCGTGGCCTATGGAAATGATGAGCCCCACTCGTGACAAGCATCATGCCGTCCACTACCTGGGTAGAACTGAGCACTTTTCCAAGCGGTACAGTTGCCTGAGCTCATGTGAATGTCAAAAGTAGGAATACGACATTGAGATGTAACAGGAATCTCATGAAAGCGACTAGTAGATGGTCTTGAAAGAATCAAATCCTCCACAGTTCATGCGATTCCAAGTTTCTTACATACCATCAACCGTCCACAAGAGAACCTAAATTTTAATGTTTTCATGGCAATACAAGACGAAGAAGGAAGAAAACAAGTAAAACTTCTTCAGATACACCTGAGCTATGTAAATGGACTACCCTTAAAAAAACTCAATGCAAAGAGTCTGTCAGTTAGCCAATCTTCAAAATTGTTCCCCGTCACTTCACTTCCTAACTTAACTTCTCAATCAATTTATCATTTATTAATAAGGAAATATCGAATGATTGATTGCAAGCTCTCAGATTCGAACAAGCAACCAGAAAAAAAGGGAAAACTATCAAAGAAAATGGAGAAAGCTAAACCCTGCACGACTCTCTCGCCAAAATTCATACCTACATATACAATAACCATTGATTGTCATTGCCATCATATTAAGACCAATTCAATTTTATCACCAACCTTCCTCTTTTTCATCAACCATCTCCACTTCTTCGAGCTTTGGATCTTCGGGATGACCAACCCCATTATACTCTTCTGCCAAGAATGGACACATCCAAAGAGAAAAGCCAAAATAGTTCAACCAAGACATTTAGAGCACAAAGCATTCTGAAATTCATATTCTGGAGGAAAAAAAGAAGTGGAAAAACACTATTAAGAATCGATGATTACAAGCCTTCCTATTGCTACCTGCTGAGTGAAGTTGCAACCCACGAATGTCTTCCTCGATATCTAGCATTTAGCAAAACATGTCAAACAAGTCATTTCCAGTCACAGACATGAAAACCTCCAATAACTTCTCATTGACGAGTTTAGACACATTTCAAAAACCACATTTCCGCCACCGACAACTGCATTTAATCAATTTAATCTTGCATGTTTCACCGCATAAGTTCATCGCATCTCCTTTCTTCATGGATTTCAATAAGAAGCAACCGAGTCGAAGTGATGTCTAATTACTTGAGAAAAATATCAACAGTTTCGTTAAAAAGAAAAAACCAAAAGAACAATGAAATCAGAAAAGCCTCATTGGTTCGTTTTCTCGCCGGAAAGGGTAGTATTTGACTATATCCAGTCCAACAGGAACGACCCAGAATTTGAGCTACGATCACCATATTAACAACCAAGAAGTAAAGTTCGGTCCTTCATTCGAAAGTTCCAACTCGAAAATTCGACAAACTCAATCAGAAGAGCTCAGAAACTGGAATTTTCTATACGCTCGAGCTCGTTCAGGACGTGCTTTCGAATCAGAACTCGCGTGACCATCAACCCAGCATCTTCAACAAAAAATAAGCAGTCGGACGTGTGAACATTGGCGGCAAATTCAAGAACAGGGCTTACCCATCATTGAACACGAGTCCCTGATCAGGTTCTGGGGTGTTTTTTCTGGAGAATCTAGCGAAGCAGGAGCCAGAAGATGGAGATGAAGATGAAGATGCGACGCTCTCTGATGCGTGGTTCGTTTCGAGTAAAGAAGGACGGAGAAGTAACGCAACGGACGATGCTTATGCCGTTGTGTGTCTGGTTTCTGTTACTCTTGTCGCTTTTACAAGACCAGTGATGTTTGTTGGTATTATTCTCTCTTTCTTTCTTTTTCTTATTTTTATTTTTTATTTTGCGATGCTTTAAATTTAAACTTATAATGAAAATTAATTATTTTTCCGAAAAATGATTTCTAGAAAAATATTTTTCTTTACCGTGAATTTTTGAATTAATAATGGATTTAATTTGGGCGAAAGAGAAATTGAAATACGGGATTTATTTATCTGTTTAGTTGATAAAATAAATCCAATAGCAACTTTAAGTTTTCACCTTCAAACTTCCATGAAAAAATAGCAGCCCTCGCCGGCTTCCTCCGCCATGGCCGGCGGAGGGAAAAGAGAAGAAAAGAAAAAAAAAGGAAAAAAAAAGAAAAAGGAAAATGACGAAAATGCCTGTAGGTCAAAATATTGTGGGGTAAATGTGTCACAAGTGGCATAGTTTGGGATTTTTCGTGTCACAAAAAAAAGTTCAGAGTAAATTTATCACAAGTGGCATAATTTGGAGTTTTTGATTACATTTTCGCTATATATGACAATGTACTTTATTGATTTAAATTTTTTCACTATTTTTTGAGTACGCAATGGGTGTGGTCTTTTTTTCTTTGAAAAAAAGCTTATTCATGTCATAAAAGTAAAAAAAAAAAATCACTCCATCGTTAGTGGATAAGGTCATTATAATTTGCAGTTATTTCAACATAATTAAGTGGCCTTTTTTTTCTTCAAAAAAAAAATCACCAAAAACCCTAAACTTTGCCACCTGTGACATATTTACCATGAACTTTTTTTTTGTGACACCAAAAACCCCAAACTTTACTATTTGTGACACATTTACTCCAATGTACTTTGTCCATGGGCATTTTCGTCTTTTTTGCTTTTTTCTTTTTTTTTCCTTTCTAGTGAGGGGGGCTTTCGCCGGCGTCGAGCGAGGGCGGCCCTTGCCAGATCTGGCAAGGGCGGCCCTCGCCGGCATCGAGCGAGGGTCACCCTCACCTAGGCAAGCGAGGGCCGCCCTCGCTCAACTCAAGAGAGGGCGACCCTTGCCCGACATCGGCGACGGTCGCCCTCACCTGGGCGAGCAAGGGCCACCCTCGCCCGACGTCGGTGAGGGTGGCCCTCGCCGTATCTGGCGAGGGCCACCCTCGCTCGACGCTGGCGAGGGCGGCCCTTGCCGTATTTGGCGAGGGCCACCCTCGCTCGACCCCGGCGAGGACCCCCCTCGCCGAAAAGTAAAAAAAAATAAAAAATAAAAAAGACAAAAATGTCCATGGACAAAATACATTGGGGTAAATATATTACAAATAGTAAAGTTTGAGGTTTTTGGTGTCACAAAAAAAAGTTCAGGGTAAATGTGTCACAAGTGACAAAGTTTAAGGTTTTTGGTGATTTTTTTCCTTTTTTTTAATAGCTACTAAAAAGTTAAACATGTACACAAAAAGGAAAAAAAATGTTTAAAGTTGTGTAGGAAAAGCGATAATCTTTAGAAGGGCGGCCTCTTGTCATGCCTCTATCGTTTGAATATTATGACATCAGCTACGTGCAAAGTTGATAAATAGTTACATGTGGGCAATGTTCATGCTCGGAACTCGTCGATCAGAGATATGGCTAAAAAAAAATTAAATGAGGCTCTTTAATAAAAACAATTTGTTGGGAACTAAATTTAAATGGAAATATTAGCACGAGAGAGATCCAAAATTCAAAATACACTCACGCAAGATTTATTGTGATCGCCAGTATTATTACACAAACATGAAGAGAGTGAAAAAGAGAAAAAGAAAAATTACTATCGCAAAAGCAAAAATTTATGGAATATCACTAATCCTAGCATTTGAAATTAACCTGGTATAATTTGGACCAAAAAAAAAGATCTTAACTTGGTATAATGAAAAATAGTCAAATACTGGAAATTAGATGGAAATTTTTTAATACCTTAAAATGCCCAAGCGGAGTTGCAGGACGTTGTCCTATGCTGTGAAATTGGAGTAACATTTTGAAACCGGCGTGCTTGCCACAATGTGCATATTGACCTCGACCCTTTTTGGTTCGTGCTACGTATGTTATTTCATGATGCATTTGTTTCACGAGAAAATTAAAATTTAAAAAGTATTTTTTAAAAAATAATTGGTCATAACGCTCATAAAAATGAATGAATAAAAAATATATTAATTATCCATGAAGATACTTTGGTATAAATTGATGTTAATAATGAAAATAGTTTACATTGACTAATTTTTCTAAACGATATGACTAATTATTTTTCGAAAAATATTTTCCAAATTATAAGTTTTCCGTACAATAAACGCACCATAATTCTTTTTCTTTTGTCGATGACTTCGTGATTCTACTTATACTCAAGCAAAACCATTTGAAACGTACAAATATCTCTAAATGGGCGATGACATAGCAAGCATTCAATTTGACCAACTAACTCGCACAAAATGTCATTTATCAAAATATCTTCAGTTTCGATTCGGTTGTTGACACCCCTTCTCCCTATGGGCCATCGAAATGTTGCCATGGTAGCATCGAAGGGCCAACATGAAGATATTTTATCTTGGTATTTCTCGAAGACCAAAAGCTCGCAATGAATCAAGAAATCGTTCCAAGCACAACTTGTGTCTAATCGGTGGCTACAATTTAGAAAAGTTGGGAGGATCGTGATAATATATCACTTTTAATGCACGCACCGAGTCAAACCCCATGCGTGTCGACAAGGCATTGGACTATGTTACAAGAGATGGCATCCAGTTCACGATTCCAACACCAACACGACTTAATGCTGTGAAATTTTGTGAGATAATTATCAATTATTCTAAAAAGTTAAGCTATTAAATGAAAGTGTAGTTAATATTTAATTATTCTTACAAATGCTTCTGCTATTTTTCCATCGCAACAAAAAGAGTTTGTTATTTTCGTGAATCTTCGTTTCGATGTCGATTGAGCTTTGGGCAGCTGGGATGAGTTGGAAAGGTTTTTGTGTTATCGATTCGATACGTAGTACTTAGGACACGACATGAATAATTTTGCGTGGAGAGGGCATTGAATCAAGATTCTTACCCTATTAGCTTAATGACTTGTTTTGTTTTCGTCATTTTAATCCTGTTTTCAAAAAATGAGTCAACGGAATGTTTTTTTTAGTTAACGGAAAATATTTTCCTACTAAAGCTTAAATTCGGGATAATGATTTCCTCTTTAAATAAATCGAAAAACGCGTTTAGACCTGAAACTTTACATTTAGGCACAAAAAATCTCAATATTGGTTCTCGAGTCCCAACATCCAGGATCAGGTCTCCAGTGCCCAGTCCGATCTCGGAGCCAGGGTCCCCGCTGCCCACTCCCGGGTCTATTGAGGTCGGGCCCGAACCGCCGGTGCCCATAACTCATGCTCTAGCACCCGAGTCCTAGTCCATAAAGGCCGTGCTTGGGTCCCCAACACTCGACCTCTAGTCTTGAACCTCGGGCTCGGATCCACAAAGGCCGTACGCGAATCCTCAGCACTCGGGTTTGGGCTCGAGTCCTTACCAAACAGCGAAAAATACTTTTTAGGTCTTTTTCGTATTTTAATCAAATGACCCTGATAAAAATACTTCCTGGTCTGCATCATTTGGCTTAGCTGCGCCCGTTGATGGAGTTTGATGGTAAAGGCACCAATCACCGCCATGGCGCACACCGTTTGCGATAACACTTTGGCTTTGTTCATTTTGTGGAAAACAATTTTCGGGAAAAAATTGTCTCGAATTTCTGGAGTTTGGTGCACGGAAGATAGATTGGTTAAGAAAAATACTTTCAATTAATGGAAAAAGCACATTCAAAACAGTTGAAAATGACTTTCTCTTCTCTAAAAAAAAAAAAGAAAATCATTTTCCCTTTCCTTTCTCTCACCCGACACCCGACCTAGCACGAGACCTGACGTGTTCTCCTCCTCGTCTCATGCGCTTCCTGAGAAAGCCCGCTCCTTCACCTTTCTCTTCTCCGCCTCCTCGCTCCTCATCTCTCTCCACCTCCAGAATTCCTCCTACCCCCGCCTTTAGCTTTGCATTTGTAGTGTCAAGTGCAATCGATTGAGCCAGGCTGGGTGTATTTGTTCGATTCAGTCATTTGCGCCTCTAGGTTAATCAACCAAAGCTACAATTGGTCGTTTCTCTCTTGGCAAGTCAATCTATGGATAATTTTTTTCAGGAATTGTTGTTTCAAATAATGTCATGTATTGTCTATATATGTGCCCAGGTTCTCATGCACTAGGCTCCCGTGCCTTAGTTATTGGCGCCGAAGCCTAGGTCTAAGTACTCGGTGCTTGTGCTCAAGTTCCTAATGGCTAGGTTTGAGAAATTTCGACTCCTACAACTAAGACCCCGACAGCTAGGACCAAGTCCCCCAAGGCTGAGGCCCGATCCTTGATCTTTGACATATTTGGAAAAAAAATTGATGATATAGCATGTCTACCATTTACATCACACAAGTAGTGCATGTTCCTTTGAAAGATAAAAGCAAGTATTACTTACTAAACAACGCAAGATATTTTCTAGTTTAATCTCTCAACCAAATATTATAAAATATTGTTATTTTCCTGGCAAATGACTTCTCAGAAAATATTTTTAAAAATGTTATATTTTCAACGAATCAAACGGAGTCTTATAGAAGAATTACCTACTGTAATTGGAATTATTCAATTTGCAGGACTAGCAATGAAAATCAAATATATGTATGAGCAAAAAACAGGTATATACTTTCGTATTCATGAAATATCTATTGCAACAAGCGGGGCTAATGGGGGCCCATTGCCCCTCTAGTTGCTAGGTGCTCGATATTACTTTTACGTATATAAAATCTATATGTTGAGGAAATATATCTGTTTTAGGGTTGAAAACATGTTTCGAGCAAAAATTTTCCTATGAGATAATTTCCATTGAAGTGAAGATATACCTACGTGTATCGCATCGCATCGAATCGAATGGCGAATAAATACTTTTCTCTTTCGCATGAAAGAATAGTCCATGCATGGTATGTCATGATCATCGGTCTCCTAAATATACACGACAACCTCATCTCATTTTCACTTGACTGTGCCTTACGTTCTCTGCGGTCCCTTTCCCTTGCACTTGTCAACAACTGCAACTTCCAAGAAACTTCTCCGCGACCACGGATTAATCAAACTGGGCAGATACTAAGCAATGAAGTCTAATTGTGTATATTAAACAATCAAATCCATTCTGCTTCTTGCCCGAAAAGTCACAAGTTTGTCTGTTTTTTCTGTCGTTGAACGAGAGATGCATATCATTTCGGGAAAATTTCGATTAAGGATCCAAAGTGGAGTCAAATTCTCAAAAAAGGACCTAAAGTGAATAATGTGTTAAATAAGGGCCTGAAGTGCTCAATCAGTCTCAAATAAGGACCTGAAGTGCCAAAAAAATCTCAAATAAGGACCTGGATCCCCGGCCGGCGAAAAAGTTACTGTTCCGGTGCCAGAACAGTAACTTTTTATTTATTTTTTAAAACTTTTTTGTTTTTTGTTTTTTGTTTTTTTTTTTTCTTCCTCCGTCGGCCATAGCCGGGGCCGGCGGAGGTCGCCGGCCTCAGGCGAGGGCTCGATCTCGCCGGCGTCGGGCGAGGTCGCCCTCGCCTGGATCTGGCGAGGCTCGACCTCGCCAGCGTCGGCGAGGTCGAGCCTCGCCCGGATTGGCGAGGCGACCTCGCCGGCGTCGGGCGAGGTCGAGCCTCACCAGATCCAGGCGAGGGCGACCTCGCCCGACGCCGGCGAGGTCGAGCCCTCGCCCGAGGCCGGCGACCTCCGCCGGTTCCGGCGACCTCGCCGGCCCCGGTTATGGCCGGCGGAGGAAGAAAAAAAAAAACAAAAAAGAAAAAACGAAAAAGTTTTAAAAAATAAATAAAAAGTTACTGTTCCGACACCGGAACAGTAACTTTTTCGCCGGTCGGCGGGTATTTTGGCCGGCCGGGGACCCAGGTCTTTATTTGAGATTTTTTGGGCACTTCAGGTCTTTATTTGAGACTGATTGAACACTTCAGGCCCTTATTTAACACCTTGTTCACTTTGGGTCCTTTTTTGAGAATTTGACCCCACTTGGGGTCCTTAATCGAAATTTTCCCTTTCATTTCCCTCTTTTTATGACTGTATTCCCATTTTCCCCTTCTTGGCCTTGCCTTTCACCCGTTCCTCGTCAACGGCCGCCACTATTCTCTGCCCCAAGATTCAAACACGGCCGCATTAGATGAAACGTTGCGGCAATTTTCAAGTACCCATCTCGTATTTGTTTATATACGAGAGATCCCAACTCGATCACGCTGCTCAGAACAGGAAAACCCGATCATGGGTAAGCTGAAGATCATCGTCTCTACGATGAGCTTGGTCTGCACAAGAGTCGAGTGGGCTCTAAAACTGAAAGGCCTCGAGTACGAGCTCATTGTTGAAGACTTGCGGAAGGGGAAGAGCGAATTGCTTCTGAAGTCGAACCCAGTGCACAAGAAGGTCCCGGTGCTTTTGGACGATGGGGTCGCGATTGCAGAGTCGAAGGTGATTCTGGAGTACATTGACGAGAAGTGGAAGGGAGGTGATTATTATTCCCTATTGCCTCAGGACCCTTATGAGAGAGCTCAAGCTCGTTTCTGGGCTCAGTTTGCTGATGACAAGGTGACTCTTTTGACTTTTTCCCCAAGTTTCTGTTCTTTATTCAGTGTCTGTTGTTTCGTTCACGTTTTGATGAGTATGAGTTATGATAGAGCAATTGTTTTACTAGATGCTTTTTAGGGAAAGTTCAAAGTATACTTTGCATGTAATAGAGATGAGGCTCTTCGTAATCGGGATATTCAAATTTAGACAACGGAAAATGCAATCTAATGATTTTTTCTCCATGAAGAGGTCTTCTGATGAAATCATATTAGCAACTGAGAAAGTCCACTAAAGAGAACGAACCCTTGAGTTCAATAGATGGAGAAAAGCAACCATAGAGGCAGCTTTGCCAGGGGATTCCTGCCCATGCATCAAAAGAGTTGATGTTATTAAATCCTCGACAGTTGTGGATTTTATTGTCTTTATAGGTCATGTTTTCTTCTGGCACCGATATATATAATTCACATCTTTGAGAGATACAGGACTCTATGTCATGCATGTTTTTGGCAAGCTTGCTTTTTTTCACCCTTCGTATCACTGCGAACAGTGTGGCTTCGACGCTTTGGGAGCCTATCGTGCTGAAGATGGGCTGGAAAAGGAGAAAGCAGTGGAGACTGCAATAGAGTCTTTCGCGTATCTAGAGAAGCAGATCGAGGGGAAGAAGTTCTTCGGGGGAGAGAAGATAGGCTACTTGGATCTTGTGGCCGGTTGGATCCCGTTTGTCCTCGGCGTCTTGGAAGAAGCTGGAGGCATGAAGATATATGATGCTGAGAGGTTCCCATCCCTTCATGAATGGGTACAAAACTTCAGCGAAATCCCGCTGATTAAGGAATGTGTTCCACCTAGAGATATGCTGCTTGACCATATGACTGCGAGGCTGACCTACTTGCGTTCCTTAGCAGCGAACAAACCATAAAATACACCCTTCATTTGGATTAGTGGAGTTGGACTGTTGGATGTTTGTTCGTAAAATAAACTAAATAATGCTCTTTCCTTTATCCCACATAGGAAAATTTTGAAAAAGTTGGCTACTTTATAATTGTGAATATATTTTTATTCTTTAGAGTGAAGATAATGAGGTGTGTGCTAGTCCATACAATATCCGTGTGTGGGTGCCTAATTATTAGGCTCCAGGTGTTTGGAGGGGAGACGTGATTATTAGGCAGCAGGTGTTTGGAGGGGAGATGGGGATAGAGAGAGAGAGAGAGAGACCTCTCTTCAGAAAACAAGAGACACAAGTTGATCCTATAAGATTAAAACACGTAGCAATTTAGGATAAACCTGCTATGGTGTTCTGAGGATGCATAATTAACCAAGCCCGAGTAGTTTAAGGAACCAAAGGGTAAAAATAAATAGCTCATCGGTGTATCTAATATGGTGAAACGAGTTGTTTCAGTCTCAAATTGTGCTCTCCCAACCTCAACTGTTTTACCCTGCATCAATTTAAAATGATTTTAATTTGTTAAATTACAATTTACTGTATCTGGGGAGCAACACGTACATGCTTCAGGGAAAGGAATCAAACAGAATTTCGAAAGGAATTACAAGAGCTGCCTAGTACCTTAACCCTCACTTCTTCATTAGTGTCCATAATGTATGCCATGTACCTATCATAAAGATGATCAATAGAGTAATAAATGAAGCAATGTACAACGATCTCTGTGCTTGTTAATCCATATTAAAACCTGCATGTGATGGCAGTGTAACCAACAAATTATCAGGGCAAAAAACCAAAGGAAAAGCCTGACCAACTTTCTCTACTCCTGTCCTTCGCTTCTTTCTTGTACTTTTGGATGGTACGATCATCAACCTGTCCACTATAATAAGAAAATATTAACTGTTTGTATGATATTCATTCTTTCTGATCGAACTATAATAAGAAAATATTAACGCATTGTGATTCTCTTCCAAAGGACAAAAGAGAACCAAGATATAGGCAATCAATTGCTTGCAGAAAAATAGCAACCTTAACTCTTCATGCATCAGAGATTAAGCTAAAGACTCACAAATCACAAGCAAATAAGGGAATAAGTAATGGCACTTTCAACTGCCGGGATCCAACAGTTGGCGGAGGCATAAATTTGACTCAGACATCCATACTGATGAACCAAATGGAAAAGCAGTGCAACTTATCAGCATGACCGATGAAAACAACATTCAAATGCCGCTTCGTATCTTCTTCCATTTCATCCTGCACATCAACATGCTCAACAGCAGATGCTTCATCATCATTCTCTACAAATCCAAAATTCCATATATGATTTAAGAGAAGTTACGCAAGTAGCAACCATAACTGACTTTAGGTTCAAAAAGGTAACAAAATAGCACCTCTTGGGTCAGCCTGGATCTGTTGGTAGGTTTTTAGGATCTCATCTTGGGCACCTGCAAAAACCCGCAGGTAAATTCCTTTAGCAAAGTTCACTAGTTGCCAAATTTTAAAAATGTCAAAAGTATTAATAAACAGCTCATAAGCAAATGTATCAGAGAGCTTCAATCAACAAATTAAGGGAAGCTCTCTAAGAAACAAGATTCTTATATTCATGAGCAAAGAATGTAAAGGATCAGAGAACAACTAGAGGAGGGTATTGTGACTAACGACAAGCTGAACGACAGATTCACTAAAGAGAGAACCTTTCTGGGTGTGCTACAATATAGATTAATATGATTCACTCTTCCAGTTTCATCAAGGCAGGTGAGCTTGCAATTGATCAAGCTATATGAACGACCATAGTAATTGATAGCGCAAAGTATTTTTGCAACAAAGTATCTGACTCCAAAGCCCAAGCAAAAGTTGTGTGGCCTATGGAAATGATGAGACCCATGAAAGTCTCGAGACAAGCATCATGCCGTCCACTGCTTGGGTAGAACTGAGCACTTTTCCAAGCAGTACAGTTGCCTGAGCTCATGTGAATGTCAAAAGTAGGAATACGACATTGAGATGTAACAGGAATCTCATGAAAGCAACTAGTAGGTGGTCTTGAAAGAATCAAATCCTCCACAGTTCATGCAATTCCAAGGTTTCTTACATACCATCAACCGTCCACAAGAGAACCTAAATTTTAATGTTTTCATGGCAATACAAGAAGAAGAAGGAAGAAAACAAGTAAAACTTCTTCAGATACACCTGAGCTATGTAAATGGTCTACCCTTAAAAAAACTCAATGCAAAGAGTCTGTCAGTTAGCCAATCTTCAAAATTGCTCCCCATCACTTCACCTCCTAACTTAACTTCTCAATCAATTTATCACTTATTAATAAAGAAATATTGAATGATTGATTGCAAGCTATCAGATTCGAACAAGCAACCAGAAAAAAGGGAAAACTATCAAAGAAAAAGGAGAAAGCTAAACCCTGCACGACTCTCTCGCCAAAATTCATGCCTACATATACAATAACCATTGATTGTCATTGCCATCATATTAAGACTGAGGAAAAAAACCACAAAAAATCCCAAACTTTACCACTTATGACATATTTACCTTAAACTTTCTTTGTGACACCAAAAATCCTAAACTTTGCTATTTGTGGCACATTTACCCCAATGTACTTTGTTTATGGGCATTTTCGTCTTTTTTGTTTTTTTGTTTTTCCTTTCCGGCGAGGGTCGTTCTCGCTCGCCCAGGCGATGGCGACCATCGCCCGACACCGGCAAGGGTCGCCCTCACCAGATCCGGCGAGGGCAACCCTCACCGGCATCGGGCGAGGGTCGCCCTCGCCTGAGTCGGGCGAGGGCGGCCCTCGCTCGCCTGGGTCGGGTGAGGGCGGCCCTCGCTCGCCTGGGCGAGGGCGACCCTCGCCGGCGTCTGGCAAAGGTCACCCTCACCTGAGTCGGGCAAGGGTGGCCCTCGCTCGCCCAGGCAAGGGCTACCCTCGCCGGTGTCAGGCGAGGACGACCGTCACCAGATCTAGCGAGAGCGAGCCTCACCCGACGCCGGCTAGGGCGACCCTCGCCGGATCTGGTGAGGGCTACCCTCACTCGGCACCGGAGAGGGCCACCCTCGCTCAACGTCAGCGAGGGCCCCCCTCGCTGGAAAGAACAAAAAAGTAAAAAAAAAAAAGCAAAAAAGACGAAAATGCCAACGGACAAAGTACATTGGAGTAAATGTGTCACAAATAATAAAACTTTTGGTTTTTTGTGTCACAAAAAAAATTCATGATAAATGTGTCACATGTGGCAAAGTTTGGAATTTTTAGTGATTTTTTCCCAAAGACCAATTCAATTTTATCACCAACCTTCCTCGTTTTCATCAACCATCTCCATTTCTTCGAGCTTTGGATCTTTGGGATGACCAACCCCATTATTCTCCTGCCAAGAATGGACACATCCAAAGAGAAAAGCCAAAATAGTTCAACCAAGACATTTAGAGCACAAAGCATTCTGAAATTCATACATATTCCGGAGGAAAAAAGAAATGGAAAAACACTATTAAGAATCGATGATTACAAGCCTTCCTATTGCTACCTGCTGAGTGAAGTTGCAAACCACAAATGTCTTCCTCGATATCTAGCATTTAGCAAAACATGTCAAACAAGTCATTTCCAGTCACAGACATGAAAACCTCTAATAACTTCTCAATGACGAATTTAGACACATTTCAAAAACCACATTTCCGCCACCGACAACTGTATTTAATCAATTTAATCTTGCATGTTTCACCGCATAAGTTCATCGTATCTCCTTTCTTCATGGATTTCAATAAGAAGCAACTGAGTCGAAGTGATGTCTAATTACTTGAGAAAAATATCAACAGTTTCGTTAAAAAGAAAAAACCAAAAGAACAATGAAATCAGAAAAGCCTCATTGGTTTGTTTTCTCGCCGGAAAGGGTAGTATTTGACTATATCCAGTCCAACAGGAACGACCCAGAATTTGAGTTACGATCACCATATTAACAACCAAGAAGTAAAGTTCGGTCCTTCATTCGAAAGTTCCAACTCGAAAATTCGACAAACTCAATCAGAAGAGCTCAGAAACTGGAATTTTCTATACGCTCGAGCTCGTTCAGGACGTGCTTTCGAATCAGAACTCGCGTGACCATCAACCCAGCATCTTCAACAAAAAATAAGCAGTCGGACGTGTGAACATTGGCGGCAAATTCAAGAACAGGGCTTACCCATCATTGAACACGAGTCCCTGATCAGGTTCTGGGGTGTTTTTTCTGGAGAATCTAGCGAAGCAGGAGCCAGAAGATGGAGATGAAGATGAAGATGCGACGCTCTCTAATGCGTGGTTCGTTTCGAGTAAAGAACGGAGAAGTAACGCAACGGACGATGCTTATGCCGTTGTGTGTCTGGTTTCTGTTACTCTTGTCGCTTTTACAAGACCAGTGATGTTTGTTGGTATTATTCTCTCTTTCTTTCTTTTTCTTATTTTTATTTTTTATTTTGCGATGCTTTAAATTTAAACTTATAATGAAAATTAATTATTTTTCCGAAAAATGATTTCTAGAAAAATATTTTTCTTTATCGTGAATTTTTGAATTAATAATGGATTTACTTTGGGCAAAAGAGAAATTGAAAAACAGGATTTATTTATCTGTTTAGTTAAAATAAATCCAATAGCAACTTTAAGTCTTCACCTTCAAACTTTCATGAAAAAATAGCAGCCCTCGCGGGCTTCCTCCGCCATGGCCGGTGGAGGAAAGAGAAAAGAAAAAAAAAAAGAAAATGACGAAAATACCCATAGGCCAAAGTATTGTAGGGTAAATGTGTCACAAGTAGTATAGTTTGAAATTTTTCGTATCATAAAAAAAAGTTCTGGGTAAATTTATCATAAGTGACATAATTTGGAGTTCTTGGTGGTATTTTCCCTAAATATGATAATGTACTTTATTGATTTAAATTTTTTCACTATTTTTTGAGTACGCAATGGATGTGCTCTTTTTTTTTTGAAAAAAACCTTATTCATGCATAAAAGTAAAAAAAAAAAATTACTCCATCATTAGTGGATAAAAGGTTTGTCACGCCCCGACTCAAATCCAATACTTTCCACACCTCACTTCCCTGAGTCGAGCGGTGCGACATCCCAGGAATACGTCGCCGACTCATGACAGTCCCGCATCAGAGTCAATCGTAGCGGAAACAAATAATTAAACCTGAACAATAAATTAGAGAACACCAGAATTAAACTTATACGCCCAACCACCAACACTTACAAACCTTACATCATCCACATATGAACATACTTACACATTCCCGTTCTTTTTTAGTCCATAATTTTACATGCATATTCACTTCTATTACCTTAAAAATCATACACCAGAAAGAGGCAAATACCTTATCTACCAAAAATGGTATTACACGAACACTAGCTCATCGCCTCTTCACTAGTCCTTGCGTCCTCGGTACGACGTCCATTCAGAGTGTATTCCACAAAATTATTCTTGGTGTGCATGACTGTACCAAAACATTCTGGCGGCGGCAGTGGCGATTGATTCCTTGTTCAAACGGGTTATCTAAAATGGTTTGGTTTATACAATCATGAGACACTTCTCAATAAGTTGCAACCTAAACCCTACCTAGGCTATCACGTACCTCCAGACAATCACACAAACATACACATTCACACGCATCAAATCATCACATAGCAGGCACATCAGTCACTCTTGCCAGACTCAATCATGCATTTAACCTGCACACAATCACAATCTCGTCGTATGCTACACACGCATGTACAATTCTCATCCCACCTACTCATTCCGTTCTCATTTCCTCTTTTCCACATCACTCGCTAGTGACCCGCGTTGAAGTACACGCCTCAAACACACTGCGACCATTCATCACCACACTTCCGGCCTGCGTACCCATACACGCCTCAGGCCTCTCAATCGCGACCCGAGCATCACACGCCTCAGTCCAATCCCATATTCACACTCAATCGCGTCCCGAGCATCACACGCCTCGGTCCAATCCCACATTCACACTTTCCTCAGCTCGTGCCAAATGCGACAAGCCTATTTGATCGAAACCCGAGCTTATAATGCCTCGGTCCGATCCCGGTCTCACCCGAGCTAATCGTGCCTTGGATCGATTCTCAACCTTACTTTTTCAAGCCTCAGCCTGTGTCAAATGCAACAGACCTACGTGATCGCTACCCGAGCTTATGATACTCGGCCCAATCCCAATACTCGCAATTCCACACCTTCACATGAATTCCACAATCACATACCACATCACATTTCTTTCTTACTCATGCGCATGCTCGACAGGCGTATACCACACCCAACTGGCCCATCACACGTGGCCCGTGCATGCATTAATTAACAAGTAAAACATGCTCACTCAGCATTCGACATGGCTAATTTCAACAATTAATTTAATCTGGCTCACGCATGCACATAATCAAACACATTTCAATCCATCAAATCACAGTTCAATAAACACACAATGCCACTCATGGACTCACAAACACAGCCACATTCATAGACATAATTTCGACATTTCTGAGCATATTAAACACCACAATCCAGCCATACTACCACACACCAAACTGACACCATTTGTCCTTAAATCGAGCCCTAAGCTCGCCAATTCCATCTCACAACATCTGACACTTTATTCAGTCTCACTCCAACCTCGAAACATCCTCATTTCATCCTCAAATCAACTCATATGACACACATTCAAGCCTAAATTCTAGTCACGAGGCATCAACAATTCAATCCCGACACCAACTCCATTCCGCCCATCATCACAAACATCCAAAGAATCAGGTAAAAACTAGGCAGTTTACACAGTGACCGAAATCCCCTCCAAATAAATAGTAAACGAACTCCGAAAATTCTAAAATTTGGACACATTGCGTAAAATATCTTGGTAAACATTTTCCGTGAGAACTCGAAACCCAGTTCCAATTGGAAACACCTCTTTTGGTCACTTAGGTAGCGAATGATAACCATTCTGTTCCGGAATGAGTTCCTGAACCAGAAATAGATTTTTCTATTTCTGGTTCCTGGATGAGTTTTTGAGAAAAAAAACCCGTTTGATAATGACAAAAAACCCGTTTGTACACTAAGGTAGCGAATGATAACCATTCTGTTCCGGAATGAGTTCCTGAACCAGAAATAGATTTTTCTATTTCTGGTTCCTGGATGAGTTTTTTGAGAAAAAAAACCCGTTTGATAATACACGTTTGATAATGAGTTCCTGAACCAGAAATTATAGTGGTTTGGCTTACCAAATCTACGTCCACTCATTAGATTAATAGTGATAACTTGAGCTGAAATGAACTAGTAATCTCAAAGATAAGTTACACTAGCAAGCACTAATCCTATCAAATGATAGATTATATTATCAAGTGTCACTTGTTGTTATCACACTTGTACACTAAGTAGCGAATGATAACCATTCTGTTCCGGAATGAGTTCCTGAACCAGAAATAGATTTTTCTATTTCTGGTTCCTGGATGAGTTTTTGAGAAAAAAAACCCGTTTGATAATGTCAAAAAATTTCTATTTCTGGAACAGAAACCCGTTTGATAACAGTACAAAATTTCTATTTTCTAAAACAAAAACTCTTTGATAAACAACAGAAAATTCTATTTCCAGGAACAGAAATCCATTTTTTTAGAAATGGAATAAAAATAATAAAAAATCCGAAAAATTCATAAAAATCTTTAAAAAAAATTCAGAAAATCCCAAAAAATTGAAAAATTCCAGAAAAAATCATCAAAATGTCGAGAAAATAAAAAAAATTCAGATTTTGGGAAAATAGGAAATTTGTTGAATTTTTTCAAAAAAAATCAAGAAATCAAAAATTTCAAAACTTTACAGAATTGCTTAGAATACCTGTGGCCACCCACTTTTAGTGAAATTTAAATTTTTTTAGGTGCCAAAAAAAATCAAAAAATCAAAAATTTCAAAACTTCACAAAATAGTTTAGAATACATGTGGTCACCCACTTTGAGTGAAATTTAAATTTTTTAAGGTGCCCAAAAAAATTCAAAAACTCAAAAATTTCAAAACTTCACAGAATGGCTTAGAATACTTGTGGGCACCCACTTTGAGTGAAATTTTAATTTTTGGAGGTGAAAAAAAAGAAAAAAATCAAAAATTTCAAAACTTTATAGAATGATTTAGAATACATGTGGCCATTCACTTTGAGCGAAATTTAAATATTTTTAGGTGAAAAAAAAACATAAAAATCAAAGTTTTCAAAACTTCACAAAATGACTTAGAATACATGTGGCCATCCACTTTGAGTGAAATTTCAAAAATTTTTGATTTTTTGCTTTTTTTTTCGGCACCTAAAAAAATAAAATTTTGCTTAAAGTGGGTGGCCACAAGTATTTAAGTCATTCTGTAAAGTTTTGAAAATTTTTCTTTTTTGCTTATTTTTATTTTTTTTCGACACCTAAAAAAATTAAATTTCACTCAAAATGGGTGGCCATAGGTATTCTAAGCAATTATGTGAAGTTTTTTATTTTTTATTTTTTTATTTTTTTCGGCACCTAAAAAAATTAAATTTCTCTCAAAAGTGGATGGCCATAGGTATTTTAAGCCATTTTGTGAAGTTT
The DNA here is from genome assembly GCA_024500025.1 of Syzygium aromaticum. NCBI lineage: Eukaryota > Viridiplantae > Streptophyta > Magnoliopsida > Myrtales > Myrtaceae > Syzygium > Syzygium aromaticum. The sequence goes on from CM044895.1 coordinate 20,439,583, forward strand.
TGAAATTTTTTATTTTTTATTTTTTTCGGCACCTAAAAAAATAAAATTTCGCTCAAAATAAATGGCCACAGGTATTTTAAGCCATTCTGTAAAGTTTTGAAATTTTTACTTTTTTGCTTATTTATATTTTTTTTGGCATTTAAAAAAATTAAATTTCGCTCAAAGTGGGTGGCCACGGGTATTTTAAGTCATTCTGTGAAGTTTTTAAATTTTTTATTTTTTACTTTTTTTTATTTTTTTTGGCACCTATAAAAAATAAAATTTCGCTCAAATTGGGTGGCCACAGGTATTCTAAGACATTCTGTGAAGTTTTTAAATTTTAGATTTTTTGATTATTTTTTATTTTTTTTGGCATCTAAAAAAATTAAATTTTGCTCAAAGTGGGTGGCCATAGGTTTTTTAAGTCATTTTGTAAAATTTTGAAAATTTTTATTATTTTTTTTTAAAATTTTTTCGACATCTAAAAAAATTTAAATTTCACTGAAAGTGGGTAGCCACAAATTCTAAACCATTCTGTTAAGTTTTGAAATTTTTGATTTTTTGCTTTTTTTTCTCACCTCAAAGGTCGTGACTTTCATATGAATGTGTGTTGAAGAAAATGAATTCCTCAGAAATGGTTTTCACTTTTGTTCCAGAAATGAAAAACTAACTTTTTTTTTGTTCTCATTTCTGGTTTCAGAATCAGTTTTGGAAGCAAACTTGTCCCGGAAATAGAAAAATGAAATTGCGTTACCAAACGGGTTTCTGGTCCAAAACTGATTCTGGGAACAAAAAACCAGTTCTGGGCAAAACCAGAATGGTTTTCATGCAGTACCTTAAAGTCAGACAAAATCCGATTCGCTCGAACAGCCCCTCAAGCCATCAAAATAGAACTCATTTGGTACCCAAATCATCTTAGAAATTCTTGAAATTTTTATATGTTATAGCCACAAATGTCCCCAACAACCTTTGTGAAGGAAGTATTTTGAAAATAGGCCTGAAAAAATTTATAAAAATTCGAACAGACCAGAAGGTCGGGTGAACAGTAAATCAAGCAGTTTTATTTCAGTCCAAAGATGGACTTCCGAATGGCCTCAAATGATCTCCAAAAATTCTTAAATTAAAGTATGTTATACCTCAAGATGTTAGGAACAACTTTTATGAAGAAAACTTCCTCAAATTCGACCTACAAAATTCTCTACAAAAATAGCAAACCGGACGAGTATAGTAACCACGAATTCGCGATTTACATCGAACCTCACGGATTCAAATCCGAACCAATTTCTACCGAACACCAACCGCCAAAACTCATTTCCCGACGTCTAATCCAATCCGCAACAGCCACTAACAGCCATACTCAGCTACCAATAACCATGATCAACACCTTAATCAACCTCTAATCACCCTAAACCGCACCCAAACCAGTCCGAAAAATACCCGACGTCCTAGGCGAGGTTTAGATTACAACTTACTTGGTTCTAGACTAAAGCGGCTAGAACCTAGCGCAGCGACAAACAACAAGGGGAGGAGATAGCTGGTTTGGTGAGGGGAGAGGCTGCCGTGGGGGAGAGTGAGAGGAGTGAGAGGAATGAGGAGAGAGAGAAGATTTTTTTGACTTAAATAGTCAAATTTGGACCAAAGTGGCAATTTACCAAAATACCCTTCCTCTAATCTTTTTGATCCGACGATCCAGATTCGATCCTATCCTGAAATCGACGGCCCAGATCGAATCTCATACAAAATATCCAAGGGCAATCTTGTAATTTCTCAAAAAGTCTAAGGGTGAAAATGTCTTTTCCAAATTTTGCGGTAAAATGACCAAAATGCCCCTTGCCCATAAAACATGCCCTTTAATAATCCTTAGGGGTATTTTGGTCACTTTCTCAATTTCTTGCCCAATTTGAATTTTTCCGAAGGATTTAAGAGCACCAAAAATTCATACGTGTCCCCTGCAACGTCGTCCTAGTATTCCGTCATGACTTCCTGATTTTTCGGTGTCCAATTTGGGCAAAATTCAATAATTAAATTCCATTAAACGCAACTCCAGCGTTTCTCAAGCTAACAGGCGGCTTGCTGGAGAAATTCGTAGAATCAACTCATGACTGATACTGAATCGAGTCACGTGCAAGTTTGTTCGGTACGTGACAACCTCGGTTGTCATTAAAATCGCGAAGATCAATCACTTGATCCGATGGGTATGATCGTTCGGTATGATTTCAGAATCATTCGTCAAGTCATTTCGTGGTCCAACGGAATCACCCGCGATCCACTACTAGGACAATAGCGAACTGACCCCTAACTATCCTTGGATCGGCCAACAGTGGGTCAAAATATCACTTCCGCAATTTAATAGTCGAAATCCATTTACGATCGAATTTCCTTTAGTTGCGCAAATTTAATTTCCCTATTAGCCCTTCCCTAATGGTTAGCATCCCCGAAATGATCAGTTCCGGGCAAGAACCGACTACGAGTACATTCATAAAATTCAGTATTTCATAAATCCCAAATGGACTAATTTTTCAAGATGTCACAAGGTCATTATAATTCGCAATTATTTCAACATAATTAAGTGGCCTTTTTTTTTTCTTTAATAGTTACTAAAAAGTTAAACATGTACGCAAAAAGGAAAAAAATGTTTAAAGTTGTGTAGGAAAAAGATATTCTTTAAAAGGGCGGCCTCTTATCATACCTCTATCGTTTGAATATTATGACATTAGCTACGCGCAAAGTTGATAACACATGGGCAAGTTAATGGTCGGAACTCGTCGATCAGAGATATGGTTAAAAAAAAAATTAAATGAGGCTCTTTTATAAAAACTATTTGTTGGGAACTAAATTTAAATGGAAATATTAGCACGAGAGAGATTCAAAATTCAAAATACACTCACGCAAGATTTAATGTGATCAACAGTATTATAATACGTCAACTTACAATTGTTTATACTTGCCAAAAAGAAACACACAAATATTAAGAGAGTGAAAAAGAGAAAAAGAAAAATTACCATCGCAAAAGCAAAAATTTATGGAATATCAATAATCCTAGCATTTGAAATTAACCTGGTATCATTTCGAGCAAAAAAAAAGAACTTAACTTGGTATAATGAAAAATAATCAAATACTGGAAATTAGATGGAAATTTTTTAATACCTTAAAATGCCCCAGCGGAGTTGCAGGACCTTGTCCTATGCTGTGAAATTGGAGTAACATTATGAAACCCGCGTGCTTGCCACAATGTGCATATTGACCTCGATCCTTTTTGGTTCGTGCTACGTATGTTATTTCATGATGCATTTGTTTCACCAGAAAAAATTTAAAAAATATTTTTTAAAAAATAATTGGTCATAACGCTCACAAAAATAAATGAATAAAAATATATTAATTATCCATGAAGATACTTTGGTATAAATTGATATTAATAATGAAAATAATTTTCATTGACTAATTTTTCTAATCGATATGACTAATTATTTTTTGAAAAATATTTTTCAAATTATAAGTTTTCCGTACAATAAACGCACCATAATTCTTTTTCTTTTGTCAGTGACTTCGTGACTCTACTTATACTCAAGCAAACCATTTGAAACGTACAAATATCTCTAAATGGGCGATGACATAGCAAGCCTTCAATTTGACCAATTAACTCACACAAAATGTCATTTATCAAAGTATCTTCAGTTTCGGTTCGGTTGTTGACACCCCGTCTCCGTATGGGCCATCGAAATGTTGCCATGGTAGCATCGAAGGGCCAACATGAAGATATTGTATCTTGGTATCTCTCGAAGACCAAAAGCTCACAATGAATCAAGAAATCGTTCCAAGCACGACTTGTGTCTAATCGGTGGCTACAATTTCGAAAAGTTGGGAGGGTTGTGATAATATATCACTTTTAATGCACGCACCGAGTCAAACCCCGCGTGTGTCGACAAGGCATTGGACCATGTTACAAGAGATGGCATCCAGTTCACGATTCCAACTCCAACACGGCTTAATGATGTGAAATTTCGTGAGATAACTGTCAATTATTTTAAAAATTTAAGTTATTAAATGAAAGTGTAGTTAATATTTAATTATTCTTACAGATGTGTCCGCTATTTTTACATCGCAACAAAAAGAGTTTGTCAATTTCGTGAATCTTCATTTCGATGTCAATTGAGCTTTGGGCAGCTGGGATGAGTTGGAAAGGTTTTCGTGTTATCAATTCAATACGTAGTACTTAGGACACGAGGTGAATAATTTTGCGTGGAGAGGGCATTGAATCAAGATTCTTACCCTATTAGCTTAATGACTTGTTTTGTTTTCGTCATTTTAATCCCGTTTTTAAAAAATGAGTCAACGGAATGTTTTTTTTGGTTAACAGAAAATATTTTCCCGCTAAAGCTTAAATTCGAGATAATGATTTCCTCTTTAAATAAATTAAAAAACGCGTTTAGACCCGAAACTCTATACTTAGGCATAAAAAATCTCAACGTTGGTTCTCAAGTCCCAACATCTAGGATCTGGTCTCCGACACCCAGGTCCGGTCTCGAAGCCAGGGTCCCCGCCACCCACTCTCGGGACTATTGAGGTCTGGCCCGAACCCCCAGTGCTCATAACTTATGCTTCGGCATCCGAGCCCTAGTCCATAGAGGCCGTGCTTGGGTCCCCAGCACTCGACCTATGGTCCTGACCCTCGGGCTCGGATCCACAAAGGCCGTACGCGGATCCTCAGCGCTCGGGCTTGGGCTCGAGTCCTTACCAAACAGCGAAAAATACTTTTCGGATCTTTTTCGCGTTTTAATCAAACGACCCTGATAAAAATACTTCCTGATCTACATCATCTGGCTTAGCTGCGCCTATTGATGGAGTTTGACGGTAAAGGCGCCAATCGCGGCCATGGCACACACCGTTTGATTGGGCCGGGCCGAAGCCCATGGGAACACCCTATCGGGCCCGGTTGGCCACATCAATCCGGCGCGCCTTCCGCTGGACCGCCAGCTGGACCGGACAAAAGGGTGCGCAATCCGCTAACGTGCGCGCTGGGCGTGCGTCACGCGTTCCCCGACAAAGGAGAGAGAGAATGAGTGGGGCAGTCACGTCACGATTAATGTCGCTTTCGGTCCTCTCTGTCCCGCTTTCCCGCCATTTCCAACCGCCACGTGTCGGTCGTCGCTTTCCGTCGCGACATCACGTGACGTGAGTTAGAAAATCGAGTCATCCTTAAAATCCCCCGTGACTCGTTTTGTCTTTCTTTTTTCTTTTTGTTTTTTTCCGGCTGGTCTTGGTTTGGTTTGTGGATTGACTTGATTCAATTCTATCGGATACCATTTTTGAAACTCGACTTGACCTTCCTTGATATTTTTTAATAGGGTTAATATCAAAAAAATTTCAAATTAATACTCCTGTGATAATTTTATTTCAAATTAATTTTTTAATAATAAAAAATCATAATTTGATATATTTATGATAATTTTACCCTAGACTAATTTTTTTACCACAAAAAATTCTAAATTAAAACACCGTTTGTGATATCACTTAGGCTTTGCTTGTTTTGTGTAAAACAATTTTCGAGAAAAAATTGTCTCGAATTTCTGGAGTTTGGTGCACAGAAGATAGATTGGTCAAGAAAAATACTTTCAATTAATGGAAAAAGCACATTCAAAACAGGTGAAAATGACTTTCTCTTCTCCAAAAAAAAAAAAAGAAAATCATTTTTTCTTTCCTTTCTCTCACCCGACACCCGGCCTAGCACGAGAAACATGTTCTCCTCCTCGTCTCATGCACTTCCTGAGAAAGCCCGCTCCTCCACCTTTCTCTTCTCCGCCTCCTCGCTCCTCATCTCTCTCCGCCTCTAGAATTCCTCCTACCCCCGCCGTTAGCTTTGCATTTGTAGTGTCAAGTGCGATCGATTGAGCGAGGATGGATGTATTTGTTCGATTCAGTTGATTCGCACCTCTAGGTTAATCAACCAAAGCTACAATTGGTCGTTTCTCTCCTGGTAAGTCGATCTATGGAGAATTTTTTTTTCCAGGAATTGTTGTTTCAAATAATGTCATGTATTGTTTATACACTAGGCTCCCGTGCCTAGGTTCTCATGCACTAGGCTCCCGTGCCTTAGTTATCGGCGCCGAAGCCTAGGTCTAAGTACTCGGTGCCTGTGCTCAAGTTCCTAATGGCTAGGTTTGAGAAATCTCGACTCCTACAAATAAGACCCCGACAGCTAGGACCAAGTCCCCAAGGCTGAGGCCCAATCCTTGATCTTTGACATATTTGGAAAAAAAAATTGATGATATGGCATGTCTACCATTTATATCACACGAGTAGTGCATATTCCTTTGAAAGATAAAAGCAAGTATTACTTATTAAACAACGTCATATATTTTCTAGTTCAATCTCTCAGCCAAATATTGAAAAATATTGTTATTTTCCTGGCAAATGACTTCTCGAAAAATATTTTCAAAAATGTTACATTTTCTGCCAAACAAACGGAATCTTATAGAAGAATTACCTACTATAACTGAAATTATTCAATTTGCAGGACTAGCAATGAAAATCAAATATATATATATATATATATATGAGCAAAAAACATGTATATACTTTCATATTCATGAACTATCTATTGCAACAAGCGGGGCTGATGGGTGCCTATTGCCCCTCTAGTTGCTAGGTGCTCGATATTACTTTTACGTATATAAAATTCATATGTCGAGGAAATATATCTGTTTTAGGGTTGAAAACATGTTTTGAGCAAAAATTTACCTATGAGATAATTTCCGTTGAAGCAAAGAAGCAAAGATATACCTACGTGTATCGCATCGCATCGAATCGAATGGCGAAAAAATACTTTTCTCTTTCGCATGAAAGAATCTTCCATGCATTGGTATGTCATGATCATCAGTCTCCTAAATTTACACGACAACCTCACCTCATTTTCACTTGACTGTGCCTTACATTCTCTGCGGTCCCTTTCCGTTGCGCTTGTCAACAACTGCAACTTCCAAGAAACTTCTCCGCGACCACGGATTAATCAAACTGGGCAGATACTAAGCAATGAAGTCTAATTGTGTACATTAAACAATCAAATCCATTCTGCTTCTTGCCCGAAAAGTCACGAGTTTGTCTGTTTTTTCTGTCGTTGAACGAGAGATGCATATCGTTTCCTTCTTTTTATGACCGTATTCCCATTTTCTCCTTCTTGGCCTCGCCTTTCACCCGTTCCTCGTCAACGGCCGCCACTATTCTCTGCCCCAGGATTCAAACTTGGCCGCATTAGACGAAACGTTGCGGCAATTTTCAAGTACCCATCTCGTATTTGTTTATATACGAGAGATCCCAACTCGATCACGCTGCTCAGAACAGGAAAACCCGATCATGGGTAAGCTGAAGATCATCGTCTCTACGATGAGCTTGTTCTGCACAAGAGTCGAGTGGGCTCTAAAACTGAAAGGCCTCGAGTACGAGCTCATTGTTGAAGACTTGCGGAAGGGGAAGAGCGAATTGCTTCTGAAGTCGAACCCAGTGCACAAGAAGGTCCCGGTGCTTTTGGACGATGGGGTCGCGATTGCAGAGTCGAAGGTGATTCTGGAGTATATTGACGAGAAGTGGAAGGGAGGTGATTATTATTCGCTGTTGCCTCAGGACCCTTATGAGAGAGCTCAAGCTCGTTTCTGGGCTCAGTTTGCTGATGACAAGGTGACTCTTTTGACTTTTTCCCCAACTTTTTGTTCTTTATTCAGCGTCTGTTGTTTCGTTCACGTTTTGATGAGTATGAGTTATGATAGAGCAATTGTTTTACTAGATGCTTTTTAGGGAAAGTTCAAAGTATACTTTGCATGTAATAGAGATGGAGCTCTTCGTAATCGGGATATTCTAATTTAGACAACGGAAAATGCAATCTAATGATTTTTTTCTCCATGAAAAGGTTTTCTGGTGAAATCATATTAGCAACTGAAAATGTCCACTAAAGAGAACGAACCCTCGAGTTCAATAGATGGAGAAAAATCAACCATAGAGGCAGCTTTGCCAGGGGATTCCTGCCCATGCATTAAAAGAGTTGATGTTATTAAATCCTCGACAGTTGTGGATTTTATTGTCTTTATAGGTCATGTTTTCTTCTGGCGCCGATATATATAATTCACATCTTTGAGAGATACAGGACTCTATGTCATGCATGTTTTTGACAAGCTTGCTTGTTTTCACCCTTCGTGTCACTGCGAACAGTGTGTCTTCGGCACTTGGGGAGCCTGTCGTGCTGAAGATGGGCTGGAAAAGGAGAAAGCAGTGGAGACTGCAATAGAGTCTTTCGTGTATCTAGAGAAGCAGATCGAGGGGAAGAAGTTCTTCGGGGGAGAGAAGATAGGCTACTTGGATCTTGTGGCCGGTTGGATCCCGTTTGTCCTCGGCGTCTTCGAAGAAGCTGGAGGCATGAAGATATATGATGCTGAGAGGTTCCCATCCCTTCATGAATGGGCACAAAACTTCAGCGAAAACCCGCTGTTTAAGGAATGTGTTCCACCTAGAGATGTGCTGCTTGACTATATGACTGCGAGCCTGAGCTACTTGCGTTCCTTAGCAGCGAACAAACCATAAAATACACCCTTCATTTAGATTAGTGGAGTTGGACAATAAGCTGGGAAGGCGAGATGTTTTCCCTCGAAGTATTGCTCGCGTTTTTTTCCCCGGTTTTCCACTCTTATGCTTGTAATCTTCTGATATGGCGCAATAATATGTTTTTTTTTCCTTAATTAGCTTTCTCCTGGGAGATTATTAGTGAATTCGATATCATCCCTGGGATAATCCTTTCTTGTGTAAGTTTCTAGAGGTAGAATGGGTTAGTTAAAAGGTGTATGGATCTCTAGGCAATGACATCTAGCTCTGGATCATTAGTTCATTAAGGAAGGAGCTTTACCTTGGTCGGGCAATCTTTGACCAAGAATTTAGTTTGGTGGCTATGGGAAAAAGGTGCTTAAGTAGAAACGCACATTTTCACAGAATTGTGAGGACGGCCTGTAAAGTTAAATGCATACGATGTATGTGCAGTCTCTACGTGCCAATGTCTGACAACCATTAGTAATGTGTCTCCTAAATAAACAAAACCAACATCTTTACTGCCTCCCCCTGCTTCTGCTAGTCTAACGTTGGAGTCACGGAGATTGGTAAGTTCTTTTTGTGCAGTTGTATCCTCAACAAGAGTGCAGGTGTGATGTGAAGGTTGAATTGCTACTCGAATGAAAAAAAATTGAATTTCTTGTGTGGTGTCATAAAATTAGTTTTGACTTACAGATTGTCGATGTGTTGAAATAGAATATGTAACTTCAAAATTCAAAACCAGATGCTTGTTAAACTTGCAGCATGTAAAGCACTTGAATCGTGGGTTTTGATCATGTTAAAGTGCAAAAGTGAGATACTTAAATATTAGGATTATAATATTATTTTAATTAACTATTTTGCTGCTCCAATTATATGTAAAATCGAGAACAATAATACAGACGTATAAAAATTGTTGTCGGCTAAGTTCGTATATCAGAAATTGAAATCAAATATCGGAAAAACTAACCTGAACGCAGTACAAATAAATAAGCAGAATGTTGATCCGAGGTCAACGAAATAACGTCGTGTCCTTAAGACGAATTTGACCCCTCAATCAGTACCCGAGGATACTGGACAATCGTCCCCTAGGATAGAACGAATCTCGTTCCTCCAAAATAGTACGTTTTCAGAGGACTCCTTCAAATGCAATTTTGCAGAATAATCGCACAAAATGATAATGATAAAGTGAAAAATGTCTCGAGTGCATCGGGAAAATGTCTCGCGGGAATGTAAAATGAAGTGTCACTTTTCGAACTAAACCGTTCGGATGTATGTATATGGAGAAAATTGAAGAGTTGCGAGTAATGCAGGCTCGCTGGCGGTTCCCGTTCGGTTCGTGAACAGTAGCGAATGTTCACTTAAACAGAATCTCACGAACATACATGTTTTTTATTAAAAAAATAATTAATTAATTTCTAACAATGTATCTGTTCGGAGAAAATAAAAAACCGATAGAGAATAGACCCGGACCCAAACCGAACCGGCCGGACGGACGGACGGCGGCGGCGGCGGCGACGCGCGCGCGGGGGGACCGACCTAGCTCGGCATAGGTCCCCTCCCTTCCACAAAAATGGGATATCTCTTGGGGCCCAAATCCATTTAAGAGACTCCTCAAAATAAACCATCTCCCATCACCTCTTCCATTCTATGCGGGACACTTTCATTCACATACTTTCATTCAATTCTATGGAATTTGGATGCCAAAATCCCAACAATCCCCCACATGAATGAAAAGTACTGATATCATGACTCTTCGTGTATGCATGAGATGTAAAGTGCGATTATTCCATGAAAAAACGTTGCATCAGGATAAGTAGTTTGAGACTTTGAACTTTCTTTAGTGAAACCTATCGGACTTACTCGGCCAATCGGTAGATTTGATGTCTTTGAACAGTCAACCTTTGGTATAAGTCTAGACAATAGAAATCACACAACTGTTTCTCGAATAAAATTGGTTCTCACTGCTGTGTTCGTTTTGGCCATGAACACCGCCTGGTCTCATGAGTGTTTTAGAGAATTCGGCCTTTTCAATTCTCACAGAAGCAGCCTCACTTCACACTCACATAGGTGATTTCTGAACATATAGTATATCACATACTCAAATCAGAATTATTAAAAGATTTTGCTTAACCTTCACATATTAGTATTGTCTTCATCCGGGAATGTGTAAAAATTTTTACAATACTCTACACTGTTTTCATAACTTAGCTGTCCCTTTACACCTAGATCTTGGAATCTCCAGTCAACTAGGTAGGGTTTCCGCTATGATGACTTGTTTATAGGTCTTAAACCCATTCTCCTTGATGTTTTCGCAACTATCTCTCTAGTTAAGCCTTTAATCAATGGATCCGCAACATTATCTTTTGATTTCACATAGTCGATGGTGATAATTCCATTAGAAAGAAGTTGTTTTACTGTGTCATATCTTCGACGTATGTGTCGAGACTTACCGTTATACATGACATTCATTGCCCTTCCTATTATCGCTTGACTGTCACAATGTATACAAACAGCGGACACTGGTTTAGGCCAATCAGGAATATCTTCCAAGAAATTTCGAAACCACTCTGCTTCTTCACTGACTTTATTCAAAGCAATAAATTCTGATTCCATAGTGGATCTAGCAATACAAGTTTGTTTGGATGATTTCCAAGATACTGCTGCCCCACCAAGTGTGAATACATATCCACTTGTTGATTTTGTGTCTTTAGTGCCGGTTATCCAATTTGCATCACAGCATCCTTCAAGTACCGTCAGATATTCTGTGTAATGTAAAGCATAATCTTGAGTATGCTTTAAGTAGCCCAATAAACGTTTCATAGCTTTCTAATGATTTTCATTTGGACTAATTGTAAATTGACTTAGTTTGCTCACAACACAAGTTATGTCCGGCCTAGTACAGTTCATGACATACATTAGACTGCCTAGTATACTAGCATATTCATTTTGAGCTTTGCTTTCACCAGTATTCTTTGAAAGATGTAAATTAACATCTATCGGAGTCTTTACTGGTATAATATCTAGATTCTTGCACTTTCCAAGAATCGTCTCAATATAATGAGATTGTGATAAAGCTAATCCTCCAGATGTCTTATAGATTTTAACTCCTAAAATAATATCTGCAACCCCCATATCTTTCATATCAAATTTACTTGTGAGCATACTTTTGGTTGCCTTAATAACCTCACTATCGCTGCCCATTATAAGCATGTCGATTACATATAAGCACAAAATGGCAAAACCATTATGAGTGTTCTTAACATATACACATTTATCACACTCATTAATCTTAAAACCATTCGAGACAACATGACTTGATCGAATTTAGTATGCCATTGTTTTGGTACTTGTTTTAAACCATAGAGTGATTTAATAAGTCAACAAACTTTCTTCTCGTCCTGGAACACTATACCCTTCGGGTTGTTCCAAATATATTTTTTCTTCCAAATCCTCGTTTAAGAAAGCCGTTTTAATATCCATTTGATGGATTTTAAGCCTATACATCGCTGCTATGACAATTGGCATCCTTATAAATGTAATTCTAGTAACAGGTGAGTAAGTATCAAAATAATCCAGGTCTTCTCGTTGCCTGTATCCTTTTATTACAAGCCTAGCCTTATATTTATCAATAATACCATCCGCTTTCATTTTTCTCTTGAAAATCCACTTACATTGTAGTGGTTTATTATCAGGAGGAAAGTCAACAAATTCCCATGTATGGTTTGACAAAACGAATTCAACTTCATTATTGATAGCTTCTTTCCAGAACGGAGCTTCTGGCGATGTCATAGCTTCTTTGAATGTCCGAGACTTATTCTCTAACAGATACGTTAAGAAATCAGGTTCAAAAGACGTTGAAGTTCTTTGTCTTTTACTACATCTAGGTTCATCCTCCATTGGATCACTTCTAAATATAGCATCTCGATGCCTCTTATTATTATCAATTAGCTCACATACTATGTTATACAGAAATATATTTTCAAAGAACGAAGCATCCCTTGATTCAATAATCGTATTAACATGTATATCTGGGATTTTTGACTTGTGAAGAAGAAACCGATATGCATTACTATTCTGAGCTTATCCGATAAAAACACAATTAACAACAGTCTTTGGTCCTATTTTAACTTTTTTAGGCTTAGGAACCGTAACCTTAGCCAAACACCCCCGCACTTTGAGATAATTCAAGTTAGGCATTCTACCTTTCCATTTCTCATAGAGAGTTTGTTGTGTCTTCTTGTGAGGTACTCTATTTAAAATAAAATTTGCTGTTAAAACAACTTCCCCCCACAAATTCTATAGTAAACCAGAACTGTTCAACAATGCATTCATTGTTTCCTTTAGAGATCGATTTTTTCTTTCCGCCACACCATTTGATTGTGGTGTATAAGAAGCAGTTATTTGGTGAACGATACCAAACTCAGTACAAATTTCCTCAAAAGGAAATTCATATTCACCTCCTCTATCGCTTCTTATCATTTTAATTTTCTTATTTAACTAAGTTTCAACTTGAGATTTATAAGTTCTAAATGCATTCACAGCCTCGTCTTTGATACTAAGCAAATAAACATAACAATACCTTGAACAATCATCTATAAATGTAATAAAATACTTATTACCACCTCTTGACGATATTGATTTCATATCGCATATATCTATGTGTATTAAATCTAAAAGTTCTGTAACTCTATTATCTACAGAATGAAAAGGAGGCTTAGAAAATTTAGATTCAACATACACTTGGCATTTCTCACTTGGACAGTCAAACTTCGGCAACAATCTCATATTCATTAATTTCTTCATCGACTTATAGTCAACATGTCTTAGTCTAGCATGCCAAATATTAGAAGACTCAAGCACATAAGTAGAATCAACTTTATTCAAATCATCCTTGGTTACAACAGTCATTACATTCAACTTGAACAAACCATCACTCAGAGAACTCTTTCCTACATACATCTCATTTTTGGAAAGTACAAACTTATCGGATACAAAAACCAACTTGAAGCCATTCTTACTAAAAAGAGATCCAGACACTAAATTCTTGCGAACATCTGGCACATGTAGAACATTATTTAGTGTCACAATCTTTCCAAATGTAATCTTTAGAGCAATCTTTCCAACGCCTTCAACCTTAGAGGTTGATAAATTTCTCATATAAAGTTTTTCATCACCTCCCACAGTTGTGTAGGACGAGAACATCGATCTGTTTGCACAGATATGATGAGTTGCTCTAGTATCAATCCACCACTCCTTAGGGTTTCCCACCATATTACACTCGGATATCATAGCAGTCGGATTGATATCATCAACACCATTGGAAATCTCTTCCACCCCATTAGCCTGAGTTTTTTGTTTTTTCTTGGCCCTGCAGTCTTTGGCTCGATGTCCAGACTTGCCACAGTTGAAGCACTTGCCAACGAACTTCTTCAGGCTTTGGATGAATCCCTCTCCAGACTTGCTAGGCATTTTCCTCTTCTTGTTGGGTTTCGATATTTCTTCAACAACATTGGCCTTTGAAACCTCTAAGTTCTTCCAAACTTTCTTCTCAAAGAGCCTATTGCCTTCCTTAATCCTCAACCGAATAATCAAGTCTTCAAGTGACAACTCATTTCTCTTGTGTTTGAGATAATTTTTGAAATCTCTCCAAGATAGTGGGAGTTTTTCAATAAAGGCAACCACTTGTAATGTGTCACTTAAAGTCATTCCTTCAGCATGAATATCATGCATAATCACTTGAAGCTCTTGAACCTGACTTAAGACAGTCTTTAAATCAACCATCTTGAAGTTCAGAAATTTACCGACAATGAATTTCTTCAATCCGGCATCTTCGGTTTTGTACTTCTTGTCTAGACTATCCCATAACTCCTTAACCATTTTCAGCGGACTATAGACGTTATAGAGAGTATTGTCCAGACCGTTGAGGACATAGTTACGACATAGGAAGTCAGAATGCTTCCATGCATCCACAGCAGCAACATTTTCTTCATTTGTCTCTCTAACGTCCAATTTAGGACCATTCTCATTGAGGAATCTAGCCAAGTTCAAGGTCGTGAGATAGAACATCTTTTGTTGTCATCTCTTAAAATCCATACCATTGAACTTTTCTGGCTTTTCTCCGTGATTCGGAATAGGGTTGACTGGAGTCGAAGTCGAAGCCATTTCTGAAATATCAAAACATAACCTATTCACGAACAGAATCAAAAATATATGACTACGAACAAAATCGTTTGTTCATGAACATAATAGAAAATTTCTAATATGAACAGAAACAAAAAATTTGTTCACGAACAGAATTGAAAAAAAATTGTAACAAGAACAAAATGTATGAACATAATCGTATTCCTATACGACTATGACAAGGAACATACGAACTAAACAAAAGTTCAACTTAAGGGAACGGCAATCAAGATATTTGATAGAATGAACGCATAATAATATACAAACAGAATCGAATCCAAATTTGTCTTAAGATTGTTGTCGGCTAAATTCATATATCAAATATTGAAATCAAATATTGGGAAAACTAACCTGAAAGCAGTACAAATAAATAAGCAAAATGTTGATCCGAGCCCAACGAAATAACGTCATGTTCTTAAGACGAATTTGACCCCTCAATTAGTACCCGAGAATATTGGACAATCGTCTCCTAGGATAGAATGAATCTCATTCCTCCGAAGTGGTACGCATTCATAGGACTCCATCGAACGCAATTTCGCAGAATAATCGTACAAAATGATAATGATAAAGTGAAAAATGTCTCAAGTGCATTGGGAAAATGTATTGCGGGAATGTAAAATGAAGTGTCGCTTTTCGAACTAAACCGTTCGGATGTATGTATATGGCGAAAATTGAAGAGTTGCAAGTAATGAAAGCTCGCTGGCAAATCCCGTTCAGTTCGTGAACAATAACGAAGGTTCACTTAAACAGTAGCGAATCTCACAAACAGACATGTTTATTTATTTAAAAAAATAATTAATTAATTTCTAACAATGTGTCTGTTCGGAGAAAATAAAAAACCGATAGAGAATGGACCCGAACCAAACCGGCCAGCGGCACGCGCGCTGGGGGACTGACCTAGCTTGGCGTAGGTCATCTCCTTTCCACAAAAGTGGGGTACCCCTTGGACCCCAAATCCATTTAAGAGGCTCCTCAAAATAAACCCTCTCCCATCACCTCTTCTATCCTCTGTGGGACACTTTCACCCACACACTTTTCATTCAATTTTATGGGATTTGGATGCCAAAATCCCAACAAAAATATCTACGAGAGAGGAGAGATGAGGCTGAACCTCTATGCAGGGCTTCCCCAAAACCTGTCGCTCCCCGCTTGCCCGCGAAAGAATCCAACCTTATATCGTATTAAGTACTTAGACCTAAGCTTCAATACAAGCTCAAGTTTATCGAGTACAATGTTCGAGTGGAACTCCGGCAATGTAAAGTGCTTACTCAACATACCCACACAATTTCTTAGACGATGTTTGAAAAGGTTTTTCGTGATCACTGTCACTCGTGTCGCATTTGTTTTCCCTCGATATGTGGTAGGCATAAGTCAAAGATCATAAATTGTACTGATTATTGTGATAAATGTGAAACTCTTGCCTTATGTAATCTCAAGCAGCATGAGCATCTTTCTACCATTTCATTATTTGCATGCATTCCTCTATGAATCTTTAACCAAAAGTGAAATAAAGACAAAGATCCCCATAAACTTCTACAACCATGAAAAGAGCTATCGCTCTCACAAAGTAAGAGATTTTAAACAAAATTTCCGTACTTATGATAAATCATTGTTAGCCAATGGTAGAACAACATGGTGATATTTCTTTCAGATTCTATGGGTGTGCATGTGCATGCAAATGTGCCCAGAGAGAGAGATTTTATTAACACCGTCTATCAACATTAGTGGATACGCAATTTACTGCAAAATTGTATAGGAAAATACTCCTAGAGGAGACAGAAGCACAAAATTCCACCCAAATGAAAAGAAAACCTATATTTGGTGAACTTGGACAGAACAATTTGATTTTGTTTGAGATATGGTATGGTATGAATCAGCTATATGGCTTAATACCCTTTAACACTCAGATGCATCAGTACTCAGGGAAAGACGCAATCTCTGTGCATCACTCAGGCAACAAATACCTCTCCATTTCTGATCAGCCCAACAAGATGCACTTGCAGGCAATGCAACAGTGATACTCACTCTTGCAGTTGCCACTCAGATTGTTTACACAGGTCCCTCAGTTGCCTGAAGAAAGCATGAGAGAATTCATTAATCTCAATCTATGAGATAATCTACGAAACCTAGTGTCAACTAATTTATGTGTCTTCAATATTTCCCAGCAACGGTGAAGGTTCTGATCTTGGTATTAAAAGGTTCGTGCATCAAAGTAAAATCTTAGCTACCTCCAACCAAAAAGCAACTTTGAGGACAGAATAAAGACTTAAACCTTCATTTAACCTTTCTAATTTAACGGCATAATAAATGAATGGAAAAGTAACACAATAGATGACCAAGCGAAATGGTCCGTCATGAAAGAGAAGGCAGTGGCAGGGAATGTTCTTACCTACTCCCAAAACTGTTCAAGCTCTTGCTATTACAGGTAAATCGATGACCTTCCCGACTGCCACTGTCTTGCCTGCAGAAAAGAGGTTTACACGGTGAGCCTACACTCTTTTCTATTCCATAGGTCAATGTGTCATTACAGCGTCTGGAAAACCAGAAAAGATATCAATAAACATCGATCCTTCACCTTCAGTACGAAGAGTGAACCTCCCAAGCTGTGCGAAATCAGAGAACTTCTCAATACATATCAAGTTGTCCACCTGGTGAAACATTTCCACATGAAGGTCACGTCAATAAACATAAAAGAGCTGACAAGACTACATCCAATAGACAAAAATTTAACTGAGACCGACAAAGCATTACTGTGCTGGGGGTTATTACCAACGATAAGTGCTAGTGCAAGGGGGACTTCCAGCAATTGAAAAAGCATCATTTGACATCAAACAATTCAAAAGGATGATCACTGACAACCTCAAAACCTCAGTGTTCGTTCCACTGTCAGAAACCACTTAGGTCTGTGGAAACTAACCTGAATGCGACAAATGACCACAGCCCCATTCTTGACAAATAGAAGTTTCTTTTTTAATGGCTTTTTCGTCTTTGGATCAATTTGTTGTAGCAGCTCAATGATCTCGCATTCCTCAACAACCGCATGTATGTGTAGAACGGCCTTATAACCAGCTGTAAAGATCGCCTGAAGTATTTGTCTACTTGAGATATTATTCACATAATTAACTTATCAAAAAACTAAAAATGCTGAAAGTACCTTACCAAAAAAAAAAAAAATGCTGAAAGTACAGCCAATACAAATATGGAAGAAGACTAATAATTTGTTCCGCGTACATTGTCTAGCAGCTCAAGAATCTGCAGCTGGGCAACAAACTCAGCGACTGCAGCAATTGGTTTCTCTGGGCAATGAAAAATACAGCAAATGTCATTGGAGGTACCAGATCATGGAAACAACTCCTATAAAGCACCCTATCTTAGAAGAAGAACTACAAGTAGAAAATGGACAAACAACACTATAAATTCTCCTTTGAAAGATACAGAGGCACAGTGAAAAAAAAATTACATACCAACACTTGACAAGACAAATCCAGACAATATGTCCTTTTCTTCAATCCCATACAGTGTAACCTGGACATTTTCACCGGGCCCGGCACGTCTAACTTTATCTTCATCTCGGTACACAGCAAGCACTTTCACATACGCCTGCAGAGCAATGATAGAATCCTCAAAGGAACCTGCAATAAACAAAAAACTGGGAAACTACGGCTAAACTTATGCAGATCATTTACCTTATTTGGCATGAGAACCAAATAATCACCTTCATGTATGCTGCCTGATTCTACTTTTCCCATAACAAGAGTTCCCATTTCCTTGAATTTGTCAATGATAGGCATCCTACAAGTTAGAGATTCATCATCAAATGCCTGAAGTACTTAACAAATACAAGAACAAGAAGAAGAAGTACAGTCTAGAACACCCAACCAAATTAAGTCCCAATAGCACCCATAATTGGTAAACACCACATTTCATGACGCTACAAATGAGACTAAATGCTTTATCCAAACTAGATAGGCAATTGAAAGTCTTCCAAAAGTCCTCCACCATATATGAAACAGCAATATCCATTGTAATGTAAAGGCAAAGCTCATCCTTTGATTCATTAGAAGAGAATAACTTATTGTGCAGAAGCAGACATATAAATGTTTACATGCATACATGCATGAAAGCGTGTGCATATGCATGCTCGATTGTGTCAGTCAGTGCATTGCAAGCCTGAGCCCATGTGCCCCTGTGTTTTGTATGCAGTGCGTGCATGCATGTGCTAGAGTAATCAAAAGCTTTAAGAATCAACCTGCATATTAGAACTTGTATCGCGCATCCCAGTATCAGAATTCACTTTCTTTCGCTGTAGTTATTCTAATTACAACCATCAGACTGCTTTTTCACTTGAATACTCTTCAAAAAAGGATGATGAGAAAAGGCATGTGGTTTAACATGCTAGCATGCTATAAGAAGGTACCTTTATGATCAATGAGGTCCAAGCACATAAAATTGTAATCAAATCAGTGTCTGATTTAAGAGGATATTCTCAAGAACAAGCAGCCTATGTTGAAGTTAGCTAACATAGAATGAAAAAATATGGCAATGCTAAAAAAAGCATCATCATATGCTCTTTATATTAAAGAATAGTAACAAAAGTAATAAACCACATGTGTTAACTAGTTGAGCTACTCGAGCTTGACCAGTTGACTGCCACTCAGTTTGACGCGTGTTTGCTTGATTGTGTTCATGTGCTCTTCGTATGAAAGAATAGTAACAAAAGTAATAAATCACATGTGTTGTCTAGTCAAGCTACTAGTGAGTAACTCGAGCTTGACCAGTTGACTGCCACTCAGTTCGACAAGAGTTGGCTTGATTGTGTTTTTTCCAAATAAACGGAATTTTGAAAACTCAAAAGGCAGTTCTTTTTTCTAATGCTAAAAATTGTCATGGAAGCTGCTACATCAGGATAATTAATTGTTTTTATGACAAAATGACTTCATTTCACAAAACATGCAAGCTAGAGAACTCAATTGCACAAATTGAAACTTTGAGGACCGGATTGCACAAATAACACAAGTAAAAGGAATAAATGTGGGATTAACCTTTAAATTTATGTGCTTCTGTAATACATATCATATTATCAGAAACAACTATTAGTAGCATAACTATATTTTTTTGTTTAGATTGGGTGTTAACTTTTTGAGCAGAGATGGTGGTTGCAAGGGATGACAGAGGTAACCCTTTAGGAGCATGGGTAACTAGTAATGGCTACTCCTCGCCACTTGAAGCAGAGACTGAGGCAGCTTACTGGGCTGGTCGTCTAGCACGAGATTGAGGACATAACAACGTAGTCTTTTGAAGGTAACTGCCAAGTTTTATAAAGTCAGTTGTGGACCTAAAAGGCCACTTGGACTGGAGTCATTGATGCGTATACTGGACCTGCGAAAATTTCTTTGCTCGCATGGGGGATGGAAGTTCCTTTGGAGCCCCAGGAGTGCGAATAAAGTTGCACATTCACGGTCTAAGTGGCTTTTTTTAATCACTTAGGTTTCAATAGCCTTACTTTAAATTTTGCCCTGATGTAATAAAGGATTTGTTAGAATATCACACTTTGTCTGTAAGAGTTGGATCTTTACAAGATTTAGTAATGTGATGAACTTGCTATGTTGGCTTGCCAAAAACAAAAAAAGAACTTGATTTTGACATCTAGCCCTACTGATGTTTAAGGCCATCATTTGGATAATCAAGCCTACTCAAGGCAAGGTTGAGCATGTGTTTCACTTAATTGCGCTCAATGAAAGCTCAAAAATCAAGGTCAATTAAGCATGCATCAAGCATAAAAGTCTTGACACTTTGAGACCTGACATTGAGTGGTAAACTATGTGGACTCAACTCAACTTGATTGTACCCCTACGATTGACTTAGCTACAATAATCAGGAAGCTAAGAAAGTAATCAAGGAGATCATTTGATGTTAGGCAATACCTCAAAGGACCCTTAGGATCACGTGGAGGAACCTCAACAGCATCAAGAGCTTCAAAGACGCACGGTCCATTCCACCACGAACATAAGCTTTTGTCAACTCCTGTTTTTATGTTTGAACCAACGAGACCAGATATCGGTAGAAATAGAACATCTGCAATGACAGAAAAAGAGTAAGGCAAGTTGGCGACAGATACAGCAAAAACCTAGGAATATTACTGCCCAAACTAGAAAGAAATGGTACCTTTCTTCACGTTATAGCCTGAAGACTTTAGAAAAGGTATCATCTTTGATTCAATTTCATCGTACCTGAAAAACATAGACACCAGCAAGAGCAAAACACAACGATATAAGAAAGATATGTGTGCCCATGGAGAAGGCAGCAGGTGTTTGGAGGGGAGAGAGAGAGAGAGAGAGAGAGAGACCTTTCTTTAGACCAATTTACAGTGTGATCATCCATTTTATTTACAACAACGAGCAGCTTAGATACACCCAAGGTTTTAGATAGCTGGACATGTTCACGGGTTTGTCCACCTTTCTCGTATCCGGTCTCAAATTCCCCCTTTCTAGCAGATATTACCTGGGAGAGTTGGGTTTGGAACAAGGAGCTATAGTGTGAAAACTTAAAAGAAACCAGAGAAAGAAACACATAGTTCCCGTTCCTTACCAGTACGCCTATATCTGCTTGGGATGCCCCACTTATCGTATTAGGGACATAACTTTTGTGACCCTGGAGAATCCCTCCAACAATAGAGAGAGAGAGAGAGAGAGAGAGAGGAGCATGTCATTAATACTCAAGAATTTCGATTAGAAACTATTATCTTAACAAGAAAAACAGAAAAATCAAATAGCACAGAATT
The DNA here is from genome assembly GCA_024500025.1 of Syzygium aromaticum. Taxonomy (NCBI): domain Eukaryota; kingdom Viridiplantae; phylum Streptophyta; class Magnoliopsida; order Myrtales; family Myrtaceae; genus Syzygium; species Syzygium aromaticum. The sequence continues at coordinate 20,461,091 of CM044895.1, forward strand.
CACACAAACGTAATAATGGAACAAGAGACACAAGCTGATCCTATAAGATTAGAACACATAGCAGTTCAGGATAAACCTGTTGTGGTGCTCTGAGGATGCATAATTAACCAAGCCCGAGTAGTTTAAGGAGCCAAAGGGTAAAAATAAATAGCTCACCGGTGCATCTAATATGATGAAACAAGTTGTTTCAGTCTCAAATTGTGCTCTCCCAACCTCAACTGTTTTACCCTGCATCAATTTAAAATGATTTTAATTTGTTAAATTACAATTTACTGTCAAGGAACCTGCTCCAGTATCTGGGGCACCATGCGTACATGCTTCAGGGAAAGGAATCGAACAGAATTTCGAAAGGAATTACAAGAGCTGCCTAGTACCTTAACCCTCTCTTCTTCATTAGTGTCCATAATGTAAGCCATGTACCTATCATAAAGATGATGAGTAATAAATGAAGCAATGTACAGCAATCTCTGTGCTTGTTAATACATATTAAAACCTGCATATGATGGCAGTGTAACCAACAAATTATCAGGGCAAAAAACCAAAGGAAAAGCCTGACCAGCTTTCTCTACTCCTGTCCTTCGCTTCTTTCTCGTACTTTTGGATGGTACGATCATCGACCTGTCCACTAAGAAAGAGAATCTGGCCACCTGTCGTTGATTTTCCAGCATCTGTAACCCATAATCAATAGCTAACTAGATCAAACAGGGTTAAACAAATGGGTTGCAATTTGCAAGTTGCAAACACTGAATAGCACAAAGCATCTAATGGAAATCATGTGAAAATCTTAAGCCCTTTCAACTGTTTGTATGATATTCAGTCTTTCTAATCGAACCATAATAAGAAAATATTAACGCATTGTGATTCTCTTCCAAAGGACAAAAGAGAACCAAGATATAGGCAATCAATTTCTTGCAGAAAAATAGCAACCTTAACTCTTCATGCATCAGAGATTAAGCTAAAGACTCACAAATCACAAGCAAATAAGGGAATAAGTAATGGCACTTTCAACTGCTGGGATCCAACAGTTGACGGAGGCATAAATTTGACTCAGACATCCATACTGATGAACCAAATGGAAAAGCAGTGCAACTTACCAACATGACCGATGAAAACAACATTCAAATGCCGCTTTGTTTCTTCTTCCATTTCATCCTGCACATCAACATGCTCAACAGCAGATGCTTCATCATCATTTACTACAAATCCAAAATTCCATATATGATTTAAGAAAAGTTACGCAAGTAGCAACCATAACTGACTTCAGGTTCGAAAAGGTAACAAAATAGCACCTCTTGGGTTAGCCTGGATCTGTTGGGAGGTTTTTAGGATCTCATCTTGGGCACCTGCAAAAACCCACAGGTAAATTCCTCTAGCGAAGTTCACCAGTTGCCAAATTTTAAATATGTCAAAAGTATTAATAAACAGCTCACAAGCAAATGTATCAGAGATCTTCAATCAACAAATTAAGGGAAGCTCTCTAAGAAACAAGATTCTTATATTCACGAGCAAAGAAAGTAAAGGATCAGAGAACAACTAGAGGAGGGTATTGTGACTAACGACAGGCTGAACGACAGATTCACTCAAAAGAGAACCTTTCTGGGCGTGCTACAATATAGATTAATATGATTCACTCCTCCAGTTTCATCAAGGCAGGTGAGCTAGGAATTGATCAAGCTATATGAACGACCATAGTAATTGACAGCGCAAAGTTATTTTGCAACAAAGTATCTGACTCCAAAGCCCAAGCAAAAGTTGTGTGGCCTATGGAAATGATGAGCCCCATGAAAGTCTCTAGACAAGCATCATGCCGTCCACTGCCTGGGTAGAACTGAGCACTTTTCCAAGCAGTACAGTTGCCTGAGCTCATGTGAATGTCAAAAGTAGGAATACAACATTGAGATGTAACAGGAATCTCATGAAAGCGACTAGTAGGTGGTCTTGAAAGAATCAAATCCTCCACAGTTCATGCAATTCCAAGGTTTCTTACATACCATCAATCGTCCACAAGAGAACCTAAATTTTAATGTTTTCATAGCAATATAAGAAGAAGAAGGAAGAAAACAAGTAAAACTTCTTCAGATACACCTGAGCTATGTAAATGGACTAACCTTAAAAAAACTCAATGCAAAGAGTCTGTCAGTTAGCCAATCTTCAAAATTGTTCCCCATCACTTCACTTCCTAAGTTAACTTCTCAATCAATTTATCTCTTATTAATAAAGAAATATCGAATGATTGATTGCAAGCTCTCAGATTCGAACAAGCAACCAGAAAAAAGGGAAAATTATCAAAGAAAAAGGAGAAAGCTAAATCCTGTATGACTCTCTCGCCAAAATTCATACCCACATATACAATAACCATTGATTGTCATTGCCATCATATTAAGACCAACTCAATTTTATCACCAACCTTCCTCTTTTTCATCAACCATCTCCATTTCTTCGAGCTTTGGATCTTCGGGATGACCAACCCCATTACACTCTTCTGCCAAGAATGGACACATCCAAAGAGAAAAACCAAAATAGTTCAACCAAGACATTTAGAGCACAAAGCATTCTGAAATTCATATTCTGGAGGAAAAAAAGAAGTGGAAAAACACTATTAAGAATCGATGATTACAAGCCTTCCTATTGCTACCTGCTGAGTGCAGCTGCAACCCACGAATGTCTTCCTCGATATCTAGCATTTAGCAAAACATGTCAAACAAGTCATTTCCAGTCACAGACATGAAAACCTCCAATAACTTCTCAATGACGAATTTAGACACATTTCAAAAACCACATTTCCGCCACCGACAACTGTATTTAATCAATTTAATCTTGCATGTTTCACTGCATACGTTCATCGTATCTCCTTTCTTCATGGATTTCAATAAGAAGCAACTGAGTCGAAGTGATGTCTAATTACTTGAGAAAAATATCAACAGTTTCGTTAAAAAGAAAAAACCAAAAGAACAATGAAATCAGAAAAGCCTCATTGGTTTGTTTTCTCGCCGGAAAGGGTAGTATTTGACTATATCCAGTCCAACAGGAACGACCCAGAATTTGAGCTACGATCACCATATTAACAACCAAGAAGTAAAGTTCGGTCCTTCATTCGAAAGTTCCAACTCGAAAATTCGACAAACTCAATCAGAAGAGCTCAGAAACTGGAATTTTCTATACGCTCGAGCTCGTTCAGGACGTGCTTTCGAATCAGAACTCGCGTGACCATCAACCCAGCATCTTCAACAAAAAATAAGCAGTCGGACGTGTAAACATTGGCGGCAAATTCAAGAACAGGGCTTACCCATCATTGAACACGAGTCCCTGATCAGGTTCTGGGGTGTTTTTTCTGGAGAATCTAGCGAAGCAGGAGCCAGAAGATGGAGATGAAGATGAAGATGCGACGCTCTCTGATGCGTGGTTCGTTTCGAGTAAAGAAGGACGGAGAAGTAACGCAACGGACGATGCTTATGCCGTTGTGTGTCTGGTTTCTGTTACTCTTGTCGCTTTTACAAGACCAGTGATGTTTGTTGGTATTATTCTTTTTTTCTTTCTTTTTCTTATTTTTTATTTTTATTTTGCGATGCTTTAAATTTAAACTTATAATGAAAATTAATTATTTTTCCAAAAAATGATTTCTAAAAAAATATTTTCCTTTATCGTAAATTTTTTAATTAATAATGGATTTATTGGGCGAAAGAGAAATTGAAAAACGGGATTTATTTATCTGTTTAGTTGATAAAATAAATCCAATACCAACTTTAAGTCTTCACCTTCAAACTTTCATGAAAAAATAGCAGCCCTCGTCGGCTTCCTCTGCCGTGGCCGGCAGAGAGAAGAGAGAAGAAAAGAAAAAAAAGAAAAATGACGAAAATGCCCATAGGTCAAAGTGTTATGGGGTAAATATGTCACTTTTAATGCACGCACCGAGTAAAACCTCATGCGTGTCGACAAGGCATTGGACCATATTACAAGAGATGGCATCCAATTCGCGATTCTAACATCAACACGACTTAATGTTGTGAAATTTCGTGAAATAACTGTCAATTATTCTAAAAATTTAAGTTATTAAATGAAAGTATAGTTAATATTTAATTATTCTTACATATGCATCTGTTATTTTTACATCGCAAAAAAAAGAGTTTGTCATTTTCGTGAATCTTCGTTTCAATGTCGATTGAGCTTTGGGCAGCTGGGATGAGTTGGAAAGGTTTTTTGTGTTATGCATTCGATACGTAGTACTTAGGACACGACGTGAATAATTTTCCATGGAGAGGGCATTAAATCAAGATTCTTACCCTATTAGCCTAATGACTTGTTTTGTTTTCGTCATTTTAATCCCGTTTTCAAAAAATGAGTCGATAGGATGTTTTTTTAGTTAACGAAAAATATTTTCCTACTAAAGCTTAAATTCGAGATAATGATTTCCTCTTTAAATAAATCGAAAAACGTGTTTAGACCCGAAACTCTACACTCAGGCACAAAAAATCTCAACATTGGTTCTCGAGTCCCGATATCCAGGATTAGGTCTTCAGCGCCCAGGGCCGGTCTTGGAGCTAGGGTCCCCGGCGCCCACTACCTAGTCTATTGAGGTCGGGCCCGAACCCCCGGTGCCCATAACTCATGCTCCGGCACCCGACCCCTAGTCCATAAAGGCCGTGCTTGGGTCCCCAACACTCGACCTCTGGTCCTGACCCTCAAGCTCGGATCCACAAAGGCCGTACGCGGATCCTCAGCGCTCGGGCTTGGGCTCGAGTCCTTACCAAACAGCGAAAAATACTTTTCGGGTCTTTTTCGCGTTTTAATCAAACGACCATGATAAAAATACTTCCTGATCTACATCATCTGGCTTAGCTGCGCCTATTGATGGAGTTTGACGGTAAAGGCGCCAATCGCGGCCATGGCGCACACCGTTTGATTGGGCCGGGCCGAAGCCCATGGGAACACCCTATTGGGCCCGGTTGGCCACATCAATCCGGCGCACCTTCTGCTGGACCGCCAGCTGGACCAGACAAAAGGGTGCGCAATCCGCTAACATGTGCGCTGGGCGTGCGTCACGCGTGCCCCGACAAAGGAGAGAGAGAATGAGTGGGGCAGTCACGTCACGATTAATGTCGCTTTCGGTCCTCTCTGTCCCGCTTTCCTGCCATTTCCAACCGCCACGTGTCGGTCGTCGCTTTCCATCGCGACATCACGTGACGTGAGTTAGAAAATCGAGTCATCCTTAAAATCCCCCGTGACTCGTTTTGTCTTTCTTTTTTCTTTTTGTTTTTTTCCGGCTGGTCTTGGTTTGGTTTGTGGATTGACTCGATTCAATTCTATCGGATACCATTTTTGAAACTCGACTTGAACTTCCTTGATATTTTTTAATAGGGTTAATATCAAAAAAATTTCAAATTAATACATCTGTGATAATTTTACTTTAAAATAATTTTTTAATAATAAAAAATTCTAAACTAGTATATTTATGATAATTTTATCCTAAACTAATTTTTTTACCACTAAAAATTCTAAATTGATATATTTGTGACAAATTTACCATCTATTAATTTCCGATAAATAAGATTTACTACCATAAAAAATTAAAAACCGATATACCCATAACAAACAGAGGATAGAGCATAAAACTGGTACATCAGCCTACTGCCGCTTATAATTTAACTGTAAAATTTAACGAACACAAACTGAGAGTAAATTTGTCACAAGTGTATCAATTTAGGATTTTTCGTGAGATTAACCTTTTTCTAAAATACAAATGTAAAAGAAGTTTATATCCTCTAAATTTATCGCCGATTATTCATATTAGTCTTGATCGGATCGGAAAAATAATCTTGATTCATGCATAAAGTTTGGGTCGAAATATCGTAGATTGCCGCACCAAAAAAAAAATTGATTAGCTAACCCATAAGTTCAAATACAAGTGAATGCAGGATGGTAAAAATCATTAATTCGAGGCAAGACATTGTTTGGATTCCCTTGAAATAGTAAATCATACTCTCTTTTTTGCCAAACTGCCATAGAAAAACATGTTTTCATTCTTAAAAATTAATGAAAAATTATATAGGGATCTGCATATTTTGAATTTGTGTATTTCAAAAAGGTTGAATTTTACCCAATAATAAAAGCTGAATTGCATGAGCCACAAATTTTTATTGGCAAAAGTGTTAAAAAAGTCCTAAACCTTTTGCATTTGTGCCAATTTAGTCATAAACCTTTTTTTGTGCCAATTCAGTCTTAAACTTTTTGTATTTGTGCCAATTTAGTCCTAAACCTTTTTTTGTGTCAATTCAGTCCTAAACCTTTTATATTTATGCTAATTCAGTCTTAAACCTTTTGCATTTGTGCTAATTGAGTCATAAATCTTTTTTCGGTGCCACTTGAGTCCTAAACCTTTTGCATTTGTGCCAATTCAATCCTAAACCTTTTACATTTGTGCCAATTTAGTCCTAAACCTTTTTTAGCTAAATTAACCGAAAGGACTGAATTGACTTAAATACAAAAGATTTAGGACTCAATTAGTACCCATGCAAAAGGTTTATGACTCAATTGGCACCAAAAAAATATTTAGGACTCAATTTACACTAATATAAAAGGTTTAAGACTGAATTGGCACAAATACAAAATGTTTAGGACTAAATTGGCATAAAAAAAAGATTTATGACTCATTTGGCACAAATGCAAAAGGTTTAGGACTGAATCGGTACAAAAAAAAATTTAGGATTAAATTTGCACCAATGTAAAAGATTTAAGACTTTTATGACACTTTTCCCAAATTTTATTTCATATGTATAAGTATATATGTGTGCATATGTATAGTTCACCAATCAATGAATTATTAAAAACAAAAAGAGACTGGACTATCCTCATTAACAACTTTGTAGTTTACTTTTGGTTTGGATCTACGAGGCAACTAATTTTTAATTTCTCAAAGTGAAAGATAGTTATTAGAAAGTAAACACAGTCCCTTGATGAATCTTGTGTATTTTAAAAACCATAGCACTTAATTTCTGTCGAATCTTTCAAATCTCCAATGTCATGAAGTGCACGTTTCGGTTCCTTGTCAAGTTCATGTTCACTCATCGCAAACATTAAAACATCGATGATCAGCTTGCATTAATTCAATATCGTATTTAATGCAAAACAATGAGATTAAGCTTGGTACACTGCATCCCCGAGATCATGTGATACTGAAATTGAAATTGAATGTGATGCATCATATAATTTTTCAATTTATGTAGGTATATCTATGTGTTCATTGTGTGCGTGTAATTGCATTATCTAACGATTTTACTTGATGCATTTATACACTATATATTTATACAATGATGTATTTTCTTATCGCGATGTTTTTCAATTGTATTCTTAATTTTATGGCATACTTAAGGACCTCATAATTAAAAACACATTTGAAACACGGCTTACTTGAATTACGTGGGCCCTTTATTAAAATCCATGAAATTTAATAGCTAAGATGTAGCAACGCATGAAACCCAATGCACCTAATTGTTTTCCAATTTATTTATTTTCTATATCTTTTTTTTTCCAAAACAATAATTTTCAAATTTTTTTTCTCTTGCAATTGGCATTTGTAGGAGAGAAATTCTTAATGCCCCTTTAAAAGGGGCGTGCCAGTTGAATTCAGTCATCGATGAATCAAGTATGATCATCAGGTAGACAGGGATTGGATGTGACCTTGCAGTTTCTCGTCCAACTTTAGAGGCTAATCAACTAGATAGCAAGAGAATGTGGTTGATTGGCAATGGAAGGTATTGGAAGGCCAATACAAATTATAAAGATACGACAACCGATCGATTCGTAAAATGAGTAAGTTATTCTTCCAAGTATGAAGTGAACATTTTGGGTTTTTATTAGGTATCGGTGTCTATGTAACTAACATGTTTCACATTCATTATTGCTCAAGTCACATGTATACTTAAGTATGTCTAACCGAACTAATTCATACGTCATGATTTTGAAAAGAATTCTATATTAATAGCGGATGTAATAATAATAATAATGTATTTCTTTTCGTGAGAATGTGTTTTTCTGAAGGCGATGACCACGAAGATATAAAATTATTATACACTTGCATTTGTTTTTGTTTGTTTTGTTCGAAATAAACTCCATCTTGAGGCCTATAGATCCATAACAGCAGATGGAACCGAGAAAAGAAAGCAGTCTTTTCCAACGCATTGGTTCCTGCGGGACCGAACTATCCACCAACAACCCCATCCTCTCTCCTGCTGAACCTCCCACTGCAGAATCATTCACGAGCGAGTTATGAGAATCGATGTGTTTACCACACAAGTCCATTAAGTCTACTGTAGATCTCTGTACAGAGGCACGTGAACGCGTGATTATTGTATAACAGAGAGAATCTTTGGGAAGCCGGTTCCCCCAAAAGACTTCTTCCCCAGCTAAGCCACTGTTTTGACCGGCCCACCGCTCGTTTTCTGTGATTTTCTGTCACCAAAGCCACTTTAATTGGTCTCCCATCGCTCTCTACTTTTTCTACCAAAGCTCCTCTCTCGCTAGCCTCCTTATCATCTCCTGAACGGTCCATTTTGGTCATTTTTAGCTTTCCGAGAGAGAGAGAGAGAGAGGTGTGAGCCCTTCCTAGCTGTTAGATAGGTTTCCCATGACTTGTAGTTGGTGTTTTTCTCTCGAGCCCTCTTTTGTTTTTTCCCTTGTTTTGTTTGTTCCCCTGTTACGAAATCCTCGTTGATTCCTCTTTTCTTCTTCTTTTTAAGCGTTCTGAGTTCTTCAGGCTGGTCTTCATCTTGGGTCTCGCCAGTTACCCTTCATTTCTTCCACTTCCTGCTCTCTCTCTCTGTCTCTCTCTCTTTCGCTAGGGTTTGAAGATCTGTGAGGGTTTCATGTGGTCATATCGAAGTGATTCTTGATTTCCCTGGTTTTGAGTGATTTCTAGGGCTTGCATGTGAAGAGAGGGGAGATTAATATAGAGGAGTCTGGAGCTCCTTTAAGTCCAATAGAGGTTCTTGGCCGGGTGGGTTGAGCTGCTGGTCTATGGATCCCACACTCCTATCCCATTAAATCCAGTCATTCTGGAATTAATGTCCAAAAAAGAAGGAAAAAGAGAAATGAAGAAGACACAAAGGAGAAATTTTTGGGATAGGCTTGTGGCTTGCGTATGCCAGGAGCTTCACTTGCCCCTTTTGGTCTGATCCTGTTTTGGATTGAAGGGAGCTCTACACTTTTTTTTTGTAATCTCCTTCACGAGATGATCTTGGTGACTTCTTGGCTTGATGGTCCTTTTTTTCAGGGTGTTACTATTATTATTTTTTGCAGTAGATTTTCGTGACGTTTATGAGATCTGGCCTTCTCTTTGAACAGAAGAGATCTAGTTTTGAAATCTTTTTGGTTGCCCTATTCTGTACTCGTAGTTTTCAAATGTCTATTTCTGTTTTTGCTTGCCTTTTCTGGATCTGGTTGAGTCAAAAGCATTTATGGGAGCTTTCAAGATTGCTTCATGTGAAGTGTGTCCTGAATGATGACTGTGTAGGCTGCTGCTTCCTAGATACTCTCGCGTGATGCGTATGTAACTGTAACTGTTCTTGTGTCCTGACCAATGGGGATTCTTTTAAATGTTTGTCTAGATCCTGTTTCAGGATCATCAGATCTACTGAATTTATCTCTCTCTCTCTCTCTCTCTCTCGCCCTCTCTTTCTGGGTTAGTTAACCTTACACTGTAGTTTCGAACGTAAAAGACTTGCTCCATTTGGTCTAAGAAATATCGAAAGTTTTGGTCTCTGTAGGACGTCGTTCTCACTTTGGAAGACAATGGGATCATTATTATCGATTGGCTGCCGTTTTTGCCATTTCTTGTTGTAGCCGTTCTCTCTTGTGGACCTGCTTCCCGGATGTAATTTATTTATTTTCTCACATTTTGCTTTTGTTTTTTGCTGGGAAATTGCTCAGTTCTTTTTTTGAAGGGGGGTCTTTTTGGACCAAATGTGTTTATTGTACTCTCGGTTTTTCTTGACCAAAATTCGAAGAATACTGTACATTTGCGTTGAATAGGAATTTCTAGTCACTCTAGAAATTGATACTAGCAGATGCTTTTCAGCAACTATTTCAAGTATTACCATCTCTGGGGTTATGCTGGTCTCTGTGCTCCTCCGTAATTCGATAACAGTGATGCATGTTCAGTCTTGACCGAAGAGAAAAACATGTCATGGCTTGCAGATATCGCATGCTCGAATCATTCTTCTTTTACCTTTTCTTCTCTGGTGGTCAAGGTTTCGACTTTTAGTCTTTTATGTGCTTCAATCAGGAATGGATGATCGTGAAGATGCAGAAACTGGAGTAGCAGGATTTTGATGCATTTTAATAAAGACAAGTATCTTTTTGAAGGTCGTGCGATTATTTTGTTAAGCGTGAAATCTTTCGCATGTGTTTTCTTTTTGGCAATGTGGACATGTTCTATGAAGACATTGAAACAAAGGTTTGTGACAATTTTATGTTTATGTTTCCGGCACCATCTCGCTGCCCAGAAACCATTTTTTATTTTTTTGCATCTTATAGTTCACGATAGATCACCAAATCAATGAATAAGTTTGAATTTGGCTCAATACAAGCGAGAACCCATATGGTCGAAAAATGTTTCGATTTTCTCAATAATGAAATTCGACAAATGAGGATTTATGTAAATGTTCAGGGACTATTTTGCCATGTAAAGTGCTAAAATAGATTCGATGCGACGGAGTGGGGCTTGTACTTATCTTAGAGAGTTGCTTATAACATTCGATCCATAATAGATTAAATAGATTGGAGCTTACTTCACCTGTTTTGACACATTAATCTCGTCACTAATTTGTCAAATCAAAGTTTAGTCCTGTGCAAAATCAAAATTTTCGACCTGTACTGTGCAGATTATCTCAAACGATTCATTGAAATGCATTGTAATGTGTGAAAAATGGTCATTAAAAGTCATTCGAACTCGTGATGCTTTTTATAAATGCTCTCATTTAAGGCGTGAAAATAAAGTTCGAAATTCCATAATATCGTCCATCATTGGTTGCCGTCTTGTCCTAAACTCGGGTTTCAAATCCGACTTCAATCTTAAATTGTTGGCTATTTTACTCATGCACAGATTGACTAATGCGCTAGAAAATGATAACATGCTAGTTTTTCGAAATTAAACCGCGCAAAATATATCTTAATTTATGCACTTGAGACTTGAGAGAGTTCATTTATGTATGCACGCGCTAAGATAAGTTGTCTTCTTAAAGATGGCTAGAGTGAAAAGATGATAATTCTTGCAAAATCCATTCATTTCTCACAAAGCCTCTCTTAAAATTTTTTAAAAAAATATCGTGCCCCATAAATGATGGAGAGGACCCCGCTACACTTCTAAATGTTAGCATAAGAATTTGGGTTTATTTTCAAACGGTTCGGAATGTTCAGATTGAATTTTTCATTTTAGGGAAAATTGCAAATAAGGGTATGAAATAGGGACATTTTCCTAAAAGATGACACAAAGTGGAAATGATGCCAAAGATTTTTTTACATAAAAAAATTACTTGCGATTGTTTATTTTTGGGTCGAAATAAACCTCACCTTTAGACCAAAAGATGCATAATAACATGTGGGAAAAAAAAAACTCTTTTCGATCGCATTTGGTCCCTGTAAACCGAATTATCCACCAATAACCTCAACCTCTCCTGCTAAACTTCCCAACGAAGAATCATTCCCGAGGGATATACATATTATACACATTGGTTAATTTACTGTAGTTTTTTTGACAGAGAGAGTCACGTGAAAGTGTGATTATTGAATGACAGAGAGAATCTACGGGAAAGCCGGTTCCAAAAGACTTTTTTCCCAAGCTTAAACCATTGTTTTGGCCGGCCCACCACACATTTTCTGTTATTATTTTTCACCAAAACCGCTATAAATGGTCTCCCATCACTCGCTCCTTTTTCCACCATAGCTACTCTTTTTCTAGCTTCCTTACCATCTCTTATACGGTTGATTTTGGTCATTTTTAGCTTTCACAGAGAGAGAGAGAGAGAGAGATGTGAGGCCCTCCTAGCTGCTAGATGGGGTTCCGATGACTCGTAGTTGGTGTTTTCTGGCGAACCTTCTTTTACTTTTTCTTCCTCTTTTGAAGTGTTTCTCAAGTTCTTCCCGTTGGTCTGCATCTTGGGTCTTGCAAGTTACCCTTTTTGGTTCTTCCACTTCATTCTCTCTCTCTCTCGCTAGGGTTTGAAGATCTTTGGGGAGTTTCATGTTGTGATATTGAAGTGATTCTTGATTTCCCCGGTTTTGACTGATTTCTAGGGTTTGCGTGGGAAGAGAGAGCGGGGATTAGTGTGGAGGGAGTCTGGAGCTCCTTTAAGTCCAATAGAGGTTCTTGGCTGGGTGAGTTGAGCTGCTGGTCTATGGATCCCACACTCCTATCCCATTAAATCTACTCATTCTCGAATGGAAGCCCATAAAAAGAAGGAAAAAAGAGAAATGAAGAATACAACAAAGAAGGATGAAAAGTTGGGATAGGCTTGTGGCTTGCATATGCCAGGAGCTTCACTTGCCCCTTCTGGTCTGAATCCTTTTTTGGATTGAAGGGAGCTCTACACTTTTGTTGTAATCTCCCCCTCTCTCTCTCTCTTGCATGAGACGATCTTTTTTTATTGAAGTGTTAATTTTTCTGCAGTAGATTCTCATGACGTTTATCAGATCTGGTTCTTTAGACAGTAGAGATCTAGTTGGAAAATCTTTTTAGCTGCCCTCTTCTGTATTGGAGTTTTCGATTTTTATTTTTCTTCCTTTTCTGGATCTGGCTGAGTCAAAAGCATTTTGGGAGCTTTCAAGATTGCTTCATGTGAGGTGTGCCCTGAGGATGACTGGGCATGCTGCTGCTCCCTAGATACTCTCGCATGATGTGTGTGTAACTGTTAGCTGACTGTTCTTGTGTCCTAATAAATGGGTTGTTTTTTGAATTAACGTTTCTCCGGATCCTGGATCCTGTTTCAGGATCCTCAGATCGGGTGAATCTCTCTCTCTCGGTTAGGTTAATCTTACACTGGAGTTTATAACTTACACGACTTGCTCCATTTTTGTCAAGAAATATCGAAAGCTTTGGTCTTTGAAGCACGTTGTTTTCATTAAAACAAAATGGGACCATGCTCATCAATTCGACCTCGGTTTTTCCAGCTCTTGATGTAGCCGTAGTTTCTCTTGTGGACCTGCTTCTAAGATGGAATTTATTAGTTGTTTCTTTTTGCGTTTTGTCTTTGTTCCTTGCTGGGAAATTGGTTAGTTCACTTTGGTGTTTTAGGACCGAGTGTGTTTTGTTGTAATCGCGCTTTTCTTGACCTAAATTCGGAGAACTAAGTTGTGGCTGTTCAAATGGGATAGGTATGAGAAATCAGGTGAATGTAAGGTGTTAGCAGTTGGTACGTTATGGGGGACTTGGCACTATATACTGGCAGCAGATGCTTTTTCATCTACTCTTTCGAGCAATCTTCTTGTTGGGTCAAACTGGTCTGTGCGCTGCTCAGTAATTCGATGACAATGATGCATGATGAGTTTTGACCTAGGGTAATGGATGTTATGGCTGTAGGTACTGCATGCACCAACCTTTTTTCTCATTTTACTTTTTATCATTCTTCTCTATTAGTCCAGGGTTCGATTTAGGTTCCGTTTGTTTCAAGAAAAATATTTTTTCGGAAAACATTTTCCGTGTTTTCAGGTGTTCGTGGCGGAAAATGTTTTTTGTAAGGAAAACATTTTCTTCCCTACCTCTAAATCCTTCATTGTTTTGAGGAAAATGATTTCTGCTCCCGAAAAACGAAAATTATTTTCCGCCAAACTCCTCCTTCCTCTCTCTGGTCGGCGGCTGTCGCTCGTCCGCTCGTCCGCCGCCACCGCCGGCCATCGGCAAAAAATATTTTTCGGAACTTAATCATATTAATTGTCGAACACCTGAAAATTATGTTTCGGGAAAATATATTTCAGGAAAATGATTTTCGGGAAAATATTTTTCAAAAACACAATATTTTCCGTCAAACGAACGGAGCCTTAATCTTTGTATGTTTTAGTCTTTATATGTTTTGAGCAGGAATGGAGGATGATCGTGAAGATGCAGAAGCTCGAGTCGCAGGGTTTTGAAGAAATGTCTGTGTTTAAGCGGTTTGTGAGATAGAGAGAAATGTAGTTCTGAAGCTTGTGCTATTGTTTTGTAAGAGTGAAATCTTTCGTATGTGTTTTATTTATTTTTTGGCAATGTACAAATGTAATACGAAGACATTGAATTTAAGATTCGTGAACCATCTAAGTGATGATATAAGTGAAGTGCCCTGAAATGATATTTCTCTTACAATCTTCTGTTTCCGGTACCATCTCGCCACCCAAAACCCAAATTTGCCTCTTCTAATTGTACAAACTGTCCATTGAAATTAATGTAATGTGCGAAATCTTTTATTCCATGATAGGCTGAGAAAACTCAAGAATAAATTACCAAGTCAGTCTTCAACGGATGCTGATTTTCAGTCCTAAAATTTCTTTCAATTTTGCTGATGAAATTTTAAACTTTTTCACGAAATTTAGATCCTTCCAACCGATTGCCGTTGGAAAAGCAGTAATATGGCGTCGTGTTGTCGCCGACCGCTCTAAGCAGGCAAATTTGCTCGCCACGTGCAAATGACTGCATTCGATTTTGTGCACAGGTTTAAGATAAAAATGATGAAATTAAAAAGTTCAAAATTTAATTATCATCTTTACAATATGTTCATGACCGAATTGATAATATAAAAAGAGAAACGTGGCGTACAAACTGAAAGAAAGGTCTGTGAGTACGCATCTTCAAGATTGCCATTAGACTTAATTGAGAATTAGAAAATTTCAACTATTATCAATCTCGGATACAAGCTACTGATGTAGACTATTAGTCAGATAACAGAAACAAATTGTCACCGTAGATACAAGCTACTCATGTAGAATATTAGTCAGATAACAGAAACAAATTGTCACTATAAACTCGTGATCGGTTCTTATCGAAGTTTGTCGTCGACCTTAATTCATTGGCTATTTTCTCATGCACGATTTGACTTATGCACTCGAAAATGACCATAAACTATTTTTCTCGAAATTAAACCACGTAAAATATATTTTAATTTTAAGTACTTGAGATCGAGAGAGTTTCATATCGGCATGCACATTTCTACTTTTCTAGACATTACCATAAAAAAGTCCCCACTAGGTGAGCCTATGCAAAAAATTCGAGGCAAGACCCGACTTGCCCATATTTTACTGAAAACAATTGGTAGATAATGTTTTATTAATAATTTTACTTTGACATTTTACATTTATGAATGCTAAAAGGGTAAAATAAGCACAAATTTCTAATGTAAAATAGAAAAATAATGCAAAAATCATAGATAAAATAGTAAAATAACAGAAAGCCCTAAAAGTATTTTTCATTTGTTTTAATATATATTTTATTGTTTGCTAAAAATTTATAAAAAGAAAAACCGAGCCAAACCAAACTGATAAATGGATAAGTTGGGTTTATTGGTTCATTTTGGGTTTATCTTGTTTTTATTTTCGATTTTGGTTTAAAACTTCTGTAACTGATAAAGCCCAACACAATCGATAAGTTGAAAATAAAATTATTTTCCTTTTGACTAATCATTTTTTTTAATCTAGCCTAACCAAGTAAGCTCCTATCTAAGATTCCTTTGCTCAGCTAAATGAGAGATTTCTATTTCTCAAGTTGGCTATTGTTGTTCGATATACAACATCAAAAAATACTTACTAAAGAGTTTTATACAATATTTTGTATTTTTTCGTCGAGTTTAAAAATTTTGATATTTTGATAATTTAATTTGATTTAATTGCGAATAGTTCCTTTTTTCAATAAGTGTGTAGAAACAGGTGTTTCTTTATGTAATTTCTATTACACATTGAAGTTAGATAGTCTACATGCGTATTAAAACTTCTAACTCCTAATACGGGGAAAATTGTTAAAAAAGTCCTAAACCTATTGCATTTTTACCAATTAAATCCTAAACATTTTAAATTTGCCAATTCAGTTTTAAACTTTTTTACTTTTTGTTAATTGAGTCCATCCGGTTAATTTTAATCGGCCAGCATTAACTTGGCCACCGATTGCTACTGGCTGTCCAACCAATGCTGACGTGGCCGTCTGTTGGCGCTAATTGTCCAGCCAATGTTGATGTGACAATTTTTTAATATATTTTTTGAATTTTTTTTTGACTTCTTCCCTCTAGCCGGTCTAGTGATCGGTGATAGGCAACCGGCCAAAGGGAAGAAGTTAGAAAAAAAAGATTAAAAAATTTGAAATTTTTTTAAAAAATTGTCACATCAGTGTAGGCTGGCTAAAATTGGCTAAATGGATTCAATAGGTAAGAAGTGAAAATGTTTATGAGTAAATTGGCAAAAATGCAATAAGTTTATGACTTTTTGAATAATTTTCCCCCTAATACGACTTGTTGGTTCCAGTTCGAAATCGAACCAAACTGATAACAAAACTAAATGATTGATTTGGTTTGAGTCGTAATTTATCCACGTCGTTTGGATTGAGATTTTTCCAAATTGATAAGTTCAATTCGGTCCAAAATATCTCCAAATCGAACCATGGACACCCTCATTCGTGGATTTCCCTCAAGGGCGAGGGTCGGACACTTGACCTTGGCGGGTTCCAGGAAGACCTCTGAAGGTTCGGGCAGGTTGTCGACCCTAGCCCAAGCCAGCCCCAACGAGCGGGTCTAATCGAGATTTTACTATCCATTTTATACTCAAATTCCGGCAAAAGAAAAAAAAAAAGGGGGGACTTTATCCATTGTTTGATATTGATGATAATTGACCAATCTAATTTGGTCCAACATGAGCAGACGATCTCTCGCCACGAAACCCTAATTTCTACTGTGGGGACTATATAATCTCGCTTCCATCCCTTCCGTCCGTCTCTGGTCGCGCCTTTTGCCCCCCTCCAACTCTTCCCCTCGCTCGCCGGAGAAGCTCATCCCTCACCTCGGAAACCCTAAGGCGATGGCGGAGGGACTGATCCTCAAGGGCACGATGCGGGCCCACACCGACATGGTGACCGCCATCGCCGCCCCGATCGACAACGCCGACATGGTGGTCACCTCCTCCCGCGACAAGTCCATCATCCTCTGGCACCTCACCAAGGAGGAGAAGGTCTACGGCGTCCCCCGCCGCCGGCTCACGGGCCACTCCCACTTCGTCCAGGACGTCGTCCTCTCCTCCGACGGCCAGTTCGCCCTCTCCGGCTCCTGGGACGGCGAGCTCCGCCTCTGGGACCTCGCCACCGGCGTGTCCGCTCGCAGGTCCGGTTTCTGAATCTCTGCGCATCGACATGTTTACAGCTGCTTTGTTTCTCTGGATCGGTCTCCTGTATCGATGCATAGAGCGTAGTGTAGGCTGATCTGGTAAATGCTGGAATGCTTTCAATTAGAATGTTTTCCTGCAAGCGTGTCCGAGGATACTTAGATTTGTGGTTGGGGATAGTCTTTTCGCAAGTAATGCCCTTTTCATCGATCAGAATGTTAATTCGGAATAGAAAACCGGAATTTTGTGTAGTGGTATGAGAGTAAGGTCTTTTGCGTAGTGATGTTGCTGGCTGAGATTGAAAAAGGGCAACCCTTTAGTTGTGCGATGCCAGTCTCGTCGCGAGTGGTGACTTTACGTCCTGTGGGAATTAGATTCGTATGATGGGCCCTTTGTCAAGTTATGCTGTAGCGAAAATCATGACTGAATTTGGCCGATCGAGTTCTTCTTGGCTAGAGCTTGGCAATGTAGGACGCTACCCGAATGTGAAACTGTTAATTTTGTGCTGGTGGGTCAACTATAGGTTCGTGGGCCACACCAAGGACGTGCTTTCTGTGGCATTCTCCATTGACAATCGCCAGATTGTGTCGGCATCTCGCGATCGCACCATCAAGCTGTGGAATACTTTAGGAGAGTGCAAATACACGATTCAGGAGGGTGACGCCCATACTGATTGGGTCAGCTGCGTGAGGTTTAGTCCCAACAATCTGCAACCCACCATTGTATCTGCTTCGTGGGATCGAACCGTCAAGGTCTGGAACTTGACCAATTGCAAGCTCAGGAACACCTTGATGGGACATAATGGCTATGTGAATACGGTAGCTGTCTCTCCTGATGGGTCACTCTGCGCTAGTGGTGGCAAGGATGGAGTGATTTTGTTGTGGGACTTGGCAGAGGGCAAGAGGCTGTATAGTCTCGAGGCTGGTGCTATAATTCACTCTCTTTGCTTCAGCCCCAATAGATACTGGCTCTGTGCCGCTACTGAGAATAGTATCAAAATATGGGACCTTGAAAGCAAAAGCATTGTCGAAGATTTGAGGGTTGATTTGAAAAATGAAGCTGACAAAACTGATGGAACCACAACTGCCGCTTCAAATAAGAAGGTAAAATTCCTGACTAACGTTTTGGTGTACAGTTCTCCTCTGTCTCAATGTCGACTGTCTAGTGTGAGTATACCTATTTTTTGCATCCATGGATGTTTGATGTGGTCCCACTTTTTAATCCTTCTTCCATGCTTGTTGGCTAGACCTTAAACTATTTTCTTCTGTACTTTGAACTTGTTCCTGTCCATTTTCATTGCATTTTGAGGATATGTAGCTTCTATCATCTATCTGTATGGCCATGTCTGGAGTAGGAATTTTTGCTCAGATTCTGTGTTCCTCGGTGCATTTGCATATTAATAAATTTAAAATGATAATGTTCTCAATAATGCTGTATTCCGTTGCACTGGTTGGGCATTTTTCAGCGGTCATTTGGTGCAATGGCTTTGTCTTCTGGGCATTGGCTGTATTTCTTGAGATGATGTCATTTATTTTGGGCCAAACTCTGACATAATTGGATTGATCGAGGATCTAATCATAATCAAGGCATTTCTTCACCTGCTGATCATTCTTACTGCACTCTGTGTTCTGTTCTTTGTGGTCAAATAAATGACATTGTCAGAACAATCATCATGCCTGAGATTTATTGACTCACATAAATTTTGACATGGAGTTGTGTATGAATGATGAACATGATTTTGATTATTTGGATTGTTACATCTGGAAATTGCAGGTTATATACTGCACGAGCTTGAGTTGGAGTGCAGATGGAAGCACCTTGTTTAGTGGATACAATGATGGTGTGATCAGAGTTTGGGGCACTGGGCGTTACTAGTTCGAGGAACTGTCAGTCAGCCTTTTCTTTATCTTTTCTTGAGTAGTCTTGAAGACTTAGGATTTTGTCTTAAAGTGTTGCAAGTAATTTTTGTTTCACATGACGTGCGGTTGTTTTGGCTTTGTGGCCAAGTAATCTTTGGTTTTTTATCATAATTTTTAATGTACACTGGCTCTCAATCTAGTGATTTGTAGCTGATTCTGTTCCATCCACGATGTCATGCCATACATAGTTTCGTTGGGGCTCGAATTATTTGGTCTTTCCTTTGAGTAGATGTGATATAGTTCGGTAGGAAGCAACTACTTGAATTGCGAGAATGCCTTTTCTTTTTAATTTGATGGAGTTGCCGAACTCTTTAGGCACTTGATGAACTTGTGACAATATGTGCAGTGACTGGCTGAGCTGCCTGCGCTTGGTCCGACCGGGCATGGTATCGGCCGTGCCTGGCTAGGCTTGCATGCTGCAGTACGGGTCGTGCATTGGGCACTAGTTGTGCTGTCAGAAGTAGGTTAGCACGGCACAATCCACATAACAGGCCACAACGACCCACATAACAAGCTGTATGGGCTTGCATGGCGGGCCAGCTTATGAGCTCGCTTCTTCTAAACTTGAAGTTGTTTTAAGGTTTTGAAATTCGCAGCTCATTTGAATTCCATTACTATCTTTGATCTTAGGCATTGTTGTTTTCCACGCAACTCTTACAGAGTTAATCTCATTCATTGAAACTTCCCTTGTCCTATTTCATTGGTCTGGAAAATGGTGAATGGGCTCGGGGCTCCTAAGCATGACACTTTCTCATCGAGGGCGAGAGGATGGCACGCACGTCATGTGCATGCACCATGTGTCAGCCTCGGCACGACACAGGTTGGCGTGGCAAAGCGCTGGCATGGTACTGCAGCCTCTCGGCCTGAATGCCAAAGAAATGGGCCAAGTACTTCATACAGGATTTCCCTCCAGAGGCAAAGTTGCATTATTGTGGAAACACTTCTTGTAACACTATATCGCGAGGCGAAAAGATGGATTCCCCTTGCTTCCGTAGTAGTTTAGAGTTTAGGGTGCGAATGAAACCATTCTCTTCCCTGACCCTAATTTTGGCAAGAAATAGAAAAATCTATTTCTATTTCCTGAACGAGTTTATGAGTAGAAAGTAGTGCTTGATAATGATATAAAATTTTTATTTCCGAAATAGAAATTTATTCGATAAGTTATTTTTAAATTTCTGTTCCCGGTGGGCGGTGGTGGCAAGCGATAAGAGAATTGTTGTTTTTGTTTTTATTCCAGAAATGGTCATTTCTTTATAGGCTAAAAATTTGTCCTGGAAATAAAAAATAATAAGTTGCGTTGCCAAACGAATTTTTGTTCGAAACTTGCTCTCAGTAACAAAAAAATAGAAAAATGGGAAAATATAATGGTTATGATATGCACCATTAATGCGTAATTTCTTATTCCTTTTTATACGGTTTTGGATTGGTTGTGATCGCTTAAATTTGGGATCACAATAGTTTCAAGAAAGGGGACCTGGTTCTCGATTGAAGTCAACTTTTGGAGCTGTCCAGGTCGGCCCCATCGTAGATAACGATTCCGCCGTCGCTCGTTCCCGAGAAGGTCGACTATGGTTCGAGCACTAGGAACCGATCGCCCGGCCCGTGTTCAACCCCTTTCTGGTCCGGTGTGTGTGATGTAGGGATCGAAATATCCCAAATTGGCATCATCATCGACGCTACTACCCAATTCAATGCCATTTATAGGGCGAGGCAAAGCATATAGGCAACTGCAAGTGAGATAGGTGTTCGTTGCCCTGCCCTGTGTCAGAACACTCGTCGATCGTCTTCTGCATGGAGGGAGCCGATAATGGGTGTGGGGTTCGCAAGCATTCATTCGCATTACTCTACATGAGTGTAGTCTTTCGTAAATTTCGGTCAACATGCATGTCCTAATCGAGCAAGGAACGTACAATTTCACAGCCAACTTCAAGATTTTATCAGCATCGACATTCTTGCGCCTTGATCGTACTTTGGATATGGATGACACTAGAGAGGCTAAGAGTGTTCCCTCTTAGCTGAATTCTTCTCCATTCCCTTTGTTATTATCAGGATCTAAAACTTTTAGAAGATATTTTTTCTTTTTAGAGCACCTGAGTAGGTCCTCTAAAAATTTTATCTCGGTTCTCGTTTGAACCTCGGGACTACCAGAATGTAAAAATTTTAAAAGGGTATTCCCTCTTTTTGGAAAAGACAAAAATGCACGAAGAATTGGATCTGGAGATGTGCAGAAACCGACGTATTAATAAAAGGAAAGCATCCGTGGAGCCCGCCATTCCTGCAAAGCAAATGGACAGGCCGCGAAGGCTCTCATAAGAGCGAAAGCTCCCCTTCTTCCGGTGAAGTTAACACTTAATCAAAACCAAAGATCCAAAAAAAGCACTTATGTTGAATAAGTACGTGTTAATATGTTCGGGGTACATTTTCTCCCGGAGCATCTCCTCTAGAACTCCCGATCACTTATAAACGATACTTATGCTTATCTTCATGGATCAATCCATTTGACACCTTTCCAACATTAATGGTCATGCATTTTCTGTTTAAAGAATTATGAGGTCAGTGTGAGAAATACCATTCATCTGTTCATTTACATGCCAAGTTGTCTCATTACTGGTTCATCTCCGCCTAATCAGAACATTGAAACTTCCTCTCAAGATAAAATTCCATTCCATTTTTGTACCGGGGTCATGGTAATGGACTAACGGGTGCATCTGGACACTTGTTAAGCATATTAAATGAGAAATAATTGCAATTCTTAGAATAGTGACTACAAATAATACGAGACAATCTGTATGTTAAAAACTGCAAAATTTCTTTTGGATTGTTTCTTGAAGAGTGCCCGTGGGGACACGAGTTAGTGAGTGGACAAAATATCTTTGCAATTTAGTTGTGTGGTTGAGAACAAAGTCATTACGTTATAACTTTCAATACCGTGATCATTTAAGTCTCTCATATGGTGACATTTTGCTTAGACAAGTTGTAGAAAAATGTCGTAACAATATTTTCTAATTTGATGCAGTGTCAATGATGAATCTAGACAATTTTTCGTAAGTACGATTTTAATATAAGGGGAGTTGGCATAACTTAGATAGGTGATTTTAAGATCATCCAACTAGTACCTTCTAGCATGACCTTAAATATCAAGTTGCGCATGTAACATGGACTATCCTAGCAAAGGAGCTCTTAATTTTACAGCCATTCAGCATGCGAATTGCTGATATACCACGAACACCCTCCACACCAGATGTATCAGTTTCAAAACCCTCAGTTCTTGCCTAGATCTACTTTAGCAGCAACTTAAGAACTTATAGATTGCATCAAAACACTTTCACATATCTCACAAATGTTTTCCAGGATTGTCCTGTCATATAATCTCCTTTAGACCCCTCATGCGCCTTTTCTTTTGTGACGAGCTTTCGAACTTTAGTCTCGGGCGAAATCTTTGTCTTTTAGCTTGACAAATTAACTTTAGTCCCGTAACTTTTTAGCTAAGTGTATAGTGATCTCCCCAAATCTCTACAAAGTAGATTCGTTTTAAATCCGTCACCGAAGTACATTCGTTTTAAATCCGTCACTGAAGAAAACCTAACATCTATTAGCCGTGACCACCACTTTACGAGAATACAAATGAAGAACCCTATTCTTCTTCTTCTCTCTCTCTACAATATTTCTCATAACGATCACCAAAATGCCGTCACAACTTAGTACTCTCAATGTAGCCGCACAAAACCCTCCGACAATTCTCATACAGCCCCGCAAGCTTTGAGCACTTAATGTTTGCCCTGCAAGGGCATGGCAACAAACACATGCGCTAACACTACCCACACCATTTACACCACAAAAGAGACTTGAACCACCCCACAAGCTCTCCTTAAGTTCCCTCCCTTTCCCTCTCTTCTTCTCTGCATCACGACACTCTGCAATTCTCAAGAACCTGTGCTGTCCTTCTGCACATCTCCCTCCCCATCCACGCCAAGAACATGGCCTTGATCTCTTCATTCTCTTCCCTCATCCACCCTCAGCTTCGTCCAATGGTCTCCAAAATGACCTTCTTCGACGCGCTTCTCTTCCTCGTGCGTAACTTCCTCTCCCCACGAAACGACGAGAGATCGGTCGACAAGTAGTAACACGACATGTGATTTCTGACTATCGTTTCGGGTTTTTCATGTAGGTGATACATATGGTGGACAAGCTAGGGTTATGGCACAGAATGCCGGTGTACCTGGGGCTTGCCTACTTGGGGATGAGAAGGCACTTGCACCAGAGATATAATCTCATACACGTTGGTGGTGTTGATGGCAAGAAGTATGACACTCAAGCATTCGATTACCGGACGGCGGACGGAAGGTGCAACCACCCAAGCGACGATGCCGTGGGTAGTCAAGGAACATTTTTGGGACGCAACATGCCTCCCTCCACTTCAACTTACGGGGTAAGCATGGATATCATGCCTTTTGACATGCTCGGTCTATCAAATAACAGTGGTTGAGTTTACGTTTATTTGTTTTTCCTCTTTAAGATCAGAAGTTTACATTACTTTTAAAGAGAACAGGCCACCGATAAAACCGTCCTTAATGCTCATATGCGACGGCTTACTGGTCGTCGCCTGTGCGAATCCGGTCGACACCGGCAACTGCCATTGGAGCCGTCCCCAAAAGCTGCATTAGGGGCAGTTTTCCTTGTCCCTAACTCGCTTGAGAATTATATCCATGAAAGAAGTGCTTTTTGTCTTTTTGGCTTCTCCCGGTGGGGAGAGCGTAAAACGTGCAAAGCTTTGTTCATAGGAAGACACCAGATCGTTGACAATTGTCTCCATTGCAGGAAGATTTATTCTAAATTCCAAGTTAAAAAAAGGCAAAAATTTTGTCCTTTTAAAATTCAAAAAACTAAAGTAAATTTGCTTTTATGTAGGAGAAGATGAAAATGCAACTTTAGAAAGTTACCCTACCACGAGCCATTTACGAATTCCAGCAGTCTCTTCTTTAGGTTTCTATCGATGGTCCATAGTCAAAATCTGTATATGGCGGCAATGACAGGTCAGGAAAAAAGTCCACTTCCCAAGGGCCTCATTATTTTCATTTGGGTCGCCATTAATTACTACTCATCTCATTGAGGGGTAGGCAGGCTATGCTATGGCTCTGTCTCACCGTCCATGTCCAGTGCACAGATTTGTTCAGTTTCTGTCTGAAATGGCCTGCAAATTTCATGGACGTAGATTTTTTATCCGCTTGGAGAACAGCTGTCCGGTCTTTGTCTGTCATTATCTTAAAGATTTTTTGTCTTCAGATGAAATGCCAAGTACAACATAAGCCGGAATACCAAAAATTCTAAGTTTAATTGTCTTCTTTTTCCACAGTTAATGGATCCACATCCATCTGTGGTGGCATCCAAGCTTTTGGCAAGAAAAGAGTTCATTGACAATGGGAAGCAATTCAACATGATAGCGTGCTCATGGATACAGTTCATGATTCATGACTGGGTTGATCATATGGAGGAAACTGAACAGGTACTAAATAAAAGAGAAAACCCCCCCAGCCTCTCTATGACCCGAGGCACAACTAGCTATTTGTAGGAAAACAACGTCCAAATAATTTGACAGGCTAATGGAGAAGTAGTTGAATGGACCTACCAGTTGTCTCATCTCATTGAAGACTCAATGATCAATAATTTCTTCAGCAGGTAGAAATTAAAGCACCTGATGAAGTTGCAGAGGAGTGTCCATTGAAGTCGTTCAGATTTTACAAGACCAAGAAAGTGTCAACTGGGTCATCTCAATGGAAGAATGGCTCTCTGAATATAAGGACCCCGTGGTGGTAAGTTCCTGTGAACAGTTTTGAAATAACTCGGGAGTACTAAACATCAGGCAGCTATTCAAAAAACTCCTGTCACTGAATCTTTGGAGCCATCTGATTCTTGATCCTTTTACGAGTCGAATGCAGAAAAAGACGGTTAAGAAAGATTTGGAAAAAGATTAAAATGAAATGTTGTAGACATTGTTTCGACCTCGCTGAGCCGTAAGAGTCGGAATTCCCTACTTTTTGCCTCCGTCACCCTTACATACTGAGAACTAAAAACTTGCTTTATGCTGTCAGCAGGCAGATGTCAATATTTGTTCTCAGTCTGTTCTTTGATGTTGCAGAGTTCCTCAATAAAATGAAATTTGGCCTGGATAGAATAGTATTCCGAGGAAGTTACGGAAATTTCATTGAGATACGCTAAAACTTGCTTACATGCAGAGTTTCATCTAACATTGATGTCACCATGAAGTCTAGTACTTCCAGAAAGGCTACTAATCCGATGACTTAAGGTGTGATTTCATGTCAAGTGAAAAAAGGGGTGGCTGTCTGTGAAATGATCAGCTGATCTTAGTCAAAATTTCACCAATGAACTGGCTACTGCTTTGAGAGTTCCCTTGAACAATTGACATAAAGAGAATTTCTTAATTGAGCTGTACATTGTAAACTGCTTAGGGATGGAAGCGTGATATATGGAAATGACGATAACGGCGAGAGAAGAGTGAGGACCTTCAAAGATGGGAAGCTAAAGATTTCGGGAGAAGGCCTCCTTGAACACAACGAGAAAGGGATTCCTATTTCAGGCGACGTCAGGAATAGCTGGGCTGGCTTTTCGCTCATCCAGGCCTTATTCGTCAAAGAACACAACACCGTCTGCGATATGCTTAAAGTAAGGTTTCCCTTCTCTTCCACCAATCCGACGAAAATACCTTCCTTATATAACAATGCTGTCCCGAGTTTTGAATTGCAATGATCTGGTGAAATGTCCATGAAGTCCTGTTATTGTTGTTTCCAAATTCTTCAAGTCTTTAAGGGCCGAGACTTCTCTGGTCATTTGTTCTTGGGCTTCGGCGAAAAGTTAGCTCTGAATACACACTACGTCTTTTACCTGAGGAAAGATTATAGATCAAACATCTTTCATCATCTTCGGAACCATAGCTCATGTAATTACCGCAGTTTCATGCTTGCTATCCTTCGGAATGAGCGGTATAGACCCAAAGTTTCATTGAAAAAATTGCTGGCACTTAGATGCCAAAGGAACTACAAGGACAGCTAATATTATGTACTTGTGTATGTGTCAGGAATATTATCCAGATCTTGATGACGAGAAGCTCTATCGCCATGCCAGATTAGTGACTTCAGCTATAATTGCCAAAATCCACACCATTGACTGGACAGTGGAGCTCCTGAAGACCGACACTCTTCTTGCCGGAATGAGGATAAACTGGTAATACAGAGAGAAAAATGGATCTGATGATGAGTGACTGGGCATTTACAAGTTGTGAAACCTATGTGTGATTCTGTGATTATGCTGTAATTACTTCTTACCACTATCGTGCCTGATTCAGGTACGGATTTCTGGGGAAGAAATTTAAGGATATGTTCGGACATATATGCGGACCAATACTGAGTGGATTAGTAGGTCTTAAAAGGCCAAGAGATCACGGAGTTCCTTACTCACTCTCTGAGGAGTTTGTGAGTGTCTATAGGATGCATGCACTCCTTCCGGATAAACTCATCCTCAGGGACATCAACGCAACTATCCTGGAACACAAGTGTCTGCCCATTGCAGAAGAGTAATCATCTTGTCATCCCCTTTGCATCTAATTTCACTTTCTTCATGTTTGCTGTTAGCCTGTTACTGCTAAACTGAAGGTCGTAGTACTGACAAAAAGCAAAGAACTTCGATCTCGTGAAATAACGGATATATCACCTTCCTCGGGAAATGGCTTTCAATTTTACTTCTAGGGGGACTACAGTCACTAATTGTTCTAGGCAAAATTACTAGGATACGGATGCAGGAAGTGGTGGGACGACAAGGGCAGAGAAGACTCTCAAGGATTGGAATGGAGCAGATGATGGTGTCACTGGGTCATCAGGCATGTGGGGCTCTCTCTCTGTGGAATTACCCATCTTGGATGAGAAACCTTGTTCCTCAAGATGTTGACGGCGAAGATAGACCGGACCTAATCGACATGGCAGCATTAGAAAGTAACATGACTTCTCGACTCATTTCTTTCGCACCCTATATCCTCATCACGACTGTACTAGAACTGATGCTCACATCTTGTGAGCAGTTTACAGAGACAGGGAGAGAGGCATCGCGCGGTTCAACGAGTTTAGAAGAAACGTGCTGATGATCCCAATCAGCCGCTGGGAAGATTTGAATGATGATAAGCAAGTTATCGAAGCCTTGCGAGAAGTTTATGGGGACGATGTGGAGAAGCTTGACCTGTTCGTGGGTTTGCATGCAGAGAAAAAGATCAAGGGCTTTGCCATAAGTGAAACTGCTTTCTTCATCTTTCTACTGATTGCATCCAGGTACTCCTCATAATGCACCTACACCACCCTAATTAGGATACTCAGGAAGTGTTGCCCCTCAATTCCTCAACGTCTTGGCTGTGTCTTTTAAATTCTTGTACCTTCGTTCTTGACAAATTTTTTCCAGGCGGCTAGAAGCCGACAGGTTCTTTACGACCAACTTCAACGCACGGACATACACAGAGAAAGGCCTGGAATGGGTAAGTAACACGGAGACGTTGAAGGACGTCATCGATCGTCACTTCCCCGACATGACGAGGAAGTACATGAAATGTTCGAGCGCATTCGCTGTATGGGATTCGCTGCCAACCCCGACCTCATACATACCCCTCTATTTGCGTCATGCGCCTTAAGATGTTTTCCTCCCCTTTTGACGAGCTTCAAATTTCCATGTTCGAGTCTGTACACATGGTCATTGCCATGGTATTGTTTAAGCTGTAGGGTCTTGGCTTTGACCCTTGAGCTAAGCAACTGCGGTTGATTCTACTATGAGTATGAATTAACACATATAGGCCTGCAAATCCACAAAATCTTTTGTACTTTAAATTAGCTCAACCTCCACAACGGAGCTATCTGAATATTTAGTATCTATAGGTATCTCCAATCAAGAACTCTATTTTAAAGTGCTTTTGACGCAACGAAATGCTGGAAAACAAAAGTACGGCACCGTAATAGCGTGTAGGAGAGGTAAAAATTTGTTTGTAATCATAGCGCCACAAGCACTCAGTGGGCGCTTCGCAGAAAACCAGCATTAAAATCACCTTAACTTAATAAAACCTCCAAGCAATAAACAGTGGCATGCAATAAAGCTTTTGACACATCTCCACAATGAAATTCTCGAGAAGAAATGGAGGAGAAGAGAAAAGACAGTACAGGTTTATCTGATAACACTAACAAACACAAGCTTCAATGATGAAAAAACCTCTATTTAAAGATAAGAGGCAGTGACTCCTGCAGCTCAGATTCTTCCTGTTGACGCGGCCAAAAACAGCCTTCAAAAGGAAGAACAATTAACTTAGACGAAACCCACCAGGCCACACCAGCGTAAGATGAAAATAAAATTCTGCTCCGCCACTACTCAAGATTCTTGAGACCCCACAGCAGCACAAGAATTCGAAGCTGCAACATTGGGACTTGAAAGCTTGCAGCTTCCTCTCTGAAAAAAGCAGAAAGCTATACCTCCCGGTTCTTACAGCAAATCCCCTTCAAGTAGATGCAATCTCTGAAATTTCACATAATCTCCCCAAGATCACTGTCTGTTTATCCTCCATACACGAATGCATGCATCCTCACCAGAACTAACCACACTGAAGTCGTCGGTGAAAGCTAATCCATAAACTCCACCCAAGTGAGCTCCTTTTATGGTTAGACGGTTAGATACTGGCTTGTCAACTTCATAGATGATGACGCAAGTGTCAAGTGATCCAGTTGCTACTATGCTGCTATCAGGTGACCAAGCCAAACAGTTGATGCGGGCTGTGTGGTACAACATATTCTTCACTCGAACCTGCAAAAAGCTTGTTCATTATATTAGGAAACCGCATATATTGGTTAGGATAGGAAAATGAAAGGTAAGACTTTTCCTTCTTGGATGTGTCATGATTGGTCTCATCGAATGAAGCATCTAAAAGTTTCTCATCACAACCAAAATGGTAAAGCAATGAAACCACATCCCACAGGTTATTTCGAAGCAGTTTCTGCCCATGTTGGATATTTAGGTTTTGTTTGTTTACACTTTACACATTAAAAAAATAAGTTTTTCGACATTTTATGTTCACTCCAAAAATTTGAAAATTGAGAAATGTTACAAATATATGGGTATCATATGCCAACATAAGTAAATTTTCAAATGTCTTAGGTGTTTCATGTCGATTTAAAATCAAATTATGATAGCTGCACAACTTTCAAATTAAAAAAAGTCACTTCTAAAACAGATTTATCCAGCCTTCAGTAACATAATTGTGTAGTCACCTTAACTGAATTCTCAAAATGCAACAAAAATGCCATCACAGCAATTTATTACCTCTCTTGAGGAACGATCCCAAACAACAGCTTCTCTGTTTAGATCCCCAGAAGCAAACATGGATAAATCAGGCGAATAGCGTATGACACTAATAGCACCTCTGTGTTTCTCCAGAACAGCTTCCTCTGTTAATGTATCACCTGAAATAGAATATATGTGCAATTTTCCATCCTGTGCGCCAATAATTGCTTCAGTTCCATCTGGTGCAACGGTTGATGCTGTTACAGCAAACCCAAGATTGATGGTTGACACAACTTTTGCACCGCGGAGCAAGACAACTCCTGTGTCGGTTGAAACCAATGCAAATTCAGGACACTGAAGGGCAAGACTCAAGTCCTTGGGTTGACAGCCAATGTCAATGAACTCTGCATCTCCACTTTGACTAGCATGGCCAGAAACTCTCCATACCTGGTCACATAAAACAAAATAAAGGAGAATTAAAGAGAGACACAGGCAGCAAGCAATGCTTCCCTATGCTCAGTCATTTGTGGGCATATCCTATTTAACAGACCAATGCTGCCGCCGCCGCCGCCGCCATCTGACTCCACTAAGCCCATACTTACAAGCTTACACAGACTAATTTTTCTGAGAAAGCAGGGCTAACAAAATGGGTATAGAAAAATGAATAGGACTTGTCCCAAGAAGATGCTCAGAAAGCAAAAAGGACAAAACTCATCGCCTTGAAAACCAGCTGCTCTACCAAAGGAACCAGTTCCAAAGAAGCAAATTTTAAAATGATTAGAAAACAGAAAAAGAGTGAAAAGGCTTCATCTCATTACTACTCATCAAATTCTAGGCTTCAGAATTTCTAGATCAGGCATATACACCTGGAAAATTCTGTGAAATTACAGGTTATGGGCACAACCACTGCATGTCCATCCACCAGAATTTGGTACCTCACTTCCACATATCTTGCGTAACCATTATGCAGCCAATACTCTTGTGGCTTGATCAAGAGGAAAAGTGAAAAAAATGATAAATTTCTTAGAAATACGATCTTTTATATATAGAAATCATTCTGATACAGTTTTTATGCTTAACTTTCTCCAGTCTTTCAAGAATTTGATCAACTATACGCATCTCAACTACATAGCCCTATAAAAAAACTTGTTGAAGGCAACTTCCTCACCTTATTATCATATCCAGAGGTTACAATCTCCTCATCTACTGCAGCCAAACATTTGATTTGTTTAGTCTCTTTCCTCTGTACTCTGCCACTAAATCCAATTCCTTGAACCCATTTTATTATAAGACCATCGTAGCTACTGGAGAGCATCACTTTCGGATCACCCTTGAGCACAGATAAGGAAGAGACATTCTTCATGTGTCCAGAAAAAGAGACCGGTGCTTTATCAAGATCACTTGCTGTGTATATGCTGATTGTGCCACCAAGAGAGACAGTGACTAGGTGGTTGTTTTGCCAAAGACAACCAACTAACATGTCATCAACCCCACCCGAACCAGAAGAAGTCAATGTTTTTGTTAGCTTACCACTGCCATCCTCAGAAATGTCCCATATCTTCGCTGACTTGTCAGCGGACACAGTTATAACCTAAACCATCCAACCATCGTTAACATACAAGAAAACTACATGTAATTACAGAATAAAACACATTGCTTATATGATCACAAACACTCATATGCATCAAAGTACTAAAGTCCATTATTCCACATGTATCATGCAGATCCATTGAATGTCTTCTACTACACTACTTCTCTTACCCCCCAAAAAAGCCATTTGATCTTTACATAATTGTAAAAGAGTTGACACAGATATATTGTTATTGCGAAAAGAAAGAAAACTAAATTCACAAACAGCCGTTCAGACGTTCCAAAGCAACAAAAATTTGATGTCCCAACATCTATGATCCAGGATCATCACATTTTACATGCTTTTTCTATTACATAGGTCTTACTGGCAACTAGAATTCCGTTGTATCTCTACATATGCAATCCCATTCTACTGAAATCAAATGCCTACCTACTGCAAGTTTGTCCTGAGTCCAAGTTCCAACAGATCTACCCCAACAAGGAATGCAAATAAAAACTATGCTTGGAGATCTACCGATACCTGCTTACTATCAGGACTCCAACTGACAGCATAAATGCTACCTTTGTGACCATTGTCAGACAACAGCTCTCCTATCTTCTCGCCAGTCTTACCATCATAGATGATTCCTTTTTTATCAGAGCTCACGCTAATGAACCTGTTGCCATCTGGAGAAAATCTCACGCAATTGACAAAGTTGGAATGATCCCTACAGAAATTGAAAACAGTCATGCATCAATGAGTATTAATACAACTCTAGAATACCCTCAGTACCCAAAAAAAAAAAAAAAACCTCCAGAATGCCCATGTAACTCTTCCTAGTCAAATCCAACCATGTGTAGTACCAGCAAAAGGCGTAAGCAACAATAATTTTATACATGATTTTGTGGAAAGAAGTTTCAGTCAAAATTTACCTATATTGAACCAGTAAATCCATTTGAAAATAAACAAAAATCCATGGATTGAGAGTTCAACCAGTACAGAAAATTCAACCAATACAACGGACTAGAGTTTACTGCACAAGTACAAAAGAATGACCACAATGACGCTCCACTATAGAATTTCTAAGATCAATTTAAATCTAATCAAGCAAGACATCACCCGGGTGAACTAAGAACAACAAACCTGCGAGACAGCTTGAATTTAAAAGGCGGTCCTTCGTAAAAGTTCACCAAGAAATCCTCTCCACAAGTCACAATGCGGAAGGGCCGAGTTGGCTTAAATGCACAGCTCAGAACTCGACGTGAATGGCCATCGAATTCTCCCACATTGGTGCCTGAGTCCCACCTAGACCCCAAAAAAAAAAGAAAATTTCCACCATTAACGATTACGCGTAGCAAAAAGATTACCCAGACATCCAAGTACATGCACCATATTGACATGCATGGCCATTTAATCAGATATTGACTTAGTCTGCCTTCTAGAGTACACATAACTTGATCCACCAAGTTTTCTGCTCTTTATGCCAAGAGCTTCAACAAGCCACATCTAATCGTTCTGCATCTCGCCTTCATTTAGAATCACAATTTGTCCACTCAACCCGGATCAGCAAATCAACCGAGCTCAAGAAGGGAAAAAAGGATGCATTCGGGCAAATAAGTTTTCCAAATATGATCGGCTCAATCAATCCATACCCTGAGATTCCCCTCCTTCCACACGTTTCTAAGGTCCAATAGCCCCACAATCTCCTATATTTCCCTACGACGAACACGGAATCGCATAACATCTACCAATCTATGACAATTAAGAACCATACAAAATACAAAAAAAAAAAAAAAATCCCCCACGGAAAAAGCAATCAATAGAAAGAAAGAATAATAGAAAGAAAACAGCGAAAAGCGAAACTCACATGAAGGCGCGGACGAAGGATTTGCCCTTCCCATCGCCGGAAGCGACGATCCTGAGGCCGTCGGGGGACCACTGGAGGTCGTCGATCCGGCCGGAGAGGACCTTGAACTCCTTCTTGAGGACGTGGTCGCCGTGGGCGCCCCAGACGCGGACGGAGCCCGAGGCGTCGGCGGAGGCGACCCACTCGCCGTTGGGGGAGAAGCGGGCGACGGTGGCGGGGTAGGCGTGGTCGGCGTAGACGGAGGCGTCGAGGGGGTTGTCGAGGCTGAGGATGACGACGGACCGGCCGTTGGCGTAGAGGACGGAGCTGGACCCGGGCTTGGGGCTGCCGGCGATGAGGATCCCGCGGCCGCGCTCCGTCGAGGGCATGCACGCGTACGTCTCCGCCAGCTGCGTCATCCTTCTAGAGAGAGATTAGGGCGTGTGTGTACGGACGGATGGACGATCGGAAAGGGGAAAGTGGAATCTAGATCTGGCTAGAGAGAGAGAGAGGGAATTTCGAAAG
This sequence comes from Syzygium aromaticum, assembly GCA_024500025.1. Taxonomy (NCBI): domain Eukaryota; kingdom Viridiplantae; phylum Streptophyta; class Magnoliopsida; order Myrtales; family Myrtaceae; genus Syzygium; species Syzygium aromaticum. The sequence goes on from CM044895.1 coordinate 20,494,584, forward strand.
GCGTGGGATTTTATATTTACAGGTTAAAAAGAATAAAAAATTTTAGCAAAAAAAAAAAGAGGTTAAAAGAATAATAAAAAAAAAAGAGGTTAAAAGAATAATAAAAAGAAAAAAAGGTTAAAAGATGGTGCGTGGCAACTAACTGCCTGCCTGCCTGACGTGGATTTCTCCTCTTTGACGCTTTCCCCCCCGGGGGTGGGCGCAGTCGGGTCCCGGGTCGGATCTTGGATCGGACCCGACCCGGGAAATCCCCAATTTTCAAAAGAAATTAATAACAATCGTACTAAAAAGAGAAATGAACAAATGTTAATCTAAAAAGTTTAATAGGTCTCGTCCAATTCCTTAAATATATATGGACTCTAAGCTTTAAGTTCATTTCCTATTTTGAATCGATTGCGATCTTTTCTTCTTCTATGTAGGGAGAATATCTTGAAGATGACTAATCATGACGTACGAATTGATATATGTATTTGAATACCTTTATAAGCTTGGAAGGACAGGGAATGGTTTGGGATTAGGTAAAATCGTCTTGAATAGATAGGTCGCCCTATGAAGGGAGTTAGCACTACAGATGGAGTGAACAATACTCTGCACATCCAGAAATCGAGACTCAGCTCTAAATCGATTTGGTTCAAATTCATATAGGTGATTTGGAGCAAGTTTTGGGCCTTGGCACTCGTAGTGAAACATTCCTAGAGAAGTCAACAAGGGTTTGTCATGTTTGACCAAGAAGAGGAAGTGCTAGATCATGCAAGGTTTTTAACTTTTCCTTATACATAAAGGTTGCATTTGATTGTTTGGATTTTGAGTCAAGGTATAACTGGAAAATATATATGGTATGATATGTTTGCTATATCCTGTCCAATATATGGTGAATTGTAGTAATAAAATTAGATATTTTCATGTTCTATTAGGTTCATTGTTTGATATAAATAACATATCAGTTTAAATGAACTTAAAAATGTACAAACTTATGGTAAGAATCTCTCACAGTTCACTGATAAAGAAATCATAAATGCACAAATGGAGATAACATCCATCAATTGATCCATGATTATTGTGCGATATAAATCTTTAATGGTGAATGAGCTCATTGCAGTATTTTAAAACAAGAAGTTCGATTATGACAAGAAATGTAAACAAGTTACATCAATATCAGCGAGGTAGATCTGTCAACGAATGCCGAATCTAGTAGGAGAGAGAAACATGATAGTCCACATTCACAATTTAAAGAAGTATAATGCTTCGACTCTCTCGCCTTTTTCATTTTTATTTATTGATTTTTTTAATTAATTTTCCCTCTCTTTTTTTTTTCTTTTTTATTCCCTTCCATCATTCATTAATAAAAATTATAAAATAATAAACTATACTAATACACCTAAAATATGTAATAAATATAAATACTAAATACATACACACCTTGTTCTAAAAAAAAAAATACATACACACATAAAGAATATATGGTATGGAATAGAAATAAATTCAAATATATTGATAAAAATGAGAATTAAAAAATTGCTGTTATTTTGAGTTTTCCTTTTTTTATTAGAATTCAAATGTTATTTAATTATTATTTTTTAATTTTATTAATATAAGAAATTTGTTATTCGAGAAAAATAATTTTTATATCATGGATATGAGAAATCTTATTCCTCTCTCATGGAATATTTTTATCCAGACTATATTCCTTTTATATCCGACCTTATCATTTCTTGGATAGGAATCGAACAAAAGATAATAATAAATTTTAATTCTATCAAGACCACCGAATGTAGTCATAAAAAAATATTCTTGGGATGTATTTATACACGGAGAAGATAAAGAGTCATGTGTTGCCATTGCCATGAAGATTTGAAAAGCTTATGATTCGAGGGGAGTTTTTATGCACTTAAATTGGTTCAAGACCCTTCGACATGCTTTGTATTAAATGGAGATGAGAGTCTTCTTAATTGAAGCTCTATCCTAGCTCCCGTTGTCTCCCGATCGACCACGTTCAAAGTATCATTAAGGGAAAAAGTGATAGAAAAGTTATAAACTCATTGCATTAGTGTTATTTTAGTCTTAAACATTTTGACTTAGTGTTAATTCAATCCTTCCAACTAAGTTTAGCTAGATATTTCTGATGTGAATGCCGATCGGCCTACATGGCATTACCGGTGCTGACGTAGATAATTTTTAACAATATTTTAATATTTTTTCGATTTTTTTAATTATTTTTTTAATTTTTAATTTTCTTTATCCTTTTGCCAGTGACCAACAATCAGCCACAAATGAGGCTTGGCTAGGAGAGGGTGAGCCTCGACGAGGGTTGGCCTTGCTTAGGCCAGATCTGGTGAGGGGAGCCCTTACTAGGGCTTATCCTCGCCTGGCTAGGCCTCGCCTTTGGTAGGTGACGACGACCTTTGCCCAAGCGAGGCCAGCCCGCTTGGCAATGACCGGTGGCCAATCACCAGCAAAAGGAGGAAGAAAGGAAAAGAGAAATTAAAGAAAAAAATTGAAAAAAATAAGATATTAAAATATTATTTAAAATTATCCACATTAACGCCTGTGGCAATGCCAACCAGTGTCTACATTAACAATATCTGGCTAAAATTAGCCGGAAGGACTGAATTGACATAATGTCAAAATATTTATGACTAAATTGGCATAATTAAAAGTTTTAGGATTGAATTGGATCAATGCAATAAGTTTAGGGCTTTTTAAATACTTTTTCCCATTATTGTAACGTGCCATGGACAAATACAAAGTATTTTAACCCTTTGGGTGCGTTTGTTTGAGGGAAAATATTTTTTGAGAATCCGTTTTCCAGACTTTCACCCCTTTGATTCGTCGAAAATAGTAAGTCAACTGAAAACATTTTTCGGTCAAGGAAAAAATTCATGTATAAAATTAGGAAAGTGAATCTCTTAATCAAAGAAAGTGAAAACACTTTTCGGAATTGCTTATCATGAATTTGTTAATGTTTTTTCTTTTCTTTTCTTTCTAAGAAGGAAAGCATTTATGTATTTTCTTTTCTTAATAAAAAAACTTAAAAATATAAAAAATATAAAATTTTTGGATAATTTTCACCATCAAATTTTCCTTACCAAATAACTGAAAATACTTTTCAAATATTTTATAGGTTTTAGCCAAATATTGAAAAACGAACTTATTTTCCTAGAAAACGACTTCCTGGAAAGTATTTTCCAGAAATGGTATATTTTCCATTAAACAAACACACCCTTAGATTACGAATTCCATTCACATCTTTAAATCCCAAATTTAATTGAACAACGTGGATATCAACCCAACTCAAAAGGGTAAATTGGATTATGATATTGATAATGTGGATATTATTCTTGGAATATCATTGAATTAATGTAAAATCATTCTCATGTATGTAAAAAGAATGAGAATTTAATTTAATGATGGCCAAAGCCATATCATAGGTACCGTCACCTTCACAAAAGCCCATTTTTATTAACTTGTAAGGACTAGATTCCTAAAAAATCCCAAGCTTTTTTTTTGTTCAAAAACAATTCAATCTTTCACTCTAATCCAAAATCTGCCATCGCGTCCAAAAATCACAACCAATTTCTTCAAGATAATCGATATTAAGAGGTTGTTGTTGTTTCGATAATGAATCTCTAACTAGTCATGATATTGATAATTTTGAAGAAACTAGTAGCGATTTTTGGACATTAAATAGATTTGAGACATGAATGTCAGTTGGGGAGGTAGAATTGGACCTAAAGTTGATGATTTTTTTAGGGAATTAGCAGATACATAGAAGATAAAAGGTTTGCTAAAATCAAACCAAGCGCCAGATAGACAAGGGCCCACCGGTGGTGTTGCATGGGCTCACCGTTAACTTAGAATTGGATGGTAAATGACCAAATCTGAAATGGGATCACATTTTCCTTTAAAAGTTGGAAGCTTATTGGTGAGCATTTAAAGTTTATTTGAGGGGAAATCCAAGGACATATTACCCTATTGAATGGCTCTTGACTTATATATGCGTGTTTTGTATAGTGTAGTTTTATACACATCTCCATAACTGTTGTGTCTACTTTTTCGGCTACGCGATAAGCTAGTTTCGCGTGAATTTGGAATTGGGTTTCGCGCCAAATTCTTCCTCACGAGTCCATACTTGTGTTTCGCGTCAATTTTCACTCCCCAGTGGATTGAATTCACTCGGTGCGTGTCGGGAACTCAAAAATCTTTCCTACTTGAAACGGGAAAGAAGAAACGGAATTTCCGATTAGATTAGGAAAATCCAATCTTTCTTGGGAAATTTGCTCATCTGCATGAGAACTCGGAGTTCCAACTACCTTGTGGTCATCCGGATCAACACATCGGATCCAATAACTAATAAGATCCAATCATTGCTCAGCAGCGCTAATCATGGATCTAGTCGTTGACGAGCTAGAGCAACAATTTCCTTTCTTATCACGAACCCAATTCTACCCCAAATTCTTTTTTGTCTAAACATAATCCAAACTTTCACTTTAATCCAAAATATACCATGCGTCCAAAAATCACTACCAGTTTCCTCAAGATAATCAATAGTAGGAGGCTCTGGCCTTGATATTAATAATTTTGAAGAAATTAGTGGCGATTTTTGGACGCGTGGATAGATTTGAGACAGGAACGTCAATTGGGAATTTCTTTTAGAGAATAAAAAGTTGGAGGCGGAGTTAGAATTGAATCTAAAGTTGATAGATTTTTTAGGGAATTAATGGATACATAGAAGACAATAGGTTTGCTAAAATCGAACCAAGCGCCGGGTAGCCAAGACCTTGCCGGCGGTGTCGTCTGGGTCCACTGTTGACTTAGAATTGGATGGTAAATGACCGAATTTACAATGCGATCACATCTTCCCTTAAAAGCAGGAAGCCTATTGGTGAGCATTTAAAGAGTATTAGAGGGGAAATCCAAGGATATTACTCGACTGAGTGCCTCTTGATTTATGTATACGTGCTTTGTATGGTGTAGTCTTATACACATCTTCAAACTATTGTGTCTACTTTTTGGGCTACAATCACCAAGTTTTGCGTGATTTTGGACTTGTGTTTCGCGCCAAATTCTTTCTCACGAGGTTTTGCGCCAATTTTCGCTACTTAGTGGATTGAATTCGCTTGATGTATGTCAGGAACTCAAGAAGCTTTCCTGCTTGAAACGGGGAAAGAAGAAATGGAATTCCCGATTGGATCGATCAAATCCAATCCTTTTTGGGAAACTTGCTCATTTGCATCAGAACTCGGAGTTCCAACTACCTCATAGCCTTCCAGATCAGCACATTGGATCCAATCATTGATAAGATCCAATCATTGAATCTTAGCAGCTAATCATGGATCTGGCTATCAACGAGCTAGAGCAGCGATTTCCTTTGTTATCACAAACCCAATTCTATCCAAAACTCTTTTTTAATCCAAACTTTCACTCTAATCCAAAATCTGCCATTGCGCCCAAAAATCACTATGTCAATATTAGGAGGCACTGACCTTGATATTAATAATTTTGAAGAAATTAGTGGCGATTTTTGGATGTGTGAATAGATTTGAGATGTGAATGTCAGTTGGGAATTTTTCTTAGACAAAAAAAAGTTTGAGGCAGAATTGAAATTAAACCTAAAGTTAATAGTTTTTTTAGGGAATTAGCGCATACATATAAGATAACAGGTTTGCTAAAATTGAACCAAGCCTCGGGTAGCCAAGATCCTGTCCAGTGGTGCCTCTTGGGTCCATTGTTGACTTAGAATCGGATGGTAAATGATCGAATCTGCAATGGAATCACATTTTCCTTTAAAAGCAGGAAGCTTCTTGGTGAGCATTTAAAGCGTATTTGAGGGGAAATCCAAAGAGATTACCTTATTGAATGCGTCTTGACTTATAAATACGTGCTTTGTATTGTGTAGTTTTACACACATCTCCAAACTGTTATGTTTAATTTTTCGGCTACGTGATCGGCTAGTTTTCACGCGAATTCACAATTGTGTTTTGTGCCAATTTCGCCTGAATTTGGAACTGTGTTTCACACCAAATTCTTTCTCACGAGTCTAGAAGTATGTTTGGCGCCAATTTTCGCTCCCCGGTGGATTGAATTCGCTTGGTGCATGTCGAGAACTCAAAAAGCTTTCCTATTTGAAACGGGAAAGAAGAAACGGAATTCCCGGCTGGATCAGGCAAATCCAATCCTTCCTGGGAAACTTGCTCATCTGCATGAGAACTTAGAGTTCCAACTACCTCGTGGCGATCCGCATCAGCACATCGGATCCAATCACCGATGAGATCTAAGGGTAGTGATTTCCTTTGTTAATGCGAATCCAATCTCTCTAAGGGGTGCAACCATAAATTGCAACATATGACGAAAAGAAGTGATTAACTTTGCAAATCAACTGATTTATCCATCTGTACAAGGAAGGGCTCCAACAAATTGCCAATAGGAAACTAATATACATGACAGCCAAAGCACGTCGATGTATGTATTCTTACGCAAAATTCTCTATCTTAATATCAAAGTCTACTTCTTCGTGGTGCAGAGCGCTGCAAAACAAAACGGCACGATTTGGACTTCAAGAACAAAACCAGCCTTTAAAGGAATAGGACGAATTTATATTTTTTAGGTGTACCTGCAAGAAGAGGGATCGTGAACTGTGACAGATGTTGAGCATTCTTCTTCGGCGATAACCACCGGACATGAACTGCATCGGTGATCCCTTTCTTGAATGAAGTTGAAGTTGTCAAGCATGGAGAGCCTCGACCTTTCGAGACAACCCATCAACAGCCTCGTCATTCACTTCAGCCTCCTCATGCTGTCAATGAAAAGGAACGAGTTATATGAGTAGAAGATAGAAACTGAGAGAAACCATTTCCGTAGGTAAGTTGTTGGATTACAGTCATGACATATCCGGTAAGTACATGCAAACAAATCCAACAACAAATGGGGCAAGAATTGAGTCCTTGAATTACTAGAGCGAACTGATGAGCCGGGAAAGTGTCAAAGAAATCGATTAAGGTTGTGCAATAATTATCTTGACGGATTAAGAAACAAAGAGGTTGCTTCTTAAACGTTGAGAGTTCAAAAAGGTTCTCAAAAACAGGAGGGAAACAGAAAAATTCCATCACACTGCTTGTTGAGCTCAAAATCTATTTAACTTTGTCATCTTTGCATTTCTACTAAAGACAGCACAGCTAACCATCATTTTGTCCGACCAAAAAAATTAACACTTGTCAAAACGTGTACAATAAATCAATTTGAAGTAACGCACCTTGGTTTCTCTTCCCTTAACGCCAATGCACTTGGAAGCACTGATACTAGCACTCTTCAATAAGCAACGTGTACTATTGGGTTGGTTGTGCTCATGTTGAGCATCCGAATTTGGATTCCCCAAATTATTATACTGCTGCGCTGCCTTCGGAGGGCTGGTGGCAACTGAGGCACCTGGCTTCTCGCGATCATTGTTAGGTTCGTAAACTCTCTCCCTAAAGGAAGGAAAACATGTCACAGTAAATTACGCGCACAAATGGATTTAAAGCACATCACAAAGACATCCATTCTGACTCTTACATCTAGAAACATCATAGCTTATGCAAAATTTGAACATACCTCGGCAACGAAGCATTTTGCCTTAGGACTGGAATACTTCTTTCACCTTTACCATAGTGCTCCTCCAGATGGGCAAACTGTCGCTTGAATCGATCAACACCACTGAGACAAAGCGAAGAGATTGATGACACCTAATTCATTACACGGAGAACGTGTTTAAACATTTTTAAGGACAGCTAGGCGGAAGTTCACCAAACTTTTCAATGTCCTGTGAACAAACTCATCAGTTCATGTGATACATTCAACCAGGCATTCTTCTATGACACTTCACTCAGATTTACAGGTATAGAAGCCATTCTACCTCCCTTCTGTATCTTTCTAATAAAAGCGTTGATGATGATCAAAGTCGTCATTAGTTTGAGTTAGCTAAGCACAAGCAGAGAAAAATGGTAGAATATCCAGAAAGTGCAAACAAATTGGCAAGTAATTGGTACAACACAATACCTGTAAGCCCTTCTCTAAATACTGATTTGGGTTCTGTTTAAGTATATTTAGTGGTATTAGTACTTAGTTAGCAGGTGTCATAAATAAGATAATTAGGGTTTTGGGAGTCTCTCATGCTCTATAAACAGAGCTATCTTATGTCCTCTTTCTATCAAGTCATTGAGTAAAAGGTGTAGTCGTTATTTTTTTTTTTATCTCTCTCTACCTCTCTTGAAGATCCTATAATATTTGCAAGTTCAAATAGTTGAGATATCTGGCAGACCTTGGGTACATGAAGCTTATTTGATCTCCTCCACGATGATACTCCTGGAGCATCTGAGGATGATACTCTAATATCTGTACAACTCAAGATAACAGATAGTTAGCAATGATAACAAATGCTATAAGACGTGAGGAAACAATTAATTTTAAGAGAATACCTCACGGTAAATTAACTCTCTGACATCATCTTTCGTCAGTTTTCTTCTCTCGAACTCAAACTCAAGTTTTGAGATGGGTTGAGCAGATGGCTCACGTTCCAAATTGGCCAAACCATGAAAATAAGGATCAGCTAGTGCCTGTAAACATAGGTATTATTGATACCATGAGTATTATACTCAACAACCAAGACTTGTAACTTTTCAGGGGAATTATATCGATATGTAACTTCGTATCTCCACAACCTCTTCAGCAGTCGGACGATCTTTAGGGTCAAATGCAAGAAGGCGCTCCAGCAGGCGAAGAGCCAGTGGATCTACATTAGGAAACTTTTGTTTGAAAGGAACAGGTTGTTTCTTCCGCATGTTACTGAGGTACCTTCTAGCCTTTTCATTCCGAATCTGCCAATTGCGGAAAAAGTTATTTCAGGGGAAAAGAATACCACTAGAACAAAAATGATTACCTCAGTAAACAAACATTAGAATGGCATGATGCATGCCATGTTGGGGTACGCGTACTACAAAGTTGCTCATGTATGTGTATTTGTGCATGTTTGGATGCAAAGAATGTGTAAGCATCTTGTACAAATGGATGTTATACACAATAAAATTACTTTGTCTAAAGATGACAGATATTCATCATAAATAGCAACTAACCCTTGCAATGGCTTCAGGAGGAGGAGTGCCAAGAACATCAGTCATCAGATCCAGTTGATGCACAACGTTTTTCCCAGGAAATAGCGGTTTTCCTGTGAGCATTTCCGCAAATATGCATCCTATGCTCCAAATATCAATCGCAGGGGTGTACTGAAAATTAGAAGGTAAAGTGGATTCTATCAGCGTGTGTAAGCCGGAACTACTAGCATGACATCTTTTCAGAAAATGTCACTCGAATCAGCTGACATCCATAAAAATTGCCAGGCATGCTTCACAAGAGTGTAAAAGCTCTACAATACGAATGAGAACAACATGCAATAACTGTGCTCGTGGGCAGGCATGGACTGGGCTAGAGAAGTGCCCCCTCAATGTCAACGTCAGAATTAAGACTCTTCAAACATCACTGCACAAAGCAAGATACATTAAAGATAGAGGAATTATGACAATAAGCATAAGACAACAAAGAAGACACAAAAACCTAAAATTCATTGTCCTTAGAGGAAACAAAGTTGTGGGGAGAGTAAAACACATAATGTGTGAACATGTTTTCTGTCTACTGCATGACAGGAGTAGAAAAATTTGCTTCTCAGAAAGGCCTAAAAGTTTGTCATTATCTCTTTAGCAACAGAATGTAGTTTGCATAACATCACTGGGGATAGTGTACCAACAAAGATTTGGCAGGAGACAACTGCACCGGGCTCATACAAAGAGAGAAACGGCTCCAACAAAAATTATTTACCCGCTTTTGCAGGGTTAACCAGAACAAAGAAATCTTTGAAAGTGAAACAGCCTTGCACATCACAAAGTAACAAACTGCGAATGCTTTTACCAATGTACATCCCCCACTAAATGAGAAAGGACCAACATTCTTACTCTCTGCATTATGGCTCAAAATATAGTGGGGGTAAGTCACAGCTATCATGCAGTAAATGTCCAGAAAAAATATATTGAACAAACAGGAGGATGGACATGAAAACCAGAAAATTATCCATGGTGAGAGCATTCAACAATAATTGGGGAAGAGGACCATGTTGCCTGTGCCACCAATAAAATACTAGAGATACTTAATGTATAATCCAGCTTACTTTGGAGAAGAAAGAACCACAGAGTTCTGGAGCTCGATACCACCGAGTTGCAACATAATCCTGTGACAAAACATAAGTTTAGCTGGGATATACCATTGTGGATGACATAGTCAAAGAATCAGAGTTAATGGAGGGAGATCTGCAGAAAGATACTTAACAGTCCAGAATATAGCTGATGGAGCATCGTTGAAGGATACACGGGCAAGCCCAAAGTCGCAGATCTTTAATTTACAATCAGCATTAGCAAGAATATTTTTCGGCTTTAAATCTCTATGGAAAACATTAGCTGCAAAGGATCGATTGACAACAGTAAATTCCCGGTGAGGGCATTAAATCCAAAAAATACTTATAAAAATTTACCAACCAGCATGAATATATTTAAGACCACGAAGAAGCTGGTACAAGAAAAACTGGTAGTGCTCAGGGGTAAGATCATCATTCGCCTTAATAACTTGGTGAAGATCTGATTCCATCAGCTCAAATATAACATAGATGTCCCTGAATTCCCGCCGTGAGGGAGGAAGCATGATATGCTTGATTTCCACAACATCTGGATGACGAAGCAACCGAAGGAGCTTTATCTCTCTGAGAATGCGAGTGGCATCAGAAACATGCTCAAAAACATCATTGATTTTCTTAATTGCAACTCTTTCTCCAGTGTGGGTATCAATAGCAGAACCAACCACACCATAGCTTCCTTTCCCAATAACTTCTTGAATTTGATATTGACTAGCTTCACCGTATTCTGTAAAGAAATCTGCTTCAGGAGTTCCCTGCATAAAATCACCAGTCATCACCTAATCTACAATGAATAGAGGAAGGCTCAGGAAATAAACAAAGCATATCGTCAGATTCGGTTTCGCCAGCAGCCAGACCATGAGTATTAGCCAAATCTCCACATTAGCTCACAATCATAGACGTATCGGAACTAAATAATGCTGAATTGCTGATGTGACAATGATACTGTGTTGTCCAGCCGATGAACAATGAATAAAGAGAGAACCTGTACAAGTCACTTCATCTAGCCCAGACATTGGAGGGAGTATTCTCTTTATACAAATTGATAAAACTGATCCACCAAACAATAGTAACAGACATGGAATCAGCAAAAGTCCAAACAATTCACAATCCTTCCCTCTAGTTTCTCCGCAATGTATGTGGCACCAAGTTCAAAGAAAGCATTGTTTGAGAATCTTTCTTCGCCCCCCCCAATCCGCCATTCAATCGCCAAAAGAAAATCCACAACTAAACAAGATCATTCAACCGACCAAAAAAAAAAAAAAACAAGATCATTGAAAACAAGCAGAACGCAAGGAAAACGATGGATCAAATGATAACACAAGATCAGATTCACAAAAGCGTCGAAGAAAGAACAGTCAATCTGGAACCTTTTTGTGACAATCTACAGCCATGTTGAAGTGGGTCCGTTTAGGAACTTTGAGCAGAGACAATCCGGAGATGCCAAAATCCTCAACGATCGCGAGATTCCCCTTTTGTTCCCCGCCCTCGCTGTCATCCCCCACACCGTTTGGGGATCGAGCGTGTGATCCGCTCAACAACACGGGACGCTTTCCATAACGGGAGTTGCGGTAACCGTTGCCGCTATTTTGGTCGTGATGGTTACGGCTATTGTTGCTGCTGCTGTTGGTCGGGACAGTCGTGGAGGAGCGGCGATTGAACCAACGACGAACGCCGTCCACGAGATTGTTGCTCCCCATTTAGAAGGGTCGAACACGAATTGTTTGGATCACCAGCGCTTGACCTGCGACTCCAATATCGACCGCGCTGTCGTGACATGATTGAAGAAGCTATGCGCTTCAGAAAGAGAGAGAGAGAGAGAGTGACGTGGAGGGGGGTGTTGTGTGCTGTCGTTTCATGATGTTCCAAAATCGCCCCCGGTTCTTGATTCGCACTACTGATGGAAAAAGAGCTTCCTCGCTCCAGGATCAAGGTGGATATGATGACATGATTAGCAGCAGATAATCCTCGTTCAGGAGATAATCAGACAGTGACGGGGACTTTGCTTGAACAAGACTCGATGCAGAGTCTCTGAAGCAACCAACCTCATACCAGGTCGTTCATGGAGTAAAGTAAAACTAAACTAGTGATGAAGGCTGACTCGTGAGACCATCAAACCTGTGATAAACATTTACAAATTACCAAGAACAACCCAAGAATCCCACTAGAAAATATGTCCATTGTCAGAAGGATAGAGACTACAAGATAAAGTCAAACTGAGAGATTAGGTATGGATCGTATGAACTTGTGCCTACTGGTCTGTACTAATAGAACTTGCGACCAACAGCCCAGATCAAGATCCCACGTTGATGTTGAATTTCCTATGAACATCAATTCCTTCACCTTTCATCTTGATCGGTCGTGCCAGTTGATCTGGTTTTCCAAACACTCTTGGGTCGACCGGCGCGCGGTCACCGATGTTCCTGCATTTCCCTTCAGATCTTCTTGCCTCGGCTTCAGGGGCCAAATGGGTTTCCCTCGCGTCTGCTGATGTTGAAGCCGCTTCTTCTTGACATCGTGTTTTGGCCATCGCAAGACGGATGCAAGACCGGGTCTTGCGTCTGCTCGCGTTGGTCTTCTCGACAGGGCCAAGGAATGTGCTGGTTTGGGAGAGAGTAGGTGCCCTGGGGAGAGGCTAGGAGCTGTCCTTGATCTGTTAATTTCCTGAGATGGTGAGAGAGGAAGGCCTCGTGACCGAATTGGGCGGTCGTGGTGTTGTGATCTGATGTCTGAAGATACGGATTGCTCTGTTGAGCCCCTCTTCCTCATTCAGTGCTTCGATAGCTTGGTGTATCGTCTGCAAGCATCCCATTTTGGTCATCTGATGAACGAATCAATCAAATTGCCTTGCATTAAGCCAGACCAGCATCAGAACAGATATTTCACTGGGAATCTATATGTTGGATGATCAGGAGTACAGAGAAGTAGTGGGGAGATGATTCGAAGACAAGAATCGATCAGCTCGATCCTGTGTTTCAACAAAACAAAGGGCATTTCCGGTTGGAGCTTGCAAGCTCAACAACGGCGTCTCTTGAGCCTTTCCGTGGGCCTATCACAGAAATTTGCATTACTAGAGGTATGGGCCATGATCATGGGTCGGAATCATTTCCCACGAGGATCACACATTCACAAATTCGCGGAGTCCAAATATACCTTCGTCAATCGTTTTCACGAAGAAGATGGAGATGAGAAGACTTCAATCTGTAGGCCACTCATAAGAATTGGAAGAGGCATCGAAGCAGATTCAACAGCCCATGCAGTTTGCATGACCTTTAGCAAAGCACCAGAGAAAGGGTACTTCTTTACTACCTTTTGCAGAGAAGAGGGTAAAGTCGAGTGTATATTTTTGGAGAGTCCACTCACGGTCTTCTTGTTGGATCGAAAAGCAAAAATATTATAATCTGACATCTCTTCCATTTCAATTCAATTATGGTATATCCTGAAAATGGTGTCAAAGCGAAGAAGAAAGAGAGCATATGTTTCTCCTTACCAATTGAATTTCCCAGATGAAGTTTGGATAAGATGGGCCCCTCCCACCAATTGAACCTCCTCTGTCCTTCGTCACAAAAACATCAATCATCAAAAATATCAGAAAAGCTAAGATTTTTGTAAGCCCCGCTCAGCAGCAAACGAGAGAAGAAACCAAGAATGGCCACTTTCTTTAGCTCTCCTCCGTTTCTCACCCGCCCCATCACAAGAACTCTGAGCTTCTCTTCCTCTTCACCACCCCCGCAGAGTCCTCCGCCGCCGCCGCCGTCGCAGCCGCGGCCGCAGCCGCCGTCGCCGCCTCCGCCTCAGCAGCTGAGCGCCGCCTTGTCGGAGCAGCCCCAGCCGGTCTCGGTCCAGCCTCAGAAGAAGCAGAGGACGACGGTCGAGCCGACGGACTGGATCGCGAGTTCCCTGACCCGGCGGTTCGGGCTCGGCGCGGGCCTTGCTTGGGCGGCGTTCTTGGCTGTGGGCGTCGTCTCTGAGCAGATCAAGACCCGCCTCGAAGTTTCAGAACAGGAAGCCAGTACGAGGTTTGTGGCAGTAATCGTTCTTGAATATTACTTGTTGATGCTTCGAACCTATGAATGTGTTTGGATTCGCAGCTTGTTACTTCCATGGGGATGAGAATAGCTAGTGCAAAATTAGGTACTTTGCAATTGAGAGAGCAACAGCAGTGATGATAACTGAGGATTTAAAATCAAAGAACAATCCTGGGTGTTCTAGGATTGGTTGACAAAATTAGAATACATGCCGGACTTTTATTAGTAAATCTACCATTACTTGAAGTGAAACCATCCTTTCTTGAGCCACATGTATAGTTAACTTCACAGTCGGCAGAAGACGATAGTGTGGCCAAGTGGGTATGATGTTGTTCTTGATTCTTGGACAATGACACTGTCGCTGGGCCTAAAGTTTTTGCATCACGAGACAAATTCCTCGCTAAGCTTCTATCTCCAGGCAATGAGAAAGACAGAAGCATGTGATTTTTTTAGGCTACTGACATTTTAATGGAGTTTTGATTTAGGAATCGTCGATTCAAGAAAGTGAACATGATTAAACGGTATTTCGAGAGCCCAGCTCATTACAGAATCTGCCTTACTTTGCAAGTTCTGTTTCTTCGTGATCTGAAGCAGCTAACGCAGCTGTCATTGTGCAGGAACGTTGAGAAGGAAGAAGAAGTGGTTTTGCCTAATGGGATAAGGTACACCTCTTGCTACGTAATTTTGACCGAATTAGTAGTTTTTGCAAGCCTGAGGGCCATGGGTTGATCGCTTCTTCATACCTGCAAACAAATCAGGTACTATGAACTTCGAGTTGGTGGCGGCGCATTGCCGAGGCCAGGGGACTTGGTCGTGATTGATCTCAAGGGGAAAATAGAAGGAAGTGGCAAAGTTTTTGTCGATACATTCGAGGGTGATAAGAAGCCGCTGGCATTAGTGATGGGGTCGAGGCCATACAGTAAAGGAGTGTGCGAAGGAATAGAGTACGTTTTGAGATCGATGAAGGCGGGAGGTAAGAGGAGAGTGATAGTCCATCCAGGTTTAGGATATGGAGAGAAGGGCACTGATTTGGGCACAGGGGTCCAGATTCCTCCGTCTTCAACCTTAGAATACATTGTTGAGGTCGATAAAGTCTCGATTGCACCTGCTTGAGATATCACATCTCGATAAAGTACATTAGGAGTAATGCACTTGCCATATATTCATTTTCGGTCTGGTTCTTTTTGGAATGCATTGCCAAGGAATAGCAGCTCTCAAGAAGCTTCTGGGTCCACTACTCGTTTCATGATGTTTCAAGATGATGATCTTCTCGGTAGTTTTGAAGGTAATATATTCTCGAACACTAGTTTCTCACTTTCTCTAGTATTGATGAAAGTCGAATTCTTTTCCCTGATTATTTGAGGTGGGGCGATGGCGTACTCGCCCCTGACCCAGAACTTAAGCTTTCGATGGGTTAAATTGTTAGCAATATCAGATCAAGGAGACAGCTTCTGCGTAGCCATTTACAGAACAAAATTTCATTCATCTCTCATCTGAATCAGTACATCAAAAATGAAGGGAAGAAAAGAAAAGGAGAGGAACAATAAGTCGAAAAAAGGGAGCTGGATGGACCCAAATTCAGGAAAAAAAATCAAAATATGGTCAGTAGACAACTATAAATCTGGTACTGACTCGTCGAAAACCCGTCCAATGGTTGGGATCAACTTGAGCAACAGTATTGCTTTTTAGTAGCAGTGACCTCATCAATCTGAATGATCTGCTTAGGACCCTGAAGGCTACTGGTGATTTCATTGTTCTTGGCTTCTAAGCTCTTCTGGCTTGTGATCTCGTGGATTTTGGTGATCATCTCCAAGAATGCTTCTTCGACATTTAGATTCTCCAGAGCAGAAGTTTCCATGAAGCACAGATCCTCCGCCTCCGCAAAGCCCTTCCCATCTTCCAGGTCCACTTCTCTAGAGCTGCTCAGGTCGGACTTATTCCCAACAAGGACCACCACCATGTCGGGATTCCCGAAGTCTCTGAGCTCGCGCAGCCATTTCTTCACGTTTTCGAATGTCACCCGCCGAGTGATGTCGTAAACCAGCAGCGCTCCCAGTGCTCCGCGATAGTATGAACTGGTGATGGCTCGAAATCTGCATTGAAAAGTTTGCATGCTGTCAGTAAATGTCCATTTACCTGCTATAAAGGAAGGATTAGCTATGAGTGCAAATGGACCGGTCTAGGCAAACTATTTTCTTCCTTGAAGGGTATTCCTTGCTGAATCTGACCCGCCTAGGGCCAGAATTTGTCAAGTATAAGTACTAGGAACATGAGATTGGCCTACCAAATTGCTTTTATTGGGTCCCCGTCCTTGCTTTACTGGGTCACCCTACAAAGGCCAACCCAAGGCCCTGAATTGGTGGGCGGGGGGACATTATTCTATTCTCTGACGCACCGGTTTTTGCTTCAATCCAAAGGAAGCATCATGGGAGGACTGTAGTATTGCGCCCATCATAGCTCATTGCGTCCATGCCTAAAGCGAACTCCCTTCACTCTGTTCTTTCTGATCTCATCCTTCAAACCTACCTCTCAACTTGTTTAATTTTTCCTTTTTGGACAAACCTCTCGATTGATAGAGTGACAAAGGCAAAAAGGAACTCAAAGTGGTGAGAAAGAAAAGTTCCAGTTACACAAAAAGAAGTACCTAACTATTCTAATTAGACACGTATTGAACCATCTTATCGATTTGAACTTCGAATTGTAAAGCGATGCATTCGGTGGCATTTTTTCAGGAACTACTTTTCTAATGTAAATTCCAACCATAGTCCGTGCGATCTACAAAGTTGTAAAGGTCATAAGTGGGCATGCTTCTTGGTCGCACCGGGGCCCACCTTGGTGGATCATCTTTTCATTTTTTCCCTACTTTGCATTAAAACCCTAGTGGTATGATTAGCTCAAGAAGGTTCACGGATTGGCAGCAATCACGGATGAGCAGTAGAGCTAAGAAAGTTTTCTTTCTTTTTTCGTTTTTCTTTCAGATGAAGTTCTGAAATCTGCAGAACCACGATCTTTCAGAAACAACTAAAGGCATTAAAACCTATCAAGATGAATCCAAGAACCTCAAGAAAGGCAGCTTAAGAACCGTGCAAGGACAAATCTACATGATTTCTATCTGCATAAGGAAAAAGAAAGTCAATTGGGTATCTGATGCCTCTTACTTCTCTTCAAGAAAAACTTCGTATCGAAAATTGACCATTTTCAATCAACAATCCCAAGAAACGCTGAGATCAGAACGAATCAAGACCATCTTGAAACCAGGATGAGAACAAGACAAAAACAGAGACAAAACCAGAGGTGCTCTACCTTTCCTGTCCCGCAGTGTCCCATATCTGGGCTTTGATGAGCTTGTCACCAACTTTGACGTTCCTGTATGCGAATTCCACTCCTATCGTGGGCTTCGAATCCAACTGGAACTCGTTCCTCGCAAATCTCGATAGGAGATTTGATTTCCCCACGGCGGAATCCCCAGTCAAGACGGCCTTGAACAAGTAATCGCACTCTTCATCGAACGAATCAACCATCCCTTTTTATCAGCGCCTCGACAAGAACAAGAAGCACGAGGAGAAGGAGACACCGATGAAGGAAGGATTTTCGTTATGGAAGTAGTTTAAAAACAGCACGGAACA
Organism: Syzygium aromaticum; assembly: GCA_024500025.1. Taxonomy (NCBI): domain Eukaryota; kingdom Viridiplantae; phylum Streptophyta; class Magnoliopsida; order Myrtales; family Myrtaceae; genus Syzygium; species Syzygium aromaticum. Next base: position 20,512,445 of record CM044895.1, read on the forward strand.
AGAAGGAGTTGAGGCCGCCTGGGATGGTTGGTGCGGCACTTTAAATACTTCCAAAACAGAGAAAGGCGAGTAGTTCTATGAGGGCATCGGGGGGTCTTGAGAGGCATTGAGTATAAACATCGTGAGACAATTGACAGTGACAGGATGGCTGTTCCAAGGCCAAATTGATGTAATCAACAAGGAAAGCCCACCAGGCCACCCCGGAATTTTCCATCGGTTTGCTTATATAGTAGTGCAAGATATGATGGTTAATCATCTTTCCAAATGAAAAAATTAGCAGCCTGGATGGGGATTATTTGTTGGGGAATACAATCTAGGAGAGGTCCGTTTGCAAGCAATCGATGTCGATGACGAAAAAACAAGTGAAATATAGGAACACGCTAGGTTTATTTCAACCCTTTGGTCCTGACTGATTCAAATGCGGTCATTATAGGCTAATAAACATTAGAAGAGTCGCCATCTATCGGTTTTCACAGGCAATTGAAGAAACGAGGAAATCGAGCTGCTGGCGTGGCTACGGATGTTGAGAAAAATCAGGGCTTCTTGTGGAGTCTAGAAGATGATGATCCTTGCCGAAGAAAATACAGTGATGCGATCTAACATTCCAATGGAGAGACAAAATGATGTAGAGTTTGAGGCAAAAAGATGCATAAGTGATGATAGGTCCAAAAATTGAGGTGCTCCTTGTGATTTAACCTCGAAGAAAGGATTAGGTAAATCTTGAATTTGTTGACTTTTGCAATTTCGAAGATTTATGGCCTAGGTTTGCTAGAATCCTATGTGGAACTTCGGATTCTTTTAAGCGGTCGATAGAGAGATTTCGGATTGAACCAGGTCAATAAACTGCCATCTATTGCTTGCCCACTAAAAAAGAAAAATAAAAACAATTCTTTTTCAACAACAAGAAGAAAGTTGTAACGCCCGGCATAAAGAGAATGCAAGGAAAATAACATAAATTATCCATGAATTTTGGTCCAATGTGTAATGTCGTCCCTTAATTTTTAATTTGTTCAATTTGATCTATGAATTTGTGTTACATATTCAATCTAATCATTGAACTATATGAAAATATTTAATATTATCTCTGAACTTAAATTAATGGAATGATAACATTATATATTTTTATATAATCTAGGGACTAGATTGAACATTTATCGGAAGTTAAAAAATCATATTGAACAAATTAAAAGTTCAGGAACGATATTGCATATTGGACTAAAGTTTAAAGACTATATTTAACAAATTAAAAGTTCAGGAAAAATAATGCATATTGAGTCAAACTTCAGAGACTATTTATGCCATTTTCTCAAGAACGTATATTGGTGAACCAATGACTATAGATTGACAGGAGATGATGCCTCGAAAGCATGGTTGCTCATCCCATCTTTGAGTAATTCTTCTGATCGCCACGTAAAGTTTGCTTCCGAAGAAGAAAAGATAGCTAGAAAATGGTTCTAACTTTTCAATAGGCCTAATTCCCTAACTAAACACTTTCAATTTTAGGTTTAGACCAAAATATCCCCCAAACCTTTTTTTATCACATAAAAAACCATGAACTTTTGATGGATTCCCAAATCTACCCTTTGTTAGATTTCCATCCCATTTATATAAGAAAATATTCAGCTGTTGCAAGCGCCACGTGACGTAGCACGCGTTTTTTTACTTACATCCAATAATAAGTTGGCAACGTGTCAGCTGAGGTGGAATAATTTTTTTTTTGATTTTTATCTTCTTCTTCATCCATCATAGAGCACCACCCTCCTACTACCATTTCTACCTATTCAGGCGTTGCTTGTGGTCGATCCTCCTCCATCACGGGCCACCACCGCTCCAACCACCATCTCCATCCCTTCCGGCATCGCTTCCTGTACTTGATGTAAAATCCCCCGAAACCCGCATTGATTTCAAGGCTCGATCACAGCCGTTTTCTCACCACCACTTTACCCATCTCGTCTTTTTCATTCGTTTCTTTCTGCTTCGTCTGCTCCGTTGATTCCAACCCACTCGTCGTCCTCCTCCTCCAATTGGCCTGCCGATTCGATTGCGGTGGGTTATGCCAGATTTCGGGCCAAAGGAGATTGTACGACACCAGTTGTTCTATGCTTGTTCTTCGTGGTTCTGGTGCGTAATTTTCCGTTTAGTTGTCCAGTTGGGTTTCGTTGATCATGTTTTGCGAGTGCTGGTTTTTGGAATTTGGGTTGTTGGAGCATTGATTGTGTCCTAGAATGATGTTATTGTAAATTCAAATAGTTCTATGCAGATCAAATCCTAATATTTGCACAAAACATAATTGCCCATGATCTTAGAACAAGATGATTTTCACAACATCATAAGAGATGAGAAATATATCTTGATCTATAATGATTTCTTGTGAAGAAATCAATTGTAAATGAGAAATCTTTAAAGAAATAGGTTTTTCTCTCTTGACCTCTTTTCGCTTTCTAACGTTCTTGATGGAAAAGAAACCGTCGTTCTGTTCTAGGGTTAAGAGATGACTAATTTCTAATTAGGCTTTTCATCACACCATCCATCAGGGCGTACAGTAATTAGAATACATGTCATGTTCCGAACCACTCACGGTTGATACTTGTTGATCGACATGACCGAAATGAGCCTGTGAAGCATAAACAATTGTTAGAACATCCCGTTGATTTTTGAAACGAAACGCAAACGAAAGCAATTCAATGAGACAAAACCAAGCAATTAAAGCAAACAACAGACGTTGTATTTACATACTGGACTCGTGCTTATTATACATGCCCTACCTCGGCAAGCAAGCCTTACGCTAGATGTCCATTTCAAAAGCACTTCCGACACAAGTCATATAAACAACAAAATTGGGCTTGGGTTCCTAACGTCGCTATATTTTATAATCCTCTCATTCCTCCCGCTCCTCGTCCGGCTGGCCGTCACGCTCCACCCCTGGCTTGCCCCGGAAACGACCTGCCTAGTCCTCCAAGTGGCCCGTTGAACCCGCCAAGGGGTCCAACCCAATCCCCGTTCGCCAGGCGGTACCACACCTCATACAGGTGAGCGACCAGCTCGTTGCGGCCTTCGTCGACCATCACGTAGGTTGTGATTCGACGATAGGCGTGGTTCTCCCGAGCGTCGATCACTGTAAGGAGTTTGGCTCGCATCTCGACGAGGTTTCCGAAGTGGATTGGAGGGGACGCCATCTCACGAACTTGAAAAGAGGAAAAACAATGGGAGTAAGTCAAGGAACTTCATAAGTAAAAATTCTACTAACAAGCGATGACATATCGATTGTCATTACACGAATTATTCTTACCATACCGGCCTTGGTAGCCGATCAAATAATAACGTGCATAGCAAACATAATACAAGAACTCCAGGCAAGGCTAATTCACGGTTTACCTCATTTGTCGCGCCTCGATTTCTAATTCGTGTTAAGTAATATGCAAAAACACAAAACAAGGCAAACTTGTTATAGAAAACACAACATCGAAACATCAAGAATCGAGAACGGGGGAACACTCATGATACAACGTATCACAACGTCATTTCCCAATAGTAAAGAATTTACTTACTCTAAATAAAACAAGAACTAGAGAGTAGAAATGGACGGGAAAGATGACGGCCTTGGGCTTTTGGGTTTAAGGTGACCGGCTCTTTCTTTTCTCTCTTTCTCGGTTTTCTCTCTTTCGACTCTCAGTTTTCTCTCTCTCTTTCTCTCTTGGCCGGTTAGGTGTGTGAAAAAGTGTGGTCATTTCTCTCATAATGTCCTCTATTTATAGAGGAATTGGCTTGGAGTTCAAAGAGGTAAGCGCACGTGTCATCGGGGATGTGAGGTATGTGCATATGTCATTGGGTCATTAATTGTATAAGCCAAAGTGTCATGATGATGGCCAATAATTCTCTCTCTCTCTCTTTTCATGGCCGAAACTCTCTCTCCCCCCCTTATGGTCGTGATTCTTTCTCTATCTTGGGTTAAATAATTGGTGGCCTAAGGCTTCATAAATGGCCTCACAATTCCTAAGGGACACCTAGGTCTAATATTAAATACATGTAATGACGAAGAGAATAAGCTTTGACTTGGTCAAAGTTTCGAGGCCATTCCTTAAGCTTATAATTAGAACCTCTACGGACTGATTTTTGTCTCAAATTACTCGGATCAAGCGGCTCTCGTAAAAATATGCACATAATGCCTAAAACGAACCCCACATCATACTAAGTCCCATAATCTTTTCCGAGATTTTCTCACAAAAATAATTCTAATAATACTATTAAAAATGAGATTTAATGTGGAAATGTCCTCATAATTGCCCAAACTTGACCATACAAAAATCTAAGCTAAACTAAACCAATTTGGCCTTCTCGGGTGGCCTAAGCACACGTCTCGTCCATGGCCTTTCCGACTTGGTATAACGATCTGTGGTCGATTTATGACCGAGCCACGTTCAAGTATCAATAGTCCATGGTCGACTCTTGGTTGTCATGTAGCATCGTGGAAATTTGTTACCCGGAATTAACTCCTAGTCACCCGAGACTAATGCATGGCCGTGCGGTATCACCCGCGACCAACACATGTCGACACCGGACTGATCTACAGTTATTCCATATCGCTCCACTAACGGCCCTTATGGTCGAAGGATCACTCCACGGTCATATCACTCTAATCAGTTGCGTAATTAGGGGGTCATTCCACTGTCGATCCCTAGGCCAATTCGTGAACAATTTTTCGATCGAACCACAACCAACCCTTAATACACTCGTTCAGACCATGCTGTCCATTCCAATACTGACCCTCGACTTGACTTACCTACTCATTCACTCATTATCAGCCCTTGGCTTCCTAGGCCCAAAATTGGGGATGTCACAATTCTTCTCCTCTAATAAAATTTCATCCTTGAAATTTAAACACATACCTGGTTCCTCGAATAAATGCGGATACTGTCGCTTTATGATTTCCTCGCCTTCGTAGGTAGCTTCCTTTACGCCCTAGTGTCGCCATAGGACTTTTACCACGGGAATAATTTTATTCCTCAACACTTGCTCTTTACGATCCATGATCCGCACCGGCTCCTCAACATATGACACTCTGCTATCCAATTCGACCTCATCGAAATTCAGCATATATGCCGGATCGAGTTCATACTTTCTCAACATAGATACATGGAATACGTCATGCACCTGAGCAAGTTTCGGTGGCAACGTCAATTGATAAGTCAAATTCCCTATTCTTTCTAGAATTTCAAAAGGTCTTACGTACCTGGGCTTAACTTATCTTTCTTCTCAAAACGCGACACACCCCTTATGGGTGACACTTTGAGGAATACGTGATTGCCTACTTGAAACTCTAGAGGCTTCCTACGTCTATCAGCATAACTTTTCTGTCGGCTTTGAGCAATTCTCAACTTATCTCTAACCACTTGTACGACTTCATTGGTGAGTTGTACTAGCTCTGAACCCGTGACCTTCTTTTCCTTGACCTCATCCCAACAAACTGGAGTTTTGCAAGCTCGATCGTATAATGCCTCAAATAGTGCCATCCTGATACTTTGCTGATAACTGTTGTTGTATGCAAATTCAATGAGATGCAAATGTTCATCCCAACTCCCCTTGAAATCCACGACGGATGCTCTCAACATATTCTCAAGGGTTTGGATCGTTCTTTCTGTTTGGCAATCCGTTTGCAGTTGATAAGCTGTACTGTATTGTAGCTTGGTTTCCATAGCAGTTTGGAGACTTCGTCAAAAACTTGCAGAAAACTTAGGATCTCGATCCGATGTGATCGTTACTGGGACTCCCTTCAATTGTATAATATGTCGAGCATATAACTCGGCATGGTCTTCCAATGGAAGGTCCTTTCTCACTGGGAGAAAATGAGCTGACTTTGTCAGTCGATCAACGATCACCCATATCGAATCATTTCCTCGCTGACTTCTCGGTAATCCTATTACGAAGTCCATCGTAATATGCTCCTATTTCCATTCAAGAATTTCCAATGATTGCAATAATCCGCTAGGCTTGCAATGTTGAGTCTTGATTTGTTGACACGTCAAGCATTTAGCCACATGTTTGGCTATGTCCGTCTTCATGTCGCTCCACCAGAAATGTTGTTGCAAATTCTGGTACATTTTGGTACTGCCTGGATGAATATTGTAGTTGCTCTTGTGAGCTTTAGTCAAGATTTCTTCATTGAATTGTTCATCCTTTGGCACGCATAAACGTCCATTAAACTTCAAGATTCCGTCGTCCGTCACATGGAAATTGGATTTCTTCTTTTCTGCTACTTCCTTCCGGACTTTCTGAATTTCTGGGTCGGTCTATTGTAGCGCCATAATTCTCACAATGATGTCCAGTTCGATTCTGAGAGCAGTTAGTAAATTCTGATGACGTCCAACTTCTAGTTTGAAATCTAAGTCTCGAGCTTTCTCAAGTAAGGTCCATTCTTTGACCATTAAATGAGCGATGGCTGATTTTCAACTAAGAGCGTTGGCAACTTTATTTGCTTTGCCAGGATGGTACAATATCTCGCAGTTGTAGTCTTTGATAAGTTCCATTCAATGCCGTTGCCTCATATTCAGCTCCTTTTGAGAAAATAAATATTTCAAACTCTGATTGTTCGTATAAATGACGAATTGCTCTCCATATAAGTAGTGTTGCCAAATTTTCAAGGCAAACACGATTGCAGTAAGTTCCAGATCATGAGTTGGATGATTCAATTCATATAGCCTCAATTATCTCAAGGCATAAGCCACCACTTTGCCATCCTGCATCAATACACAGCCTAGCCCCTTGTGAGAGGCGTCGTTGTATATTTCGAATCCTCCTGGTCCTTTAGGTATAGTCGGAACATGAGCAGTTGTTAGTTTTTGCTTCAATTCTTGGAAGCTTCGCTCACATTTGTTAGTCCATTCGAACTTCGTCTCCTTCTTTAGCAATCGTGTTAAGGGGATAGCGATGCTAGAGAATCGCTCCATGAACCTTCTGTAATATCCTGCCAAACCCAAGAAATTTTGAACTTTGATGACAGTTGTTGGCCTTGGCCAATTAACTACCGCTTCAATTTTTGATGGATCCACTGATATGCTGTCTCCCGAAATCACGTGGCCAAGAAATACCACACGAGATAGCTAGAACTCACATTTGCTGAATTTAGCATAAAGTGAGTGTTCCTTAAGCGTCTGAAGCACGAATCTCAAATGTTGTTCATGTTCAGCCGAATTTTTCGAATATACCAGGATGTCGTCAATAAAGACTATGAGGAAGTGGTCCAAGTATGGCTTGAACACTCGATTCATCAGGTCCATAAAAGCTGCTGGAGCATTCATCAGACCGAATGGCATAACGGCGAATTCATAATGGCCATATCGGGTTCGGAATGCCGTCTTTGGAGTATCCTCTTTTTTGATTCTTAGCTGATGATATCCCGACCTTAGATCAATCTTGGAGAATACAGATGCTCCTTGGAATTGATCAAATAAATCATCGATTCTCGGCAATTGGTACTTATTTTTTACAGTAACCCCATTTAGTTGCCAATAATTGATGCATAGCCGTAACGAACCGTCTTTCTTCTTCACGAACAATATTAGCACACCCCAAGGTGATGCACTTGGACAGATAAATCATTTATCCAGTAATTCTTGCATTTACACCTTCAATTCCTTTAGCTCGGTTAAGGACATTCTGTATGGAGCTTTTGAAATAGGTTCTGTTCTAGGGGCTACTTTAATAGCAAATTCAATCTCACGTTCTGGAGGTAAACCTGGTAATTCTTTTGGAAAAACATCAAGAAATTCTTGTACCACCAGGATATCTTCCAACTTTAGTCGGTCTTCCTTTACTATATTTTCTATTGTTGCCAGAAATCCTTGACAACTTTTCTGGAATAGTCGAGTTGCTTCTAAAGCAGAAATCAGAGGAGTAGAAGGTTCTCCTCCATTTCCCACAAATGTATAGCAAAGGCGATTGGGGGGATAAAACTGAATCACCTTGCTATAACAGTCTATCTTAGCTCGTTGCCAATCCATACCAACGATAACATCAAAATCATACATGGCCAATACAGCTAGATTTATAACATCCACAAGTTCACCTATAATCATTTTACATCCTTGACATCCTAGGGTAGCCTGTACTTCATTTTCATCGGAGTAGAAAATACTAAGTGCATTTTCTAACAGTTTCATCTCAAATTTGGCCAAACGTACAAATTGGCTAGATATGAATGAATGTGTAGCTTCAGTATCAATTAATGCATATGCAACACGGTTATTGAGGAAAAGCGTACTTATGATCACTGCGTCGGAGTTCTCAGCATCCTCTTGAGTAAGTACATATATCCGTCCTTGTGCTGGAGGACGATAATCGTTATTAGCATGAGGTTGAACTCCAGTTGATGTTGTTTTCTGTATTTGCTGTAAAGGTGTATTCTGTCGCCGCTGTGGACAATCCTTGACCATGTGACCTTGTTGGCCACACTCAAAGCACGCTCCCATACGAATGGGGCACGGGGCATCGCCATGATGTCTTCCACAAATCAAACAAGTATTACTAGGAACATTAGCTGGCTGCTGAAAATTCTGCTTCTTATTGGAAACAAAGGGACGTTTTCCTCTTGTCACTGGCCTCTTGCCCAAACGTTGATCCATTTGGGGAGTAGAATAATAAGGTCTTGTTGAAGTCGCCCTCTTCAGCAAATCTTTCTCGATCATTTGAGCTCGTTCATATAATTCATTATAATCCTTCAAATTCAGAGGCACTAACTGACTCCGGATGTCAGGTTTGAGACCATCACGGAATCGTTTTGCCCTGTCGATGGGATTTTCAATAAGTCTAGGGGCGTACCTTGATAACTGAGCAAATCTTTCTTCATATTGGTCTACTGTCATATTTCTTTGCTGAAGTTGCAGAAATTCTTTCATTTTACGATCACGAGCACACTTGAAGAAATATTTCCCATTAAATGCCTCAACGAAAGCATTCCAATTCACCACAACATTTTCTGGGAATACGGTTTCCTCAGTCGCTTTCCACCAATAGCTGGCGTTCCCTTGTAGTTGATAGGCTGCTAAGGCAACTTTATCTTCCTTAGAACATCATAGAAGTTCAAACGCTTTCTATAACTCATCGATCCAGGATTTCGCCTCTTCGGGATCTTCGATTCCAGCAAATTTCGGGGGTCGCAGCTTTAGGAACTGCTCAACTAGTCCATGCATTGTACGGTCACCATTCCCATTTCCATTTGCCGCTGTTGCATTCTCAACAATAGGCAGTCGTTGCTGTGCTTGTTGATGTATTTGTTGTCCCAGCAATTCTCCTACGGTTGCAAGAGCTTGCAAAATTCCGTCTATTTAGGAATCTTGCTTTGATTTTCCTTTTGAGGTCGAGGCCGGGTCCTGAGCACTCATACTGCCTTTGGTAATCTACTAAGGCTTTCTACAACGTAAGAACATGCCAGCAATCAAAACTTAACAATCAAATGCCTACTTACCAATCAATCAGGTGCACGGTCACACAATCACATACACATGGTGTTTCCTGGCTAACTATCCTAACTTCAACGCACCTTATCACTCCAGGCCTTTATTCCCGCTTGGTTTTCAGAATCGTTTTCCACTTTTCGGTGCATAGTTCGAAAATTCTCGTTCTTTAGCCGTCCTAGAAGGTTGCCAGGAGATGCTTAATGATTAGGCCCTTCACCCCGGTGCCACTTCCTTTCAGAAGCCGCTCAATGATCAGGTGATATATATATGTACCCCGGTGCCACTTCTTTCCAGAGACCGCACAATGATCAGGCTACCCGCCCCGGTGCCACCTCGGTCAGAAGTCGCACAATGATCAGGTATTATTGTCCCGGCGCCACCTCCTAAGAGGCCGCTCAAAGTTCAGGTCTTATGGCCCCAGCGTCAGTCCCTGCCCTCATCAAATCATTCAATTGCAAGTCATCACAAACTGTACCTACTAAAGGGAAAACCTGCTCTGATACCAAAACAACTCTGTTGTCACGTCCCGAACCACTTACGGCTGATGCTTGTTGACCGACCATGACCGGAATGAGCCCGTGAAGCACAAACAATTATTAGAATGTCCCGTTGATTTTTAAAACGAAATGCAAATGGAAGCAACTCAACAAAACAAAATCAAGCAATTAAAGCAAACGACACACGTTGTATTTACATGCTGGACTCATGCATATTATATATGCCCTACCTCGGCAAGCAAGCCTTACGCTAGATGCCCATTTCAAAGGCACTTTCGACACAAGTCATATAAACAACAAAATTAGGCTTGGGTTCCTAACGTCGCCATATTTTATCATCCTCTCGCTCCTCCCGCTCCTCATCCGGCTGGCCGTCACGCTCCGCCCCTGGCTTTCCCCGGAAATGACTCGCCCAGTCCTCCAAATGGCCTATTGAACCCGCCAAGTGGTTCAACCCAATCCCCGTTTGCTAGGCGGTACCACGCCTCATACGGGTGAGCGACCAGCTCATCGCGGCCTTTGTCAACCATCACGTAGGTTGTGATTCGACGATAGGCACGGTTCTCCTGGGTGTCGATCACAGTAAGGAGTTCAGCTCGCATCTCGATGGGGTTTCCGAAGTGGGTTGGAGGGGACGTCATCTCATAGACCTAAAAAGAAGAAAAACAACAGGAGTGAGTTGGAGAACTCCGTAAGTAAAAACTCTACTAATAAGCGAGGACATATCGATCATCGTTACACGAATCATTCTTATCGTAACGACCTTGGTAGCTGATCAAATAATGACGTGCATAGCAAGCATAATACAAAAATTCCAGGTATGGCTAATTCACAGTTTACTACATTTGTCGCGCCTTAGTTTCTAATTCGTGTTAAGTAACATGCAAAAACGCGAAACAAGGCAAAATTGTTATAGAAAACACAATATCGAAATACTAAGAACCGAGAACGGGGGAACGCTCATGATACAACGTATCTCAATGTCATTTCCCGGTAGTAGAGAATTTACTCACTCTAAATGAAACAAGAACTAGATAGTAGAAAATGGACGGGAAAGACGACGGCCTTGAGCTCTCAGGTTTAAGGTGGCCGGCTCTTTCGTTTCTCTCCCTTAGCTTTCCCTCTTTCTTGGTTCTCTCTCTCTCTCTCTTGGCCTGCTAAGTGTGTGAAAAAGTGTGGCCATTTCTTTCATAATGTCCTCTATTTATAGAGGAATTGGCTTGGAGTTCAATGAGGTAAGCGTACGTGTCATCGGGGATGTGAGGTATGCGCATATGTTATTGGGTTATTAATTGTATAAACCAAAGTATCATGATGATGGCCAATAATTCTCTCTCTCTCTCTCTCCTCATGGCCGAGACTCTCTCTCCCCCCTCATGGCTGTGACTCTCTCTCTCTCTCTCTCTCTTGGATTAAATAATTGGTGGCCTAAAGCTTCATAAATGGCCTCATAATTACAAAGGGACACCTAGGCCTAGTATTAAATACATGTAATGATGAAGAGGATAAGCGTTGACTTGGTCAAAGTTTCTAGGCCCTTCCTTGAGTTTATAATTAGAACATCTAAGGACTGATTTCTATCCCAAATTACTCGGATCAAGCGGCTCTCGTAAAAATATGCATATAACGCCTAAAATGAACCCCGCATCATACTAAGTCTCACAATCTTTTTCGAGGGTTTTCTCACAAAAATAATTCTAATAATACTATTAAAAATGAGATTTAATGTGGAATGACCCTCACAATTGCCCAACTTGGCCCTACAAAAATTTAAGCTAAACTAAACCAATTTGGCCTTCTTGGGTGGCCTAGGCATACGTTTCGTCCATGGCCTTCTTAACTCGGCACAACGATCCGTGGCTGATTTATAACCGAGCCACGTTCAAGTATCAGTGGTCCATAGTTGACCCTCGGTTGTCATGTAGTATCGTGGAAATCCGGTATCCCGGAATTAACTTCTGGTCACCCGGGACTAATACATGGCCGTGCGGTATCACCCGCGACCGACACATGCCGACACCGGACTGATTCACAGTTATTTCGGACCGCTCCACCAACGGCCCTTATGGTCGAAGGGTCACTGCATGATCATATCACTCTAATCAATTGCATAGTCAGGGGGTCATTCCACTGTCAATCCCTAGGCCAATTCGTGAATAATCTTTCGATCGAACCACGACCAACCATCAGCACACTCGTTTCGATCATGCTGTCCATTCTAATACCGATCCTCGACTCGACTTACCCACTCATTCACTTATTATCAGCCATCGGCTTCCTAGGCCCGAAATCGGGGATGTTACAATACACCTCTCTATTGATTAATAGGAATTTAACACATAATAATTGTTAAACTTAAACCACATATGGGTCAGACTATTAAACACGTGGGCCATAATAAAATCCAGCATTCTCCCACTTAGCTCATGTGATATTATTCAACTTTAAGGTTTAAGAACAAAACATAATACACAAAGTATAAGCTAAATCCTTTCTCAAATTGGCCATATCATAAATCATCATTAAGTAAGAACTTAAAAGGATCATGGCGGTTGTATGTCATTAGTTCGACATAGTCCCTTCCATGTATCACAGTATCAGTCCTATACTTAACATGATCAATAATGAGAGACAACATAATGGTCCAACAATAATGCTTTTTTCATAAACGAATCATGTTAACATTCACATAATTCATTCATGTATACTAACATAAGGAAATAGGATGCATAAGTGTGTCAGAAACAATACAAAAGTGATATCGGAGTGTCAACTACATAAAGAGCATAAAACTTTAACATAATACCAATAATGGTTTTCAATAATGCATATTATTTCGAAATGTTCACTAAATGTCTTTGGTGGCAACCCTTTAGTTAACGGATCCGCAACCAGAAAATTGATGCTAATGTGCTCAATTGATACTTTTTGTTTCTGAACTTCTTCTTTAATGGCAAAGTATTTCAATTCCATGTGTTTAACACCCTTCGAATACTTGTCGTTTTTAGAGAAGAACACTGCTGTTGCATTATCACAATAAATTTTCAGTGGCTTGGCAATACTATCGACAATTCAAAGTCTTGAAATAAAGTTTCGCAACCAAAATCCATGAAGAGTGGCCTCAAAGCATGCCACAAACTTAGCTTGCATAGTGGATGCATCAATGATAGACTGCTTTGCACTTTTCCATGAAATTGCTCCTCCAGCTAAAAGGAACAAATATCCATACTTGGACTTTCTAGTATCCACACACCTAGCCCAGTCCGAATCTAAATAACGTATCACCTCAAGATGATCGGACCTTCTAAACGTAAGCATATGATTTTTTGTCCCTTGCAAGTATCTCCATACTTTCTTTGTAGCTTTCCAATGATCCAATCCTAGATTACTTTGATACCCGTCTAGCATTCCAACAGAAAAACTGATGTCTGGCTTGGTATAAGTCTGAGCATACATCAAGCTCCCAACAATAGATGCATAAGGAATTTGTTTCATTCTCTGGGCATTGCACAAGGCCCAATTTATCTCCTTTCTAAATTGGAACAACACTTGTAGAGCACTTTTCCATCTTGAATCTCTCTAGAACTTTATTCATATATGCTTTCTGAGACAACCCTAAGGTTGCGTTTGGTCGTCTGGATTTCTAAATAGAATAGGATTGGATATGATAAAATAAGAAATCATGGGATTTCTTCATATTCTGTCCACTGTTTGGTGGACTACGAATTTAAAGTCGGATAGGATAATTTTTTTTTTTTTTTTGCTATTCATAGGTTCGGAGGAGTCGGAGAAGGAAAAAAAGCTAAGAAATTTTTTTGGTGAAAGCACACAAGGTGTGGGGATGAAGATGACAACGAGTGGAGCGTAGGGTTTTTGGAAAAAATAGGCATTATAAATCTTATCCGGATCTATTCCTTCCACCTTCGGATTTTTTTATTCGGGCTATATCCGATCTATATCCGACTTTATCCTATTCTAGACTACCATCAAACACATAATATGATAAAACATATCATATCTTGATTTTTATCCAGTCGACCAAACACAGCCTAACAATTCTTATGATTTATGATGGAATATATCAATTTCAGTCACATAGGATGCCTCACCCATATCTTTCATTTCAAAGTTCTTACAAAGGAATTTCTTAGTCTCATGTAACAAACCAAGATCATTAATAGCAAGCAAGATATCGTCAACATACAAAATCAGAAATATAAACTTTCTCTTACTGACCTTTAGATATATACATCAATCAACAGTATTTTCCTTAAATCTAAAGGAAGTGATAGTATCATTGAACTTAAAATACCATTGTCGGAAAGCTTGTTTAAGTCCGTATATTGACTTCTTAAGTTTACACACCATATGTTCCTTTTCTTCAACTGAAAACCTCTCTAGTTGGTCCATATAAACTTCTTCATCTAAATTCACATTCAAAAAGGCAATTTTCATATCTATTTGGTGTAACTCTAAGTTGTAACGAGTCACCATAGCCATAATAATTCTTAGAGAGTCCTTAGACACGAGAGAGAAGATCTCTTTATAATCAACACCATCTTTCTGAGTAAAACCTTTGGCAACGAGTCTAGCCTTGTATCTTTCAATATTGCCACTTGAGTCGCGTTTAGTTTTAAAGACCCATTTACAGCCGACCCTTTTACAACCTTCAGGCAAATCAACAAGGTCCCAAACTTCATTGTGATCCATTGATTTGAACTCTTCCTTCATGGCGTCAAACCACCTATCAGAATTAACACTTTCCATGGCTTATGAAAATGAAACTGAATCTTTATCAATTCCTAAGTCAAATTCAGATTCATGTAAATAAACCATACAATCATCAGAAATAGCAGATCTTCTTGGCCTTTGAGACCTTCTTAATGCCACTTCATATGGTTCATCTACTGCAGGTTCCTTAGTAGCAACTTCATCATGGAGTGTTTGGTTATTTATTTATTGTTCTTGTATGTTGTCAAACCATTCGACAACTGTGAGAACAACAACCTAATAATGAGTTATAGGTAAATGTACTTGTATCCTAACTTCTTGAATTTCCACTTTACGTGATTCTATACTCCTACTAATTTCACAATTTTCAATGAACCTAGCATTTCCAGTTTCAACAATTCTTGTACTATGGTTAGGACAGTAAAATTTATACCGTTTGAATTTTTCTGGATAACCAATGAAGAAATCACTGGTTGTTCTTGAGTCCAGTTTCTTTTCATGAGAATTATAAATCCTTATTTCCGCCGGGCAACCCCAAACATGCAGATACCTTAAATTGCGTTTCCTTTCTATCCATAGTTCAAAAGGAGCCTTTGGAATTGCCTTACTAGAAACCATGTTTAATAAATACATGGTGGTTTTCAAAGCATGAATCCACAATGATAAGGGTACGGAAAAATTACTTAACATACTCTTAACCATATCCATTAATGTACGGTTACGCCTTTTTGCAACACCATTTTGTTGCGGTATACCTGGCAATGTGTATTGAGCACAAATGTCACGCCTTTTAAGGAATTTAGCAAATGGACCAGGGAATTGTCTAGTTTCTTCATACCTTCCATAATACTTATCACTTCTGTCAAATCTGACAATTTTCACCTTTCTATCTAGCTATCTTTCAACCTCATTGATAAATACCTCTAATGTGTCTACCGATTGAGATTTTTCATGAAACAAATATACATATCCATAATGTGAAAAATCATCAATAAATATGATAAATTACTTTTCTCCACTAAACGATGGAACATCAAAAGGTCTATATATATATATATATATGAATGTGTATTACTTTAAGGAGTTGTGTGCTTCTTGTGGTTGATTGTGTGTTTTCCTTTAATGCAATCCACACAAATACTAAGATCACTAAAATCCAAATCATGAAGGATTTCATTCTTTACTAATCTTTGTATTCTTTCTTTGGATATATGACCTGAACGTTTATGCCACAAGTAAGCCGAACTTTCATCCAATAAGCCACGTTTCGAATCAATATTATGATGTAAGGTCAATAGAGTCTCAGCAAATAAATTATAATGCTTTAATTTGTACAAACCATCACAAAGCGCACCAGAACCAATAAAATGATTATATTTAAATAAACTGAAACATCCGTTTCCAAACTTAAAAGAATATCTAGCTGTATCAAATTTCGATAATGAAACTAAATTTCGAGAAACAGAAGGAACATAAAAGGTTTGGAAAAGATCTAAATGATGTCCAGCATCCAAAATCAAATGATAAGTTCCAATGGCTTCAACTGGAGCTTTGACTCTATTCCCTATGAAAATAAACTTTTCATTTGGATTTATGGTTTAGGTTGTAAGGAATCCTTGTATCGTATTCGAAACATAAGTGATACAACTATAATCAATCTACCGAGTATTATAAGGAATTTCTGCCAAGTATGATTCGAAACATACAAAAACACTAGGCTTACCCTTCTTTTTGAACATGCCTTACGTTTCAAGCAATCTTTCTGATAGTGTCCAGGTTTTTTGCAGAAATGACACTTATCATTCATTTGTTCCTTCTTTTGGATTTGGGCAGATGACTCATTAATCTTTAGTGGTCCTTTATTGCCCTTTCCGTTCTTCGTTCCTGGTTTTCTTTTAGCTCCTAGATGACCTATGAGATTGATAGAGTGGATTCCTTGCTTCTTAAGCCTTGCTTCCTTGTTAAATATGTCTTGCATTTGCCTCGCCCGTGGACGTAGATCACTTTGTGATCAAACCACGTAAATTCTTGTGTTCTGTATTTGTTTTTCCGCGTTTGTTTCGAACATTTCTCTTGAATGAGCATACTTTGCAGTTCATTCACATTCCACTTATCGTTTATAGTATTATAATTTATTTGGAATGGACTATACGTAGGAGGCAAGAATTTATGATAAACTGCACAAGGAAACTTTCATCCACTTTCATTCCCATGGAACTCGATCTTGCTACTATATTTGCCCTTAATGTACCCATTAATGTCCCAACAACTGATTGATCAGCAGAATCAGTCTGAGAACGACTTTCCATTAACTTCATAAATTCCTTAGTATCGTCAGTTTCAGGAATTGTTGACTTAATGTTGTTTACTACTGTCATCTGCATGAACATTAAGCTCAATCTGTTTGATCTTTCCCAAGCTTTACGGAATGACCTTTCTTCAATGTTGCTAGTAGAAAGAACAGTGGGCTTGACATTCATGAGTGCTAAATCAAGATCAAGAACACCTAGGTGAAACTTGACTTGTTCACTCCATTCAGAAAAGTTAAGCCCATTGAACTTTATAATAGACGAAGCTTGCGAATGAAGAGAAACAGAAACAGATGCTGCAAAATACATCGAATGCTCACACATTAATGCTTTGAGTCATAACTTAAATACATAACATTAAATGTACATCGAAGTTCTCCTTTGGCTGATGCAACAATGTACAACCATAAAACATAATTGATGCTTAAATTTAAGTTCACATAATTAGTAATTATATATACTCCAATTAGACACGTTTTCTATCTTTGGATATGCTAAACATATCTAACCAAGTATACTAATTAACCACTATTATGTTCATGATTATAAAATTAACTAATCAACCTTTGGGTGATCCTTAAATATTTTATAATCAATGAACTTCAAATTACCCATGATAAACAATATATATAATATCATGTCATCTCATTAGTAGCATCACATAACATGGGTAATTGAATTTTATTTAATTTGAAGTCTATGAGAAACTTTATAATTTGGCCGCTTTGGTGACTAACGAATTTACATAATATAAATATCAAATTAAATAATCATAACAATAATTATTTCAATTGAATGAAATACAATTAATGTCCATTTACTATATGTGATCCAAAACTTCTTAACGTATATAATATAAGATAATAAGAGTTGTTGTGGTTAATCTCTAATCAAGTAAAATTATATAGGGATCACTAGACATTTAATTTTATGTATAAAACATTCATATAATTGCCCACAAGGGCAAAACAGTACAATTTATGTAGTAAGGACAAAATAGGAAAATCATGTGGCTAGGGAAAAACATAAATTGTCAATGTGGGGAGGGCCAAAATCAGAAAATCATATGGGAAGGGCAGAACAGTAATTAACGTTGGAATTTGTATGAGCACTTGTCACACACGCGCCCAATCCTTCACGTGAGCGCCTTGCGCTGCACACGCATGCTGCTGCTGTTGGCGCGTAGCTGCACACGCCTGCCGTTCACATGGGCGCGTGGCTGCACACGCCTGCCGTTCCCATGGGCGTGTGGCTGCACACGCTTGCCGTTCGCATGGGCGCGTGGTTGCACACGCCTGCCCCCTTCAGCGCGTTTGTTCACTGATTCTGTCATCTCCACAGTGTCTTCCGCTGTTCCGCCGCCTAATTCTCCTTCCGGCAGCCCACCATAGATTACAATAAATTGTGAATTTTCCGATACCACACCCGCGTGACCGCATAGGTCTAAGAATCAGTAAAAAAAGGGCCAAGAAATTACCCCGAATCAAGCAAAATTCTGCCAAAACGCAAACTCTAACTACCACGACTTTTGCCACGTAATTCACTTCCGGCGATAACCATAATGCCGAATTAACTTAAGGCTTTTGTTTCCCACGACGATGCGACCTGTGACTCGTTCATGTAAATCAAACAATCAATACAAAATCACCAGTTCTTAAACCATGCTCTGATACCACATATAAATTCAAACAGTTCTATGCAGATCAAACCTTAATGTTTGCACAAATCATAATTGCCCATGATTTTAGAACAAGATGATTTTCACAACATCATAAGAGATTATAAACATACCTTGATCCATGATGATTCCTTGTGAAGAAATCAATTTTAGATGAGAAATCTTTAAAGAAATAGGTTTCTTTCTCTTGACCTCTTTTCGCTTTCCGATGTTTTTTATGAAAAAGAAACCGTCGTTTTGTTCTAGGGTTGAGAGATGACCAGTTTCTAATTGGATTTTTTATAGTCACATTATCCATCAGGGTGTACAGTAATTAGAATACACCTCTCTATTGATTAATAAGAATTTATCACATAATAATTGTTAAATTTAAATCATATCTGGGTCAGGCCATTAATCACGTGGGCCATAATAAAATCCAATAGTTATTGGATGAGCAAAGCCTTTGGCCATGGGGGAGGCTAGATTTGGACGAGCAACAATGGAGCCAACCGCGAACGATGATGGATGACTTTATTGCTCATAGTCGTCGTCGTCGATGGATGGACACTCAAATCATGGCTCATTGCCGTCAGTGGATCGACGAGCAAAGCTTCAACTAGATCTAGACGAGCAACAATGGAGCTGACCGCGAATGATGATGGAGGTGTAGCTTGGGTCGACCACAAGCAACCCCAAAAGGGGTGCAGATGGTGGCTGGATGGTGGTATGCTGTGATGGAGGAGGACCGATCGCAAGCAACGTCGGAAGGGGCGGAGATGGTAGGAGGAGAGGTGGTGCTCCGTAAAAGAGGAAGAAGAAGATGAAAATCAAAATTTTTTTAGTTTTTATTTCACCTCAGCCGACATCTATAAACCTATTATTGACATGAGTCAAATATTCAGGCCACGTCAGCGATTGACAAGGTGTTTTGCAGCTACTACTAAATATTTCCTCCGTTCACACCACAAAGTCTTTGTCATGCCACGTGGCAAGCTTTCTTTTTTTTATTTGACTTCTCCTCTGTCCCCACTTTCTCCCAAGTCCCGCTTTGTCAGGACTCGCTCTTGTCACTCTCTCTCTCTCTCTCTCCTATCAATCCCTTCTGTGTCATGAGCTCTCTCTCGACAAAGCTTCGACACCTTATGGTCATGGAGGGAATCCAGCTCCCTAGCATTGTCATCGTTGGCAACTCGAGTCCCTCGCAGGCATCAATCGGCCGTGGGATAGGGCATTTGCACGTGAATCCCTCTATTCATGCGACTCCAAGACAACCGATACGCCGATCGCCCGGAGCTCTACCTCAAGATCAACGGCACCACATCTCCCAGGCCATTACTGCCACCACCAACGAGATCGCGGTGACCGGGCGTGGACTTTTCGATCCAGCTAAATACGCAGCTCTCCCATAGCAACTGGCAATACCTCAGTGAGGCAATCTTGGCCATCACGGATTCGATGGCGGGGGGTCATCGAATCACGTGATGGTGAGCGAGATGTTGAAGTACTCCCTTATCGGGGTGTCCATCCCATTGACGGAGACCGCCCAAGCTTTGATCCAGAAGATGGAGCGAGTCAGGTCAAGGCTCTCGGTGAGCACGGTGAGACTAACGGAGGTAACGGAGTTGGAAAAGAAGAGGAAGGTGTCGTCCGATATGGTGGAGGAGGCGCCGGTGAGGAAGCGCATCAAGAACCGGGGGATGGAACCACCAGTCAAGGTTGGGGACAAGGATGCGGTAGATGGCATTGCGGTCGCGGAATTGAAGGGAAGGTGCAGACCACCGTTCCTTTCACGGGCTCACGCTTCTCTAGATACTGAAGAAGAAAATGAAGATTTTCGACTGACATTTGCTTCGGGTTCAGGCTAGAGAGAAGAGGGAGAGTTCTAACGATCAATGTTGTGGGACTTGGATGAGGGTGAGCAGAGAGATAAACGTTAAAAGACAAAAAGAAAAGAGAGATGGAATCACACGTAGACTTTAATAACAGTAAACTTTAACGATGAGAACCTAGCTGTGAACGAATTTGAGAACTCCATGGAAGTAGATGATTTTCTGTGGAACAAAAAATATTCGAAATGGATTTGAATTTAAATTTAAAGTTGGGGATTTCATAAGTTATTAGGCCCTTTTCAACGCATGACTTCTATTGTCATGCACATGGCATTTGGTGAAACACCAATCAACTTATGCGGCTTGATTGGAACGACTTACATATTTTGATTCGAGTCTTTCGGGTTTGTCACCTAACCGAAACCGTAATTTTAAGTCACCATCCGAACCGGACGATACCCGACTCGAAACTTTCTGTTAGGGTCGATCTTTTTCGACAGCCCTAACTAGGACTATATGAACATGTCCAGCAGTCTATCTGCTATTAGTCATTGCAAATCCTCTACGTTTTCATCGATTGAACTCCCTACTGCTGTCTAGCTGAGCAACTTCCAACGGTGCAGCTTAAAGGAATCATGCGAAACTTTCGAAAGAGTGTTACTATTACCAACTCAATTTCCAAATTAATGGGAAGACGAAAGCGGATTAAGCCCAGCGGACCATGATTATAGAGCCGTCAATTGGGCCACAACTCGACTCAGCCCACGACACCCTCAGAACTAATCAAATCCTTAAAGCAATCTGGTACAGATTCTGCTGATTCTTCATGCATCGAATCGAAAACACTGAGCCGAACAGATGGGCAGAAATGGATGCACTGCATGCATCGTTCTGATTGCACAGTAAGTATCTAAAGGGAAAATCACAGCGGATGGATGAAATCGATTCCAGGCGCAATGCAAATCCATATGCATACGAGTTGACGAGCTAACAATACGATGTAGTAGTAATAGGTCGATTCAAAGTCAGATTCGACGGTGGGAAAACGCAATCCTGAAATCATCAATTTCGGGCCACAGATCCACCGTTACCAGGAATCGAATCCGCCATCATCCTCTTGAACTCCTCGAAGTTGACGTTCCCATCGCCGTCCTTGTCCACCGACCGGATCATCCTGGCGCAGTCCTCGCGGGAGCACCGGGCGTTGAGCCGGTTGAGCACCAGGTGGAGCTCCTCCGCGGAGATCTGGCCGTCCCTGTCCTGGTCGTACAGGTCGAAGGCGTCGCGGATCTCGGCCTCGGCGGAGGAGGAGGGGGAGCCGGACCGGCAGAAGGCCGCGAACTCGGCGGGGCTGATGAAGCCGTCCTTGTCGGCGTCGATGTCCTCCATGGCGCGGCGGATGTCGGCGGGGGAGGAGGCGGAGCCGGTGGCGGAGAGGACCCCGGAGAGCTCGGCGGGGGAGATCTTGCCGTCGGCGTCGGCGTCGAACTGGTCGAAGACCTTCTGGAGCTCGCGCTCGCCGGCGTCCTTGAGGCTGAGGTTGGGAGGCTTGGACGCCATGGCGGCCGGAGAGAAGCCTCGACTGATGTGGAAGGAAGATGAAGACGAAGTATATGATGTGGAGATGGTGGAGACGTATCGAAAGCGAGGGAGAGAAATC
Source organism: Syzygium aromaticum (assembly GCA_024500025.1). Taxonomy (NCBI): domain Eukaryota; kingdom Viridiplantae; phylum Streptophyta; class Magnoliopsida; order Myrtales; family Myrtaceae; genus Syzygium; species Syzygium aromaticum. The sequence continues at coordinate 20,534,583 of CM044895.1, forward strand.
GCTGCTATTTGAAGTAAGTGGAGTGGAGCGAACGTCAATTCAAGTCGAAGCTTCCTCCTTCGAAAGGGACACCTGTCGCTGGTCACGTGGTACGCGTGGGGTGATCCTCACGCGGATCCTCACTTTCAATCCGCACCACTCGAATAACCGCCCCACGCGTTCCCCGAAGCTTTCTTTTTTTTTTTTTTTGTTTTGTGGGTCGAACCGAAGAATTCTTTTAGATTAGTTTTTTTTTTTTTTTGATAAGGTAAGAATTCTTTTAGATTAGTTCGTATACCGAAAGTCTTAAGACTCGTCATGAACATATAATTAATTCTTTAAATCTTTCAAAATATATAATCGAGTCCTGAAATTTATTAAATTGATGCAATTAAGTAATACCATTTTACTCCCATCTAATTTAGTTAAAGAGAACATGCCAATTCCTTAAAAAAATACCAACTTTAAATCAAGTCTCAATTTTAACCCTAAATCCTTTTTTTTTGTCTCTTTAAAAATTAACAACTTTCACTCCTCTTACAAATATGGCCTCCGTTGACCAACCACCCAAAGTCGCCGTTAGATATCTGAGGTGACAATTCCACGTCAGCGACGAATCCACGTCAGTTGTTCATTGCCCCAATCTCGCCGTGCCACACCTTAACGGGTCTGCTCCAACTCCACCCACGACAATCGCCCGGCCAACTCCATGGCTGTCGAATCGAGCTCCATGGCCATCCCCACCTCACCGTGTCCATGGCTATCCCTGTCCAGATCTCAACAGCGAACTCCATGACTGTCAATTCGAGCTCTAGATGTAGACATGGAGCTCCTTCAAGGTCCAGTCAAGCTCGAGATGGAGGAGCTCCAGATCTGGCAGTGAAGCAACTGCATGGCTACCACCATGGCCGACCCCAACCTCATCGTTCCATGGCTATCTGGATCTCAGGCGGGGCTCTGTGATTGTCGAGTCCAGCTCCTCCTCGTGCGGTTGACCTCCGTCGCCCGCTCGTCGTCGATTAGGGGTCCTTTGATTGTGTCCCCCACAAGCTCCATGGCGAGGATTGGAGCCGTCAGCTGTGCAGGCTTACCTCGAGGAATCTTGACCCGGTAATTTTGGGCTTGCCAGATGCGATTAACAGGCTCCACAAACTAAATCTTGATGCTCCAGGTCGTTTCCGAACTTGAAATTGGGTGTTCTAATCGGTCGTCGTTTCAAATCCCCAATCCAATAGTGGTTTACGATAGTGAGAGGTTGTTGAATGCGCAATAATGTGAGGGTTTGGCGTCTGGTCGTCCGATTGTGCTTCAGGATTTTGTGCATCATGGTTGAGTCGTGTCCAAGGTGCATGTGGTCGGTGAGTATGTGCGGTGCGTAAAATGCAAGTCGTTGCCTGACGTTTTGAAGAAGTTGGAGTATTTGGAAGGGTTGTGTCATTCTCACAGGTGTCGAATTCGGTAACCCGCGAGGACGGAGATGAGTCTCGAGAGTTTTGGGCGACCCCAATCCATGGTCGCCGAAGTCCCCCGACACCCTCAGGATGACGAGGAGCTGAGGTGCGGAGGGGTTGTCGGAGGTCGCGGCGTGGAGTCGGAGGTCTGAGTGGCGATGGGTGAGCGCCGATGAAACTTCAGCCGAGTGAGATCATGCGAAGAAGGTGAACAGTGAAAGTTCGGGCCTTGAATATGCAAAGAAGGCGAAGAAAAAGATGAACAGTGAAGTTGTGCGGGCCAATACAAAAAAAATTCCCAAACTTTAGTCTTTATCCCAATTATATCCTAAACTTTTTTTGTCTCATAAAACACCCCAAACTTACCACCTAATATCCAAAAAAACCTCAAACTTTAGCTTTTATCCCAATTATGTCCTAAATTTTTTTTTGTTTCACAAAAAATCCAAAACTTTTACTTTTGTCCCAAATCTACCGCTGTTAACTTTTCCGTCCAATATTACCGTGAATGACTATTTTTTATTTTTTCGAATTTTTTGATTTTTTCTTTTATTTTCTTTTTCCTTTTATTTTCTTTTTTTTTTCCCCTTCACCTTCAACCTCTGGCCGGTGAGGCTCGACCTCGCCGGCGTTGGGCGAGGTCAACCTTACCCGCCCTTGGCGAGATTCATCCTTGCCGTGGCTAACGAGGCTTGGCCTTGTCCAACGTTGGCGAGAGCTTAGTCCCGTTGGCCTCGTCCTCACTGGCAGCGGCGAGGCTCGATCTCGCCACTAACCGGCGGGACCAAGTCTTGCTAGCCACGGCGAGGACGAACCTTGCCAGAGGCGGGCGGGCTTGACCTCGCTGGCGTTGGGCGAGGTCGACCTTGCCCGCCCCTAGCGAGGGCTCGGCCCCACCGGCCATTGGTAAGGCTCGCCTCACTAGCGTTGGGCGAGGCCAAGCCACGGCAAGGACGAACCTCGCTAGGGGCGGGCGAGGCCGACCTTGCCCAACACCAGCAAATTTAATGGTGAAGGGAAAAAAAAAGGAAAAATAAAAAAAATTCAAAAAAATAATATTAAAATAATTATTAACGATAATATTGGACGGAAAATTTAATGGTGATAGATTTGGGACAAAAGTAAAAGTTTGGGATATTTTATGAGACAAAAAAAAAGTTTAGGATATAATTGGGATAAAGGCTAAAGTTTGGAGTCTTTTTGGATATTAGATGGTAGATTTGGGACAAAAGTAAAAGTTTGGGATTTTTTATGAGACAAAAAAAATTTTAGGATATAATTGGGACAAAGGTTAAAGTTTGGAGTTTTTTTGGGTATTGACCAGAAGTTGTGCCTTGAATCTGTCAAGAAGAAGATGAATAGTGAAAGTTGTTGGTGCTTTTAATCCATGTCAGCAGGTGACGTAAATTTATTACACACGTGGGATTGCCGGTGCGGCAATATTGGACGGCAAGTTGACTGAGGTCAGATTTGGGTCGACGGTAAAAGTTGATGATTTTTTAAGGAACAATAAAAAGTTAAGTTAGAGCCAAAATTGGGATTCGATAAAAAGTTTGTGTTTTTTTTCGAAATTGGGCCTAAAGAAAACTGCTGACTAGACTTATTTTTCTTATTTTCACTATCACCAGGGGCTCACATACGGTCAACGAGGAGAAAATATTAGGTGCCTCTGGTGATTCCACCGTGGAGAAATCATAACTCTGAGGTGGCGACACGTGTCCGCGGGGCTCACCGTGTTAGGCTCCACGGAGTTTAAGTTTGGCCTCCCCTCTCTCTCTTCATTAATTGTCGTCACCCACTCTTTCCTTCTCCGGCTCGCGTTTCCCTTCTCTCTTCTCTGTTCTTCCTTACAGGTTGCACGAAAGGCCTCAAACATTTTCTCTTTTTTAAAAATTTCTCTCCCTCCCAAGAGCGAGCCCGCCGGTCCCGAGCTCAGATCCGCCACCTCCGACACGTCGCCTCCGCCTCCGGTACATCACCTCCAGGAGCCACTCCCTCAAGCCGAGAGCCCGCTGGTCGCATCCCGAGCTCAGATCCGCGCTTCCGCCACATTGCCTCTAGGAGCCAGCCCGCCGGTCGCAGCCACTGGGTCCCGAGCTCTGATCGCCTCTGCCTCCACATTCTTCGTTGTTCCTGCTCGCAGACGAGACCGGCTTACCCGCTGGGCAGTGGGTCTCTTCGTGATCTTCGTCCCTAGACCATGTAGGGTGTTCTAGTGATGGCTCTATAGGGTAATAGAAAACCATCTCACTTCTAGTCAGATTTGACATTCAGTGACTTTCACTAAAGAGTTGTTCACTCTTTAGAACTAAATTTGTGCCGTTAAATATCAAGGGAACTTCCGATAAAAAAAAATGTCAAGGGAACAGTGCATATTATGAGTAAAGCTTGCTGGGGCTGGTTGCATGAATGTAGATGCCACGGAGTTGTGCAAATCTCATAAATCTTCATGTTCTTAGAGTAATGTTTAGTACTGAGGTAAATGATGTCTGCCTGTGTGCACACGAAGACCAGTCCTGTACACCAAATGATAACGGTTCAATTGCAATCTCTTTTGAATTGAATAACTTGAAAGCTGTTGAAGTGGCTTCAGGGGCAACGTTTCTTCATGTCCTTTCCTTCCTTTAGATACAATTTTCAAGCAGTCAAATGTTACTCGAGATAATAACTTGATTTTACAAATCAAACAGGCATTTTTCTCGCACAGACCAGATTCTAGAGAACATCGGACTTGATCCCATAGATTGGCAATTATGAAAGGGAGATGGGCTTGGAATGATGTCCTTTTTTGCTGGTGATGGTTATTTTCTGGTGTTAGCTTCACATGCCATATGGAGATGGACACTTTTTGACACAACTGCTGGCTTACCCTCTTAATTTGTGTTCTGGTAACATTTGTATATACATAGAAACTAGAAAGACTGGGAAGGGACGAGTCTATTAGTACTGCCAAAACAGCTCATTTTGCTGGTGTTCAACATCCTGCGAAAATTGAAAGCCTTAAAAAAGTGATTTGCCGCAGGAAGCCCATCTCGTTTTTTGAAGGTTTCTTCTTCTAAATATGTTGATAACAGAAGCTTGAGAAGCCATGTCTATGCCCAATGTAGAACTTGGACGCATGACAATTTCCGGTGCGTGAAAACAAAGAATGTTACGGCCGCACCAAAATTAAGGAGATATAATATCGGGCAATAGTATAACATTTGTGAGGCTGAGATGACTAGATTTGGAATAGTAATAGAACATGGCAGGATCAAGTACGTTTCATATAGTTCAGTCTTACCAAACTTACAACCAGTGGCCAAGTTGGACATCTCAAATATGTGCAGGTTATGGTTAATTTGTATAATCAACAGTAGATCATAACATCAATTAGTTAAGAGTGGCATTGTTCACTCGGACTTCTGTTTTCTGACTATGATTGTCATCCGGATATGGTGAAAATCTTTTACACAGCTTTTCAGGCAACCAAGCTTTGGATGCACACTCTCAATAGCGAACTATGTCAATGCATTTGCTAACGGTGTCATTGCTTCATGAGTTGAAGTTCTCCATGGGCATACCCGCCGTATTGAAATTCTTGCTTAGATTTTGGCAAATTGACTAGACTTTTGCTGCACGAATTCTCTCAGGACGAGATCTTTCTCGAGTGAACTTTTGAATTTAATCCTCCTACCGTGACCTGCAAGTTGAAGTCAAACTGAAAATCAAAGTTGAACAGAAACTTTTAAAACCTATCATTATTACCAGTTACTTTCTGAACTCACTCTCGATGGGATAAAAATGAGCAAAGTTCCATACCATATAACATATATATATTAATATAAAAGAATATCAAATTATCTACTTAAAGTTGGTTCTGGGAGTTTGTAATAGAAAGTAAAGAAGCACAAAAAAGTATGTTCTTAGTAAATCAGTTTCTAGATGATGGAAATATTCAATATATTGATTAAAAATGTATAAAATTCTAGGAAAATTTCTATTATGTAAGGCTAAAGCAGAAGCAAAGATATATTCTAATATAAAAGTGCAGATTTCTACACAGAAAATTATTAAGTAAATAAAATTAATTAAAATGACGAGCATTATAAATAATAAAAATACCGTAAACAAGATATAAAATGAGAAGAATAAGAACAAGTATCTCTAAACCAACCATGTAGATTGTATGCAATATAGAAGGGTAAAACAGTAAAAAGAAGTAAGGATATATAACATATGCAGAAAATGAATAAGAATGCCTGTATCAGGGGATTTTCGGTAATCAAAATATCATCCTAGAACTCAAGATACTCCGAAATAATAGAAAAAGAGCATTAGTTTGGAAAGTTCTTTTCATATGGAAGTGGTTTGAATTTTTCAAGAAAGAGCTCATAATTTGGTTGTATTTTTGGATGAAGGAGTTCATCAGTTGGTCCTAGGTGTTCCCACCATCTTAAGAACCAGTATGGAACAGTTTTGATATCAAAATCCTCAAAAAAGAATAACTAAGTATATGAATTATTGGCATTCTTTCTCTAGAAAGTATTCCATTAAGCTTGTTGGTAATCAAAATATGAGAAAGAGGATATGTATGAAAGAGCTTCATTTGTTTTGATATTGAATTTATTCAAGGTTAATGGATCAGGTTTCCATTGGGAGGGGTGAATAACCCTGTGTATTTTGGCTGTGGAATAATTCACATGACCTTTGTCAGAAAAATGTCTGAAGGTCATAGATTTTATTTCTTCCAAAATATTTTCATAAAACTCAGATGTTTTATAAATATCATGAGGTGTGTATAAAAACTTTTCAGAAAACATGTTTTTTGCAAAAACATAGGGATTTTCATCAATAAATTCCATTTTCAACATTGCAGACATTTTGAAATATTATTTTATGGAAAAATTTGATTTTGGAGGGATTGTCTGGGTAGACTGGATAACCACCTCGCTAGAAATTATCTTCCCTTTTGCTCTATGGGTAGCTACTAGAGAAGGATCTGGTTCAACCATTGCCGTAGAAGACTGTGGTTGAATATTGAAAGTCTGTTGAAGTAACTGTAAAGCTCCTTCCTTTTGTGCTTTGTTATTGAACGTTTGTTGAAGAAGTGAGAAGGCTTCTTCTGATGAAAGTTTGGCCATATCAGCCAATGGAGGTAGTGGCATACTACTAAAAGCCTGTTGGAGAAGTTTTAAGGCTTTTTCTTGGTTATTAGAATCAAAAGGGTTTTTAGTTGAAGGGAAAGCTTCCTTCTTAACTGGATCAGGAGAAATATTTAATGGCTGCTGGGTACCTTAGAGCCAGGTTCTGATATTGGTTAGTCCTGAGGGTTTCTTCTCAGAGGACTCTGCAATTTGCTTTCCTTTATCTCTTCTTGTGGGTTTGTTGGGAGGTTTTGGAGGCATTTTTCCTGCAAAAATTCTCTAGTGAGAAAATCTTGAAGAGAATTTGAAGAACCATTTATAAATTCTATATCAAAATAAAAAACAGATAGAATGGCTTGCCATCTGGTAAAAATCTATTTTGAGGCAATATTTTGAACATCTTTTTGTAAAATATCTTTTGCAGATTTGCAATCAATTCTTAGTAAGAATTTTTTATTCAAAAGATCTCCTTGAAATTTAGAAATAAAAAGTACAATAGCAAGAATTTCTTTTTTGATCGTGGAATAATTCTTTTGGCAATCATTCCAATGTTTGGAGACAAATTGAACAATTTGTTCTTTATTGTCTTTCGATTACTTAAATATTCCTCCATATCCAATATCAAAAGCATCGGTTTCAACAATTTTAAAAGCAGATGGATCCGCAAGGTGCAAGCAAGGAATTTCCTTGACAGTGCGCTTAATCTGTCGAACAATATCAGTATGGACCTGGGTCCAAGGAGGAGGATCTTTTTTTAGCCTCTGATGAAGTGGTTTGCAAATTATATTATTGCGAGGAAAGAATTCAATAATGTAATTCAAACTTCCAAGAAATTTTTGCAATTGGGCTTTGTCCCTAATTTCATTAGGGAATTTTTCAGAAAAGACGATTGATCTTTCAATTGGAATGATGGTTCCCTGATGTATGTAATGTCCTAGAAAGCAAATTTTGGTTTTAAAAAGAGATATCTTGATAGGTGAAACTACCAGACCATTTCCTTTTACTATATTGATAAAATAATTGACATGTTTAAAATGTTTTTCTATGGAAGTAGAAAATATTAAAACATCATTGATGTAAACAATATAGTCAGAACAATGATTAAAAATATTATTCATAATTCTTTGAAATTCAGAAGGAGCATTTTTTAGACCGAAAGGCATGACATTCCATTCATATTGGCCAAAAGGAACAGTAAATGCAGTTTTATATCTGTCATTTTTGCTAATCTGAATTTGTCAGAAGCCTGATTTCATATCAAATTTTGAAAAGATTTTTGCATTATAAAGCCTATTCAATAAATCTTTTTTATTAGGAATTAGATATCTTATCTATTTTAAGGCTGTATTCAAGGGTTTATAATTTATTATCAATCTTGGAACTCCTCTTTCTAGTTCAGCATTTTTGTTGACATAGAAAGCAGAGCAACTCCAAGGTGATTGGCTTTTCCTAATAAGCTTCTTCTCAAGAAGTTCTTGTATTTCTTTTTGATAGAAATTGAGAACTTAGTGATTTATTTGAGAAGGTCTAGCTTTAGTAGGAATATTTTTTTCAGAAAATTCTGGTTCATAAGGTAGATCAACTATATGACTTTTACGAGACCAGAAAGCATTGGGAATATTTGAACATATAGAATTTTTTATTTGATTTTCAAGAAGGGAAATCTTTTTTTGAAGACTTGGTTCAGAGAGATTTTTGTCAATTCTTTTGTATTCAAGATCTTTAAGAAATTGGAGATGAGTTTCTTTATCTTGAATAAAGTAATTTATTTCAGAAATTGAATATTCTTGTAGGGTATTTAGATTCCTGATCTGGGGTTTAGAAATGAAATCAAAACATAATCTTTTTCCCAAGGCTTTTGTTTCAATTCCCTTTTCGGTAACTTTGAAAGGTAATAGCAAATCTATGAAAGGGGATCCCAAAATAACATTTTGTTTGATATCTTTGGTAAGAAGAAAATGAGTTATGAAAGATATTTGATCTTTTACAATCTCAGTTTCAGGGATTTTGAAGTTAATGTTTAACTTATTTCCTAATGCAGATCTGAGAGACTGGGAAGTTTTTTCAAAATATTTAGTAGGTATAAGACCTTTTCTTATGCAATTAAGGTCTACACCTGTATCAAAAAGGGCTGTAGTATTTAAAACAAATTGATTTTGAACTCTTATGGAAATATTGATGATCCATTTTCTTGTGACTATTTCAGAAAGTATTAAAAGAAAATTTGTATTTGAGGGAGAAGAAGTTTGCGAAATATTTTCTTCAAAATCTTCTTCCTTTTATTTGCCTTTTAAATTTTTTGATTTAATATTCAAAATGTCCTTTTGCATAATAACCTGGGCAGCTTTAAGCTCATGTATTTCTTGTTTCTGCTTATTGATCTCCTGTGTGAGGTCAATTATTGAAACGGGTTTAAAACTTGCTTTTTTGGCTTTTCCTAGTATAGTAGAAATATTATAAGGATTATCGGTTTGAAAAGTGGATTTAGAAATTGGTTTTGGGTTTTGGAAATTATTTAAATACTTTAATTTTGTTTCAGGATCAGTAATTTGATCAAAAGTTTGCAAAAGAATTTCTTCTTCTTTTGTTAAAACATTTATTTCAAAATGCGAGCCATCTTCATTTTCACTTTCTGAAATGAATGATGAAAAAGTTTCTAAATCACAAATTTGTAAGCCCTTTTCAGAACTAGATCCTTCAAAAGAACTATTGTCAGTTTCAACCATTAATTGGTTGAGCTGGTTTAAAGTTTTTTCGTCTAAATCTAATTCATTAACCTTTTTGCTAATTTTGCAAAATCTGAAATATGGCCTTTTTTACCACAATTATAACAAGTAATGTTTATAAAATCTTTCTTCGATTTCTTGGTTTTATTAAAATTATCCTTTTCTTTCTTTTCAAAAGAGTTCTTATGAAATTTTTTCTTATTAGGTTTCTTATAAAATTTCCTTTTCTCTTTCTTTTTAGAAGAGCAATCACCAGAACATTTTCTTTTATGAAAGGATTCAAAAGATGGATCCTTTTTTAGTGAGTTTTTGTTCCTTTTTTATCTGTTTTTGAAGACGAATATTGGTACACAACTGTGTTCCAATTTTGTAAATGTAAGAGATTAATTCTCCATAAGAAAGATGGTCATATGGAATTTGGTTTCCATATTCTTCTCTTATCTTACTTCGAACTCGTTCTCCTATAAGTTTTGGTAATCCAGCAAGAAATTTCTCTTTCCAAAAAGATTGATTGCAATATGTTCTTTGAAGAACTCTTTGCAAAAATATTTCCTTATATTCTCTGAATTCTCCTAGGGATCTACACTTCATGTTTGACAAAAGATCTTGATTTTTGTCAAGGATGTGAGAAGAATGTCCTAAAAAATGCTGGGATATAGAAAATATCAAAGTATTAACAACATCTTGAATGGGTCGGTCATCATCATCAAGAATGTTTTGACCAAAAGGATCGAGTTTACAGGCATTTAGGATTTGAGACATTTGCTTTTCATTCAGGTAGTTATCCCATCATCCTTTAAACTGGCCTGTAAATCCGGCTATTAAAAGATATGCAACAGAATGATCAGAAGTATCAGGAATGGTTTTATAAGTGTTTGCAAGCATAACCATTTGAGTCAAAATATTTATGAGGTTCTGTTCAGAAACACCGTCTATGTTCCATTCATAGATAGCATCAGAAAAATATTTATTCTGAATTTTAGAAAAAGTTTCTTCCGTGAGAATGTCAAGAGGAGTAGCCCGAGAATAATAAAGCTTCTGAGGGTCTTTCCAAGTGATGCGATTTATTTCAGGAATAAATTCAGTATCAGATTTATCTAAAATATTGACCTGATTGGAGAATTCAATTTGATCATGAGTGTCTTTGACACTTAGGTTTTGTATCAAAAGGGTATCCAAAATTATAGGATTTTTAGGAATTAAAGCTGCTTTTCCTTTGAGAAGTTTTCTTTGGTCCTCAAGGGCCTTAGCAAATTCAAGACTGGAATTTTTTGGAATTTTAAAATTCCTAAAGAGTGGAGGTTTTAATTCTCTTTTTTGAATAGATATTGAAAGAGATGAAAAATTGTTTTAGACAGAGTTTTCTATTCGGTCCAATTGTTTACCTATGATATGCAAATGTTGATTAGAAAAGTTATTTTGTTCAACAATCTTTAGAAAAATCTGTTTTTCTTTTAGAAATATATTTTCAAACCAATTAAAGAAGAATACCTGAATTTCATGTTGGTACATATACTCATAATATTCTTTCTTGATATCAAGAGCTTGGCTTTGGAAATTTTCAAAAAACCATTCTCTAATTTGCTTGTTTTTAAAAGAATTAAATTCTTTATTCAAAAGTATTTTGTCAGGTTTAAAAACTATTTCTAAAACATTGATTTATGGATCTTCCATTTCGGAAGGAGTTGGATCAGGGAAATCATAAGTATTTTGATAAACCGATATGGAAATTCCTGATCTGTTATCTATACCACTGATGTTTGAAGGAGGAGGAGCGCTTGCTGATGCTTCCTCTGGATGAAAAGGAACATTATGAAAAGGAGTATTAGGAACATTATCAACTGACCTTCGAGAAGAAGTGGAGTGTTAGGATGGAATAAAACTGATATCACAAGATCTTCCGGGAATATCAACAAATTTCCTAGAGAATTGAATTGTTACTCTTCCTTCAGGGTGTTGAATGATGTTGGTAGGTTCAGAGTTTTGAACAACCTGTTGGGGAATTCTATTTTCCAATTCCCATTGATCAGGAAGGGTTATTTGATTCCAAGGAATAGTCCTAGGAATGATAACATTTGCTTTAGAAATATCTGTTTGCAACAAAAGAGTTTCTCTATTGGAATTCAATTTAAAAGCCTTGCTACCAAATGCAGAATTCATTACTTTGTAATAAACTCTGTAAATGAGGGCTATGAGAATAGAACCTTCAGCTATTGAATAATTATGAGTTTTTATCTGAAGAGTTAGGGATTTCAAAATATTTTTATCCTTAAGAGAGACAGTGAGACCAGGATGACTATTAAAGTGAATTGGTCCACTGCAAAGACTTGTTTCTACGGCTCCAAAGATGGATTCATCGTATTTTAAAAATCTGGCATCTCTTAAAACAAGAAGTAAAGATGTATCTAATCTTTCTTTGGTAAGAAGCTTTGTACCAACCTGTACCAAACCTATATGCATATAATTCCACTTTTGTGAATGTTTCTTTATAGAATCTTTATTCAAAAGTTGTATTGAAGCAAAAGAATTAGAAAGTGGAACATCTCTTTCTTCGGTAACAATGACATAGTCATTGTGTCCAAAGAGTTTAAATTTAGAATGTTCATAAATTCTATTAAGTTTAACTTTTGGAATGAACCAATTTTCAATAGATTTATTGAAATCTTCTATATTAATCTCTTCTCTATTTACTAGTCCTTGATCAGAAGACATTTGTGATAAAGAACTAGAAGAAGACTCAGATTTTCTCAATAAGTTCATTGCAAAAGACTACTTTCTTCTTTTCAACTGATATCGACGATACTTACCAATGGACTTACTACCTCTCTGAGTTTTACTGCTTGGAACACATCCAGATATCACGAGAAAATATCTCCATGAAGGAAATCATCTTTACAGCGAATGAAATTATAAAGAATATCTTTATCGACCCCTTGGCTCTAATACCATAAATGGTCTAGGATCCGGGATTATAAACTGAGAAATTATATATATATATATATATACACATACGTACAAACGAAGACAACGAGCATTAGACCAAGCAACCTACACTGAAGCACCCCATTGCCTTAATAATATTAGTCTTAACCTTTGGGTTTCTAACTCTCACAACAATTGTGACCGGCGGGCTGGCTCCCAGAGGCAACGTGGCGGAGGCGCGGATTTGAGCTCGGGATGTGACCGGCGGACTCTTGGCTTGAGGGAGTGGCTCCTGGAGGCGATGTGCCAAAGGCGGCGAATCTGAGCTCAGGACTGGTGGGCTCGCTCTTGGGAGGGAGAGAAATTTGAAAAAGAAAAAATGTTTGAGGCCTTTCGTGCAACCTGTGAGGAAGAACAGAGGAGAGAGGGGGGAAACGCGAGCGGAAGATGGAAAGAGTAGGTGACGGCAATTAATGAAGAGAGAGAGGGGAGGCCAAACTTAAACTCCATGGAGCCTGAGACGGTGGGCCCCTCAGACACGTGTCGCCACCTCAGAATTATGATTTCTCCGCGGTGGAATCACCAGAGGCACCTAATATTTTCTCGTCAACGAGGGTTGCTGGTCATCAGCCATCACCCCACGCCGCCCCACCCCCCCCTCTCCCCCCCGAAATCGCTGGCCCTTTCCAGCGGCAGTGGGGCCGCAACGAGTGCATGGTTTTTCTTTTTTTAAAATTTAAATTCATATTATTTTTAATTAAAATTTGGTTTAAAAAACATATTTGAACCAAACGACCTAATTTTATCATTATATTTCATGTTTTAGCCATGTTAGTGACACGGAGGAGAGAAAATAAAAAAAAAATCAACATTTTTTATTGGCCAAATTGAACGGAATTAATGGAAGGATATGATTATTGCAATTTGACAAATTTTAAGACTTGATTACATTTTTTGAAAGTTTTAGAATTTAATAACGCTTTCGTAACAAATCTTAGGACTTCCAATGCATTTATCTCAACATTAAAACTGCAGTTAAAATGACTTGTATAATATTTTGAGAAATTGACACAAATGATTTATGAACTTTGGTCTAATATAAATGTTATCCCTCGATTATTTAATTTGTCTGATGTGCTCTTTGATCTATTAGTATACGTTCAATTTAATCCTTTAATAATATGAAAATATCCAATGTTGTCATTACGTTATATCAAGTTAACGAAATCAGCTGACGTGGCTTTCAATCCGTTAAGGTTGAATAGTGAACAAAAAAGTAAGTTACACGTTTATTATTCACGTAAGATATTCATCTAAAGCTAGAATATTATAATCCACGTTATCAAATAACAACGGACATATGAACGCCTTAATTTAAGTCATCATATAATGTTTAATTTGTCGTTTGAGCAAATGGTATGATTATGTTGAATATTTATCACTATTTTAGGGATTATATTGAACAAATTAAAAGCCCATATATCACATTGTATATTGAGCTAAAGTTTATGGACCATTTGTATCATTTTCCCTAATATTTTCTCATCAGCTAGACCTAAAATCTGTGAATCATGAAACCTTACCAATTTTTTTGCAATGAAGAAAGTTTGGTTATCCTTTGAGCAGCATAAATTCCAAAACTGAATGCGGAAATCGGGGTAAATGATTAAGGCCAGATACAACTAAAACTAAGGAAAACGTTCTCCTCTTACACCCAATGGTCAAAAAATTAGTACAAAAGAAATGGAGGCGATATTGAAAAACTCACCAGTTTTTCTATTCTCAGTGACAACCATCAAGCACAAGGCATGGTGCATTGGCATGATCGGCACATGAGCAGTTAGGCAAAGTCCACTGCATGCTGTGCACTGCATGAGCAGCCCGGAACGAGCAGCTAGCTCCGAGGAGAGCTGCTTGGAGACCCTACCACATGTGTTAAGACTCATTTCATAGTCCACTCCGCAGTTCCAGTAACACCATAGTGCAACTGTGTATGCTACGGTGTTAAAACCACGCCTGAGGATCATTATATGGAAGTAATATCGGTCATTAAATCCTCAACTCACAAAGTACATATTGCCAAAAGCAACTCCTACGGCATAAGAGATGTGATTCAGGGACACAAGAAAGCAGGCAAGGAGAAAGGCTCTGATGAATTACACATGGCTTCAACACTAGTTGGCTTGTAACCGTAGTTTCTGTGTCATTCGCAAAGCCTGCCTAAGTGCAACTACGTATGCTACAATTTTGAACCACACAAAAGAGCATTGTACGGGAGGGATATTGAAAAATGCACTAATAACAAAATCTACTGTAAATTATGTGGACATGCATATAGAAAGTGTATCTGTTTTTGTAAATGCCATGAGTATACAAGGCAAAGCAGCCAATCATTGACATCAGACTAGACAAGTACTTAAGTACCTGAGATCGTCGAGCCCACCCCTTTTCCAGCACTATGATGGCTAGATTCAATGTACACAAAATTGAGCAACTCAAATTCTTTTGATCATTATATAACCATCTGAGAAGATGAGCAAAAATGATTTGCAATGTGTCACCCACATTGCCACACATGGAACAAAAATCCCTTTGCTGCCTACATTTACTCTTGCTTCGACATGGAGCATTTTAACATTGATTGGCTTCTTGTTCTGTTTTCCCTTCTGACATATTGGTGGAATTTCATGTTCCCGGAGAAAATAGTCAAATTTGTATGAGATGATCCGCAATTAAGCATATGACTTCATGGGTAACAGAAGCACATTTACTGGTTCCTGGATACATCTCAAGGATCAAGCTCGGCAGAATCAGAGATGTCAGATGTCAGCTCACATGTGCAGACTGATAGAACATCGACCCAGTAATGCTCAAGTTAGTCAACGTTCTGTAATTAACTCAAGGGTGTGACTACCATAAACTTGTAAGAACGAGGACAAATGACAAATCACATCACATACAAGTGCTAGAGAAAGAAATGGATTATTGCTCGAGGAAGGTTAGCGGATAGATGACAGCAGCAGAGACCGAATCCCAGGAAGTTGAGCAAGCAGCCAGAGTTGTATCAATGCAAGATTTTGTTCACAAGAGAGGCAGCACAGAAGCCAACGGAGTTAAAGAAGTCAGGTTCCTTTGCTGAATCTTCTATTATGCCAAAAGCAAAGGCCATCAGCCATAATACCATCAGTTCTTTTTCATTTTAAGTAGCACAGTGACCTAGCAGCCACAATTCTGGTCATAGAACTGATATCATTTTACACTATCTCTCTGGCATCAGCTGCATCACGTGCTTCAGTGACACTACCACAGGGAAGTACTGGGAATAGATGAGATCCAGTAACAAGCTTATGCCAAACCAGCAAACCTTTTTTAATACTTTCTTGATAACATCATGAGTATTTAAACCTTTCTTCCCTGATCAACTCAGGCAGACTCCCTTCAGATTGTGATGTTGAATCCTCAGAGTAAGATTGCACTTTCACAGTGCTATGTAATTTGTCAAGAGTCCTCCATGTAACAGCATCAGGAGCTAGACCATTCTTCTTCATTTCACTGAGAATTTGATAAGCTTCTCTTTTCAATCCTAATTTACAGGCTTTATCAATCAGAATGTTGTAGCAAAAAATATTCGGAGAAACCCCAGAGTCTACCAGTTCATAAAGAAAATGACAAGCCCTGTCCAGATCACCTGATGTACAAATCCCTTTGAGTAGGGCTGCATACACGTAGTTGTCATGCATTTTGGATGGCCAGATAACATCGTCCCATAACCTCTTAGCTTTGTCCACTTGATTACAATTACATAGACCATCAATTATAATAGAATAGGTCGTGCAATTTGCTGCAACATCGTGATTTTTCATGCTAATAAATATATCTTCTGCTTCCTTTACTTTACTAAGTTTGAACAATCCACGAAGAACCGCATTGTATGTCACAACAGAAGGTTTAGAGTTTTCTGCAAGAATAGCATGGCGTAATAAGTCTAAAGCTTCCTGGGATTTTCCAACATCCAGCAAACCAGAAATAACTGTGGTGAATGTCACAGCATCTGGAGCACAGAATTTACCCGTAATCATGTCATGTACAATTTTTAGAGCATCTTCCACTCTCCCAGTCTTGCAAAACCCATGAATGACAATGTTGAGGCTTATAACGTTGGGCTGACAATTACTTTGAAGCATTGAAATGAGCACGTTTAAGAGCTCAGTTGGGTTATTCACGAGACAAAGAGCTCTCAGATAAATGTTATAGACTCTTGTCTTTTGCACACCTTCCTTATTCAGCATAACCTGCAGGACTTCCGTTGCCTTTGGAAGGTCAGATTCCTGGCAAAGAGCTTCGATTAGAACCTTGTAAGTATACTCAGAGGGTAAGTAACCAAACTCAATCCCTTCCTTTAACAGCTGGTAAGCTCTCATGCAAGCACCCTGCTTGCTAAGCCCGTGAACGATAGAATTGTATGATGCTAAATTCAGTGAGAACCCTCGCTTCCTCATTATATAGATGATCCTTGAAGCTGCATGATGCCTTCCGACTTTACAAAGAGAATATATCATCTGCCCATATGCATGTTCCTCAGCGACAGCTTTCAGGCCTTGAGGCATACTCTCCACAATCTGGAACACGTCATCGGAAAACCCTTCTCTGCACAAAGAATCAATAAGATCCGCAAAAGCAGCATTGCTCACAAACAAGTCCTCTTCGCATTTCATTACCTCCCAGAGCCTGAGAATCAATTCCCTTGCCCTCTTTCCATCTCGCCGTCGAAGAAAACCACCGACCAACGCACTGTATGTCAAAGAATTGGGCCTTATGCCTTCGTCAACCATTTCATCAAACAGCTTCTGTGCAGCCCTCACGTCGCCCACCTTACAATACCCATTGATCAAAGTGGTGTACGAAACGCAGCTCGGACGATGCCCCCAGCTCTTCATATCCAGAAACACCCTATGCCCGTAACCAGGTCTCGAAATACAGCACCACTGATCAATCAAGCGGTTAAAATTAGTCAAGGAACACACGTACCCGGGCTTGGCATCAGCCAAACACCTTATGACCCGCGACGTGCCACGCGGGTCGCGACAATCGAGCAACCTAGCGACGATCGTGTTGCAGGTACGCTCGTCCGGGACGACGTAACCGGACGAGACGAAGGCGACGAGCCGACGGCGGGCCTCCACGAACCGGCTCGCGTCGCAGAGGGCGTGAATCACGCTGCCAAGGTTGAGCGAGTCGGGCCGGTAGCCGCGGAGGCGGAGGCGGTCGAGGAGGCGGAGGGCCTCGTCGACGTTCCGGTGGCGGGTGCAGAGGTCGTGTATCTTCTTGGTCCAGAACGACAGGTTCGACACGCACACTCGGTCGAGCTCGTGTTCTAGGGACGTAGGTTCGTGGGGCGGCGGCGGCGGCGGCGGCGGGGGTGGGGGACGAGAGGATTGGAGGCGATGGTGTGGCGAGGGCGGTGCTAAGAAGAGCGAAGGAAGAGCGAACCTTGAGAGGGACAGTCGATTCCTGGGTGATGCGAACATCGTAGGAGTTTCAGTCGCATGATTCGCTTGAAGCGGAGACTCTGAAGCACAGGACGCGGTGTCGGGACATTACGAAAATGATGGTCGTTACTGAAAATTTCGCGTGATTCCGCGGGAAATATTTCATCACAAATACACTTTTCAAATGATAAATTATGTTGGGCTCCATTTGTTTTGCATAAAATATTTTTCAAAAAAATATATTTTTTATTTTTCGGCATTTAGATCGTTTGGGAAAATAAATTAATAAAAAAATATTTTTCTAGTCAACGAAAATCTGTACTTATATTTAGAAAAATAATTCCCCTTTCAATCAAAAACCCTACTTGGGCACAATATTGTATTTTTGATGGAGATAACTTTTAATGATCAACTAGCAAGAAAAGCGGTTGTTTATGAAATTTTCAGTGCAATATGACTCGAATTTGATTGAAATATAGAGATTATAGTTGAGAGTGGGGAAGTTGCCTAAGTAGAGATTAGCTAATAGCAAAAGGGTCGTGCTTTTTTCACTCATCCTATGACTTGAACACTCTCTTTTTTTGTTATTTTGACCATTTTATCCTTTGTGGGGCTTATCATTTATGGTAAAATTTTATATGAACCTTTTTTGATTACTTGGTCAATTGTTTTTATTTTGTTTCTTCTTATTTTTTTCATATGGGTCTCACTTTTCTTTTTTTTTTCTTTTTTTTACGCTTTCCACTCCGCTCTCAATTCTCTCTTGCATGATTTCCACGCCTCCCCCTTCTCCTCGTCCTCCTTCCACAAACCCGTTGTCCTTTGTTTATTACCTATGATGCCAAAACCCATTGTCGTCTGTACTTTTTCGCCGGCACCGGCATAGGGTAATATTGAGAAGCACCGCTTCTGTCTCTTGCCCCTTTTTTTTTTAATATATTTTTGTCTCTTCTTGCACATGTAAGAGTGTGGAGAAAGAAAAAGGTGTGTAGGCATAAAAGTCGAGGGCAATAAGTGAGTTGCGTTCTTTTAGATGATACGAAGCCAGATTCGAATTAGTGGTTTGATTTTATTGTAATTTTCAGTGTTGTGTTAGAGTGTTGAAATAAAAATTATGCTTTCATAGATTAATATCGTGGAACATAGTGCTACAATGTTGCGTTTGTTCTTTCATTTGTATTGCAGCTGTTTCTTTTAGCCCTAGACTATAGTTGTGTGCATAATTGAACTTGATTTCTCAACAACCATTTTAAAATCGCGCATTTGTTGGGATTCATCATTTATATTTGTTTAACCCATTGTTTTACTCACTCAAACATTGTTGGTAATTAAATATTGTGTTATAATGAGTAGGTGTAGATAGTTTGCCATTATAATACTAAGAAAAGGGTTTCTATTTTAATTGGACATCCACTTGATTCTCTCCATATAAGATTAGAGAGGACCCAAGTTGCTTGAATGCATCTATTGATGATGAAAATGCGAATGGAGAAGAGCAATCGATCATATTAACAAGTTCATTTGAAACTTTATCCGATAATTTTCTAACTCGAGAAGATCTTTTGAGAAGTGTGCAAAGCCATCTTCTTGCTCAAGGTTATGTCATCTCTATTAAAAGGTCAAAAAGAGACAACTATGTTCTTCTTATGTGCGACAGGGGTGGTAGTTATCGTGATCGACATAATATTTATGTCGCGCGTCAAAGATGAAAGACTGGGTCCTGTTTGATTAACTGTCCTTTTGACGTTCGTGACTATAAAAAGAGGAATGGATCATGATCACTCAAAATAGTGAATGTATCACATAATCATGGTCTTTCAAGTGATATGTCAAGACATCCTACTTGTCATTGATTCTCTAAAGTTTAAGCTCTACGTGTAAAAGAGATGTCTAAGGCTAGTATACCTCCTCGCCAAATTCTTGACTTCCTTGAGAGAAAGTAATCCCAATGTTCAAGCTATTGCTAAAACTATTTATAACATGAAAGCGAAATTTTGCCATGAATATTTGAATGGTCGCACAATGGTTCAAGCTTTAATGGATGAGCTTAGTACAGGTGGGTTCATCTACAATTTTAAACATGATGCTGAGGGTCACTTGACGCATTTATTTTTCTCACATCCTAACTCCGTGGCACTAACGAAGAGTTTCTCAAGTGTCTTTGTAATGGACTGTACTTACAAGACTTATATATACAAAATGCATTTGTTGGATATTATTGGAGTTTCATGCTTTAATACATCTTTCTACTCATGCTTTGTCTTTTTGAGAAAGGAGGAAGAGGAAGATTATGTTTGGGCTTTGACAATGTTTAGCAACATATTGGATGTTGATTGTCAACCTTCAGCTATTGTCACTGATAGGGAGTTGGCATTGATGAATGTAGTTTGAATCGTTTTTCTTAGAAGTGCGAATTTGTTGTGTGTTTGGCACATAAATGTGAACCTCAGTTCCAAGAAGGAACACATTAGGATTCTTTTATGTATGATTGGTCCAAGGTTTTGAACTCCAAGACTGAAGCAGAGTATGATGAAAATATTCGGCAATTTGAATGTAGTTGTAAGGAAAAGCCATCAGTTGTTAACTGCATAAAAAAATACATGGCTTCCTTTCAAAGAGCTTTTTGTGACAGCTTGGACAGACTTGCACATGCATTTTGGAAACCGAGTTACTTCAAGAGCTGAAGGGGCACATTCGACTTTGCAAGCATATCTACGAGTTTCAACAGGGGATTTAGTTGAGGTGAAAAAGAAGATATGCCTTGTAGTTGGGAATTAATTTCAAGAAATCAAAAGCAAATTGTCAAGCGAAAAGGTAAGAGTTCCTCGTCATCTGCATATTCCTCTTTTCAAGAACTTGATTGCTCGTATGTTAGTATTTGCTTTAGACAAGCTTTACAAGCAAAATGAGATTTCTAAAAGTATGGTTGAACTACCTCCGTGTACTGGGCATTTTGTGTAATCCATGGGACTTCCATGTGTGCATGAGATAAGATTTAGGTTTTCTGACGATTTACCTCTTGATATAATTAATCTGCAATGGAGGCTCGATACAAGGTCCTTTTTGGACCGTGATATTACTCAAAATTATGAAGAAGATTCATTCAAGCAACTACTTCATGAGTTGGAAAGGAAGTATCAAGAATGGCCTCTTTCCAAAAAGGAAATTGTTCGAAAGCAAATTGAGCATTTTATTCAATCAAGTGATACTATCTTATATGAGCCCCAAATTACATCTCATAAAGGTTGTCCTTCTAGTTCAAAAACTAAAGGAGAAGCAACTTCTACAAAACATGATCCTTCGGCATTTGAGATTATTGAATAGGGGAAGAGATGTGGTACTTGTAAAGGTTATGGTATAATAGTCGAACATGTAAATCGAAAGTCAAAGATCTCGGATCAAATACACATTCGAGAACCATCAGAATTCATGGTGATGAAATATAGGCACGGTGAATTTTCTTGAGGGGAGCCAAGCAACTGAATGGATAATATTTTTTGTTAAGTTGCTTACGCAACTTGATACTTTTCTTTATTTGTTTTATGGAAATTTTGATGTATTTAGAATTGATATTTTGGTGTGAGATTTTGCTGTGGAATTTATTAGTGGTGCGTTTCTAGATCGATTGGACAAACAAAAGTCCAAACGGAAAAGCGAAATGGTGATGCGATTAGATGGTTTTTTTTCTATTATTTTAATATTTTTTACGAGTTAATTTTAAGGGTCGTTTTTGTAATTTTGCTATTTGATACTTATTAACTTTCCTATTATGATTAGAATTCATATTCTGATTAGGCTTCTAATTCAGATTAGATAACTTTTTTTTATTATGATTAGGTTTTCAATTCATATTATGTAACTTTCCTATTATGATTAGGTTTCCTATTGTAATTAGATTTAACTCCTATAAAAGGGTGTTTAGGGTTTGTTTTGAGGACAGAACATTATCATCAATATTAAATTTTGAGATTTCTTTTTCTAAGTAGGGTTTTGCTTGAATTATTCGATGAACGCTGCGTCAGGTGGTATCAAAGCCTATGGCGACTGATGGTGGTCTTCGTGACGATACTCAAGAGACTGGAGCCCCAACCTTTGGGGACGACGCGCGCTGCAACGTTTGGAGCAGTGTTTAATGGAACGCTTGGATCAGCGATTCGATTAAAGTCTTCGTCGTTTCGAAGAATGATTTGACGAGTTAACAGATCGGTTCGAAAGTCTCGGTGTTGATGGGAACCGGAATCGGTAAAACGATAGAAGGCTTGGTGTGGATCTTGCTCGCGTTGATCCTATTGATAGGCCTGTTCCTGTCCGTAGGCAGAATAACCCCCTATTTTCAAAGAGTTCGGAAGAAAAAGAAAACAAATATTTTGAAACGGAACGTGCTGATTATGGCGATAGACGTCGTCATGGAGGATTTCAAAGAGGGTATGATCGGAGAGATGGAAGACAACATTACGACGATCATGAAGGTAACGACTTTAAATTGAAAGTCGATATTCCTTATTTTAATGGAAGTCTGGGTATAGAAGAATTTCTGGATTGGATTGCTGATATAGATAGATTTTTCGATTATATGGAAACCCCTGGTGAGAAAAGGGTGCGATTAGTAGCCTGTAAATTAAAAGCGGGTGCATCTGCATGGTGGAAGAGATTGTAGAATAAAATGGAGCGAGCAGGGAAAGATAAAGTTCAAACTTGGACTAGAATGAGGAGGCTGTTGAAGCAGAAATTCCTTCCACCCGATTATGAACAGATTATGCTCCAGCAGTACCAACATTATCAGCAGGGCAATCGAACTGTGCATGAGTATACGGCCGAATTTATGAAATTAGCGAAGCGGAATAATTTATCAAAGACAGAGGGACAGCAGATGGCCAGATATCTCGATTGTTTGAAACCTTTCATTCGAGATAAAATTGGAGTGCGATTTCTGCGAAATTTAACTGAAGCTAAGAGTATGGCGATGAAGACAGAATTGATGCAGCAAGACAAGAGAAGAAAAAACTACGAAAATTATCAAGGTAACAGTTCGAGCAGTTCGGTAGAGAATAGCAGTTTCAATAATCGCTTTAACGCAGGGCGAAATCATAAAGATAAGGCGGTAGAAAAGTGCCCTATGAACGAGCCGAGGGATAAGGGAATGCAAGTACAGAAAACTGCGAACCCTAACCCTTATGTTAAACCAACCACAATAAAGTGTTATGGGTGTAATCAGCCTAGGCACCGATCTAATGAATACCCTCAGAGAAAGACCATAAATGTAGTAACGAAAGAAGATGAAGAGGATGGATATTGTTGTACGCCGGATAGTGAGGACGATGATTTTGAAGATGAAGAAAATGAGCAAGTAAACTATGTGGTGCACAGAATGATTTTGGCCGCAAAACAGGAAGATGATCCGCAGCGCCATCAGTTATTCCGAACCAGGTGCACTGTTCTGGGAAAGATCTTTGCTGTGGTTATTAACAGTGGAAGCGTGGAGAATATTATTGGGAAGGAGGCAGTGAAGAAGTTGAGAATACCCGTGGAGAAGCATCATAATCCCTATATGTTAGGATGGATTAAATATGGAGCGAAAAACATTCAAATGACTAAACGATGCAAAATTCTATTTTCCATTGGAAAATATCATGATGAGCTGTATTGTAATGTAGTAGATATGAATGTATGTCATGTGTTATTTGGGAGACCGTGAAAATTTGATGTAGATGCTCGGCATTCGGGAAAGAGCAATTAGTATAACCTCGTGAAGGATGGAGTGAAGTATACATTGCTGCCGCTGAAGAACAAAGGAAAACAATTTTCTGAAAATAATTTTCTTACCTTTACTAGGAAATTTGAAGCTGAGGTTAAGGAGACCCGACAGATTTACGTGTTGGTCGTGAAATAAGTAATTGAGACTGAAGCTGAATTACAAGTGGAGGAGCAGCCTGAAGCAGTCAAGCCTTTATTGAAGGAATTTAGCGAACTGATACCTAAAGAGATTCTAGATGGATTGCCGTCTATGCGCAATATTCAACACCATATCGACTTAATTCTTGGTACCAGTCTGCCTAATTTACCGCACTATAGGATGAATCCTAAAGAGAGCGAGATTTTAAAAGAAAATGTGGAGGAGTTGTTGCGAAAGAGGCATATTCAGAATAGCATGAGCCCATGTACTATTCCGGCCTTATTGACTCTTAAGAAATATGGGTGTTAGCGGATGTGTGTAGATAGCAAGGCCATTAATAAGATAACCGTGGGTTACAAGTTTCCAATTCCGAGATTGAATGATATGCTAGATAGGTTATACGGCGCTAAGTGATTTTCGAAGCTAGATTTGAAGAATGGATACCATCAGGTTCGGATTTGGCCTGGAGATGAATGAAAGATAGTTTTCAAAACAAATGAGGGGTTATACGAATGGTTAGTGATACCTTTCGGACTATCCAATCCTCCAAATACTTTTATGAGGCTTATGAATCAGGTTCTGAAATATTTTATTGACAAATTTATTGCAGTTTATTTTGATGATATCTTGATTTATAATAAGATTGAGAATGATCATCTGATGCACTTAAGGGAGGTATTGACAGCTTTGCAGATTAATAAGTTGCATATTAATCTTAAAAAATGCGGTTTTTTAACTAATAAACTGTTATTTCTGGGGTTTATTATTACTGCTGAAAGAATAGAAGTAGATAAGGCGAAGGTAAGAGCAATTAGAGAGTGCCCGAAACCTAAAACAGTTTCTGAAGTTAGGAGTTCTCATGGGTTAGCTACTTTCTATCGGCGATTTATTAAGAATTTCAGTACTATCGCAGCCCCGATTACTGAATATATGAAGAAAGGAAAATTTCTATGGGGAGAGGAAGCAGATAATAGTTTTGCTATTTTAAAGGAAAAGTTATATACCGCACATGTTCTTATCTTACCTGATTTTGATAAACTTTTTGAAGTGGACTGTGATGCTAGTGGAGCTGGTATAGAAGTTGTTTTATCTCAAGAGCGCAGACCAATTTACTATTTCAGTGAGAAGTTTAGCGATGCGAGACAGAAATGGAGCACTTATGATAAAGAAGTTTATTCTGTCATAAGGGCTTTGAAGACTTGGGAGCATTATCTGATTGGGAAAGAATTCATCTTCTATTCTGATCATGAAGTTTTGAAGTATCTAAATAGTCAAAAAATGATAAACAAAGATATGCATGCGTGATGGTGTCAATTTTTGCAAAAATTTCATTTTAAATTACAACACAAGTCAGGTGTCCATAATGTCGTAGTAGATGCATTGAGAAGGAGAGCTGGCTTGTTGATTACATTAAGCCAAGACATCTTGGGGTTCAAGCAGCTGAAAGATTGTTATGCAAATGATAATGACTTTGGGCAAATTTGGAAGTCATGTGCTTCTAGTCGACCTGTGCAAGAATTTTATGTGCAGGATGGCTATTTGATACGTAGCAACTAGCTTTGCCTTTCTCGATCATCATTATGAGAGAAGGTAATTTGTGATCTACATGATGGAGAATTAGCTGCACACCTGAGTCGTGACAAAACGATTGCTGTAGTTCATGAGCGATTTTACAAGCCCCAGTTACGTGGAGATGTTAACAGGTATATACAAAAGTGTTATGTTTGCCAGACTGCTAAAAAAAAATCTAGTAATACATGTTTATATATGCCATTACCTGTTCCTGACAATATATGGAAAGATCTATCCATGGATTTTGTGCTTGGTTTACCACGGACACAAAGAAGCGTGGATTCTGTTTTCGTTGTGATTAACAGATTTTCCGAGATGGCACACTTCATTCCTTGTATGTGGCCAAATTATTCTTCAAGAAAGTGGTTCGTTTGTATGGTGTGCCCAAATCTATTACCTCAAATAGGGATAGTAAATTTTTAGGGCATTTTTGGCGGACTTTGTGGAAACTGTTTGATTTATCTTTGAATTTCAGTAGAACTGCTCACCTGCAGATTGATGGCAAATAGAGATGGTTAATAAAACTCTGGGAAACTTGATTCGAAACATTTGTGGAGATAAGCCGAAGCAATGGGATGTTGCTTTATCACAAGCAGAGTTTGCTTATAATAATGCAGTTCATTGTTCTATTGGCAAGTCGTCTTTTTCTGTTGTTTATACAAAGGCGCTTCAGCATACTCTAGATTTAGTACAGTTAGCTAAGCAAGCAAATAAAAGTATAACAGCACATCATATGGCTAAACAGATTGTGGAGGTGCATCATGCAGTCAAACAGAAGCTAGAGAAAGCTAATAAGAAGTATAAAGTTGTAGCAGATAAACACAAGTGGAAGCAGGTATTTGCGGCAGGTGATCAAGTCATGGTTTTTTTTTTTCATAAAGAGCGATTACCAGTTGGATTTTATAGTAAATTGCAACCAAAGAAGTATGGACCTTACGCTGTCAGCAAGAAGATCAATGATAATGCTTATGCTATAGATCTTCTACGTAGCATGGGCATATCCAACACTTTTAATGTTGTCGATTTGTCACCGTTTCATGAGTCCACAAAGCCACTATATCTAAATTTTGATTTTAACTCGAGGACAAGTTTTTTTCAAGTGGAGGAGAATGATGCGGGCGTTTCTAGATCGATTTGACAAACAGAAGTCCAAACGAAAAGCGAAACGGTGATGCGATTAGATGGTTTTTTTCTATTATTTTAATATTTTTTTATGAGTTAATTTAAGGGGTGTTTTTGTAATTTTGTTATTTGATGCTTATTAACTTTCCTATTATGATTAGAATTCCTATTATGATTAGGTTTCCAATTTAGATTAGGTAACTTTCTTATTATGATTAAGTTTTCAATTCAGATTAGATAACTTTCCTATTATGATTAGGTTTTCTATTGTAATTAGATTTAACTCCTATAAAAGGGTGTTTAGAGTTTGTTTTGAGGACAAAATATTATCATCAATATTGAATTTCGAGATTTCTTTTTCTAAGCAAGGTTTTACTTGAATTATTCACTAAACGTTACGTCAAATTTTGCTCCTCTTTTTGTGCTTTTTCCAATGACTTGCAGAAAGCTTTCAACTTATCTTTGCATTTGAATGTTTTGTAAGAAAAAAGTTATGACTTTGGGTTTTCATATCTAGGTCGATTACATTAAAACCTCATTGTTAACTATGAAAATGAGACCGACAAAAAATACCATTATTCAAGTTTCGGCTACAAGCATCTTTAGATTTTCAAAGATGGAACAGACACCAAATCATGACTAGTATCTAGATAAAGGAGAAAATCAAGAAATATGAGAGACAAAATCTCTCAAGAACATCACTATATAGATGACAAATTGAATCAGTTTGTTGGAGCTTTCCCATATATATTAGATATGTTTGTCAACGACAATGAATTCGGCTGTTAATAGCTATAAAAGGAGCATGGATTTTCTCTACTAGTAACAGGGAAAATTGCGTTAGAGAAAACAATAAAAAAGCCCAAAAGAAACATGATTTTCAATTCTAATATGAACTAGGCGATCAATTGCAAATACATTTGATGGTAACAAGCTACAAAACTCCCTTCAAGTTTACAGAGCAAACAGTTAGGCAAAAGAGATTTGTAGGAAAAAGAAGAACAAGAAGGAATGGGAGGCGTAGAAAGCACGCAAGAGAGAATGGAGAGAGAGGAGTGGGAAGCGTGAAAAGAAAGAAAAAGGAAAGTGGGACCCATATGAAAAAAAAAAGAGAAACAAAATAAATAGAGTTGACCAAATAATAAAAAAGGATTATGTAAAATTGTACCAAAAAGTAGTGGGTCCCACAAAGGATGGAATGGTCAAAACAACAAAAAAAATGAGTGTCTTAGCCATTGGGCAAGTGAAAAAAGCGTGGCTCATAGCGAAATAAGTAAAAAAAGCATGTAAAAGCAACCCTCAAAGTATTGATCATAAATGGCAAGAGAGTTTGCATGGAAATTCCAATGCTAGTTCTGAATCCTCAACATCTAGGATCAAGGATTCGGTACTCAAGCTCGGGTCCATTAAGACTAGGCCGGTGACCTTGGTGCTAGTGCTCGAACTCTCGACGCTCGCTCCTGCGTCTATTGAGGCTGAGCTCAAGACCAGGTGCTCATGCCCTAATCCCTAAACATCTTGATCGAGGTCCATCGAACTTGGACCCAAGACTCTAAGACCCGGACTTAGTTCTTTGGCTGCTTATGCGCAAGTTACTAGCATACGAATAGATTATATTTGTTTAGGAGAATCAAATATAGATTTTCCATACTAAGCAGCGTAAAATATATTCTAATTCATTTTCAAGTTTCAACTAAATATCGGAAAAAATATTATTATTTTCCAAGAACATGACTATCTGAAAAATATTTTCTAGAAATGTCATATTTTTCGTGAAATATATGGTCAAAGTATAATTATGATTTCTTGACAACTTTTTGTGGTAGGAATTATTTTTTCTTGATTTTTTTTTGGTCAAATATTTTTTCTTGATTGAAAAAATGCCTTTATTGATGTCCTAAGCTATTAATGCTACCAAGCCAACGTACATCCTCTCACACCATCGTGGTGATTAGACCAATTAAAAATGGACACATCGAAACAATAGGCAACCGTTTTTTTTTCGTGCCTGCATACAATGTGATAAATTAATTGTGTGAGGATCAGCTAAGTAAAACTTACGGGTAGACCAAAATATGATATCGAAAGCTCTCTTATTTGTTGCTCAAAATTTATTTCCAATGCAATGACTAGATTCAAGAAGACGAAATGATACATTTGTAGATTTTATTTAGCGTAGGTGTGGCGAAGCCTATTAGATGGACAGGTGTCGCAATGTCACAGAGGAAACACCAAGTGGATTCACGACCGGGGAAGAGGCAAGATCTATGTCCGATCACATAAGAATTTTATTCTCTGAAAGCCCAAAAGGGTCTGTTGCAATGTATCATGCTGGTTTCCAAAGTTTCCACAAAGCCGAAACGTGCAGAAGCTTGGGCCATTTCCAGCGCTTTAGCATGCAGCAATCAGCAAGTTACTATCTTGAAGCCGAATTGATCCAGACACCAACCGGTGAGCTCTTTCCATTTTCAAGCCCATCGCAGTCCAGTCCACGTCACATTTCGGTCTTATACTCAATCTGTTTGGTCGGGCTTTACTGACACTGCTCTTGCAAAAGAAAATCAGGAGCCCAACGTTGTTTTGGGCTCGGTTGCTTCTTCTGATGGAATGAGCAAACAGGAGGAGAATCGACAGTGCACGAAACAAGCACGCACCCACACGCTGCAGAAACAGTCCCCTTTCGCATGTGCACTTGGGACATTCATGTGGACACATCTGCTTTAACAGAGATAGAGAGAGAAAGAGAGAGAGAGAGAGAGAGAGAGGGGGGGAGGAGTCTATCATGTTGTCCACGCAATGGCCGACCCGACATCTGATAGTGGGGGGACACGAAGGAAAACGTCAGAGACACACACTCTCTCTCTCTCTATCTCTCTCTAGAATTGGAGAGTGTGAAATGCTGGAGTTAGCATCAGTGGTGATAAAGACGACACTGACGTGTGTCGTGGTCGTGGTCGTCTTCCCTTTTCTCCATATTGTGCCGATTTGCTTGGCGTGATGCATCCATCCTACGTACTTTCACTTTCCACCCAACCCCACCCCACCCCACCCCTCCCTTTTTCCTCTTTTTCTCTTCATTTTTTGGAGAAAAAAATAAATATTTTGCTCCCCCCAGACAAGTGCGTGCATAGCTCATGTTAATAACATTCACATTGCATTGGACAGTATCATTATTGCTCATCAAACCATTCGTTACGTGCGATGTTTATCAAGCTATTTTCTTTCCCCAAAATATTTTGGTTACTCGCAATTTTGACTTGCCTGAATTTACACGTATCCTTTTGCATTTTAGGGCATATGCCATCGGTGTAAAAGAAGATTTATGTGGGCAGTACTCTGTGCCATTGATCAAATCGATTGATTCGAGAAACTGTGGCTATATTCCTTGAATCAGGGCTGATTGAGCCTTGTTTCGATGCTTTTGAAAGTCAAGTGGGGATGATGCTTTTGCTCTCTTATTTCAATACAAGCTATGCTTGTACGTGCGATGTTTATCAAGCTATTTTCTTTCCCCAAAATATTTTGGTTACTCGCAATTTTGACTTGCCTGAATTTACACGTATCCTTTTGCATTTTAGGGCATATGCCATCGGTGTAAAAGAAGATTTAT
Source organism: Syzygium aromaticum (assembly GCA_024500025.1). Taxonomy (NCBI): domain Eukaryota; kingdom Viridiplantae; phylum Streptophyta; class Magnoliopsida; order Myrtales; family Myrtaceae; genus Syzygium; species Syzygium aromaticum. The sequence goes on from CM044895.1 coordinate 20,564,473, forward strand.
GTGGGCAGTACTCTGTGCCATTGATCAAATCGATTGATTCGAGAAACTGTGGCTATATTCCTTGAATCAGGGCTGATTGAGCCTTGTTTCGATGCTTTTGAAAGTCAAGTGGGGATGATGCTTTTGCTCTCTTATTTCAATACAAGCTATGCTTGTACGTGCGATGTTTATCAAGCTATTTTCTTTCCCCAAAATATTTTGGTTACTCGCAATTTTGACTTGCCTGAATTTACACGTATCCTTTTGCATTTTAGGGCATATGCCATCGGTGTAAAAGAAGATTTATGTGGGCAGTACTCTGTGCCATTGATCAAATCGATTGATTCGAGAAACTGTGGCTATATTCCTTGAATCAGGGCTGATTGAGCCTTGTTTCGATGCTTTTGAAAGTCAAGTGGGGATGATGCTTTTGCTCTCTTATTTCAATACAAGCTATGCTTGTAACGTGACATGGAGAGGGTAGGCATTTGCAAAGGTAGTTGAATATTACCTAGCAAGGCAAGAAGATGTTAATTGGCTTGACCTTTTGCTGGGTTAACTTTGACAATGGCTCAACTTTATGCCCAGGAATATAATAGCAAGGGTAAGCGAAAGTCAATCGTTTGTCTCCAGAAAAATTAAGGCAATTTGGCTTTTTGATCAGGTGGGTCTCACGTGAGATTAGGAAGATTTGGCCATTGCAAGTGAAAAAAATAAGTTAGGTTTATGTCGTCTCCTCCAAGAGCAAAAGCGGGGAATAATTGTCCCAAAAGGCTTAAACATATTGTGTGGTGGCCAATACAGTCATAAAGTTTTCAATTATGTTAATTTAGTTCTAAATATTTTGACGATTTATGAATTTAGTCCTAAATCTTTAAAAAATTTATCAATTCAGTTCTAAACCTATTATTGAATAATTGACCGGACTGCATTGACAAATCGCCAAATGGTTTAGGACTAAATTGGCAAATCGTAAAAGATTTCAGGACTGAATGAACGCAATTGAAAACTTTATGACTAAATTGGCGAATCGTCAAAAAGTTTAGGACTAAATTGGCACAACTAAAAGATTTAAGAGGACTTTTGGACAATTATATCGAAAAAGCAGTGAGCACACCTCTTCCTACAATAAAGCCCCACATGGTTTAAGCATTCACCTTTGCCACGGGCAGGGCTCGTGCAGCGGTGATGGCACAGCTCCCATCACTGAGCGAGGGTCGGGTGGACCTTGCGACCATCACACAAGGGTCAACTGAAATATCTCATCAAAAGACTTTATAATTTATGGGGTCCACAAGTATTGCGTTACCTTCGCATGCCGCTTATTTTTCTTTCGGAGATCCAAATATACGATACGCAAAAAAATTCAGTATAAAAATTGACTTTCCCATTCGATCAAAAAAGAGAAATGACCATAAAGAGAATTAACACGTGGAAAACCCATAGGAGTCGGCCCGGTCGTTAAGAGATGAACATGCGAGCGGGGGTCAGGCACACCAACATAGTCTCAATTCCTCTCACCATGACGCACGAATGATCCCATACTCAGGCCCTATTGGCCTAGAATTCGACCCGCGGGATCGGCGAGCCAATCGATCAGCTCGAGATTTACCTACTTAAGCCGGGTTCAAAAGAACTCGAAAGAGTCAAAACGTGGGCCATGCGCACGAAAGATGCTGTGGGAATCTTCAAAAGCCTGAGGGGCACGGGCGTCGCAGCACCAGTGCTAGAGAAGCTTCAGATTCTTCCGCCACGACAATGGAGAAGCATCTTGACCTTTATCACCTCTCTCTCTCTCTCTCTCTCTCTCTCTCTCTCTCTCTCTCCCAATCCCACATCGCCTCACGCAACGCAATCAATCATTTTTTGGCTATCTCCACGCTCCCCTCCCTCCCTCGGTCAAACCTGATCTCGAAGCCTATGGGCAGCCGTGATTTTTTCAGCATCGATCGATGGCGACATTTCCATTTTCATTTTCTGCTTTTCTTTTGTTTTCGTCTTGGTGTTTGTGTGTGTGTGTGTGTGTGTTTGGGCGTTGAAGAGTCACGGTCCGAAGTTGTAACGATCCGAAGATCACATCGATGGGCGCTGTGTGCTGCCCTTCTTGTCATTGTCCCGAATCATTCCGCAAGTTCGTTAGGGATCTATGAACTTTTGGGAGACATAATAATCGAACTCGGATATTTTTATCATGAATTCGGTCACCTCATATTGTATCACGTACGCCGGGCTCTGTTTCTTGACGGTTTGAGTAATTTCGCCAAATTATTTGCCATGATGGTGTCTGAACACGTGTCGACGGTTTAAGTCCGTGCGTTCCTTATGATGTTTCACCTCGTCTTTCCCATCCCTTCGATGCGATTAGGGGTGAAAATTCTCGGCATGGCATAATGACAATGCCCGAGATTGACGAAAATTCACCAAAGATAATTCGAACTGGACATGACACGATTGATTTGAAAACCGACGTTTGACTTGGCACATTTTCTCACACCTCTAATGAAGAACGTGCTGTCATGACTTTTGATAAAGGCACGGAGACGGCACAACACAGTGGTCAAGTCACAAATGAGATTGCATTTATATTATGCCTTTCAATGTATAACGTGTAGCTCATAAGTGATGCAGGATGATGTTTTAGAAATGCTCTCGAATTATCCGTTGTGATCCCGTGCCTCGATAGATTTACAGGAGAACGGTTTCCCAATTAATGGAGTCGCGATTATCAGTTTAATATAATCTATTACTTTTGTTTATGCAGAGTATTGTAATTAGGTTTATGAGGCATTAATACTGCTCACATCCAAAGTCAAACATGGTATGATCATTGGTGCCCCGTCAGACTGCACCCTATCGAAAGTATATGCTTTTGTAATGCGGCGGAACTCCGATCTTCATCAATTTACGTCAGGACCTAGAGATAGCTTTGATAGTTGATGAGTGCACGTTACCGAGACGACTCAAACTTAAAATGCTGATTGTTCACCGAAAACATCATCCGATGATAACACACGTAAGCCATTGCTGGCAGCGCACGTTACGTGGATATCTTGTCCTGAAACAAGACAGGAACCAGTATCAGGGGCGTGCATCGGTCCCGGTCCAATCAAGGAACAGGATTGAACGAGATCGAACCAGCTGGTTCTAAGTGATTTCTGCGAGCTAGAGTCGGTCTAGTTTTCGGTTCATTGGGAGGAACCGAACCAAAGCGTATAGACTAGACCAGCTCGATATAAACTACTTTTTTATTCGGCAAAGGCAAAAAGTATAATAACATTGCCGGTTACCGGTTCTAAGGTGGATAGGGTTGGTTCCTGATTCCACAAACTAGATACCAACCATGTCTGGCTCGATTTTTAGTTCCTAAGTGCCCACCAACCCACCCTGGAAGTTGAAACCATTCACCCTATGCAGTGTTACAAAAATTGACAACATGAACTAAGGATGGATAACCACAGCCAAGATTCACGAGGCATGACCTTTACCCTCTTCAATCTTCACGGCAAAGTCGAGAAAAAGAAGAATAGAAATCGAGGTGAGGTGATACTTGTTGAAATATCCCGCATTGTTTTGACTATAGGGTTTCTATGCTTTTTATATATATGCGATCTCTCTTCACATATCAGTTTAAATTTTTAGATTAGACTTTTTGATATGGTATCGGAATTAGGTATTTTCTAATAAAGTTAGTTATAATATTTGTAACAATAGCAAGCACGCTAACCTTATCTTTGCAGGTGATGATAATTAATTGAGAAATCTAATAGCATAATGCATTATCTCTTATATCGGGTGGATCCTAGTGATTCCAATCTCACTTAAGGGTCAGTCCACCATTCAGTCCATATGGAAAAGATGAGAGACAGTGAGAGAGAAAGTTGGAGTGGAATCGAATCGAGTCGAGAAAGAAACACCCTACATATCATTATAAAAGAGTAAGGACAACCTAAAGAAAGAGGAGAAGCTTAGGACCGTGACTTATGCCTCCAAGATATTCGATATATATCCACATCAAATCAAGCCCCTCCCATCTTCCAATTGGAGGGACCCCTCTTTCTCTCTCTATCTTGCATTAGCAAGAGACATTCTAAAAAGTTGCCTTTGCCCTAGCTTTCTAAAGCAGCACCTTAATGTAGACATTGGGTGACCCATATCTTCTCCAATCCCCCCAAACATGTACATGTAAGCTAACGTCTTTTTTATTGAATGCACGACTCCTTGTTCTCCAATAGTCAATGCTCGTTTCTCATCACATGAAAAGTGCTTTCCTTATTGAATGGAGAATCCACGATGCATTTCATGTCAATGCTCGCTATTGATAATTCAAATGACTATAATATCTTTCTACTTCATGGGTAAGTGGAACAGACGTATAATTTACTTTTTGTAATCGAATTCACCTCCCGTGTGGGGGTGATTGGCGAGTGTGGTGCCCGAGAGGTTTATATTCGCTTGATTTTCACTCGATTGACATCTTTTCACTTTATGAATAAAAAAATAATAACAACCTCGTCTTACTTTTTCTTGAGTGTCTCAGGGTTATCCAACACGAGTGACATGAAAATTTCACATAGTGGCGATTGATCCGGTCCATATTTGCCATAATTAAGGATATCTTCTAAAAGATCAATCCTTAAGCCTAGAGGGTCAATGGATTGTAATACAAAAGCAAAAGGGCCTAGAAAGAAATCACTCACCATTATCCTCCCAATTAGCCTAAATGCCACTTCAAATTTACATTCAAATTCACCTTGTACGGGGTAATTGGTGAGGGTGGAGCCCGAGATAATTACTTTCACTTGATTTTCACTCTATTGACCGTCGTCTCACTTTCCAAGCAAGAGAATAAAGTGATTTTTTGCCAAATACTTTATCCAAAGTGTCCTAAGATAAATGAGTGGTGATAACCAAAACTTACAATAATCACTATTACCACAGTTCATGTCATCACAATTATGGAAATATGTTCTTGAGGTCTCCAATAGATTAAAGGGTCAAAAGGGTGTAATCCAAAAAGATTAAAAAAAAAAAAGGGCCTAGAAAAAGAATCATTCATGCTTATCCTCCTTTGGCCTTGATGGGTAACCAAATTAAGTAAAGTGAATGAGAAAAGAGAGGGAAAAGTCTCACTACTCCTGCAGTAATTATCCAAGTGTAAAAACATGAGGAGCATCATCATCACGTTGCCCACCTTTTTAACTCAATTTTCTCCCAACCTTTTTTTTAATCTTTTCTAATTCCCCTTTTTCGTCTGCATAAATTCATACAAAATGGAAAATCAAGGAAAAATTACAGTGATCTAAGAGATCATCAGCCCACCTTTTCTTTCAACCTACCTTTGACTACCAAGATCGTGATTATACAACTTCCCCCCCTTTTTTAACAACATTTCAACATTAAGCATCCTATCTTCCCCCTTCTGCCCTCCCTTCTGCCTACTAAACCATGAGTTTGCCATATCCTCCATGAACCCAACATGGCCACGACATCGAACTTCCCCATGGACGGTCACCATCCCAACCATGTCCAGTCTGCTCCAACTTCATATGCCCAGCAAAATGTAGTAGACGAGTGTTATGGGCAAAGCAATTAACATCCCGAATATGACCCTGAAATTTTGGAGACATAAGCCAAAACAGTAAATCAAAGTTAGAACTCAGAATAGATTATTAAAGAAGAAAGTTTATTGTTTAAATTAAAGAGGCTATGATGAATTGAGTGCTTACGCTGTGCTGAGAATGTCTGGGTGCACGTTGTACTCCTTGGCGAAGACGAAGGGGACAATCCCTTGTGGAAGAGCCGACTGTAATAATTTTTTCAAAGCAGTAAAAAAAATGTTAATTATTACCCAAGATTTTTTTTAAATTTTTTTTGGGGTTTTGCTTTTTTCGGAAATAATTTTGAAAAAGCTGCTAGTGGACTAGGAATAATTATGACAGACGTGACTTTTTTTTTTAATGCTGGCAAGGTCGACGTGACTCGTTGCTTTTATAATTTCTCGAAAAACCCTTTATTTATTTTCTCCCAGGTAATATTTTGGGAGAGAAAAGAAAAGAAAGATACCCCTTTTGTTTGGTTTTGCTTGTCAATTTCCTATGTCCAGCGAGCACTTTGCTATTGGCAGAAAACCATTAATTTAAGCAAGTCCTCTCCAACAAGAAAACCTCAAATGCAAGCTGCGGATGATGGGGTCGAGCTCTGCTACTTGAATGAGAAAACACCAAATATGGCAGACAAGAAAAAGGCAAAAAACTATTAAAAAAGCTTATCTGCAACTAAAGCTTCAATTTTTAGGGTGGCAATGTAGTTTTTGGAGCTTTCCCATCTACTTAGCTCAATAAGCAAGCAAAAACAATAATGAAGAACAGCAAAAAGCAGCAGTTTTGGAGCTTATACCCAGTGAACTAGGATTGGTAGTGTCAGAAGGAAGCAGACGAGCAAGCGAGAGAGAGAGAGAGAGAGAGAGAGAGAGAGAGAGAGTACTTGGACAATGGCAACGTGCAAGAGGGCTCCTTTGAGGCCAACAGCGATGGAGGCAGCAGCCATGACAGCTGGTCCTGTGAGGAATCTCACGGCCATCGCAAAAGTTGCTACAGAATTCCCACATGCTATTATCCTCGGTTGCAATGCCATGAACAGCCCTACAAATTTAAATCAAATTACCAAAAGTAAGATCAGAACTTCATGACACTACACTCACACCTTTCATCATCACCACCTCCACCATCTTATATATATTAAAAAAAAAAAAAAAGATCACACCACCTTTCTATTCGTTACACACCCACTTTTAGTATTTGTGCATACATCATGCAACATCAAGGTGTGTATAAGCCTAGTCCCATAGTCAATCTTGATTTGAATGTTGTTTGTTCTTGATTGATCAAGAAAAAAACCATCCTTATAGCCCATTCGAGCCTCAATCCTAATTGAGCGGTCGGGTATTTTCTTATTCAAATGTACAATTTACGTGAATAAATAATTGAGATGATCATAAATTAAGCGGTTTATCAATTGCAAAATTGACATAGATAGCCGAACATGTCAAATTGGAGTTAAGTCTACCTCGTCAACTCGAGTTCAAGAATTGTATTAGATTCACTTGATTTGAGAAGGATTGTCCACCTAAGCAAGATCTAAACATGGCTAAAGTTAATTACGATGCGTTTTGTGCTGAGTGTGTGTTTAGTGACTAAAAATACCAGCAGCATTTGGTCAATGATCTCAGTGCACGCGCTTGTTTTTACTTTATTCAAATAATTTAATAGTGAGGTAATGCTAACAAAGTGAAATAAAAAGAAAGAAGAGAAAAGAAAGCTGTTAAGAGAGAATTTATGTGGCAAGTACAAGTACTAAGTGCGGTGTGAGATATATATATATACTGACCGAGACTGAACATGGCCATGCCAAGTCCTGCATCTGACAGTATTGAGATGGACTTTGCTATAATTGCAGGCATCACCAGATTCCACCTGAAAGTAAATGAAACCCCATTTAATGCAGGTCTTAGAATTTAGAACCTCAAAAAAAAAAAAAAAAAGAACGGCAAGCAACAAAATACCCCGAAAGGAAACAGAAAAAGAAATGTGTTACGAAGTGAAGAAGAGAGAAAATGAAATGACCTGAATGAGACCAAGGACCAGGTGAGGCCAATCAAGCTTGAGTATGTGTTGGGGTTCCTAATGAGCTTCCTCCACACCATGATCAGGATGAGCCTGGTCATTACACTGCTTGGAGGCATTGCCTTGGGCTTCCCGTCATCTACCTTCTCAGCCTCCTGGGTCATGTTCTCTCTGTTGCCGAAGCTGAACTCGTTCCTCTCCATGTAGTCTTCTTGATTCTCTCTCTGATTCTCCGCTGCATAATTCACAAAGACACAGGAACTGTTTGTCAAGATGCACCGAAGAAAGAAAAAAAGTTTCTAAACTTAGGTAATGAAGTTTTCGCTTAATGAAGCTTTCGCTTACCTTTACCAGGAGAAACAGCCAGCCTCACGTCCTTTGATTCATTAGCTGCAAACTGATCATGGTTGTTATTTCCAAACACGTCAGAAACTGGGGAAGCACTCGAGCTCCAGACAAACATGTGCAAATCCTTCCCACCATCTTCACCCTTTTGAGCCTGGCCATTAGGCTTCTTCACATTATTAGCGCCGCCGCTTTTAGGCGAGAACATTCCCGGGTTTGGGGCTGGGTAGTGAGCACCGCCACCCTGGCCATGATAGTGGAACCTCGGTTTGTTCCCACCCTCTTCCTCGTAATTTGATGGCCTTGGCGTGGGACCACGCGATGCCGAGAGCCCGTAAACGTCGGCCGAGCCAAAGTTGGAGCTCCGTTGGCCGGCCATCATGGAATAGAAGTCAGTGTGGTTGAAGCTGGACCCTCTTGGGGTGGGGTTCCTCGAGGACTGGAGCGAGTAAATCTCTGCATTGGTCAGGTTCGATGGCCTAGGGGTGGTCGAGGACAGGCCTTGTGACCTCCTGGAGAAGACGTCTGACCTTGAAGCATTGGACCTCCTCACTGTCACATGGAGCTTCCCGTCTTCCTTGACCTCAGCCTCCGTCTCCAAGGGCTGTCTTCCATCCAACGACATGATATCGGAGTCGACATGGATCGATACTATCGACCCTGCCGTGTCCGGGAACTGCTCGGAGATGAGCATCCTTGCACCTCGGTACTCGAACATGAAGAGCATCAAAGTGTACCAGATGATGCACTGAAGCACCACAATCTGGACCATGAGGCTCCCCGAGAAGTCCCCATACATGCCCTCGAGCAAAGGAATGCCCATAACCAGCGTGTTAGGCAGAGTCGACAGAGAGAACAGCGTGATAGTCCACTCCAACGAGCCTCTCTTGCTCACCTTAGCCCACACGAAGAGGACCACCAAGACGATGACTTTCTGCAGCGTGTCAGCTGCTATGAACTTGAAGTTCATGGTGTAAGGGTCGTTGGTGGAGATGAAGTGGAAGGAGAGGAGAGGGACAGCGAACAAGGCCACGAACCGGTTGATCCCGGAGCACTGGTCCGGCGTGAAGATCTTCCACCACTTGACCGAGCCATAGGCCAGGATCATGGCCACGTAGAGTGGAACCATGGCGGTCATCACGTGGTAAAAGTCGGTTGGCGTGATCATCTCTGCTGCTCCTCAGTTAGCACCCTGAGATTGACTGAGAGATCGATGGAGGGGTCTGCAAAATGGGTTTGGAGAAGAAGAGCTGAAGAGCTGAAGAGGGAGGAGGAGGAGGAGGAGGAGACGCTGGTGGTGGTGGTGGTGGTAGTGATGATGAGGAGTGACTTGAAAAGTGGGAGAGAGCATGTGTTTTGGTTCTTGAGCTTTGGGAGTAATAAGGCAGAGAATAGTGCAGAGTCTCTCTCCCTTTTTATTTCTTTTTTCTTTACCCTATTTTTTTTTTTTTTGGGTTGCACTATACTATAAAGCTTTGAGAGTTGCAAAGCAAAGCTTGCACTTGCAGACCGCAAAGCTTGCACTTGCAGACCCCAAAGCATGGCTTCAGAGTTTGCTTATTTATTTATTTTTTCCGTTTCTGTTTTTTATTTTCCTATTTGTTTTGAGCTTTGTTTGGATTCGAGGTAAAAAGGGGATTTCTATTTAAATAATGCTAGGAATATGAGATTGATTTACGAATTTAATTTGCACCAAGTAACCTGATAAGTTTTAATAGGGTGTTAAATTAATTCATCATTCTATATGTCCACTTACAATGGACACGCAATTTGATATATCAACTTCGTAGATCAATTTTAAAATAAATGCTAGCATAGCCAAAGTGAACCAGCTTTGCTGGTAAGGTTCGAACGGGCAACCCTTTTTTGTGAGTGATCTGTAAATTCACTATAAGACCATTTAGGCATGCGTAACAAAAACAAATAGCTAGCATCAAGCTTTGTATAACTTTTTTTAAAAAATGTTTCCATTTTTTTTTGCTGTCAATGGACCAATTGGCAGCAAAAGGTTGAGAGAGAAAAGATTTGATTGAGAAGAGAATATTGCGGATGGATTTACTCACCATGCATAAAGTACAAAAGGGACCATTTCCTTTTCTGATCTACGGTTTTTTCTAAACGGTGAATGGTTCAGTTCATTACTTTTTCTCTTGCCAGTCGAAACCGTCACTCCTTGAGAGGAAATTTGCCCAATTTTTAAAGTCTAATTTTTTTTTAATTAGCCTGTGGAAGAATCAGTTGAAGAGGTGAAAATAGTCAGGCAACGCATTTAATAGCTCTGGTAAATTTGTCGTGACAATCTGTCAAATAATCATATAAATTGGACATAGATGCAGACATGGTATGTATGGCCAAACAATAAGTTATGCCTTTTCTATAGAAATACATCCATCTCTCTCCAATATCCTTTCTCATGAGTACTGTAATTTCATCTGAGACTTCCTCGCCTATTCATGGTGCTTTTGGAGTGCAACGACACGTTTTGGAATTGGAGCTTGAAAAGTGCAATAAAAGCAACCTTTCAGAGTGAAAAAACTAAAACAAAAGTTGACGCGAAAGCCGAAAGAGTAGGGCAAGTAAATTTATAACCCTAACATAATTAAAAGAAGTGAGAGTATGGAGGTGAAAATTATGCGTTGCCTGGGGATAATCACGGCTACTAAAAAGAACAACCATAGAAATTAAGGTTTACGCTCGAGATTTCGGGCAAACATTTGAAATTGACTGCTTGACATGTCTCGTTGAACTCACGAAATTTCATTTGCTTTTGGACACTTGGTGTATCTTCAATTGTTCGATCTGAGCATGTCTCTCGAAAAAAACAAGATGATTACAAAGTCGGTGGGAATGACGTAAGGGAACCATGAATTGGCGACATTGATCAAGCATTGCTCCATACAACTATGTAAGTCGGAGATTTAGAGCCATTGATTGCAATGGCCTAAATGGAAGCGAATGCATACATCACGGTGCATGTAACAATGTCTCCTACACATCATTTTACCTTATATGATCTTATATCTCTATCAGGGTAGGCGTATAAAGCATGGTGGACATCGACCAAACGCTGAGGAGGAGCCGTGGGATATGCTTAGCGGCCTTAATAGTGGACTAATTGCCTCAGTAGTGGACTAATTGCCTCAATTAGGGAACACTGCCTAAAAGGCCTATTGGCCCACATTTGATTCAAGCCTAGGCGAATGATGTCAATGGCTGACCTCCATGCCTTCAAGAAAACCCCACCTCCTAGTTCACGGCTTTCAATTCCTCGAACCCAATTCAGATTCTTTAATCAAAATTTCAATTTTTTGAACCCCACCCATCTACAACAATGGCAATACAAAACTGGACATTAGTCCCCAAGCGATTATTTTAGAATTAAACCCTAAAATCTGGTCTTGGGTAATCCTTAGTTTTTCCTTGTGGTGCTTACTAAAGGTTCATTATGTATCATATATATATATATATATATATATATATATATATATATATATATATATATATATATAGTGCAATTTGCACTAAATCTTGAGTTCAGATATAAAGTGGTGGAGGTACGGAGCACTAGCTACGTAGCTCTCTTTTTCCGTGAATAATTGAGCTTGCCCTAGCTTGTTTAGCAACGTAATTAAGGGGTCTTAATCAACACCAGACAGGGCAAATATTCTCAATCGATAATGTTTATTTGTCCCACGAAGAAAGTCTGAATCAACTTGCTTGTTTTTTGGCTAAAGGCCTACTTTCGCTCCGCAGTATATGCTGACTCGTTTCTCTCTTCTCGCGCGCTCACCTGCCATGGCGGGCAAAAGATAATCACCTTTGCCTAACCCTCAAACACACGAGCATCATGAGGTTTGTCAACGAAATTGGGCTAAACAATGATTTGGCTTAATTAAGCTCGGTCTCATCATGATTATCTTCGATAATCAAATATCTTAGGATTGTCTCTTCTGCCCAAAGAATCAAGCGGAGCGAGACCCAGAAGAACTAAAGGTGTTGGAATGATGTTATTTGTGCTGATAATGTCGTTCATCATTAAAGCTCTTCATGAGGATTTACTATTTGTGCACGCGAATTGTTTTTCTTTCGATGCACAGGAACACGACGCACAAGTATTTCACAATACAAAAAAAAGGTGTAAATTCTGATGTTAATAAAGTCCTAAATTCCCATTTTTCGTACTTCGAAAACACCATATATCTTATCCAGATTAAGTGAGAAACTCACCAACCAATTCATCGAAATCAAGCAAAAGCCATCGAGTTTTTCAGATACATAAAATATTTCTCCTTCTCTCAAATTGACCAAACCGAGGGGTGGGGGAGGGGGACGAAACGAAAGTTCCTTCCATCATCCCCTAGGGCGAGCCTCAAGTGTAGGGCACGCACGCTTTCTGAAATATTGAAAAGAAAAAAAAGGAGCTGACATGTCGAGATATGATTGGCTCAAACCTTGGAAGAAGGGGAAACTATACAGCATGTAAGTACATATAATACATATTCCTTGAAGTCATAAAAACCACAAGAAAGCGTGCATTAAAGTTAATGATAATATAGGGTGGCCAGGAATGAAGGCGAAAGGAGACAAAGATTGGCGTGTCAGGTTCATGAACCATCTTGGAATTCGAAACCATAGACACCATAACCTCCCCTCTCTCTCTTCTTGTTTTACTTTGCACAGATTGCGAGAAGGGGTTTTGTGTTCTTCGAAGAGCATGAAGGACCGTGAACTTGGTTTCGGTTTTAATTTTTCCTGGCTCTTTGTTTACCTTATCTCTTTTGCCAAACCCCACCAAACCCCAATCCTTATTTGTGAGTTCCATGGCTTGGGATTTCTATAGAGGTTTCTCTTTGGCACGTTGCTTCGAGGCTCTTCTGTTTATGAAAAGGGGGTGGCACATTCCCCCAATCCATTCTTGATTTTCAAATTGAGATTTGAGCGTTTGGTATATACTCATTCGTTCGTTAGTCCAAACTGAGATATATTCCCATCAAATTAGAGCAAGATCTTTTGGCCAGTTGATGTTCGCACCCTAAATGACCATAACAGCCCCGAAATGCGACATATTATCACAAGTTTCGGGGTAATAATGCACACTAAAGTAGAAAGATATTCATTAAATACAATACGGATCTGAATTTTTTTTATTCTTCACGCCATGTGGGTGCATGATCACAGGTGGATCCATGTATGGAGAGAAAAGATTTATTTTTTTTCAAGGAACCGAGTATTTATCTAATTGAGTGGATGTGTAGTAGGTTGTTATTAAAGATGTGTGAATTGGACGGTTGCTAGATAAAGAAAGAAGATAGTCTTAACATTTTGATGCATGGGTAATTTTGGAAGATGAAAAGTGAGGCAATGAGCGCTCTGGCTCGATAATATAGATATAGCCATTCCGTCCACAAATTAGTTTCGCTACAAGCGGGTACACTAAATCACCACTACTCTACTGCTTCCACTCCCACATTCCAAAAATTGCATGTCTCTCCACCTCTAGTCTTCCATCCATACAACAACAAATGATTGTGTAGATGTTTACTTTACTACTTCCACGGTCCAAAGTACCAAGGGAAAATGACATAAAATGGTTCCTAAACTTTGACTCCATATGCAACATGGTCTCTAAATTTTTAAATAATTTAATATGATCCTTGGACTTTTGGTACATGTTCAATTTAGTTCTTAAATTATATGAAAATGTTCAATATTATCCCTTGAATTAATAGAATGGTAAGATTGAACATTTTCATATAATTCAGAAATTAAATTGAACATGTACCAAAAATTCACGAATCACATTGAATAATAAAAATTCAAGATATTACACATTGGATCAAAGTTTAAAGATAATCCGTGTTATTATCCCAGGTACAGAAGTTGTTCTAGTTGTAAAACTAATTTAAAGAAGGCTATTTCATACAAAAGTACATAAAGATAATTGCGCGCGTACCGCAGGCGCGAAAGCTAAAATAAACAAAGCCTAATGCGATGATACGAGAATTGATGTAACAAACCCCTACTTCGTTAGGGAAAAGGGTCTTTTGTTGTTGTCGAAGCACGAGGCCGATGTGATCGTGGGCCGAGGGCAGCGCTAATATTTTATCCTTCGCACGTGCTGTTGTTTTTTTCATTCGGGCCATGCACAAGTGCTACTGTTGAAAGGTAGACTTTCTTGATAGTAAAAGCTAAGAAGACTTAAGGCATGTGGAGAGTTCTCCCTTTTTTCCTTTGTCCAAAAGCTACGGCGATTTTCAGTGGCTTTTCCACGTAACCAGTTTAGGCTCGTAAGCTTTAAGAGTAAACGGTCACATATGCTGCGGCGACTTTAGAGGATGATTTCGGATGGCAAATCCGATGATCGGGTAGCGACGAGAGCAAAGAATCGAGAGAGTGAGAGATGGAGAGTCCTTGATGAGAGATAGAAGCGAGTAATTGCGAATTTGTGACAGGAGAGAGGGAGAGAGATGAATCATTTGATCGGCACCCGAGATTCAATGTCCAACATGTGATCACAAGACTAGATGGAATGCCGCAAGAACACAGACATTGCTGACAGGGAATCGCATGAAATATCGATCTCCTTGACGTCGGGGCTGGGATTGCGAAAAGGGCTGCAACATTTACTAGCTTAACACCAGTACAAGGAAAGGGGTGCTAACCTGGCCATAAACACAGAAAAGCAGAACCTGATGGCAACTCTTTCTTGTGCGGCGAATGACAGAAAGACGGACGACGGTATATGGCCGGAGAAGCAAAAGTTGTTCAAACTCTCGTTCCTGCTATTATCCAGATACATGTAACAAATTCAAGTACATACAAGGCTGACCTTTTTTGGCCTTTCTATGAGTTCCCACGAAACAATCCATCGTAGAGATCCAATTACAAGAGGACACCAAGCGGTCGAATGCTTGAACCTTACCTCGAAATAGTATGTCCCTCAAAAATCTCTCTATAGACCCTTGGCGCCGGGCAGGTCGATCCACTGCAACTGGATTTCCACCTCTCCGCATTCGACATTTTTCAGTCTGAGGCACATGTCCTGGATGATCCTCCCTTCGCTCCATAGGATGCAGCTCTCCTCAGAGAGGCAGTTCTTCCTACACGGCTGTACCGTGGATATTATGGTGCCGCTCGGGAGACCTTGCAGGTCCATCCTCAGGGCATCTATGAATGCTTTAATGCCAAACTCCGCATCCCCCATTTTGTCGTCCTTGCTGAATGTGTCGTGATCGTAAACTGTCTGAAAAATCAAGCAAAAAATGAGAGATGGATTAGGCCATAACCAATATTGACTCCAATATGTCCTGCGGACCACTTTCGTGCAGCTTAACCTGTTGTTCGACTTTTGTCAACCTTCAAATCGAGGAAAAGAGTAAGGATCTTTAAGAACTGCAATAGGGGTCAGGGAGGTTACAGATTTTTTATAGCTTTGCATGATTATTTGACCACAGGGTATTGTTCTTACGGCATTTCATGCGAACCTGTCTAGTAGCTACTCATCATTACGGCATTTATAAGAAGAGCACAGCAAATGCCAAATACTCAATCATAGAAAAAGAAAGAGGCAAGGATGTATCAACAGTTAAGCTGTCCGATGAGGTTCTTTTAGTGGCATCTACAAGTTTCTTGATGTCGCGTGTTTCAATTTGTTGGAACAAATTGGTTCTAAGTTCTACCTCTTCAGAGCGCCGTGCAGACTAAACTGATCATCTAATGAAGATTAATGTGGATTCTTTCATCATACGTAATCACTCTTGTCAACATTATATAACAAGATGGAGAAGCATGCGTAAGAAAAGATGCAGATGGCCGGGCTTCTGCGCTCGTGCCCCTGGAGTATTCAAATAAGAAAAATTGCAGAAGAGATTGTCCATAGCTGTTTGCAAGTGTCCTTATATCGTGTCAAAAGCCGGACCACATCGAGTCTCATGTGAATAAGAGCAACAAATCCGGAAAGCAAAAGGCAAATTGACTACTCGATCTGTTCCCAGCCACATTTCATTTGTAATTAAAAGTTTAAACAACCACTAGTTCATATCTTTTAAACAATAAATCAACAACATATACAAGTCATCAAAACCGTTGGCATGAGTCTTTCAACTTCAGACCGCACAATTTCATTGGAAATTCTGAGAAAACCGGTCTGGTCTCGTGTAATGTAATTTGGAGCCACTAGCCATGAGTCTTACCAGTTTGACAGGAATATCAGGATCTGAAACAGAGAGAGTAAGATCTTCATTCCACTCTGGATTAATATCCTTCTTGATTACACGAGTTTTTAGTTTCTGCATGGAAACATTTTTCCTCAGACGAATATGTAACGGGCATCGATAACAAAAGAACGAATGCATTCAGACAATATGAAGCATACTACTCAAATCACAAGCCTTCTGCTTCACATTCGGGCCATACATTCCCATACGAATTCTTGTCTTTCTTAACCTATGACACTGAACAAAATTACTTTCTGACGTGTTAATTTACGACAAGTCAACGAGGATACTGCCTCATTCACACGAACATAATTGGCATGCAATGGAATGCAATTCAAAATGCTAAATTAAGAGAAGAGAAGGGAGAAAATTAACGATAACAGCACCTGTTTGCCCATCTTGATGACAATGTAGGGGTCGCTGGTGCGAACATCTCGGACGGCAAGATTAATACCCCGCCGGACGCGGATCCTGAGAAGACCCAGCAAGGTCTCCATGAGAGATGCTCCTGAGGAAGGTGGCGTTGTTGGGAACGACGACATTCTGTCTCTCTCCCCTTCCCTTCCTTACATACTTCCCAAGGATCTCCCTACAAAAGGGCGCTGAACAAGATTGATCTTTTTTTATGTGGGAGTGAAACAGAAATCATCAAGATACATAAGACATGAACGGGAAATGTGAAAACAGACGAAAGCTTGTCTCTGCCTTAATATTCCTTTTATTTTAAAGCAAGGAACTGAATACCTGTAAGGTGCGATCAATGGTGGGCTGTTTCTTGAGGGTTGGTTGGAGAAGACAAACACCACCCACCCTCGTTCTTGAGGTGGATTGAGCAGGCTTAACGATGGGGAGAAATGGCTGCAAGTTTCCTGATAAAGTTTACCAGAGAGAGAGAGAGAGAGAGACTGGCAGAGAGGAGGACCGAAATTCCTGGGAAAGAAGAAGAGGAACAATCGGATGACAGTTATCTTGTGTGTTTTGAGTGGATATAGAGTTTGATTGGAAGTAATGCAGCGCGAAGCGGACGATTGCTATATTTGGTTTTTTGCTAAACAGATTATCAATTCAAATTGTTCACTTTCATCGACTTTATGTGACAGAGATTATTCGACAACAAAGGAATATACAATAAAAGTGAGTAGAGGTGTGCAAAAGAACCATACTGGATTGAGAACCGCTCGAACCGGACTAGAACAATCGGTTCTAGGCGTTTCCCAGGACCATCGGTCCGGTTTCTGGTCGCAATAAATTGGAACTGATGAGTATCGATTTGATTCTCGGTTCCAGGTGTAGAATCAATCACCCAGGCCACTATATACAATTTTTATGTTTCAAAACTCATTAATAATTAGAGCTCTATTTCACGTACCCCCAATTCACGCTCCTCGATCAAACATGTCACTTGCATCGCCATTTCCCGAGGACTAGAGGGAGTTTTTACAGTTTTCTCTCAATTCTTGAAAACTCAAAGAGTAGAATGTTGCTTCCCACTTGCAGCTCCAGAGAGCTACGCGACGACAGCCTCCATTTTCACGTCCTCTCGCACCGTAAATCCCACCCTCATCTGCACACTTCGATTCCCAGCCTCCTAGAATAGTGGACATGGCCGGTTCCATGAGCCTGCCTAAGAACTAAACTGGACTTGCGGTCCGATTTCTAGGTGAGTCCAGGAGCCAACAGGCAATTTCTAGTTCCATAATTGTGGAACCGGTTCTTAGTGTGTGGTTCCCGGCTCCAGGATGGGAACATGCTCCAGGGTGAGAACGACCCATCTTAAAACCGATCACCTCTAGAAATAGGACAATACTTTATCTAATAAGTATATATAGTATTTTTTTTTGAAATATTCAGGCAAACAATTATACTTATGTATCTCTTTCTTTCTTCTTTTTCCTTAATAGATTGAAATATAATAAAATTTATAATTATGTTAATTATTCACTTCCAGCAAAAAAACTGGCAATAGTGCCTGAAATTGATACGAAAACTTGGAGCCGGTGCATCTTTTTGACAAGTTTGCAAACTTGGGGCTAAAACGGACAAAAATGTGCAAATTTAGGGACTTTTGTGAAAAATAAGCTCGAATATAAAATGCCTCTTTCCCGCGCTTTCTGCACCATCCTCCTCCTCGGACGATGAGAACCACCGCATCGTCTCATCGGAGCTCGACGGGAGGCGATCGATGGAGGAGCCATGGGAGGCGCTCGACGTCGACGACTCCGACCTCTCCAGCTTCCGACGCCCTCCCAAGCGCCGCCAAACCCTAATCGATCCCCCGATTTCCTCATCGGTCCTCCGGCCCTGCTGCCACCGCTCCTCCCAACCCCCGTCGCAGCATCCCGGCCCGCAAACCCTAGTTCCCCAGGCCCCTCGATCCCCGGACCCGGCCTCCCTCCCTCCTCTAGAGCCTCCGCCGCGAAGGGAAGGAGCGGAGGGCGAGCGGAGGATACCGGGACCGGCGGGAGCACTTCGGGAGGCGATGCGGCGGCGAGCGAGGAGGCTTGAGGAGGGTTTCCCGAGAGGTGGAGGCGAGGGGGAGGAGGACGCGACTGCGGTTCCTACGCAGGAGTACATAAGGAGGGCTCTGGAGGATGGGGATGAGGACGACGGCGATTTCACGCTCGATCCATGGGTTTGTGCGGTGGAATTCGTGCGGCGACAAGGTATTGAGGTTATGGCGTCGAGTGAACGGGGGGCTTTTTGACTGACCGTTTTAAGATTGACGATTTTTGCGTGTTTGGATTTGTGTTTTCCGGTTGTTGGATGGCGAGTTTGTAATGCTTTGGCTGGTTGATTCTATTGTTAGGGTTGGTGGATGGCGATGGTGTGGCCATTGGGACGCCTTTGTGCTCCATTAAGAGAGGAACTACTGCCCCTGATAAAGTGTCACAGGTCTTTAGATTCTCTATCCAACTTCAATTGCTGAGATGAACGCGGGGATTTTCGTCTAGATAAATGTGGTAATTTACTAATGATAAATGGAGGAGAATGGAGCAAGGAATAGCTATTCGACAATTTACTTGATTTGGCTACTGGCTTGTTTTAGCAAATGGAGTAGAATAATTTGACTATGTCAAAATCGGGGCATAATAGGATACCGGAAACACACCTACCCAATCCTAGTCCCAATGCATAGCGAATCTAAGAACTCGCAAATGGAAAGTACATTCTTTGTAAAATCTAAGAAACATTTTGGAAGTACTATGGAGACTGGTCTTTTGATTTCTGGTGAAAAGTGAAAACAGAAATTTCAAACAGACTGCCGTCATTCCTTTCATATATTGTGGAGAGGAGATTTACAGACAGCTGCGTCAAGTATCATTTGGCTAATTCTTTAACAAGTTGGAATCGTAATTTGTCTGATTGTTGTTTGGATGTGATTAGGTCGTTGCAATTGTCAAATCTTGCACTCCAAATGGCCTTGGTGATATGATGGTGACGCTTAAGGTATACCCAGTGCATACTACTTAAATTGATGTGCTTTTCAGTGTACTCGGGACAGCTTCTAGGCAGAATACAGAACTTATGAACGTGATGTTGAAAATTTCAGGATCCAACAGGAACAGTTGGTGCTACTATTCATCGCAAAGTTCTGAGAGAGAAGGGTTTTGCGAAGGATATATCTGTTGGTGCAGTTTTAATTCTTCAGAAGGTTCTACTGATCTCATCAGCGAAAAATTTATACTGGTGTTACTAATATGTTGTTTGATTTTCTTGATTGCATGACAATCACTCATTACATGCTTTAATATATGCTAGTTAGATGGAGCTTTTTGATTCTCGAGTTTCTTTAATTTTTATGTTTCTGATTCCTTTGCTAAGGAGCTCATCGAGGTGCTTTGTTTCAGGTTGCAGTGTTTTCACCTTCACGCTGCACGTGCTATCTCAACATAACTTCGAATAACATCATAAAGGTATGTTAACTCAGCATGTGTCTGGAATCTATATGGCATAATGAGCATCTTGTTAACATGATTTTCTTTTATGTCATTAGTCACGATATCCCCTGGTTATTGCCACTCTTAGTTCATGTGGTAGATTGTGGACCACTTGGGGAGAGTGCTTGCTGGATCTTGGCTATCTTATTACTGACAACAAACTTTCAATCTGAATTAACAAGTTCCAAAGATCTTGTGAAAATTGATGTGCAATTTTTCAAAAACTTAGACAAAAAAAAATACTGCAGGTCATCGCTAAGGACAGTGGACCTCCATCAAAAGGGAATTGTTCTCCCCCAGCTAAAGAACGTTCTTCTAGTTTGGGTAGGTCTTCAGTCTCATATGCTCAATTGGTAGATACTAAACTTCCTTTTAAGTTCTTGAAGCATTTTAAGACATCTATTGTTTGACTAATGAAGACTTGGGTTGGCAGAGACTTGGGAGAAATCCAGCACGCAAGAGAAAGCATCGTCCCAGTTGAAGGGGAGAATAGAGGGAATCTTGAGTAGTTTAAAGCAAGCTACTAATATGGAAGAGAGAACAGTTGGTTATCCGCAGTATGAACGATGTGGAGGGGTACAAGGGACTGGCTCTTGCAGCGACCAAACTAGCAGAAACCATGACATTTCTTTGGTAAATGAACCGTCACCAGCGGCACATGATGAGATAAGCCAATTTAGGGCAGCTAGGAGTGATGAGACTATGGATTGTTCTACATCAGAAAACACCAAGTGCAACGACAGCAGGTCGGGCATTGCGGAAGTTTCTGATGGTAAAGACAGCGTTAATGTAGATGGAATGAGGAAGCAGAAGCAGAAGCAGCCTTGTTCAAGAACTTCACTCCTGCAGTGGACTGATGAACAACTAGAGGAGCTCATGGACTGCGAGTGAGGACAAACGTACTCAAAGATCCTTTACGCTTGGCTTACAACATGGCAATGGACAAGACGAATTGCTTCTTCGGTGAGTTGAAGATTTTTGTTTGCTCTATTCGTTTTTTCCCCTTACCCTCAATGTGGAGCATCACTTCATTTTTCCTAATCTGGATGAATCCATCCAGACATCACTCACTTTTGTATGGCCGTCCACCTGTTTTCTGGTCATTTAGGGGAAAACACAGTCACTTTTTCACGTCTAAAGATGGAAACGATGCATGTCCTTAAGATGAAAATCTTGTAGTTGTTCACACAAAAGCTTTTCAATTAGATGATTGTCTCTAGGAAGATCGTCAACATCGGAAGGCTGATGGTTCCTTGAGAATGAGAAACTTAATACCGAGACTATAGGAATGTGACGAACGTATCCTCCAGTTTCTTGAGATTCTTAGTTTATCATCAGCCCCACATGGGATAGGTATTCGGCAACTCGGAATTACACACTCGATTGTGCTGATTCATTTCAACTCCCGAATGAACTCATCCGTCTCCCTTGAGCAAATAAGTTCGTGACTGGGGGTTACGAGATTAGACACTTACGGCAGAGTAAAAACTAAATCCACCTTTAAAACAAGTGAAATTTATTCTACATACTAGACAATGCATCAATCAGAAGAAGAAGAAAAGAAGAGAAAAGAAGAAGGGGGAAGACGAGGCTACTTGTGAAGATTTTAAAGAGGGGTGTTTGAACGTGGAGGCATCGGTCAGGATCTTCAATCCTGCGGAGTGCAGCCCGCATGACCATGTTGGTCAAAATACAATGATGAAATTACAGATGAAAGGAGAAGTTTCTTATACAGTGCCGCGGATACGCCAGCACCGAAATATGATAGGGGGGCGGGCGGGTAATTAATTAAGATGCAGTGAAGACGAGACGCGAAGTTAAGTAGCGAAAGGAGAAAAAGCTGTTCAATGATAATTATGAGAAGTAGGCTCGTCAAATGATTGAGTCGGATAAAAAATGGTACGATCCAAATTGATCTATTCAACCCATCGACATGCGATACAAATTTAACGATTCACACTTAACCTAAATTTATTTTGAACAATTTTTCTCTTCAAATTGTTGCTTTTGAGAATGGGCAGCTCCATGGACTGACTGGTCGAGTAAACAAAGAAGCTCGGGGTTTAAGTTATGGATGGGAGCGTGAAGGTGCTGTTGAAAGTCCAAGTCGGACCATTCATAAATCATGAAACCGGTTCGACTCTTGATTAATCGCATCCAAATTCGAGATATTAAGCCTCCCCCATCGTCTGGAAGTCGAAGCTGCACCTGTGCTACTTCAAGTACACGTGGGACCCGCAGAACGTAACGCTGTTTCGGCACTTGAACCTCATGAGACCCATGTGCCGCTAACGTACTTGCTCGGTCCCGCTGCCACAGAAGTGGCCTCGCAATCGTCGGCGGCCAACAGCAAGGGAGCCACGAACGAAGCTATCAAGATCGTGGGCGGCGAGGGAGAAGCTCGTGAGTCACAGAGAGAAGAGAAAAAAAATTACCTCCTTTATTTGGTGTGTTTAACCACTGGAGTTTGCCTAAGTAACCACCCTTTATATTTGAAGAAGGGGAGGTAATAAATTCAAATCCCCACCTTTTGAGAAGAGATTAAGGATAAGGATGTGTAATTTTAAATATGGATTTCGACTCCTACGCCTCGCCTCTTGCAGGGCAAAAGTCTGAAAGTGAACGAAGCCATCAAGATCATGAGCGACGAGAGAAAAGCTCGTGAGTAAGAGAGAGGGGAAAAAAAATTACCTCCTTTATTTGGTGTGTTTGAGAACTCATCAAATAGGTTGAAAATGACTTCATAACATAATGCGTTTATATCCATTTACTACTTTGGCCCTTTTATTTTTAGGAACCAATATGGTTAAGTCCTCAAATTTAAGGTGACCTATTTATACAAACTTGGGTTAACAAATTGGGTCCAAGACCCATTTGACAGGTATAATTGAGAAGTAAGAATTAATGAGTTGAACAAACAAAGATCATGTCTCACAGCTCGAATTACCAACTCGAATGTAGTATATCAACCAAAACAAAATTGGACCATACATACAAATTGGCTCAACAAGGACAAGACCTGCTGACCAAGAATTCAAGAACTTGTATCCTCTTTTGATCTCTTGACTCTACCGTGAGGGTGAAAAAATGGTTCTCTTTCCTACCTAGCGCGCTGAATAGAATGTCGACATTCAAGATTAACCGATGAACCATGCATGCGGGTGGCTGCATCGGCAAATTGGATTCCTTGATGCAAAACAGAACTGGTGCCGGATGCAAGATGAGAACCTCGCACTCAAAAATCCCAGAAGCTCGGCCAGACCAGTTTACAACTACAGAAACAACTTCCTCAATCGCTCAGCAGAAAGTGACGCTCTTTTGTTTGTTGGTTCAAGAACAAGTGCATAGTTGAAGTCTGCAGAAGACAAAGAGGAAGAAACCTTTAGTCATCAGGACAGAGATGCGCTGCAACGTCAAAAACTAGCTAGCAATATGCCCCGTAGTGTACTCTTGTTAATCAAATGGTATTGAGCATTTGATTATAGTGATTCAATATTCAGTTTTTTTATTGATCCTAACAGAGGATTGTCCAAACTTGGCATGAACCAGCAATTGTGTTAAAAAGTGGCTTATTCGATTTCTTTTCTTTTCTTTTCTTTTTGCTGCAAAATTAAGAAATATACTTAGTCAAGTAACAAAATTTACCAGTTCAATCACATGTTATGTTCCTCTAAGATCTACAATCCAACATTCCCATGAAATAAATATTATTTTACACTAAACTTTCGCCTTTTAGATTGACCAAAATTATTTAGATGAACACGTCAGTTTAAATAGCAGCCCATGTTTCCAAGGTTTTTACTCAATCAGCAACGTTACAAATTGAACCTCATAAGATTCAGTTGCTTACCTTCAATTGCTTCCTTGTAGTAGCCAAGCATCTCTCTCGCTGTGCCTCGTCGTAAGTAGGCCTTTATGTTCTGGAGATTTTAGAAATAACCCAAAACTCAGGGACAGTTCTAAGACTCTTCAAGATGCAACCAGTAAAGTAATTGTCCATCTTAGTAAGATCTACACATGCATTCACACACGGGAACG
This sequence comes from Syzygium aromaticum, assembly GCA_024500025.1. Taxonomy (NCBI): domain Eukaryota; kingdom Viridiplantae; phylum Streptophyta; class Magnoliopsida; order Myrtales; family Myrtaceae; genus Syzygium; species Syzygium aromaticum. The sequence goes on from CM044895.1 coordinate 20,588,611, forward strand.
AAAGAAATATAGAAAAGTCTCAGGGACAAGTTAATTTATTCATATCCAAATTTATACAGGAAAAGACTCCAGGATCCCCATCTGCTAAAAACCTAACTACCCGCGAAAATGATATTTTGTGCAAAATAACAATAATAATTTCTACTTTCCATTATATACGTCACCAGAGACTAATATGCAAGTTGGTCCACATTATAACTGCTCATCCTTTATCCTGCTGTGGCTCTTTGGAAAGATCTAGACTCCCAGCACTGGAATAAAGGGAGCATGCTCCACAAGACGACCAATTTAAAGGACAAACTTGCATCAAAACCACCGAGTAGGACCAATTTAAATAACACAATTGGCCTGATTTTGTTTCCTTTCTGATGGATTTTCCCATGCCAGGTAAAAGGAGGGGGACAAAGTTTTCTCTAAGATGCCATTTTAAGAAACTCACTAACCCCTTAGATAAAACACCTGGATCAATAGCACATCAGTGTTCCAACTGATTCATTTCATCTTACATACTCCACAACTACATCGTATGAACACTGCATCTCTCATCATTCTAACAGAAACATGAAAAGCAGGGCCTAAGACGTTACCACTGAGACTGACTGTTCTCAAGAAGAAGGTTACCTTTTTATCAAGACTGATGGCTTTTGTAGAATCTGCCTCTGCTTGAAGAAAACTGAAAATCAGAGAATTAAAAGTATCACTAGAACAGCAGTATCCTAAGAAATGACATATATATTTATATATATATTTATATTTATATATCGAAGCTCTAACATCAACCATGATGGTACCTTCCAAGTTCTAGATATGCTGCTGCCCTGTTACTGTAATATGTAGCATTATTGCCACTTAGCTTGATAGCTTCCGTATAAAAACTAATTGCCTTCTGCCAATGTTTTTCTTTAAAAGCTTGGTTTCCCTAGAGAGGACACAAGAGATGGTCAGATTCAAAATGAGAAACAGGAGGCACAAATGTAGATTCACATCAGAGTAGTCTGTTAGTCATCTTTCTCTATGACAATCATATTAATGCAAGGTTAATATTAAGCAAACATATAAACCAATATGTTTTTTATACATATTACATCGTTGCCCAAAATTTTCAGTACTCAATTGTTCTAACAATCCCAAGAGAGAAAAATTGCACAAGAAAATTCGCTTCACAGTTACTCAAGTACGAAGCCAGAAGTCATATATAAAACCCTTTGGGTTGACATCTTTACTGTTCCTTTTCATTTTCCTTGCCTCTATCCTTAGCAAGAAGAAGCATCGACTCAAGAGTATCTTTCACTCATGATTTGAGATGATCTCACTCTTGCATTTCTCACAATCCATTCAAAGCTTGTAATGAAGGGAAAAAAGAAAACTCGAACTGACCTTCTCTTTTGCAATTTCAGCTGAGTCTTCCTGTGTGACAGCGTTTTTTGTCAGTTTTGACTTGCTGGCTATGTCAGCCTGTTCTTGCAAGGTTGCATACATGGCATTAACTGTGTCCAATAAAAATCGATCCCCCCCATTCCTTGCTATGAGAGACACAGAGACAGGAGACTTGTCATGAAATCCCACGGGTACTGAGACCTGCACAAGAAAAGCAATTGAGAAAAGGTTTAGGCATACTAAAATAGTCTACAATTATAACAAAGCAATCTTTCCAATAGAAGCCAATTTAATATAGAAATAACTGGCCGCATAACATTCTTTAGGGTCAGACATTGTCAGTGAAGTAGTGTGGTCCTTAGCTAAGCCAGAGAGAGAGAGAGAGAGAGAGAGAGAGATAACCTGACAGCAGCCAGACACACTGGCAATACTCAACAAACTAAAAGCGCGGCTCTGGTAGTCTTCTGATTGCAGCTCTTTCGCCCCGAGTTTTGGAGGAGGGTCAGCAATGGTAGGAATAACCAGAATTCCATCATCCTTTACAATAATGAAGAAATAACAAAAGAAAAGAATTAAAGCAAACAAATACTACAAAATTGTTATTGCTAAAAGACGAGCTCATTTATGCTCTGTGAAGTACAATAGCCTAATAAGTTCTTCAATAGCCCAACACAAGATGGATGAAAATTAGGAATCACAAGGTATAAGACAAAGGATCGGTATAAATTCAAGGATGCCCATTTCTTTTAATGGATAACTGGTGCATGTCAAGAAAACAGCTTTCCGTACAGCGCAAGTAAAGCTGCACGCATTATAATTTGACTCTGCACAAACCCCGATGTTTGGAGACTCTTGCATTTGAATGTGCATTTCAATTACTTGAGAATCGGTCCAATGAAATATCTCACACGTCTATGGTGAAAAAAGGGTTCTTCCACCAACTCAAAGAAAAGATAAAATCCTAGGGAATTTTAGATAGCTATCAAGAAGAATTAAATTGTGTCCTATTAACAAGAGGCAGATTAAAAGGTAAAAAGCTCTTCTTTACCAGAGCAAATTTCAACGTTTGATGGCCTAAATATATATCAATTCTTTAACATGCAGACCAATAACAAAAGCAACTTTTGATACTTAAACATGCAGAAATCTAAAGGCGGTATTTTCTAGAATATAAAAAAGTAATGGAATGTAATTTTTACATATGGCAGCATTCAAATATGAAGGCAATCTCTAAACAATTCAGTACTTACTTTGCAACAGGATAAACTTCTCTTACAAATCCTCTTTGCTAAACACTTACACAGAGTTTGGCAGGAGGGACCATGAGGGAAGGAAAAGGATTATAAAAGCACAATCATGTTGGATGGTGGGAAAAAGGAGATAAAAATTCATTCTTATGTACATTTTAACTCCCCTATCATTTACACCAAATAAATCACCATACAAAATGGCCAAGAATTTATATAACAGATAACGAAAGAACTAAACTTATTTATGCTTGTATCTGAATGATAGGCCGACGAACGTGAAGTAAATGGAAGCAACATGCAGCACAAAGACAGTCACTCTATTTAATATGACAGTTCAGAGTCCAAACCGGCAGGCTGAGTCATCTACCAGAAAATAAAAGCAACGACAACTAAGCGACTTCCATGCATTCAATTCTCCATGTTTCAAGCATGTAAGCCCCTCACCTTCAACAGTGAGTTGATAGCTGATCGCAATTCATTCCTAATTAATCTGCAATTATCAACGTCCACCTCTGCTGTCTGTGGCGTGTTATGCAACTGCTTTGAGATGACAGCATCCAGAATAGGATTTGCAGAATGGATCCATTCTTCATGATTAGTAATGAACTCATGCCTGTGTTACACAAGGGGCCTACTAAGTTTAGGTACTTAATTTAATTACATTTCCCACATTTGCATTGCGAGGACAACTTGGTCTCACATTGCGAATCTACAAGGTTCCCACAGATGCCAATAAGCAATTCAACTCAAAAACAACATGAATCCACACCCCTTTGAACCAAACTAACCTTTGAACAAACATCGCAACTTCTGCAAGATCTCTAATAGAAGACCTTTTCAATTCACCATTAGTTTTCTTGGCAGGAAATGCTTTCAAGCTAGGAACTTTAGAATTGACAAAGGACTCCAGATTTTCATGCTTCAAAATTTGCCCTAAAAAATATAAACTTAATTAAAATTCGTGGAAAAAACAAATCAATGAATCAGGAGGAACTTAAACCATTCTTCCGGTGTACTCACTTCCGTACAGCTTCTCCGTTGCTTTAACAACCACCTGAACAACCCTGTCTACAGAAATCTTTAACAACTGAAAACAATCCTCAGCTATTATCATCTGTCTCGGATTACGTTGAATGGCAAATGGAACTTGCAGCAGCACATGGCCAACTCGGCGCAGAATAGAAGGATCCTTCGCAAACCAGCCTGCAATAGCAATTTCACAGTAGTGCCAACAATGAGCCAATGAATTAGGAGAGAGAGAGAGAGAGAGAGAGAGAGAGAGAGAGAGGCAGTTTCATGATCTCATTACTTTTACAACCGAAAATAATTTATACATGAACAATGCTCCGGGGAAAGCAAACCACTCTAATATCCTTCAATTCAGGTGTATGGAAAAGGTAAATGTTATAGTTCAGCTTTCTCGCTGGTCACACATGTCTTTACAATAGAATATAATCAACATATGTTGTCTCACTAACCGACACTCCAGCCTATCTCTTAGGTAGAGCAACTCATTGAAAAGAATAAGACATTCCCACTCCTTGGTTCCCAAGTTCATAGTCATGCATGAGTTCTCTCCATCGAAAAGGTCATATATGCTGGTACCATGGACATCAAATGTAGGTATATACGTAAGCTGCGATTATTAGCACAAGGACACACATACCCACTGTGTCCAAACTTGTCGAGACTGGTAGAACTCCCATGTTCGAAATAGTGCCATGTGATGATCTAAAGCCTATGACACCGCAATATCCTGCTGGCACTCTCACACCGCCTATAGTATCAATACCTGCAGTGACCAACAAGCATTTGATGAAACTTATACAACAAGTTGCATTTTCCAAATATATTTTCAGCAAAACATTATTTACAGCATAAGCATAAGCATGCATGCCTATCTTAAGCAATTCAAACTTGTAACTCCCCAATGGTTTTCGCTAATTGCTCTTACATTCGTTACCCAAACCAATTGCCAGATTAAAAGCGAAATGAGTGAATGGAATCAAGCATAAAAATAGCTAATGCCTCTGCAAAAGACAAACAAATGGAAAGGCGGATGCAAGACATCAATAAGAATCACTATATCCTGACCTAAAGAGAAGTCAACAAGATTTGCAGCAACAGCCACAGCAGCTCCACTGGAGGATCCTCCGGGTACCCGTGCAGTCGCTGCAGGATTTGTGGGTGTACCGTAATGCTTATTTTCTCCACTTATACTGGGAAACATTAGGCAAGAAGCAAAGTAATTAAGTCGGCAATAAAAAAAAAAGAGGCTTTTGCTTGATGACTGGCAGAGAAAACTATATGTATGAGTCCCCTTGACCATGAGGAGATCATATCCAACTCATATTCAACAGGACATATTTAATTGGTCACGGTCGAATGATTGGAAGGGTTCATACCCAAACGCCATTTCGTCAACAACAGTTTTCCCAACACAAGTAGCACCTCCTTCGACAAGCGTGGACACGACTGTCGATGTTCGAGCGGCTGCTTCGTGCGTCTTCTCCCAGTCGGGATGGCAAAACCCCGTTACACATCCCTCAATATCAAAACTGCGGGAATAAAAACAGCCAGAGTCAATCTCGCCGTGTTGCACACAAATATTGGCAGAGAGCAAAAATGGTGAAATGCCAGTAGGCATCACTTTCGATGTTTCCCATCCCTACGGGGAAGAGGAACAGAAAATTCTACTAGACCGAGCAATCAACCGATACTCTTTCCCTCTCTCAAGCGCCCATCAGTACCAGGCAAAACAAGTCCAGTCAGCAACTCTACTCGGAACTCTCGAATGAACGCGAAGATCGCAAATAAAAGACGCGACTTGCTTATCAAACCATCCGGATAAGCTCGCAATTCCGGCTCCGAAAATACGAAGCGTCCGCAATATCGACCCGCGATTCGTCCCGCTGCTGCCGTCAAAAGTCAAAAGTACTCGGCTCGTAGGTTCGCCTCCAGCGAAAAACGCTCACGGGAAACAACACCAGAACGATCGTCGGGCAATCGACCGAAACAGGACTTCCTCCACAGAAGCTCGAAAACGACGACGAGAAAAAAGAAGGAAGGAAGGAGACGGGAGTCGAGAGGGAGAAGAGAGGGGGAGGGGACGGCGGGGAGGGCGGTGGCCATACACGTCGGAGACGGCGAAGGCGAGGCCGGTGAGCGGGTGGGGAGCTTTGGGGGGAGCGGGCTGCGGCGGAGGGAGGAGGTCGAGCCGGCGGACGAAGGCGCCGAAGTCCGCCCGGACGGCGCGCTTCAGCTTCCTCGTCATCAGCACAACCCCGGCGATGCCGAGCCCCAGGAGAACCCACAGGTTGGCCGTCTGAGAAGCCATGTCCGGCGGAGCTAGAGAGAGAGAGAGAGAGAGAGAGAGAGAGAGAGAGAGAGGGGATAAGTTTCTGAGCAGAAGAAGAAATGAAGAAGAAGGGGAAAAAAGAGAGGAAGGAGAGACAGGGAGTATGACAACGTGTTTCGAGCGTGGCAAAGGAAACCTAGGCCGTGCGAGGGGACGGGGACCCGGATTGGACCCGCGGGACTCTCGATTTGGGCACGAGGGGGTGCGCGCGCACGCCCGCATCGATCCCCCCCCCCCATTTCACGGGCTCATCGCTCATTGGTGGGGGAGTCCTCCGAACTCCCCCTCGACTCACCTTCCCTCGGTGCCTCGGTAAATCCCCGCCTCTCGTGAAATCTTCCGTTTCCATAAATCTACCTGTTTGAGACTCTACCGCCGAGGTATTGAAAGGAGCACCGCGTGGGATAAAGGATCTGCTCATCTCGCTTGCGAATCGCTCGAATCGTGTCCCCTTCTCTCTGCTTAACCGAACAGTTTCGTACTTCGTGGGACCGGTTACGTGATGATAACCTCGATTGACATTGAGCATGCTTACGATGTCTTTCGCGCGACGCTTGCAGTTTGGAAAAGAACTTTGCGGTCTTGTAATAACTTCGGAAAACGAGGTGCTGTGCCTAGTTGCCTCGCGGATACAACTCGTAATAGTTTTTTGCAAAAGCCATCTCGCCCGGTTTTAAGATGCAGTTGTTCTAAAACATGTATTGCCAATATATACAAATTATAACATTTGACAACATAGTTACGACGCAATGGCAATCACATCGAATGGGCATCTCCGATGTTATATGATCCCAATTCTCGTCGGTTGCTTGCACCTCGCAAGATTCATGGGTAAAGCTTCTTTCTACATACTCGAATTAAATTTCTAGGTGACACTATTCATAGTTCTTTCTACATCCGAACACTAGGGTGGGCATTTGCTTTATTAAAAATTTCACGATCAAGAAATATGTTTTTCAATATAATCATTTCAAGAAAAATAGTAAATTTTCATTTTTCGCAAATCGATTAATTTTCCGTTATATAAATATCGAAAAGTTGAAAGAAATTCGAAAAAATAGTTTTCTTTTAAATAAGTATATACCCTAAACGTTAGTAATGGAAAACGTGCACTGTATATGGTGATGGTCTTGAAATCATGGCGATTGGATTCACACAGTCTTGAAAATCTCATGCACTTTTGATTACATAAAACATGTTGTTCGAGAAGAGCCTCTTTGGGATACGGTTACACGTGCATCTTCAGTTGGTCCCCCCTTACTGTCCCAACCCACGAAAGCATCGAGCGGATAAAACTCGGTACAATGTAGAACCACAAGTTGTCCTATGCCCTCGTACGCAAGGGGAAGAACTCGCCAATGTCTCTTGTTGCGCTATTCCTAGTTGATTTTATTGGGTAAATTACATATTTCGGTAGTTTCGAGCCATTCTAGCTCATGTAAAAATAGCATGGAGCTCTTTAGTCGTCGAAACCAACTAGACACGACATTCATCGCCACCACTCAATTGGGCCTAGAAAATCCCAGCCCTTATTATACTAGACTTTCAAAAAGTATAATTACATTCGAAAAACTTTCGGAAATTGCGATCAACGGAACAGAAGGGTCCGAGCAATCCTGAAAAAAAACATGCCCACTTTTCGTTTGAGCAATCCTGAAAAATACTTGTATGGACGTAAGTTTATATGGTTCGATTTTGTCGTAGCCATTGATTATCTGAACCTTTCGTGATGAATGCTACTATTAGTTTGGCTCAATGCAAGACTCATTTGCAGTCTAGATTAATTTAATGAACTACTCAGGCTCCGTTTGTTTCGCGAAATGAATCATTCAAAAAAACATTTTCTCCGAAACAATTGCTCACATCGCTTACAAAAATGAAAAGAAATTTTCATCAATTAGTTACTTTAAGCGATACATGTAATTTTTTTTAAGAAAATATTTTTCAAATTATTCATTTTTAGCTAAACAAATGAAGAGTTGAGTTGTCACTATCATTAGGAGTTATTAAATACCACGAAAAACTCCAAAGTGCTACATTAGTGACAAATTTATCCAAAAAAACCTTAAATTAGTATACTAGTTTGGAGTTTTTGGCGGTGATCACAATGTACTAGTTTGGGGCCTAATTAAAAAAAAAACACCAACTTTAGGTCGAGGGACAATTCTGGCCCAAACTTTTTTTGTTCCATAAAAAAACACCAACTTTAGGTCGAGAGATAATTCTGGCCCAAACTTTTTTTGTTCTATAAAAAAGCACCAACTTTAGGTCGAAGGACAATTCTGGTCCAAACTTTTTTTTGTTCCATAAAAAAGCACAAACTTAAGGTTGAGTGATAATTTCGGCCCCAATTTTTTTTGGTCTCATTAAAAATCACCGACTTTCATCATAATCCTAAATCTGATCACCTATTGACTTTCACCCTTGTTTGAGAAAAAAGATTATGGTGATAAGCTTGGCCAATCTTGTCTATGACGGTTGTTGATTAGCAGTGGTCAGTTTCAGATTACGTTTGGCCAGAGAGATTCAATCTAGAGATATTTTTGACTTGTCAGTGAAGTGAATGAAATAAACAGTTTTACCGTTATTCTTCAAATTATGGCTTAAAAATAAGACAATAAATATTGCTTTAAATCCAGTTAGTTAGTCACATGGATTTATTGCTAATATGGAATAATCAAGTTAGATAATCAATGGTTTTAAGTCAATAGGGACCAGATTTAGGATTTAAGGCTTCGTTCGTTTGGTGGAAAATATTGTATTTTTAGAAAATGTTTTCCCTGAAATCATTTTCCTGGAAAATATTTTCCCGGAACATAATTTTCCGGTGTTCGGCAACCAATATGAAAAAGTTTCAGAAAATATTTTTTGCTGGCGGTGGCGGCGACGACCGGCGGCGACTGCAGCGGCGAACAAGCATCAACCGACGAGCGGCAATCGGCGACCAGTGACAGTGGGCGACCGGCGGTGGTGGCGGCGACGGGCGATCAGCCGTTGCGGCGACCCATAAAGGGGGGAAGGAGGAGTTTGGCGAAAAATGATTTCCACTTTTCAGAAACAGAAGTCATTTTCCATAAACTTAAGCTATTTTGTGAATGGGGAAGGAAAATGTTTTCTCATGAAAAATGTTTTCCACCCTCCGAACATCGGAAAACCTAGAAAATATTTTCCGGGAGAATATTTTCCGCCAAACGAACGGAGCCTAAGTCAAAGTTAGTGTTTTTTTATAAGACAAAAAAAAGTTGGGGTCAGAATTATCCATTGACCTAAAGTTTGTGCTTTTTTATGGGACAAAAAAATGTTCATGCCAAAATTGTCCATTGACCTAAAGTTTGTGCTTTTTTATGAGATAAAAAAAAGTTTGGGCCAGAATTGTCCTCAAACATAAAGTTGGTGCTTTTTTTTGGAATTAACCCCTAGTTTAGAGTTTTTGTTGGTATTATCCCTATATTTTATTAGATGATAAAGCAAATTCTCTAAGTTCGTATTTGTTTTTTACCATAGGCTTTTCCATAAAAATAAAAATAAAAGAGGATTAATACTACGAAAAACCCTAAACTGGAACAGTTATGACAATTTTACCCTAAACTATTTTTTTAACCATAAAAAACTATAAACTGATACACTTGTGATAAATTTATCCAAAACTATTTTTTTAATCACAAAAAACCTCGAACTGATATACTTGTAACAATTTTACCCCAACTAATTTTTTAATATTATTTTTATTTTTTTGAATTTTTTTATTATTATTTTTTTCTTTTTGACCAAAAAAAAGAACTCTGGCCGGTTGCCGAACCGACGATTGGCCAGAGGCGGAAGTCGGCGAGGTCGGCCTCATCAGCAACCGCCGGGGCCGACCCCTCGCTAGATCCGGCAAGGCTCGAACTCGCCGGTTGCTAGTGAGGTCAGCCTTGCTAGATTTGGCGATGGCTCGGCTCTGCCGGTCGCTGGCGAGGCTCGACCTCGCCGGCGTTGGGCGAGGCTGACCTTGCCGGCCACCTCGCCCAGTGTCGGCTGGCAAGGCTTGAATTCACCAGCCACCTTGCCTAGCGTCGGCGAGGTCGACCTCGCCAGCGGCCGGCAAAGCCGAGCCCTCGCCAGATTTGGTGAGGCCGACCTCACCAGCGGCCGGCGATTTCAATTCTCGCCAGATCTGGCGAGAGGTTGGCCTTGCCGGCCGCTAACAAGGCCGACCTCGCTAGCGGCTGGCGAGTTCGGCCTTGCCCTGCAACGGCAAGGTCGGCCTCACCCAACGCCAGTGAGGTCAAGTCTCGCCTAGCTCCATCGAGGCCGACCTCGCCGACTTTCGCCTCTAGCCGGTCACCAGTCCGACGACCGGCCAGAGTTTTTTTTTTTTTTTTGGTCTAAAAGAAAAGAAAAGAAAAGAAATTAATAAAAAATTCAAAAATATTAAAATAATATTAAAAAATTAATTTGGGTAAAATTGTCACAAGTATAACAGTTCGGGGTTTTTTGTGGTTAAAAAAATAGTTCGGGATAATTTTATCATAAGTATACTATTTTAAAATTTTTTATGATCAAAAAAATAATTTGAAATAAAATTATCACAACTATACCAATTTAGAATTTTTCGTGATATTAATCCTAAAAAAAAAATCACTCTTTCGTGCCGCCATCGCTGGCTGGCTGAGCTCCGTGCTCGCGCGCGCGCTCCTCGCTCTCGCAACAGCAGCAGAAGAACTGGCGAATTGCTCCAAGATTGCGAATCCTGCAACCTACCAAAACTCAAGAAGACTCCATCGCAGGACGCGGAGCTCTTCTTCACCAATTGCAGCACTGGTACTTCAGTCTCCCTTTCTCTCTCTCTCGCGAGCTATTACTACCTTTAGCTAGGGCAAAAGAAAGCATCTTTCTTGGCTTTACTTCTTCCCTTCAGACCCTTTCCCCAACTTCGTTCATCGCCAATTCGACTTGGCGTGTGATGCTCTCGAAAGGTAATCGCCGGGAGCTCTCGAATTCGATTCCTGGCTATGCTGCGAAGGCTTGTCTCGTCGCGCTTCCCTGTGTTTCGCGAACCCCCCGGTCATCGTTCCGTTCGCTTGCCGCCGCCGACTATGCCCCCGCGATTCCACACCGGCGCGGAAGCGAGCGCCGACGCGGTCGTCGTTGCCGCGCTGTCGAATTCGCTTCGGCGGGGCTGGAGTTGGGATGCCCTGAATCGGAAATTCGAGCATCTCGCGCTGGATGATGCGCTCGTCGAGCGAGTACTGCTGGAATTGAAGGAGCCGGCCGACGCGAGATCCGCCCTGGGGTTTTTCCACTGGTCGGCAAAGGAGAGGAGATTCGAGCACGGGATTCGGTCGTATTGTGTCGCGATCAATATTTTGGTTCGGGGCCACCTGATCGGGGACGCGAAAGCGTTGATGGAATCGGTCGTGAAAAAAAGTTCCGGGGAGTCTTCGAAGCTCTCTGTGGCAGATTCGCTGCTCTATAGCTATAAGATTGCTTTTGGGACCCCTCCGGTGTTTGATTTGCTCGTGCAGGCTTACGCAAAGCTGAGGATGTACGAGATTGGGTTTGATGTCTGCTGCTATTTAGAGGAACATGGGTTCTCTCTAAGCCTTGCGACTTTCAATACTTTGATTAATGTGATCCAGAAATCTGATCAGAATCCTCTTGTTTGGAGGATCTATGAGCATATGATAAAGAGGAGAACTTATCCGAGCAAAGCAACAATTAGAATTATGATTGATTCGTTGTGTAAGGAAGGGAAACTGCAGATGTTTGTGGACATGTTAGACAGGATCCATGGGAAGCGATGTGCTCCTTCAGTTATTGTTAATGCCAGCTTACTTCATAGAATTCTTGAGGAAGGTAGAATTGACGATGCAATGGTATTGCTGAAGAGGATGTTGCAAAAGAACATGGTTTTCGATACTATTGCCTATTCAATGATTATTTACTCCAAGGTGATGATTGGGGATATAGATTCTGCATGGAAAGTTCAGGAAGAAATGCTCAAGAGAGGTTTCAATGAAAACTCGTTTGTGTATACTAAATTTATAGGAGCATATTGCAGGACTGGAAGAGTTGAAGAAGTGAAGAACCTGATGGAAGAAATGGGAAACAAAGGTCTGAAACCATATGCTGAGACTTATGATCTTCTCATTGAGGGGTTGGCTAAGTCCGGGAGAGTTGATGAGAGCTTGAGCTACTGTAAGAAAATGCTGGATGTGGGACTTTCTCCTACCTGTTTGGCTTTCAATGAGATGGTAGCAAAGCTGTGTGAAACGGGAAATGTGAAGCAGGGTAATGAGATGCTTACCCTTCTGTTGGATAATGGGTTCTCACCAGATGAAGCCACGTACTCCCTATTAATTTCTGGCTATGGGAGAGAAGGCCACGGTGATGAAGTTCTCAAGCTCTATTATGAGATGAAGCACAGAGGATTGCCCTGTGGATCAATGGTTTTTTCCTCTTTGATTAGTAGCCTCTGCCGATGTGGAAAGTTAAGCGAAGCTGAGAAGTATCTAAGAAATGTGGATGCTCCTTCACTACCCGAAAATGTGAACCTTTATAAGGCGCTGATTACAAGCTATCTCGAGAGAGGCGACAGAAGAAAGTGTCTCCAAATCTATAGTGAAATGGAATTGAAAGGGTTGAAGCTGTCTCTTTCAGGCATCAGCAATGAACTCGCTCAATTTCGCCCAGTGCCAAAGGAATCTGTTAACACTGGCATCTGTTAACAAATGGAATCTTTTTGAAACTTTCCGCAATGTGCAAATAGAACCACCAGGCATCGTATTTTGGAAGGAACCGTACAGAAACCTGGGTGACTCCAATTTAGTTGCCCCTTCTACTCCATTACTATCCAATGAGAAGCTTTGAGGAATCTATGTATTTCAAGCTACAAATTAAATCCTTGATAATCTTCTACACTGATTTAGCTGGGGCTGAAAGTGGAGTGCCTATGGTCAAACTCCTTTGGATGGTAAGCCAAACTGGACTTGGTTTCATTTATGCTCGTATTAACTTGTGGTCAGGCTACAACCAAATTTGCCTGCAATTGATTGCTTTACTCTAATTAAGTCTGGCTAAGCTGCCTATTATGTAAACATTTCTTGACGATTGCTTTTCCGTAGTCTCATAGTAGGTGTTGCTAGGCGCAGTGAAATTTGCAGAATTTACTCTGGAGCACGCAATAAGCTTAGTCTTGAAATGTCTTGCTACCAATGGTGCCCTTTGAACATGCCCTCACAAGTAATTGGGGAATATGTTCAGTCACTTTTTCAGGTTAAAGAAGTCTTGTATGTTAAAAGGGAGGAATTATTAACTGAAAACAGTTTGATCATCCCCTGCCAAACAATTTCTTCTCTCTGTTTTTTCATGTGGGTGTGGAGTTGACGTAGTTCACAATTTGTGTTGGTCAGGGAAGATTCCTTGGCCCAGAAGAAACTGGTTGTGTGCATTGGAATGTAGGAGTCCTACTCCTAGTAACCGGAGAAAACCTATCCGCTTTGATGGCATGGGGATAAGTTCAGCTGAGTACATGAGCAATTGTTGTGGGAAAGACTTGGGAGAGAGGGGAGCTACGGCCTCTGCTGATAAACTTCGGTTGTCACAAACCAGATAGCTGCTCTGTTTTACGCCTGTTGGAGAAGCAAGGTGGCCCTCGAAGTTACTGTGTCAGATTTCTCTGCTGACTACTGTTCAGACATTGCAAACCTAGGTAGATCGGTCTGTAATTGTGCTGTGATCCTTGCTCAAAGGCGAGGGAGAATGCTTTCGACAATGACAATGCGCTCGTGGGGAAAATTGAATGGATCAGGGGCGAAAGAGTTGGAGAAAGCAGCAGCTCATCAGTTTAAGGACAAGAAAGGCAAGCGCCGCAGTTTCTTTTTTAAGAAAAGAAGAAAGAGAAACCACGGGGCTACAATGAAGTTAACAAGCTTGAGCTTGTCGGTCGACTATTTTTTGAGCCAAACGGCGCTCGCAGAGTTTCCGTCTTGTGAACATCCACGGTGTGAGGCTTTGATATACGAGACATTGCCCATTAATACGATCCTGACTACTAATTTTACGAGCTTAAGGAAACGACTCCTTATTTTATAGGGCATGAGAAGGAAGCCATACAAATTGAAGTTCACGGGCATCATGTGCTTGTGTGCGCATGTTTTGTGTAGGGGTAAGCATGGTTCCAGGTTCTACCCTGTAACCTAAAGACTTGACCGATAGGAATCTATAGGTTTCGGGTTTTATGGCATGCAGGGTAGGTTTCAAGTTTCAAAAATTGAGGAATCTGTTTTGATGAGTAGGTTACAGGTTTTAGATAGGTGGAACCTGAAACCTAATAAGTTTTTTGTGTTTTTTCTTGATATATATCTTCACGTGATCTCGTGATATTTTAAGATATTAGATAATGAGTGTATAATCTGAAATCACTAGTTTGAGTTTTCATTTTATGACTTGTTAATGTTTTATATTTTTTGTATGTCTAAATATAAGTTATAGTCAGTGAATCATAATAATAAGTGATGATAATTAAAGGTGATGATTTATTGCAATTGTTCATTAAAGGTGACGAGAAAGAATCGTCAAAAATCGCGAGATTTTTCCTCAGCAAAAATCCGGGGATTTTGGGCGCGCATTTTCTCAATCTCGGTGACGCGTCACAAGGGGGGCCTCAAGTCGAGCAGAGAGATCTCCGCACGTGCGGTGCACGCGCTCCTTATCGTTCGCCGGTTGCACCGGTCGAGCGCAATCTTCATCTCAGGGAGTGCGGGGGAGACTGACCCTCTCTCTCTCTCTCACTCTCTTCAATTCGGCTTCGCGAGCTTCCCGTTCAAATCGCGTTGCGGCGTCGACAGAGATCTGAAGGCGATGGCTTTCCTTCTTCCTCTGCGCGGAAGCTCGAGCGTCGGAGCTCTGTCCAGAGACGGACCGGTTTCGCCGGTGGATGCCTCGGCTCTTCTTCCGTCGTCGCGTCGTAATTCGAGAGCACCCATTGATTTATTCGGAGGTGGGTGAGTTCAGTCTTAGCGTTCCGCGTATTCTCGAGTTGGTGGTGGGTCACACTCTGTGAAGCTAAGAAGGGTTCATTTTCATTTTGTATGGTTCTTGTTAGCTGTTCGTTTGCCATTTGTGAATATTAGAGATAATTAGGATATTTTCATATATTGGAGATAATGAAATAGTGAATCTTGTTGCGTGACGTTCAGCTTCATCAGCTCTGGGTTGATGGTTAGTTTTATGCGTCTTTGCAATTAGAGGTTCTGATGACTTGGTTTCTGTGGTGGAGTATGTCGTAGTTGCTGTTGAATGCTCATGTTCACAGATATTGTTCCGCGGGCCACATGTTCGTGCTTGGATAGTGTGTATAATGTGTGTTTCTCCGGCGGGTTTCGGGTTATTCGAACGCTGAGATGGAATGAAATTGTTCTTGGGCGTGAGCCTTAAGGAATTCTTCCAAGACTGATGACGGAAGCACTCTTGTCGGCATGGTTATCCTGACTAGAAGTGCTGCCTCAGTACCCTGTGAACATTAGCCTCCTGTAGAGTGCAGATGAGAGGATTTTTCAGTCGGAAAATATTCTTTACTCTACTTTTAGTTGGTTTTCAGTCATTTGCTGGTTTGTTCTTCTTGCTTATCCCTATGTGTTGTAGTTAGTGAGAAACCTTCTGAGTACATTAATACTCTGGGTCTGCCTCCATTACTCACTCTTTCGGCCATTCACGAGATTTAGCTTCTGTAAGCACTCGACCAATCTTGTGTGCTCGAGTATGCTTCCGCCATTAGGCCCACTTTACACCTTTTGTCCTCTCTCATCTTCACTGTACTTACTGAAAGAAACGAAAGAGCAAAAGAAACTGAGGTTCTGATTATACTTCTTCTTTGACAGGAAGGTCTTCTGTCAGAAGCTTTCACGTTGAGAGATGTTCTTTTTCCTCCAGAAGTGGATTGGACAGGATGATGCCTAAGAGGACGAAATTTACAATTCCCAGAAGTGGCGGTTCCTCAAACTCTAGCAGTACCAGTGAGGGTTCCTCTGATCAGGGCAAGGTGTGAATCATGATAAAAGTCTGTTTGTTCTTAGAATATCTCACCATCACTCGGTGGCTGCCAGATTGAATTCCTTGCTGCACTACATTTCCTTTATTGTCAGATGGTAATGGCAGTTGGGTTTCTTTTTTTCCTTTCCCCCAGGTAGTTGGGTAGGGGTTACCTAATGGAACAACTGTCTGGCTTTAGTGATGGGTCATATATAACTCAATCTCACATTACTTAGAAATGCAGGTGATACTATGCACTCACTACAAGCTTCGCAAGGTTGTGTGACATATGCTTTAATTATTCACGACTATCTTTTGAAAATTGTTGGGATAAGGCTTGGTTTGTTGTTATTGTTGTTGTTTTCATCATTATATCTTTTAATGGCCGTGTGTTTCGTTAATCCATGCACAGGCTCCTTTTGGATACAGCAGGAAGGACGTTCTATTGATTGGACTTGGAGTCACGGTTTTTGGCGTTGGCCTAAAAAGTGGATTGGAGGTAGTTTGTGGCTCTCAATTTTGTTTGACCTTTAAACTTTGGCTACTCTTTGGTTGTCCAGCTTTGATGCATATGCACATAGACACCGAGACAAACAGTTTCCCCAATGGATTTTTCGATTTGATTGGAGGTTTTTCTAAGGATGACAGCTTTTCTTTTTTTATTTAAGTATTATTGTTCGAGTCATTGCATGGTCTGGTGTGAGATGAATCTGACTGGTCTTACTGATCGTTCTGCAATAGTATGTATAGCATTTTGTTCTTTCCCCTCAGTTGCTATAGCTTGTTGGTCAGAGAACTGCACTAGGATGGGAAGTCACCATCTAGTGGTTGGTGTATGGTGTCTTATGCAGTTTGCTGGAGTTGATCCTCTACAAGCAGGGAATGTTGTCCAGCTAGTGCTGGTATTGGGATTAACTGTCGGATGGATATCCACTTATATATTCAGGGTTTCAAACAAGGAAATGACCTATGCTCAGCAACTACGTGACTATGAAAACAAGGTCATGGAGGTAAAGCATCTCATGCTATTTTGACTTGACCATTTACTTCTCGTAGAAGCAAATATTTTGGACCAAGGGAACTGTTATGCAATTGATTCTGAATTTGCAAGTACAAGGATGCTACCTAGTGGCATGGGGTTGTCGTATCATATGCGGGAGCTTCCTTGCACTGTATTGATGTTCACTTAACAGTTAATGGGGGGGTCTTGCTTTCCTTTTCTGTGGAATTCTAAAGTCTGACGTTTTCTTCCTCACGGACTTCATCTGTTCAGCCGAGAATTGCATGTTACAAGAGAAACAGTAGCGTTCACTCTCACCTTAAGGCGGAAGAGAATTTGTTCTGCTGTTTTTAGAGTATATGATTCTTGTTTGTGGGGAGATCATTCTTTGAATTGTTCTCTTGTGGCTTCATGGAAACTGTGCTACTCTGGGTGAATTGGAGGAAATTTCGCTTTGGAATTTTCTTGTGTTGACGGAAGTTTTTTTTTCTCTTTTCTTACAGTTTTAAGAGTATAAAATTGACAGTTATATTGTAAACAAAATTTGCAGGATCTCTTTTATAGGAATCAATTGTTGATTATATAGTTCTACGCGAAACCAGTTTATCTCATATGTTGGTGCATTGTGGTAATCTAACTGCAATATGGCCTTTCTGGACGAGTGGATACTTCGCCTGCATATTGAACCTTCTTTTTATTATTCTTCATGCGGTAATAATCTCTCAGGTCTGTCTCCTTCCTTCCTTACGCTCATTCGGGCTTGTTTTGGTTCTACAGAAGCGCATAGAGAGCTTGACAGAAGCTGAGCTTGAAGCTTTGCTGGAACAAGTGGAGGAAGAGAAGAGACGCTTAGCGAGCGGCGAGCAAGTCAACTAAGTACACATGCCATCTGTATGTAGTGTGGGATCAAGTCTGCCCCCTCATGTATTGTGTAGTGAAAGTCACCTAAAGATTGTCGCTTACACATGTTAATTGTCCTAGTGCTTTCTTCACGAAGAAGCCTCCCTTTGGGTCGATAAATCCAACCAAGTATAACCTGCAAATTGCCAGTAACACGAAGATTGAAACAGAAGTAGAGAAACCCCCGCACACTCAAAACCAAAACGGGAAGCAAGATAGAGGGTGCTTTTCTTCTGTAGGGTAGGGCCAAATGTTAACAGAAAACAGCGACAGCTGCAGACCCTGCAAGTGCAACTTTATTGAATGCGCCTCTGCTATTTGGCAGTGTTGAGCCTGGTGATGAAGCTAAAAACAGCCCAGCGTCCAGTCTACATCGCGCGCATAACGACGGAAAACGTCGATATTAAGTTTGAGGGGCGCAAGCAAAGGTCGTTTTCCCATTTTTTGGGTTTGGACCGGAAATGGTGATAGCAATCCAAGAATGGAGCAGTGACGAGTACCCATTGTTGAGGTTCTTTCCTTCTGGTAAAATCCATATGGGAGGGCAGGATCATTGAAGTTTCTTCCCCTAATGCCACCGAAATAGTCAATAATGAGACTTGTTAATAATAGATCCGTCATGGAAAAGGAAGAGAAAATGTCACATTTAAGCAATTGGAAGGCCACATTATGAGGTGAGGTGTATCTCGGACACTGTTTTGCAACTATAGAGCGATCGATTGAAAAGTGACATTTCGAAATTTTTTCAACCAAGTACAGGTCATCTGAACATAAACTAGCGATTCAATTTCTTTCAACACTCGTGAAGTCGATGATAGTTGGAAATTCGTGAACTAGAGTAGACTTTCCATTGGGGAGTAGATGTTAGGATTCCACTGGACTCTCCATCCTACGACCCAATTAGATTGGTGATTCTTGATGAAACTCGAGATTTTAGGAAAGTATCAATTATAAACCCACTTGTCGCTTTTTCAAGCCAAAGTTTAAACATGCAATTTGAGCTCATGCGTTTATGATTCATCTCAGATGATGTGAGGAACTAAAGGATCGTTCATTTTTCTTTAACTTCTAAATTCCGAAAAAAAGAAACGGATATTTTCAATTTGCATATGTAATGTGGATCGATAATGATACTTTTGTACATCGCAAAAATTTGCAAAGGCTTGAAAGCTTTATCTCGGATCTACTAAGAACATTATGAAAAACATTACGAAAAGATTTGGGACATTAATCAATCTAACAGGACACTGTGGAGGATCACGGGGCCAGTTCAGAGGGACGAATGAAAGGGGATGATGATATTACGCGATGAATGAAGTGTAAGATTAAAAGAGAGAGGTTAACGCGAAACGATGTCGGACCAAATGATTGCCGCCGCGTCGCCGAAGCGGGGAACGGCAGGCGGGTGTCACGAGAAACGGGGCGACCTCGCACTTGCGCAAACTCCATTCGACAGAGATTAAAAATCCCAAAAAATCAAAAAAAAAAAAAAGAGAAAAGGAAAGGAAAAAACCAATCATTAGCCCCAATTAACAATCGTCTCCCGCACACGCACCACGTCACACCATCTCTCTCGCTCGCTCCCTCTGCTCCGCCATGGCCGTTTCCTTCATCTCCTTCCCCCCCAAGCCTCCCTTCTCCGTGTCCTCTTTCCCTCAACTCGGCTGAGTCCATTCGACGCTTGACTCGCTCCCTGTTTCCTCCTCTCTCTCTCTCTCTCTCTCTCTCTCTCTCTCTCTCTGTGTTTGCGCTTCCTTCGTTGCAGTTGCAGAGCATCGGAAGAAGCCTGATCGCCCCCCCCTCCGCCGTCAATCTCCGGTGTCCATCGTCCCGTCGACCCTCCGCCGCGTCTCCTCTTCCTCCGGCGCTTCAATTTCCACCCCTCCTCCCCCCTCTTCTCGCCGTCGCGCCCCCGCCCCCGCCCCCGCCCCGCGCCGAAGGTGTTGGCGCCGGACCTGATGCGCCCCCTCCTCCTTCCTCCCTCGAGACCGTGATCGGAGGCGGCGCGAGGCGGCTCGGCTCGGCTCGGCTCGGCTCGGCTCATGAAATGGCGATCGTCACCGGGGATCGCTACCTCGAGAGGCTCGTGAGGTTCGTGGAAGCGCAGGCTGGCCCGCTGATCGACGGAACCCTGGTGCTCAAGCTCAACCCCGTGGGGCTCCACTACGTCCAGTCGAGGCTGGAGTCCCTGCACGAGCTCGAGCGCCTCCTCGCGGGGGCTCCGGTCGACTACCTCCGGGCTTATGTCTCCGACCTCGGGGATCACCGCGCCCTCGAGCAGCTGCGGAGGATTCTGCGCCTCCTCACTTCGTTGAAGGTCGTCTCAGTGCTCCCGCCGCAGTCCCGGGATCCGACGCCGCTCTCGCTGCTCCCGTTCGGGCGGCTGAGGTTCCTCGAGCTGAGAGGTTGTGATTTGTCCACATCGGCCGCGAGAGGGTTGCTCGAGTTGCGGCATACTCTGGAGAAGCTTATTTGCCACAATTCTACCGTGAGTTCTGTTCCGTCTTCTGCTTCTCTCGACCTTTCGGATCAGATCAAGTGCCGTGGTTTTTTCATTTTCCGGTCTATGTCTATAGCTGATTTTGGTTCTGCTCACCGGTTAATTCTGCGCTTTTTTAGATGGGGAAATTGGCTGAATTTTAGTAAGAAGTGGATGAGAAACTATAGTTAATGCCGTATAGATTCATTCCCCCTTTCCTCCCGTTTATTCGTAGAGGCCGTTCTCCTTATATCAATCACGATTGCATTGTTTTTTTTTTTTAAACTTCAGTTCACTCAGGTTTTGGATGTTTAGAACAGCTATGTTCAATGTTGAAGTTTGGGTTTCTTGAGAGAAAAAAGTAATGGAGCGTGTGGTTAAGTAATGTCAATTATAGATTAAGAAAAAGGTCGTTTCCATTTGGGTGTTCTTTTTTTGCCTTTTCCTTTTTGCTTTAAATGCTGTTGACGGGTCATACTAAATGAAAATCAATAGAGATGGCGTCTTCATGCAAATTTGAATGAAGGGAGGTACCGGGTGAACTGGTGTCTTTATGCCAAGTTGAATGAGTAGAGGTGTCCATGGAAATATTGTGAGCCAAATGAGTAGTATTTACTATGATTGCCGTGAATGCATATGGACTGGCTAATGCTGTTAGTAACTTGGGTTTTTCAGAAGGCAGAGAAAGCAAATGCTGATGTTGTTCGGTTAGTTGGAGAAATGGTTGTTTCTATTAAATAAGTTTCTTGGCTCATTGCTGTTAAACTGTGGTTCGAAAAGTTTAAGTGAGGGATTTTTAGGTGTTTTCATTTCATGTTGGACTCTTCTCCTAAGAGAGAATGTAGACGCTCCACCTCCTTCGATCTAAATCTGCCTTTTCATCTCTCTCTCTTTCTCTCTCTCTCTCTCTCTCTCTCTCTCACACACACATAAACACTTGATGACTGCTTTTTGTGTGGAATATTAACCTAATAACACAATTGTGTACATGACTCTTCAACAATGCCAATTTCGCAAACATTCTTGTTAATAATCTATTGTTCTTTTGAAATATAGGATGCTCTACGGCATGTTTTTGCAAGTAGAATTGCTGAGATAAAGGACTCTCCACAGTGGAACTGCTTATCGTTTGTTTCATGTGCTTGCAATGGCTTGGTATTGATGGATGAGTCCTTGCAACTTCTTCCTGCAGTTGAAACCCTTGATCTTAGTAGAAACAAGTTCTCAAAGCTGGGTAATCTCCGGAAATGCATGAAATTGAAGCACCTGGATCTTGGATTCAATAATTTGAGAACAATTTCATCATTTACTGAGGTAGCGAAGGTTATAATTAAATTGAAATACTGGTTTATGATTATCGTTTGCGTTATATCTTTTCGCTTTTGGATACACATATTGATTTGGAAGTTTTTCTGTATTCGCGCGTGGTTTCTTTCTTCTTCTAATAGCTTGAAGATGCTCGTATAGTTTTCTTGTGCTTTCCAATTTGCTATTCTGTATTTAGAGATTATATAGTGGCGAAATTGATTATCTTGGGATGCTTAAGCTTTTCAGTAGGCCTAAGAAGCAGGATGTTTTCTTTGTGGGCACATCTAAGTTATCATGGATCTCTTTGGTCTCTTTCGAGGCCTTTTGACGCTTCTAACATAAAAAATCAGGACCTGGCATTTTCGTTCATTTACTTTTTGGGGTTGGGGGAACCATGATTTTTGTCAGTTGCAGAATGTTCTAAGTGGGACAGCTAAAAGATCGCTGTAGCAAAGCTGATGATAAGCCAATGCCGACTTTATCCGCGCCTTTTTGAATAGCTGAGTTAGATCAAATATATGTGGAGCTTCTATTGTCAACAATATGTGGATTTTAGGGCTGGTGCCTTTTAAGATTTTGGGGAACCTTTAGTATTGACAAAAGAACTGCCCTAATGTCCTTAGCTTCTATTAACAGTGAACGGTGGTATTGGCAGAGATATGCGATGTGCAAGTTTTTGTGCAGATAACATGTATCTTTAAAATTTGTCCCTTTTCCCTTAATGGCTTTGGGTATTTCAAAGCCTTAAATCAATGTTTGACAACCGATGCGGTCAATTGTACCAACGACCTCAGATTCTCCATAGCTAGTGCCTGTGTTGAAAGATTGAATTGGTCTTTCAAAAATCTCATGGCTACCAAAGCAATAGAAGTAACATTTGGTGGGAAACGATTGGTACATGAACTTTATAGTACATATAGTCATTAGTCTGTTGAATCCTTTAAACAAATATGTGGAGTGCATGGCAGAATTTGCTTGGTATGTAAAGGTACGTGGTGGAAGCCTCTTCTCTCGAAGCCAGCAGTCTAATGGAAGCTGATGCCAGGTTGAAAGATAATGCATTGGTGGGAACCACATTCAACATGTCAGCTAGAGATATTGCATACACAGTTCGTACATCAAAATGTCATTGCTTATATGTAAATTTCTTGTCCGCCTCTCCACTACATAAATAATCTGACGCTCGGGAGATGGTTTGGTGTGTTGCCAAAAAATAACTTTTCTCCACTGTGTCTCTACCTCTGTTTTGTGGCTTATTTACTAATTGTGTTTTCTACAATTTTGATTTTTTTTCCATTTAGGAGTTAGCTTTCGACTGATGCATGTATTACATGGATGTCATTGCTTTATGCAGGTCACATCCCATATTGTAAAACTTGTTTTGAGGAACAATGCTATAACTTCATTATATGGGATCGAGAATTTGAAGTCGCTCGAAGGGCTTGATGTTTCCTATAATGTTATTTCCAATTTTTTAGAGCTAGAGGTACTTGCTGCCCTGCCTTCATTGCTAAGTTTGTGGTTGGAAGGAAATCCAATATGTTCTGCCCGATGGTATCGACCACAAGTGTTCAGCCTTTTCACCTATCCAGATAAAGTAAGTCAATCCTTATAAATTCGCCAGAATGTAATTGGTTTAATTATACTAAAGTGTATATCACAGTCCAGCTAAGTTTACCCATTCTTCTAGTTGAAGTTAGATGACAAGGGAATTAGCAAAAGGGAGTATTGGAAGCGGCAAATTCTTGTCGCTGCTCGACAGAAGAGGCCTGCAAGCTTTGGATTTTACTCGCCTGCAAAGGATGATGCGGAGGGAGAGGGTAGCATCAACAGGAAAAAGGTAGGTAATTTATGAAGTTAACTCCAATAACTCTTCGCTCTTATAAGGGAAAAAGAAAACAAATGACCCTTTATTGTGCTTGCGCATTCCCGTGAATCCAAATCCAGGGCCACGAACCTGTGTTAGTTTTTCCGGTGTGCATGGGATGGGCAAGTGTTAGGCTAGTGGGGATTCATAGGATGATTGAAGAGCCTTGGAATACCCTATTGTTAGGAAAAGGATAACGGGAAGAAGCTTGTACCCCTCAATTTGAGTTTTTAGCACAAGTTAGCATTTTTGTTGATTTGATTGTACTGAACCGTAGTGCGGACCTTCCCCACGATAATGTCATGACTTTTTCTTGGTGGTTGGATTTATAATAGTACCTAAAGAAAAGTAAATGAAAATAAATTTATATATGTGGTTTCCTAACCTTAGAGTGTCAATTCACTAGTTCTATTAGATCACCAAATCATTTTCTTGGTTTTGGTTTGGAATGCTTGTGTAGTAGTTGGTTTTTCTACAGGTTTAAAATGCAACATGAGAAATGCTGCTTCTATTTCTGCAGAAGAAGCAACCTCGTATTGCATCTATTGATAGCGAGGAAGAAAGCACCTGCATATGCTCTGACCATGATTCCATCTCATGTGATAATGAGGTATCCAGCAGAGAGGAAAATGTCAGAGTTGATGATGAGGCTGAGATTGTTGATTTGATGAATCGAGCAGAGGTTATGAAGAAAGAGCGTTCTGTTTTTTGGTTACGTGAGTTCAAGGAGTGGATAGACCAGTCTTCTGAGACTTTGTTGGAGAATGGGAAGTTCGATTCTAGAAACAAAAGGTGGCATTTTGGCGAAAACTCGAAATACGCTTCAGATTCTTTTCAAGATTCAGGAGATGGTAGCAGCACAAATATTTTGGACTTGGATAGATCATTGGCTCCTTCACATGGGCATCGATTCCTTGATCAGGTCAATGGAGTGGTAAACACTGGCAGTGTTTCTCTTCTTGACATGGGCAGGACAAATCTTACCCACGAGCATAACTACCATGGGTCTAAGCATACCAAAGGGTCACATCAAAATAAACTCACTGCTAACGGACAGCAAATGGCTGCAAATTCAATCATATCTGTGCCTTCTGGTGATGATGCGATAGAGAAACGTTCTTGGTCCTTTTACCAGGGATCTCCACCTCATTATCGAGAGAACATTCTGCAGTGCCATGACAGCTTGGCAGAAGAAATTCTGCAACTTACAGCTGACTCCTATTCTGTAGCATCTTCGGATAATACTAGTTGCAGTGAAGATGACCTTACTGAATTTGGGACATCAGTGTCAGATGTGGATAAGAGATTAAATGGAGGGACCCAAAGTTGGAAAGTGGATGGACATTTCTTGATCAATAGCTTTGAGGATTCAAAAAATCCATCTCCAGGGACAGGTGAAATTCGCAAAGTTTTTATTGATGTACCTGCTAAACAACCATCTAGGATTCTGGATCTTGATGGGCAATATTATTCTGGTTCTCATTATCATGATGGTGAACTTCTTGAGTCAGTCAAGGCAGGGGTTAAATTGTCTGAGAAGCGCAAAAGCAAAAGGAAGCCTATGAAAAGAATTGTGCCTTTGTCAGAGGAGAGCAGGGGAGCTGACAAGTCAGGAGCACCATCAGCCTCAGGAGGTCCCACAGACACTAGTAGTCTGGAAGACGGACAAACAAAACAAATCTTTAAAGTGGGTGATTTGGAGGAAGTTTATGAGAAGCAGTCATGGGACGCCGTTAGTACCCAAAAGAATGACACAACCACTGCTCGGGAAAAAAGCTCAACAGGAGGGGCTGATGAATTTATTGAGACATACTTTAACATGAATGTCGCAACATCAAGAATTTATGAAACTTGTGAGCAGTACCTTCGTTGTGATTGCGTGCTGGAGCAAGAATCCATTTACAGAGAGAGGTGAGTAACTTTAATTTTTGTCCATAGATCCACATTTCAACTTCTTTTCTTGACTTGTTTAGTAAGCTTTTTGCATTGATTTGATTTTCTTAGTTGCTTTTCTTAGCTTTTTTGGCAGTTCATTCGTTTAATAGCTGCTCTGTCCTATCGGTTTGGTTTGTTCTGAAAATTTGTTCTCTCGACCTATTTGGCAGTAAATCTATTGTATATTTAAGCAGTTTTTTTAATTAGATCTATTAATTTTTGCTTTGAAGTAAGGATCTGGCGAATAATTGGATACTATGATCAAACTGATTGTGATTACATTTAAATGGACTTTATAGTTATTAATATTCCGAGCTCATTCGAGTGTATTCTGAACGTTCTCAGCTCTCTTTAGTCTATCCTGAGGTTTGTTATCTTTACCACCCATTGCGTATGTCTGTGTCTTGATTTTATGTTGTAGACAGTGATATGAAGAAACTTATGTTATAGTTTCTGTGGTTTCATGCTTCCCTTTTTTACCTTTTCTTTTTTCCCTCTAATACAGAGAAGTGGCTCTGTTGCGAAGCAGTGAACATCGCCTCTATGTGCTTCTGATTGCTTTTAGATTCGATGGGTCAGGTGGGGTTTTTCAAGTAACTGTAATAATGTAGTTATATCTCTCGTGATAAACCTTGATTAATCAATTCATCATCTAGTTCTTCCAGGTTATGCTGAAGTTCAGCTTGATGGAACTTGCAGGAACTATTTTGAGTATGCTGGGCTGCCACATGGTTGAAGAAATTAGAGAAGTTTCAATTGGAATGGGCTTCCACGTTGTGAGGTTAGCGAGTTTTGTTACCTAAAAGATTTGCTTTCATCAAACTGATTATTTCTCTGAGCATCTTCTCTGATTCACACAGGGTGTGCATTGATACCGGAGCAAGGTATCTGTTCATCACAAGGAGCATCGATAAATCAAGACTACTACTTGAAACATTGGAAATTATCAATGTGCTTGATACAAAGTGTTCTTTAAAGAGGTACCTAACTGTACCAATGTGCATGTTAATTTGATAGTCATGCCTTTCTTGGTCTAAGTGCGTGGTTGTACATAATTTAGATTCATGCATACTATCCACATTCTTATGCCCATAGTTTATATGGCCTTGCAGCTTCATAGCCTTTACATGTTTTCATATATACTATGTGGTGATGGATTGTGGTATCTTGTAAAATTGAATGACAGTTTGGAGCCAGTGCAATTCGAGTTATTTAGCAAGCAAATAGGTGGAGGCGCAAAAGTGAACATATTCCAGTACTCAATGATTCTTTTCTGTCACGACAAAGTCAAAGGTTTGTTCTTAGTATTGTGGTTGATTTGCGATTCCTTTCTCGATGTTGTGACCTCCTATACACTATGGTCTCTTTTGTTAGGAAAAATAAAACTTTACTCTAGAATAGGAAATAGTGACTTGCAAAAAGACAAAAGGGAATTAAGTCTTGAACATTTATTAATTAGTAGAATCAAGTCATGATTTAGAACTAAGACATGAATATATTATTCATCAAAGGGAAATACGTTTCTTTATCCCAATCGAATTGGATTTGGATTTTGATTCCTTGTAGTCTGAGTGTCTTCTTAGCCCAAAGACATATCTTCTTTTCCTTGATTAAAGTCTGGGTGACTCCACACTTGAAACTACTAGTAGAAAGTTGGACGAGCGAGTGCATTGGGATTCATGGATTATGTTTGCTAATTCATCCTCTGGGTTTCACATGCTTCTGAGAGTGAATCTTTTATACCTTGCACCGAGAAGTTGAAAATAAAACGGGGGTTGTCTTGGTCATAATGCAATGTGATGTAAGCTAGCAGCTTCTGTGTATATGCAGCAACTCTTAGATGTTTTTGTTAGTTTCCGCTGTTTTTACACTTAGTTTACTTGGAACCTGACAGATCAATCATGGGCTTCAAGATCATTATTTGTTACCCGAGGTCAGTTGCTTATATGCATCGAGGATATCAAGCAGTTCGGCACTCTTTCCAGAGATTCGTCCTCAACCCCCTATTTCTCATTAGTGTCAACTTGCAGTATTGCTGATGTGTCCGAGATGGTATTTCTTCTTTCCTGGAAGAAGTCTTTAGCATTCGCAAGCATTTGTCAAGTGATATAGCCATATGTTCCATGATGATTGCCTATTGCTTCAGTCCCTTAAGCGAATCATCCCTTTAATACGATATTTTTGCATTCTCGCTAGTTGTCACTTGCCACATGCATGTGCTTGTTTTGTTCCATGTTCAAAGTCTGGTTGAAACATTGCTTTCAGATCATCGAAAGTGGGGTCAGCTACTGTGTGACCTTAGCTCTTGAGCGTGCTGCACAGGAGTTCCGGCCGTCAATGAAAGCTCACAATAAGATTGCAGCAACTCCTCATGGGAACTTATCTTCAGGCATTCTGTCATGGAAGCTCAAGTGGTCCTCTGAAACGGGTCTGTTTCAGTTTGTGGCGCTGTTGAAGGCACTCCATGCCGGGACAGGCTCTCCTCTATTCATAAGAACTGAATCGTGATTCTTCCTTTTGTTTTGCCTTAATATTCATTTCATTCTTTTGGTTAGGTTCGTTCTTCGTAGTCATGTTGATGTGCTTTTGCTTGATCTTATGTGGTGAGCCATAGTTTGTTTCCTATTATATCATTCTTTGGTTGTATTCTTTTACGAGCAAGCTGTCTCATGTACAAAGTTTGTACAGTTACAGGAAATTATAGTGAAAATGTCAGTCGTTCTCTGCATCGTGTAGTTGGTGTTTTCACGAATTATGACTCTATCGGAGTTAGTCCTCTTTACCTAAAGTCGAGGATAGGCATTTGCGTTGCATTTGTCGTGGCCTTTTTGGCCTTTTGTAATCAAACGTCCTCTTTCTTTCGCTATGCAAGTCTGACAAGCGAGTGTGCTTGGGACAACCATAATTTCTTCCAAATTGGGTTTGAACTCGTACATAGAGAAAGAGCATGGTTTGTTAACCATTCAGCCTTGTGTTAATGAGTAGAAGCTTCCAGCGGCCAGCTCGTTCTTGTTTACAAAGAAAAAGAAAAGGCAAGAGAGGATAGAAGTCGAGTGATGCAGCTCTTCATGGACAGATTCAGTTAGAAACTACCAGAGCTTTGATATGATCAAAGCAAAACCCAGAGTGACAACTCCCGACGCAGCAAGACGAGAAGTCGTCCCGCTCTTCGTGGGGCTCTCAGGAGCTCCAGCTGTCAAAGTAGCGTTGCTTAAGGTAGAGCCTATTTCATACAGCAAAAGTACAAACATTAGGTAATAAAACCATGGGTTCTGCAGTATGCGTTGTGTTTGTGTATAATACTGTTAATAGCGTACTACTATACATTTTTCTTTCCCTTTGATGCTCTTCAAGTTGATTGTAAACGACAATATCTAGAGAGCAACCGGATGCAAAAGTTGATTTTTAATGCTGGCTCTAGAGTTACACAAAGATATATTCAATGAAGCTGCTTCATAGAAGATGGTAGAGCTGACGTGCAATGCAACTGCAGATGAAAGCTCTTGGTCAACAGCAGAAAGTTCCGTGAAAGAAAGTGATGCATATATCAGGGAAAGGGAAAAAGTAGGAACTACCATCGGCAGGAGTAGCTTGCGAATCGGCAGGGGTTGCGAGTGAACTAGCCGGAGAAGCCGCTGCTCCTGCTAATCAGAGGAGCGGAGAAGTAAAGTTTCAGTCACTATGTGGTTTAAATCAAGAAAGATAAGGAGCGAGCAAAATATGTATGAGCTCCGTGTTAAATTCGGAGCGAGAAACGCATGAACTTCAAGACATCATTTGCAGCAAAAGCTTCAGCAGCTAAAAATTCAATGCAGCAACATACAGCCCGTCTCGAAATTACCGTGACAAACAAATAAAGAATGACCAACTTTAGAAACAAAAAGGCAATTCTTAGGAATGAACCTGCGATACAGGAATCCTTGTCCAGGAGAACTCTCAATTTTTTTTTAATTACAATGGTTCGGCAAGGTATCAAGAATCCAAGATTATTGTTAACTACAAAAGGTTGATTGTTAATTACCCTTATTGCAAATCGAAACGTCGGCGTCGGCACCGCAAGTCTTTGCGAGAGCCAGAGCCCCGGCTTGGGTGATGCCCAGGCTTTTCAGCGTATCGGGCTTGTTGAAGACTTGACACAAGCACTGCGAATCGCTGGTCACCAACTCATTCAATGGAACGCAGCATGAATCCGGCGGTGCCGATAACCCTTTGAGATACGCTTGGCATGGGATCAGCTTCTGCACGCACGACGGCGCCAAATCTGCACCGCTCACTCCGCCAAGGAACTGCAAGGAAATTTGAGTGGCCCATGAAGAGAACAAGAGGAGCATTGGGAAGAGAAACTTGGAAGCCATGATCGATTACTGTCAAAGAAGAGGAAAGAGAAGAACACGCAGGAAAATATGTAGGGAACGAATTGTTTTCTTGTTCTCTATAAGGGCTTTATCTTTAATAGGAAAATGGTTATATTGGTTAGTTGCCTCTTCCTATGAATAGGATTCTTGTTCCTCGTGTTGGTGTTGTTCCTAGTATTTCTCTGTCCGGAGACGGTTTCCATCAGCTTCTCAGGTTTTCCTCACTACGTGATTAATAACCCCGTTGTGCATGTGCATGGCCTCTTTTGCCTTTGGAAGCTTCCAGCATTTTTCATTTTATTTTCCGATTATTTCAAGTATTTATTAAGGTTTCACTTTCAAATATAGCTCCTTAATTTTTCTCTGTCGACTTAGATAATTTACCCTCATTGATGGGCAATTTGACAGTGATGATTTAACAGTGACTCAATCTCGCCAAAATCCGCAGCCTCTAGACGAAACTTCCGCCGCACATGCACGGAAATTTTCTCTACCACTTTTGAATCTTGAGTGCTGGGAGTTAAACGCCTAGAAGAATAAGATGAATTGGATTCCTCTCCAAATTATGAATTCTAGAGATGTACAGCAACTCGTTTGGCGATAAGTTACGCCGAGTTTTTCGCAATCTAGGCGAATAGAATGGATTATTCTGCTACTGTGGGATACAAAATATTAAAGCTGCAACAATGAGAAGCTGAATGGCTCCTGATCGACCACTCGTTGGCAAGAACGATGAGCTCCGATCAAAGGCGATTGCTTCAGCTTTCTCCATATCATAGAAAGCAAAATTTCCATCAGAAGTTTCTATTTGGCCGCTGACTGTGGACAAGGAGCAGATGAGTTGAGGATGGAAAAGCTAATTTCGCTAGACGTGCTGGTGCTACAGGCTGGCGATTTCTTGTCCACGGCATAAGGGGATGAGCTTATCACCCTGAATAAAACACAAAGGAAGCATTTACATAAGCAACAATATGAACGTGATGAAGTCATTTGGGTCTAGTTCAAACAATGTGCAGAATTTAGGCATTAGTTTCCTAAAGCACATTCTGAGCTGACCTGTCTTTGGTGTTGTAAAAGCAATTCAAGGAAGTACAGATTCTGTCCATGTCATTTTCAAGGCAAACAGTGCAGTAAGACAAATTGTTATTTGTTGAACCAATTAAACTAGGTCTATTTGCTTCCAGTACCTGATCAGAGGACTACATCAGTGATTTTCATTGTTTCTTTTAAGGCAGAACAGGGGTTAATAAAAGCTAGAAGAGGGATCTTGGGCAATTGATGTGCGGGAACCATCAACTGGCACATCCTATCCAGACATCTCCAACTATGATGGTGAATCGAAAAGAAACCAAGCAATTCAATTATCTGTATTATCTCATCTAACAGAGAAACAAGTATGACTAAATGTAAAGAATGCAGGACTCCTTACTCACCGTTCCTTGCGCTTCTCTAGAAATCGAGCCAAAGACGCCTTACGAGCCTGAGGCAAAGCAACTGCAAAACAATGTTCCATCACATAACAAAAATAGATTACATAGGAAATGAAGAAGCAGTTAGACCACTGCTTTTACCAGTTGACAATAAAGCTGCTGCACCATATCCGATGGGCGTAACAACTTTGGAGGTCTCTGATATGTTAACAGGACAAGCAAAAGATCCTAGTGGTTTCATTGTCATCGTGTCATTGTCACATGTAGATTGAGAGGTCACAGACACGAGGTTCGGAAGTCCCAATAATGCTGAAATATTCTGAGGCTGATTTCCCCTTGAAGAGTCATCTGTACTAATTCTTGATATTGCTCCTTGACCCTGACCCTGACCCCGACCCTGAGTTGTGGTAAGAGTATTACTGTGAGTCAAAGGAGGGCCGTTACCAGCCAATAACATAATAGCCTGAGCCTGGATAGACAACACAATGAACAAAAGCAAAGGTCAATTAATGACACATTTGAAATCTAAGAAGTGACTAAAGCAACGGTAGAAAAGGAAGAAGTACCTTCTCTGGAGATACATCATCATAAACATTCACAGACCCGGCATAAAAGATTGTCATCTGAGCAGGCATCTCAGGGTGTTTTGAAGCTCTCCTGAGAAAGAAAACAAGAGACTCAGCCTATTTTCTCCAACAAAGCACGCCATTACAACAGCAATTCAATGTCCAGATTAAGTTTTCGGCAACTTATGAATATAAGATTTCCCTGAGTTAATAAAAGAATTACCTATAGTCAGTAGAACCGACGGTCGAACTCGTGGATGGAAGCAAAGAAACAGGAGGTAGACCCAGAACTCCGCCTACAGGTTGTGAGTTCACCGGAGAACAAACCATATTCTCCCTAACCGAGGAAAAATTGGACTGAAGAACGGGACTTTTAAAAGGAAGAGAGGCAGTCTTATTTGGTCTATTAGATCCCGAGTATATCTTTACTTCTTGCGGATAATGGACAGAAATCCCATTAAGGTGTTGCTGTGGATAGATTGTCGGAGCACATCTTTCCTGTGCTTTCTTGTCAACGATTATGCTCGTCTGCAATGAAAGAAGCAAATCATCACAAATGACCAATAGAAAGAAAAAAAATATTATACTATCCAATACAGTCTCAAGGTACCGTTAAGATCACCTTTGGGACATGAGTACCTTACCGCTACTGCATGTCTACGATATTGCAATACTAACTAGAATGATTAGTAATTGTGTATTGCAAGCAGAAAGGTAGGTGATTTTCAAAGCAAGCCAGTGATTCATGGCTTGAAAATAACTCTGGGATTTAGAATTTGGAGAGAGAAAGAGAGAGAGGCGGACAAACATACCTGGGGCTCTCTTGATTGCAGTTTCCACTTAGAGTTCGAAACATCTGGGATTTGTGTGTTCATAGATCCAGAAGATGCTTGCGAATCAGGGATAACTTTCTTTGGCCTCTCCTCTTCAAAGGCCTTGAAAGATAGGAGCTGAGAAGAGCCAGAAACCTTGTTTGAGAAAGCCCACTGCATCTGCGAACCTTTAAATGATCACCAAAAATCAGCGAAGACGGAAGAACACTGGCCAATCATTCACAACAAAACTGTTGATATAACCGGTCAAACATGCACACTTCAACTTTTTCTTGCTGTTGCAAGATTCCTTAATATCTCCAGGTTAAGAATCCAAGTAAGGAATAGCAGAATGATGTATGCTTAAAAACAAAAGAAATCAGAGGTGCCTAAAGACATTTGAAAGGAAATATGCCCTTGTTGATAAGGAAAAGGTTTAAAATGGGCACTGTCAAAGTGATTCTATATTACAAATGATAAAGCGAGATGAACATGCAGAATATAATTGTAAAAAAGAGATGACCCGGAAGGAAAGTGATATAAAAATGCGCTATAAAATGCGGTCATGAGCATGGAGCTGATTGCCAAATCTGCAAATAAACAATTCCGATTAACTTGCAATGAGAACGAAAGCAAAAGGAATATTGAGAATGACCTCTTGCGTGGTCCACTAAAAAAAAACCTTTTCTCCGAATATTCATGCTTGAAGCTTGTGGGTTTTTTAATGCATGTTGATGAGCAGGTTCACTGCATGAAGCCTTGGTCTCTACAAGTTTTCTTGTTAATTTAGAACGGGAAGGATTTATCTAATGAATAGAGTTAGGTGGTGACCAGCTAGGCAAAACCACTCAGGATCTCATTTTAAATGCTTATGATAGAAAACGCAATTCTGAAATGCATTGGACAACTGGAATTGCAGCATATATATCATTAAATATGATTGCTTCTTCAGTCACACATTATTATTTTATTAGAGATGCCGGACACCTGTTCAGGTACAAATACTAATCTGCAACTCCCTACATTAAAAAAACACCACATGAGACATAAATGAAACACACCACCAACTCATGCACATGTTGAGAGCACAAATTTTTAACCCCACCTTCCCAAAGCCAAATATCGAAGCAAAGAAGTTTCACATGGAAAATACTTTATAGGTTGGACCACATCACCCAGATACAATAAAGGGCTAGAAAGGAAGGGCTTCTGTAAGCTGTGAATGCAAGGTGTCAAGACAGATGGGAGGACAACTAAAATAAATAGTTTCCACAACCAACCTCGAATGGGAGAACAAACTGACATTCATCTACTTGACTTGGTTGACTGACCCACGGATAAACCTAAATAGCACACGTTTTAGCCTTTATCCAATATTTTCTCACAGAAAAGCATGATAATTGTGGCCAATAATGTCATCTTCCTCATCCTCAACAAATGAGCAGAGCACCACAAAAAGTCCAAACTTTTGCTTCACCTCCAAATCCAATGCTTCTGAGACTGACATCAAGTGCAGCAGATACAAGTGATAATTTCTTTAAACGTGTTCCAAGGTTTACCTACTCCGCGAAAGAATGCTTGCACCTACCATGTGCGATGACCAACGCTTGCGCACTGCGCCTGAACAAACAACCAATACTTACATTTTTTTTAGGCAATTTTTCCCTGAGAAATGTCTCTACGACCACATTTATGACCGAGACAAAAGGTACAATATCTAAAACTAAAAAAATTTCATCTTCAGTATCTTGAGGCGGAAGGTAATGAAAGACACTTCCGTCTGGCGTTGCTCTGCCTTTTATTGTTTCAAATGTGTGTTGCGTTGTAGCTGTAACAACAAACGACATTTGGCAAGCGATATTTCAATTTCTTGCGTTGGTTATCAGAAAGCATTGTGTGTACCTCACGCATTGCAAGAAATGCTGCTATGTGCTGCAAGAAATGCGCACTCCCGATTATTCCTTTTTTTTTTTTGGTAAAGACCGATTATTCCTTAATCTAGACATAAGTCAAAAAGTATTTTAAAATTCTTTCTTTTAAGTAAATTTCATGTTTAAGAGTGTGAAATTGAAAAGAAACTCAACAAAATCTATTGGCAGTTTGGAACACCTCGTCTTACTTCATAAACTTCAGCTTTTGACCAATTCAACCTCCATCTGATTCGCAAAAGATAAACTTAAAAATTCACTTTACAGATTTAAACTCTCCCCCGAGAACTACTCGCAAACACATGGTCAGCAAACAAGGCGCATTCATCTTTGTTTCGCTCAGCGGCGTCTTCGCAGGAGTCAAAACTTCGACAACGTAAAACGAATTTTTTCTATAAGCAAAAGAAAGATCTCGCCGAAATTCATGGAACTCGAAGCGCTCCACGCGTCCCAGCATTACGCTCGTTGACCGCAGTCAGACAACAATCAAAGTCGACGCCAATGAACAATGAACAACACCCATCGAAAGATTCTTTGGAGAGCCCAAAAGAACAAAAAGAGACGAAAGAGATGAAAAGCCGATAAGGAGAAGGGCGAGACGTACTTGGGCCTGCAAGATCGCCACCCTTTTCGTCTTTCGCAGAAACGCGACGATCTTTCGAAACCAGACTCAGGAAGTCCCTCTCCATCTCCGCCGCGCAAGGACAAAAGCTCGCCGAATCAACGCAAGTTCTATTCTTGAACCGCAGCAGAAATCTCCGGAAATGCGACCATAAATCTTGAACAGCGAAGAAGAAAAATCCGATTCTTGCCGCCGCAGCTGTCCGAGGGAAGCAGCGGAATGCGAAGGAAGAACAGAGTGAAGAAGAAGAAGAAGAAAAGAAGAAGAAGAAGAAGAGCAACTTGCTTTTCGGAGTGGTCGTGAGACGTGGACAGTTGGATTTGTGCCAATTTGGTTGGTCGGAGTTTGGTCAACCGGCTGCTCCGGTCGAGGCAACCGGCTGCTCCCGGTTGCAAACCACGTGCGGAAACACGCCGAGAAAGCTCGCGACCAGCTTGGGGTTTCTCTTCGGAGCAAGTATCGGGGGCACTTCAATCATGCGAGCGCGGCGTATCTATCGTTAGATGGGTCCGACGTGGAACTGCCTCGTCGAATATTACACGTGAGTTAGGCTCACATGCACCAGATGTGGCTAAAACTTTTTATTCTCTTTTATTTTATTTAATATTAGCTCTCACACGTGACGAGATATGATAGGATAAGATTTCATCACAAGAAAAGACAGTATCAGGATTGCTTGTATGCAATCCGAGTTCTTCCGATCAATTGAATTAGATAGATCCAATCACATCTAACAATATGGATTTAGAGGATCGGGTGCACGTAATAATAATAATGTCTTGCAAAAGTGGTCCCAAGGATTTAGATGAAAAACTTTTCGGTCAATTTTTTTTATCCTTTTACCTTTTTTAAACTTATTAATTTCTAGGGAACATTTATCGGGGCGTATAATCGGTACAATATCCATTTAAGGACGTCGTGACGATGTGGATTTTCTTTTGAAATAATTAATACCGAATATCAAAATAAAACGATATATTGAAAGGTTTCAATGAAAATTTGAGATTGGTTTGTTGTACTTGTAATTCAACGGCTACCAGCTCTCAAAGAACAACTTCGCAAAACAATAAGATCGCCCAATTTTCCTTAACTAACATGTCAAGCACAGAAAAAGAACCATTGATTAGGTTGTATTTAAAAGTTAGTCCTGTTTTTTTTTAACATAACTAGCTCGCTTTTTATGCAAATTTGAAATGGTCCGCCTCTATTAAGTCGACGCGCATATGATATACGCTACAGCTGCAAATAAGACCCTATCCGAATTTGTCATATAAAAATTGAGATAATCACAGTGTTATGTACAATGGTACCACAACATCTTCCGTATCGACAAAACAAACAGAAAACTACAGGACATCATCTCTCCTACATATTTATGTAAATACATAAATATTCATATATTACGCATTTCGTTACATAGAAATTTCCTAACGCTCTTCCTGTCCATCATCGCTCTAATATACTAATGTTCTTCTCCCTCCAACTAAAAAGTCTATAAGCTAACGTGCATAACCAACATTGCTAGTGTTAAGCCAATCACAGAGAAGTCAACGTTGCCTCCATAACTTGAGAAGCAAGAGTCCTAAATCCATCACTATAATAATAGCCCTCACAAGCCCATGTGAATGTCCTTTCACTTGCACACTTTATGTGGCAATTGCACATGCAAAATCAAGAGGCCATTTAAATAACAGAAACAAAAATGTATGAAATCGCACTTTTTGATTACTTTCGAGGCCATTAAAAAAGATATTCACAATCTAAACCCCCCACCCATAAGATTTCTATTTATAAATAAAATCAATTTTTCTGACCATTCTTTGTGGCATCTTGGGGTTGCCAAACAAATAGAAAACTGGCCGTCCATGTGACAGCTCAACCTCTTGTCTTCCTCCCACCAAATCGAGCAAAGAAAAGGGCAAAAAAAAAAGCAAAGCACAAAAAAAGAAATAACAAATTTATCTCGAAAAAGGCATGGAATTAAATTCTTTTATTTGCCAAAAAGAAAGGGTACAAATCTCATGGCCCAAATGACACACGAACCTAAAAATGTTTTTGTTCTTTTTGATGCGAACAACGTTTGGGTTCCTCCCTCACGTTCTCCCTCTCGCCCCTTTTGAAGATGTCCCCTTCGTGTGGTCCAAAGCTGACAACGTGACAAGATTCAAAGTGCCTTTTGCATTTATGGCGAGTTTTTTTTTTCCAATTAATTTATTGAGCATGTGGGTGGCACAAGAAGGGGAAAAAAAAAAAAAGGGAAAGAGAAAGAAAATGATAAAAGGCTAAATAAACGAGGTCGAAAAAATGAAAAAATAATGGTCCCCGGACCCACTTCTTCTTGCCTAGGGAAAGCCCTCTTGTGAGTAGAGATATCAATGCCCTATTACTGCATATAAAACTGCAGTGTGGAGTTTGAAGGAACAAATGAGACAACAGAAGAAGGGCAGAATCACGGGTCTAGTTCCCTAAAAAAATCCTAAATTTTAGGCTTAATTTGATTTTGTTCCGAACTTTTTTGTTTGTAAAAAAAATCTCAAATTTTAAGTTCGATCCAAATCTACCATAAACTTTTTTTTTGTCTGAAAATCTCAAATCTACTCAGAATTTTTTTTGTCTGAGAGAAAAATCAACAAATTTTACTTAAGTTCCACATCTGCCTCCATTAGACATCCATCCAAAAATTACCATTAGCCGTCTCGAATTTTCATATCCTAAAACGATTTCATTTTGGAAATAATTTTCTATATCACCTTACCGATATAGATTTGTTATCGGTGTGGAAATATCTAGGAGCAAATTTGAGAATAGATCGAAATTAAGTGATTTCTTTTTTGGACAAAACCAAATTCGGGGCAGGTTTGAGACTCAACATAAAGTTTGGGTTTTTTTCTGACACAAAAAAAAGTTCGAGATAAAATTGGAACTAGACCTAGAATTAAAGGTTTTTTAGGAAATTAAACCCAGGAATTGTTGAAAACATGAAAATGCATGGATTGTTGTCAAACGTGAAATGTGATGATTAAACAAATTGATTACATGGTGTTTTGCCGGAATTTACATCAACGACAAAATACCTTTCACCGCTGTCGTTCTTTGGTTTTTATTAAATGAGACAACTTCTGTGACAATTCCGGATAGAAACTATGACGAGTACACAAGAAAATCGGTATTACTTCAATGAAATTTAATCACCCTTAAAGTACACAAGATAAAGATCCAATGCCATAATTTAATCGACGGCAAAACATCCACAAAATATAACAAAGATATACATTGGATTTTAGTTGACGACGAAGTATTTGGAAACTACAACTAATATATACGTTGAAATTTAATATACTACGAGATACTTGGAAATTACGACTATGACTACGAGCTAGGAATTGAAAGACGACAGAATTTGTTTGTTTTTGTGTGGGGGACTCTATAGTACAAAAACTTGTATTTATAGTGTTTGCAACATAATTGCATATAAGCAGTTCTTCAGTAGTTTTAGCCACACCTTCACATCTCTGAGGCTTTCGGTTCCGTATTTTTACATCGCCATGACTTCTTATCTCTAGCTGGTTACTAAATTTAGATAAATAAATAACTTCCCAATCCTATCTACAGTTACAAGAAATTACAATAACACTAACAAAAAGCTTAAATATCCGAATATTTAAGCTACTAGATAGTTACACGTCAATGTCGATATCGATGATTTTATCCCAAATAACTAACATTTACTGTTCATAACTCCCTTAGTTGTTGATACTCTTTAAGTTGTCGACATTTATCTAAGAGAGCGTAAATATTCAAAAATATTGCAAGTCATCAAGTTGTCTATTTTCCTTTTCATTGATGACTTCTACTATTCACCAAACTTTTCTCTCATTGACTAAGTTCATTACTTACTAAAAGTTGATCATTTTTTTGTGTTAACTATTAGCAAAACAGCTTACTACGACTCTAGTAAGACTGAGAACTCTCAAGAAATGACTATGAGAATGATAGTACTCTTGATAGCCGTGGGTTTGATTTTTGATATACGAATATATGTCAAGAGGTCTAATTCAAAAGTTTATATTATTAGTTGAAAAGATCTATTATAGCTTTTCTTTAATTGATGCGCGAGATTTACTTTGATAATAGGAAAAAGTGTGATATAATTAGTTTTACGCTTCAAGCGGACAGATGTTCTTCACTTGCCATTTTCGAGTCAAGGCCATAACAAAGTCACTTTGTCCTTAGCTTGTTTTTCTTGTTTCTCTCACTTTTTGCATATTGCCTTTTGGACCCTTTGATCTGTTGCACTGACTTTTGGGCTTTCGAGGCAGAGATGGGGCCGGGGCCAAGCTCAGGCCTGTGAGCAACATCGATCGAACTTCTCAATCCATCATCCATCACCCCCCAACCACACATGAAGTTTCTCTTTCTTTTCTTTTTTTTTTTTTGGGGGTCATAATGAAGTTTCTCTTTCAACTGCCCATTTTTAAGTAGATTAGATTGATTACTTCTTCTGTGCAAGATCTTTCACGGCTAGTCTTATCCACCTTTGACTTGAGATGAGCGAGAGAGTGAGCAAATATGGCAAAAGTAGATGAACCAGCCAAGTGCTGTGGTGCCCCCCATTGAGGTGCCAAAACTAGGCTTTTGCCATTTGTTTATCTGACACCAAATGAAATACTTTACCAAACGTATCTTTATGGTATATGTTCATTAAATTTACATTATATTTGTGTAGGTAAATGTTATTTGGTAGATGCTGGTTATCTAAATCCCGTTGGTTATTTGGGGCTATATAAAGAAGTTATCATTTGCTAGAGTTTCGAAGAGGTTGTGCACCAACGGGCAATCGAGAAGCATTAGACTGTGCCTGTTCTTCGTTATGATCAGAAATTGAATGAGCCTTTGGCGTATTAAAAAATAAATGCATGACTGATATGGATTTTGAATGAACAGATTTGGATCCCGATTATGGATATTTGTTGCCCCCGATGATGTAGATGAATGGGCGAGTGCTTCAAATGACAATGCATTTCCTGACATGGCACGTTTATGTGATCACATAGCCATGAGTTTAGGAAATAGTTGAGGAGGTTTGTAATTTTAAGGATAACGTATTTCTTTCCTCGAGACATATGTGAGACGTGACCATGTTAATTACAACGAAATTATTCTCTTGTTCATCAAGAAGATCCGCTTTGATGTGATTTTTTTACTTATAAATTTGTTAATACGTGTCTTTTATATTATTCTCAACATGAAAATATAAAAGTTACGGTCATTGTTATTTTTCAATTTAAAAAAAATTAAAATTAAAAAACTTAAATTGGTCACAGTAAAGAACTTTTTAACTATATGTCTATCAAACGGCATTTCTCTTTAAAGTTGCTTCCCAAACATTTTTCAATTACAATTTACAAAATAATTTTTACTTTTTATGAAAATCCTACAAGCTGGCGACCATTGAAATTCCCCAAAGTTTTCTCCAAAAGCCCAGCTAAACACAGCCAACGACTATTACAGTTTTTGCTAGACCCGGCAAGAAAGGCTAATGATTGCGGTGACCCATCATCGGAAACATCGGATCAAGTCTAGTCGGGAGCTAGAAAAATAAATTCTTCGGTTGGCAGAATTTACTTTTGACTTTTAGTATAGGTATTTTGGTATCCCCAAGCTTTTATTTAACATGAAATTGTGGAAATTGTGAATGTGCTGGTGCAATTATATGAAAATCAAAGAAAAAGTAAGAAAAAATTACCAAATATAAGTGTATTTGAATAGTCAGATCTAGTTAGATCTATCACATTTATTAGTGAGACCTATCGTATATAATGATCCCAAATCATTTTATCGCATGTCGCACTCACTGAATAGTGACTAAAGTATGCACAGCGAAGCATGTTTCAATGAAATTTTCATGAGGATTAGGAAGGGAACAGTGTCGAGACAATCATTTGCGGACCAAAAGATGTCTGCTGACTTGACAGCAACAATCCTCAAATTCTAAAAAGCACAAGTTTGTTCCTGAAAAGGAGCTCCTTTTATGCATCACTTTCACGATAAGCTCATCTGCTTTTGTAAAGCCCTCACCAGCTGTACCACCCAAAGCAATCAATTCAAGCCAGCCTGACACAGAAAGAATGTCGTGAAGAACATCCAGCCAGCCAGCTAGCCAGCCCCAACGAGAGAATGTCCTGAAGGGATCTTTGCCGATGATGCGGTGAAATGGATCAATCAGATTTCAATAAAGCCGTGACCATGTCTCTGGAGCTCACTGCAAATATATGTGAAGAAAAAGACGCGAAACCGAGCTCTTATGTTACCATTTCAGAGGCAATTACACAAGCCGAAACCGACTTTAGCTGCAAACAGAGACATGCCTGCAGTCCCTCCACAATCATGGCTTGCCAAAGATTTTTATCCACGTGTTCAATCAAAACCCCGCACTCACCTTCAAGTCAGGTAAGCACGAGACACTTCAGTAGAAGTCGAGCCCATCTCGGTCTTACTTTATCCCGGAAAGAAAATGGGTGTTTGGGGGACCAATTCCACTGATAAAACATCAAGACCACTTGCTGAAGTGACTCTGCTAGTGAAAAATAAAGGTTTGAAAAGGATTTGCATCAGAAGCAAAAGCGGAAGTCATAATTACAAGATCCATGATACATCCCACAAGTGAAGCACCGAAAAAACAGTAGACTATGCCTGAGGTGAATTAGGGGAGACGTAATTTTCCTCCTTAAGAAAATGCGGGCATAAAGATCGACTTCTTCATACAACCTAAGAAGAAACTATTGACATGCTAATCAAGGGGCATTAAGACCATACATTATGATTCGCTGGCAGTGGTGAGACCTGAGCGATTCACGGAGAAGACACGACCTCCACATCATCAACCTGATCAGGCAAGCTACGCCGAGACAACTCGTCGATTCTCCTCCTCACATCCGGCATGGAAGGGCGCTGATCAGGAAACTGAGCCGCACAATCCATAGCCAGCTGCAGGAGCTCGACCATCTCCTCCTCCACACTCTGGTACCTTAGGAGCTCGAGATCGAAAACCTCTGAGCTCCATTCCTCGCGAACCACCGACTGAACCCATCTCGGAAGGTCGATGCCTTCCTCGTTTAAGACAGAATTGGCAGGGGCTTTCCCAGTTAAAAGCTCCAAGAGCAGCACGCCGAAGCTATAGACATCAGCCTTCTGGGATACTCTGCGAGGGTCCGTGACTTCTGGTGCACGATAGCCAGCGACACGGGTGGGAGCCACCGAGGGGCCGACAATGTGAGCCAGGCCAAAATCTGAGAGGCGAGCATTGTAGGATTTGGTTAGGAGAATGTTAGATGATTTAATGTTTCCATGAGATACATAAGGTCCTTGAGAATGAAGGTATTCAATGCCACAGGCAACTCCTAGGGCAATGCTGGAGCGTAATTCCCAATTCAATGGAGTTCTTCCTGCCCCTCTGTTTCCTGCAGCATTTAATTTCAAAAATTCAGTAAAAAATAAAGCAATGCAAAAGATTGAGTAATGGAAGCACAAATTTGTTATTCTTCCTTGTATTACTAGACTTTACCAATCTCCTACTAAGACTCTGGAGAAAATGATTTTTTGGAGAAGGATTAGACTAGAAGTAAATCTTGGGAATCGAATGCTTGGGGTCATCAAAGAGTTTGATCACATGACATTGCTTCCAACCAATTACAAGAAATAAAAGCCACTTAAATTAAACATATAAGGGCATTAGGTTAATACGTGCATCCAGAAGGAACTAATTCAATCTGTGGAACAGTCCAAGTAAACAGCGTGGCAAACTGACAAAAACCTTGTGCCAGTTCTACCTATCCATATTTCTTCAGCATGCTTATGATCCAAATAATAACACCTGAAAACTACCCTGCAATGTTTCTTTTTTTGTGTTGAACAGGGAATGAACCTCAAAAATATCATAAGGATCATCATGACAATAGTGTCGAAAATACTCTAAATTAAAGGGGACATTAAGAAACAGAATTGCTTACCATGTAATAGAGCAGATAGGCTTCCCATGGGCATGTAATCGTAGACCAGAAGCTTCTCATCGTTGCTGTAATAGTAAGCCCGAAGAGGCACTAAATTCTCGTGATCCATCGCTCCCACGGCTTCAATCTTTTCCTTGAATTCGCCCACTGAAATGTTCACATCCTTAAGCCTCTTTACCGCAACCATGTTTCCCATCTCCAGGACCGCCTTGTAAGCCGTCCCAAACATCCCTTTCCCCAAGACTTCTGCCGATGCCCTCAGCAAGTCCTCCAAATCAAAGGTCTTTGCCGTTTTCCCAAAGAAAACAAGTTTCTTTGCCCCGCCACCATTTGCTTCTTTCCTTCCGGTCGGTACAGTCATTGCAGCAGCAGCAGCGGCCGCCACAGAAT
Organism: Syzygium aromaticum; assembly: GCA_024500025.1. Taxonomy (NCBI): domain Eukaryota; kingdom Viridiplantae; phylum Streptophyta; class Magnoliopsida; order Myrtales; family Myrtaceae; genus Syzygium; species Syzygium aromaticum. Next base: position 20,632,211 of record CM044895.1, read on the forward strand.
ATTCGCCATTAAACTCGCCAATATCAGCATCACCATATGCCTTTTCGCCATGAAGCACCATCTCTTGTTGCTTGAGCACTCCCATGTCAATCGACCTTGTCCTCTTGCTACCTCTCTTGCGGCACAAGAATATCACCAATATGACAATGAATATGAAACCAAACACGCAACCGATGGCAATGCCGGCGACAGCAGAGCCAGAAAGCTTCTTCCTTTTGCCTTCTTCACCACTCTCACCCCCGCTAGGTCCAATGCTAGGAAATGTGACATCTTTCGAGCATGAAACAAGTGGTTTTCCACATAATGAATTACCCAGAAAGGAAGCCGAACTAAACTTGTGTAAACCATCAGGAATTGATCCATTAAGCAAATTATTTGAAACATTGAACTGCTGGAGCTTTGGCAGGCTCAGCTTGGCAGGAATCGACCCAGAGAGCAAATTGTTCTCGAGGAACAGAGTCCTGAGCCTAGTCAAGTTACTGAAACCCTGAGAAATTCCCCCAGAGAGATTGTTGGAGGCAAGATTGAGCCTCACGAGCTCGCGTAGACCCAACAGAGACTCGGGGATCGGGCCAGAGAACCGATTACCTTGCAAGTACAGGTTGCGCAAGCTGGTGCAAGAAGCGAGATCTGCAGGGATTTGGCCAGCGAGCGCGTTGAGCCGGAGCGAGAGAGTCCTGAGCCGAGTCAAATTGCCGAGAATGCCGACCGGGATTCGACCAGAGAGCGAAGCTCCGGGAAAGCGAAGAGACGTAACTCGGCCGGACACGCATTGGACGCCTGCCCAAGAACAGGGGCTTTGCTGGCTCGCGTCCCAGAGGAGCGTACGGCCACCGAGCGAGGATCTCAGGGCAAGAAGCGCATTCCTGTCCGAAGCAAGGTCTTGCTCCGTCACGGGGAGCAAGAATGAGGCGATAATGGTGAGCGCAACCAGGAGGGTTCTGTGCACTTGCATGGTTTCAAGAAAATGAACAAGAAGGAGAAGAAGAAGAGACTCTTTCAAGAAATGGAAAGAGATCAAGTTCCTGAGGCTCTTCAGGAAGTGGGAACACTGGGAAGAGAGAGGTCGTGAGGATTAGTGAGCTGCATTTTCCTGCATTCTCTCGACTCTCCGTCCGTGTGTGCTTTTGTGGATTAGAGTGAGAAGTCCGGGCAGTTTTGAAGAAGACAGATAACAACACCATTAAAAGGAAGTTGAAAAGGGGAGAAACCCTAGCTCGACATCGTAACTTCAGCTCCACTGGATAGTCAAAACTCAACTATACACATTATCTCCTTTTCGCCGCTTTTCCATCTTTTTTGCCTCTCCCTCTCCAGCTTCACGTTCATATGCCTTAAATGCTTCGAGGTCTTTTTCTTGGGCTTGGCCGAACAATTAGGTGTTCGTCTCGCGGTCTCTGCTTTGCAGTGTAAACAAGTTTCATTTAGTCTTCCTTTTTGCAGTCGGGTCGAATTTGAATCATCGTACTTATACTATCGTTTCGAATTTATCACTATATATAGAAATCAATATATATATATATACACACACATGCATAAATTAGAGTCCGCCGTGTCAATGAAGATTGTCGATCCGAAACTCAAAACCCATCATAACATCTATCATCGTAAAAGAATATCTATGTTATGAAACTAAGCATGAGATTAACCAATCATAGCGTGAAATTAGGAAAAAACTATATTTAATGCCATAAAGTTCTTGCATAATGCCATAAAGTTCTTGCTCAGCTATCCATTTCATCCTTTTTAAGTAGGGAGAGATAGAAAGAATGATCCTGTATCCTTCCATGAGAAGAGAGAGAGGAAAAGAAGAGTCCCGTGTAAGTAATCGGAGGGTGGAGCAATAACTTAAGACCTTCCTCTCTTTGTGAGAAAAGGTAATTTATAATTTTTGGTGACCGGCGATCCATAACTATTCAATAAAATAAAAATTAGCGCCTCATTTTTTGTGCATATTTCTCATCGTGCATTACGAGGCGCTCAATAATAAAAATTTACTTTAATAAATGATTCGAAAGAATTGCTTAATAAACGACAAGATCCTCAATCGAATGGCATTAAAAATTTACTTTAATAAATTCCTGATCTTGCTCAATTTCGAGGAAGGATTTGTACGACGGCTACTGAGCATCGTCACCACATCTTCCTCAGGAGGTATCTCATTTTAAAACAAAAAATGTGTAAGACAAAAACAAATATAATATCCTTTCTGTTGTTTTCTTCTTGATATCAAACGTGTCGGAGACACCGAATGATAAAGACAAGAGCTTAAATACTAACGTATGTTTTTGTCGAATCTACGTCATTTCTTTTTTCTTTTTGGCATTTCTTATGCAATTACTTCCTAAACCAAAAACTCTAAAGTGAGCATCCCCGGTTACCGTTACGATTACCAAAGAAAAAAGTTTCTGTTTTTCTTTTTAGAGCGAAAAAAACTGTCATGCCCCAAACCCATGAGCACACCAACATCCTTACTTGGCCGTTTAGTTACGACATCCTAAGACACGTCGCCGACTGAACCATTTCATTTTTCAAATAAACGCATGCGGAAGCGTACTAAAAAACCCCAATAACAATCAACAAAGTGGGAAAGCAAGGAAAACACTTTGAAATATGAAACAACAAAGCCATTTTATAAACATTTCGTTAACTCAAGGAAGATTCATAAATACAAACCTTATCATAAGACCACTTTCTAACAGACCACACATACAAAAAGGGATTGAGTGGTCGGGTTAACCTAACTCCTCTAATCAAAATGGGGTAGTAAAAAATGTCGGGCATTCCAAAACCCATTACCAAAGCTGGCTGTATCCGGGAGGAGGCTCCGAGTCAGACTTCATGTCATCTAGATCAGTCTCCGGATCAAAAACAATCCCGTTCGGAAGGTCAAAGTCCATCGGATCCCAAACTTCTTGTCCAACCCACCGTCGGAAGGTCCGCAAAAACCTCTAATCGGACCAAACAGCTCGTCTCCTTCTCTTATGAACCAAGCAAGAAATTCGTGCGGATTCCATATAGCTAACCCCTCATCAACTCAGACGACTGTCAAATGCTTCTGATAAGCTCTATTCGATCCCATCGGATACTCTACCACTATCGTGCCCATGTCCACGGGCACCCCAAACCGTGCAGAAGGTTGATTCATAACCGGGGGTTTGAAAACGGTTAACAAACAATAATGAGAATAACTTAACAAGTAAACTCCCTAAATCTCGTTTAGGAGAATATTTTGCCTCCGGATCGTCCTAAAAATGCAATTATAGCATCGATAGAAATTCAATAGCAAGTGGTCATCGCTTTGCATTAACTACACACAAGTTCAAGCAACTCAAACTAACATGAACAATTCGTTAAGCAACCACATGCATCCTTACCTCTCCTTGACACATACGCCCCTGCATGATTTAACACAATACATGTCACAGTAATGCAATCATGCATGTTCTGATTATTACGACCTCATAGGCCATAGCACAACCTGCGTAAAATGCATCAGGTTGGCGGTCTTCCCACATGATTGGTCATCGTCCCGCCCCATCGGGCACGGCAATATCCCGCGTTAAACGCATCAAGATGGCATTACATAAGGAGCATCGGTCCGGCCTCTACTGCGACTTGGCATTCGGACACTCTCCAGGCATCTGATAAATCGGTCATCGTCCCGCGTAAAATGCATTGGACAGGTTTAATCCCCGCGTAAAATGCATCGGGGTATTATACGAGCATAACCACCACATAATTCATTATCATCTCCGCATTTAGTCAAATCCAAACATAGTTCGTGCTCACACAACAAAGTACCGCAACTTTCATGCGTAAAAATACAGTAATAAATTCATACGTAATCACATACACACAGTGAACCCATCAAACTTTGCAAGCTTCCATCTTCAAACACCTTTGCCTCATTTAACTCACGAAAATGGACATTTAAACCCGACATCTTGAGGTTTTCACTTATATGTCCATAAAACCCTTGTAAAAATTTGCAAACAAGGTTTATAAATTGAACAATAAATTTCTGTAGTATAACAAGCTCCAAAGCACATAAAGCATGCATAGATCATCCTTAAACACCTGAAGAATTAAACCTTAATATATGATAACCTATCACCATATAAGACAAGTGTGCATGATAAGTTATCACACAATTTAAGATAAGCTATCAACCAAATCATGATAAACTATTAACTAATCCACCTATAATCACCTTAATCAGCTCCTAAACCAAGTCCATTAATAACCCATCATACTAACTAAGGTTTAGAGAGTGACTTGCTCTTAAACCAAGGGAAGCCACCTAACGACGGCCCACAGTGAGGAGTGGCGGACGATGAACAGCCACAACGGTCATGGCTGTAGACGGCGGCAATGAGGGCTGCTTGAGGGTGACGGTGACAGTGGCTGGTGGTGGCCAAAAAGGGAATGAGAGAGTGAAAGAAAGACCGAAGTGACAGAGTAAGGAAGAGAGAGAAAAGTGTCATTGGCAAGACACACCCAAGATGAATGGCCAGGATCACTTATTGCCCAACAAACCAAGATCAATTGCTAGGATTGAATCTTGTAAAACAAGCTTCACAAATATCCAAGAATAAAAATGGAATAAAGATAAGATGATAGGGGCAATTTGGTAAATTCAACCCTTGACACTATTTATGGCACTATTCACGAGCACAATTCACATGGGCTTGGGCTTGGGCTTGGGCTTGGGCCAACAAACTTGGGCTTGGGCTTAAACGGGCCCAATTGGAAGAGAAATGGGCTTGAATTGAAAGGTTTAATGGGCTTATAAATGAGCAAAGCCCATTTTCCTTCTCCTCATGGCCTAATTTCCTCGTGGCTTCTCAATTCCTGTTTAAATTTCACTTTTCCAAGAATTTCAAGCAAATCGATAAACATATGGTTTAATGAGACAACGTTCAATAAATTAGTCTTGAAATCCTTGAAAGTTCGATACCCAAATTTGAATTTTAATTTACGGTCAAAATCGATCAATTGCGACTTTAGTATATCTCAAACTAATTAGTGGCCTTTAGGAGATGCGTGTATTCGACTCGTGGTTGATTCAATATCAACCCATGTTTAAACTTTCTCGAGTCGTGGGTGACCTTGATTGTCATGTAAATGCGAGGGTCAATTGCTAGTTTCGAAATACATGATTATTATGAATCTGTTTAGTATTGTTCGTAATCCATACAATAGTCAAGCAGAATCACACGCAATCTGATTGTATACTATTAGCGAATTATTCTATAACCATTCATTGATTGGTCTATAATGGCTCGAAATTGTCCCTCATCAATCCTTATGGTTGAATTGTCAATCCATGATTGAGTTCTTAGGTCGTGCGTACTTAATTCCTCAATAGTCTTTCCCCATTAGTTAGTCTTCTCATGAGTGATCAATTTAGAACGAAATTTAACTAACAGTGCTTTTACAAAAAAAAAAAAAAAACTTACAGTGCATCGATAAAATAATCATTTCTTATATATCGAAAATGGTTGAATTTCTGGATATCACAACTCTTCCCCTCTTACAGAAATTTTGTTATCGAAATTTGAATTAACAAACGGCTCCTAAAAAAGATAGGGGTACTAATGCCTCATTACTTCTTCACTTTCTTATGTGACTCCTTCTATTCTATGGTGTTGCCGGATCACCTTAACCAAAGGGATTGTCTTGTTTTGCAACACTTGCTCTTCTCGGTCCTCTATCCGCACCGACCTTTCTACCTACTACACTTTGTCGTCCACGTTTATCTCTTCATATTTCAACACGTGAGTCGGATCAGGTTCATACTTTCTTAGTATGGACACGTGGAAGATGTCATGTACTTGAGCCAATTTCGGCGACAAAGCTAGACGATACACCAAGATTCTAATTCGCTCCAAAATCTCAAATAGTCCAACATATCTCAGGCTTAACTTTCCCTTCTTGCCGAACTGCGAAGTTCCTCACATACTTTGAGGAAGATGTGATCATCTACTCAAAATTCTGAAGGTCTTCATTGTTTATCTGCATAACTCTTTTGGTAGCTCTGGGCTGTCTTAAGCCCTTCTCTGATGACCTTAACTGTCTTAACTGATTGCTGCACTAACTTTGGACTAGTAATTCTCCTTTCTTTAACCTCTTCCCAACTTATCGGAGTTCTACATGTTCTACCATACAGTACTTCAAATAGTGTCATTCTAATGCTCTGTTGATAGCTATTGTTGTAGGCGAACTCAACGAGATGTAGTTGTTCCTCCCAACTCTCTTTAAAATCCAAAACGCAAGCTCACAGCATATCCTCGAGAGTTTGAATCGTTCTCTTGGATTGTCCATCCGTCTGCGGATGATATGCTGTGCTATTCTACAGCTTCATTCCCATGACACCTTGAAGACTTTTCCAAAATGTAGCGATAAACTTGGGATCTCACTCTGAAGTAATTGTCACCAGTACTCTATGAAGACGAATTATTTGTCACACGTACAACTCCGCGTATCTGTCCATGGAGAAATCCTTTTGTATGGAGATGAACTGTGTAGACTTAGTCAGTCTATCAACTACCACTCAAATAGAGTCATTACCTCTCTAACTTCTTGATAGACCAATCACGAAATCCATTATGATATGTTCTCATTTTCATTTTGGAATCTCGAGTGGTCATAGCAATCCACCTAACTTGCAATGTTGCACTTTTACTTGTTGGCACGTCAAGTACTTGGCTACATGCTTGGCTACATCAACTTTTGTTTCGTTCCACTAATAATGTTGACGTGGGTTTTGATGCATCTTTGTGTTACCTGGATGGATGCTATAATTGCTACGATGTGTTTCTGATAGAATCTCGTCCTTGAGTTCCACATTGCCAAGTATGCACAGGGCGCGAATGGTAACCATTCTGCTCTAGAAATCAAATTCTTACCAGAAATTGATTTCTGAAATTCTTGCCAGAAATTGATTTCTGAAATTCTTGCCAGAAATTGATTTTTGGAGGAGAAATCTGTTTGGTAAAACACGACTAATTCTGCTTCAGAAATTGATTTCTGAAAGAGAAATTTGTTTGATAAAACATGAGAAAATTTCTATTTCTGAATGAGAAATGCATTTGATAACGGCTCGTCAATTCTATTTCCGCAACAAAGATAGTCCGAACTCAATTGCAAAATATTATTTATCTTAACCTATCTTAACCTACAATGCATGATATTCAAGGCAAAATCTAGTATGTTTTTTTAAATCCTCAAATAGAAAGAACAAAAAATCCAAAATAACATGTCATTACAAGAAGACTTGGTACCAAATCCTCAATTGCACATAATACGAATCCTACAATACAACATTACATTACTTAAGGCAAAAGAAGCAAATAATCCTCGAATAATAAAAATTGAAGTATAATACAATAGTGGAAAACAGTCTGATTTCGGGAAAATAGGAGATTTGTTGAATTTTTATAAAAAAAATTCAAAAAATAAAAAATTTTAAAACTTCATAGAATGACTTAGAATACCCGTGGCGACGCACTTTGAGTGAAATTTAAATTTTTTTAGGTGCAAAAAAAAATCAAAAGATCAAAAATTTCAAATCTTCATAAAATGGCTTAGAATACCTGTAGCTACCTACTTTGAGTGAAATTTAATTTTTTTTAGGTGCCCAAAAAAATTAAAAATAAAAAATAAAAAATTTCACAAAATGGCTTAAAATACTTGTGGCTACCCACTTTAAGTGAAATTTAATTTTTTTTGAGGTGTCCACAAATTTAAATTTTTACTCAGAGTGGGTAGCTATAGGTATTCTAAGCCATTCTGTGAAATTTTGAAATTTTTTATTTTTTGTGGGCACTTCAAAAAATTTAAATTTCACTAAAAGTGAGTAGCCACATGTATTCTAAGCCATTCTGTGAAGTTTTGAAATATTTTTATTTTTTGATTTTTTTTGAGCACCTAGAAAAATTTAAATTTCACTTAAACTTGGTGGCCATAGGTATTCTAAGCCAAAAATACATTTGATAACGGTGTGTCAATTCTATTTCCACAACAAAAATAGTTCGAGGTCAATTGCAAAATATTATTTATCTTAAACCTGCAATGCATGATATTCGAGGCAAAATCTAGTATATTTTTTTAAATCCTCAAATAGAAAGAACATATATTCCAAAATAACATGTCATTACAAGAAGACCTGGTACCAAATCCTCAATTACATATAATATGATTCCTACAATACAACATTATATTACAAAAGGCCAAAAAAGCAAATAATCCTTGAATAATAATAATGAAAGTACAATAGATTAGTGGAAAACCGAATTTCATGGAATTTCCGGCATATGATTATCTCTAGCCATTTTATTGGCAATACGTTTCCTGATAATGTTCATCTCGATTCCCTCTTCAGTCGTTACTACATCGTCTGTACCCTGTTCAATAGGTTCACACACATAATCTAGATCTCCACATATGGACAAATGCTTATCCTTGCTCAATGATGTAGTTATGGATCGCACAACATGCAATTACAATCTATGTTTGTTTTTCAAATTTAAATGGAGGCATCTGTCTCAAAACAAAAAAAAAAACAATTCTTCAAGCCGCAAATGATCTCTCAATGATATTCTTTAATGAAGAATGCTTGTTGAACAATTTCTTTGATGTTGTTGGTCCCCCACTTCGTCGAAATTCTGGTATATGATACCGTTCGCCTTTAAATGGTGTATAAAATCCTGGACTTCAAGCATAACCAGAATCGATGGCGTAGTATTTGCCTGCAACAAAGTATTCATGGATTGATCATGAAATGCAATTCTAGCAAAATCATAAACACAAATACTCATTATATATCAAAATAGCACCGACGGGTGGTCGAGGAAACTGTAGGTGAGGTGTGTCAAGTGCGGCCGACAATACCTGACAATTGTTGGTTGATCCTTCCCAACTAGCATGCACAAAAGTGAATCGCATATCAAAGGAACACACACATAGCACGATCTAAGTGGTTGTGCCTTTTCCACCTCTAAATCGTTGCTGCATATGTTCAGATATAGTAGCATGAATATGGGTGCCATCAATAGCGCCTATGCAACTCTGTCATTTAATTAAATACATACATTACACAAGATTGTGAGCAAAACTAACCAAATGGTGCAAGGAAATGTATGAAAAACGTACCTTGAAGTAACGATTAAACTTTGGCTCAATCTTTCTTCTGGGACAACATCAAACGAAGGAGGTACAATAATCTAATTCGCAAATTCTAAAATAGCTTTCAACATCGCACCAAAGTACTTGCTGACAATCTCTCTTGAACGTTGGAATCTCTCACATAAAGCTCTATTGGAGTTCTTGTGACAAATTATTAATAAAAACATAACAACCTGTTCATCTATCCTAACATATCTACTGTCTGCCAACCAACCTCTTGACTTGAGCAAACCATAAAGGTTAAGAAAAACATGTCTCTCCATTCTAAATGCTTCATATACTCTATCCGAATGTCCACGAAAAAGCTCGCTAACCCATTGGGGTCCTGTCAATATGCTGTCCCTAATAAGTTCTGTCCTGTGCATGGACCTATGCAACCAAGCAGTAGACAATCATACCAACAATATATTCAACTCATCCTCATCAAAGTCTTGTTCACTTGATAGAATTGTTTCACTTGATACTACTTGATCATTAGATCAATTACTTCGACCTCCTTCCATATTACCTAGGCCGTCATGCGAAAGAAGAAGACAAACTCAACATGTCAGTTGGGAAGCCAATACATTGAACTGATATGTTAGGAATTTAATACCACTCAACAAGTAATTATGGAATTCAATCACATTAAAGCAAAGTCTCAATATCATCACAAACACATAAGGATAAAGACAAGTCAATGTCTGAAATACATAAATGAAAAGCTGAAATGAACTCAAACATAGTTCAAACATAAAACGGTATACTATAGCTCGACAACTACTCAATAGCTCAACTACTCATCCATAGCCTCAATAAAGGCCACTCTCATTTCGGGAAGACATGTCAGGAAGCCTTCTCTCCATGAGGCATTAATGATAGCACGGTTCATAGCTTTGACGTAAAGAATCTTGTCTAAGTCATGCATGGCATTTAAGACGGCACCTACAGATGCTATAGAGTAAGGGTCCATAGGTGTGAAGGACCGTGAGGCGACGGAGGCACTTGATATTTGAACCGTCTTAGCTTTGATCATCTCTTGAATGGCTTTGTAGGTCGCGTCAAATGAATGTGAATTGCTCTTTCTCCTCCTCTTAGCATTTGGAGTCCTATCCAACCTGTGGCTTTTTGGAGGTGGGCTCGCCAGCACATTAAGTTGTTCCACATCGGCTTGGGTTTCGAAAAAATATTCGGATTCGCTTAGTTTGACATGAACATCATTGTCACCACCACCACCATTGTCACCTGTACCCTTCGACGGCGCCATGCCTTGCACATTTCCTATTGCAAACTCCCCAGTGACGTATGTATCTCCAAACACAACACAAAGCTGTGAATACAAAGGAAATCCGTCCTTCCTAAACTTGGCCCATTCAGTATTAGCCTTCGCCATTTTCAAAATAATGTCAAGCAATACTCAACATTTTATAAATCTGAAATTTGAGGTTACAATAATAAGAGGACCTAAGTAAGTAACATCACCTTGATGTGATTTGCCCAGATAGTTTCATCGTCCATGACAACCCTCTTGCTATCATCGTCCCATCCAAATCCCGTTGTTGAAAACAGCTTCTTGAAACTACCATATTGTCTCTTCAGTTTCTGTGCCTTGTTCTTGAACTGTGGTAGATTAAAGTAAAGTCCTGTTTGTTTATTAAATTCTCCTTCAATGTTAATCCACTCTACTCTGTTGTAGGTACATGATATGCGATTTCTCTTTTTTACCTCATCTACCATTAAACTTACAAACAATTCGGTCAACGGCTCAGTCCACTTTGCCGTGTACATGTCTTTGGAGGATTCCTGTTGACACCTAATTTTTAGCTCATTTTTCTCAATTTTTGAAAAATTTCAAAACTAGGTCTAGGAATCTTGGCCAAGCCTAGAAACATATTTCTAAACCAAAAAAATAATTTCTTTTAGCATTTTTCTGCATTTTTTTCCTTAATTTCTTTTAGTCAAAATAAGCAAGAAAATCAAGAAAAATAGCAAATGGAATAAGAAAATTCCATAAAAATAGCCATTAGTCTTATTTTAAATCCAATTTCATGAATGCATCATCAATTTGAAAAAAAATATCAATCGGGTATATGTTTGCCCAAAATTGGGCAAAATTAAACCCAAATTGAACAAAAAATGTAATTAAATTTTTTCCAGTCATTTTTAGGTTGTAGTGTCTTCACAACAATTGATTCTGGGACCTTGAATTTCATAATGGTTGGTCCAATTACACAATATGATATAAAAATAAAAAATCCTCAAAATTCGATTGAAAATTAAGAATTTTGAACCCAAATTAGGAATCGTGCCCAATATAAAATTGTCAAAATGTAAGACCATCATTTCTAGGGTTAATCAGGTGTGGGTAATTCAATTTTGGCATCAGTTTTGCCTAATCAGGTAATTAGGACATCAAATTAAATAAAATCCTATTAACCCGAATTTAAAAATGAAAAAATATGGGATACAATTATAATAAAAATTGGGGAAAGTCACATATTTGGGTTCGGAATGTCATGGGCAATTCAATTTTGGGGTCGAATTTTGAAGATTTGGTCGAAATTTGACTTAATTTACAAATTTATACAAAACCGGAATTGTCGGGTCGGGCGGGTCGACCCGACTCGACCTCGGATAGTTTTCTTCTTTGCCCGACTCAGTCATGGCACACTAAACCCAAAAAAAAACTGAATCAAACCCGCGACTTCACCGATTATTTCCAGCTATTTTGGCACGTGGAAATCGATTGGGCCAGCTGGAAAAGATCCAGCTAGCACTAGTCAATGACCTTAACCGATCAGAAGTTGGTTCCAACCAATTTGGGGCGCAAAAGTAATCAACAAAAATGAAGAGAAAGTGATGGGAGAGGGGCAGAACCTGCTCAAAAAAATTCCAAAGAGAGAATAGAGAGAAAAAGAGTGCGAAAGAAGAAATTCTAGAAAAAGAGGTGTGTTGAGATCTCTTAGGCCGAGTGATCGGCGTTTTTCCGGTGAAAAAATGCCAGCGAATCGGTGTTGGACAAAGATCTCCACACCTGGAAATCCAACATCGAAGTCAATCACCGGTGCTTGGAAATCGCGATCGTCCAATGTGTTCTAGATCATTCCCAGAGATTCCTGGATCACCAAATTGAAGACGAAGTGTTGAAGAACACCTCAACATTCGCGGATCAGCTCAGAGAAGGCGTTTGATCATCAAACGAATAAGGTGAAAATCGTTCAAACCTCAATTTTTATGGTTTTTCCAGAAAACGTGTTCGAGTTCATCATGTCTATCGACCGATTTCATTGATGATTTTTAGTCATTTGATGCTCAAAACACATTTCTGATCACATTTTGCTTATTTGTTTGCAATTTTAATGATAAAAAATGCATAAAACCTTCTTGGCCGCCATTGACAAACTTCACTGGAGCTCAAAGGTCTTCATCGAAGTTCCATTTTGGCCGTAGGCCATCCAAGTTAGATTTCTTCGACTCTGTGTGATGATTTGATATTTGTTTTGAGCGTGTTAGATGGCTAGGGCAGTGTAGATTGAAGATTTAGTTTTTGGAAATCCTGTTTTTAGTTAGTTTAGGTTAGAGACTTTGAGCTCGGTTTTTGCCGGTCGGCGGAGGTCTAGCGACGTTCCAACTAGGCTAGAATGATAGATGGTGACGTAAGGTTTACTCAAAACCAAAAATTTGCTCTGGAACACCATTGGAAGGTTGTCAGATTTTGATCCAAAGTTACAGCCTTGAGAATTTTAGAACGGAATTCACACCCACCAGGTGTTCAGAAGAATGCCGAAGAGATAGCAGCCGAAATGGCATCGTTTTGGCACTGTGCTCACCTGAGGAAGAAGATCGACACAGGCGTCGGTGCCAATCTGTTCGATCTTGGTCGAACTGGTCCGGTTCGGTTCACTCTCTTCGGCAGGAAACAAAAAATTCAAATAAAAAAATAAAAAATCGAAAAATTCTCAAAAAATAAAAAATCACAAAAATCATAAAAAAAAATAGAATTTTTTTAGAAAATCAGAAAATTAGAAAATTTCATAAAAATTTGAAAAATTTTAGAAAAAAATAGAAAATTCAAAAAATTAATAAAAATTCAGAAATTTTCAGAAAATTCATAAAAATTCAGAAAATTCGGAAAATACAAATAAAAAATTTGAAAATTTTGGAAAATCAATAAAAAAATTGAAAAAATTGAAAAATTCATAAAAATTTTCAGAAAACCATAAAAATCAGTTCTCGATTTAAAATATATTTTTCAAAAAAAAATTCAAAAATTTTTTTTTGAAAATTCACAGAATCATTCAAAATCATCATGGCTAGCCATAAAAAGTGAAATTTGAATTTTCGGAAGTGCCTAAGTGGAATTTTTGGAAAATTCCAAATTTAAGGATTATAACCCCTAAAAAAACCCTAAAACCCTAAAAATGTGTAAATCATGAAATGAACAAGCTATTAGAGCTTCATTAGGATTTGGATATTTTGCTTGATTCTTATTTTTAGTGGCTAAATTAGGGTTGTCATGATTGATTTGCCATTGATTGTGCATTTAATTCTTGGGTGCTTAATTGTTTGTTCATGATTAGATTAGTGAATTGACTTTAAGAATCCGTGTAACACGTTAGACATGCCATATTGTTCTTAGATACCGAAAGGGCGTTAATGGTCTCAATTTGGGATCGTTAATGTAACCAAGTCCCTTATTCATAATCTCTGGTTCGCAGGATCGTGGTATTTCTCCTATACTTCGATTAGGTTTCTAGTTAACCTACTGTAAATGACTAGTAGCGACTCCAAGTTTAAATTTAGATCAAATAATCCCCGCTGTCACGTGAGGTATGGTATGAGAGAGACTCGTGTAGAAAAATACCTCCATTCTAGCACGCGAGAGCGTGATGTGACAGACTTGGCGACTCCGCTGGGGACTCTTAGAATTCTAAATGGATTTAGGCCTAGATAGAACGTTATGCATGTGTTTTATGCACACAAGGATCCTAAGTACGTCCCACTAACTAATGTGTTAAATGGTGTTGTAGGTGAGAGGTATAAGGGGTGTTGTTTTTGTTAATCCTTATTTTATAGGATGGTGTTAGGAATGTATGTGAAATGATTATCTTAGAAGTGCTGTTTGCTTTTAAATTGGTATACATGCTTTTAAATTGCCTTAGCACTACACCATATGCACACACTACCCGTGGCCCAACCCTGGATACATTTAGGATTACCCTTAGGAGGTATGTGTTTAGGTGAAATTATGAGTCGATTGCTCATGGGATCGTTTAAATATAATACCGATCACCGAGATGGAATAATATTCCATTACTTTAGGTTGACTGCCTATTTGAATGGAATCCTTTGTCCATTAAAGTGGTGACCTTGAGCCTTTAGTATATTCCATCCTTTTAGGTGTCAAAACCTCACTTGTTACATATGCTTGTCTTTATGGTTGGTATACCTAAAACCAAGCAAAAATATGTCAGTAAGTGTCGTTCAACTTCTCTCATCTTTTTAATTATGCAAAGTTAGTTGACACAATTTTGTTAAAAAATACCCAAATGACAATCAATGTTTCATCAAAATACCTTTTTATACTAGAATGAATGAATAGGGTGACATGCTCCATTTGGTTATTTTTTTCATTTCTAGATGGAATATATAGGTCCATGGCGATTTTCATTGTAATTCAAGTAAATTGGATGCTCAAGATGCGACATGTACAATCCCATTTGCTAAAAGTCTATTTTTTTATGTATTCAAAGTTGTAAACCATATGATAGGACTTTATGGTTAAAATGGAGTATGACAAAAGACATTTGCGTTAAACATTGGTTTTATTCACATTTTCAAGTATATGCTCTTTTAAGGCATAAATGGATTAGAAGTGGCATTTGTATTACGTCATAAGTATGCAAATATACTTTTTTTTTGTAAGGGTATGCAAATGTACTTTACCTCCATTTTTTTCATAAAAGGACATATAATTAAAATGGAGGCATTTAAAATTGATGTGAAATCCATGGTGATTAATAATGAATTTTTTTGCATAATTAGGCTCGATGGGAAAACTAGACATCAAAGTGATTCCTATTCCACAAAAAGAGCTTATGGCTTGATGGAAGGATATGACAAAAGATAACCAAGTTCATGTCCAAGATAGGTTGGGATACCTTTTAGATTTGATCCATGTGGAATATCAGGTCAGTTTAATCCAAGCTTTGGCGCATTTGTGGGAAGTTTCCGCCGCCACCTTCCAATTTGGAGAGCATGAATTGACACCGATTTTGGAAGAATATCAAGCCGCCATTGGAATTGATTCCAAGGCTAGGGTTGTAGAGCCACCCGTTGGACTTAATCCCATAAGCATTCTTGCAGAATTTCTTAACCTCAAAACTTCTAAAATCGAAAAGTTAATCAAATCAAACACGGATAGATTTCCATTATCCTTTTTAAAAGCCAATTTTTCCAAACTTCCTAGGGAAATGGGAAACACTTTGGCTCGGATTTTTATTCTAGCCTTCTTTGACTTCGTTCTATTCCCTGTATCTAGAACGGGACTCGACCCTTTAGTTGCAATAATCGCGAGGCAAGCATGTCTCAAATGGGATTTCTCTAATATGCTTTTTGCCCAAACCATCATTTCCTTGAACACATATTAAAATCATGGAAAGGGAATCTTTCAAGCTTTTACGGGTCTCCTATCTCTATGGTTCATCTCACACATTCAACCTTGGTGTCGTTTCATGAACATTCGCGAAATTTGTTCGGCGATAAATCCAATTGAGCGATATATTCGTATCCAAAACAAATTACCCAAATAATTTTTCTTAGATTGAGCTAATTTCATTAGAGCCTTAACTCCTAATCAAATCTAATGGCGGATCAATTGGCTAAAGATTGACAAGGCAAGTATTACAAGCCAAGAAGGGAACGCGGTACCATTACTTGGGCTGAATGGGGGAGCCGCCTATTGTCCCTTGAGAGTTGTCAGACAATTTGGGATGCTTCAACAAGTCCTACTGACATGGAACCCTGAGAAGTTTGCCTTTAGCATCCTAAGTGGAATTATACCCGAAGAAGAGAAGAAAGACCTTCAAGTTAAGGTTCCCAAAATTATTCTTTCTTTGGATAATTCACCTTCACAAGTAGTAGAATGACCAAAGAACTTGGAAAGAGACATGGAGATTTATATGGCATCCAAGGAATACATCAAGTGGATGGAAAGTAAACAACCAATTGATGTGGAGCCATATGTTCCATTGAGTATTATAACGGATCCCGATGAGGAGTATGTCCTAGAATACATTGTCCCACGCGTGCTTGGAGTTGAGCCTTACATCCCTGAAGAAGTCATGATTGATGTCGAAGAATGGAAATCTCAGATAAGAAATGGAAGGATTACCACGGGGCTGAAGCTACCATAGTTAGTAAGAAGCCTACACTTGGATGATTTAGAATTCTCATTCGAGTTTAAAATCATTTTGTAAAGCAATCTTGGATTTTATATGAAATACTCATTTTTCAAAATCTGTTTGGATAAATTCAAAGGCATGATTAAAAAGAAGGATCACCATGGATTACAATTCTTTGAATGGTATGATTCATTGTGAAAAACATTGATGAGAAGTTTTATGCAAGGCTAAGGCTTGTGTAAAAGTTCCTATTTTTGTTAATCACAAGAAACCTTACAATTAAAAGAATGTAGGTTTTTATATTCATTTCACCAATTCTAATATCTCGATGATTTTCAAGAAAACAGGTTTTCTAGCAACGGAAGGCAAAAGACCTAGAACCCGTTTACAAAGTAAAATGGCCAAGGAAGAAACTCGTACTTGACTAGCTGAAGTGGAGAACCGGATGACGCAAATGGCTGCCATGATGGCCGAAATGAAGGCCTTCATTATAGCTGCGAAGGGATCTTATCTTACAGTTTCAAATCTAGGAGCTGCAAATACTGCTGAAGTACTTGCTGAAGAGTCAATGAGAAGTAAAGAACCAGTTCAAGAGAATCCTCCAAAATCTGCACATGAAATAATGGATTTGGAAGAAGACATTCGGATTAAAAAGATATCCAAAAATGAGAAGGAGGCCAAACGATTAACCAAAATTAAAGAATGCCTTGCGAGCCAAGGATATGAACTTCAAAGGTTCGATAAATTCTCGCCTTACGCAAAGGTGGTGGTTCCAGAAAACTACAAGGAACCGGAGTTCGCGAATAAATATGATGGAATTGGCTATCCTAAAGGCCATTTGAAATATTATCTCCGCAAGATGGCAAGATAGTTAGACAATATGCCACTTCTTATCAGCACATTTCAAGATAGTTTGAAGGGAGTAGTCCTGGCACAGTATACCACTTTTGACATAGAAGATTTTACCGAATGGGACCATTTGGCGGGAGAATTCCTTCGCCAATACAAATTCAATGTCGAAGTACTTTCAACCCGGGAGAACTTAGTCAGAACCGAGAAACGAAGAAGCGATGGATTCAGAGCCTACGCTTAAAGGTGGAAAGCTGTTGCCTCACAAGTGAAACCAGCTATAAGTGAGGATGAGCTTATTGAATTCTTCTTGAAGTCATTACCAATTGAGTATTACGACAAGCTGCATATATCGGGCTGCCAAACATTCACCATGTTGGTGAAGGTCGGTGAAAGAATCGAATAGACATTAAAAGAAAAGAAATCTCAAAAAGTGACAGCACGGAAACCGTATCTTGGAAGAAAGGATAAAGAACCTGTACATGACGTAGCTATGGTATCTAGCCCCAATGTTAATCAGGCTTCATTCCCAAAATAGTTTAACGTCCCTTGGAGAAATCCAAAACAGTTTGAGCCGAAGAAAAGACTTGTAAAGCAATTCACTCCGTTGCCATGACTTTTGTCGAAATTACTACCAATGCTATTGGAAAGGCATGTGGTGGCCAAAAAAGTGCCAAGAGATCCTGCAAGGTTCTCCTGGGACGATGAATCAAAGACTTGCACATATCACATGAGAGAAAGAGGACACGATGTAGACAATTGTCCAATCCTAAAATACAAAGTTCAGCAGCTCATCGACAAGAAGATATTAAGTTTTCAAGAGCCAGAGCTAAATGTGCATCAGAACCCTCTTCCTGAGCACAATGTAGTAAATATGGTCCTTACAGAAGGGGAAATAATAAGGTCTGATGATGAAGATGAATATGAGGCCAAATTAAAGATTGCTCGACAAGGAGATATTCGTTTTTGTCGTGAAGCATTCTTAAAAGGAGAAATTATAAACAACTTGGGGGAAGATTTTGGCAAATACAACTTTCAAGTAAAGTATATCCTACCATCGTGGGCTTTTAAAAGTGAAATGATTGTGCTCGATGATTGGGATGGCATGGACAATGAGCTCAGCAAACAAAATAAAACTCCGTCCGGTAATGAAGTAGATCAATTTGAAGAGCAAAAAGAAAGGATTCGGCGGGATGAAAGGCGATTTACTCAAACATCACTTGAGCAAGGTAACACTGTAGACCTCCTTGGTCAAGACAATGGAAAATACAACTTTCGTGTTAAGTACACACCTCTACCTTGGGCTTTTAAAAATGAAACTATTGTGCCTGATGGATGGGGAAGCATAGATGAAATCTCAATCAATGAATTAAGTCTTGAGGAGAAAGAAGATGAAGACGAGAAAATGAAGAAAAAGGCTCGCCAAGGAGACAGACGATTTGTTCGCAAAGCACGAAAACAAGGCGAAATTGTGGATTATCTAGGACAAGATAGTGGCCGGTATAATTACCGTGTCAAATACACACTACCTTCATGGGCATCCAAAGATATAAATATTGTGCCTGACGGTTAGGGTGGAATGGATATTATTGAAGCTGACAAAAGCATGGTGTCCATGATTACACCACTATTGATCAATCTTGATGAAGTGGACAGGCTTGAGGAAGAGAAGGATCATGTTGAACCAATTACCATTGAGCTCCCAATTGGTCAACTAAAGATTGAAGAGAAAGAGGTTTGGCCTGTGATTATCACTTTGCCTCAAAAGGAGAAATTTGATACCAAATGTGTACCATGGGACTACACGCCTAAAGAAGTCGATGTAATAACCAGATCGAGAAGATATTATGTCTCAAAAAAAGGTGAGCACAAAAAGAAAGGAGTAACTATAGAAGATGTTAAGTAGTTGTTGTCAGTCATGAGGACAAGCGAATATGAGGTAATTGAGCAATTGAGGAAGATGCCAGCACAAATTTCATTACTGGATCTTTTCAAAATCTCAGAAAGCCATAAAATAGTGCTTATGAAGCTTCTTAATGAAATACATGTTTCCGAAACGATCAACGAAGTGCAACTAGAAGATTTCGTTGGGCTTTTCTTTTGAAGGATCAGATAGCTTTTTCTGACGAAGATTTTCTAATGGATGGCCATTCATATAACAAGGCTTTATATATTGCTGTCAAATACCGGGGCAAGGAAGTATCCTGCGTGCGGATTGATAATGGCTCTACGCTTAATTTATGTCCATTAAACATGTTGCATCGTCTAGGAATTAATGAAGAGTTCGTCGAGCCTTCAGAGATGACTGTACGTTCGTTCGATGGGGTGAAGAAAGATGTTATCAGTGACATCGAGCTGGAAGTAAATATAGGCCCTGTGCCTTTCCTAATCGATTTTCAAGTGGTAGACATTCCAATGATTTTTAATCTACTACTGGGGAGGCCTTGGATTCACATGGCTGGCACCATTCCTTCTAGTCTTCATCAAAAAATTAGATTTGTTATTAATGGTACAATGATTACCGTGCACGGGGAGACGGACTTTACCACTTACAAGGAAAGTGCCATACCTTATGTCAAGCGTGAGACTGAGATAAAAGAAAAGCCTAGCTATTATTCCTTTGAGATGATTTCTATGATACAGATTCTCGCTGGTAGTGTCATGAAGTCTCCGGAACTTTCAGCATTGTCTATTATGTCTGGAAAAGTATTATGTCAATATGGATTCAACCTTGATAATAGACTTGGGACAAAAGCGCAAGGAGTTAAAGAATCCATTATCCCATTTGGCACAAAGAAAAAGTATGGGGTGGGGTATAAGGTCATTAGTAATCACCATGGAGGCCGAGGCCAAGGTCAAAGAATCATGAAGGCCGTGGAAGTCGAGGTGATCGAACCATTAACCCATTAACATGGAAGGGTAAGGCTAGAGAGTTACCCTATCATCAGATTCATATAAGAGAAAACTTTCCTGGGCCTCCCAAACTGCTTTCAAAAGAAAATTTACATGTAGAAGTAAAGTCTATCTTGCTGGGATTATTTGAAGAGGACGTTTATCAACATCGTTATAATTGAAGATGAAGTCACCTACGCACTGGAGTAGGAAGATTCTTTTTGAACCCTCTCCTTATTGTTGCCTTTACAATTTGTCTATTTCATATTGATGTTGTTTGCAATTTCGGCTTAGTTGCATTTCTCATTCTTGTTAATACAATTGTAATCACATTTTGTAATTCAATAAAAGTGTTCAATGTTTTGTTAAGGACATATGAAAACGAAACAAAACCAAACCAATGATGAATATTGCTCTTACACGTGAAGCTTGAGGCTTTAGGTTTTCATATGACTCCTAATTGTGAAAAACGATTTTAAGAGCAAGGATGTCCAAGGATATGAGGATTAGCTCTATTCTTTTGATCTCTTCAAAACAGATTTCAAAATGGTTTTTCATTAAACCTCATGCATCAATTCATTTCATATGAGATTACTAACCATGTTTATTGCATGCCGGGCATGAGCATTCACACATCTATAATA
This sequence comes from Syzygium aromaticum, assembly GCA_024500025.1. Classification (NCBI taxonomy): domain Eukaryota; kingdom Viridiplantae; phylum Streptophyta; class Magnoliopsida; order Myrtales; family Myrtaceae; genus Syzygium; species Syzygium aromaticum. The sequence continues at coordinate 20,653,167 of CM044895.1, forward strand.
GGCTCATAAGTGACCCAAATCTCTCAAAAGAAATCACTTGTGATATTGAAGTGGATAATGAAGATGAGGAATGGATCAGAAGATAATGGACTCGTCATGAAGAATCAAAGCCACTCACGTTAGAAAAAATAATTATTGTTAATCTGGGTGATAAAAAGAACCTCAAAGAGGTTAAGATTGGAGAAAGTCTTCCCTCAACAAAAGCAGAAAGAATAACATATTTGCTCAAGGAATATCAAGATATATTCGTATGGTCTTATGTTGACATGCCAAGCCTTGATCCAAGTATGGTTGAATATGCTTTGCCAATTGATCTAAGTATTCCACCAAAGAAGCAAAAATTGAGGCGAACAAAACTTGAATTGGCAAAAAAAATAGAAGATGAGGTGGTGAAATTACTTAAAGTCGGTTTCATCGAAGTAGTGCCATATCCAAAATGGGTTGCCAACATAGTACCTGTAATGAAGAAAGATGGTCGAGTGCGGGTATGCGTTGATTATCACGACCTAAATAAAGCAAGCCCTAAGGATGATTTCCCGTTTCCACATATTGATGTATTAGTGGATAGTACTGTTGGGTTTGAAACATTTTCATTCATAGATAATTTTTCAGGATATAATTAAATCTTCATGAAAAAAGAGGATAAGGCGAAAACATCATTCATAACACCATGTGGCATATTTTGTTATAAGGTGATGCCTTTCGGTTTGAAAAATGTTAGTGCCACATATCAAAGGGTAATTGTGACTCTGTTCCATGACATGATGCACAAAGAAATCGAAATATATGTGGATAACATGATTGCAAAATCCAAACAAGGAGAATATCATGTTGAAGTGCTTCACAAATTATTCGAAAAACTTAGAAAGTACAAGTTGCGGCTAAATCCCAACAAGTGTGTATTTGGGGCAAAATCTGTCTAACTGCTAGAATTTGGTCAGTAATAGAGGAATTGAAATCGATCCTTCTAAGATCAAGGCAATATATGACTTAAAGACCCTTACTACGGTAAAAGAAGTGAAAAGCTTGTTAGGGCGATTGAACTACATTGCCCGTTTCATCTATCAACTTTCTAATACTGCTAAATCATTCTTCAAATTGTTAAAGAAAAACGCCAAAGTAAAATGGGATGTAGAATGTCAACAAGGCTTTGACAAGATCAAAGAATATCTGGTATGCCCACCAGTGTTGGTACCACCAATTCCTAGAGTTCCACTGATCTTGTATTTAACGATTTACTATGAGTCGTTAGGAGCAGTGCTTGTACAAAGAAGACCAAATGATGGTAAAGAACAAGCCATTTATTACTTGAGCAAGAAATTCACAACATTAGAAGTGAATTACCCAGCAGTTGAGAAGATATGAGCCGCATTGATTTGGGTGTTACACAGATTAAGACAATACACTCTTCATCACCAAATTTTGCTAGTGACCGAGAATGATTCGATCAAGTACCTTCTTGAGAAATCCTTCTTGGTCGGGAAATTAGCAAAATGGCAAGTCTTGTTATCTGAGTTCGATATCAGAAGTTCATCTCAAAAGTCAGTCAAAGGATGAGCGATAGCATACATGCTGGCAGAAAATTTGCAGAATATCGCCAGTTCTGAAGAACGACTTGATGACCACATATTGATATTAGTCGATGACAAATGGACAATGTATTTTGATGGTGCAACCAACTTATCTGGATCAGGAACTGGGGCAGTATTGATCTCCCCAGAAGGCCAATACTATCCGGTATCTGCGAAATTGGTATTTCCATGCATCAATAACATCGCTAAATATGAAAAGTGCATTCTCGGCTTACAATTAGCCCTTTTAATGAAGGCAAAAAGGTTGCAAGTATATGGAGATTCTATACTCATCATATTGCAAACAACTGGAGAATGGCAAACTCGAGATGCCAAGCTAATCCCTTATCACAGATATTTAGAAGAGATGATGGAAAGTTTCGAAGATGTAACATTCAATGATCTTTCAAGAGCTCAGAATCATTTTGCAAATGCTCTTAAAACTGTGTCATCCTTACTACAAGCTAAAGATGGTATGGATATAAAACCATTGAAAATCAATATTTTCGAACAACCAGCTCATTGTATGATGGTCCAAGCAGAGTTCGACAATGAACCATGGTATCATGATATCAAGAGGTATCTTTAGTTAGGAGAATTTCCTGAATAAAGCCAATCATGTGACATGAAGTTTTTTTTTTTTTTTGATAAGGTAAGAAGTATATTGACTTTTCAAAGCGTAACCTAAATATGATGTAACCGAAACACAAAAACCTCGTACCTAAAACGACACTCAAGGTGTCCTACCAGGTGCAAAGGAGTAATGGTTAAAGAGCTCGAAAGCACTAAATGCAAAATACATAAGGGCCAAATAAAGAACGACCAGCCGTCTAAAAGGAGAAACAACATCAACCCAAGGGGTTTAATCAAAGATTGTAGGCGAGATGCCCCAATTGACTGGGATCCTTCGGTTGCGGGGATTATCTTCAACAGGTTTGAATGACAAACCTCTATCCCTGATAAGCTTAGCAAGATGTTGTCGTAAGGCTAGCACAAAGAGGGGTTGATTCCTGAATAGGATATTGTTCCTAGTCGACCAGATAATGTGGCATAATGTTGCAAGTGAGAATCGAGCAATTCTTTGGTGAAAATTGTGGCCACCTATATGACGGATGGCCCAATGAAGTTTTCTTTCCACGAGTGATTTCTCCAAGATAGGGAACATTTATCTGCCTAGAATAAAGCAAGGGAGCCCGTGACAGGACATGCAAAGTACAGATGGTCCACAGAATCGGGTCTACATTTGCAAAAAGCACAAACACATTCTGAAATTCTGTGATAATTAAGCAAAACAACCTGTGTTGGGAGCCTATTCAGGGATATGAGCCACAACAAAAAGCCATACCTCGGTGTAATACTCTGGTCCCATAAAAAGGAACACCAAGGGACAATAGGTCTGCTAATTCTGATCTGCTCCCATGTGGAGGCCACAAAGAAAACACCCGACGGGTGACCTTTCCATACTAAGCGATCAGGTCTGTGCACCTCCAAATCATGGATAGCATCCGGCCCGGAGTTGAAGGTTTGAAGCATGTTCGAGGTATGCCGGGATCCGGAAAAGAAGTCCCGAACAGATGCCTCCCTCGGGATACCAGAACAATAAATATCCCTATTTGAAAAGAACTCCATTGAAGGACCTTTGGGGTGCCAAGAATCAAACCAGAATGATGTGGTTGTACCATCACCAATTTGCCATTTGAAGAACATATGGAAATCCCGGTGAATGTGAAGGATTTTTTTCCAAGCCCAAGAACAGAAAGTTGGCTCAGGCGCTATCCAAAAATTCTTCCTCGTGAACAAAAAAGTGACAGGAAGTTTATAAAGAAGATAGTCAATAAATTCTTCCTCAGTGGTCAAACCGTTACAAGAAATTATTTGATTCAACTCTATTAAGATGTGTGGATGCTACAAAAGCTGAATAGATCATGAAAAAAATTCACGAGGGTGAATGTGGACCGCACATGAATGGATATCTTCTAACTCGAAAGATTATAAGATTGGGATATTATTGGATGACAATGGAATCAGATTGCATCCAACACGTGAGATGTTATCATCAATGTCGGGTTTATAGAGATAAAATCAATACACTGCCAAATGAGCTACATCAAATGTTTGAGCTATGGCCATTTTTAATGTGGGGCATTGACATGATTGGTCCAATTAACCCCAAGGCCTCAAATGGACACCGGTTCATCCTGGTTGCTATTGACTATTTCATTAAATGGATTGAAGCAAACCCCTACACAAATGTTACTACAAAAAATGTTGCAAGATTCATCAGACAGGACATCATTGCTAGGTACGGAGTTCTATAAGCAATAGTTACGGACAATGGCTCAAATCTAAACAACATAATTGTAGATGATCTACTTGAGCATTTTCATGTCTGACATCTGAATTCATCTCCACATCGTTCACAAATGAATGGAACAGTTGAAGCGGCAAATAAGAATATCAAGAAGATATTGGCCAAGACAGCCAAAAATTATCGTGATTGGCACAAAAAAGTACCGTATGCTCTGATGGCGTATCGAACTTCAATTCGAACATCAACTGGAGCAACTCCACTTTCTTTGGTTTACGGAATGGAAGCTGTACTACCTGTCGAAGTGGAAATTCCTTCATTAAGGATACTATCTCAGTTAAAGCTTTCAGAAGCTGAGTGGATTTAACAAAGATATGAACAGCTCAACATGATTGATGAAAAGAGATTAAGAGCTATATGCCATGGACATGCATACCAAAGACGAGTTGCTAAATCCTTCAACGGAAAAGTGAAACCAAGACGTTTTGAAGTGGATGATTTAACAGTGAAGAAAGTCATCTTCAACAATTTAGATTTTCGTGGCAAATTCACTCCGAATTATGAGGGTCTACACATTGTCAAGAAGGTTTTTTCTGGGGGAGCATTGATTCTTGTAGATATGGCAGGAACAGAACTGGTCTATCCTGTAAATGCAGATGCTGTCAAGATTTTCTACTCATGAAATGAAGATGAACATTCAAGAAAAGATTTGGGTTACTTTAGAACATGTGCATATCATGCATATCATGCATCTCATACATTTCACGAACATGTTTATCTGTTTTGCAGAAGAAACAAAGTTTGAATCTTAACCAGTTGACAATTTCAGAATTCCCAATGGAGTTATCAAATAGCAGAGGGAAGTATCATTTCTCAATTCTATTTTCCATTGATATCCTCTAATGTGCTTTCTTTTTTACCATCCCCAGAGAGACAAAGAAGGGAGCTACAATAGAAGAATCCACAATGTAACCAAAGCAAAGACATGCAAATAAAATGGATCTTGATAAATTGATCAGACAAGTATCCTTAAATCGTAGGGTTGTAAACGGTTCGGTTTGGTTCGGTTTTCTTGAAAAACCAAACCGAACCAAACCGTTAAGGAAGAACCCATGAACTAAACCGAAACTCGCTCGAACCGAATTAAAACCGAACCAAAAAACTAATTTGGTTCAGTATGGTTCGGTTCGGTTTTCGGTTTCTTCTTCTTTTTCTTTTTTTTTTTGCTTTTTATTCATTGCTCAATTTTCTGTTTTTTCTTCTTTTTTTTTTCTTTTTATTCCTACAAAAATATTTTAGTCATTTATGCTATTTAACTATTTATAATTTTGATTATGTATCGCTAAATCACCATTTCAAATAAGATGAAAGTTAAATAATTCTTTTTAATATTTAATGACATTTATTTCCTAGATTTGAATCTTTAACGTCAAAATGTGAACATATTCATGATATTCTACGTAAGAGAATCATCAATCTTACAAATTAAAATAAGTTGAGTGATTGTAAATATATTACAAATTAAAAACTCATTATTTAAAATTGAAAAATGAAAAAACAAAATCACATATTTAAACTAGGTTCCGACCAAAAAAGAAAAGTACAGCAGCGAATAGAACTTTCTTAAGATTCTAGGTCCTTGACCACCAAACTGAACTCCTCATTCCATTCAGGATTTAGATTGCTATGTTTGACTGTTGTCTTCTTTGCGGATAACTTGTCTTCAGTAAGCTTTAGCTTTACATAAGGGTCTGACTTGCCCAAAAGGTCATTCTTTTTAAGCTTTATTCCCCTCACAACCTTTACATTAAGAATCCCAACCGATTTCTTTGCAGCACTGCAGGAGTAAGCAAAAATCCATGTAGTTGGACCAGCCATAGAATTACCACCTTTATATTCATTAACTTGGCAGCACAAATTGGAGGAAGTAATAGTTTGTAAAGAGGAAAACTTACTTAGAAGGATCCAAAATAGGTATTTTTAGGTACTTAGGCCAGAGGTACATATGTGCAACTTGATCCTTGATAAGTTCCTGAACACAAGCATAAATATAATACTAAGAAGTCTTATTACAATGTAATAGTTGGTAGTATTTTCCCAAACTATTTTACATCAACAGTTTACATGGTCATTGCCAACAATTGGTGAAGTTGGAGAATGGCGAAATCTGTTCAAATTATCCTCATAAAAAAGGTAAGAGCATTACCTGGACAAATCTATAGAGGCCAGGAATGGACATAGCATCTACTTCGAGAAGCTTCAGGCCAAAATCTACATGTGGCTGCACAAAGAAACATTGAATAACTAGACAGCAATCAGGATTGGGGTCATCTTATTATGTTAGAACCAAATAGTTCCTGGAATAAGACTTCTCTTTTGTTTAGAATCTCCAGTACTCACTTTCTTTCTTTACACATTAAGGAGATGACTACTTCTCTTTTGTTCGTCAATCATCAAGGGAAACCAATATCGAGTTCAACTTCGCGGTCACAGTTGACAACTCTACATTAAATTCACAATAAAAATGAAAATTAAAGTATCTATTGCAATAGTAAATGATATAAAATATTTCACGATAATTCTTTCTCACCTGACTCAAAATTTTCGAGTTCTTCTAAGTTCTCCTCAATCGAAAGTGAAAGTGGTGTGGATCGTAGCCAATCTTGAGCACATATAAGAGCCTCCACCATGCTTGGGGTCAAGGAGCTTCGAAACACGTCAAGTACACAACCTCCTGCGCTGAATGCAGCCTCTGATGCTACAGTTGAGATGGGCATAGCCAAAATATCTCGAGCAATGGAAGAGAGGATAGAATGTCTTAAAGAATTGACTTTCCACCAATTTAAGCTATCAAAGTCGGTGCTATAGCGTTCACATCTTTCTTCCAAATACTTATCTAATTCGGATTTTTCTTTCAAATATTCTTGTCCCATTTGACTAAGATACATTGCAGTCATAATGTCCGCACCAACCATAGGAGACATTGAAACGTTCACTGTCCTTGTACCTTTTGACCTCGAATTGCTTTGGGGGCATATACTGGTGCGGTATTGCTCGAATAATGACGTTAGAGATGATGTTACTTTATCTCGTAAAATTTCCGCCTGCTTACTTTCATAAACTTGATTAATCATCCATTTCACATACTCCCACTTATGTCAAGGGTCAAGTATGCATGCAATGAACCATGTTAGATTGATGTTGTTCACATTACTAAAATACTTAGTGAATTTGGTCTCCATTCTCTTGGCCATTTCCTGCAAACTCTTATCCTCATTCACACAATATCTATCAATCATCATAAAAATCCCATAAACATCTTTCGCCATGTCATTACTAGTGACATAAGAACAACCCGATACTTTTAAAGTCGTATCGTAGAACATCTTCAAGAAAGGAAGAAATTGACCGGCATATTCCTAATCATCACTAGTAGGCAACCCCCTTACCTTTGAAAGCTCTTCAACAAATTTGCTATCTCGAATATCTAGTAAGATAAAAGCCTTCTGAAACTTCAAAGCCGCTTCCAACATCAGGTACGTTGAGTTCCAACGAGTCTCCACATCCAAACATACAAGACTTTTGGACTCGATATTTTCTAGCTCAATGCACTCCTTAAACCGTTGCAACCTCGCAGGAGAAAACCTCACATAACGTACAGCCGAGCGTATTCTAACAATGGAATCATCTATATCTTTCAAACCTTCTCTCACAATCAAACTCAATATGTGAGCACAACATCTCACATGGAGTAACTCACCCGACAAAATTAGAGTGTTCCAAGAGTGGAGCCTTTTTTTTAAGAATTGAACTCTCAAGTCATTTGAGTTCGCATTATCCACGGTAATAGAAAAAACGCTTTTAATCCCCCAACTAGTCAAGCATTTTTATACCGTTTTTCCTATAATATCAGCAGAATGTCTTGGAATTTGACAAAAAATCAAGATTTTCTTTTGCAACTTCCAATCACCATCTATAAAATAAGCAGTGAGACACATGTAACTCATATTTTGACAAGAAGTCCACGTGTCCGTTGTGAGACAAACCCTTGGAGATGTATCGAAAAAATATTTTTTCAATTTGCATCTTTCCTCCAAGTATAACTTATAACAATCCTCCCTCAATGTGTTTCTTGAGGGGATTGAAAACTTTGGTTGGATCCTACTCACGAATTGTCGAAACGCCTTATTTTCCACAAACTTAAAGGGTAATTTACCAATGATAAACATCGCTGCTAAGTCTTTTAGACTAGTTTCTTGGTCAAATTTCCATGGACCAAATGACCTAGAACTACCAACCCCAACAAGTTGACCCGAGACACTTTTTTGCCTTTTCTCAACGTTCGCATATGGAAATTCCTTACATCTACCTAAATGATTACGCATCGCACTAGTCCCTTGAGAGGTAGAACAACCAATAATAGCCCCGCAATATAAACATTCAGCTTTGTCTGGATTTTCTGTCCTTTTATAGTGTTCCCATGCAGTAGATCTCGTCCTCCTTTTATTTGTGCCACTAGATTCACTCATTGAAGTAGACATCTACCAATCTATGACAATTAAAACTTGAAATTATTATAATTCAAGTGACTGTGTCAAGTTAACAAACTTTGTATCACAAGCAAATACTTAATCCAAATAAAAGCATAATAGAAGGGGTAGCCATTAAAGCGTTAGAATACATCCCATTCTCTCACACAAGCTGTTGGGCCTACCACATAGGCAAATCATTTGCGACCTTAAACATTCTAAGATAGAACATTTGTCAATGGTCAGTGTTAGAATACATACCTTGCAAAACTTGCTTTGTCAATTCAGTTATGTCTTCACTTATGCGAAAATTAACCACATCAAAAGACCATTATTTAGCAAGAGTGATTAAGAATTTCTCTAGCATCCACCATGGACACAGATCCAAGTACTATTTCTTATCCCAGACAAACTGACAATAAAATAGCAGAAAAATCACGAAAATAAGTTAAAATGTCAGGAGACTCTAAATTCTTACCAACACTCGATCCAATATTAACTGTATCACAAGTTACTCTAATTGCTCCTTTTTAAGATCAGAACCTGGAGAAGATATACAGCAAAAAAGATAACATGAGGAAAAAATAAAGCTGGAAGAAGGTGCAAAAGGAAGCTACAGACTCCTAGAGTTGGCGTTATCAAGTAAGAAAAACAGATCATTCAAAATAAATGGATAGCATAACTCACACAATAGGAGATTTATCAGTATTGGAACAAAAGGAAAACCCATTTACAGAAACCCATTTGTCTGTAGCTGATTGCCAAGTTGTTTGATTGATACCAAATAACATCGTCTCTAGAAAAGACCCCAGGACAACTTAATCGCTTTGTCCCATGCAGATGTATTTTTAAGAATATAAGTAAGATTTAACCCGATCCTTCAAGTATATTTGCACATATCTTATATCATTTATTACTTTGACATGAGTCTCCTTGCTGCAATCCATATAAGACTCCTACAAATTTAGAGACAATTGAGTACAAATAACATAGCCGTACTAAGCTGTTAATTTGCCATTGGAATATCATGTTAAACTAGAGGATGAAGCCACCAAGCTTAAGGGCTGAAGAACTACATTTTAGGTTTTTATATCACCAAATGGACATTCATAAAAGAAGTACTCAAATTGCTAGAGAATTTCACAAACAAACCCAACAAGTATGCGTTCATTTTAATGTTACATGCATTTACAGAGGAACAATTAAAACAAATGAAAACCATTGGCCACCCATATAACAAGAAGCAAGACATAGATGAAACCATTGTCCTTGAAAAAAAAATTCACAATCTGACTCGCAATCTCTAAACCACAAAAACCCCCCACCAAGCGGACACAAGAACCATCACCGAAGATCAAAGCCAAGATGCACATAAAGACAGAACTGCTGAAGCGAAACCAGTCACACCAATGGGCAAGAAGCCGGAAAGACTGGCTAAGGAACCTTGCTTTATTGGTTGCTTTTAGATGCAATTTCTCCCTACCACAACCAAAACAAGTAATAAATCTTAGAGTTCTCCAAGAAAATAACATGTAATTTCTAAGACAAACCAAAACAAGTAATAAATCTTAGAGTTCCCCATCACTGCCGCTTGCGAGAAAACAAGATCATCAAAAACGAAGCATACCGCTCAAACCCAGGGCATGGACAACTGAAGATCACACTCCTCCTCCGCCTCCCTTTTTCTGGCGAGAAGATGATCGGCTCAAACCCAGGGCTCGGTTGCTCAGATCGGTGGAGGAAAATGCCCGGCTCGGGCCCGTGGTCTTGGAGGGAGCTATGGCCGGCGGAGGCTGCGACGGCGATGGTGGCGAGGCCGGAGGGGGAAGTCACGAATTTTGGAGGTGAAGCGGCGAGAAGGAGAAGGAGAGACCGAGAGAGGGAGATGCGACTTGCGAGTGTGAGAGAGGGTGATTAAGTGGGCGTTGGGCGAGACAAGGCTTTTTAGGGCTAAAACCGAAGTTTATTTCAGTTCGGTTCAATCCAAACTGATCTGAACCGAATTGAAATAAATCGAGCTGAAAAAAAAATGGTTAATATTGATTATCCGAACCAAAACCGAACCGAAATGCATGAAATTTTCGGTTCGGTTCGGTTCGTGTCTCGGTTCGGTTTTTCGATTCAGTTCTGACACCCCTACTAAATCGTGAGGGCATGTGAAGTTGCCCTTCTAAGATAAAAATCAAACCTTTTTATTCCTCAAGCGGAATGATGCTAAGGCCGAGCAAAAACAAAATAAAGTGTTTTGCAAAGGAAAAATACTTCAAAAATGTTTCAATCAAAGATTTTGAAACATGCTTTTTTTGAAAATACAATAAGCATCAAAATTCTCTAAAAAGGATAATTTGACAAAAGGCTTTGAAAAATTTCATAGAAAAAGTTTTGATCAAATCAAATGGAAATACCTTTAAATGATGAAAGGTAAGCTATATCCAAACACGTCCCCTATACACTCAAAGTTAAAGTGTAGAAACGAGTGAGGAAAAACTCATTCGAAGGAAATATGGGGATATTCGCAATGATTACATGGATTGAAACGATGAAAGGCAATCGTTTCACTATCCCAAACACATGCTTATCCCTTGCAAACCAAATTTGAGCCAAAACAATGGAGAAGTTTCCCGAAAACAACCCTGTTAAGAACCACCTCACGTTGGGGCAAATCAGGAGGTTTGTGGAATGACAACTATGGAGAAAAGGATCAAGAAAGATTTTATTGCATACTCTTGCATCAATCTTTCTGAGATAACTTCACATGAAGTTATATGGAAGCTCAAAACATCCTAAGAGGAAGAAGAGCACTTCATTTCTCATACCCAAACACATTACCTTTGACAAAACCCAATTGAGCTTGAATATTCATTTCAGAACCCCAAATTGGTGATCATCTCTTCGCACTGGAGCATGAGCATATGATCCACTTTGATAGATAAGAAATAAAAGGGCAAAACACAGAGCTCTTAGAATTCAAAAAGATCAAAGACAAAAGAGTTTGGGGTACGAAAAAGCAGTGTGCCTAGTAAAAGCAAGGCTAAATGCCCAAGAAAAATGAGTACAAGAAAAGAAAAGAAAAACATTCAAAAGAAAGAATGACAAAAGTCAAGTCAAAAGCAAAGTAAAAGTTGTGAAAAATCAAAAGCCACAACAAATTAGTGATTGAAAAGATTTCGATGAAAATTTAGGGGACTCTTGTGCTTATGATAAGAAAAGATCCCCAGTAGACAAAGAAAAAAGGTGGTGATTTCAAGAAGATCACCAGTTTCACAAAAGCCCTGAATTCGAAAACAATTGAGCCTTTTGAGCCTACCCAATACCAACATTACAACTTCTCCCCAAAGACTCTTTAGATTGGGATGTTGAGAGTGGAAACATGACTTTATGATAAAAAGTCAACACTTAAAAAAGTGTATGCAATACTATATTGTCTTATCCTCGAGGTTTTTAACTTGTAAACTCGAAGTCAATTGTGATGAAATTTTTTCTTGGCCTCAAAATGCCTATCCTTTGAATAGCTATTGACCAAGCTAACATTACAGTCCTCCGAAAGACCTTATTGGATCAATTGGATTGTATACATTGCAAATATCTCTGAACACCTAAGGATCAGTTAAGAGAGATAAAATTGAGGGATATTAGATCAGTCCCCTTTCAATCAAATGAAGGGAAGACTAAATTCATAGATTGAAACAAATCCTTTCTAATGAAAGTCTTTCAAACGATCATTTCAAACATTTCTTGAAAGTTTGCACGCATTTTGTTCAAATAATTCCTTGGAAAGGAAATTTCATCATCTGAAATGCATACAAAAAATGCATATTTCAAAACCAGGTTTCAAAAGTTTTTGGTCAACTTAAAACCAAGTTTTCAAACAGTTTGTGGTAAGTTAAAAGAAAAACCACATTTCAAACAGTTTTGATCAATTTCAAAACTACTTTTCAAAATAGTTTTGGTAGAAAATCATACAAAGGTTTGTGAAATCTCAAAATCACATAGCTCATGGTTAAGACATTCATTGTTTGAAGTCTTTCCAAAGTCCTACTAGTAAAGAACTATTAGGCAAGTTCAAAGTCTTATTGGCAAGGAACCTTTAGGCAATTTTCAAAATTCTATGGGTGAGGAATCTCATGGCAAGTCTCCAATATTCAAGTCCTATTGGCAAAAAGCCTTTAGGCAATTTCCAAAATCCTACAGGTGAGGAATCTTATGGCAAGTCTCCAAAATTCAAGTCTTATTGGCAAGAAGCCTTTAGACAATTTTTAAAATCTTACGGGTGAGGAATCTCTTGGCAAGTCTCCAAAATTTAAGTCTTATTGGCAATGAGCCTTTAGGCAATTTCCAAAATCCTACGGGTGAGGAATCTCATGGAAAACCTCTAAATTCAAAGTCCTACAAGCGAGGAGCCCCTAGGCAAATTCAAAATCCTATAGGCGAGGAGCCCCTAGGAAAATTTTAAGTCATACTGGTGAGGAACCACTAGGTAAGTCTAAAATCCTTAGACAAGGAGCCTCAGGTGTTCATGGTTCGTGGGTTCATCCTTAAATTACGAAATTTGAATAACCATCATAATCATCACCACCATCAATTCATGCCCACTCTCACAAATAAGTAAGTTTCTCTCCCTCAATCATTAAGAACCTTTCAAAATATGTTCCAAAAAGAGAACTTTTGGACTAGATCATGAATTTCAAAAGCAAGACCCCACTCAATTATTGTGAAATTTCCATCTTATTTTGTTTAGTGAATCGACTAAAAATTCAAGTGTCACATTGTCTTTGAATCAACCTCTAACAAGTTCAATCTCAAAAAAGGGTAGCTGTTGACACATAATTTTTAACTCATTTTTCTCAATTTTTCAAAAATTTCAAAACTAGGTATAGGAATCTTGGCCAAGCCTAGAAACCTATTTCTAAACCAAAAATAATAATTTTTTTAGCATTTTTCTGCATTTTTTCTTTAATTTTTTTTAGTCAAAATAAGCAAGAAAATCAAGAAAAATAGCAAATGGAATCAGAAAATTTCATAAAAATAGTCATTAGTCTAATTTTAAATCTAATTTCATGAATGCATCATCAATTTTGAAAAATCTCAATCGGATATATGTTTTGCCCAAAATTGGGCAAAATTAAACCCAAATTGAACAAAAAATGCAATTAAATTTTTCTAGTCATTTTTAGGTCATAGCATCTTCACAACAATTGATTCTGGGACCTTTAATTGCATAATGGTTGGTTCAATTACACAATATGACATAAAAATAAAAAATCCCCAAAATTTGATTGAAAATTAATAATTTTGAACCCAAATTGGGAATCGTACCCAATGTGAAATTGTCAAAATGTGAGACCATCATTTCTAGGGTTAAACAGGTATCTGTAATTCAATTTTGGCATCAATTTTGCCTAATCAGGTCATTAGGACATCAAATTAAATAAAACCCTATTAACCCGAATTTAAAAATGAGAAAATCTAGGACACAATTATAATAAAAATTGGGGAAAATCACATATTTGGGTTCGAAATATCATGGGGAATTCAATTTTGGGGTCGAATTTCAAAGATTTGGTCGAAATCTGACTTAATTTGCAAATTTATACAAAATCGGAATTGCCAAGTCGAGCAGGTCGACCCGACCCGACCCAAACAGTTTTCTTCTTTGCCAGACTCAGTCATGGCACGCTAAACCCAAAAAAAAAAACCGAATCAAACCCGTGACTTCACCGATCATTTCTAGCTATTTTGGCATGTGAAAATCGACTGGGCCAGCTAGAAAAGGTCCAGCTAGTACTAGTCAACGACCTTAATCGATCGGAAGTCGGTTCCAACCAATTTGGAGCGCAAAATTAATCAACAAAAATGAAAAGAAACCGACGGGGGAGGGGCAGAACCTGCTTGAAAAAATTCCAGAGAGAGAATAGAGAGAGAAAGAGTGCGAAAGAAAAAATTCTAGAGAGAGAGGTGTGTTGAGATCTCTTAGGACGAGTGATCGGCGTTTTTCCGGTGAAAAAACGCCGGTGAATCGGTGTTGGATGAAGATCTCCACACTTGGAAATCCAACATCGAAGTCAATCGCCAGTGCCTGGAAATCGTGATTGTCCAATGTATTCTAGAACATTCCCAGAGATTCCTAGATCACCAAATCGAAGACGAAGTATCGGAGAACACCTCAACATTCGCAGATCAGCTCAGAGAAGGCGTTTAATCATCAAACGAATAAGGTGAAAATCGTTCAAACCTTAGTTTTTATGGTTTTTCCAGAAAACATGTTCGAGTTCATCATACCGATCGACCGATTTCGTTGATGGTTTTTTAGTCATTTGATGCTCAAAATACATTTCTAATCACGTTTTGCTTATTTTTTTGCAATTTTAACGATAAAAAATGCATAAAACCTTCTCAGCCGCCAATGACAAACTTCGCCGGAGCTCGGAGGTCTTCGCTAGAGTTCCATTTTGGCCGTAGGCCATCCAAGTTAGATTTCTGCGACTCTATGTGATGATTTGATATTTGTTTTGAGCGTGTTGGATGGCTAAGGCGGTGTAGATTGAAGATTTAGTTTCTGGAAATCTTGTTTTTAGTTAGTTTAGGTTAGAGACTTTGAGCTCGGTTTTTGCCGACCAACGGAGGTTCGGTGGTGTTCCAACTAGGCTAGAATGATAGATGGTGACATAAGGTTTACTTAGAACCAAAAATCTGCTTCGGAACACCACCGGAAGGTCGTCGGATTTCTATCCAAAGTTGCGGCCTTGAGAACTTTAGAACGGAATTCATGACCGCCGGGTGTTCAGGACAATGCCGAAGAGAAAACGGCCGAAACGGTACCGTTTTGGCGCCGTGCTCACCGGAGGAAGAAGATCGATGCCGGCACTAGCGTCGACCGATTCAGTCTTGGTCGAACTGGTCGAACAGGTGCGGTCTGGTTCACTCTCTCCGGTGGGAAATAAAAAATTCAAATAAAAAAATGAAAAATCAGAAAATTCTCGAAAAATAAAAAATTACAAAAATCATAAAAAATTAGAATTTTTTTAGAAAACTAGAAAATTTCATAAAAATTTGAAAAATTTCAGAAAAAATAGATAATTCACAAAAAATTAGAAAATTCGTAAAAATTTAGAAATTTTCAGAAAATTCAAAAATATTCAGAAAATACAAATAAAAAATTTGCAAATTTTGGAAAATCAATAAAAAAAATTGAAAATTTCATAAAAATTTTCAGAAAGCCATAAAAATCAATTCTCGATTTAAAAAATATTTTTCGAAAAAAATTGAAAAAAGTAAAAAATTTTGAAAATCCACAAAATCATTTAAAATCATCGTGGCCAACCATAAAAAATGAAATTTAAATTTTCAAAAGTGCCTAAGTGGCATTTTTGGAAAATTTCAAATTTAAGGTTTATAACCCCTAAAAAAACCTCCTTACCAAAAAAAAAAAAAAACCCCTAAGAAAACCCTAAAACCCTAAAAATGTGTAAATCATGAAATGAACAAGCTATTAGAGCTTCGATAGGGTTTGGGTATTTTGCTTGATTCTCATTTTTAGTAGCCAAATTAGGGTTGCTATGATCGATTTGCCATTGATTGTGCATTTAATTTTTGGGTGCTTAATTGTTTGTTTATGATTAGATTAGTGAATTGACCTTAGGAATCCATGTGACACGTTAGACATGCCATATTGTTCTTAGGTACTGCAAGGGCGTTAATGGTCTCAATTTGGGATCGTTAATGTAACCAAGTCCCTTATTCAGAATCTCTAGTTCGCAGGATCATGGTATTTCTCTTGTACTTCGATTAGGTTTCTAGTCAACCTATCATAAATGACTAGTGGTAATTCTAAGTTTAAATTTAAATAAAATAAACCCTGCTATCACGTGAGTTATGATTTGGAAGAGACCCGTGTAGAAAAAAACCTCCATTCTAGCAAGCAAGATCGTGGCGCGACAATTCCATTTATGTAAAATTGATGAAATTTTAGGGGCAAATGCTGGTAATGGCATTTCAACAAACAAACAAGAATTAAATAGAGGAGCACATCTACAAAAGAGAACATAAGTTGTAATTGAGCAAAGAATTTCGCACCCTAGAGTAGTCTTGTTAGAGCACCCTAAATCATTATATTCAAAGATTAAGTTGAACTTCACCGTCAGCCACTCCTAACCATCACCGGACTACCACCAATCAGCCATCACAAAGCAACCAGTGTCATTCATCAAGTATCCATCGCACACGAACACAGCTTTACAGATGATGAAAATGGAGTCATAATATCGAAAAGACGAGGATAATCACTAGCGACCAGTATATACATTACCAACATTACCACCTCTCGAGCATTTCTCGTCGGCAACCACCATTAACAACTATGGGAACGTAGCATATAGAATAGAGAAACACAAACAAAAACTTTCATATTCAAATTTGATCTCGGTAACAATGGAATGTGGAGAAAATAGAACTCAAAAATCAACAAAGGTTTTAATCATGCAAGATATACCAATACACACTCAAAACAGACCAAAATCAAGTACAAATCTATACGAAGTTGGCTTGGGCATTTTGTCAAACAGGTGATGACCAATTTAGTTTAGTGGTTATACATGAGTTTAAAGCAACAACTCATTTCAATCCATCACAAAAAAACGCTAACAGGAACTTGAATCGTAAACTCAGCCTCAACCGTATTAGATTTTAGACCAACACTACAAAAGAGAACATAAACGCCCTTTTGAAACCGAAACCCCGCAGCTAACTTCAGCCTCAACCTCAATCCGTAGAATGCTAATCAAGTTCTCACCAAACCACTTCGCGGTGTCTCATTCCCTCGATTCCGACTCGATCGAGCAAGATTCGTGGGGCCGCATGCCCTAAACGGGCAGTTGCGTCGCGTACCACGGATTGCACCAAAGGAAAAAGCTAACTAGAGGAGTTGAAATAGTATGAGGAATCGAAGACTTACTACGCATGAAAAAACAGAAGCGGCGGAGATATAAAGAGACCAAATTGATCGGCGGTTTCGGTGCAATTGCAAGGAGGGAAGGATGCGGCGGCAGTTCTGGTGCAGTCGCGAGGAGGGAAGAACATGGTGGCGGTTCCGGTGCAGTTGCGAGAAGGAGGCAACAACGGTTCCGATGCAGTCACAAGGAGGGAAGGAGGGCACGAAACTGAAGAGAGTCAAACGAGAAAGAAGGAAATTTTGGGCAATAATTTCTAGAAGAGAGAAGCTACTTTTTGTAGCTTCTCTTTTTTGGTGGAAAACTCATTCTGAAATCAAGAATGCAGTCCGGAGCTAAAAAAAAATTTTATTTTTACTAAACATGTTTTTATTCCAGAATGTAAAAATTGTTCTAGAATATATTACGGAAATTTTTTAACAAACACCATTCTATTCCGGAATGCATTATGAAACAGAAATTCTATTCCAGAATGGATTTCATGCGCGCCCACAGTCTCCCGCGAAACCTCAATGTTCCATCCTCAGCCACTCAGAAGTCAGGCTTTCTTTTATCCACATCTTCTTGCATAATATTCTTAATTGTAGGATCCGTTGATTGCAACACCTTAATCTTAGCCTACACTTCTTACTCGATCCTTAAGGTAGCCAAAAGACTTGAAAGGTGGCTCATCTCGAACTTAAAATTCGAATCTCTTACTTCCTAGAGCAGAGTCTCTTACTTAAAATTCGAATCATCATTTGCTCGATGGTCGACTTTTGACTAAAAACATCCGCTACCTTATTAGCCTTTCTAGAATAATACAAGATGTCGTAGTTGTAGTCCTTGAGAAGTTCTATTCATTGGCGTTGTCTCATGTTCAACTCATTTTGGGAAAACAAGTACTTTAGACTTTGGTAGTCCATAAAAATCTAGAACTTTTCCCCGCATAAATAATGCCGCCAAATCTTCAAGTCAAAGATGATCGCACTAATTCCAAGTCATGAGTTGGATAGTTTAACTCATGAGATCTCAACTACCAGGACGCGTGTGCAGCCACTCTTCTATATTGCATTAGAATGCATCCTAATTCTTTGAGTGACGCATTACTGTATATCTCATACCCTCCAGGACCAGACGGTATCGTTAACACTGGATTTGTAGTCAACTTGTGCTAGAGTTCTTGGAAACTCTTCTCGCACTTATCTGTTCATTCAAACTTTACTTCCTTTTTGAGAAGGCGCATCAAAGGAATAGTGATCGTGGAGAACCTTTCCATGAATCATCTATAATAACCTGCCAGGCCTAGGAAACTCCTAACCTCAGTCACTATTGTCGGTCTCCGCTAGTTCATGACTGCCTCAATCTTAATCGGATCCACTCAGATTCCTTCACCAAAGATCACATGACCAAGGAAAGCTATTCGATTAAGCCAAAACTCACACTTACTAAACTTGGCACAAAATGCGTGTTATCTTAAGGTTAGCAAAATCATCCTTAAATGTTGCTTGTGCTCTTCGGGATTTCTCGAGTACACCAATATGTCGTCAATAAACACAATGACAAACTGATCTAAAAATTCCTTGAATACTCGATTCATTAAATCCATGAAAGCAGCTAGGGCATTAGTTAATCCAAATGACATCACAGTAAACTTATAATGTCCATATCGTGTACGGAATGCCGTTTTCGGTATATCCTCCTTTTTAATTCTCAACTGATGATATCACATCCTCAAGTCTATTTTGGAGAATACCGAGGCCTCTTGTAGTTAATCAAACAAGTCATTTATCCCTAGCAACGGATACTTGTTCTTGATGATCACTTGATTCAACTGTAGATAGTCGATGCACAAACACAACAAATCATCTTTCTTCCTTACAAATAACATAGGTGCTCCCCACGGCGATGCACTCAGGTGAATAAACCCTTTATCTAGCAACTCTTGTATCTGCACCTTTAACTCCTTTAATTCTGGCAATGCCATCCTATAAAGTGCTCTAGAGATTGATTCCGTCCCAAGGGCCAACTCAATCACAAACTTTATTTCCCTTTCAGGTGACAATTTCGGTAATTCCTTCGGCAAGACATTGGGAAAGTCACGTACCACGGCTATGTCCTCTAGCCTTGGTTCCTCAACAATGAATTAACCACAATCATTATATAACCTTTGCATCCTTCATCCAATAGCCTAATTACCTCAAGTGACGAAATCAAAGGGATCAAGGTTTCTCATCTGTTTCCCACAAACTTATATTTATAATGACCAATCGGATTAAATCGGACTATCCTGTTACAACAATCCATTATAACCCTTTGTTTAACGAGCCAATACATTCTGGTGATGACATCAAACTCATATATTGCCAAAATTGTCAAATCTATTGCTTCCTCCCTATCGCCAACAACTATCTTACAAAATGGACACCCTATCGTAATCAATACTTCATCCTTTAGTGGAGTAGTAACGCAAAGAATTACTTCCAAGGGTTTCGGTTTAATCCCAGTTAACTTAACGAATTGCTCATAAACAAACAAATGCGAAGCCCCCGGATCAAACAGTGCATAAGCAGCATAATCATGAAGAGAAATCGTACTTGTGACCACGCCAAGCTAATCATTCGTTTCCTTCTTTTCTACAGCATACACCCTTCCTTGCACCTGTGGTGGATTTTGATTGATAGGCGAAGTGTTCCCAGCTTGTTGTCCTACTTAGGGTTGTTGAGGTAGCACTTGTGGTCCAGCAGGTCGGTTTGGGCAATTCCTTACTTGATGTCCATGTTGCCTACATCCAAAACAAGCTCCAATCCTACTTGGGCAATGGCCATTCCCATGCCTCCTTCCACAGAATCGGCACACGTTTCCAAAAGTGTATGCTGGTTTTCCAATGTTCTTAACAGAAGGGATGAAGCACTTATTTCCAACCATCGGTTTCTTTCCAAAGCAATGATTGTCCCTATTCTGCGCATACTGCGATCCAGATGCGGCAACCCGTTCAGCCATGTCCCTTTCAATTAGCTGTGCCTTTTCATACAACTTATTATAGTCCTTTAAGTTCATGGGCACCAACTGACTTTTGATCTCGGGCTTCAAACCATCTTTGAACCTTCTAACCCTTTCCACTGGTTCTTCTACTAATCTTGGTGCATACCTTGACAGCTCAGCAAACTTCATATCGTACTGATCCACAGACAGGTGATTTTGACGAAGTCGCTGGAATTTAGCCATCTTTTGCTCCCATCCACAGTTCGAGAAGTACTTTCCGTTGAAAGCTTCAACAAAAGCGTTCTAAGCAGGAGTTGTGCCTTCGAGGAAAACCATTCCTTGGGTGGCTTCCCATCAATTACTAGCATTACCTTTCAATTGATACACCTCTAGTGTTACCTTGTCTTCCTCTAAGCATCGCAACAATGCAAATGCTTTCTCCAGCTTCTTGATTTGGATGGTTGCAGCCTCAGGATCACCCATCCCATTAAACATAGACGGCTTCAGCTTTAAAAACTGCTCCACCAGCTGGTGCATTTGTCGCTCACCATTTCTATTTCCTTATCCAAGGTTGTCATTAGGGACGGCGGCGGCAGCAGCAGTTCGTTCTTAAGCCTACCGA
The DNA here is from genome assembly GCA_024500025.1 of Syzygium aromaticum. NCBI lineage: Eukaryota > Viridiplantae > Streptophyta > Magnoliopsida > Myrtales > Myrtaceae > Syzygium > Syzygium aromaticum. The sequence goes on from CM044895.1 coordinate 20,674,106, forward strand.
CCCATCAAATTCCCTATGGCTTTGAGAGCTTGTAAGATCCCATCCACTTGAGGGTTCTCTTGTGCTATCGCTTGCAAACTAGACTAGCCTCGAGTTCCTCTTCCTCGGGAGCTCATCTTACAGGATTATCACGAAACCTATTATATAATTCCATCAAGGAATTGGAGACCTAAATCATCTACTCAAGTTAATCAATCTTAAGCAGCGAATCACAAACAAACACCTTATATAACAAAAGACGTAATCCAATCACAAACAAACGATCACAAGACAGGTATAATACATCCTATAAGATGTAACCTCAATGCCTTACAATCATAAACATAGGATGTTTTCTTAACTAACTAACTCAACACCCATCGCACCTTATCACTCCAGGTATCGACCAAACTTGGATCGAGCTGACCTTACTCTGATACCATTTCGGCTAAAATGTTACGCCTTAAACCCACAAGCGTGCCAATATCCTTCCTTGGTCGTTTAGTTGCGACGTCCCATGACACGTTGTTGACTCAACCATTTTATCTTTCAAATAAACACATGTGGAAGCTTACTAAAAAACCCCAACAACAATCAACAAAGTGGGATAGCAAGGAAAATACTTTGAGATACGAAACGAAAAAGCCATTTTATAAACATTTCATTAACCCCTGAAAGATTCATAAATACAAGCCTTATCACAAGGCCACTTCCTAGCAAACCACACATACAAAAAGGGATTAGGCGGTCGAGGTTAACCTAACCCCTCTAACCAAAATAGAGTAATAAAAAAGATTGGGAAGTCTAAAACCCATCACCAAAGCTGGCTGTATCCAGGAGAAGGCTCCGGATTGGACTCAATGTCATCCGGATCGATCTCCGGATTAGAAACAATCCCTACCGGAGGGTCGAAGTTTATCAGATTCTAAACTTCTTCTCCAACCCCACCGTCAGGGGGTCCATCAAAATCTCTAATCGAACCAAACAGCTCGTCTCCTTCTCTTATGAACCAAGCAAGAAATTTGTGCGGTTTCTACATAGCTAACCCCTCATCAACTCAGACCATTGTCAAATGCTTCTGATAAGCTTTAACCAATCCCACCGAATACTCTACCACTATCATGCCTATGTCCATGGGTATCCTGAACCATGTAGAAGGTTGATTCATAATCGAGGGTCTAAAAACGGTTTAATAAACAATAATGAGAATAACTCAATAAGTAAACTCCCTAAATCTCGTTTAAGAGAATAAGTTGCCTCCAGATCACCCTAAACATGCAATTCTAGCATCGATGGAAATTCAATAGCAAGAAGTCATCGCTTTGCATTAACTATGCACAAGTTCAAACAACTCAAACTAGCATGAACAATAAGTCGTCAAGCAACCATAGGCATTCTTATCTCGCATTGGCTCACACGCCTTGCACGATTTAACTCAATACATGCCATAGCGATGCAATCATGCGTATTCCGATTATTACGACCTCACAGGCAACGACACAACTCACATAAAACGCATCGAGTTGGTGGTCTCCTGGCATGACCAAACATCATCCCGCCCCATCAAGCAAGGCAACATCCCGCATTAAAGGTATCAGGATGGCATTCCATAAGAAGCATTGGTATGGCCTCTACCATGACTCGGCATCCGAACACTCTCCAGGCATCATCCCGCATAAAACGCATCAGAACGGGTTCAATCCCTACGTAAAACGCATCGAGGTATTATATGATCACACGAGCACAACCACCACATAATGCATTATTGTCTTCGCATTTAGTCAAATGCAAACGTGGTTCGTGCTCACACAATAAAGTACTGCAACTTTCACACGTAAAAATGCAGTAATAAATTCATACATGATCACATACACATAATGAACCCATCAAACTTTGCAAGCTCCCATTTTCAAACACCTTTACCCCATTCAATTCACGAAAATGGACATTTAAACCCAACATCTTGAGGTTTTCACTTATATATCCATAAAACCTTTGTAAAAATTTGCAAACAAGGTTTATAAATCGAACAACTAATTTCTATAGTATAACAAGCTCCAAAGCACATAAAACATGCATAGCTCATCTTTATACACATGAAGAATTAAAAATTATCATATGATAACCTATCACATATAAGACAAGTGTGCATGAAAAGTTATCACTCAATTTAAGATAAGCTATCAACCAAATCATGATAAGCTATCAACCAACTCATGATAAGCCATTAACAAAATCATGATAAGATATAAACTAATCTACCTATAATCACCCAAATTAGCCCCTAAACTAAGTCCATTAACAAGCTATCATACTAACCAAGGTTTAGAGAGTAACTTGCTCTTAAACCAAGGGAAGCTAGCTAACGGCGGCCCATGGTGAGGAGCGGCGGATGGTGAACAGCCACGGTGGTTATGGCTGTGGACGGCGACGATGAGGACGACTCGAGGGCGACAATGATCGTGGCTTATGGTGGCCGAACAAGGGAATGAGAGAGTGCAAGGGAGAGAGTGAAAGAAAGACCAAAGTGAGAGAGTGAGGAAGAGAGAGAAAAGTGTCCTTGGCAAGACACACCCACGATGGATGGCAAGATCACTTCTTGCCCAACAAGCCAAGATCAATGGCTAGGATTGAATCTTTTAAAACAAATTTCACAAATATCCAAGGGTAAAAATGGAATAAAGATAAGATGAGATAGACAATTTGATAAATTCAGCCCTTGACACTATTCATGGCACTATTCACGAGCACAATTTACATGGGCTTGGGCTTGGGCTTAAACAAGCCTAATTGGAAGAGAACTGGGCTTGAAAGGCTTAATGGGCTTACAAATGGGCCAAGCCCATTTTCCTTCTCCTCATGGCCTAATTTCCTCGTGGTTTCTCAATTCCGGTCCAAATTTCACTTTTCCAAGAATTTCAAGTAAAATAATAAACATATGATTTAATAAAGCAACGTCCAATAAATTAGTCTTGAAATTGTTAAAAGTTTGACACCCAAATTCAGATTTTAATTTATGATCAAATCGATCAATTGCAACTTTAGTATATCTCAAACTAACGGGCGACTTTTAAAAGTTATGCGTATTTAACCCATAGTTGATTCAATATCAACCCACGTTTAAGCTCTCTTGAGTCACGGTTGTCATGTAATTACAAGGATCAATCAATAGTTCTGAAGTACACGATTATTAGGAATTGGTTTATGGTTGTACGCAATCCACACAATGGTCAGGAGGAATAACCCATGATCCGATTATATACTATTGGCGAATCATTCTCTAACCATTCCTTGATCGGTCTGTAATGGCTCAAAATTATCTCTTGTCAATCCTTATGGTCGAATTATCAATCCATGGTCAAGTTCTCAGGTCGTGCGTACTTAATTCCTCAATAGCCTTTCCCCATTGGTTAGTCATCTCATGAGTGATCAATTCAAAACGAAATTTAACTGACAGTACATTGATGAAGTAATCATTTCATATATCTCGAAAAGGGTCGAATTTCAAGATGTCACAAAAACTTTCCTACAACTCAAGCAATTACTGAAGACGCATGGGTAATTTTTTTTTTATGCTTCAAGAGCTTTTTAGTTAATTATTGTGTCTTTTAATATATTTTTTCCTTATTGTATTCATCACAGGCCACGGCTTGAAAGAAAAGATCATTAGTAGTTTTGAAGGTTTCTTATGCACAAATATGGACTAGAACCGAAGTTTCTTGTGACATCAAAGTGAGAGCTAGCTCTTTTTAACAGAGAGGGATTATAGTTGAGAGAAACCTATAGAGGAAACGCTCAAAGATTGGACCCACTTTCGAGAATTTCTTTTTATGTGTGAAGGTAAAGACTAAAGGCTTCATTCAGTTTTGAGTTGGATGAATTTCATGGTTGAATGCTATATCTAGCAGCACAATGGGTTTCACAGCTCAAAGACAGGTTAGAGAGACATGCCTTAACGAAGCTAGCTTGAGAATACATCAGATTTTCAAATGTGTAGAATGGTCCATCTAGACATAGTTATGGAGGTGAAAGGATCATGTCGGAGACCATCAAACTCTGAGTTGGATGGTGGTTTGGTTGATGTATACACTAGCTTTCGATTTTAGTATGGGTTTAGCGGTGGTAGTGACCCTAACCCTAACCCTTCATCGGACTTTTGTAATGTGTTGTATACATTTGAATACCGTATCAAGTCGGTAACTAATGGTGTTAATAATAATAAGTATATGCATATTAAATGCACTCGTGCGATTATCTTGTGGGGGATGATGTGAATGTTTTATGTTGAATTGTGTCTCGAGTTTGAGCCGTTTATGGAACTCAACCCGATTGGATGAATTTCAAAGTTTGACAACAAAATGAAAATCAAGAGTTGGACTCACCTTTGCTTAAGGTTAGATGTGAGAAAGAAGAAAAGGAAATGAAAGCTCTCATGCACTACAAGATAAAAGTAATGGGCACACATATTATAATATATATATATATATATATATATATATAGGGTGCATTTGGTTTAGCATTCCCAAGGGGCTTTGGGGGAATGCAAATACTTTTAACTTAAATCCCCTCAGGGAAATACAAATTGCGTTTGGTAAAAAATCTTTGTGAAACTATTTTGGCCCAAATAGTGTCTAGCAAATCTTATTTTGCAAATGGCTTTGAGATTTTTTCATATTAAAAAAAAAACTTACCCTTCATTGAAGCTAGTGATGGCCGTCACCAAATCTGGCTCAACAGCAACTGTATCCCATTGCGCGACCCAATCTAGGGTCGTGCAGCCCTAGGTGGCCGTCGCGGGGGTTGGGCGACCTTGCCAGCATTTTGCTGTCCCGATCTAGCCCCAGGTGGCTCTGGCTGGCCGCCCTCAGCCTAAAGAAGATGAACAGTCATAAGGGGCAAAATTGAAATATTGAAGAATTAGTGAGAGTAGTTTGGGAAAAAAAATTGATTTCAGCATTAGGCAAATGCTGAAAACTCAAAGCTGGTCCAGATTGGCCTTAGGCTTTCAACATTCCTAATGCTAGCTTTCGACTGAAAGCTCATTGGAAATGCTTGCAAAATGCCTCAGCATTTCCTTAACGGGCTTTCGAGGCTAAAAGCCCCTTGGGAATGCTGAATCAAACACACCCATAATAGCCCATGTGGTGGATCAAAGTCAAAATAAGTATAATTGTTGATTTTATAAAAGAAGGACAATTAGGGCGTCGATTTCCTTACCTTCACCAAAAAAAAAAAAAAAGACAATTAGGGCGTCGATTCCCAAGAAGAAAATACAATAGCTGCCTCCTTCCTTCTTGAATAGTAGCCACACAGTGAAGAAAATTTATGGATTTCTTCGGTAGAGAGCATGAGCAGCTGCAAGAAGAAAAAGAAGAATAAGAAAGAATGTGAAGATTTTCTTGTTTCCAGCCGAATGTGAGTTCTTGCTTGGTCTTAAACCTCCGGAAATTGTGCTGTAAGTTATACATCCATTTAAGTTGTTTATTACCAAACACTTAGGATTTTGGTCTACTCTAGGTACGGGAAACACTCAAGTGTTGTGAGCATTTGGTGTAAACTTGGATTTTTTTATTATAGTGGATTATTTAGTGCTAGCTCTCTCCGTAGATATAGGTACCAATACGTCGGACCAAATTACGTAAATATTATGTGTCCTTTATCGCTCATCGTTTTTTCTCTAGCTATATTCGCATTAACATAAATTGCAAGATCCTAGGCTTAGCTTCCGCGTTGGTTAGTATCACAACAATTGGTATCAGAGCTTGAAAATTAGATTTTCTGGATTGTAATTTGGGGTTTTTGCTTGTTTGATTATTATCTAGAAATTCTATTGTTGCAATTATGTCTAGGGCAAAAGTTGAAATTGAGAAGTTTAACAGGAGGAACAATTTTAGGTTATGGAGTGTTAAGATGGAGGAGTTATTAATAACTCAAAGTTTGGCCAAAGCATTGGAGGGCAAGAATAAATTGCCCGAATCCATGAAAGACGCAAGGATAAATTGCCTGAATCCATGAAAGATGCCGAAAATGATGTGCTAATGAGGAAGGTGAGGAGTATAATTGTGTTAAATTTGTCAAATGAGGTATTGATTGAAGTGGCCGAAGAAAAGAATGCCGTAGTATTGTGGGTAAAACTTAAGGCACTTTATTTGATGAAGTATTTGAACAATCGCTTATATATGTTGAAAGGAATATTTCAATTTCGAATGGTTGAAGGCACATCCATTAGAGCCCACTTAGATGAGTTTAACAAACTCATGATGGACTTGAAGAACGTCAATGAGGCCTTGAATGATGAGAAACAAGGTATGATGTTGTTGGCATCTCTATCAGATTCTTTTAAGCACTTTATAGATTCATTACTACATGGTCATACTACATTACCTTAGAATAGGTAAAGCCTGTATTGTTTTCTAAGGAGTAGCAAATTAAGTTGCAAGAAGACAACTTAGCACAAAATACGGCGCAAGATTTAGTTATATAGGGTAGAGACAAACGAAGAGAGTCTGGAGGTAATAGATCGAAGAATCATTCTAAATCGAGGTCTAATGTTCGGAACCATCGATGTTATCACTGCGATGAGATAGGGCACTACAAGAGAGATTGTCCGAAGTACAAGGGTAAAGGAGTTAAGGTGGAGTCTGCAGGCGATGGTAATATTGTTACAGCAGCAGATGATTGTTCTAGTGATGCCAATGACGTGTTAGCAGTCACCACGAGTTCATCAGGTGATGATTGGGTGCTTGACTTTGGATGTTTTTATCATGTGACTTCTCATAGACACTGGTTTACTACCTATTTGGGCACATATGGTGGTAAGGTGCTTATGGAAAATGATATTGCTTGTGAAGTGGTAAGGATCGAAACAGTTCATATTAAGATGTATAATGGGGGAGTGCAAACGTTGACAAATGTAAGACATGTACTGGAGCTGAAAAAGAACCTTATCTCATTGAGTTCTTTTGACAAGTTTGGATACTAGATTTCTGCTAAAGGTGGAGTTTTAAAGGTCTCTGGAGGTGTGCTTGCTATAATGAGAGGGCAGATACATTGCAGGTTGTATTTACTCCAGGGAAAGACAGTGATTGGTTTGTCTGCTCAATTCTCTGAGATTTCAAGTGAGGACACATCACGATTATGGCATATGAGACTTGGACACATGAATGGGAGGAAGATGATTGTTATGAGTCAGAGGGGTCTACTGGGAGGTCATCAAATTGAGAAGTTGAATTTCTGTGATCACTTCGACATAAGCAGTAAGCTTAAAGTGAAGTTCAGTGCGGCAATTCAACATACCTCGAAGATTGTAGACTACAAACATTCAGACTTATAGGGACCTTCTCAAGTTTCGTCCAATGGTAGTGCCAGGTATGTATTGTCTTTTGCTGATGATGTTTCAAGGAAAGTGTGGATTTGTTTTCTTAAGCGCAGGAGCAAGGTGCTTGGTCAGTTTAAGTCATGAAAGGTGATGATTGAAAAACAGATAGGAAAAAAGATCATGTGCTTGAGAACTGATAAAGGAAAGGAATTATGTTATGATGAACTTGGCCAGTTTTGTATAGAGGAAGGTATAGTGAGACACTGCACTATTGTCGATTCACTACAGCTAAATGGAGTTGCAAAACTGATGAACGGAATTATATTGGAGAGAGCTTGCTTTTTACTCTCCAATGCTGGATTAGATGAAAATGTTTTGGGCTAAAGCCGTGAATATCGCTTGTTGGTTAATGAATAGATCACCATCACCAACAATTAGTTGGAAAATTCCTGAAGAAACGTGGCCAGGTAAGTTTGCTGATTACACTGGACTGAGAGTGTTCGGTTGCCCTGCTTATGCTCATGTGAGTGATGGCGCGTCAGAACCAAGGATAAGTGCATATTCATAGGCTATGCACATGGGGTGAAGGGATACAAGCTGTGATGCACGGAGGAAGATTCACCCGATTTTATGTTCAGTAAAGAGGATACCTTTGACGAATCTACTATGTTTCAGAAAAGGAGTAAGGGATTAATTGGGGAGAAAGATCTAGATGGTGTTCAGAAACAGATGAAGCTTCAGAGAGAGCTTAGAGATGTATAGAGCATATTAGATGTGACAGCATGTGCAGAGTTGCTAGATTCCATAGCAGTTGACAGTTCTTCCGAGTAGAGATAGCTTCGGGTATGGAAAAGTAGAGAGAGACTGTTAGAATGTTGCAAGTGACTCAGAGGAGTTACATCGAGAAAGTGTTAAAGCGCTTCAGCATGCAATTGAGAAATTTTATAAGTACCCTACTTGCTACACGTTATAAATTGTCTAGTTTGTCACAGTGTACTTGGATAGAGGTGGAGCAATTGTTCCATGCTTTATATGCTAGTATTATTGGTTGCTTGAGTTATTTCATGGACAGTACTAGGCTTGATCCATCACATGCAATTAGGAAAATGTATATGTTTAATCTAGGTATACATTGTGATGTTGTGAAGTAGATCTTTCTGATTTTATTGCGGACGACAAACGTTGAGGTATGTTTCAAAGAATGTAGTTCAAGTAGCGTGGCAATAATTAGGTTTGTGAACCCGAGTCATGTAGGGAGCCTGAAAGATGGTCAATTACTGAGCGGTTGTGCCTCTGCTTCTATTAGTGGTGTTGTGTTTTGAAAGATGTAGTTGAGAGACATGGTGACTCCCATAAGAGCTAAAGAGGTGGTGTGGTCTAATTACTTGGTTAGTAATGTTGGCGTGGGACATTTGATGTGGTGTTCGGTAGAAGTAAAAAATATCACAGGAGTATTGAGTTCATTGGTGATCAAAATTTTTGCGTCCATTTTTGCATCAGATATAGCATGTCAAGAGAGGAAGTGACTGTGAATAAAGTTCTTATGGTGGTGATTCCTGCGGACATGTGGACTGACTTCATTCCTCTAGACAAGTTCAAGCTTTGCTTGGGTTTGAAAAACGCCCGTGATGGGTAAGCGTTCGTCAGGGCATTAGGAGAGCAGCATAGATGATGAGCACTATGACTTGGCTTCAAACATCGAGTTAATGTGGAGAATTGTTGAATTATGTCTCAAGTTCAAGCCGTTTACGGAATTTGACCTGATTGGATGAATATCCAAGTTTGACAGCAAAATGAAAATCAAGAATTGGACTCACCTTTGCTTAAGGTTGGACATAAGAGAGAAGAAAAAGAAAGGGAAAGCTCTCATGTACTACAAGAAAAAAGTAATTGACACACATATTCTATAATAAATATAATAGCCTATGTGGTGGGTCCAGCTCAAAATAAGTAAAATTGTTGACCCTATAAAAGAAGGGCAATTAGGGCGTCAATTCTCAAGGAGAGAACACAGTAGTTGCCTCCTTCCTTCTTGAATAGTAGCCACACAGTGAAAAAAATTTATGGGGTTTCTTCAGTAGAAAGCATGAGTGGCCGCAAGAAGAAGAAGAAGAAAGTATGTGAGGACTTTCTTGTTTCTAGCCGGATGTGAGCTCCTACCTGATCTTGAACCTTCGAAATTATACTATAAGTTATACATCCATTTGAGTTGTTTATTATTAAAAACTTGGGGTTTGGGTTTACTCTAGGTACGGGAAATACTTGAGTGTTGTGAGCGTTTGTTATAAACTTGGATTTTCCAATTATAGTGGATTATTTGATGTTGGCTCTTTGTGTGGATGTAGGTAACGATACGTCGGACCGAACCACATAAACATCGCGTGTCCTTTATCGTTCCTTGTTATTTCTCTGGCTATATTCGCATTTACATAAATTGCAAAATCTCGGGTTTAGCTTCCGCGTTGGTGAGTATCGCAACATTTTGTTGTGCCTTCGCATGCTAATAATAATCACGGGTTATAATATAAAAATGAGTGTATCGCATGTGATGTTCTAAGGCGTTACAAGGGATGAGCATGGTTCTAAGGTAAAATTGGGAATCAAAGAATCAGACTAGTTTCGAGCTCTAGTGGGATTTAGTTCAATTCCCGATTCAATATTTTTTGGAACTTGTACCGTGCGATTTGGTTCCTAATTTCCAGATAGAAACTAAATTGAACTGAACCGGACCAAGAACCGAATGTAACCATAAAATAAAAATTGGCATGTATACTATGACATCCTCAATTTGGACCGAAACTATGACATCCTTAATTTGGATCGAAACGACTAAAGGAAGATGGCCATGGATTTAGTGTACGAACTATCAGATGGTCGATCATGGACAGGCTAGTATGGTTGAAATGGGTATCTAGAGGATTGATCATGGCTCGATCAAAAGATCGTCCACGGATAGGCCAAGAGGTTGACAATGAAATGATTTCCAGTCACATAAAACAATTAGAGTGATTCAACCATGGAATGACCTTTTGACCATAAAGGTCACTAGTGGGACAATCCTGGACAACCATGAATCGGTGTTGCACAAGCATGTACCGGTCAAGGGTGATTCCGCTCAACTATGCACAGGTTGCGGGCGACCATGGATCGATCCCGTGGTGTTCGATTTCATGCGGCTACATGACAACCGAGGATCGACCATGGATCGTTGATGCTCGAACATGAATCGATCATGAATCAACTATGGATCGTTGCGTTGAATTGGGTAGGCCATGGACAGGCCATGTGGTAGGCCATGGACAGGCCATGTGGCAGGCCTTGTGCCTGGCTATGGACCAACTATGTGCCCATCAGTTAGGCCACAAGCAGACCTTGTGCCTATTCGTGTGCCAGCCATTGTACCTAACACTTGTGCCAAGCCTTGTGCTTGTCAATTCCGGCCCAGACCTAGCTTCATGGCCATTGGACTTGGCCACGAGCTGTGCATTGTGCCCGTCCATGAGCCAAGGTGTATATTTGGCTTATGAACTGGTCCTTTGCTTGTGTGGCCCCGCCTTGAGCTCGGCGCACCGTCCATACAACCCGTTACCGTGCTCATGCACTTAGCCCTATGCCCATGTAGCAAGTCCGCCATGACCTAGTCCTTGTGCCCCGTATGGCTTAGCTATGAGCTAGGCCTTACGCCCGGTCAGGCCATGTGCCAGAACAATTTTTCCGGTTCGGCTTTGTGCCGTTTAGCTCGGTCTTTGGCTCGATTGTGTCCAAGCATATTAAAGCATATTTTTACATCAAACCTCTATTCCAAATGGGAGGGTCAATCGATTACGGCCTTATAGAATCCCTAATCATCTTAATTCTTTACTAAGTGGAGTTTAGTAAATATTTGGGTGTCCAAGAGATAATGTGCCATTAGTACTAGTAAAGATCCCCAATGATAGAGAGTTCTTGAAATTGGGCACATGATTCATGCCTAGGAGCCATTGCACAAGAAGACAACTTGATACGATTAAGTTGCTAATAATAGGGCATTGGCACCAATGATCAAGAACCATCCCCAATAATGGAGCCTTGGCGCCAATAATAAAGACCAACCCCAATGATGGAACCTTGACACCAATAATTGTGTTGTCTTTACTTGGACCAACAATTTTGGGATTCTAGAAAGTGGCCCACGCCTAGAGAGGAGAAATTCATAAACAAGAGACAAATGGACAACTTCTTTAGCAAGTTGTCAATAATGAGCAAGGCACTAACAATGAAGAGAGGAACAATAATTGAGGTGTCTAAAGGAAGACACCAATAATTTATGTCTTGGAGACCAAGACAATGAAGAACATGCCCAAATTAAGAAGAGAGGTTCACACTTAGGGAGAGAGAGAGACTAAGGACAATCATCATTTTGGGCAATAAATGATTCAACAGGGTATTATGACCTTAGGAGAGAGACTTGGAAACCAAGTTGGAAATGAGCGGCCTTAATTGAAGGCTTGAATAAGAAGCTTAATGATGGCCCAAGACTTTCAAGACCCCTTCATTATTAACTTAGACTTTTAGGGTCATCCATTATTAAGTTTGGCTTCATCTTCATTAAGGACCTTTAGAGGACCACTAAATCTCGCCTTTGTCAAGTAGTGTAAGTAGATTTCCTACTCTCGGGATAAGATGATGAAATGCGTTGTTGGCTAGTGTTTGTACCAGATCTATGCTTGGACTTTGTGTGATACTTGCTGGTTGTGTCTTATTTTGCATGTTACATGTTCGAGTTAATACACAACTCGACCACGAAAGAAGGAACATATGTCTTGTACACACGCTATGGTGCATGGACCGAAATTTGCTTGGCAAGGGTCCGATATTGAGATGTATTGGATCTGAACTAAGTCGGTTTAGTTTATCGCTTGGTGCGTTAGATCGAGTCACGGGCCTTGGACCATAGCCAACATATTAGAATATTTAGCATCAAGGATCATGAGTATCACATTTGTATCCACACCTTTAGGCAATACTGTTTACATTACTATAAAGAAAGAAAAAAATTGGTTTGCTTGGTGCTTGTAACGCATTGCTTGGTGCTTGTAACGCATGGACACACGTGGGACTAAAGCCGTCTACTATGGATTTCGAGACGTTACTCGATGGATTTCGAATGCCTGGTGAATTCTAGATGTTGGATGGATTTCGGATGCTGATGGATTTCGGTTTAGAATTAATTGATAAATCTCGTGTGTTGTATTTAGCATGCATTATGTAAATACCATGCTTGATATTTTCTTGGCTATTGTGCGCACCATGAATAGTACATAGACAAGGTAAGAAACACCTTCGCTATTGATCTGCCATCGACAACCTGGGTGGTAAGGTGAGGCGCATGTCCGGCAACAATTGATTTCTCCTCACTTGAAATTAGAGAATTTACTTACTAAGTCGATGACTCACTCCCCGTTGTTTTTCCAGACTTGTAAGATGGCAGCCCCGCCGGTGCATTTTGGTGCACCTATAGAACTCGTAGTGGACGTCTTGGATGTGGTAGATGTGGAAAAGGGTCATACCTACTGGAAGGTGATTTAGTAGGTCCTACTAGATGAGGGATTTGAGAATGATGCTCCCCACAAGTATGAAGTATGGTACGTGTGGATGGGTGAAGGCTTGTTCGGACTCCTCCGCGGGTTCAATGGTCCTTTCGGTGGTACCAATGGATCGGCATTTAGGGGCGTCGCAAATGGAGCCTAGGCGGCGGTTCCAGCTTGGGAGGGACCAAGCAAGTTTTGAAGAAAACTTTTAGGAGCTTGGCTAGATAATTACAGTAGAGGTGCTAGGCATAACCCAACCGTGTTGTTATAGGAGGTACAAGTATGTGTATAAATCGGCCCTTAAAAAGAAAGGGCTTGTAAAAAGGATTGGCTTGTAATGTATATATAAGCTATCATGTAAAAAGATTTGCTTATGATGCTTGTCTTGATCCCGATATTGTTTTGATTTTTATTATCTTGATTTCATGCTTTCGCTTGTTCGTAAAAGAAAGATAATAATGAATGGGACGTCGCAAAGTACACCACGTGCCACGATCTTGGCCGAGACGTGACATATACGATACTGGTGAGGGTCGTGAGGCAAAGGCTTGAGCGAAGAAAAGAAATTCCTTCCTCTCCTAGAGTAACTCCTTGGCTTTTATTCGTGATACTTTGGCATAGATAAGTGTTCATCTTCTAACCTCTAGAACTTTGCATCAATTGCATGTGCAATGAGCCAATGAGGTCTGTGAGAGTATTCCATGTACCATTATGTACTTTTGCATCTTGATGCAACGTGGTAACTCATCGTCAAAATTTGTCAACTTCAACGATCCACTTCTCAAACTTGTCGTCATTGGCTTAAGGTCTAGTGTTACCACCGCAAACAATGTCCTCAGATTTTGCCCAAGTAAGCACAACCTAGGATTGGGTGGTTTTCGAGTAGACCTGAAACCGAATGTGGAACATGTGAGATGGTAGGTTTCAGGTTTCAAAGTAGGCTCCAGGTTCCAATTACTAGGGAACTGTTTCAATGAGTATTCAATTGACTTTGATATAAATGAGGGGACTAGTGCTTCAAATGGTAATTTATCTTCTAACACGGCACGTTAACGTGATCAAATCGCCATGAGTTTGAAAATATTTAAGGATGCTTGTAATTCCTCAATGCATACATGACCATGTTTATTATAATAAAATTACTCTCTTTTTAATTGAGAAATAGTCCACTTTGATGTAATTTTTTATTTATGAATTTGTTAATATGTCTCTTTACGTTACTCTTAACGTGAAAATATTAAAGTTACAGTCATTATTTTTTTTCAATTTTAAGCAAATTAAAACTTAAATTGATCACACCATAGGACTTTTGAAACATTTGCTTTTTAGCATTTATGTAGACAGATTTTTTAACAGTTCTCATTGATAGAAATTTGACAAAAGGTAAATGTGTTACACATGTACAAACTTGAAATTTTTTGTCACGAAAAAAAGTTTAGAGTAAATATGTTACAATGGGTATAGTTTAAGATTTTTTTTTGACTAATGGGTATGATTGGGGAAGGGGGGGCAGTAAATGCTATTTCCACCTTCTTTATTACTAGAGCAAGTGCAATAGTTAATTTTCCTTGTGCCATAAAATGGCGAATCCTAATAGATCTGACGGTCGAAATTGAATCAAGTATGCATATGCTAGATTCACGAAATACTTGCTCCCGTTTTTGAGAGAACACTTTAGGAGAGCCACAAAACTATGTTGAAATAAGTTCTAAAACAAATATATACGATTAGGGCCGTAAAAAAAAGCCTGGTTCAGCTTGGCCCGGCCCAAAAATCTGGGGCCTTTTCGGTTAGGGTCTACGCCAGTTCGAGTAAGAGCTCAAAAAGTAGGGTATTATCCGTATTTTGTGCAGAGTCGGGCCGGGTCGGGATTTTTGACAGCCCTTCTTACATTCACATCTATACAAAACATCACAACCACAAGTTGCAACGACACCCGAAATGCCGAACCCAATCAAAAGCACCAAAATCATATTTGGTCTTAACTGACGGAATACATAATTAGTCTTACAGGGAACAAGCTCCAACATCCTAGTCCAACATCCCCATCAGACTAAATAGCCAAAATGATATTTGTTTCAGGGTCAAGATTTATGAACAGAGAACAAGCTCCAAGCAAAATACAGTTGGTAACAATTCCACCAACACAAGTCACTGTCACTATCACCCACAACAAAATCTCCAAGAAAAATCATTCTAAAATCATTTTATGCCCCAACTGACGGTACAAAAATGGTACCTCCTTACATGAGCAAAGAAAGTGACCAGCAAGTGAGAGTCAAGTGACTGGTCTGAGCGACGGGTGAGCAACTGGTATTTGCTCGAGCGAACTAAGCGAAGAGGTGAGCGAGCTGGATAGGACTCTTGTCCGAACTGAGCGAAGTGAGAGGTAGATATAGGGTTTTGGGATGCAGATGACAATCATTCTGTTATTGAACCCAGTTTCTGGTAAGAAGTTTTCTTATTTTTTTTCCCTAAACGAATTGCTAAGCTGAAAGTAGCATTTATTAACGACTCAAAATTTCTGCTCCCAGTACAAAAATTTGTTTAATAATGTCGATGTAGAATTCGTACATCGGCGGGCGATTATCGTGGCGGAGCGGGTGGTGGCAGCGGCAGCGGCAATCGGCGAGCGCTGGCAGAGAGGGCGAGCTCTAAGAAAAATTATTATTTCTATTTCTAGAAAAGTAGAAAAATTCTACTTCTCATTTTTGCTCAAGACCTATTTCCGGGCTAAAAGTTTGTCCTAGAATTAAAAAATGAAATTGTCTTGTCAAATGGAATTTGTTCCAAATTTATTTTCGGAAACAAAAAAATAAAAAAATATATATAAATAAATAATGATTATCATTCGCGCCCTCGATTTCTTAAAAGGGGCAAAATTGGACTTCCAGTAAGTTTTGGGGGCAAGAAATGCAACAGACAGAATTTCGTTAATTATGGAAGTCCCAACTTTAGAAAGCAAAATCAAAAGTTCATGGACCAACACGTTAATGGTGGTTGGGACAGTAGAGCTTGAATGAAACTTTCCTTCCTCATTTCTACAACATCCTGTGATGTTAGTCGCCTCTCATCTGAATTGCATCTAATTTCAAGAAAAGAATTAGAATCTTTTTCGAGTGGACGTGATGCATCCGCATGAAAGAAACCCAAACCTCCAAGCAGAAGCTGAGAATTTGTGTTCTTCCAAACGCTTGGGTTTATGTGGGTGATGAAACAACGTGGTTGGTGTGGTTTTAAAATCGGTTGTAATTGTTCCAATGGACCAGTTCGTGAGTTCAACGTGACCAGCCCCCACGAAACTTCAGCCTTATGTTAGAAGGTATTTTTCTAGTATATGCAACAGTTTGGATTGACTCACCGAAAGGTTTAGCTGAGCTGTCGGAGGGTTCGGTTCCGACTCGTTGCGAACTGCAGTGTTTTCTGTCCAGGGTAACCATGAAGGGCCATGTCCGTTCTATGATTGGAGCTTTACCGGATGCACGTTGATAGAGTGATCAACCACGGGTTCGTGGTATTGTAACAAAGCACACAACGACTTGCTATACCTAATGCTGCGTATTAGGTAACCAAATGGAGTCGTTCATGTCTCACCAAATACGTAAAATGTTCATACAGAATCGCCAAATCGACAACAGAACATTCAGCAGTCTGATGCAAAAGCCCCATCACAGGCGATCTCCGTCGCCTTTTTGGGCATTGACACTGACTACTCATGCTTTGCATTGTCATCTTATATGTTATACTGAAGCATCCTAGATCGTAATCCCCTACCATTTCCTCTAGCAGAGACCGTCTTCTCATGCGTGACAATTTCACAGAACGGAAGTACCCACCGCTATCATTAATGAATCTGCAGTGAGCCTAAACATTTACCTACATCTGGGCATTGTATCTTCAGCATTTTCAGTGACCTCAAGCCTTTCCCGCTGACCTTTCTACGGCTCTAGCCGAAGGATCATTTGCTCAAAGGGCCACTCCACTAGGTAAGCAGTATGCATCCTGAAATGCAATATTCAGAATCTGCGTTTAGATGCTACTGCAAAAATTGACCGACTTTCATTCCTAAGTGTTCATTTGATGTAGAAGTCGATTCTCTCTAGTCTCTCCCTTGTAACCATCTTACGTTTTGAAGGATATCACCAATTTTGAAGGAGAGAGAATACCGTGAGCAAGACAATTCGACTAGAAAGAGATGATGGTCATAACTCGTGTCAAGCAGCTTCTCATATAAAAAGCAACCGTTCAACGGGAGATGTGCTAAGCATAGATTCACCAGAGACGGATATCTGTTAAACTTGGTAAACCAAGCAAGTCTCTACGAACTACATGAATTGGACGCACAGACACTAAAAGCTGAAGAGATTAAGAAGGCCGGGGTTGAAAGAAGCACATGTCTATAAATTGAAAGAAGGATTCAACTATTCAACTGCTCCCTTTTTGCCCACAAGTGATACCAGAGTTCAATCGTTGGAGAGCAAAAACAGAAATTAGAATACCATCGCTTTGAAGCTCTCTGTGTTGTTCTTTAAGAATTCATTTTCACAAAATCCTACATGCAGTTTATATGGGGAAGTAGGCCCTAAACAGATACTACTCCCAATAGTTTGACGCCTATTGATCACAAAATCCCTATGAGCAACCATTTGGATCGCTCGTCATGCTATTCCTTTTCCTCTTCAATCCCAGAAATCATTCATTACATCCCGGCACAAACTTGGGTGCATCTGTCAATTAACTATGCATCTTTTCCTCGCTAATCACTGTGTTCAAGATCCATCAATCATCTATACAAAACCGCTGATTTATCTAAATCCATTCACGATATGATTCGCCAAAGTAACAGAGAAATAGAGCTGTCAAGAACCGGTGACTCGGTAATTTGCTTTAAACAATCCACACGCCAATGCCAGGATTAAAATCTTCCACCAGTCATTTGGTAACGAAGTCTCTTCTGGTGGGTCTAGTTATTTCACTCGACGAAACCGTAGAAACCACCTCCATTGGCCACAATGACAGCTCACAAACAAGAACCGCGACGCTCGTTCTCATGCTAAACCCTTGGACGGTTACCTAATGAGACAATTCCTCTAAGACTTTGCAGCTCTTCGGGGAAATATGAGACGCACCTCCTTGAAAAACTTCCTCTTCCAAAAGACGAAGCATGCATGAATCCCATTTCATCAAAGTCGCCGTCGAACTTTGCCTCTCGAATTGGAATTATGCTAATAAAAGTCAAATACTCTGCCGCTTCCATATTTATAACCCATCTTCCGAATTTGACTCAATAGACAGCTCTTAGGCTCTAATCGAAGTAGCTGAATGTCAACGCCACATGAATCACAAGCGCTCATAAAAAATCAAACCTTGAGATATCAAATGCTGATTGCTCACCACAAATAAATCCGTGTAAGGAATGCCAATCATCTCATACTTGCTCCTTTGTCAAATCTACATTTACAGAGGAAAGTCAGCGGAGTTCACCGTCATTTTTTCTTTCAGCTTCAAATCCCACTATCAAGAGTCCAAAGCAATTAGCAACTAGTCTCAAACCGATGACTTTTTCAGAAAGATCACCGGCATGTACATACAGAAGTTGTTGCGCTCTTGGTCGATCTCTTGGCTTTTCCTCGCGTTCAATCATGTTAATATGAATCATTTGTTTCAAGTCAACCAGCAAGCAACGGGGATGGAATCACAGAATCTCCAAGACAGCAGAACGTGCAAATGGAATAACGAATCGGGAGATTAAATGGCATAATGAATTAAAGAATGGGGCAAGTTCTATACATGTACAAAAGATTCTCCCTAAAAAGGATCCACATTTCATGGGATCTCCCACCAATTTCATTGGTTTCGCTGCTCTGAACCTACCACTAGAAGTTGAACATGCTAAAAGAATCAAGGAATAATTAAAATGAAAAAAAAGGGGGACACCATCCACCCTAATTCACGTTCCTCATATCTGATGATCATAGACCTTGCCTTCATGGCTCTTGAGCAAAACCTTCTCATCTACAGTTTTGCTATTTCTAATCTTCAAAGCACTTCGAAGGCCACGAGACACATTCTATGCACGTTGTCTTTCAGCTGCATACCCATTTTGTTGTTGCCTCAGTCTTTGAACCAATAATTCAAGAGCTTCCTTCATCCACAGCTGTTGACACATTTCTTTCGCTTCGTCGGCCGACACCTGCAACCATTGCCAATTTATTCACACCCAGACCAAAAAACAATTCAAACAGAGTGCACCACCGTGCAAAGACATACGCAAATACATACCCATCGTCTTTGCCTGATATGCTCCTCTGGCCAAGAATCGAGTTGCTTCTTAACGAGTAGAGGGAACATATGGCCATCATGACAGCTGCCATTGCTTTTACTCTTATATTGCCATTTACCCAATTTACACTGCAATTTTCAAACCGCGAATCAGCACTCAGAAAGCAAAATCGAACCGAATTCCATCGCTATCTGTATATAAAATTACGAAGCCGAACCTGGAGAGTGCCCGTAACCCCGGCTTCTTCTGTTGTTTCGCGCAAAGCGGCCTGCTCTATAGTCTCGTCCATTTCCCATCCTCCCTGTAGTCACATTGCAACGCGAAAACGTTCAATTCCCTTACAAAGATTCGATCACGCAACTACTAAGAAATGGGTAAGGCCGTCATTTTAACGGTGGTAAATTTCGAGACTTTTTTTTATAGTACCTTGGGAAACATCATTCCCTTGCCCTTCTGTGAGCTAACGACAAGAAACTCTAATTCTTCACCCCCACCGCCAGATGATTGGTCGGTCTTCTTGTATCTGTAGGGTATGCATCTGCAGGAGTCAACGGTAGAAGAAACGCGTCAAAAATTCGAGCTTCATCCCGAAAACATCAGCGACAAGTTACGGAGGCACACAAGAGCCAAAAAAAAATAATTGGAAAAGAAGAAACCCATTACAAAACAAATTGGGCAAATACCCAGATTTCCATTTTCCCTCGGCTGATGAAATCGCCGCTAAAGATCAAAACTTTACACGCAACCACAAACTCCAGGAAACTGCAGGGAGATTTTGCGTACAGAGGGGGGAAGGGGGAAGAGAAAGAACGCACCCGACGACTTGGCGACAGCCTTTGTCGTAGCGCTGCAAATGCCTGCCCGTGCGGGAGACCAGGGAGACCACGTCCTCAATCTGGACGGGGAAGATTTTGGCGGGCATCTTCTTGGCCGAGAAGGAGAGGAGGAAGTTCACGAGGTTCCTGGAAAGGAACAGACCCATAGCGACCCGGTTTCTTTCCTTCTTTCTTTCGTTCTTTCCTTCTTTCCCCGAGAACGATCGACGAACCTGTGCGTGTGGCCGAAAACACTCGCGGATTCTGATGGGGTGAGAGAGGAGGAGGAGGAGGGAGAGGAGACACGAAACGACAGGACAGGACAGGACAGGACAGGACAGGACGTGACGGTATTTTGCTATCTTGGGACAAACCCAGAAAGAAACCACAGCGAAGCTCGAGCTAACAAGTATCCCGAGAATGGGTGTGGACATCAATGTAAGTTGGATGTGCGCGTCCTTCGACTCTCCCCCCACCCCTTTTAAAGAATTTTCGATATCGATAGAGGAGGAGTGGGGAGGACGACGAAACAGAGAGAGAGATAGAGACAGAGGAGGGAGAGCCCACACGCGCGTATCGTGGCGAGTGCATGGGGACGGTTGATAATAATTTTTCGGGACGAAAAAGTTGAACCATTTTGCCTGAAGGTTCCCCCCGTCCCAGACGGTTCCTCCTTTTTGGAATTGTTTGGTCTAGATTATCAAAGTTGTAATTTCCTTTACTTTTTTTTTTATGCCCTTGCCCCCAATTAATTTACCAAAAAGATTGTGAATCACCCATTTTAGATTTTAAGATTAATATTACAAAAAATCTTAAATTTATACACTTATAATAAATTTATCATAAATTAATTTTTCGATCACCAAAAATCTCAAACTGGTATATCCGTGATAAATTTATCCTCAATTAATTTCCATTAAATTGCTAAGTTAGATAACACGTAACAGTTGATGATATTTTTAGCAGTCAAAAAATTAATTTGGGATAAATTTGCTACAAGTGTATCAGTTTGGGGTTTATTGTAGTATTAACCCTATATCTTGTGAGCAGAGAGAGCTTCTCTCTCTCTCTCTCTCTCTCTCTCTCTCTCTCTCTCTCTCTCTCTCTATATATATATATATATATATATATATAGTATACTAATCTTTGGACTGAGCCTAATTGGGGAGGCAAATAGGATTTGTAAAGATTTGAAGTTAGAATTTCTTGCTCTGATACCATATGAAATTTTATGAGATTATTGTCAATTGTTCTAAAAGTTTAAACTGTTATATGAAAACGTAATTTATTATTTTTACATTCTAACGACAATCCATTTCCTTACTTAATCGAGATAAGTAAATGCCTAAAGTATTTATTCTTCAAAGTCGATCACCCGAGGTCGGACTAACCTCTTAAGAAATCTCCACAAATTTCCGTCAGCCCGCCGGTCTCCGGCCCCCGACCCCAAACGTTTTCACACCAATCCCTTTTTACACTTTCTCGAGCCGAGAACGAGGCTTTGGATGGTGGTTGGATCCAAACCGAAGCGAGTCAACTTATCACAAACGAAGAAAGAAGAACGGGCGGGACACGCGCGAGGCAGGGGGAGAGTGGGGAAACGGCGAAGGACGGACGGGGGGACGTGGACGCGTTGGGTACGTCGCTGTCGAAGACAGGGGTGAGAAAAGCAGTGCGCGAGGGCTGGGCGGGGCCAGCACTCGGTTTCTTTCCTTTCGTTTCAAATCGTTAAGCGTTAAAGAATCGAGCGTCGTCGTGCGCGTGTGCGTCCACCCCTAATGCTCCAACTCCGTGTCCCCGCGATGCATCAAACGCGCTTTCAGCGTTTTACCTCTGAACGAACGAACGAACGACCGCGATGACGACTATGGTGACGATGACGACCGCGACCACTGCCTGGGCTGACCCGTCTCTCTCTCTCTCTCTCTCTCTCTCTCTTCGCTTCACTGCCTTTTGTACGTAAAAGGGCACGCTCCCCTTTTCGTTCTTAGCTGCGCATGCATGCCCGACCCATCTCGTCTGAGCGAGGCAGAGTGCTGTCATGAGCGCCGGTCGCTTTCCCCGGGCCACCGGCACAGCGAGAGCTATGCAGGTAGTCATCACGCTTTACTGTAATCCGACGGATACCGCGTGCCGCTCGCGATGTCATCTGTCATATTCGATGTCTGAGTTGACATTTCGAATTCGAGAGTCCTTTGCTAAGGTGTCGACTGCTTGGACTCGCTCGCAAGTCAAAGTACGTTCCGCCCTCGATGTTATCCGCTCACGCAATGCTCTCGCCTAAACAAGCATTACATCGGCATCTCAATGCTCATCACGCGGCTGTATCGTCCGGGGCTCATCCAGCTCATGCTCCACATTTCGATTGTGACTCGATTCATCCTTATTCCATTTGCCCATTTTGGAAACTCAATAGGAGTCACAACTTATTCGAACTCTCCCGCCCTTATCGGATCGGGTGATCACCCAGCGTTACGACCCAATACGCATCGGGTCCCGAATTGTGGGGATGGAGGGTTCTCGTCACACTCGAGATCATAATCACGGACACAATTGGCGTGCATCGAGTCAATGCTGATCATAATTGTCACCGATGACGTTTGCATGTGGGTTGAAGCCGTTGGCGTGTCACGTCATTCCTCCATGTCCTCGTCTTTCTCCTGCCATCTCCTCCCCCCATTAATAGGACAAAAAACCATGTTCTGCCGAACAACTGGCCTCACATGGCCGCGGATTTCTTCGGGTTCCCTTCTTTGCCCAAAAATCTCCATCGCTTTCGCCCCCTCCCGCCCAAAAAAAAAAGACTTGGTTAATAGCCGGAGAGGCCCCATCGAATTAAAGCAATTGAACCGAAAAGGGCCTTCCCCTTTCCATCGAGTAGGGAATCCGATAACAATGACGGAGGAAATGACGGAATCTGTCGCCCCTCTGCTCGCATGGTGCTTTAATGTGACATTTTTGATCTATAAAACTTCATGTTAAATTTGTGCGTCTCGCCCCCGCGAACTAAGTACTGTAAGTTCTTGCCTCGCGGGCTCGGATTTCGGTAACCGAAGTTGATTAGAATGGAAATTGACACGAGTTATATTATGTTAGTTATCATAGCCATGCATTTTTGCTACGGCTCCATCTATTCGTATCAAGCCTAGAAAGTCATTTCTTCCAGTTTGGGATTGCGCAACAGGAAGAAAAAGCCAACAGCGAACTTCGTAACCTCATTCTCCGGGTGTAGAACACCAGAAGATTTGATTGCGAGGCTCGAATTGTATTGAGGTGGAATGCGCTCGTGTCACAAAGTAAAAGAGAATCTCCACTACCTGAGGACGGGATAATGACGAATATTGTTAGCGATATTAGAATATGTACCTTAATTTTTCATATCTCTCAAGTTTATGGTACCTTAATTTTTCATATCTCTCAAGTTTATGCATATATCTCATTTAATTGTGCATATCCCTAATTGATTATAATTGGTATTATGTCTATTTTATGATCTTAAATAGTCATCTAATAAAGCTTATTAATAGGGTCTTGTACTCTTCATCATGACACATATCGAAATATAAGGAAATTCCACATATCGTCTATCGGAGCTGGATGATCTTGAGGTGCACATCGCAATCTCGTCTCTTCGTTCTCTTTCATTAACTACCAGTATCGCTATCAATTACCCGATTTGTGCTTCCACTTTATATATTCTCTTCTTTCTTTCCTATACCCGTAAGATAGGCAAAGGGACTCTTGGCCTCACATTTCGGTCAATGTTGATTCGTACACAGCGCGCCCAACTCCGTATCTGCTTTGACCTCTATTATCTCTTTCTTTCGTGTAACGTTGTACTCGAAAAGGCCAAAAAAGCAGCGTGGGAGCAAGTTTGATTCCCTTAAACCTCTTGAATTGGCAATCTAGGGTTGGCGTGCACGATTCTTGATCAGCGCATATTTAGGTCATCGGTGACCGCATGAGTTGCTAGAACATGTAGCCACTTCTTATAGGGTCAATTACGACGGGTCCAAGGCATACAACCGAGTTTGAGCAAGACAAATTCAGTACATAATCAAGTGCTCACGCGTCGAAATGAGCTAATTACATACTTTCATGCTTTTTTAAACGACAGCAGCTATGAAGCAAAACGTGAAATTTTATGCGATCACAGCCAATCATTATAAAAGTCTAATCGGTCTGATGGAAAGCACGATACGGTGGCGGAGAAATTCTAATATTACGCCACGGAAAATGAGCAAATTGTCGAATTTTATTTTTATTTCGGCAAATATGCTTATTTGGTTCACTTTATTCCGATATCCCATATGCTTGTCGATTAATATCAAATGATACCATATCTTTCTTTTTCCTTTTTTGTGTTTCATGTCAATGTTCATAAGTGAAACATACAGACAACTAGCAACCACTTAACAAGTTGCCCATGAAACCAAGCAATTGGCATTTGTCCTCACTTGTGTGGTCGTGCATTATTATGTCCAAAAAAACAGTAGGACGTAAAAATAAAATAGTGGAAATTTTTTTTTTTGTATCATTAAAGAGACAAGGCATTGAGGGAACAGAACAAAACAAAAAAAAGGCATGACCTTAGAAAAAGATTGATGGACGTGCACTAACCTTTTCCTTTATCCTCTTGTTCTTCATCCTCATCATCATGCAATTGCATGATGCAATTGGGAACAAATGCAAATTGGAGCTCTTTTGACTCCTTCTACGCGGACCCAATAATTGCAAATATTCCTACCTCGATTGACCCATTATGTCATTTTCTTAACAATTCTAATTCGATTATTTTTTGTGGGCGAGGAGTGCCAAAAGAATCTAGTGATAAGGATAAAGCATCTAAGCATCGTATGCCCCAGTAATCATACGAATCCAACTAGGGTTTTCTTTGTGGGCGACTTTAGAAAGAAATCTTATATTCTGTCCATCGTTTAGATTATCGATTGAAATCGTCCCATAAATTCGTTGTGTGGTTAGACAAGAAAAGAACGAGCTACATTGCACCCCGTGTTCTTATCGCCACGTGAATCGGGGAATGAAGAATGAGCATACCCTCCTCCATAAGCTCGTGCAACTGGTTCCATCAACCCATCCATAAATAGGGAAACGGTCCCTCTAGTCCGGTTCTCGATTCTCGAGTGAAAACCAAATCATGCGAGAATTGACCACCCTTAATGTGTAGACTTATTTATGCAATTGCTTCATTCCATATAAAGTGATAAACTTCCCTTCCAGCCACGTTTTCATAAGCGTCAAATTTGGAACATCTCAAGTAAAGTCTCAAGCTTCCCTCCTTTGACCCAAATATGGTCTGCATTGGGCTTCCCTCAAGAATCATCATCCAAAAACTGATTTAGGATTCAGCCACAGGAACCTATCTAGTCGAAAATCTGTACTTTAAGTTCACAAGCTTCTTTGGGTTTTGTTCCCTTTGTCATTACATTTGAACCATATAGATTTCAAGTATGGCGTTTCACCTATAGTGAGAGAATTTCACTCATGACGATTCAAATTCGACAATCTCAAGTGCATATAAATTTTACTCAGTCACCAGAAGCAAATGCATCGATAATCGCAATACAATGCCTTTCAGCATTTCGGCATGATTAATCGGAAGCGCGATCGAGTTTTGGTGCATCAAAATCCAAGTTTCAAACTCCATTTTTCGGGGCGCAACAAAACCGCTTATTAGCTGAAAAGTGGGTCGAATCAAAGGGCCAATGTGGCCTTGGGTTTAGGGTTTGTGATTCTTAAAGGGATTATTAACTCTATATGGTCAATTCAAGTTGTTAAAGGCCCAACTTTGATCGAGGCCTGCCTTAGGATAAGGTCTAAACATGACAACTAGAATGTCTGTAATCGCTCGTGGGCCTCATACAATCATGGCCTTGGTTAAGATCCCTCTTATCGATAAGCAAAGTAGAACAAAAAAATCAAGATTAGTGACGTCCCCTAGGCAGAGCGAACCCCACGAGACCCTTCTGGGAACTTGTAGATCAGCTTCGTCGTTCGTGACGTTGTCTTGGGCTGACCAATTCACTTAGGTTTTTCGGTGTCTCTTAGGAGTTTGCGTGCTTTGATTTGGTGGCTCAGCTTGACTTCCTTTCCCTATGTTCCTTTCTTGCCGTTCCCCAAGTCTTCCTTCGAAGAATCCGCGGCCTTTCGCAGATTTCCTAATTCATTTCTTGCATTTCGTTTTCAAATGTTTTCATGCAGGAGGAGACCGGGCATGCGCCGTTCTTGAAGTCAACGCGCTCTCTTGGTGCTGGATAAGTGTTCGAATTCACTTCGACTACGTAAATAAGATTTCTTTTGGCAATTCACGTGCTTCATCCACAGAGAAGGGCTGACCGAGTAAAAACGACAGTTTGGTTTCTACTTCTTCTATGATTGTGCTCTTTTTGTGCATGTCTTTGCATCGCGTTTTACCTTATCATAAGTCTGGTTAGGTATTTGTGCGTCGTATCTTGCCTGATCATAAGTTTGGTTAGGTACTTGCGCGCTCGTGATTTATGTATGGTTCTCCTCGTTACAAAAGGACAAAATTTGCATAGTAGTGTGTTTCTTTAATTGACAAACAAAAACAACCATCTCTTCTTTGCTTCAAGTGAGCGACCAAAAGTTTGTAATTATATATATCGCGTCGTATATTAATTTGGGCCTCTTAATCGTGGGCTGGTACCACGCGAAAAAGGTTTTCTTTTTATGGGCTTTAATACAATTTACAGCATGTGTAAGTCGTTTATTACACAATTCAGTTTCCTCACGATTGATATGAGGAGTTAAAGATGATTATGGGTTGCGTAACAAATAGGTTACACAGTTTTTGTACTTGAATTAACCATTTTGAGGAGACTGAGTCCATCTTCTCCATTCTATTAACAAGGCTGTCAAAAGTGGAAATAGTTAAACTTGGGACATTATGGCGGCTACTAGTTAGTTTCCTATTATCCAAGAAAAGCAACCCCCATTGATCGAACCCTGACGGGCAATTAGCACACTTCTATTTTGCCAATCAGCTCATCGCACTTGCATCTGAATAGAAACAACTCTAGCTACCTGTAGACCCGTTAAATGATTGGGTCGGATGAGGTTGGATAGAGAATGATCGAACTCAAATTGACCTATTAAATCCGTTTTTATCAACTTTCATATAATAAAAGTCTAATGACTCATATTCAACCCATACCAACCCGACCCTACTCATATTACTAAGGCATTTACATTTTTAATTCGATTTAGAAAAATTGGTACCCAAATTAAGATGAAAGCACGAACTGAGCAAGTTCAAAATTGAGTAAAGGCAAGAGAGAGTTATAGAGATGAGTTGAATCTAAGTAAGATATGAATTCATTTAACACTCATATTAAACTTATTTATGACCTATAGAGTTGAGTCTAAATCTATTCATTATCTATTTATTGAATATAATGTACTCATATAACAACCCAATCTATTAAATATAGGTTAAAAAAAATAGGCCTGTAACCCATTTTAACCGGTCTAGCTACGTGCAACAGTTGTGATCTACCTTAGTGAGGAGGGATAGAGGGTGAGAACTCGATAGAATTTTGGCAAACATAAAGAAAATAAAAAAGGAGAAAGAAAACAGTCGATAAGAATAAGGTCCCTTCAATAATTTACAAATGAATTCGGTGTTTTTCTCGACGGCATCAAATTCCAAAAAACAAAGTAAATCGTGAAGGCCCGCTTGGAGAACCATCATGACGTAATCCCAAAACGGCGAAAGCCAATCTGCATCCCACGAACCATCCGATTCGTCACTCCCCACGAATCGCGAAAAAAAACGAAAGGCAGCGACGGACCAATCGCTTCGCCGATTTCTTCGCGTTCCCATCGGCGACTCCCGTATTGGTAGTTGGCTAGCCAAGCCACACCCACTCCGCCACGTGGCGAGGCTGGCATGTGCGAGGAAGGAAGAGGTTTCGAGATCGGGCCATGATTGGTCGGACGGCCACGTGGCCATGCTTATCGTAGCTTCACGCAAGACAAAGTGGACCGCTTGCCCACCCCCACTAACTAACTTAACCGTCCCTCCCTCGCCACGACATGCCATCCAGAAGTGCCACGTCACCGCGACGGCGGCCCATCTTTCACGACTCTCCCCCCACGCGGCCGCCAAAAGCCAGACGAAATTTCAGGATTGCCCCTCCGCGGTGGAACGGAAGGCAACGTGAAACTCGATATCCATGCTTAACAATATTTGAGTATACTAAACTAAATTTACAAAATTGATCTATTGAATGATAGTGGTGATCTCTACTGGACAAGGGAAAATTGTCCAAAAATTTTTAAATCCATTACACTCTTATCAATTCAGTCCCGAACTTTTCAATCTTGCCAATTGAATTCTAAACATTTTCACGTTTTGCCAACTAAATCCACAAAGCCACTTTTAACCGAAAATCGTTACCGGGGACACTTGCTATCAGTGTATCGATATCTAACATCACTCTTTTATTTTTTGGATAGACTTTGGAATCAAATTTTAAATAGAGTCGAAAAGGCTTGAAAAGAGTCCCTTCAGATTGAAAATTGTGAGATTTTTCTTTCCTTTATTTTTCGCTGTCAAATCCGGATTTGTTTTGATTTGGTTTATGTCTAAGTAAAGTCGATGAGGTGGGTGGGCGGGTGCGTGGGTGGGTGTGGCTGAGCAGGTGGGCATGGGTGAGTGGAAAGGATCCGGCGGGGGAGCGTTTCAGTAAATTTGAAACACAGAAAAGAAAATGACCAAGTTAATTGATCGAGTGGGAAACCGAAAAACGATTCAAAGTCCGAAAATTGATGGGCGGCCTTTGACGATAACAAGATCCTATGACCCAGAATTCCTCCCTGCATTAATTTTTCAGGAAGTTCTCTTTGTCCCCTACAAAACTAGTAATCATGGATCAAACTTGGCCTTGGTCTTTTCTTAGTTTTCTTTTCCAGTCCTCCGATGCCAAGATTAAGAAAAACCATATAATTCCAATGGGTGTGTCAGATAACTATGGAAATACGGAAGGCCGGGTCCTGGTCAACCCGGCCGAATCAGTGTTTGGCGGGTTGGTATCACTTTGGCCGTAACTTTTTCGCCTTCATTGAATTCCCCAAGTTTGACCCCAGAATGTGCACCTATCCATACCTGTTCACACCTCGTCCCTCTGTTCAATGTTCTCCCAGAGGCACTTATATCGTGCACGCTATTCCAACATCGTATGACGTGGACTTTCTTGCTCTTGACTTTTCTTGTGCAGGAGAGAAGAGAGAGAGAGAGAGAGAGAGAGAGAGAGACCAGGTTTAACTTGGGTGGGGCGAGGGCACAGAGGAAGGTGCCTCGCGTGTGTCAACATGGTCCAAAAGAGTCGTCTCTCAAGCTCATCCGAAGAGTTGCGGTATTCCTCGCCCAATCTCTCTCTCTCTGGCCCCCACGTCTCCTCGTGTATAAATCCCCCCTCGATCCTCTCTCTCCTTCCCGACTCCAGATTTGTACGCAACTTCCTTTCATCACAAGCTTCGAACTTCTAGAGAGAGGGAGAGCGAGAGAGAGAGAGAGAGGGAGTCGCTTTCTTGTCGAAGCCTCTTCAGAGAGACCGAGAAGATGGAACAGAGGAATAACAACAGCTGCAGGTGCAACGGCAATAGGGACGGCAAAACGGAGGAGAAAGACCAGATGGTTTACGACGTGGGCTTCCCAGTTCACAGCCAAGTGAGGAAGATCAAGGAGGAATCGGAGGCGACGGCCGTGGACTGGTCGACGGTCCAGCCGGAGATGAGGCCTGTTCTCAGGGCCAGGGAGATCATCAAGCGGCAGCGCTCGCGGTCGCCGCTGGGTCTGGCGGCCGGGCGGCCCATCTCCGTCGGGGACCCTTGATCCGGATTGAAACCTCGGACTGATCAGAGATATGATATTATACAGTAGATAACGGCGACGATGGAGCTTTTCTTTGTTGGTGGCAATTTTTTTTGTTATTGCCTAGGAGGTATACAGAGTTCCTCTGTTGTCTGGCTCCCCTGTTTTTTTGACGTCTCTGTAAATACTACTTCGGATATATATAAAATAGTAGGCTCTTCCTATCCTCCTTTTCTTTTCCTAATCTCCAACTGGGTGAATCAGGGTTTGTCCAATATTCGATCTTCTATTCCATAAAATCATATCAAGTTTTAAGCAAACGCGAAACCATGAAAACAGGGTTACTCTGTCCCTGAGCAGCAAATTGGAATTTTAACGATTTGAGAAGCTGATTTTGGCTCTTAAGATGCAAGGTGGAATTCGAGTACAAAAACAGGGTCAGGTCTGATCTCTGTTCCTGAATAATCGCGAGTGCAAACACAGGTTAATTTTCATGGGCAGAGAGATTTTGCGGGACAAAAGAGCTGGTTTTGGACCACCCTCGTGCATTCAACTCGCGCGATAACCTAGAATTGAACTCGCAATGGTCAAAAAGAGATCCGCAAGTGGGCCTACGTGGAAGTAGTAGGTCTAATCAACTTCTACTCCAACCGATCGGGGCAGGAGAATCATCCCTAGAATATTATTTCCTTGTCGATGGAGTAACTTCACGGCTAATTTACTCACGAATGATGGATTTGCAGTGCCCTATGCTAATTATTGTTTTTACGGGAATGATTATAATATTCAAAGCGTACCCATCATTTGCATGCTTGCTTAAGATGTTGTTGTTCTAGGAACGTCCGGGGTCAATCTTCAGACTTGCCAAAAAAGAAATTATAGACTAATGGTCTTGTAATCATGTTGCTTAACAAGAGCCCAAAGTTAGACATTCGAAGTTCTAAGAGCATCAGAAATTAGGATTTGCCTTAATAACCACTCTTTCCTACTTGGGAAAGGGAAAGTAGAGAGTTTGATTTCTTACCTTCTCAAGGGAGTCAGGGATGAAGATGTTTAGTTTCAGATGTAGATTTCGATTCTCATGCTAAGAGACATGATAAAGTTTAAAAGTGAGTTAAGAGTTAGATCATGATAAATAAATAAAAAATACATAAGACATGCATATGCCTCCGCAGCAAAAGATAGCAAATCTGATGGGGGTCATTGGCTTGTTGGTTCAAAATTCTTAAAAGTGGGTTTCCCGGCGTAAAAAAAAAACACGAAGAAGGGAATCCTAGATCCTCCGATGCTCTGATAATAGGATCTTTATTTTTTTTAAAATTATGCCGGATGTGTTAAAAAAATCGATATATAAAGTGATGCGATAAACTCTTCTTGGGAATTGAATATGGCCCACTCCCCTGTATATTAAATTTGTTGACTAATCGTTAGGAGCAAGCGACTATCCAAGGTCAAGTTAGAAATCGCTTGGATTTATTTCGTTTCAAGTTGGTTTTGGGAAGAATCGGTTTGCTTCCCATTTTTGTAACTTGGAATAAGTCAAAGACCGGTTTGATTTCCTTGTCCCGGCTTTGGAATGGCTGGTTCCCGAGTATGCCCAACCTTGAAATTGATCCTGGAATTTTTGCTTTAATCAAACCCAATCCAATGTACTAAGAAAAATCATTAATTTTTATTGCAAATTTCTCCACTTTATAATACGATTTTCGATTCAATATGTACGTGTTGGCTTTTCTAAGATTAAAATTTCAGAATTTTTGGCCGATCATCAGCTAGAACCGAGAACCGACCGATTTTGGAATTAATTGATCCGACACATGTCAGTAACTAACAAGGGCTAGGTGAAGGAGGACGGGTTCTATTTATCTATTCATCCTTTCCTATTTTATTAGGACACAGTTTTCTCACTTCTGGATTTATTAGGAAACTGATATTTACTAAGATTAGGGTCTAGTTGCCAATGGCCTTATGGATACCGTCTTTTGTAACTCTTTCTACTCAATTTTGTTTCATGGTAGAATATATTGAAATGAATAAACGAAAAATATTACTATCGTTCACGAAAATATTTAGACATAAGTTATTTTTTATGACGAAAATATTTTTCATCGACTAATTATTTCAAGCAATACGGATGATTATTTTTAGGAAAATATTCTCCAAATAATTCATTTTTCACGAAACAAAACAAAGCCTAAATTTCCTTAACTTGCTTTTCCTCAGTACCCGCTTGATCCTGAACCTTTAATGGGACGACCCGGTCCGTCCGCACCTTAATAAACCTTGGTATATTCGCCATTGCTCTAGCTTCAAAATGCAAACACATTCGACCCGACCACACACACCATCCCTCACATAAAAACAGGGGATTTTCATAAAACTGGACCCCAAAACGTGGTCTCACATCTCGTGCGAAAGGTAGGGACCAGAAAAGATGGGCCCGTTTTTGGGCTTCAAGCCCATAGAAGCAGTGGATTCCATCGTATTATAACCTCTCTCTTTTTTTTTTTCACAGGGATAGTGACACAAATAATGAAAAAAATATCTAAAAAGTTATAAACTTATTATACTTTTGCCAATTTAGTCTTAAACCTTTTAAGTTTGTCAATTCAGTTATAAATATTTTCACTTATTATCAATTCAATCCTAAACCTTTTCATTTATTGCCAATTAAGTCCATTTGGCCAATTTTGGCCGGCCGGCTAACGCTGACATGGTAATCTTTAAACATTTTTTTGAATTTTTAATCTTTTTTTCTACTCTTCTTCCCCCTGGCTGGTCCACCGACTGGCGACTTGCCAGAGGCGTGGGCCGGTGAGGTTGACCACGCCGACCTCTAGTAAAGTTTGCCCTCGCTGACCACTGGCGAGGGTGAGCCTCGCTTGTTGTTGCCAAGCCGACCTCGTCCAACCAAGGTGAGGCTGACCTTGCCGTTGTTGGGCAAGGTGAAACCTAGCGACGGCAAGGTCGGCCGACGACAGCACTGGCCTGCCTCGCCTTGGTTGGGCAAGGCTCAACCTCATCCTGATTCGACGAGGTCAAGCCTCGACCAGCCATGGCGAGTTCGGCCTCGTCGTCACTGGGTTTCACCTCACCTAGCCACGACGAGGCTGGCCAATGTCATTGTAAGTTGGCCTCACCTTGGCTGGAGCCTTGCCCAAATCCGACAAGGTCGAGTCTCGCCCAGCGATGGCGAGGTCGGCCTGGCAGCAGTGGGCAAGGCTCGCCCTCGCTAGTGGCCAACGGGGGCAAGCTTCACTAGAGGCCAATAAAGTTGACCTTGCCGAGTCACACCTCCGGTTGGTCGCTGGCTGTCGGATCGGCTAGAGGGAAGAACGCAGAAAAAAATTAAAAATTTTGAAAAAAAAAATATATAAAAATGCCACGTCAGCATTGGTCAAACGGCTAGCAAAAATTGCTTGGATGGACTCAATTGGCAAGAAGTGAAAAAGCTTATGACTGAATTGGCAAACTTAAAAAGTTTAGGACTAAATTGACAAATGTGTAATAAGTTTAGGACTTTTTGGACAATTTCCCTCACAGACAATCACTGAACTTTAACCCAGTGTGCAATTTGATCTATGAATTTTTAATTTGTTCAATGTAGTCCCCGAACTTTAGCCTAATGTTTAATGTGGTCTATAAACTTTTAATTTGTTCAATGTGATCTCTAGACTTTTGGTACATGTTCAATTTAGTCCATGAACTATATGAAAATGTTTAATGTAGTCCCTGAACTTCAATTAATGGAATGACTACATTAAATATTTTTATAAAATTCAAGAACTGAATTGAACATGTACCAAAAGTTCAAGGACGGCATTAAACAAATTAAAAGTTTAGAGGCCACATCAAACATTATAATAAAGTTCAAGAACTACATTGAACAAATTAAAAATTCATGAACTAAATGGCACATTGAGCCAAAGTTTATGGACTGTTTGTGTCTTTTTCCTTTTTTTACGTAATGAGATGGGCTTAATGTTGAGCAATTTCTTTGGAATAAAGCTTCTAGAGGTTCTTAAATTATTGTAAATATTCCATTAAGACCCTCTAACTTTTTCGGTCCAATTAGGTCTCTAAGCTATTTGGTCTTTCCCTTAAAAAAAAGATAATAAAAGATGTTTACCTGGCTGTTAAATGTTGACGTGTCGCCATACATGGATTATATCCGAGGTAATTAGAAATATAAAAACGTTTTAATATAATTAGAAAGTAAAAATTTGAAAAGAA
Source organism: Syzygium aromaticum (assembly GCA_024500025.1). Classification (NCBI taxonomy): domain Eukaryota; kingdom Viridiplantae; phylum Streptophyta; class Magnoliopsida; order Myrtales; family Myrtaceae; genus Syzygium; species Syzygium aromaticum. Next base: position 20,708,160 of record CM044895.1, read on the forward strand.
AAATCGAATAGAGTGAAGGGGATTGGGGTAGTGTGGCTGAGGCAGCGGGAGAGCTGCTGCTGTCCACGCATTGGCGAGGGGCTGATGTCCCCTCGCAGCCGCTGCCTCTGCCTCGGTTGAAGGGGTACATGGGTCAATATAAGCGTTGCCGCGTGTCAGGAGGACACGAGGCAACACCAAGCGCACTAGGAAAAGCAAGAGAGTAGGTTGAATTATCTTAACAAGCTCCCTCCAAGCCCACCAAGCCAAAACTCTCTAAAACATTATCATAGATGGATAAGAGTAATCCAAGATCCTACCATCGATCCTAAGTCATTTCTGCAAAGATCAAGGCTCGGGCCAAGTAAATCTACAACAAATCCTGGAGAAGAATATTTTATTAATAGATTCAGAAAATTAAAACTAGAAACAATATATTCATTTCTCGTGTATATAAAAAGGAACTGAATTATGCATTTACGTACTCTTTTTCTTTTCGCAGCCACGACTAAATGATTCCTCTGCGCGACATAATAGACTGCTTGGCGTTGTAAATTGGGTTGTCCTCATTGCTTTTTCTACACTTTTATTTTATCTTTTAGGTAGTAGCCTACAAGATAAGCGTTCTCTGACGTGGACCATAATCAAAAGCCAATATAATAGTCAAGTGTAGTAATTCACCCAAAATTAAACATGAAATAGACCTAAGTTAACTAATAATAAACCCCTCGTTGCTGCATTGGTACATCGAGGCCAATAATCCTTTTCACCAATTTTCCATGATCTCAATCATTGGAGGTCGTACATAATAATTTGACATTATAACGTAGGTAGGTAGGTTGAGGCGTTCTATGAATAATGAGAGGAGGAAAAGAAAAGAGACATTGAACATGGTCTATGAAATGTAAAGGTAGCTGTATCGCGATAGTACCTATTACCTGCCATGACATAGATCCGACTTGAATATAATGTAGCGTAAACTATGAATAGTTGACTTAATCACGATATTTGGCCAAGTAAAAGAAAAGAACGGAGCTTAATCATGATATGCCGTACAAGTATAATTCTTTTGATAATTTAGGGTCACGGGTATAGAGGCTTGGAGAATACCCGTTCAGTTCAGACCTTTGATCTGTGCAGATACTCTTGACTCATAATAATTTGTATGCAATTGGTGAGATTTGAACGGGTGACCTTTAATTTATAAGTAGAAAAACTCTTGATACCCTGACTAACTGTGCTAATTTTGGGGCTTGGATGAGCATGAATTACTTGAGAATTTTCATTGGTTGTTTACTTTGTAGTTTGTCAAGGAAATTATCTAATCAATCATAAACTTATCGTACAGAAGTCAATTCATTCATAACCTCTTCAAGTTTGCCAATTCATTCCTCAATCTTTGCGCGAATTCCAAAGTTATCATTTCGATAAATTTTTACTAGAAATCACTGACATGACAGTGTGCTCAAAGGATGGCCATCGATGACCGGATCACCACCTCAGCAATTGTCAAACGAAAATTGATTGGAATAACTAAATTGGAATTTCACGCAAAGGTTGAAGACTAAATTGTCAAAATTGAAAAATTTAGGATCGAATTGACATCTGTACAATAGATTTAGGACCGGTTGGATAATTTCCCCTTTTTTCATAACAAGAACAATGCTTTTGAAATGACTAGCTTGTACAACAAAATGGTTGTCATTAGTGATCGACGGAGTATATGATTCTAGATGATCAGTTTCTTTGGGTGCATTTACTCAATTCAAAATGTATCGAGCAATCAATCACATGGATCGTGTCGTGTTGATGTCGCGTTCCTACTCGCGACTCTCTTGCAAGGCCTCAAATTGATACATAATCGTAAGAAAATCCCGAGTATAGTTTACGAAGCGCACTAATTATATAAGGAAGATGAGAATATAGCTCCCAAGGCAACGCTCACAGATGTGGCTCACACATGCGGATTTAATATTATCTTTAGTTAGTTATTTTATCTAGGCATTTTCATAGAATAAATCTATTGACCAATGATATAAGAGAGATGATAACAAATCTAGAGTACGATTGTTGACTAATAGGATTCTCATTCCTTAAATGATCCAATTTCAAAGTAAACCAAATAAGGTTTAAAATTTGGAACAAATGATTCAGTTCACATGTCCGAGTTAACATCCGATAGCCTCAGATGCATGTGTTGCCTTTCATAGGATTAGGTGGTTGTGGTTGGAGATGGAGACATTTCTTCTATTTCTCTTAATTTTTTCTTATTCAAGTTCCTATACTATATACTTCACATATCTACCTTGAGATGCAGATGGACAGAACACATAGATAAACCTATGCTTTTTTTATTTATTTGAAGTTTTCAGTTGACTAAGAATCGAACGGAAGAAACCCTAGACGATGGGATTCTCTCCCAGCTATATCTGAACTGGTGGGCTCAAAGATTCCAATTGTGGGATCGAGTAATGTAATTGACTTTTCTGTGCATGTGTGGGCTTGGTGGGTTGGTGAATGTGTGGCTGCAAAGTTGAAAAGATTTGTGGAAGAGTAGCTCCAAAGACTACGGCACCATATCTTCCAATGACCGATTCAAAGATCTAGATGCTTGACCTAATTCTCACCTTAGAATCGATGATATAATCCCAACTTTTTCTTTTTCGAAATTATCTTTTTTAAGTGACTAAATCTAGAAATCTTTGTAAGTTCTTCTTGGGTGAACAAACGCCAACCGAATATTGGCGTTTTTTGTGGAAAAGGATGAAACCATTTTTTGTGGATGGTTGTGTGGATCTTTATCTTGGCCAAGCGTTCGCCATCTTTAACCATTCGGACTTTCCTTTGTTTCCATTTTATCTCGATTACTTCAATCATTTCGAACTTCTGTTACACGTAACTTTGATCGTTGGCTGACGTTGACGTGGCTGTCGGGGCTGTCGTGGCTGCCACACAAGCCGACGTTGACGTGGCTGTTGGTGCTGTCGTGGCTGCCATACAAGCTACACGGAAGGAGGCCGCCGTCGAGGCAAAATTCCAAGATCTGGTTCATCGTGGTGTGTCTGGTGGTGGCGTTCGTCAATGGACGAAACGCCTATATTTAATAACGATAATTACTCATGTTGGGGACTCCATCTACCAACCGTGGTTATCGTTCCATTCCATCACATGAATGCGTCTTCCAATTTGCGTCTTCCAATACAATAAAGGAGAGGGATTCATCTTCCCAACACAAAAACATATTATAAGCAAAAGAGATAACGCTAAGTTGTCGATGTAGCCGTCGACTTTATTCATCATAAAGATAAATGCAAACGGTACGTAACAATGGCTGGACGTCCGAAGACACCACCGCAATATGCCTGATCTTGACTTTACCCCAGACTTTAACCCTAGCATAAGACAACCAAATCTTGAAGAAGAAAGGAAACAGAACGAGGCACAATTTTTCTTGTTATCAACACTCCCCCACAAGGACATAAAAACAGAGAGAACCCAACGGATGTTCTTGTTTTGATTGCGATGATTTCGGAGAAAATCAAGTCGGTGACTGTTGGCTTCTCCCTCTCTTCTCAATCGTCTCTGGTCTTTCATGGTTTCCAGAGGAGGGTGGTCTCCGCAATCATGGAGGTCACCACATAAGGGTCCATGTTGGAGGCTGGCCTTCTGTCCTCAAAGTAGCCCTTGCCTTCTCTCTCCGTGTCTCTCCCAACCCTAATCGACGCTCCACGGTTCGCCACTCCCTGGTAATAAGACACCCATTTTCGAGATTAGCTCAGTGCACGAATTTTAGTCATGGCTAGCTTGCACCGATGTACGTAACTGCATCAAGCTCTCAACCTTGATCACTCAGCCAAACTCTTTGGGATTTTAAAATGTCGCATCGGCTACCATTTTTTAGCATTAGATGAAATGGTACGTATCAGATGGTTCATCAAATTTCGGCCACTTGACAGATGTCGAATGGTCGGAAGAGTTCACTGCCCATATGACTTATTCTAGCATGTCAATTAATTCGTGAACATGGTAGAAAAGATTACTACATTCTCTGTTCTATTGGTAAAGCATAGTATTTTGAATGCAAAATGAAGGTTTAATTACCCATAAGAAGGTGTTGATGTCGGCTGTTTCGTGTCGTCCGGTGAGGCGGCGCTCATTGCCTTCTCCATAAGCAGCAATGTGCTCCTTGTGCCTCAGTCCGAGCTTCTCAATCGCCTTCTTGATAATCTCATATCCTCCCTCGTTCCTCATCGACTTAGTACTGTAAAAAACAACAACGGTCAAATTCAAATTAGAAGCCTTAAGCTCTATACCCTCTAACCATTTCCTTTGATAATCTCTTCTAAAGAAGCAATTCTCTTGCAGAAAGTCAATAAAGGAATTCATACTATTCAACGCTCTTGTGCAAATTTACCTGTAGTTTGTGTGGGCACCAGCACCATTCCAGTCACCCTAAATGAAAAAAAAATGTAACTTACAAAGTCAATATCTAGAGACAAATGTTACAATGAAGAATGTGAACAACATCTTGGGAAATTTGGGTCAACCTGAATGGGCTTGGGGTCAAAGGAGAGGACAACATCAGCAATTTCTGTGATCCTCTGTCAATTAGGAAAGAAGAAAGTAAAATCACAAGTTACTTCAACTTTATCAAGAACAATGGAAGAAAAAAAAGTGGTAAACTGCAATAATTAATTAATTAATTAATGGCTATTTTTTAAGTACCTCCAAGATGTAGCGAGCCACCCACAGTTCATCTCCGGCAGAGATGCCAACAGAAGGGCCAACTTGGAATTCCCACTATCATAAGATTTATGAATGTGGGATGAGATTTACAGTTACGATAAATTGTTCAAAAGCAACAAATTTTTGGCGATTTCAAGAACACAGGAAAGAAACGGGACAAATTCTTGTTTTTTTCTCTCATTTTGTTTGAAGGTCTCGAGGTTAAGTGTACCTGGCCGGGCATGACTTCGCCATTGATGCCGCTGATGTTGATCCCAGCATAAAGACAAGCTTTGTAGTGAGAGTTCACGATGTCCCTACCCAGTGCCTTGTCGGCTCCAACACCGCAGTAGTACGGTCCCTATCAAATCCACAAAGCCAAAACAAATGTGTTCAACTAGAGCCAAAGTTAGTAGAGCAAGGATTCAATTGCAGCTAAGACAGATCCAAGCAACTAAAGTTAGACTAAACATACTTGATCAAGCCCTAATCACATACGAGGACGACAAAGATAACGAGTATAACAAGGCTATATTAATGGAAGAGGGCGTGGTTCTAAGTTAATCACCTGAGGTCCAGGGTAGCCTCCCACCGGCCAGCCGAGGGGCCACTTCACATGCTTCTGCAACAAGGTGTACTCCTGCTCGATCCCATACCTGTTTTTCATCCCCAGTTCTCCTTAGTATCTGTGACTTGTGTTAAAATTAGAGGACTAAAACGTGATTACGATGAGAAAATCTGGGCATTGTACCAAGGCTCCTCAGCAACAACATCTGGCTGGCTGAAGATCTTGGCAGCATCGAATCTCTTGTTCGTGGGGATGGGCTCTCCAGCAGGAGTATAAGCATCGCACATGACCTTCAAATATGAAAATATTTTAAAGGGGAAGAACAAAGAAAGGGGTTCTATGCTAGCTTTACAATCGTTACAGATTCCCAAGATTCGCTCACCAAAATATTGTTGCCCCTCCTAAATGGGTCCTTGAAAATTGCTCGGGGACTATCACAAGACACCAAAATAGGCCATTTCACTCATCAATACCCCAGAAAACACATTATAAATAGTAGAAATGAAAGAAAAGAAAACATACAGAGAGAGAGAGAGAGAGAGAGCACATACTATAATATGACTTCACTGTCTTCGCCGGGAGCCTGGCCAGTGCTCGATCCATCGTAGTTCCACTTCGGAAGCTTTGCCGGATCGCTCACCGGTCCATTAAGAGTCTACACGACCAAGAAAATTTCCCAGAAACCCAAGTCAAGATCCAGTATAAAAGGAAACATCATCATGCGAACTAAAAATCGATTTTTATTCTTTAAAGGCCGAGGAAAGAGATCGTCATACCTTCCCTTTGCTTCTCAAGTCCATACCCGATCCACCGATCCTGGTCCAAAAGAGAGAGAGAAAAAAAAAAAGATTCAGGCAAGGAACGGAAGATTCAGCAGTTAACGCCAGAAGGGCACGCGAAAAGAATCACGAGGAAGACCCCGGCTCGGATCCGAGGGGACGTACCATATGTACTCGGCGATTATCTTCCCGGTGGTGTCCGAGAGGTTGAGGTTCAGAAGATCGGAGAGCAGAGACATCTTCTTCTTCTTCTTCAAGAACGAACCCGAAAAGCTTCGGAGACGGAGAGAGAGACGGCGAGAGATAGAACGGGAGCCTCAGATGAGAGCTCTCTCCGTGCAATCATCAACATATATAATTGAAAAAGAGAGAGAGAGAGAGAGAGATGGTGGGAGCGAAAGACTCGGAAATAGGCGCGTGAATACCGGAGCAACGGCTGATCTGTAATCTCCCCCATTTTCATCCTCCACGAGTGGATACGGAAATTTAGAAGGGGTTGATAAAAAAAAAAAATTTGAGAATTGCGGGATTATCATTGGTCGGGGGCCGTACTCGAAATCCAAGAACGTAATAAAATAGAATAGAATGAAAGAGTTAAATAAAGGGGAGTTGTTGAAAATTCTAAAGAGAAAAAAGAAAATTTAGTAGGTTAAAGTCAAGGTGTTGAATCTTCGTCAGGACTTTCCACGACGAAGGGTAGGTGTTGATCCATGCGGTGGGTGCCCACCTCGTGGCTACTCACCGTACCACCGTGGCCCTCGCCAGACCGGAACTCCACTTCGACCATCCTACTTTTCTTTGGCTATTCATGCACCCCTTAAGAGTTAATATCGTAAAAAAATTTAAATTAATATATTTATGATAAATTTATTTAAAATTTCAAATTAATAACTTTGTGAAAAATTTATCATTTATTAATTTTCGTTAAATTTTACTAAATAACGCGTTACAGTTGACAGGAATACTGATATGAGGTTTTACCCCCCGTTTGTAGTTTGTGATTTTTTGTAATATTAATCAAATTTAACAGAAACTAATAGTCGGTAAATTTATCATAAATGTATCTATTTTGGGTTTTTTATTGTCAAAAAATTAAAATGAGGTAAATTTGTCATACGTATGCTGTTTGGGGGTTTTTTAATGGTAAAAAAATTAATTTAAGGGAAATTTGTCATAAGTGTACCGATTTGGAATTTTTCGTGGTATTAATCATAATTTTAACTTTATTTCCTTTTTTAATAGTATTTTACAGATTAAAAAAACCACCCTTTTCCAGTATGTTGTTCAGAGGAAGACTGGTCACTGTAAATGAAGCCTTAGAGTAAAGTCAATTGGAGTTTAACCTCTGCAAATGCAATTAATGGTTCCAGCGGGGAACATGTGAAGGCTACTAGGAAAAGGCATCTTTGGAACTAAAAAGTATTTCTTTCCCTTTTCTTTTTTGGAAGTTCTTTTTCTTTTGTCTCAATTTAGGACTTGGGATAAGAGGTTGGTGGATCTTGAAGTGTTTAACAGTCCAAATCTCTGACGTCATTATCTCTTTTTACGTTTTAATGATGCCAAGCATGTGAATTCACGATTGGACCGAAGACCACATATGTATTTATGTTTCTGAAAAATCTGAAAAAAGTATTTAATTCTGCCAATAATGACTGACTTCTCTTTACTTTCGTAAATACCATTCACACGAAAAAATAAAATGAACCCTTCTTAGAAGTTAAGCCTTTGAGTCAAGTCAATGGAGTTTAACCTATGCAATGCAAAGTCCTCAAGTGGGGAACATGCGAAGGTGATGAGAAATGACATCTTTGAAACTAAAATATTTCTTTCCTTTTTCTCTCTTGGGGTGCCCTTTTTCCTCCATTGAGGACCTAGGATGAGATGTTGTTAGTGGATCTTAAAGTATTCGATGGGCCAAATCCACCGTGTCATAAATCTTCTCTGCGATTTGATGATGTCCAACGTATAAACTTGCGGTCGGACTGATGAACATTGCGTATTTATGTCTTTTAAAAAAAACCGAAAGCATCCCGTTTTTAACTTATTCGCCACATACGTACCTTTACTTTTGCGAATACCATTTACTTATCTTTAGGCAAAGCCCCACGTCGAAAAGACCAAATTGCCTCTTCTCACAAATTCATTTTAACATCTCACTTAGTTTCCAATTGGTTTTAGTGTTTGGGGTGGATCTGAGCATTTATGATTTTTGGAATGGACATTTTTGAAAAGCAAATGAGATTTTCGTTCATTGGGACAGAAGAATAGTTAATGTTAGGTGCAAAGTGGTACCCATGTATGTATTTGATAGTTTTAAAAATAAATGTGATATTCTCAAATTCAATCCATTTTCGGGATTTATGAAATAAATATTTCGTCGATACACTTTCAGTTAAATCTCTCTCAGAATTGTCACTCATGAGAAAATTAACTGTTAAGAAAAGGCTAATTATGAATGAAATACGCACCACTTAAGGACTTGACTATGATTTGACACTTCGATCGTGAGGATTGATGAAGAACAATATTGGGACATTATAGACCGATCAAGAGATAGTTATGGAACGATTTGTCAATGTTATACAATTGGATCACGGGTGATTCCGTTTGACCATTGTATGGATTTCAAACGATCCCAGATCAATTCCTAATGATCGTGTCATTCGAAATTAGTGATTTACCCCCTCAATTACATGACAACCGAAGTCACCACGGTTTGAATAAACTTAAACGTGACTTGATATCGAATCAATCATGGGTCGAATATGCGAAACTCCTAACAGCCGCTTGTTAGTTTAAGATACACTAAAATCGCAATTGATCAATTTTTGTCATGAATTAGAATCCGAACTTGGGTATTGAACTTTCAAGGATATAAAGACTAATCTCATGGACGTCACCTCATTAAGCTCACCTGGTTATCGGTTCGCTGGAAAATTCTAGGAAAAGTGAAATTCGAACCGAAAATTGGAAAAAGCCCTTTTACCCTAAGTGTTTTATGATCTCTTTGTTGTGTGGAAGGACATTTTGGTCATTTGTGCCCTTCCTAGTGTGGCCGACCAATATAGAACAGAATTTCCCCTCATGCCTTTTGTTATTTTCTTGTTTGCCCTTGCTTGGCTTGTTTTGGAAGATTAAATTGTGGCTGTTGGATCTGACTTAGAGACCAAGGAGTAACCCTGGCCCTTCATTTTGGATAGAGTTACTGGCCCATTCTCTCTCTCTTCCATTATTTTCAGATTAACCATTTTTACTCACTCACTCTCTCTCTTGTTCGGCTAAGCCTACTATCCACCACCATCACCGACCAGCCACCACCCTCACGCCACCACCAGCACCACCACACGTAGACCACCACCTCTAGCTACTGTTCACGCCTTAACCAGCCACCGTCGCCACGTCCGCCGCTTGTGTCGCCGCTGGTTGCTACCCCTTGTTGGCTTAAGCTAGTTTAGTTTAGTGGTACGTAACTTCATAAATCTTGATTAGGTTGATAGGTAACTAATGAGCTAGTTTAGGGGCTAAATAGCGATTAATTACTGGCTAATTAGTGGCTAATTATGGGCTGATCTAGGGCTGATTAGTGTATGGCTGATTTGGGCTAATCATGTGGCTTATGTGGCTGATCATATGTTTAGGGCAATCATGTGGCTTAGATTGGTTGATCATGTGTTAATAAATAATTATGTTGCTAGAATGAATTGATCATAGCTGATCATGTTTTTTATTGTTGATCATGTGGTTTGAATTCGTTAATCATGTGATCATAGTTAATCGGGTGACTTAGATTGGTTGATCATGTGCTAATAGTTCATCATGTGACTTGGATTTGTTGATCTTGCTTAGTTGTGGTTAATCATGGTGATCGATGGTTGATCATGGTTGTTTGATAGTAAATCATATGGTCCGATGTTAATCATGTGGCTTGATGGTAGATTGAGCGGTTTATCATGGCTAATCATGTGATTCAATGGCTAATTGTAATTAGTTAATGATGTTTGATATTGAAACGAATGTGATTCATGACACGTTCATTTGTAGAGATTTGCACGTTATAAACACTCCACTTTGGCTAATCACAAAGACAAAAATTGGCATTGAGTGAATGATGTATATGCATATTCATAATAGTTCCGTTTAGGCGGGGTTATAGATGATACCCGGCAGAAGTTCGGATGCCATCTAGGCGGGGGTTCTAGATAATGCCGTGTCGTAGTAAAGGCCGAACCGATGCTCCTAAATAGAATGTTGTCTAGTACCCAGCTTGCTAGGGAATGTTTGATCCCAAACGTTGTTGTGCCCAAAGTAGCGGGACAATGCCCGGCTAGACCGGGAGACTGGCGGGGGTTCAGTGTGGCCCTAGGGGTCGTTAATGATCTAGACAACTACGAGTGTGTTATGCATTGGGGAATGCTATGTGTTTGGAATCGATGTTAAATATGCTTGGATTGTTAGTTGTGTTACGCACATTTCTGCCATGAATTGTATTCTATGTGCCAAGGCGAGGTAAGGGTGATTGTGGTTGTTCATGACATGTTAGATGCTAGAATTGCATGTTTAGGATTGTCCGGAAGTACGTGTTATCCTAAGCGAGACTTAAGGAGTTTACTTATTGAGTTTTATCCTGTTGTTGTTGTTGTTAACCATTTTAGACCCCGACCATGAATGATCCTCCTCAACGTTTTGGGTTATCTATGGATATGGACCATATGTTAACGGAATACCCAGTGAGAGAGGATAAGGTTTATATTAGACATGCATTGATGGTTTGGGTAGATAAAGGGTTGGCGTTGTAGAAGTCACATATCTTTTTGGCTTGGTTTTATTGAGAGGAAAACGTTTTGTTCGGTCCTCTTCGAGGTTTTGATGTTCCCTGTGAAGGCGTTTTGGGAGTTGTTGAGTAGGATCCCATGGAGATAGATCCTCCCGATAAAGGCGTCACTGACCCTGACACTAGACCTGAGAGTTCAGATTCTGACTCGGATTATTTAGAGTTTGAATCGGGAACGCCTCCAGAGTACCATGGGGATTGATGATGGGTTTAGATACCCCATCCATTTTGGACTGTCTCTGTTGTTAAAGGAGCTAAGTCGACTTGACTACCGATCCCTTCTTTTGTATGCGAATAGTCTTATAGGAAGTAGCCTTTAATAAGACTTGTAAATGGTATTTTCATGGGGTTGAAAATATGTTTGTATAATGGCTTCGATGTTTGTTTACATGGTGTTTCTTTTGCTATCCCGTTTCTTTGATTGTCGATTGGAGAGTTCAAATTTGCTTCCACATGTGTTACTCTTAAGTTAGTTATTGGGTTGGCGGCAAATCCTAGGATGTCGCATTCGAAAGACTGTGATGATATGTTGCGAGCTCGTAAGGTTCAGGGCATGACAATAAAGGTATGTAAATGGTCATTGAGTGAAATGAGAGATATATTTTGGTAATTTCCCTATATATATATATATTAAAGTAGTGGCGAGATATACATATAATTTTCAAATGGCAAACACTAAATTAACAACCATTAAACCTTTCCTAGTTTGCTCGTTTCAAATTCTGTTATTTTATAGTCTAGTATGTTTGTTTAGTCTTAGAAAGAGTGCATATTGCTTTCTCTCAGAATTACAGAGACAAAAACACATTTCAAAATAAAAAAAAAAAGTGTGAGAAACTATCCATTGATTCTTTTTTACACTAAAAATTAATCAACTTTTGGTTATAATCGACAAGTGAGAGACCCACTCGATAATAGTGGTGAACAACAAAAGTGTCAATGAAAAGAACTGTTGATAACTTGAAGAGTATTGACAACTCACCAAAATGTTATTGACCACAAACATCAATTATTGATGAGAACCTTTATTAGGTATGAAGTCATGTAATTCCCAAATAACGATATGTTTGGGAGATGAGGACCAGCCCTAGCGAGGGTCAGCCTCGCCCAGGCCAGATATGGTGAGGCTGACCCTCACCCAAGTGAGGACCTTGCCAAATCTAGCGAGGCTTGCCCTCACTTGGTCGGGCCTCACCTGTGGCGAGCAACGACAATTTGCGCCCAAGCGAGGCTAACCCGCTCGGCCATGGTCGGTGGCCGGCCATTTTTTAGATAAAAGTTATTAGATAATAGGTAACTACCAATGGTTATTGCTACTATTTGAGTATTTTGAAACTTCTTAGGAATAATGTAACTTATTTTAACCACAGATAGGATTAGGAAGTTATTTGTGTTGAAGATAGAATTAGGAAGTTATCTTTTAAATTTAATAACCATTTGTAATTGTAATTTGTAGGTTTTAAATAGCCACATCGTATTCTCTGTAAAGACCCCCGTATCAATCATAAAACTCAATTTATCTTTATCTTTACTTTTTCACAATTTAAATAGTTGGCAATAATTGCTTCTAGTTTTCGTACCGTTAAATTCCTAGTCATTTACTTTCCTATCCAAAATTAACAATGGACCTTTAACAACTTGTGGACCATTCACAACTTTTGTTGATTCACACATTGATCCATATTATTGAAAAGGTAGTTCCATCTTTTTGGATATACTAAAAGGTATTTTTTCATTTATTCAATTTCAACAAAATATCTTTTTAGCATGCATGGTAGGACACCTTCGATCGATTTGAGGAGACTACAATGGCAAGAACCAGAAATCAACATTTGATAATGCTACTGGCAACAAAAATCTAGTGCCACAAATTGGTGATGAAGTTGTTGCACAATCCGAATCTTCATCCGTTAATCATATGGCAAAAGAAAGCCAACATGACATATCATTGAAGTGTAGTCAATTGGAGCTGCACCAAATTCTCATATGTTGGCCACCATGAAGAGGCAATTCGGTAAAAAATAAAATAAAATTTGCCAATGACAAGGGGCATGATGACTCTTGATTATCTTATTTAAAAGAATCGAATGATCGATGAATCATTTCACTCTTTTAAAATGGGGCAAATATTGATACCCAAAAATGACTAATTTTAGTTAAAATAGACAAGTGACAGATTTAGTCGATAATTGCAGAGTTTGATGAACATCAAAAGTTATCAATAATGTAAACCTCAATAACTTTAAGAGCATCGACAACTGGCCAAGGAAGTTATTAACAGCAAACATTACTTATTGATGAGAGCCTTCTCTAGGGATGAAGCCATCGGCATCAACATATAACTACCAAGTAGTGATATTTTTAGATATGTAATTTCTTCAGATAAGTGTTACTACATAATAGGTAATTGCTAGGTAATTATTGCTGTTATTTTAGGATTTGTAAATTCCTATGGATAATGTAACTTCTTGTAACCGCATATAGCATTAGGAAGTTATTTGTTTTGAAAATAGGATTAGAAAGTCATTTTTTAAAATTCAATAACCATTTGTAATCGTCGATTGTAGGTTTTAATGGCCAACTCATATTCTTTGTAAAGACCCTCAATCAATCACAAAATTCAAAGTTGTTTGCAAATTTATCTTTATTTTATTTTTTTGCAATTTAAATGGTTGGTGCCTCCAATATTCGTACATTTAAATTCCTTATTATTTACTTTTCCTTCCAAAATCAACAAAGAACCCTTGGCAACATATGTCGATTCACATATCAATTCATATATATTCAAAAGGTATTTCCATCGTCGATTCAATTTTGATGGAGCATATTTTTCGGATATATTGAAAGGTATTTTGTCGTTGATTCAATTCCGGCAAAACATCTTTTTTGTATGTCTGGTGGGTCACATTTTGTTTATTCGAGAGGGCTACAATGGCAAGAACCAGAAATCAACAAGAGTCTCAAAATCTTCATCCATTAACCGAACGGTAGAAGAAGGCCAATGCCACGTCTCACTTAAGAGCAATCGAGAGAAGTTACACCAAATTCTCATGTGTTAGCGAGGCAATTCAGCTAGGAAAAAAAAATTTATTGATGACAAGGTAGCACGATTACTCTTGATTATCTTATTTGAAAGAATCAAATTATCAATGAAGTATTCCATTCTTTTAAAAGGGAACATATGTTGACACAAAAAAAAATGACTAACTTTTGGTCATAATTGACATGTGACAGGTTTAGTCGGTAATAGCAAAATTTAGTGAAGAGTATAAGTAATCGATGAAAAGAAGAGCCAATAGCTTTAAGAGCATCCACAACTCGCCAAGGAAGTTATCGATAATAAACATCACTTATCGATAAAAATACTACGGATAAAGTCATCGACATCAATATGTAGATGCCAAGTAGCAATGTTGTTGGATGTGTTACAGGCAACTGCTAGGGGGTTATTGCCACTATTTTAGAATTTTGTAACTTCTCGTAACCGCATATAGGATTTTTTTTTTTTGTCTTGATAACTGCATATAGCGTTAGGAAGTTATTTGTTTTGAAAATTGGATTTGGAAGTTATCTTTTTTAAATTTAATGACCGTTTATAATTGTCGATTGTAGGCTTTAAAGAGACACAGTGCACTCTTTGTAAAGACCTCCAATTAATCACAAAACTTTCTTTGCATATTTATCTTTATTTTTATTTTTTCACAATTTAAATAGTTGGCCGCGAGTGCCTTCAATTTTCATACCTTTTAATTCCTTATCATTTACTCTTTTGTCCAAAATCAACAATGGACCCTGTGCTATTTTTGCCGATTTACACATCGATCCATATATATTCAAAAGGTGTGTCCATTATCGATTCAATTAAGGTATTTCGTCATCGATTCAATTCCGGTGAAACAATTCTATAAGTCAATCCATAGATCCTATATGTTTTTTCATATGCATAACAAACTATTCAAAGAAGGGGATTTTCATTTGAATAAATGAATTAGCACACTTTGGAAGTTTTAGGAGCTTGACATTTAATAAAAGTGGAACCAAGCCGTGCATAAAAAGAGAAAAAGTAGAATATAAAAATGACCCAAGAGCACATCTTAAGCGTGTAACATGCACGTGCATACGAGGATTAAGTTGTTGCATGTATCACCATCGCCATCAGGTTATTGCCATTAACTCCATCTATCACCACTAAGTTCGAATAAATATATAGCATGGTTTGCAAATTATCAGCAAAGACATCACATAGGTTTCTAGATGAGTTAAAAACCCTTTTCCCGACATTGGTACACGTCGGATTCATCATAAGGTGCACCTTTGCTTATTTTTGTAATTGCATAGTTTATGCCTCGACTATGCACTTAATGGGGTCCCACGCGACCCTCTCCCCGACAACGATAGCAACTAGGGTTATAATAATAAGGAAGTTTCCTCGAAAATGTTGTTGAATAGTAAATTGGTGATTCGACAAAAAAAAAAGAGAATAGTACATTGGTGCATTGCTTACAAGGACTTCCATTGTGCGACCGAACCCCAACAAGGTCCTTCGATTACCAAGGCAAAACTCTGTCTATGGAGGAAAACAGCACATGGCCAAATTCTCTTGGACAATGGAGAGAAGGAAAGGGAGAAAAAATATGAGAAAATTGCAAAAATGATTTTTATTCGCAATTTTGTCGTCATCAAGTACTCGAACACGCATAAATTTTGTTTCAATCCACCAGCAATTAACGAAACAGCACAAAGGAAGGAACAAGAATATGCCTGCCTAGTTCAGCACATCCTCTTCTTGTAGAACTTAATCAGCTTGGATTAACTCAAACGTGTTTATTACGATAAGCGTGATTATCAACGAGCATCAAAGTCCGAACCGGTGTTTATTATTTTACCGTCTACTCGATATGGTTACGTTTCTGTAAGTATCGATTCGATAAATAGTACCCGAAACTCTTTGACTTTAGTCAATTTATAAAAGAATTACAACTATAACCATCACTTCGTGGTGCAATGAGACCAATTTAGCAATGCTTGTTATGGTAAGTTGGATGTCTAAGGTTTTCTCTAGCTATGTTAATGCTAAAAGAAGCATGTGCCGGTTGACTTAAAAATTCTGCCTTTTCTTTCTCCTCGCGATGAGTGAACAGCATATTCTCCATCGGTACGATTCGCAACATAGATAAAATTGATTGAGTGAATCTTGCCTCGTCAAAATTACAATCCAAAAGACTCTGTTTAGTTTGGATTCCTTACTCCGCAACTCATCCCCGATCGGTAAATAGAGAGGCAGAAAAAGAAAGCTACCCTTCGAGCGAAGTGAGGTGAACGGAAGGGAAAAGATCCACGGACCAACCAGATCGTTCCCCCACCGCCTTGCGAGAATCACGAGGCATTCTTTCTTCTGCTTTGGCTAAACGACAAGCAACTGGAGAATAGTCATGACGCAAGAGATCCGCCATAGCTCGAACCTCGGATCAACGACGAGTAGCACGAAAAGGAAAACGGCCTGGTTTTGGGCCGCTCGGTCGTGAACTTCATAGTGTGGGCTATAAGCTCTAATTAGCATGGCAAGCCCAAGGACCAAGCCCACTATGTCGGCTCTTGAGTGCTCGCCAAGCACTAGACTTGCATTAGAAAATCGGCCACGCGTTGACAATAAGGGTGACGGCGGATGGTGGGTCCGAGTTCCTTCGGCTCCAAGGCTGAGCCGCACGACACAGCCCCCAACATGAACCTATATATACGCCAAACAGATCCCCCCATGCTCTGTCATCTTTACTCGCAAGCAGGTCTATCTCGTCGGCTCCAAGAACTCGTGAAAGGGAAGGAAAAAAGGCAGGAAAAGCAAGAAGAGATCTTTTGAATTTCGTTTCCTTTCATTTCAAGGAAGTCCCTGAATCACAGAGGGAGAGAGAGAGAGGGAAGGAGGCCGGTCGTTTTGCAGAATTCTTGACTTCTTTCTTGACAGGTAAGAACGTGGTTCCACTTTTCTTAAGCTTGGTCATTGATGAAATTTCTCTAGGATTACGTTATCTCTGTTGGGGGGTTTTGTTTTTCTTTGTTCTGCTATGTCACATCAGATTTGGAAGTCCCAAATCCAGGTTTTGCTTCCTGTAGTTGTTGCTGTTGCTGCTGCTGCTGCTTGTTTTTTTTAGTTGCCTCCATAGGAAGATTTCATGTCAGCTTGGTTGTGGCGTTTTTGATTGTACTGAACATGAACGACCCTGAAATCCGACGGAGTTTGGGGACTGGCGTAGAAACATAGCATCTAGTTGACCGGTGTTGTGATCATTTTATGACACTAATTAGAGAATGGTAGAAATAGAATAATAAACGATGTTGAGACGTACAAAGAATTGTAGATGAAGAGAGAAATTAGAGGAGAAAAAAAAGATAAGGTGAGTAGTAGTAGAAGAATGAGGTCAAACAGGAACAAGAACAAAAAAGAACTAGAGGGAGAGAGGGAGAGAGATAAAGCATTCTCCTGATAGTAGAGCCTAGAGAGCTCATGGAGTGTTGACTATTAAAAAGTGAATAAACTCAACTGGATGTGTTCAAAATACTGCCACACATCATTTCTTGACAACAGAGATTTCTAAGCCTGGACTGCTTTGATCACACCGATCACTAGTATTCACGATTTGGCCATCAACATACTCTTGCGGTCATATCAATTGGCTAAAGCTTCTCAATTTCATGTTTCTTGCTACTTTCCAAACAAGATGGAATGGCATTGTCGCTTGTACAATTTGTGATTTGATGAATTACGACTTGCAGGATCTGCCACCTTGGAAAATTTGTGATTTTGTTTTATCTGTACTGGATACATTTAGACAAAAAAAGATTGTGACTCAATCTCTTGCTTGAATTTAGCAGTGTGCTGGTCTGTCTTGTCGGGGGATAGGAGTCTTCTGCTATCCTGCGTATCCAGATTATGAGCTTTCAAGTCCAACAAAATAGAAGAGGGTCTAGAAGATTTCCTTCCCAAGTTGCTCCTCAGGATTGGGTCCGAAGTGGAACATCTCCAAGAGCTGCAATATTGAACTCACCATCGAGTTCGGTTTCAAACCCCACCACAGATAGTGTGAGTTCTGATCGTCCTAGTTGGCTTAGTGGCAACACTTCGAACTTAAGTGGAAGTAATGGGGAAACAACTAGTACTTCAGGACACAGAGCTAGTCATGGCTCAAAAGTTCATCGGAGTCGTCTCAGTGGACAAAAGAAGGAGAGGGGCAATGAAAGGACGGTTATGGATCAAAGGAAGGGCTCAAAGGATGAGAACTTGCCTCAGCTCGCCCAGGAAATTCAGGAGAAGCTTATGAAGGGCACCGTTGAATGCATGATATGTTGCGATATGGTTCGCAGAACTGCTCCCATTTGGTCATGCTCGAGCTGTTGCTCCATATTCCACTTGAACTGTATCAAGAAGTGGGCTCGTGCACCCACCTCTTCTGATCTGTCTGTGGAGAAGAACGGGGGTGTTAACTGGCGGTGCCCCGGATGTCAAAAGGTGCAGCTCACGTCTTCAAACGAGATCAAATATCTATGCTTCTGTGGGAAGAGGACAGATCCGCCCTCCGATTTCTATTTGATGCCACATTCGTGTGGTGAATCATGCGGGAAGCCATTGCAGGGTCAAGCCTCAAATGTTGATGAGGCTGAGGATGATTTGTGTCCTCATGTCTGTGTCTTGCAATGTCACCCTGGTCCATGCCCTCCTTGTAAGGCATTTGCTCCGCCACAGCCATGCCCTTGTGGGAAAGAAATAATTACGACACGATGCTCTGATCGGAAGTCTCTTCTTACTTGTGGTCAGAAGTGTGATAAGCTACTTGAATGTGGACGCCATCGGTGTGAAGAGATTTGCCACTTGGGCCCTTGTGAACCTTGCCACGCTCTGTTTGATGCTTCTTGTTTCTGCAAGAGGAAGGCACAGGTTGTTCCATGTGGCGACATGGATTTGAAAGGAGAACTAGAAGCTGAACAAGGTGTGTTCTCTTGTGGTTCAACTTGCGGAGAGGAGCTCGGTTGTGGCAATCACAAATGCCACGAGATCTGCCATCCCGGTCCTTGCGGGGAGTGTGAATCACTTCCTAGCAGGGTCAAAACTTGCTATTGTGGCAAAACTGATCTGCCAGAAGAAAGGTGGAGTTGTTTGGATCCAATTCCAACATGTTTGAAGACCTGTGACAAGCCCCTAACATGCGGAATTCACCAGTGTAAAGACACATGCCACGCCGGGGATTGCGCACCATGCTTGGTTCCTATGATCCAGAAATGCCGCTGTGGCTCGACTTCACGTGCAGTGCCATGCCACAAGATAAAGGATGAAACATTTACGTGTGAGAAACCGTGTGGTCGTAAGAAGAATTGCAGCAGGCATAGATGTAGCGACCGTTGCTGCCCACAATCCAGTTCTGACACGACTCAACATTTCTGCACCCTGGTATGTGATAAAAAGCTTAGATGTGGACAGCATTCATGTGAAGTGCTGTGTCACAGCGGGCATTGCCCTCCTTGCCTCCGAAGCATCTTTACCGACTTAAGCTGTGCATGTGGGAGAACTTCTATCCCACCTCCATTGCCTTGTGGCACTCCTCCTCCTTCGTGTCTGCTGCCCTGTTCCGTTGTCCAAGCTTGTGGTCACACGCCTTCTCACAGCTGCCACTTTGGGGATTGTCCGCCGTGCACAGTGCCCGTGGTGAAGGAGTGCATTGGTGGGCATGTTGTTCTCAGGAACATACCTTGTGGGAGCACTAATGACATCACGTGTACCAAACTATGTGGCAAGACAAGGCGCTGTGGTTTGCACGCATGTGGTCGCACTTGTCACCCAGGTCCTTGTGACGCCGATGCCCCAAATGAATCCCACTCGAGGACTTCTTGTGGCCAAGTATGCGGTGCTCCAAGGAGGACCTGTAGGCATACATGCAAAGCACCTTGTCACCCGTCTTATCCTTGTCCTGAGGTGAGATGTGAGTTCGTTGTCACAATAGTGTGTTCTTGTGGGCGGATTAAGGCGAACGTCCCATGTGATGCTGGAGGGAGTGACAATAGTTATGTAGGTGAAGCTTCCCTTATCCAGAAATTGCCTCCACTTCAGCCTTTGGAGGCCTCTTCTGGAAGGATCCCTCTTGGACAGAGGAAGCTAATGTGTGATGATGAGTGTGCTAAGTTAGAACGGAAGCGGGTCCTTGCAGATGCTTTTAATGTTGTTTCTCCGAACTTGGATGCTCTTCGCTTGAAAGAGAACGCCGAGTTGGTGGCGGACCTCTTCAGGCATGATCCCAAGTGGGTGTTATCCATCGAGGATAGATGCAAATTCTTGTATGGCAAGAGCATAGGGAGCGCAACCATTCTCAAGGTCCATGTGTTCCGTCCGATGCATAAGGAGAAGAGACAGGCAGTGAGGCTCATAGCAGAGAGGTGGAAGCTCACGATCCATGAGGTCGGTCGGGAGCAGAAATGTTTTACAGTGATTCGTGTCACGCCCAAATCGAAAGCACCAGTTCGCATGCTCGGTATCAAAGGCTCCATGAACGTGAGTGCGCTGAACCCACCAACCTTTAACCCTTTGGTGGATATGGATCCGAGATATGTTGTCTCTTTCTTTGACTTGCCTAGGGAATCAGATATGAGCCCATTGGTCCTAAGGTTTGGGGGAGAATGTGAGCTGCTTTGGTTGAATGACAAGAATGCATTGGCTGTATTCAGCAACATGACTCGAGCAGCGACTGCTATGAGGACTTTGGATCACGGATCTGTATATCACGGGGCGGTTGCATTTCGTCAGAATGGGGCTTCATCTTCACAATCATTTGGCACAAATGCATGGCGAGGGCCTGCATTTGCTGACATGAGCGGCAGCTCATGGAAGAAGGTTGTAGCTCAGGAGCCCGGTGTGGCATATGATTCATGGGACGATGATGAAGGATGGTCCATCGCTTCTGCCACCGTCAAAGGAAAAGAAGCTCCAAGTTTTGCTTCTGCCACCGCTCGGAACCCCTCAAATGTGGAATTGACAGGTGTTTCAGATTTGGAAGGACAGCATGATGTAGCTTCTCATGCAACCGACGACATGGTCGATGTTGTTGATGATTGGGAGACTGCTTTCGCTTGATATGGTGCAATGCTAAGCCTTAAGCGAGGGAGATGGCCACCAAGTAATCTTTCTGGCCCCAAAGTTCTGCTGTATATTGGAGCAAAGGTTGGAGTATTTTTTTCTGTTTGTTAATTCTTTCCGTCATCCCTTTACATTTGGATGATCATATGCTTTTTGTATCATTGTTGCTTACTTCCTCTGAAGAAAAAATGTAAATCAAGAGTTCTTTGTTGTTTCCTCGAGCAAGTCATCGTGCAAATTAGAGCAGAGGGTCATTAATCCAAAATCCAAATGCTTTGATTCATCAATTCAATGTCCCGGTGTATAACCATATCGTTCATTTTGAATGGTGAGAATTGTCGCAACACCATATTCAAATCTTTCAGCCATTGGAATTGCTTGTTCCATGGATATCCTTGTCGCCGGCCTGGAGTGATCATCCAGAGGTGGCAAGGCTGGTGATAGTTGACGACTGTCGTCTTCCTCCATTGGGCTGCGATTTCCTTCTTTCTCCATTCGTGCGAGTTTGTCTGTGACCTGTTTCTGGTATACTTTTGTCATTGTTTCGTACCTGCTCCTTGAACGACCGTAATTAGTCGATTTTCCCTTCTTTTGCTCATATAGCTGGTCCTTTGTTTCGTTTGTTCAATTCACCTCCATCCGCAAGGGAACTTACAAGCTGATCATGTTCTCGATTCTTTATCGGAGTAGATAAGGAATTCAAGTTTGTTATGTATGCAAACTCGTGGACCGTGTTATTGTCAGAGTGAAGCAACTTGCGAGGTCTAGCTTTCCACGCGCTAGGAATTTCATCGTGATCCCGAGATCATGTTTGTAATATTTTTGTACATTCACAGGTGCTGTGTTACGCTGAAAACTGGCAACACGGTTGTGACTTGTGAATAATAAGACCATATAAATTGAGTTCGATGTACAGTTAAAAATGAACGGTCAGCTAACGGCTAGACATAATCCTCTAGCTTTTCAAGTGTCACTCATGTCATCGCCGGCACCCTCATCACTGCCGATGGACTTAAACATCGCCGCCAAACCTAACCAGCGGCCAGGCCGCCATCCATGAAGGAGACCTCCATGGGAGCCGGGCCGAACTTCACTCCAAAGGAGGCAGTAAGAATGAAGGAGGCGGACCGCATGAGTCCACCCAAGCGGGGCACGGTCCGCCAAAATCGGCATAGGTTAGGTGCCATTGATGGGCCTAACCCATCATTGATATCGACCCCTTGGCCACCGCCACCATCACCAGCCCCACAATCTCTCTCTCTCTTTCTGTTTTCACGCATCGATCCGCTAAGGTCGATCACACACTGTGGCGGTTGGTGGCGGCGATGATTAGAGAGAGAATCGAGCCATGGCTCGATTGTTGGTGGTGATTGCAGGGAATGAACAGTGTGGCACGACTCTGGCAACTGGTGGGTCTTTGCTGATGGTGACTATGAAGCGACGGAGGAGGAACGATGGAAAGAAGAATTTCTGAGATGGGAAAATGGTTATGAGATAGCAGTTCCATGTCGCTCATCTTGTTCGGTCAACGTTGAAATGGCACTACACGCCAGCCAAAAACCCAAGGCAAGGTGCGGAACAACGACGCGTTTCTCCACATTGACACGATTTTGGAAACTTGAGGGAGTTTGATCATAAATATATTTTAAGGTGAACGACATAAATAATCTCTGAACTTTGACCTATTGTATAATGTAGTTCCTGAATTTTTAATTATTTAATGTGACCCCTGAATTTTACTCAAATGTTCGTTACAGTCCTTGGACTTTTGATATATATTCAATTTAGTCTCTAAATTATATGAAAATATTTAATGTTGTAGTCCCTAAACAACATGAAATTTTTTCGATGTTATATTTCCATTAATTCAAGTTCAAGGACAACATTGAACATTTTCATAAAGTGTTGGGATTAAATTGAATCAGAGATCCTTACCAAAAAAAAAAAAGAATCAAATACCACATTAAACAAATTAAAAATTTAAGAACTACATTACCCATTGAGATAAAATTTATGGACTAAATTAAATAAATGATAATTCAAGGACCACATTGCAGTTATTTTCCATATTTTTTTGTAAGGATCACATTAAACATAAGAAAAAGTTTGAGCAACTCACGTGTCATTCTCTTTGTTCTTTTCCCTGGCCTACAAAATGTTAGTAGTAACGTCTTGCATCTTTGCATGAGGCAAGTGAAGAAAGGATTCACGTCACCAGGGCATGGATAACTATCTATGTGAACTAAGACCTGTTTGATAATCCGATTAAGTGTTGAAAGATCAAATGGTTAGCATTTGACGAGATTAAGCTTGTTGAGACCTAAATTTTGATTAACCATTTAGTGATTAATTACATAGAAAATTAGAGATTAAATTTTAACCTCTAAACAAAAATATTAAAATTGCATTGTTATAGTTTAGGTTCATATAAGTTAATTACATTCCATATCGAACCAGCAGTGGCAAATAAGCTGAAAATTCATCGTGTAAACCGAGCTCGGGCGCCAAACGAAATTCCGCTCATCCAGAGAATGGGGCACTGGGTCTTAGTTGTCTTATTTTGAACTTAAATTAGCCCATTTTGAGCCTAAATTAGCCCATTGAGCTTAATTAGAGAAAAGCTCAAATTAATTGAATCCATTCAGAATTAAAATAAAATTAGATGATAAAGCCTAAGCTGAAGCTCACTATGATTAGATAACCCAGTCAATTAACGTAGGTGTGCGATATAAATATATCATTATGTGTCACAATCAAAAGGCTCTCATAACTTCTAGAACATAATTCTCGAGAGCACGAGAGAGGTAGAGTGAAAAGAGAGAAATGGAGCTTAGCTTGATCTTCCACGGCCAAGCCCCCATCCTTTCGCGGCCAGACCTATGGCCGCACTGCCAACAACGACACTGTACCAGCCCTCTAACAACGAAGCGGCCGAGCATCGTTTGCTGCTCCGAGTTCAACGCCCACGACGTCATTGTTTTTCTTCTCTTGCCGACGCGAGGACCACAGCATCCATCAATCAGCCTGACGTCCCTGCACAACTAGACCAGTTTTGCCATCGAGCTGTCTTCCCCGCGATGGACTCTAGCAAGACCAATTTTTCTTTAGGCGATTCACTTGAATTTTTGTTGCAGGCTTTCCGTTCGATACACACTGAGGCGTTGGGGACAGACAAGTGGAAAATTTAATTGTGCAGGCTTAAGTGGTCAAAGTTTGATAATCAGAAGAAGATCATCACAAGACCAGCCAAATTCGGTCAAAAAGCTGAAGGGTTGAAGTTTTCTAGTTATTCGATGCAACGTAGTGACAACGAGTTTTTTTTCAACGGGTCTAGTAACTTCCATCTACACCGGCAACGATGCATCCGCTGCTCCCGAGTTGATCGAGAACCCACTGTCGAGTCATGCCCCTATTGTCACACCACCCTCACGGCTGACCCCGTGGTCGTGAGTCAATCCGTCGTCCCACTCAAAACTCCTGACGATCCGCGAGCAATGTCGTCGTTGCCGTCATCGCCGCCGGCCACCCCGTCACCGTCTCACAATGAGCCTCCATCACCGCCGCCACGTCCACCATCGGTCACTGTCCTGATCCGCGATCTCGATCTGCCGCAAATTCAAACTTGGAAAGAAATCCACAAATTAGGTAAAAATCTCTATCCGGTATATTTTCAAAATATTTAAATTATTAGTTTGAATATTTTGAATATTCTGTGAATATTACATGATTGACTAGATACCTTAGGATAATGTTTGCTTTGTTCGCAATGTTCTAAAATACTCAAAATTATTTCTAATTTGACAACATATTTAGACTATTATCTGACCTTATCCATAAGGTACGATACGGAAAATCGTTATCTTATCCATAATCACTTAAACACGATAATAGATTTTATTCGCTTTCCAAATTCGAATAATTAGTTTTTCGTCGATATCTATAACCCTATAAATATGACCGTTAATTTGATTTCTTTTCCTAATTCAAATTTGATAAGAAAAATCCTGTGGATTGCGTGGATTGTTTGATTGCAGTTGTTATCTTTGTTTGATTGCTCTTTTTTCTAAAAGAAAATCAAAAATATGTTAGTGAGGATTTAAATTAGAAGTTTTGCATGTGTAGAGAACCCTAAATGTATTTAGAAGACAGGATAATTGTTGAATTTAAATTAGGACTTGAGATAATTTATTTCTTAGTTTAAATTAGGTGTTATTCTAATCCTAATAGATTATTTAGGTTATTTTAATATTCCGAATTTTCGTGAAAATCCCAAAAGAATGAGTTACTTTAGGATATATTGCATTCTTAATTTGCGTAACTTTTAATTTCGAATTTTAATAAAAAAATATATAAAAAAAGAAGTTGTTAGATTGCGTGTTATTTTAGACTTTTCTTTAATTCCGAATTTCATTTGAAAAATACAAAAAATAAATCATTTGTCCGTCACTAGAATTAGATCATGTCGACGCATGGCATATAGTTCGCATGCTAGATTGCATTAATCGCATGTCATTTTTGCACGTCATTGCATATAGGTTAGTTTGCATTTTAATAAAGCGCAAACCCTAAAGTACACTTTGAGTGCCTTGCTTTGTTAATTAGAAATCATATTAGGATTGTCTGTGTAATTTTCTATTAACAATGCAGATGCTTGCATTGCTCTAAGGTACATCATTCTCCTAATTTTGCAATTTATTTATTACTTTCTTGAATGTTAAATTGGTGGTTTGCGCACCCGCATGAACACCTCACATGTTAGTGATTATGTAATAAAATGGATTCAGACTGTCTGCATAGACATTTTTTTGAAAAGAAAAGGCACAGAAATAGCGTTAGACTAGATCTAATGTAATCAAGTCCCCGAGGTTAGAATCTCTAGTTCGTAAGAATAAAACATATCTCCATATATTTTGTTTAGATTTCTAATCGATCTACCACAAATAGATCAGTGATGACTCTATACATGAAAACTTTTGTATGTTAAAAATCTAAATCCTAAATTGCAAATTGATAAAGCTTGGGAGGGTTCGAGTTAGGTTTAGTCTTAATAATTCATTAGCTTGAATAATTTAGGTCGCGACAAAGCTTATTTAATAATTTTAAATAGAATTGACTTAAATAATTCAGTTAAGTCAAAAATACATTTAATATGGTAATTTAGGGAAGGGTTACTTAATTTATTCAATAAAAAAATCATCGGTAGTATTAGAATCTTTTTAATTGTATTAATCAAACCTACCAGTAATGTTTGTTTCCTATATTTGATAAGGAATTAATATTCCGCCATGCATTTTTTATTATCACCAAAAAAAATTATAATAATATTTTTGACATTTAAAATTCAATATTTAAATTTTCAATATTTAATTTTCGTTTTATCAAATAGGTCCTAAAAGTCTTACTAATAACAATTAGGAAAATTATCAAAACAACTCTAAACATATTGCAATTATGCAAATTCAATCCTAAACATTTTTTATGCTAATTTATTTCTAAAACTTTTGCATTTATACCAATTCAATTTATCCGATCAATTTTTGCTGGTCATTTGACCAACGCTAATATGGCAATTTTTTCAATCTTTTATTTATTTTTTTCTTTTCTTTTTCCTTTTTTTTTTCCTCCCTTCATCTTCGACCTCTAATCGGCTGCCTAGAAGTGGGGACCAGCGAGGTTGACCTCTGTCACGCCTCGAACCCTATGGACGCGCAACATCCCACTATGGTCGTCACGATGTGACGTCTCAGGGCTTGTCGTTGTCTCTTTATTTTATCTTTTAATTACGCATGCGGAAGCGATCATAATAATCCCCAGACAACAACAATAAATAGGGATAGTCAGGAAAATAAACCACAACAGTCAAACAATACTATTTTGATTTTCACTTGATTAACCCCTGGAAACGTTCTTATAAGCCCACTTCGAGCGTTTCCACAAAAAGCAAACAAAAAGATACTAGGCTGGAGTTAATCTACTCCACCAATAGGTCAATCCCAAAAAGCCAGCTTCCAAACACCTTGAATCAAACTGGGTGCATAAACATGCTAAGGGTTTGAAAAAGGTTAACAATAATAAATGAGATGAAAGTCTCAATAAGTTAACGGCCTAAGCTCCGTTTAAAAGGCCAACTAGCACGGAGGTCCCTAACCAGGCAATACAACATCAATAGTAACATCATTAAACAACCACAGACATCCTTGTCTCGCCTTAGTACACTCGTTAATGAAATGAATATGTCACATACTCGAAGCATTTAAATAGATTTCTCATGCATCAATGTATCATAGGCGCGCGTGTCTCGATTATAAAATAGAATCCACTTGAGCACGTCTCATACCATGCCTAGCAGTTTCTATTACATAATTAGGCACTATACATCACATGTCTTCCAGTTATTACGCCCTCTTGGAGCCACTACACATCAAGCAATCTGCCTTCCGGTATAACTAGGCTCCGTCTCGCCTCATCGGGCACGGTTACGTCAAACGATTTACAGTAAGACAGCATTCCAATATGGCAAAATCAAACGATCTACAGTAAGATAGTATCCCGTAAGGAACATTGAGTCCGGCCTCGGGCCATGACAAAGCATCCGGAGTATCGGCAATTCAAATAATCTCCAGGCATCCGATAAATCGAGTATTGTCAAGCGATTTACAGCAAGACCCCGATAAATCAGGTATCGTCAAGCGATCTACAGCAAGACGACTTCGACGTGTGATCACACGAGCACATAAGCATTCCGGCCAATTATTATCTTTTCAATTAGCTCATGCGTCTATAAATAGTGCTCACACAATGTCACATAACAAATAAAGTGGTCATACATATAAACAGTCAATCAATTTGTAATATTCATTTCGAACATGCTTTCTTTCTCAAGACATCAAATTCATTTTGTAAACATGACGATGAAAAATAATTCTTTTTCGAAAACTCGAAATCATTTCATGAAAATAGGTATTAAAATTATTTAGTTAAAGCAACTAATTAACACAGCACTTCATAGCATAAACATTATAATTCAAGCATAAGAGTCACAATTTGACTATAGAAATTTTCTGAAAATATTAATATTTAATTTCGGAAATTAATTATTTAATAATAAAATATTAATATTAAATCCGAAAATAATTTATTTAGTAAAAAAATAATATTTAAATCCAAAAATAATTAATTTAATAAAATAATCAATAATAATAAAATAATTGATAGCTTATCACCACATTTGCGATAACTTATGGCACAACTACCGATAACCTATCACATAATCCCAATTAACTAAACATAACCTTAATTTAAATTTAATTTAAATTACCCTAAGCAAGTTTAACACCCTAAACACGGGATTAGATGTTAACTTACTCGACTAACGTCGGTGAAGATGCGAGGATGACAGCGGTGACGAAGACAGTCCACGATGGTTTCCAGCTCTGGCTCGGCGGTTGGCGAATGACAGCGAACGGAAGCGACAAAGAAGCGGCTGCTGTGAGGCTACTCCGGCGCGGCCCGGGGCTGTTCCAGATGGGAATGGCAGTCGATAGTGGCGGCTAGGGATGCTGGACAGCGGCGGTGAGCGGCGGAGGTGGACGGTGGAGCTGGTCCGCTGAGGGGCGTTTCTTGCACCTGGCTGAAACGTGTCAACGACGGGCGACTAACAGGCGAAGCTACTTGGTTGGGGTCGAGCTAAGGTGGTGTCGGCTTGGCGATAGGAAGGTAGCGCGCGACGGTGGCTGGTCCAACAGGCGGACCGGCGAGCGCAGCAGCGATGAATGGCGCAACGAAGGAGCGGCTGTGGGTGGTGGAGATGGTGGCTGAGGGGGGACGGCGGCAGTCAAGGGCGACGACGAGCAAGTCGGGGTGGATGACGCACAATGGTAGACGTCCGGGATGGTGGTGTACGGCGGCGAGCGAAGCTGGGCAGGGGCGAGCTCAGCCTTGCAAGCTGCGAGCTTGGCTTATGGCAATGATGGGCGGCGCGCGGCTAGGCTGAGGACCAGTCGAGTAGAACAGAAGCAGGAGCTAGAGGCCAGAAGCAGCCGCAGCGGGGGAAGAAGGAGGGAGAAAAAAAGAAGAAAAGAAGAAATAAAGAAAAGAAAGAGAAGAGAGAGAGAGAGGAAGTCTGACAGAGGTGGGGGGGAACGTGCACGACAGGTGGGTGTGCAGCGCAGCAGAGAGAGAGAGAGAGAGAGAGAGAGAGAGAGAGAGAGAGAATGGTCAACATCACACTTAAGTGTGATCCGACGACCATGATTCAAATCCGAAAATGATCCAACGATCCCAGAAAATCCTAATTAATAATTAGAAAAAAAGGCCAAAAGAAAATAACTAAAATACACTACGAGGGAGATCTACTAGTCCAAATCCGCACCCGGTCAAAATTTCACTTTTCACATATCCCGGATAATATCAAGGCTGACCACAATAATATCGACACCGTCCAATTAAATTCATCACGAAACTCCGAAAAATTTGACACCAAAATTCAGGCTCTAAATAATAGACAAATTCGATCGAATGCGATTCTAGCAAAATCTCAATTTTAAAAACAATAATCGAGAGTGATCAGTTCTCAGGCGAGATTTTACTATAAGCACACTAATAAATTACACATTTTATAAATCCCAAAAATGGGTCGAAATTCGAAATGTCATAATTCTTCCCCCTTATAAAAATTCCGTCCTCGAAATTTACAATCCAATCCAATTACTCAAACAAATGGGGATATTAGTGTCGCATCAACTCCTCGCTTTCCCATGTTGCACCTTCGGTTCTATGGTGCTTCCAAATCACCTTGACCATCGGAATTGTCTTGTTACGCAACACTCGTTCTATTCTGCCATCAATTCTGTCGTCCACTTCTATTTCTTCATAATTTAGCACGTGGGTTGGGTCCGGTTCATATTTCCTTAGCATAGACACAGGGAATACATTGTGAACTTGGGATAAATTTGGCAGTAGTGCAAAACGGTAGGCCAGAGTACCGTTTCTCTCTAAAATCTCGAATGGACCCATGTACCTCAAGCTCAACTTTCCTTTCTTGCCAAACTGTGATAATCCTCTCATCGGTGACACTTTAAGAAAAACATGGTCCCCCACTTGAAATTCCAAGGGCTTACGTTTCCGATCTGCATAATTCTTTTGGCAACTTTGAGCAGTTCTTAGTCTATCCCTAATGACTTTAACAACATTCGACGACTGTTGCACTAACTCGGGTCCCGAAATCTTTCGTTCTCCAACTTCGTCCCAACAAACTGGAGTCCTATAGAGTTTGCCATAAAGTGCTTTAAAAGGTGCCATTTTGATACTCTACTGATAACTGTTGTTGCATGCGAATTCGACAAAATGTAACTGTTCTTCCCAACTCCCTTTGAAATTCAAAATGCAGGCTTGCAGCATATCCTTGAGAGTCTGAATCATTCTCTCGAATTGTCCATCTGTCTACGGATGAAATGCAGTGGTATACTGCAGCTTTGTTCCCATGGTGCTGTAACATCCTGAATTTCGACTCAATTTCCGGAAATCAATAAAGCGAGTCTTATCTATTATTTCATTTTCGTAAGTCTCGCCTGGAGCTGATTACTCCTGGGATACTGACTAAATGAGAATGGCTAACTAGGATAACGTTACGTGGACCAAGGACCCGATCGTGAACTGGACACCGATTCCGAGAAACGATGAGGAAATATTTTGGGCCAAAGTATGTCGATCTTCGGAAGGTAACAGACTTGGTATGGCCAAGGCCAACGATGTACATTTGGATAGCAGGTGATTCTGTAAAACCGAACGTGCATGTGGCCGACCAGTCCCGAACTTAAACCGAACGATCGTTATCTCCGGAACTAGCGATATAATTCCTCTCGTTCTCCCGGTAATCGAGACCGTCACGACTCAGATAACCTTAGGTCGATATGCGTAACCCCTAAACAACCGCCCATTAGTAAGAGATTCGAGAATTGAAATTTAACTAGTTTGATTGTGGAATTTGATCCAGACTTTGAGATTGATTTTCGAGGGTTTACTGATCTAGTTTTGTAAGGACGACGTCAATTTGGGTTGGCCATTTATATAAGAGGTTAGTCTGATTGAAAAATGGAATATCGGCCCGGAATCGGATAAATGACGACTTTGCCCCTCAAGCCTATCTAGTATTCCGAATTTCAAGTGATTCATGGGGATTATTTAATGCAAATTAAGGACAAAGAGACAAGGTTTAGTGGAGTGAGCAATAACCACTTTGCCCATCAATTATTGGACTTGAAGAGATGGTAGCCATTGGATCAAAGGGTGAAAAGTCTAAGCCTTTGGATTTGTGACACTTGTCACCTAACCCCAACAACCCCACTATAAACCATCATCTCTTCTCTCTCTCTCTCCTCATTTCTTCATCACCAAGATAACATCTTCTCTCTCTCTCTCTCCCTCTCCCTTCCTCTCACCCAAGCGGACCACCCCCTTTTGCCATGCACCGCCGTCGGTTCGCCGCTCACCGCCACCTGTGCCGGTTGCACTGCCGTCGTCCATTGCCGCGCTGTTGCCGTGAGCACTGCCAGCATCCTCACCATCTCCCTCCCGTGTTTTTCTCTCTCTCCTCGGCCGCGGGAATGCCGAGACCATCGTCGTCGCTGTGACCGTCCGCTCGCTGTTGCCGCCGTGCCGCTCGCTCAGAGCCGCCGCTCGCCTCACCGACTGTCCGCGCCGACCACCTCAGCCACCCTCACCGACCCGTTTCTCTCTCTCTCGGCCGCTTAGAGGCCAAGCAGCCGTGAGCCCGCTGCCGCCATGAGCCCGTTGCCGTCGTTCACCGCCGCGTCGCTACCCTCACGCCGGCCGCACCTCACCGCCATTCACCCGTCTCCCCACCGTGAGCCGCCAGCCGTGTCAGCCCGGAGAGCCGCCGTTCGCCGCCATCCGTGAGTCGTCCCTTATCGCCGCCACCGCCGGAAACGCCATCACCGGTTTACCGTTCACCGGTAATTGGCCGCCGTTTCTCGTCGTCTAGACCCGAGTTTAGGTGAGTATTATCCACTAAACCCTAATTAGGATGATAATGCCCTTTAGATCGGGTTAGGGTATCATTAGTGATAATTAGTGGGTAATTAGATGGCTTGAGATTGATTGGTGGTGATTAAGGTTGATTAAGGATTTCCGTTGGATTAGTGAGTGCCGGAATGGAATTGATGGATTGTTTAGTGGATTATGAGGTGAATTAGGGGCCGGGATAAGGCCAATTGGTGGCTGTCCATACCAGAAATCAATGGATTAAGTGTTGACAAGCTGATGGATTAGCTCGATTGAGGTGTCGGGATGACCCGGGTATTTGATTGGATAGTTGTAGTACTCAAATTGGTTGATTTGTATGTTATGATGTTTATTTGCATCTCGCCATGTCACGTGATCGTGTGATCGACTTTGTGCGGAATGTGATTTGGGCAATTGAGCACATTGTTAGGTGATGTGTTTGAGATCATTGTTCGATGATTAATCGAGTTTATGCTTATGTAATGATTAGTGCTCATGTGTATTCCATATTGCCCGAGCATAAACATTCATGGCTACGCATTATGTGTATGCCGAGTGTGAGGCATGTGATGAAATTTGTGCGAAAATCCGAGTCTGCCATAAGCATGTGATCACCCTTAATTACCCGATGCGCTTCACGCCGGGTTCAGATAAAATTTGGGCGGTGTGCCGTGTGATCACTTAAGGCCTTCGGGTTGTGGCCTTCGGGTCGATTCCGTCTTCATGCACTTTGTAGCAAAACGATGCCTGATGTGTCCGAAAGACGACTAGTCTCATGTACTTTGTAGTAGGCTTGGTTCGTAAGGAGATCGGTGTTGCGCCTCATGCACTTTGTAGCAGGCTAGAGACACTGGGCCGATGGCGTTTTTTACGCTGGCCACGAAGTGTTGTTTATGAGTTTGGGCCAATGGGCTGTGGAAAGATCAGATAATCAGATAATCTGTAAAGTATTAGATTATGTGGTGGAATTGTTAGGCATGGTATAGGACGTGCCCAAGTGGTTCCATCTTATAATCCAAATACGCGCGCTTGTACCACATTGATGCATTGGCATACATAAGAATGCATGGACGAGTATGAATATGTGTGAAACTCGATGATGTGAATGTGGTCCAGACATTTATGAGCTTGAGCATGCGTATGACGCA
Organism: Syzygium aromaticum; assembly: GCA_024500025.1. Classification (NCBI taxonomy): domain Eukaryota; kingdom Viridiplantae; phylum Streptophyta; class Magnoliopsida; order Myrtales; family Myrtaceae; genus Syzygium; species Syzygium aromaticum. Next base: position 20,741,329 of record CM044895.1, read on the forward strand.
CGTATGACCGTGTATGCCCGAGTATGTGCTTGATTATTATCTTAAATTGCCTAACCTGCAGAGTCATTGGTAAGTGCGATCTGGGCCCGAGGGCCTAGGTCAGTGGTTGATGTTTGATTGAGTTTTGTTCCCGTCAAGAGGTGCATGTTAGCCTAGTTTAGGTTTAGCGGGTTTTTACTTGCTGAGATTCGTCTCATGGTTGAATAACCCAACTTTTCAGACCCCAGACCTTGACGATGCCGGAGGTGCCCGATGCACCGGTGTGACATGGGATTCCGCAGCATCTCGAACACACCATGTCGATTCACCCCATAGGGAATGGGGAAATGTTCCTATACCTTAGTTTGGGTAGATGTAGGGGCCACACATTTTGAGACCCACGAGTATGTGGCCTGGTGCTTTAGGGATCGTTTTGGAGAGGAATACGGACCCTTCCGTTCTATAGATATCCAGTTCAACGGGGAGGGCAAGCTAGATCCGCAGTGCCCTAATGAGGACATAGTTGATCCCGATACGGAGATGGAGGTGAGTTAGGAGATAGACGAGGGACCTAAGCTAGGAGAGGAGGACGAGGAGTTGGGAGGTGTGGATTTTGAACCCGAGATTGTCGATCCGGCCCCGGAGCCGATGGACGTAGAGGCAGAGGAACCTATGGAGGTAGACGAGGACCCAGAGATGGAAACCGAGTCCGAGGCAGTCAGTTCTGATGAGACCAGGAGATATCCGAGAGTTCTTCGGAGACATCAAGCTCAGATCCCGACTGGGAGCTCTAGGATAGATTCCCTTTTTAGTGTAGTGAGGACTGACACTTTTTGGGATTTAGTCCTCCGTTTCCCTTTTGTCGATAGTCCCCCCTAGCCGCCTTTCCTTTTTGCCTAGTGTGGTGGCTGTGATCCGCTTTTACTATTGTATTTGGGATTATATATTTTGGTTGTAAATAGATATTGTAAAGGTTTTTGTATATGTATAAAAGTGTATATTTTGTAATCAGTAATTTCTGTTATGCTATCCTTGTTCTCATATTATTTTCTGTTCGGGTATTATTATTATTTGTTCTGCTTCCGCTTGTATATGAATCTCTGTGCTGGGTGATGGATCGGCGACGCATCCTGGGGCGTCGCACTCAAATCGACCAAGAGGAGAGATGTGGCGTGCTGCAAGGGCGCGGGGCGTGACAGGTGCCCTGAAGACTCTTCCAGAATGTGGCGGCGAACTTGGAGTCTTGATCTGACGTGATCGTCACCGGCTCGCTATGAAAACGAACTATATGCCTCACGTACAACTCAGCATACTTGTCCATGGCAAAATCCTTTCGCACCGGAATAAAATGAGCAGACTTTGTGAGTCCATCTACCACAACCCAGATGGAATCATTACCTCTTTGGCTCCTCGGTAGACCCATCACGAAATCCATCGTGATATGCTCCCATTTCCATTCTGGTATTTCCAGCGGTTGCAATAGTCCATCAGGTTTACAGTGTTGAGCCTTCACTTGTTGACACGTTAAACATCTAACCACATGCTTGGCAATATCTCCTTTCATGCCATTCCACCAATAATAATGGCAAAGATTCTGATACATCTTTGTGCTGCCCGAATAAATACTGTAGTTACTGCATTGGCCTTCCGCTAAAATTTCCTCCTTAAGTCTTACATTATTGGGCACGCACAACCGTCCATGAAACTTCAAGATCCCATCCTCGGATACTTGAAAGTCAGGTTTTCTTATAGTTGCGTCCATTTGCAGAATCTTTTGCAGCTCATGATCCGAAAGTTGCGCTGCTTTAATCCTGATTTACACTTCGGGCTCAATGAGTAGCCATTAAACTCAAGAGGTGACTTACCTCAAACCTGAAATCCGAGTCCCGAAATCCTTCAAGCAAAATCCATTCTTGAACCATCATATGCGCAATCGAAAACTTTTGACCCAACGCATCAGCTACCTTATTAGCCTTACCAGGATGATACAAAATGTCACAATCATAGTCCTTAAGCAGCTCTATCTATTTACGTTGTCTCATATTCAATTTTTTCTGCAAAAATAGATATTTTAGACTCTGATGATCCGTATAGATATGAAATCTTTCTTCGCACAGATAATGTCTCTAAATTTTAAGCGCGAATATGATAGCAACTAATTCTAAGTCATGCGTCGGGTAATTCAATTCGTGTAGTCTTAATTGTCGAGATGCATATGCTACAACTCTTTCATGTTGCATTAAAACGCATCACAATCCTTTGTATGATGCATCGTTATAGATCCCATATCCTCCTAAATCAGACGGTAACGTTAGGACAGGCGCAGTAGTTAGCTTCTGCTTAAACTCTTGAAAACTACGCTCGCACTTATACGTCCATTCGAATTTCGTGTCCTTTTTCAGTAATCGCATCAAAGGCATAGCTATAGCATAAAACTTTTCCATGAACCTCCTATAATAGCTAGTCAATCCCAAGAAACTCTGAACTTCAGTTACTGTCATTGGTTTAGGCCAATTCATGACCGCCTCAATCTTAGTCGGGTCTACTGAAATTCCTTCTCCAGAAATCACGTATTCAAGAAAAGCCACTCGAGTTAACCAAAACCCGCACTTACTAAACTTGGCATACAACTTATGATCTCGAAGGGTCTGCAGCACTGTCCTCAAATGTTGTTGGTGTTCATCTAAACTCCTCGAATACACCAAAATGTTATCAATGAACACGATCACAAACTTGTCTAAATACTCCTTGAACACCCTGTTCATCAAGTCCATAAAAATTACAAGTGCATTTGTTAGACCAAACGACATCACGGTAAACTCATAGTGTCCATAGCGCGTTCTAAATGCCGTCTTCGGTATATCTTCCTTTTTAATTCTCGACTGGTGATAACATATTCTTAGGTTTATCTTCGAGAATACCGAAACTCTTTAAAATTGGTCGAACAAATCATCTATCCTGGGTAATGAATACTTATTCTTAACCGTTACCTGATTGAGTTGCCGATAGTCAATGTAAAGGCGCAACGACATGTCCTTCTTCCTTACAAATAGAATCGGCGCTCTCCAAGGTGATGTACTAGGACGAATAAATCCTTTGTCTAACAATTCCTGCATCTAAACCTTTAACTCCTTCAATTCCGACAATGCCATTCTGTAAGGTGCCTTAGAAATTGGTTCCGTTCTAGAGGCTAACTCAATCACGAATTTTATCTCCCTATTTGGGGGCAATCCAGACAATTCCTCAGGGAAGACATCCAAAAACTCTTGTACTACAGCAATATTTTCCATTCTCAGTTTCTCTACCGACATATCCACTACAGTTGCCAAATAACATTAGCAACCCACATCCAATAACCGAGTCGCCTCGAGTGACGAAATCAAAGGGATCGAAGATCCTCCTCGATTCCTGACAAACTCAAAACCCACACTCTCTACTGGCTCAAACTGTATCATCTTACAATAGCAGTTTACCGTAGCACATTGCTTAGTGAGACAATCCATCCCAATAATCACGCCAAAACCGAATATCGTCAAAACAATTAAATCTATGATATCTTTACAACCACCAACAGATAACTTGTAATCAGTACAGCCTACTGTAGATACTATGCTATCTTTTAAAGGGGTAGAAATACTATAAACCACTCCTAGCGGTTTTAAACTTAACCCCACTAATTCCACAAATTGCTTAACCACAAATGAATGCGTAGCTCCAGGATCAAACAAAGTATAGGCAGCATGGTCGTGTAACAAAACCATACCTTTAATTACGGTAGGTGAGTTCTCTACCTCCTTCCTTGTGACAGCATAGACTCTTCTTTACACTTGCGGTCGGTTCAACTGGTTTGGCAGGGCGTCACTTACAAGTTGTCCTACCTGCTGCATTGGTTTTTGCGCTCCCGCTGCCTGGCGTGGACAATCTCTAATATGATGACCATGCTGGCCGCAACCAAAGCAAGCACCCGTCCTCGCAGGACACGGGGCTGATCCGTGGCGCCTTCTACATAAGCGACATGGGCCATTGTTGTTGTATACTGGCTTCCTCACGGCACCTTTCTTATTAGAAGGGATGAGAAATCTACTTCCCGCCATCGATTTCTTCCCAAATCGATGGTTATCCTTGTTTGGCATACACCGCGATCCAGACGCGATTGTCCTTTCAGTCAAGTTTCTTTCAATTAATTACGCTTTCTCATACAGCTCATCATAGTTCTTCAGATTCAAGGGCACCAGTTGATACTTGATCTCAGATTTCAGTCAATCCCTAAACCTGCTTGCCTTATCTACTGGGTCTTCAATCAACCTTAGGGCATACTTGGACAGTTCAGCAAATTTTGCCTTGTACTGGTCTACCGACAACTGGTTCTGCCGGAGACGCTGAAATTCATTCATCTTCTGCTCTCGAGCGCAATCCAAAAAAGTATTTATTGTAAAAAGCATCCACAAAGACACCCCACACCTGGGACGTACCTTCTGAAAATACCCTTCTCTGGGTAGCTTCCTACCAAGTACCGGCGTTACCCTGCAATTGGTAGACTGTCAGCATCACCTTGTCTTCATCTAAACACCTTAGCAAGGCAAAAACCTTTTCCAACTCCCTGATCCAGAGGATTGTAGCCTCAGGATCACCCGCGCCAGTGAACTTGGGCCGCTTGAGCTTTAGAAATTGCTCCACCAACTTGTGCAGGGGCCGATTCCCATTTCCATTACCTTCCAACAGAACATCCACAAGCACAGGTGCAGGTACAGGTGCAGGTGCAGCGGCGATGGCTTAATTCTGAGCCTGCTGCCCTACTAAGATATCTAAAACTTGCAGAATCTGGTTCAATCTAGGATCCCCTAGTGCTCTCCTTCTGGCACTAGCCTGACCTAGCTCGGCCCTCGGTTCAGGATCGTCCATCTCACAGGATCTTTATAGAAACCTGCTTTTCAATTCCAACAAGGAATTAAAAATAATGAACAACACGTTAAAAAACGAGAAATCCAACACTCAAGCACAGGTACTTAGTGTCTTCCTAACTCACTATCCCAAAACCCATCGCATCTTATTATTCTAGATCTCGACCAAACTTGGATCGAGCTGATTTTGCTTTGACACCACTTCGGAACGGGGATGTCACGCCCCGAACCCTACGGACGCGCAACATCCCACTATGGTCGTCACGATGCGACGTCCCAAGACTCGTCGCTGACCCTTCATTTTATCTTTTAATTACGCATGCAAAAGCAATTATAATAATCCCCGAACAACAACAATAAATAGGGATAGTCAGGAAAATAAATCACAATAGTCAAACAACACTATTTTGATTTTCACTTGATTAATCCCTAAGAACGTTCTTACAAGCTCACTTCCGGCGTTTCCACAAAAAGCCAGCAAAAAGATACTGCGCTGGGGTCAATCTACTCCACCAATAGATCAATCCCAAAAAGCCGGCTTCCAAATACTCTGAACTAAACTGGGTGCATAAACGTGCTAAGGGCCTGAAAAAGGTTAACAACAACAAATGAGATAAAAGTCTCAATAAGTTAACGGCCTAAGCTCCGTTTAGAAGGCCAACTCGCATGGGGGTCCTTAATCAGGCAATACAGCATCAATAGTAATATTATTAAACAACCACAGGCATTCTTACTTCACCTTAGTACAATCGTTGATGAAATGAATATATCACATACTCGAAACATTTAAATAAATTTTCCATGCATCAATGCATCACAGGCGTGCGTGTCTCGATTATAAGATAGAATTCACTTAGGCACGTCACATACCATGCCTAACAGTTTCTATTACATAATCAGGCACTATGCATCACACGTATTTCAGTTATTACGCCCCCTCGGGGCCACTATACATCAAATGATCTGCAGTAAGATGGCAGTCTTCCGATATAACCGCACTCCGTCCCGCCCTATCGGGCATGACTACGTCAAACGATCTACAGTAAGACGGCATTCCAATACAGCAACATCAAACGATCTGTAGTAAGATGATATCCCGCAAAGAGTATCGAGTCCAGCCACGGGCTACGACAAGGCATCCGGAGTATCGGCAATCCAGATAATCTCCAGGTATCCGATAAATCGAGTATTGTCAAGCGATCTATAGCAAGACCCTGATAAATCAAGCATCGTCAAGCAATTTACAGCAAGACGACTCCGACGTGTAACCACACGAGCACACGAGCATTCCGGCCAATTCTTATCTTTTCAATTAGCCCATGCTTCCATAAATAGTGTTCATACAATGCCGGCGTAACAAACCAAGTGGTCACATATACAAACAATCAATCAATTTATAATACTCATTTTGAACATGCTTTCTTTATCAAGATATCAAATTCATTTTGTAAACATGGCGATGAAAAATAATTCTTTTTCGAAAATTCGAAATCCTTTCATGAAAATAGTTATTAAAATTATTTAGCTAAAGCAACTAATTAACACAGTAATTCATAGCATAAACATTATAATTCAAACATAGGAATCACAATTTAACGTTAGAAATTTTCCGAAAATATTAATATGTAATTTCAATAATTAATTATTTAATAATAAAATATTAATATTAAATCCAAAAATAATTTATTTAATAATAAATAATATTTAATTCTGAAAATAATTGATTTAATAAAATAATCAATAATAATAAAATAATTGATAGCTTATCACCACATTTGCAATAACTTATGGCACAACCACCGATAACCTATCACATAATCCCAATTAACTAAACATAACTTTAATTTAAACTTAATCTAAACTACCCTAAGCAAGTTTAATACTCTAAATACGGAATTAGGGGTTAACTTACTCAACTAACGTCGACGAAGACGTGAGGACGACAGCGGTGGCGAGGGTGGTCCGTAGTGATTTCCAGCTCAAGCTTGGCAGTCGGCGGACGACAGCGAACGGAAGCTATGAAGAAGTGGCCGCTGTGAGGCTACTCCGGCGTAGCCTGGGGCTATTCCAGGCGGGAATGGCAACTGGTGGCGGCGGCTAGGGGTGCTGGACAGCGGCGATGAGCGGCAGAGGTGGACAGCGAAGCTGGTCCGCTGAGGGGCGTTTCTCGCACCCGGCTGAAACGGGTTAGTGACGAGTGGCTAACAGGCGGAACTGCTTGGTTAGGGTTGAGCTAAGATGGTGTCAACTTGGTGGCGAGACGGCGGCGCACGACGATGGCTGGTCTGACAGGCGGACTGGCGAGCGCGGTAGCAATGAATGACACGAAGAAGGAGCGGTTGTGGGTGGCGGAGACGGTGGCGATCAGGGGCGACGACGGGCAAGACGGGGTGGACGACACATAGCGGCGGACGTCCGGGACGGCGATGCACGGTGGCGAGCGGAGCTGGGCAAGGGCGAGCTTGGCCCGGCGAGCTGCGGGCTACAAGCTTGGCTCGTGGGGCGGCACGCGGTTGGGCTGAGGACCAGTCGAGCAGATCAGAAGCAGGAGCCAGAAGACGGAAGCAGCCACGGCAAGGGAAGAAGGAGGAAGAAGAAAAAAAGAAAATAAAGAGAAGAGAGAGAGAGGAAGTCTGACAGAGGGGGGGAACGTGCACGGCAGGTGGGTATGCAGCGCGGCAGAGGGAGGAGAGAGAGAGAGAGAGAGAATGGTCAACATCGCACTCAAGTGCGATCCGACGGCTGCGATTCAAATCCAAAAACGATCCAACGGTCTCTGAAAATCCTAATTAATAATTAAGAAAAAGAGCCAAAAGAAAATAACTAAAACACACTACGAGGGATGTTTACTAGTCCAAATCCGCACCCGACAAAATTTCACTTTTCATATATCTCGAGTAATATCGAGATTGGCCACAATAATATCAACACCGTTCAATTAAATTTGTCACGAAACTCCGAAAAATTCGACACCAAAATTTGAATTCTAAATAACGGACAAATTCGATTGAATGCGATTTTAGCGAAATTTCAATTTTAAAAACAATAACTGAGAGTGATCAGTTCTCAGACGAGATTTTACTATAAGCACACTGACGAATTATACATTTTATAAATCCCAAAAATGGGTCGAAATTCGGAATGTCACAACATTGCTTGCCCCTAGCGAGGCTCGATCTCACTATTGCTAGCCCAGTCCAACCTTGCCAGTTATCGTCAAGTTTGAGCCTCACCTGCACTAGCGAGGCTAACCTCGCCAATTATAGGTGAGTTCGAGCCTTGCCCAAGCATGACAAGGCTCGCGCGAGTTCGAGCCTTGCTATTGTTGGCAAAACTCGAACTCACTGGCCATTGGCGAGCTCTCGCTAGTGCCAGCAAGGCTCGAACTCAACAGCAAGGCACTCGCCAGCGCTGAACGGCGTCCATGTCAGCATCGGCCAATCAAAATTAGTCGGATGGAATGAATCGATACAAATACAAAAGGTTTAAAACTAAATTGGTATAATTGCAATAGATTTATGACTAAATTGGTAATTTTGCCAATAACAATCAATCAAAGCTAGAAATCCCTTAATAATTGAGTTAATGACATAAATGGTCTCTAAACTTTGTTCATGAATTTTTAATTTGTTTAATATGATTTATGGACTTTTTGTACGCGTTTAATTTAGTATATGAAAATGTTAAATACTGTCATTCCGTTAATTTTAGTTTAAGGATAACATTGAACATTTTTATAAAGCGTAGAAATTAAATTAAACATCTGTCAAAAAGTCTAGAAATCATATTGAATAAATTATAAGTTTAGGGACTACATTACACATTAAGATGAAGTTCGAGGAATATATTAAACAAATTGAAAGTTCATGAACTACATTATATATTAGGCTAAAATTTAAAAATTATTTATGTCATTTTACCTTAATAATTTATTATTTCTTAAGCATGGCCTCTCTATCCACCTTATTCAACCATTGAGTATAGAGCATCACAAACTTATTTCCTCTTTTTTCAACAATAAAATGGCTTCCAATCTCACTCAATGATTGATTTCGGTGTATGAGAATATCCCACTCTGGAAATATCCAAAGTCTGTGGGATCTCGGGATCTTGTACAAGAGAGCAAATAGGTCGAACTCGAGAGGGAAAAACAGTTCACCCAGAAGAAAAGAAAAAAGATTAGGAGAGTCACAATTATCATGGCTGTGGTCGAACTGTAACTTTCTCGGTTAGTGTTCATGGCCAAATAACGACGCAAGTCCCACCAAAAATCTCACAATCACTTCTTTTTACCATTTTTGAGCAACTGCTCACATGACCAGATTTGAACAGTGGTGTGGACTCAAGTACAATCGTTTCGTTTTCAACTTGGTGCAAACGAACTACAAGTATCCCCCATTATTGAACAGTGGCCATTTTGGAAGCTTTCTTTCGATGGTGGGGGTGTGTGAGAGAGAGAGAGAGAGGGGGGGCGAGAGAGTAGTGGGAGAGGAAAGGTACAAGACTAAAGTTAAATTTGAGAGTACGGCGCTAAATATAGAGTCTTGTACTGTCAAAAGATTTAGTTGCTCGAGAACACACAGCAGCCCCTCTCATTGAAGTGTTCCTTTCAAGAACGCATGTAAAAAGACACAAAAAGATCTGGGTTGTGAGTGGAGGCCAAATCCCATCCTTTCATCATCAGTAGGGTTCTCCGATTTGGTGCATTTAAAGAGATGCAAAATGGCCTGCATGGGTCAATACCATATGACAACATCCCATATTTATATTTTGTTCCCATGCAAATGACAACTAGGATAAAATACAGGCGCTGGTCATGGTACATACGGGTCATCATGTTTAGAGGGTCTCAAGAAATGGAGGAGGGTCAGAGAGATGATTGTTGTGAGGTCACAGAAAGGAGTTTGAAAGGAGGAGGAGGAGGGGGAGGAGATGATGGTGGTGGTATTAAAGAAGAGGATGAAAAAATTGGAGGAGCAGAAGAAGATCAAAGTGAAAATGATGATGCTCTCAAGAGAAGCATATCGAACCACCCTCTGTATGGGAAGCTTGTTGAAGTTCACCTCAACTGCTTGAGAGTACTCTCTCTCTCTCTCTCTCTGTCTCTCTCTCTCTCTCGCTCACACACGAACACACGCACGTTCCACCAACACACTCCTCTCAAGAGATCTTCATGAAATATATAAGCCTATGAATACGAATAGATCTACCATTTACACGTGATTATGTCATTTTCTTTTCCTGATCTAGATGTAGATGATTTACAGTGTTTCTTCTTTTGAAGGTTGGTGGAGCTTGTAAAGATGACATGACACACCAGACGATGATGAATCCACAAGCATATTGTCGCCAACATCAACATGGTGAAGCCAAGATCAGTACGCCGAGTCAATCTGATTTAGACCGTTTTATGGTAAGTTGCTCATTGATGATAGATATAAGCCCTACTATTTGGCGGCATCTTCCAAATACGATGGTGTTTTAGTATGCATCTTTTTCTTTGTAGAGCAAACAAGCGAACCTGTCTCGGATTTAGGTTGTCTAAATGATCATCACACTAGCGAAGCATTCAAAGGACAAAATGAAAACTTGTGTGCAAATCTATTATAAGGAAATATCACAAGTTTCAACAGCTTTAAGCAGGAATCCAAAAAGAAGCTACTGTCTCCCAACTTCAAATTCTAGTTTGTAATTGTGCCTGTCGAGTGGAAATTTACATGAAGATACTAGATTTATATACTAATGTACGCTTCGTAAGAACATAGTTATATGTGTCAGTGTGTCAATACTGTTTGTAAATTTTGGAATATAAAACTGTAGAGCAATAAAATTCCAGAGTCACAATTTCTATACATGTCCTTAGTTGCAATCTCAAGAGAAATGCACGAAACTCTATGCAATGAACTCCCCTCTTTTCGTGAGTAATATTATTAGGGAAATAAATAATAGGTTGATAAAACTGAAATGGGTGTATAGGTAAAGATCATTACTGTCTAGCAGTAAATAGGAATTTTGAAACATTACTTTATACTATTAACCTTTGCATGCCCAATATACATTCATATCACTGAAGTGGGCCTCTCTTTTCACTACATTCATCTTAAGTAGTGTCACTGTCAAGTACGGAACTTTAACAGCGCACATTGTGCAGAAAGAGAGAGAGAGAGAGAGAGAGAGGGCACTGAAATATGAGTCAAATCAAATCCACAGTGGTGGGATTTGACCACTTTGCTTTTCTTTTTATCTGGAGTGACTGAGCTCTGAGGGCTTGATGAAAGCGGCATCTGTTACACACTTGAAAGTGACAATACTTGGGGTTTGCCCAATCAGAGGACGGACATGATCTCTGGATATTTGCAATTGCATGGTAGTTTGGTTCTCCATTCGGGAATTCGAGTTCAGAGTCTTCACATGCAATGATTGATGTGTTAAAAACAATTCCCTTACCACCGGCCAGTTCTTTGTCCGTGTTTGGTATCATTGTTTAAGCACCGCAAATGTAAACAATTTTCTGAAACATCGATCCGGACAGGTTAAACAATGGTGCTGTTTATTAGCTTCTGAAGCAATCTGTTCCTGTCCCATCATTGAGGTCACATTTCCCTCAATCAATTTTCTCCGGTTTCGCAAGCAAAAGTCAGATCATTGGAAAGATTTTTTTTTTCTAATTTCTCTCTCCGTCAAGATCGTGACATTAAGTTTTTTGATGTTATGCCCTTCTTCTCCCTTTCCCCCCCTCCGTTCACGCATCAAGTGAAATCTACCCCTTTAAATCTCTTGACCCTACACGATCTGCTTTTATATGTGTCCAAGACGCTATGATTGCCACAAATCTTTCGACAATTTGTTGTCGATTTTCAAAATGCTTTTGAAGCATTGCATTTTTCGTTTGGGCAAACAATTATTGTAAACTTTCTTGTTTTCTTTCTAAACGATATGTAATCATTGATTTGGTTAGTCTACAGAAGTACCTAAAAAACTCTCTGTGGCTTGTTGCTATGTCCATATAAAACAGGAAAACAAACAATAATTGAAGATCGAACTACCGGCAAAGATTAACCCTAACTCAAAATTGTACGTATGCTTCGAGAATCTTGATTTTGCGATCCAACATTGTCACTTATATAGCCACTTAGTAAAGAAGAAGAGAGACGAACCCTTTGAGGCACGCTAACTCATCGCGCATGCTAAGAACCGGGAGCTCCGAACAGATCGAACTTAGCTTCATGTAGGATTAGTATATTCATATCAGAAGTAACCACCCAAAAGAGAAAAATGAAGAAGCACTATGATGCAAATCAAGGTGACGAGATCAAATGACGCGCGCAGGAAGCTTACTGCTCGGTTCTGAGCAAGTTGAGAGAAGCAATGGAAGAGCCTCAACAGGAGACCATGGCTTTCATCGACGACATGCATTCTCAGCTCGAGGACATGATCACAACACCACCTCCTCCTCTTCCTTCCACCTCTTCTGTATCTGGTGAGTCTCTCTCTCTCTCTCTGTTCTCATCTGTCATCTGCAGCAAGAAAACTACCCATTGATGTGATTTCGCTTCCCTTACCATTTTGAGCTGTTGACTATATGCTAGATCACTAGTTGTTCATCCTATTCGGAACAAATAAGCTTACTAGAAAGATAAAGGTTTTTCGCTTTTGATCGGTATTATCAGTAAAGTTAACCGTCAAACGAGCGTTGCAATTGTTCCGCGGAGTCGGTGGTTTTCCGCATTAAAGTAATAAACAAGGTAGTTTTAGCTGGCAATTTTCTCGTGTAATATTAGTATTTTTATATGAAAATTCCAAATCTTCAGTAGTTAGGAATTTCTCCGCCTTAGCGGTAGCTTTTCGTACATAAAACTAAGTATCAATATTTACACAAAGGTTAATTTCCCAAAGCTAGTAACTTTCCCTAGGTAATAGTTATTTTTTAGTGATACTGTTAACGAGTACCCTCGTGTTGAGGCCAACCGAATGATATTGTCCCAATACCCAATTTCCATGTGTTGTCCTCGTTTGGTCTATTTCTGGCATCATATTTATAGTTAGCGTATTCATGCTAGTTAGAAGCTCTAACTCCATATTCGTGTCTCACATAATACTCAATCAAAAACCCTAACTTTTCCCACCTCTCTCTCTCCTATTTCCCCACCCTCCCCCCTTGACCCCCGCATCTTGAGTTGAATGCTGGGGTGGCTGTCAGATTGTGCCTTTGGGGTGCTATAGCTGAAGAGAAAATTATCTAAAATGTCATAAAATTTTTAATTATATCAATTTAATCTTAAATCTCTTGAATATTTGTTAATATAGTCATTCCGACTAATTTTAATTAAAAATCGCTAGTATAAATGCTGACAGTTCTACGTGGCATTTTCAATTTTTAAATTTTTTTATTAAATTTTAATGATTTTTTTATATTTCTTTTCATTTCTTTCTTCTTCTTTTTTTCCAACGGCTGGTCATTGACCGAGGCTCAATAACCCCCGTCGACCACTAAAGAAAAAGAAAGAAAAGAAAAGAAAAAATTAATAAAAAAATTCAGAAAATTTTAAAATAATTGCAAAATTGTCTAAGCCAGCTCCGACTATGCCATGTAGGACAACTTGCACTCCATCCATGCCATGTTAGATAATAAATGTAAGGCCAAAATTGATCGAAAGGACTACGATGACAAATCGTCAAAATGTTTAGGTTTAAATTAATACAGTTAAAAGATTATGGATCGAACTGATCGCCATACAATAGGTTGAAGACTTTCTTGATAATCACTCGTATGCAGGAACTGTACCTTGCATTGCCTTGGGGCACTTCTTAAACGCGTTTAATGAGAAAACATTTAATTTTTAAAATATTAATTATGCATGTCACGAAAATAGGAAGTACAATGAGAATGGCAAGATGTCCTTGTTTGTTTGACTAACAAGTATTTCGGGAGCATCTTTAACAAAATTCTATTTAATTTAGTAGTGACTTCATCACGATAGAAAGTAACTTTTGACAAGTTAATACTTGGCAGCTTCTTCAAGTGGATAATAACTTTGAAGATATTAGAAATTAGAAATGTATCAATGCCAACGTGCACACACATAGAAAGTAAGATATTATTTGGGGTTGACTACTTATCTCGTGACTAGTAAATCTTCATATGAAAAAGTTACCAAAAACACATCTCTAGTTAGTAATCCTGAAAAGATAATTCGTTGAACATCCCGGAGTTTCTACCTCGTTGGAATTCCCCCCAAAGTAGCAATTTGTTCCACGTAAAAATGCACTCATTTCACATAAAAATCGGTCAGGAAGGCAGTAACATTTCTGATTGCTGATGTGTTTAATCTGAATCGTGGCTACTAGGAGAATCAAATGCCTGACCCAAAGACCAGGAGGCCTTTGATCGAGATGATAGGGAGTGGTCGTTCTGAAGACCGGAGGATAACAAAATATCGGCTGCTCCGGCTACTTCGCTCTTCTTCCACGTCATTGACTACATGTGTGTTTCGAGAATTTATATCGTATGGGGCCGGACGTGGTCTTCCAAAGTCTGTCCGCCCGCTCGCCCGAGCTCTGTGTTTTGTGTTCTTACTGAATATGGTTATGTGTTATTCTAAAATCAATCTGGACGTGCAGAGTGCATGTACTGGCATTTGCGTCTACTAATGAAGGCTTGGAGCTAACTAAATGTACGATGCAATGACCATCATGAGTTAGTGCAATCAGTCAATCCTTCGCGCCCTTTTACAAGAATTGGGGATGCGCTGGATAAAAGAGTCGTAATTTACAGCATCAGTTTTGATTGCAGCGTAAAGAGAAAATGGACGTCATTGTCTACACATGCATTTTACAAATCCACGCTGCAATTTATTTCGGGTGTACAAGGAAAGGCCTAGCTAAGTCTTACATTTTTAGTTGGAAACCATGCTCTCACTCTCCTTCACAAAACCGTCTCCAGTCCAATCTTTGTCCGACTGCAAGCCTTTCCGAACTGCCTTTCTCTGTCGAATTGCTTCTTGCTGCCTTCGTACCAAGTCAGTATGAGTGGTAAAATACTGAAGAGAAGCCCTGAAAGACCAATGAGGTAAAAAGAAAAATTAATGTGAGAATCCTGCCCTGCTTGATCACATCCGGGAATTTCACGCGAGGTTTTAAGAATTTGACTCTCCCAAACAATTTATACCCTCTGAAATCTTCTATTCTTGAGAAATTATGCATCTTCATAAAATCTTTCAGCTCAGCACATAGTTTTTTCACAACGCCATAGCCATGCATCATCACACCTGTGCATACCTGCAAAACAGGAATGAATGATTCTCTGCCCAATTCACAGAATACATACATCGCCAAGTAGCTTTCACATGGGAAGCTCTCTTCTTGTGCATAATGAAAGAGAAGGACATTCACAAGAAAAAGGTTGAAACACCAATTAGTATGGACAGTAACAGATGTCACATCAATCCGAAGGACAAAATGTGGTAGCATTAGTCTCTGCCCCCAATCTTAAAGTTATTACCTCATTTTCGGCATAATCTAAGCCAGTGCATGAAAAAAGAGGCCGTGAGGATCCCCAATCATGGGATATACATTGCTAGTTTAACCCACAAGAAACTTGGCTAGGAAGGATTCACAGGGCAGATAGAGTGGTTATCAACTGAAGCAAACAATTCCACCCAGGCTTTTTATGTAAAAGGACATTGCAGAATAACATGCTGTTGGTATACCCCAGCCTCAGAAGGAGGAAGGCAAGAACAAGGAAAAGGAACACCCAAAAGAATTTTGCAAACTCATTAAATCATCGGCTAGTAGAGGAAAAGACCATTATCTGAAGTGCTTGGTAACGTTCAGGGAATCTTATCAAACGAACCAACTGATAAATCGGTTAGACACTGTGAAAAGGGGTGAATATTTGCATAATAAACACTCCAAGGATATGTAACGGTAGCTAATACCCAGCTGTACCTGAACAGTATCTGCTCCAAGGAGAATGAACTCAGCAGCATCACCTCCTGTTTCAACACCTCCAATGGCTGAAAGTGTGTGGTCCTTATCATCAAATTCCGACTTCATCATCTTTGCAATACTCATGACTTTTGCAAGTGCGATAGGATGGACTGCCTTGGAAGAATAGCCCCCAGGAGTTGAATACCTAAAACATCAAACTTAGGGTTATATTTTACGATACCCAAAAAAGTATAAAAACGTAGTCACTACAAAAGAGTTAAAAGTAGTTCTCAACCCTTCAACACAAGGCTCGGGCCGTAACGTGTCTAGATTGATTCCCATCACGCTCATGATCGTATTGATAGCAGAAACCCCCTCACATCCTGACTTTAGAGACACCCTTGCTGGCTGCAGAACAAACAGATGCATCATCAAGATCGATCAACATACAATGTAGTCATCACTGGTTTCAAGCTTCAAGATCAAGGAGAAGTTAAAGCGTGACTAACTTTTACATAAACAGATGATACACAACCCATTTTTTTGCCCAAGGCAATACACAAACTCGATATTGCAATCTACGGGCCAAAAATGCCCTCCTTCCGTGCATCCAATTTTGGTTATTAATAGTGATGGTGTAATCTAAATGTCACAAAAAGTGCACTAGAAGTCCTAACCTCCCAAGGAATACAATCAAGTCCTTAACCTTTTTAAAAAAATGCAGTCAAAATCTTTCAATCAGCACTATTGAGGATCCTACTTGCAACCGAGAATTGCCCATGCGACGGCCTTCAATTTCAATTTTTAATATTGTATTTAGGACTTAAACATACTTATTAATAATGGTTTAGAACATGATTACATCAGTACAAAAAATTTAAGGCTCGGTTGCACTTCTAAGTAAAGGTTTAGGACTTGATTGCACCAATTGAAAGGTTTAAGACTTCATTGCATTTCATACCCACTGCTTGGGGCTTCTCATGCGATATCTCTCCTAAATACGTAATCCAGTAATACTAAAGCAGCAGGATTATGGAGACGAGTGCTTAGTCGATCCACGATTTGTTCAGTTGGATTATATATCATAATCACGTGACAAAATGTAATCCCTAGCAGACTTCAAATCGTAGCCTAAATGTCTTCCGTGAGCAGTCTACCACTCACAGAAGAATTGTCCTTTCATCATCTTGATTGACCACCCCACAGTCGCACACAGGAATCAAATGTCCGGGATACTAATTCAGAGCGTAAGCACCAAGGAAATCGGAGAAAAGCATAGTCCAGTTAGTGGCCACGAGAGCACATTCTTATATGACAATATATGCAGGCTCCCAATAGATCCAACACCTGCAACTTCTTCTCCTCTTTTAAAAATGACAAATCAGTTATATTCCGTTAAACATTGCTGTACACTAATGCTCATTCTTCGCTGAAGGCAGAATCTGCGACACTGAGAGCTGACCTGCGTTATGTCTGTAACATTAGGAGTCATCTTTGCCCAAACAGGAACAGTAGCTTTCGCATTTATCCATCCACAGACCTCCTCCAAAAGAGCGCAATCTTGGCCAACTGCAGCACCCATTTTACGCTCTGGCATACCATGTGGACATGAGAAGTTGATTTCGATGGCATCCTAAAGAAACAGTACATATTGTTAGATGGAGAGATGATCGACTTGATTTAGCCATTTGAGGGAGAACGGACATAATTTACTAGTTTTACTTACAACTCCACTTTGCTCAACTCGATCAATGAGTTCTTCCCATGCAGCTTTGTTGTATTCTTCCATAATAGATGCAACAAGAATCCTGTCTGGATACTCTTCTTTCAACTGTTTAAATTCTTTCAGCATTGTCTCAAGAGGTCGGTCACTGATGAGTTCTATATTCTCCCACCCTATAATTTGTCCCTTAGCCGATCCATTTACTCCTGCACGTAGCCGAGCATATCGAGGGGTGACATTTATAACTTTATCAGCCTCCAGGGAAACCTACCAGAATGATGTACAAAGGATGGACAAAATATAAGTAAAGAACACAATATCATCTGCACGATTTGTTCACAGCAATAGATATTCCAAAACCAAGCCAAAAGGGGGGGGGGAAGTAAAGCTACAAGAAAATGTCCCTTCCATAAAAGTTCAAATGGTAGAGAGAAAAGGATACGAATGTGAAAATCCACGATGGCAGCTACATTCTGCTACTTTTAAGACAATTAACATACTCAATCCCAGTTCAGGTCCTTTCTTTTTCTTTCATCGAGTACACTTGCTGATAAAAATGTCCACGAAACCTCAATGGTCCGTTTTTCTTGTCATGATCTTCAAGTTAACTGCCTTAAGTCTCTTATCTCCTTTCTCCATTATCAATACTAATTCAGTGAATATCTAAAGGTCCATCGAGCAACCTCAACATAGCACGACCCATGCCTCGTCCACATGCAGGGTTTCCCAAATGACACTCCAAATGCATCTGTCGCATAACGAAAGCAGTTCGCACCTCGCAAACATCGCTTGGGACAGCACGGACTTCCTTATGCACTATGGAGAATAAATTACAACATTATATACCGACCCACGAAAGCGAAACATAATATTTACGCGCCACTCAATTCAATTTCACTTGATGCAAGAACAGGATCGACAGAGCAGGCGGAGCAGACGAACCGACTGAAATTCAGATTACGGAATAACCTCAACTCAAAATGCAAACGCTCAGATGCGATGTACGGAAACACATTAGTAACCAATCAGAAACGCTCAGCTTCACGAAAATTCTAACCTCAGGCAGATACTCCGACAACGACGGGGCCGATTTTCTAGAACGAAAAGGAACCCGCGATCCTGGCAAATCACCAAGTTCTAACCTCGCCAGCGAACTAAAATACACAAGTGTCGGCATCATCGGCGATGCGAGGAACTTACAGTTTTGGCGATCACGGCCCCCCAGCCCTCGTCGAAGGCCCTCTTCATCACGGTGTAGTTAGTCCCGGGGGGTCCGGACCCGATGACGAACGGATTCGGCATGTTGAGCCCATTAACAGTCACGCTGAGGTCAGGCTCCGCCCGATCCCCCCCGGACGCGAGCGCCCGGAACCCGACCCTGCTCGGCGGCGCTCCCGAGCCCGGCCGGCGCCGGAGCCCGGGGCCCCCGGTGGCGGGGCGGCCGCCGCCGCCGCCGCCGCCCCCGAGCTGCTTCAGGCCGAGGGAAGCCATCGGAGACGGAGGAGCTGCGGCGGCGGAATCGGAGGCCGTATATTCTTTCTGGCGGAGGGACGGGATCACGGGAGAATCGTTTGCGTCTGGTAGCCGCTGGTGGCTTTCGAGCTGGAAGGATTTTTTTTGAGTACTTTAATGGAGGAAAGAGGTGGTGGCGTGATGAAAGATGCAGGAGGAGGATCGGAATTTGCATGTGGGATGCGGATAGCTATCCTTCTTCTTTGATTTGATTCTTCTGCGGTTTGACCTTTCTGCTTCGTCACCGTATCGGTTGCGTAATAATCGACCCCTTCTTCTTTTCTTTATTTTCTTAAACTATCTCGAAAAATATATCTTCAATAACAAAAAATGAATAATAACATAAATAATCCCTAAAACGTACTCCCTCGACTTTTAACTTATTTAATATGATCACTGAATTTTCAGCATGTATTCGATTTATTCCGTGAACTATAAAACCAAATTGCACGTTAGACGAAAGCACGGAAATTATTTGTGCCATTTTTCATAATGAAAAATATTTTCATGATTTATTATTATCGGTATGGTGATATAACTGTTTTTTATTAATTAATTATTTTCGAGCAATATAAATGTAAATGATATATTTTTGAAGATGTTATTAAATTTTTCATTGCTGAGCGGGGAATTACTTTCGACATCGGAACTTTCGGAGTAGCATATAAAACCAGCATTTCCCCTTTTTGGGATTTTCCTCCATGAAATAGATGCGGCAGCGGCGATAATAGAATAAGTAGGTTCGAAAACCCAAAAAAGGAAAAAAGAAAAGGGAAGGGAAGGAGAAAAATCGTCGGAGTTGGAGAGTAATTATGCGTGGAAAACTTCGGATGATGTCATAAATCACAAATGATAATATGATCCGCTGAGATTCCACGTGGTTCGGTTTCATAGTACCGACATTCAACAATAGATCCAATCGATCACACGGTAATGATCTACGGTGCCGTGCCGTCTTGATTAACATCAAATACTTTTAATCCGATCATGAAGCGTGCTCTGTAATCCAACGATTGACGTCGCGTCTCTTGGATCTGACGACGGAACACGTCACCACGATACATTTGTGTGCGCGCAAAGGTTTGCGGCACCCATTGAGTCGCCTGGCCGAAGTAACAAGTAAGTCGCTATTGTCGACTAGTTTTCTCTAGTTGAACGTGAATTGACTTTTCAATCATCGAGGAATTTGTAAAATTACAGCTTTGTTGCCAAAATGGTTGTCGTGCATTTCATGATTAAGGGAGCTAATTTGAGTATTCACGTACTATGATGCGTTAAGGAGACTTAATTTAAAGAGATCGGAAATATTAGTTTAATTTTGAAAATCAATGCAACTCAGCAAAACGTTCTTATGGATAAATTACACATGACAGGTGGATGGGACGGGCCTACTACAACCATATGAGTCTCAAAACCTATCCCATTTCTATTTTACAAGGAATACTAAAGTGATAATCGTTCTCACGTTTATATACCACTCAACAGTCCATTTTCTAATTTATATAGTACTTTGGTAAAAGAAAAGAATCGCATAGGATTTTGAGTATAGTAAACTCCCCGAACTTATAGCCCTAATGTCCATGTCAGTGACACCCGCCCATATAAGGCCTAGCAACA
Source organism: Syzygium aromaticum (assembly GCA_024500025.1). NCBI lineage: Eukaryota > Viridiplantae > Streptophyta > Magnoliopsida > Myrtales > Myrtaceae > Syzygium > Syzygium aromaticum. The sequence goes on from CM044895.1 coordinate 20,761,990, forward strand.
TACTGGATTGGTAGCATATATTTGGTTGTTGTGCGTTTTGTAATGGTCGGATGCCCTTGCCCCCGCGATTGACCAATGCCTCTGCCATTGTTGTTTCGATCGTCCCATACCTCTGCCATTGTTGTTGCTTACTCCCACCATCTCTAGCGAGAGCAAAATCCAAGGTAGTGCTCTTTCGAAGACTTAAATTATGAATTTGCGTCTTGTCATGTTCTTGCTGGGAGCGTGCAGCGCGAATTCGATACCCTTATTTGGAGATATCGCCAAGAGAAAGTGTAAATCCAAATGTGTCAACATATTAGGTGCATCTTAACCTCCTCAATTCAGGTATCCTACATATCTTAACTTGAATCTCCATTGCTCGCATTGGTCACGAGATTTCTTTCTCAAGATAATCACCGTATATCAATACGCATTGGAAGTGGGCCCACCTTAATCATTGCATTGGTCGAGAGATTTTTTCTTGAGGAGTGGCAATCAATTAATCCGATACCATTGGTTGGGAGCGGAAAGCAAAAGCCGACATCGTTACCTGAGAAGATCACCAAGCATAAGTCCGAGCTAGGCAATGAGTTACGAGCTAAATATGATTTATTAACTACTTTGCATCACTCTAATTCTCTGACGTGGGATATTTTCTAACACATCTTCCACATGCATTCAAATTGTTCCCGTTGACGGTTGGTGGAGAGAGAGAGAGAGGAGCAAAGTCAACGAAGAATTGATTTGATATTTGCGTTTCTTCTTGCCCGCAACTGACCGATAAATGAGGACGCGTCTCAATGATCCCATGTTATGAGGGTAGATCATAGAGGCAAGCTTCGAGAGTAAGAGCTTGATGATCATGTCGTGGAAGGAACTTAATTACTTTTCAGTATCATGATGACGGTTCACCGGACAGGGTGCAATGCAAATTTTCTTCTCCCATTTGACCCTTGTTTGCCAAAGATGACTCGGTTCATTTTCACTTTCCCATGTCAATATGACGAGTTTAGTAACGTTTGGCTCTGGTTCACGTTAATGCACCAAAGCACTTTCGATTTGATCGAGAGGAGACGTCCAAGGCTGACTCCACACTTCCGTGATCCTATGCCTATCCACCTTTTAATTATTGCGTAATTTCTAAGTGGGACCCTTTTTTTAAGTCCATTGTAGGGATGAGCGGTTCTCGATCTGATCCGATCCAATTCAAGAATCGAGAATTGGATCGAGAGGACTGGTTTCCAGTTTTTAGGATCGGGGACCGGACTGGCTAGTCTTGGGACCGTGGACTGGTTCCAATGGAACCAATCACTTATTAATAAAAGTAAGAGGGAATTAGGAAAATTATATTAGGCTTTCTATTTTTTTCAAAAATTTTAAAAATTAAATATTTATATATATAAAAAATTAGAAAAAAAAATATTTATCGATCTAATCCGATTCGCACCCTAAAATCGGGAATTGAGCCGCCTAGAAACCGATTTCACCTTTAGGAATTAAGAACCTAATCGATACTCCCAAAAACCAAATCAAACTGGTCTATCCATTCTGGTTCCGGTTTTGATTTGGGCAGTACATCTTACTCACCCCTAGTCCATTGTGTTTATATGGACGTCAAAGCTGAGAAAGAGTTATAATATATAGAGTATTTCCATGGCTCGAATAAAGACACGAGGAATGTCAGGCACGATGACAATTATTATAACACTCTTTATTATTTCAATCACATTCGGTGCATTGGAATAATTTAATTAACATGTTATAATTGTTAATTTCACGTTATACGAGTTAGCTCCATCATCATGGACTCCACTTCGCTAATTACATACTCTTTCACAAAAGATGTTGAACTATCCTCTAAGAATAGGGATGAATTAATAAGTAAATCGACAACGTTTGCGAAGGGTTCTTTATTGATTTTGGACGTGAAAAAAATTAACAAGAAAATTAAAGGTACGGAGGCCAGAGACAATTGCGAATAGGCATGCAAATTGTAGAAAAATAAAGATGAAGATAAATTTGCATAAAAACGTTGAGGTATGTGATTGATTAAAGGGGTTTACAATGAATATACTTGTGATTTTTGTTATCTCGACGAACTACATACAATGTTTAGATACAACGGTTAATAACTTCTTTAATCCTCTCTGCAGTTACAAAAAGTTACTCCACAATTTTTTATTATCAAGCAATACTTATCCATTAAAAGTTATAAATTAACACATAGATGATAGATTAATGGCCCTTTCAATGGCCGAGATCGATGATAGATCTTGTGAAATAGCATATATGTCTTAAATCTATTTATTCATTTATTCAACAACTTCAATTGATTGATACCAGTTGATTTTATGTTACGATAAATTCACGAAACATTAGCTAACCCAATAGCTGCTTTGGAAGCTGCAATAGCTATAACAAAAAATGGAGAAAAATATCTCATTTCAATTGTCGACTATCAAAAAAATCTGAAAAATGTTACGAGATTTATATTCACTGCATTGTGGATAAGTTCAAGACACATAAGGACCCTGATCATAGTTCGATTCGTGATCAATCCATCGATACCAATAGAAAATAAATAGGCACTCGAACATGTATAGATACTATATACAAAAGTAAGTGAAGTATTTTCACTTACACAATTACTCATTAAGAGATATGAGTTTTGAGATATGAAAATGTAGAGGGATGGTCTTTTTTACCCCCAATCCTTCCTCCACGTTTATCGTCACCATTCACGATAAAGCGTGCAATGCAAATTCTTTCTCCTCCTTTGACGTTTCATTGCCAAAGATATGGACCATTCTAGTTCCACTTTCACGTGTGATAAACGAAGTCTAGTAGTGACGTTACTTCAATTTGATCGAGAAGAGACGTACGAGGCCAATGCACAATCCCACGATCCTAATCCACCTTTTAGCCCCCGTCCGCTTCCGTCGATGGAGGGAAAAGAACAAAGGATTTATATTGAATTTCACCGTAATCTTAATTGTTTTCGCTGTCCTATTAATATATATATAGAAGGAAAAGGGCAAAGGATTCATATGCTCGACATACACGCTTCGTTTCGACATTTTCGTGGCCAAAGGACGTTTGCCCACGGAAGTGAACTTCATTCTCTTGTATAATTTTCCATTAGAGGGCCAAGATTATGATACAAAAGGAAGGATTAGAACATCATTTTCGTAGAACTTTTTCGTCTTTGTTCGGTTTTTGGCCAGATTATCCTTTTTGTCTCGTCTTGGTTTGTCAAACTTACCAACGAGAAAATCCGATTGATGGGTCATATTTGAGCGCCCAACCAAAGTTTACTACATTATTTTATAAATTAAATCGGATACTTGTCATACAACTGTTGGCCGACTTAAAGAGAAATGTATGGGCCAGTCACTTGCAAAGTTAGACATTGCTAGACGGCTTTAGATGGCGGACACTAACTAAACAAATTGAACTTGAATTGACCGATTCTCAAACAGCTTTCGGTCCTTGGAAGGTGAAGTACTACTCTACTTACGTGTGCTCGTGGATTAAGGTGATCCATGCCTTCATGCTTCATGTGTTTGGAAATTTGTAAAATCGCCAAAATGGATTTGTGCAATACTAATATATAGTTTGATGGGTTAGTAGGATTTTTACTTTGTTCGTAGACTTGAGGATAGAATTCAGAAGAGAAATTTGTATCAAAGTCGGAGGGGGCCGCAATTGGCGCCATTAAGAGCGGTTCGGGTTCTCTCGTCACTCATAAAAAAAGAAGAAGCTCGAGGCGTTACAGAAAAAAAAAATTAGAATAAAAGGCTAGGGCCTACCTACAAATCCACGAAAGCTGAAATATTTCAAAATTAACCCCCTAAAGTTTATTGCGGTTGATTGGGAAATGAAGGATCTTCGGTTAAAAAATTAGAGGTTACTCGTTCGAATTTCACTACATGCATCAACCTTGCTTTGTGTCAGTGCCATCAGCATAGATCAAAAGTCTGGACTTAACCGGTTAGTGCGATTGATTGTGAATTGAGAGATTTCCTTATCAAAAATTAAAAGTTCCTCATTCGAATTTCACTACCTGCTTCAAACTTGCCTTTGGTTAGGGCCACCGGCGTAGACCAAAAGTCTGGACATAACCAGTTCATGAGATTTGTTGGATGTTTCGTAGGCTTCCACTTAATCGAGTCTCCGCGCCTGTGCTCGTGTGTAAAACTTGAGGGAAAAATAATCGAAGTTTCCCTTTTGCACTTCCCCTTTAGTTTCGCCGTCGGAACTTTTCCAAAATAAGATTAGGTTTGGTATGAAACTTGTGCGCAAATGAAAATGCGAATAACTTTACTATTTCGGCTCCAACAGTAACTTTTCCTTTTCATGTTACGTATTTATTTATTTGTAATGAATTGATGATTGTCCTGTTTCTTCAATTATTCGTTCTTAAATCTTACTGTGGACATACCACGTCATGAACACAACAAACTAGCTAAGAAGAAAAGGATTGCAAAAGATGCTCGTCCATTGTCCTGAACATTGTTCAATCAAATTTAGAACAAAGGAATGTAAATCCTACAATTCGCCCATTATGCACAAAATCAAAATCTCTAAAGGGGGGGAAAAAAAAAAAGAGGAGGTCCGAATGATGTCGGACTCTTCGCTCGGGTCAACCCGCCCTTCACGCCCTGGATATCGGATCCTTGCACACAAACGGGTGGGTCAGAAGTTGTGCCACCGTCCACCTCTTGCCGGACTCCTTCTGCAGGCAGCACTCGACGAAGTTCCGGAACTCGCCGCTCCGGCAGGCTCGGCACCTCGCCGAAGCAGATCGCGCACACAAGGCTGGCCCAGTCGGGCCGCTGCCCCGGGTCCAGGAACGGGAAGTAGCCCAAGTACAGCTCCAGCAGGGTCAGCCCCAGCCCCCACACGTCTCCGGCATAACCGTTATAACTGCCGCCGTTGGAGTCCGGGTCGAACCGCTCCGGGCTCATGTAAGCGCACGTGCCGACGTACGAGTCGCACGCTTCGAGCGTCCTGCACATGATCTTGCTCACTCCGAAGTCAGCGATCTTGACCTCCATCTTCGAATTCACGAGCAGATTCGACGGCTTGATGTCTCGGTGTATGATCTTGCGCGAGTGGAGGTGGTCGAGACCGTTCAGGACCTGGCGAGCCACGTCGGCCAGGTCCGGCTCGCCGAACGGGCCGTAGCTACGGAGCACCGACTCCAGGGTCCCCAGGTCCATGTACTCGAGGAGGATGGCGACGTCGCCGCACGCCTCCTCGAAGGAGCCGTGGCAGCCGACGACGTGGGGGCACCCGGCGGCGCGGCGCAGGACCTCGGCCTCGCGCCGGGCGCCGCGCCGGGCGGAGGCGTCGGAGCTGGAGCGGACGACCTTGAGGGCGTAGACGGCGGAGGTGCGCCTGTGCCGGACCTTGTAGACGGTGCCGCTGTTGCCGTTGCCGAGGACGTGGAGGGTCTCGAGGTCGGAGGCGGAGATGGCGGCGGGGGGTGCGGCGGCGGCGGCGGCTGTGGGGGCTGGGGCGGGGGCGGGGAAGGGCGGGAGGAGGAGGAGGTCGGAGGGCTCCGGCAAGGGGAGGCGGAGGTTGAGCTGCCGGCGGTGGCGGACGAGGGCCATGGGAACGCAGCAAACAGAGAGAGAAGAGAATGAATAGAGAGAGTGCTTGGACTTGAGAGAAAGTGGAAGGTGTATTTAAGTGAGTGAGAGAGAGGGAGGGAGTGACGGCGGAGGAGGATTGGAAGAAGAAGACGACGGCGGCGGCGGAGAAGGGAGGAGGAAGGTGGTGACGGGGGGAGGGGGATGGGGTCCACAAGTTTTAATGGAGGCGAAAGCTTCCCACTGGCAACTGGCCAAACTACAGTGCAAGTGACTCGTGGGAGTGGAGCGTCCAATTTCCAATTTCTTAGTGGATCGTATCATCAAATTAGGCCGTAATAATAAGGACTTTAACATAAATGACATTAGATTGCTTACTTTTCTACAAGATGGGCTTCATAGTGAGGTAACTTTTTTCCTACCTGTTAGATGATTTTCCTTAATTTAATAAAAGTCCTCCGGCGTTTTGCGCGAATATAACAGTGAATAACAATCCTATTGTCATTAATCGATGGTTAAGATTCATTGGGTCTCTAAAAAGAGTACCGTGAGGGGGATAGAGAATCCCCATCCACAAAGGGCGATTTAGTAAAAGGTATAATGGATTGATAAATCGGCGTAAACAAATATAAAAGGAATTTTAAATATAAATGGATAAAAGGGTTATTCAATTTTAACTAGTTCATTCTCGTCGAAACTTGTAAACTGGGAGTTGTGCTTACTTCTTAGACGGTCTCTAACAAATCATATCAACACGAGATTCATATGAATATGAATTAGATGGACATCTTATCATCGCAACGGTATATTACGTTTGTCTGAGGATGCACACGACCCTGGCAATTAGCCCTCGTCGGACCAAATCATCGGGCACTAGCCAATGGTGGTCCGAAGCTTTCGTCTTTTCTCTATCACGGGAGGTGGAATGACAATGATACGGATAGATATGACTCTGATGCATCGGCTTAGCAATTGCTTGCTAAGACGGGGTTTGATCCACCGCATTGGATCTGCCTCTCTCAAAAGCCGCCTCAGGCACAACTTGCCCAAATTGCAGACGTATGTATGCAATTTAATGCATCAATAATAGTACTAGAAAAGGACTAAAGTTGGATCATCAAAAAGAGATCAATGCATTGATTGATGGGTGGAACCCAAATTTTTTTTAGAAGAGAGAAGAGTGAGTATTTCGAATGAATAAGATTGCGTTTGATCGTCCAAATTCGGAGTGGGATAGGATATAATTAGATAAGATTATTATTAATCCTCATATTAGCCTTCGAATTGTAGAAAATCCTATCATATATTTGGTGCAATTTAAGATAAGATTGAAAGACATTGAAAATCCTTCGTTGTATCCACCTACTTCGACCTTCACCCACCACTTCGGACGCTCCCTGGAGTGCCCCGGGTCTGACGTTCCATCCATTGCTCCCTCGATTGGCTTTCTCGTGGCCGCCGTTGTCTATGCAAAACCTCGCGCAAGTGTTGTGCCCCACCCTATCTATGTTTCAGAGACGGAGAGGTAGAGCCCAAAGGGGTCGATCCGTGTCAATATTGAAGATGGGTCATCGTGCCATCGCGTGGGTTCGATGAGGATGCAGAGGGCTTCAAAAGCACGCTGAGCGAACGTGCTTTGGCCGGCGGGGATGCTTGCGGAGCGTTTGATGGCAGAACAAAAATTCTTGTGGTCGAAGAAAACGGTGAAACTCTAGCTGATTCGACTGTGGAAAATCGGGAAAACCGGTTTATCAACGGGCGAACCTGCTGAGGAGAAGGGGAGGACGTCGGGTAAAGTGAAGAGCCATCCGAGATGAAAAAATTTCGAGGAGAATTCCGAGGCAATGACGAAGCAGGATACTCTCGGTTGTCAAAACAGGATCGGCTCACCGTCGACAGCGATCAGCGATGGTTGGAGGCGACAATGACCGCCCGGTAGTCGGAAGTACCGAGGATCGGCTATCGTGGTGGCGATTCTCACTCGGTGGCCAACGAAGCAATATCCGGATGGCTCACTCCATCTTTAGAATATAACAAAGTTTCTTTAGTTATTTAAAAAAAAAAAATTATCCAATTCGATTTATTCTCTTCCTGTCCCGGATTCTTATCCGGAAATATACGGGTTGTCTAATTCAGAGGACGTTGCTAAATATAAGGATAATTTATTCTATTTGGACTACCAAATGCAGCCTCAAGATCAAAGAGGTTTGTAATTTCTTTTGTTCATTGGATAGTTGAACAACTTTCTTTTTTAGCTCACATTGGCTCTTTTCGATTAGGATATATTCGTTGCCATAAACTACCACGTCAATGCCATTTGGACCGTTCGGTAGACATATGATGTGACGCTGAGAAATAAAGGGTAGAAAAAGGAAAAAAACATGAAAGAGAGGATGAAAATCACACAATGTATGCCATGACACTGAAATTGGAGGAACGGTTATTGATTGCAACTGATTTAGAATATTTAAGACTTGATTGTACTTTTCGTTCATTTGAATTTTTGATTGCACCATTTGGTAAAATGTTCAAGACTTTTGGCGTAATTCTTTTTCACTTTTTCAAAAATAAACCGATGTGATATTCTTTTTTCCTCTTTTCTAAAGCGTACACGACCAAATTCACGTAACGGAATGAAAGCGTAAGTAAGGCAAAGGCAGTGATGATACGCGAGCTCGTGAGTTACCCTTACTTTGGGAAAGCTGCAAAAGAGAACGGTTGGTCTGTAAAAAGAAAGCTGCGTGACCGTGCCGTACTCGATTTTCGCAAAGCTTTTAACGGCCAAGACATCAAAGCCCCGAAGTCTGAGTTTCAAAGGGAAGACCACCGCCCTCTGCAGTGGCTTACCAACTCTCTCTCTCTCTCTCTCTCTCTCTCTCTCTCTCTCTCTCTACTTCCTTGGGGTACAAAGATGGATTCGAAGTCATTTTGGTGAAGCGCAGCTACTTAGTAACAAAAGGATTGTACTCACAATCCTCTGTACATTCAATCTATACTTCTGTCACATGCATTGTTCTTCTGTCTCCTCTATCCCTTTTATTCATGCGTGCGTCTCATCCATGGTACATGTAGAACTGATTATAAGTGTGGATTTCTTCATCAAGCAAAAATCATCATGGATTGGGGACTTGAGTTAAAAATAGAATGGCAAATGAGAAGCACGTACTTTGAGGGAAGAGCGAGAACAGGGTTTTTGGTGTTAAAATGGTTATATCTTTATCTATATTTATCTAAGAAGCCAAAATCACCGCTGGTCTCACTTTCACTTTTCAGAATTACCTTCTTGTCAAATATGATACTTATCCATTGAGAAGCCACCGACCTTTTTTTCCTATGTATATGTAATTACCATTTGATCTCATTTTTCATGAGTACCAAAATGGTGAGGGGCACTATCATCATAATATAAATAAATCTTAAAAGTAATGACACAAGCGTAGTGTGCGCTTTAAAACTAGTCAAGTAAATGAGGATAGTACAACCACTGAGGTTTGTACTAGTGGTCACCCTTCCTACTTGGGAAAGGGGAGGTGTGGAGTTCGATTTTCTACCTTTTCAGGGAAGCTAAGGGTGGAGACGTTTAGTTTTAGATGTAGGTTTCGACTCCTATGCTCTATAAGGAGGCAGGGCAAAAATCTAAGAGTAGTTGAGAGTTGGAGTATGATAGAAAAAAAAAATGAGAATATTACATAAGAGTATCTTATGAAATATCATTGATGATAAATTTTAGGAGTAATAACTCTCTCTTTCTTTGTTTCTCTTTGAATATAAGAGGGAGAGATGAGGTTAAACTTATGTTTTACCTTATTTTACATTGTAAACTTCGAGCTATACTTATTATAGAGAGAGATTCATCATGGACATGTCCCTAAGCAGATCTTGGTTTGGGTAATGCACGGCCCAAAAAGACCATAATTTATGATATAACCCTAATCCAGTGATGTGACAAGATTATTCCCGCTTCTTGTTCGATGAAGGTGGGTTACTCGAACGAAAAAAAATTATCTAAAAAGTCATAAACCTATTGTTCAGCGACTAATTTAGTTCTAAATCTTTTAATTTTTCCAATTGAGTCCTAATTTTTTTTACAACTTACCAATTTAGTCCTAAACTTTTCAATTATGCCAATTTAATCCTAAAACTTTTAATGATTTGTCAATTTAGTCATAAACATTTTAACAATTTGCCAAATTAGTCCTTCCGGTCGATTTTGACTGAAAATCGCTGACATAGTAGTCTATTCAATACTGGCCATCTTATGTGATATGGCTAGCATTAACGTGAATAAGTTTTAAAATTTTCTTCTTTTTTCCTTTACTTTCCTTTTTTTCTTTTTTCTTTTTCCCTTTGCTGGCCTCAAGTGAGAATCAACCTCGCTAGCTCACCCCGCCGGCCTCTCCGGCTTTGGCCGAGGGACGCTTAACCCTAGGCTAGTGAGGGTAGCCCTCGCCTGAGGCTAATGGTCAAGGAGGCTTGGGGATGGCCAACAGAGGGAAAAGAAAAAATAAAAATAAAAGGAAATGAAAAAAAAGAAAAAATTATAAAAATTGTCTACATTAGCGCCAGTTGTACCATGTTATACAGTCGATGCTAACTAGGCCGTCATGTTAATGATTTCCGGTCAAAATTGACAAAAAGACTAAATGGGCAAATCGTTAAAAATTTATGCTTAAATTGACAAATCATCAAAAGGTTTAGAACTAAATTGACAATTGAGAAATTTAGAACTAAATTAGCTACCGTATATTAGACTTAGGACTCTTTGGATAATCTTCCTCTCGATGTTTGTGTGTCAGACTGGTCATAGGATAAGAATATGTTGCCTAACCCATAAAATAAAAAGAATACTCATGTACGGTGTCCAGCAAGAAAGATGCCATGTGATTTTTACAAAGATTTTAGTTAGAAATGGGGTATATTTGTTTAGTTGATCTTTGCATATATAACCAGAATTTTTTCTCCCGATGTATTCTTAGAGTAAGTTTGTAGCGTGACAAAACTCATCTGCATTCTAGTGTTTGTATCAAAGTTCAACTTATTCATAGAAAAAGTTGGTGTTAGTTGACAAGGTTAATTTATGGAGTGATGCAATAATTATACGACTTCGTTTATTTCGCGAAAAATGAATAATTTTAAAAAAAAATCGTAAAAATGATCTCTTATATTACTTATAAAAATGAATGAACGAAATATATTTTCCGCATTGACAAAAATGTTTAGATGCAAATTGCTAGTGGTAATGAAAATATTTTTCATTGACTAAGTATTTTATGTGATACAAACGATCATTTTTAAGAATTTTTTTTAAGTAACTAAGTTTTACGAGACAAATAGAGCCTATATAAGAGTTTAGCGTGCAATAAACGTGTGTACTCGAATTAATTTGTTAAAGCGAAAAAGGTATTAGATTGAGAGTTGTCTAAAAAAGAAAATAAAAGTTATTTTTTCAGTGGGGAAAATGAGTGAGGGTAGTTACTCTTTCGGTAAAGAAAGTGAGTGCTTAGATTGTGTGTGGAATTTAATCGTTAATTTTGTGTAATTACTTTATAAACTGTAGTTTTGGAAGGAATGTAAAAATGAGTTAATTGAATGGTTTTTGGTTTAATGTAAAGATGGGTTACACCATGAGCTTCTCCTCATACTACTTAAGGAATAAATCAAGGTTGACATTTTCATTAATATTCACAGGCCGTCTTTCTTTATCTCTCCAGAACTTAAGGCAAAGCTTTTTCGAAAGGAGCATTTGGACAAAGAATCCTCATCCATCAAATAGGCTATCGTACTAAACTATCATGAGTTATCTTTTTTTTTTTTCACAATAAAAGTAAGTCTTTGTAGAAATAGAGCGTTTTACAAGCATACTCAAGAATTTCGAGAGAGCATATCTTTAATCGAGTTATCAAGCCTTCAATTTGAATGTAATGAATCTCATGTCGAAATCTCGATCACCCATTTAGAATAATTTCATTGACTTGCCACCTTACGAATGAAAATCTCATCTCAGTTAGGGGAGTGATTTCGTCCATTTTTCTTTAATTCTATTAATTTTTCTGGTCAAATTTATGTTATTAATTGAATCGAAAAATTCTTACACTTTTAAGGAAATTTCTTATAATCAGACTCCGTTCGTTTAACGAAAAATGAGCAATCTGAAGAACATTTTTCAAAAATCGATCTCTTGTATCATTTGAAATAATTAAATAATTACAAATGTTATTGTTATTGATAATAATTTATATTTAAATATTTTTATGTACAATAAAAATGTTTTTTTATTTATTTTATATGCTTATTTTTAAAAACTTATTTTTCGTAAAATAAACGAAATCTCGTTATAAAAAATTTTGTCCGCTCATTTGGAGAGCGGCCACGGCTCATTGGACCACCGATAAATCAGACATATAATAATCATCGGACCATGTGACACCGTCGATTATGTCCATACGATCGGGCATGTTCCTTGGGAACTTGGCATGAGAAACGTCGCTATCCCCTACACCGGACACGTGTCGAAAGAGTGTAACCTCGGCGCCCACGTCCCCCACTTAGACGGCAACACGTGTCGACCGCCCCGCTCCAATCGCGCCTCTTTTGACCTTTTCCCACAGCTTTCCTATGACGAAAGCCGCCGCGTCCGCCACGTGGAGCGCAGCCTACATCGACACGCGTCGCCGCTCAGGTCCTTCGGTTCCGCCGTTTTTGTGCCGCTCCGTTCGTGGCGCCCGCAGCTGTCGTCTCGAGAACGGTCCAGCTGCAAGCGTCCGGATTGCGGCTCCGGCGACGTCTCGCCCAACGGATCGGTTCGGTTTTCAAGGAGACGAAGCCCAACTTCAACTTGACTTCCCCATTTCCAGAACCGCTCTCCGGCTTCATGTCATGCGCAAGAGCGCATAGTTTCCGTTCCTAATTCTGGATTTCTCTGCTTCCGATTCACCAGGAAACTCAATATTCAGCCCTTGATTTCAGCCGATCGGTTATTCTTGGGTGTCGTGGAATTCGATCTCTTGCTCTCTCTCTCTCTCTCTCTCTCTCTCTCTCTCTCATGGTCTCCCTGCGAACGACAGCGTTTGCAGCCATTTCGATCCGCACCCACAAGACAGAACCTCCATTTCGTGGTAAAGTCGGCAGCTTTAGGCCCAAAAAGACATACCCATCTTTAGAAACTCGCTCGCCCGACCAAAAATCACTGGCAGTTGCGAGAATTTTAATGGTGATGGATCCAAAACGGGGCGCATCGTCACCGTCGACCTTGATGCTAACTTCGGGCGCGAGTGGCCGCATAAATGCGCTGTTCTCGCTGCGCGCAATGAAGAGCCTGTTGATGCTAATCCGGGCCTTCGTCCTGATTCTTCTCATGCCGTTCCGGGGCCGGAAGCGGGTGGTTGTCGTCTCGGCATCCGCGGCGGAGAAGTCAAAGGATGAGAGGAGTGAGAGCAACGGTGGAAGTAACCGGAAAGTTGGGCCTGTGGTGAGGGTACCGGCGACGGCGCTGCCGTGGAGGAGGGCATCGTCGCCGTCGTCAGTGGAGCAAGAGGTGGCAGCGCGGAGAGCAATGGCAAAGAAGCGGGTGGCACGGGATGGCGATGAAACTGTCGTTAGGGAGTTCTCAATTTTCACGACTGCAAGGGGTGACGCATTGTTCACACAGTCTTGGAGACCCGTTAATGTAAAGATCAGGTGAACCAGAAGCACAAGTTGTTTTTGATTTGCTGTCTGTTTTGTTAAGATTTTTAATCTGAAATTTGCCTGATGAGTTCTGATTTTTCAGTACGTTAATTTGGGAAAGGACGTTTGTCGCGTTTGCTTGAAATTATAGGCGATCGAGAATTTATTTATTCTGCACTGTGGAATGTACATTTTGTCAGACCAGGAAAAAAGACGACATTCTGTGAAATTTGCATCGATAACAATTTAAGATTGGTTAATCACATTTTTGCATTGATGATTTACCTAGGTAAGTTCATACTCTGCATGTTCTGTTATATGATATCTTGTTTTCTTACAATGTGCATTTAACACTGGAACATACAGGACAAACTTGGTGTCTGTCGTCATTATAACAAAGCATGCTTATGTTTTGGCAGGGGATTGGTCATTCTTTTGCATGGTCTGAATGAACACAGGTTTGTTTTCCACCTGAGCTCAGGTGTTACTATGCTGCTGGTTATCTCTGGACCTGATGAATGAGATTTCTTTTCGTCTCTTGTGCCAGTGGGAGGTACAGTAATTTTGCAAAGAGGATGAATGCCAACGGATTCAACGTTTACGGAATGGATTGGATTGGTAAGTCCAAATCTGTCTCAGTTTGCAAATCCAAGTTAGAGTTCGCTCGTGGGAACCAAAATGTTCGCATTCCAATTGTCCTCTTTGTATTGTTAAAGAAACCTGGAGTTTGTGATACTCGTCCCTGCTTTCCTAGAACGTGAGCTATTCTATGCAATCTCCTCGTTCTTCTGATTTGTTTTAGTGACCCAGTTTTAACAGGAAGCTGATTATAGAACGGAGGATGTCCTAATTTACAAAAACAAACAGCTCTTCTTTGGCAGTGAACAACAGGAAATAGGTTAAGTTAGCAGCTTATCATAAGCTGAAAATACAGAAATTATATATGAAGTTCACCTTAAAGTCATATACCAGCTTCAACAGTAGACTCTACTCTGGAGGAAGTAAATGATGGATCAGCTTCGCTCAAAACTCCGTCTTAATTTCGGGATGTGAAACTTTTGTCATGTGATTTCCTGATTGTTTTGCACCGTCACTGGCCATCCACATACTAGTATAGGGGGTCGAGGGTTATTTGCGTGAACAAAATTTTAATTTCGTCAATTGGCTGGAGAATCGCAGTTTCCTTACTGGTGTCCGCTGCTTATTATGTGTGATGAGGTGATAACTTGCTCCGGTGTTATAAAAAATTACGCAATTCGACAGAATTGGCGCTCCTGTGGTCTTCGTGTCGGATGCCATCCGTTTTACGCAAGCAATTTTGTTTCCCTCTGCTTATTTGTTCACTATGTATAATAATGTTTCCTAGCAGACATATCCAAACCCCCATCAAGACATGGCTGCTTTTGAAAACAGTGAACTGCTTTACATAATTGTAATGTGCTTTATTTATTGATGTTTCTTTTAGAAAAATTTCAAATGTTTTGTAGTTATTGCATTGAGAAGAATCATTTATCATCAACAATGCATCTATATTTGGATGCAGGAAATGAGTATTTCATTTCAGATGCTTTTGGGTGGGAAGCCTCTGCTTATGTGTAAGCATAATATTAGAACGTTGCCTGGCCTTGAACTTCTATGATTATGTAGATTGAGCGCGCAAATATTTGGAAAGTTAAGCCGAGGAGAAACTGTCTAAAATGTTTAAGCCAAACTTTAGAGACAACTGATCACATGGAAATTGCATTGCATTTACGTTCTACATTGTGCAAACTGAAAATGCCATCTCCCACTCCTACCTCCCTCCCTCCTCTCCATCTCTTCACAGTGAGTCAAGTGTCTAGTTGGAGATTACGGTACTAGTTGTCTGCAATTGCAAGATGCATCTGTATAGTTTGTATTTTGAGTGGATGAAAAATAGGTTTTAAATCGTCATGTTAGTGAAAATGCTGAATGGTCTCATGAGGATGACAAGATTGCTAGGTAATTGTACAATTTCAAGGTTTTGAGTATCTGTGTAGTCGACAACATTCGTTACTTGTCGCGACTTTTTGAAATTTCATCGATACCTTCCTTAAAGATTTTGACTGGCATTGCTCTAATGTGCTTTTGTTCGACTCTGTCGTCATCTCTCAGGCCACGGTGGAAGCGATGGGCTGCATGCTTATGTTCATTCTCTTGATGACGCTGTATGCGATCTGGTAAGTATGATGTCCATTTCATACATGTTTATAAAGGGTTTTTTTGCTTTTTAAAATTTTGGGAGTGTTATGCAATCTCCTTATTTTCTTCATCTCTTGTTCTTGCAGAAATCGTTCATCGGAAAAGTCTTGGCTGAGAATCCAGGGCTCCCTTGTTTTTATTTTGGGCACTCAACAGGCGCGGCAATCATTCTTAAGGTAAGATTTCAAAGTGAGCAATGTGAAATATGCCGGTGTGCCATCTTTAGCGTATCATGCTCTTTCCCCATCGGTTACTGATCTGCTTCTCATAAGTGAATCGGTCATCTTTTGAAATGCACATGCAGGCTGCTCTTGACCCAAAAGTCGAAGCCTGCATATCAGGCGTCGTGCTAACTTCACCCGCTGTAGGAGTTCAGCCATCCCATCCAATTTACACGGCAAGGACCCTAGTGCTACTTCCTGTTCTTCAGTCTAGCAAACTATGCAAGGACCCTAGAAAATGAGTACATGCATCCCTGACTTTGTAATTACCTCTGCAGATACTCGCTCCGATCGTCTCCCTCTTATTGCCGAGATACCAAGTCGGGGCTGCGAATAAGAAGGGCTTGGTGGTATCAAGGGACCCAGAAGCGCTCGTGGCCAAGTACTCCGATCCCCTTGTCTATACCGGATCCATCCGCGTGAGAACAGGGTACGAGATCCTCCGGATAGCATCGTACTTGCAGCAGAACCTCAGGAAATTGAGGGTTCCCTTTTTGGTCCTCCACGGGACAGCGGATAGGGTGACTGACCCAGATGCTTCCATGAAGTTGTACAAGGAAGCATCCGCAACAGACAAGACAATCAGATTGTTGGAAGGGCACTTGCACGATCTGCTCTTCGAGCCAGAGCCAGACCGTGAAGCCATTATGAAGGAAATAATTGAGTGGCTGAATTGTAGAGTAGAGAGGTAGGAAAGAGAAGCAATTTCAGTTCCTTCTTGTCAATGCATTTGAAGGGAATCGACTGATTAAAAAAAAAATTCAAGTTTCCAGTAATTTTCTTTATCAGAAAGATCAGCTGAAGTTTTTGATGAAAAAGAAGAAAAAAGGATCCTGTTCATCGTAAGCATTGGAGTTGACCTCCGGATTACAGTTTTTGGTATCTGCGGTTCCAAGCAAACTACACTACACTGTAGATGTTGTGAAATAGGGAAATCTGAATACAGGATTGACGATTGGTCGACCTGCCTCAATTATTACTGACGTTCTACAATCACAATCGAGCAATTTAAATGCATAATTGTATTCCTGACTCTAGATCATATAAAACAGACTCACGACAGAACAGTTAATCCTCACGTGAACTTTTACAAGACATATACTCTCTGGCTAAATCTGATATTCTTTGTATGGAATTGGATCTAACTACAATCAGGAAACTCAAAAGAGCTCTTTAAATCGTAACTAGGATGAATGTGGTAGCTTCACACTTGTCAGATTGATGTCTTTTGGGAAGCTCGAATATCAGAGATACTCTGCGACTCGGGACTACGCAAGAAGTTGCAAAAATGATCTTAAACTCTCGTTTGTGGATAATGTTCTGAGTTTAGTGGTGGAAGACGATCACAAGTTTCCCAAAAGATTCAAGTACCTGAAACTTGACTACCTATACAGTTTTTTAAGGGGCAATCTTGCTTCAGTGCTAAAAGCAAAAATAAAAAATACTTCTAGTTGCCCCAGATAAAAGCAATCTTTTGACACCGCTTGTCACGTAGCTTTGAGTAAATTGCTCAAGGCTTATGGTTTCCAACTCGGATCACCTTCAGCAATGGCTTTTGACAACATTCGTTTGCCGACTACAATTGGTGAGATCGTATGGGAGGAAAAAGTGTGCAGGCTTGTCTTTGGAACTTTTTTACTTTCAGCATTTTCCGCCTACTCTGAATTCCTTGAAGTACTTTTGGACCTGAAGAAAGTGTCTCTGGAATTGCAGCCTTTCGTTTTGAGAGAGCCTTCATTGCGCAGCAATAAGTGGTCAAATAAAGTGCATCGAAGGCGATGCTCTTGTTGGTCCCGTGCTTCCTGTCCCCTTCCTATCAATACTTTCATCTTGTATGACATGGCTCTTCAGAAGCATCAGTTGGACTTTCTTCAGAGACAGAACTTGGCCTGCAATCCGGTGAAGTTATGCAGGTGGCTACCAAAATGGCCATGTCGGACTCGGGGTCCTGAAGTTCGTGACGAGCATGCCATTTCGCTTGCAGATGACAGAGAAGAGACCTGGACCGCGTTGCAACAAGAAAAACCGTTCTTTTTGTACCACATAGCTTCTTCTTGAGCCTTCTATGCACTATGAAGCTATTTTTGTTTAGCAGAATATTTGATAATCAAGTTCTAAAAAAAATTTATTTAATCAACAATATACCTTGTTATGATCAATACATGTTGGAGCGGGAAATAGATCGATAAGCTATATTTATGAGAGTTAATGATGAAGATTTGTCAATAAATAAAGGCAAAAAGTTGTCTTTGTCGATAAGTTCTTTCTTTCCCGATCTTCATTAATGCGTAAAATAATGGCAAGCTTATATAATCAACAAGATATATCACGAGCTATTTAATTTCCAGATATTCTACCTTAACTAGCAGTAAAAGTAATTTACTTTCAATATGATTGTGTTCTTTCTATTTTATGAATTGAAATTAACAAGGAAATAATTGGTAACGTATTTTTGTTCTTATCTATTTATGAATTTGGATGAAGTGAGGAAATGATTCCACACTTCCAATTGTAAAACATATTTCTTAATCAAACAATTTAATTTTTTACCAGTCAACTTCTGATTCAATTTGTTGTAATCTATTTATTTTACGATACTTCATAAATTATGTTCCCCATAAGCTATGCATGTTTATAATGCAGTTTAAGTACTTTTATTTTGAGAATTAATTTTTTAGAGAGATTTATTTTGGACAAAAGTCTTCAATTTCTGCATGAAAAATTTAAATAGAAATAGCGATCGACTGTCCGCCTCCCCACTTTTCAAGAAAGATAAAGAAATCTGCGAGTACGAAGCGATGGCGAACCAGCTTTTGACTACCTTACTTCTGCAGAAGGATCCTCTGACGTTTTCTTGGGATTTCCTTTTGAATGTTTTCCCTTTAACAGCACGCTCCACATGCAAACAAATTCTTACATAAGCTCTTGCCCAAATGAGCGGGAAGAAGAATGGATATAAATCGACCAAGGGACGCTCCTAAGGTGTCTCCTCGTTTCTTGGTTTGCGTGGCATCTGCTGTTACAAAGTCGGGAGTGGTAAGCTTGTTTGACACCAACATCCGAATCAGCCATAGTCGCCGATCACAGCCTTTTCTGGGACTTCGTAACTGTTTGATGTTATAGGTGTTGAGTCAACCTGAACCATCACTCGTCGAAGTTTTGAGCTTTTTCCGCATAAGCATGGCTTCGCAGGGAAAGAAACTCATCAACGACCCAGATGGTTTGCACACAATCTCTTCTTCTGCCTCTTGACACTTCACTTCATTGTGGTTCCTGGTGCCTTCGTTCTGTTCATGGTTTGATGTAAACGAGAAAGATGTAATCTTGCATGATGTTGTCGTTAAAATCTCGGGAGTTAATCTTTTTTTTTTCTTCTTGACGTGTTATTTTATGTCTTTATTGGCATTTATGTGGTTCGATGACATGAATTTGTCTGTTGTCACGGATGGATGAAAAAAGAGAAGGGAAACAGGAAGGAAATGTATCAGTTACATCTGTTTGATGCAATTGCAGATGTGGTGACCGAGTCATCGAGTGTCTTGGGGAAACTTATCCTAATTTGCAGTACTTGGATGGTTTTCCCGAGTTGATTCCAACTTTCGTGATAAATAATTTTTTGGATGCTTCTTTCGTGAGACTTACGGTTTATGCAGTGACTCACACAAGCTGCCGCACGCTGTTCTCGCTGTGCACATTGAAGAGCCGGTTGATGCTGACCTGCGCCCCGTTCCAGCGCCGGAAGCGGGTCGTTCTTGTCTCGGCGATCGTGGTAGAGAAGTCCAAGGATGACAGGATTGAGAGCAACGGTGGGAGTAACCGGAAAGGTGGGCCTGTGGTGAGGGTCCCAGCAACGGCACTCTCGTGGAGGAGAGTGGCAGCAGCATCGGTGAAGCAGAAGGTGGTGACACGGAGAGCGATGGCAAAGAAGCAGGTGGTGCAGGATGCCTATGAAACTGTTGTTAGGAAGTTTTCAATTTTCATGACAGCGAGGGGTAATGGATTGTTCACGCAATCTTGGGGACCTGTTAATGTAGAGATCAGGTGAACTAGAAGCACAAATTGTTTTGGTTTGCTGTCTGTTTTGTTAAGATTTTTAATTCGAAATTTGCCTGCTGAGTTCTGATCTTTTGGAATGTTAATGTGGGAAAGGATGTTTGTCACATTTGCTTAAAATTATAGGCTATCGAGAATTTATTTATTCTGCCATGTGGAATGTACCTTTTGTCAGACCAGGAAAAAGACAATCTGTGAAATTTGCATTGATAACATTTTAAGATTGTTTAGTCACATTTCTGCATTGATTATTCACCTAGGTGAGCTCATACTCTGCATGTTCTTCTGTGTGATATCTTGTTTTCTTACATTGCGCATTTAACACTGGAACATACATGGCAAACTTGGTGTCGGTTGCTATTATGCCAAAGCATGCTTATGTTTTTGCAGGGGATTGGTCATTCTTTTGCATGGTCTGAATGAACACAGGTTTGTTTTCCACCTGAGCTCAGGTGTTAATATGCTGCTGCTTATCTCTGGACCTGATGATTGAGATTTCTTTTCATCTCTTGTGCCAGTGGGAGGTACAATGATTTTGCAAAGAAGCTGAATGTCAATGGTTTCAAAGTTTACGGAATGGATTGGATTGGTAAGTCCAAACGTGTCTCAGTTTGCATAATCCAAGCCAGAGTTCGCTCCTGGGAACCAAAATGTCCACATTCCAATTGTCCTCTTTGTATTGTTAAAGAAACCTGGAGTTTGTGATACTCGTCCCTGTTTTCCTAGAATGTGAGCTACTCCACGCAATCTCCTTGTTCTTCTGATTTGTTTTAGTGACCCAGTTTTAACTGGAAGCTGATTATGGAACGGAGGATGTCCTAATTTACGAAAACAAACCGCTCTTCTTTGGCAAGCAAACAACAGTAAATATGTTAAGTTAGCAGCTTATCATAAGCTGAAAGTGCAGAAATTAAATATGATGTTCACCTTAAAGTGGTATAACAGCTTCAACAGTAGACTCAACTCTGAAGGAAGTATATGATGGATTGGCGCTCAAAACTCCATCTTAACTTCAGGATAGAGTCGCTTTTTGAAACTTCAGTCATATGAATTCCTGATTGTTTTGCACCATCACTGGCCATTCGCACACTAATGTACATTTTCACATATAGAGGGTCGAGTGTTATTTGCATGAACAAAATTTTAATTTTGTCTATTGGCTTGAGACTTACAGTTTCTTTACCTGTGTCCGCTGCTTAGTCTGTGTCTGATGAGGTGATAACTTGCTCGAGTGTTACAAAAATGATGCGATTCGACAGAATTTGCTCTCCTGTGCTCTCAATGTCAGATGCCATCCATTTGACACAAGCAATTTCGTTTCCCTGTACTTCTTTGTTCACTATGTATAATAATGTTTCGTATCCAAAACTCCCATCAAGAGATGGCTGCTTTCGAAAACAGTGAACTGCTTTACATAATTCTAATGTGCTTTATTTATTGATGTTCCTTTAGAAAAATTTCAAATGTTTCATAGTTATTGCATTGAGAAGAATCATTTATTATCAACAATGCATATATATTTGGATGCAGGAAATGAGTATTTCATTTCAGATGCTTTTGGGGGGGAAGCCTCTGCTTATGTGTAAGCATAGTATTAGAATGTTGCCTGGCCTTGAACTTCTATGATTATGTAGATGTAACGTGCATATATTTGATAAATTAGGCCGAGGAGAAACTATCTAAATGTTTCAGTTAAAACCTAGAGACAACTAATCAGACGGAAATTGCATTGCATTTACGTTCTACATGGCGCAAACCGAAAATGCCATCTCCCACCCCTATCTCCCTCCCACCTCTCCCTCTCTTCACAGTGAGTCGAGTGTCTAATTGGAGATTGTGGTGCTAGGTGTCTGCAATTGCGAGAAACATCTGTATAGTTTGTATTTTGAGTGGATGAAAAACGGGTTTTGAATTGTCATGGCTGTGAAAATGCTGAATGGTCTCACGAGGATGACAAGATTGCTAGGCGAGTGTACAATTGCAAGGCTTTGAGCGTCTGTGTAGTCGACAACATACATTACTTGTTGCGAATCTTTGAAATTTGACAGATACCTTCCTTAAAAATTTGACTGGTGTTGCTCTAATATGCTTTTGTTCGACTCTGTCGTCATCTCTCAGGCCACGGTGGAAGCGATGGGTTGCATGCTTATGTTCGTTCTCTTGATGACCCTGTATGCGATCTGGTAAGTATGATGTCCATTTCATACATGTTTATAAAGCGTTTTTTTCTTTTTAAAATTTTGGGAGTGTTATGCAATCTCCTTATTTTCTTCATTTCTTGTTCTTGCAGAAATCATTCATGGGAAGAGTCTTCGCTGAGAATCCAGGGCTCCCTTGTTTTTGTTTTGGGCACTCAACTGGCGCTGCGATCATTCTTAAGGTAAGATTTTAAAGTAAACAATGTGAAAAACTCGGCGCAGCATCTTTAGCCTATCATGCTCTCTTCCCATTGGTTACTGATCTGCTTCTCATAAGTGAATCGCTCATCTTTTGAAATGCACATACAGGCTGCTCTTGACCCAAAAGTCGAAGCATGTATATCAGGCGTTGTGCTAACTTCACCTGCTGTAGGAGTTCAGCCATCGCACCCAATTTACACGGCAAGGACCCTAGTGAGACTTTCGTTTCTTCAGGCCCGCAAACTATACAAGGACCCTAGAAAATGAGTAAATGCATCCCTGCCTTTGTAATAACCTGTGCAGATACTCGCTCCAGTCGTCTCCCTCTTATTGCCGAGATACCAAGTCGGGGCTGCGAATAAGAAGGGCTTGGTAGTATCAAGGGACCCAGAAGCGCTCGTGGCCAAGTACTCCGATCCCCTCGTCTATACTGGATCCATCCGCGTGAGAACGGGGTACGAGATCCTCCGGATAGCATCCTACTTGCAGCAGAACCTCAGGAAACTGAGAGTTCCCTTTTTGGTCCTCCACGGCACCGCGGATAGAGTGACCGACCCAGATGCTTCTGTGAAGTTGCACAAGGAAGCATCCGCGACGGACAAGACGATCAGATTGTTGGAAGGGCACTTGCACGATCTGCTCTTCGAGCCGGAGCCGGAGCGCGAAGCCATTATGAAGGAAATAATTGAGTGGCTGAATAGTAGAGTAGAGAGGTAGGAAAGAGAAGCAATTTCAGTTCCTTCTTGTCAATGCATTTGAAGGGAATCGACTGATTCAAAAAAAAAAATTTCGAGTTCCCAGTATTTTTCTTCATCTGAATGATCAGCTGAAGTTTATGATGAAAGAGAAGAAAAAAGGATCCTATCCATCCTAAGCACTGAAGTTGACCTGCGGCTAGTAAATTCTAGTATCTGCGGTTCCAAGTACACTACATTGTACATGTTGTGAAATAGGAAGATTCTTTCGACCAAAAACAAAAAATATAGGAAGATCCGAATTCAGGATTGACGATTTGCTTGGTCTACCTCAACTTGAATTAATGGGAGGATTACATCTAACATTTTCATATAGTTTGAAGACTACATTGAACCTGTATCAAAAGTTCGGTAATCATATTGAACAAAATAAAAGTTCAGAGATAATATTGAATATTAGACTAAAATTCATGGATTATATTAAACAAATTAAAATTTTTATGGACTATAGTGTACATTCAATCAAAATTTAGAAATTATTTGTGCCATTATCTCGTTTAGTAATACAAACACTTTTGAGTCCTTGTCTTTCTTTATCTTTAAACACTTTTTCGTGTAGAATTCCCTTCCTTCTTGACTATGAAAGTAAGAGCAAGAGCAACCGATCGCAAATCTTAATGCTCAAATGTCACGAGACACGTCCATTTGGGTGGTCGGGACTCCACAATTAGCTTTGAACTCACGACACTATTTGTGATATCCTGAAAATTCAACCAAACTTGGTGATTTATGAAATGGTGATTTCATCGACGCTCTATTAGTTAATTCTCGCTCTAACCTGATCACCTAGGAAATACTAACTAAAAGGGAAAGGCTATCAAAAAATTTATTTCTAATAGCCACCCGTTAGTTCGAGATAAACTATAGTTGCGATTGACCAATTTCAGCCACGAATTAAGATCCGATTTTGCATGTCGAATGCTCAAGGATAATACATCCAAACTATAGGGCGTCGCCTCATAATTTTTACGAATTGGCCATAGAAAATTATTTACTAACTTACCCTTCTAGAAACCTCTTTGTTAAATTAAATCTTGGCTGTTGGATGGAATTATTATGCGTATTTATCATGGAAAACCCTCAAAAAATCTTGTGATTAAGTACGGCGCGGGTTGTATTTTTGTGCCAATTGATCTATTTCGTGTGACCCAAGTGGCTCGAGTTAATTGCGTGGGAATTCAGCAAATCAAGAAAGTTCTAGGAAGTACACGGTTCAGTAAATTGGTGGAAGAATTTAGAGGATAAGGCCTTGACCAAGTCAAAGCTTATCCTCCAAGCTTAATTAATTGGCCATTATTATTCTTGACTTTGGAGGCCACCCTCATAATGGCTTCCATTTATTAAGTTAGACTTTGGTGACCCTTCATGATGGCGTATATTAATGAATGAAGACTTTGAGGCTCCCATCATGATGACAAGTCATCATGACTCTTGACTTTGAGGTACCGTCATCATGACCGATATTAAAGTCCTCAAATAGCAACCAAGAAAAGAACCTCTATAAATAGGAATCCCTCCCTCTCTCTCCTCACTTTCTCTCTTATTCTCTCTCTCACTCCCTCTCTCTCGGTGGAATCACCCCACCACCGCCGTTCACCCACTAACACTCTCACGCCACCACCCTTGAGCCCTATAGATCGCCGTGTGCCGTTTACCGCCATTTGCTGCTTGCCGTGTCAAGCCGAGGCCACCACGGACAACTCGTGTCGTTGCCGTCGTCCTCACGTTGTCGTCGTTTTTAGATGAGTAAGTTAATATCTAATCCATTGTTTAGAATGTTTAACTCGTATTGAGTAGTTGATCTGGGTATTATTTTAGTGTGTTTGAACTCCTAGAATGAGTGTTGGCGAATCTTAATTGCTGGACTAAGTTGAAATAGATGTTGGATGTTGATTTGAACTCTTTGTGTGGTATTTTCACGGCTGAGAAGTGGTAGATCTCAAATTTGAAGGCGTTTCTTGGAGTTTTTATCTTAATTTCAGAACTAATTTTACTGTACGTCCCTGGTTAGAATCTTGAAATGTGTTCTTCATAAAAGTTGTTCACAAGATCTTGATTTATAACATACTTAAATTTCGGATTTTTCTGAGCTCAAATGGGTTATACGAAGGTCCAATTTTTTACCGGATCAGAACTGTTTTATACTGTAGATTCCGTGACCTTCGTGCCTTCTCAGATTTTTATAAAAATTTCTAGTTCGATTTCGACCATACTTCCTTCACAAGATTTGTAAATGAAATCCATGTCTACAACATATAAAAATTTCAAAGTGTTTTGAAAGGATTTGGTTTGCAAAACGACTATTTCTTGTGGTTTAGTTCATCTGTTCCAGCGGACCAGTTTTGGGTTATTTCCGAGCCATCAAAAGTGATCTTTGTATAAGAATTTTGGGATTGTGTTCTTCATGGAAAATAATTGTGAAGGTCTTGTTTATAACGTATTCGAATTTTAAAATTTTGGGAAACCATTTGCTATATTTTTGAAGTTGATTTCCCGAATCATGCAAATCTGTCCAGTTTTACTAGAATTTCATAATCTGCCGGTCTTTACTTAAAATTTTTGGCTTTCGATTTCCAGCCTAATAGAGACAGTAACCACAATTACCTAGTTTTCAATAATGTTTATTTGGCTGTGATCCGATGTTAAATGCTTTTGTATATTCATGTTTCAAAAGGAGGTTCACGAAGTCGATTGACTGTTTGCATGTGTGACTACTTGTTATTGTTGTGTGGCATTGATGTGAGCACGAATCATGGATGCATTGGCTAAATGAAAAGATAAGAATTGGCCTAAATGCTTGTGTGCTCGTGTGGTTACACGTTAGAGCCGTCTTGCTGTAGATCGCTTGACGATGCCTAATTTATCGAGGTCTTGTTGTAGATCGCTTGACAATACTCGATTTATCGGATGCCTGGAGATTTTCTGGATTGCCCGATCCTCCGGATGCCTTGTCGCGGCCCGAGGCTGGACTCGATGCTCCTTACGGGATACTATCTTACTGCAGATCGTTTGATGTTGCCGTATTAAAATGTCGTCTTACTATAGATCGTTTGACATAGCCGTGCCCGACGGGGCGGGACGGAGCCCGATTTTTACCAGTAGACTGCTATTTTGCTGCAAATCATTTGATGTGTAATAGCCTTGAGGGGGCATAATAAATGGAATATGTGTGATGCATAGTGTTTAATTATAGGGTAAAAACTGCTAGACATGATATGGGACGTACCCAAGCGGATTTTGCCTTATAATCGAGACACTCGTGACTATGATACACTAATGCATGAGAAATTTCATTACACGTTCTGAGTATGTGATATGTTTGATGCATCACTGTGACATATGACTATTTATGTTATGCATAATATGTGTGCCAAGGCAAGGTAAGGATGCATGTGGTTGGTTAATGATTTGTGTCCAGTGCATGATCACATGATTAGGAACCCCCGAGGTGAGTTGGCCTTCTAAAAGGGGCGTAGGCGTTGACTTATTGAGATTTTATCTCATTTGTGGTTGTTAAATATTTTTCAGGCCCTTAGCATGTTGATGCACCCAACATGGTTCGGGGTGCCTGAAAGCTGACTTTTTGTAAAGTAGATTGACCCCAACCTGACATCTTTTTGCAAACTTTTATGGATATGCCCAAGGTGGGCTTGTAAAAAAATGTTCCCAGGGGTTAATCAAGTAAATGTTAAGATGGTGTTTTGATTTCAAGGTTGTAAACTGTTTTTCTATCTATCCTTGTTTATTGTTATTATATGGGTGAATCTTTGTTTAGCTTCTACATGTGTAATCACAAGAGAAAATGTTGGGTCGGCGACGCATCCTAAGACGTCGCATCATAACGACCATTGCAGGATGTTGCGCACTTGCGGGATCCGAGGTGTGACACTATTTGAATAAATGGCACTTGTCATTTTTTTGGAGATCTTTGGACCGTTTTCATAATCCGAACCAACATTTTTTTACATAATTTAATTTACTATCATATCATCTGTATAAAGTTCAAAATACGATATAATGAAATGGAATAGGTACAATCAAACTTAATCGAAATACTGAATAGAACATAGAATAACTGGATTAGAATTTTATTCCACGTTCTAGGAAATAGAAATTCTAATATTTAGAACAGTAATTTTTAACTACGAAATAAAATATAATATGTATTTCAATTAACATTAATAGTGATTCGTTATATATAAATATAATTGAATGATAAAAAATATTTATCTAATTTAACTCATATTTTTATAGGGCTAATCCCAAAAAAAAAAAAACTTCAACTTTACCTTTAGCGATAATTTTGATCCAAACCTTTTTTTGTCTTAATAAAAAGCATCAATTTTTATTCGAGTTTCTAATTTGATTTCCGTGATGTGAAATTTTCAACTTATTTGGCCAAAATACCATCATTTTTATTTCACTTAAGCCATGTCAACATTGTTTGCTTTTCGGTATTCATGTAGGTAGATTTTTAACGATTCTCATTGACAGAATTTCGATGGAGGGTAAATGTGTTGTATAACTACAAATTAGAATTTTGTTGTGTGTCATGAAAAAGATCAGATAAATATATCAAAGTCGGCATAGCCGTTTAACGAAATAATCTCCGCTTCCCCAGCCGCCCGGCCTCCAGTGCTCTCTGTTCTTTCCCTTGACGGGGTTGTCTCTGCAATCTTGCCACCTGCGAAACTGGAGTTGGGGTTTGTCTGGTTGCAGAACCAATTCTTGAATCCCTCACCACCACATCGTTGCCCCCGAGGCTAGGAACGGTCGGTGAGACACCGTGCTCTGCAGAGAGAGAACTGGCATCGAGAGAGTCTCCGTGAATTATCGGTGCAGGGATCTGCGGTAAAGCTCCGATTTTGATCACGCCCAGAAGAAACTCTTCCGTGGACTGAATCAACGGCCGCTTGGTCTCTCTCCCCTCCCCCCAACCAATTCTGGAAACGCAGTTTTCTCTGATGTTTGCACGACCATGGACTTCAACCAGGAATGGAAGTCTAAGTTCCCAATTAACACCGTCTTCAAGTCCCCACTTCTCGTATCGGACCCCTCCGCCTTGAAATCTCAACTGGGTCCTCTGATCTTCAACCCCAAGCCCGATTCTCGAGCCGAACTCCTATCTTCTCCTTCTCTTGTTTCGCCTCCGGTTGTACCCGCTCTTCCTCGGCTCTCCCTCTCCAGATTCATCAGCACCAGCTCTTCGGCGCCACCCTCGGCGTCCTCCAAGATCGAAGGTTTGTTCGGCCCGGAGCAGACCGACGCGGCTTCCGGCTTCGCGCACAACCGCCTCCAGTTCCTTTGCTGCCCGTACACTAGCAAGGTGATTGTCTTCTTCCCAACTGGTGCTAATTCTGACCAAGTTGGATTCTTGATTTTGTCTGAGGAGGATGGGAAGTTTAAGGTCAATATTGGTGAGGATGGTGATGTCTTTAGGTCCAAGAAGAGATTTTGTCACTCCATTGTCAGAATTGTCGTTGACTCAATTCCGGATTCAGGGGATTGCTTGTCGAGCAATATCGGGTATCTGCTGGCATATACGATGTACTCAGTGCACTGGTTTGTTGTGAGGAGGGGCGGAATTTCCAGGATACCGGTCTTGGTCTCTTTGGGTAGTAAGGTTTTCAAGACTTGCGCTATTGTGCATGCTTGTTGGTGTCCTGAGTTGCCTGAATGGAGTGTGGTTTTGTTGGAGAGTGGTAATCTATATTTGTTTGATCTCGAGTGTGTCTTGCATAAGGTTGGTTTAGAACATAATTTCAAAGGTACTCGGTTGAGAGTTTTGTGGGATCATACTGCTAGTTCAAAGAGTGCTAAATGGTTGGGATGTGAGTTCAGCTGGCATCCGAAAATATTGATAGTTGCACGATCAGATGCGGTCTTTCTAGTGGATTTTAGATCTGAGCAATGCATTGTACGATGCATAGCAAATATTGGGATGTCGAGTAGTTATGCGTCTATGGAGAAGGATCGGTTTCTTGCATTTTCTCGGGCCGGGTCCGATGGTTTTCACTTTGCCTTGGCTACAGACAAGCTTTTACTTCTGTGCGATACACGTAAGCCACTGAACCCGGTGTTGCAATGGTCCCATGGTCTTGGTAGGCCATGCTACATCGATGTGTTTAAATTGTCCAAACTGAGATCAAACTCTAAACAAGACACATATGAGCATGCTTCCAAATTGGGTTTCTGTATCTTACTAGGATCTCTCTGGAACTGTGAGTGGAACCTGTTCTGCTATGGGCCTCCTTTACCTGACACCAGAGGATCGTTTCCTTCAAAAGTTTGGGCGATTTGTGACTCTTTTTATGCATGGGGCCTCCCCTCAGAACTCTCACTTTCAGGTCGTGAGTGTGGCTCTGGAAGCTGCCTTTTGAAAGAAGAATTCTTAAAGATTTCTCCACCTCAATGGGTAGATTGGCAACGGAAAAGAGAAATGGTATTGGGATTTGGAATTTTAGGCAGAGGTCTCTCTTCACCAGCTTCTGATGACGATGAATATGGTAGCTTCACACTTATCAGGTTGATGTCCTCTGGGAAGCTTGAATATCAGAGATACTCAGCGTCTTGGGACTTTGCAAGAAGTTGCAAAAATGATGTTAAACTCTCATTCGTGGATGATGGTCTGTGTTCAGTGGTGGAAGATGATTACAAGTTTCCCAAAAGATTCAAGTATCTGAAACTTGACTACCTCTACAGTTTTTTAAAGGGCAATCTAGCTTCGGTGCTAGAAGCAAAAATTGAAAAGACTTCTAGTTGCCCCAAAGGAAAGGAATCTTTTGACCCCGCTTGTCATGTAGCTTTGTGTAAAATGCTCAAGGCTTCTGGTTTCCAACTCGGATCACCTTCAACATTAGCTTTTGACAACATTCGTTTGCCAACTGCAATCGGTGAGATTATATCGAGGAAAAAGTGTGCAGGCTTGCCCATGGGGCTTTTACTTTTAGCATTCTCCAGCTACTCTGAATCCCTTGAAGTACTTCTGGACCAGAAGAAAGTGTCTCTGGAATTCTTGGTTGTTCCAGAGACGGTGCAATTGCAGCCTTTCGTTTTGAGAGAGCCTTCTTTCCGCAGCAATAAGTGGTCAAATAAAGTGCATAGAAGCGATGGTCTTGTTGGTCCTGTGCTTCCTGTCCCCTTCCTATCAACACTTCATCAGGTCAGAGACGGCTCTTCAGAAGCATCAGTTAGCCTTTCTTCAGAGACAGAACTAAGACTGCAATTCAGTGAAGTTATGCAGGTGGCTACCAAAATGGCCATGTCGGACTCGGGTCCTGAGTTTCATGATGAGCATGCCATTTCGCTTGCAGATGACAGAGAAGAGACCTGGACTGCGTCGCAAAAAGAAAAACCGTTCTTTATGTACCACACAGGTTCTTTTAAGCCTTATGTGCATCCTGTATGTTCTCGTATGGTCTCCAGAGCGGTTGACTATAAGGCCGTTTCTAGCAAGAGCACCGATGCTACTGGGTTAGAAATTTTCGATAATATATGCCCAATCAAGATGACATTCAATTCCAGTCAACAGGATTTTGGGTCTAAGGAACTAGCCATCTACAACATATTGAAAGGACAGTACTTAAAGCGGCAGGAAAGCTTCGATCCCTACCAAGACTTTCTTAGTCGGTGCAAACTTCAGAAGTGGAGAAGCAGCGTCTGAGAAATTTGGGGAGTGAGATAGTATGTTGTACAGTGTTTAGAAGTCTTGATCCAACCCCTATTTGATCTTTGTCATTTAGACGAAGTAAGTTATGTAGACTGCTTTGGTGGCAAAGTTTACGTTGTATCATGATCTAATATTATTGTTAGGATTAGTCCTAGTCAAAGCTATAAGCAAATGCCAAAGGCAACTATTATTCAATAGCAGGAATGATGATTCCAAGATAGTCATCTGATGTAGGAGAACAAAAATTTAAGAAGCTGAAATATGTAAAGATTGCTTGTGTTCCATACTTCTAACTTGTTCTGTTCTTTTTCTTCCTTGCTTTTCTTTTACAAAGTCGGTCTATCTGAATGCCTCCATCCCCTTGTCCTATGTTGTGATACAAACTCAGGATATTTTCTTTCATGATGGCCTAAGTTATATGAATCTTTTAGGGTAAAAGGTCATTCACATCCTTCAGGTCGGTCTCTGCACTTACCATTGTTTGCTTATGCCGAAGACATTTTCATGTCACATCTTAACATGCTTTTGACTAGGAAGTCCCATATGTTGCTTTATGCCTTCTCAGTCACAGGTTCGGCGATCTTGATTAGTCGTTCTGTCTTGTATGTTATCCTTACATAGCTCAGGGGTGAGGGAGGTTGATTTTGTGAAGCTTCTTTCTCAATTCTTGTATATCTGTAACAATAAGGAACTTGGTTTTATAGGGGTTAATGTTTTTTTTGGCTGTGCTTTTATCAGCTGCCTCCTTTTTTCATCATTTTCTTTCTAGCTGAAGTTGAATTTATCCCTAGATGAATTTTTAATCTAGGAAAAAAAAAAACTAAAATCCTAAATTATGCCTACTGTGATACAACCTGCTTCAAGAAATTGATGAAAATGGTCGTCTATTTTCTTCTATCGATTACTGAAATTGAAAGTCCCGGTTCTTATGTCAATTACTCCGCATCTTTTCTTCTAAATAGGTCTGGAGCTCATGTAAGAACCATAATTTTTTATTAATAAAGTACAAATTTTAGAGCGAATGCAGTGGAATTAGCGGATGGTTAGGGCTCTTTCCATGTTATGAGTCTTTTTTTTTTCTTAACACAGTCTTCAATACTTTTTTCCCATCTTATTATAATGTCCAAAAAACTCGAATTCGTGATCTTTTTGAATTATGTAGAACAAAGACATTCTTCAATTAATTCATAAAAGATATCCATGTGTATTTCCTTTCACACATCCTCTACTTTTTGTCTTATCCTCGAATGGTGCATTTGATTTGGACTTTCTTTCCAAAATAGATTACTTTGCAAAAGTAATTCTTAAATAAATCTCGCCCAGAATTAATTCGCAAACTAGCTTGTCATTGCCAAATTATCCCTAAAATTGCCTATTCATCACCCTTTTCATCCTAGTCACCATTACATCTCTCTTAAAAGATAATATCAAATATTTTGCACAATCTTTATTACCGTAAACAATTAAAATCGAAATTAAGTTGCACATAATCAAAGATTGATTTAATTTTTTGATTTGTTATTCTGCTCATTCAATTCCCTATGGAGTTTAGATTAAAATTATAGATAAAAAGTAATTTGAAATACAACTTAAATTAAGTAGCCTATGTTGAATATGATTATCAAAGCATCGTAAAATAGTACCATTTATATAATAATATAAAAAATATTATAATATCTAATCGATAAATGAGAAATTACAATTGAGCTGTGAATTAACTTCTCATTACTTTTAGTTAAAGTATAATTTAAAAACTAAATAGCTATGATTAATACGTGTTGGAGCAGAAAATAATAGTGATTTATCCATGATCCAACGATCTAACTAAAATATGGCCAGCTTGCTATTCCTTACCACCGGTTCGAGTCCTTTGCAAGGAATAATATTGAGGGGCCACCTTCAAGCTAGAAGTCATTGTAGAAAGATATCCTATATTGATTAAGTATATTTCCGAGTTTTTTTTATTGAATATTTCTTAGAGTTAATAATGAAGATTTATCAATAAATAAACGCTCAAAGTTGTTTTTGTTGATAAGTTCTTTCTCTCTCGATCTTCATTAATTCTAAAAGTAACGACAAGCTTATATAATCAACACAATATATTAGAAGCCGTTTAATTTTTTGATATTCTACCTTAACTAGCAATAAAAGTAATTTGCTTTCAATATGATTGTGTTGTTTCTATTTTATGAATTGAAATTAATAAGGAAAATATCCGTAAAATATTTTTGTTCTTATCTATTCATAAATTTAGATATAACGAGGAAATATTTCGACGCTTCCAACTGCAAAACATATTTATTAACCAAATAGTTTAATTTTTTAATATTCAACTTCTGATGTAATCTATTGTAAAATTAATAAATTTATTAATCATTATCGATAATAAAAATGTATTTTATTTATTAATTATTTCAAGCTTATTTTTAGAAATGAACCGAGCCTGAATTTTCCCCTTCAATAGCACACTCCGCATGCAAGCCAATTCTTACATAAGCTTTTACCCACATAATCACCCAAGAGATACTTCAAAGGTGCTCAGGAGCAACCCAATCCCCACCTTCTCTCGACTCAAGAAGCGTAGTGAGGTGTCTCCTTGTTCCTTGGTTCGCGTGGCATCTGCTGTTACAAGATCGAGATCGGTAGCTTGTTTGACACCAACATCTGAATCAGCCACCGTCGCCGATCACAGCTCTTTTTCTGGGGACTTTCGTAACCGTTTGATGTTTATATAGGCGTCGAGTCAACCTGACCCATCATCACTCTTCTTCGAAGTTTTGAGCTTTGTTTCCAGCACGAACATGGCTTTGCAGGGGAAGAAACTCATCAACGACCCAGATGGTTTGCGCACCATTTCTTCTTCTGCCTCTTGACATTTCGCTTCGTTGTGCGGTTCTTTGGTGCTTTGGGTCTGTTCATGGTCTGATGTGAATGAGAAAGATGTAATATTGCGCGATGTTGTCGTTAAAATCTTGGGCGTTGATATTTTTTTTTCTTTCTTGGCGTGTTATTTCATGTCTTTCTGGGCATTTACGTGATTCGATGACATGAATTTATCTGTGTCGCTGATGGATGAAAAAGAAACGAAAGTGAAACAGAAAGGACATGTATCTGTTTCATCTGTTTGATGTAATTGCAGATGTGGTGACCGAGTTCATCGAGGGTCTTGTGGAAACTTATCCTAATTTGCAGTACTTGGACGGTTTTCCTGAGGTGATTACGACTTTCTTGATAAAATTGTTTTTTTGATGTTTCTATTGTAAGTCTTGCAGTTTATGCAGTGACTCACGCGATCCAATCCTATTGGTGGAAATGCAGGTGAAGGTTGTGGTGCGGGCTGATGTTTCGCCTGCTACGTATGACAAGGTCGCCGTTATATCAGGTTAATGTTGTCTCTGCATTTCTATGTTATTGTTTTAGAATCTAATTATGCTCATTGAATTTCTTGGACTCTTATTTTGTGGGTGACGTCCATGACATGGACGTGATATAGCTGTTATCTTTCAGTTCCTGCCGATGTTTCTACATTCAGACACTTTTTTCCTCTCATTAAGGAACCGTCGATCTGTTCGCAACTCCTCATTCGCCACAGCTCCTACTTCATCTGCCTAATTAATTCATTTACGGTTCAATCATCTTGGAAAAGGAAACCGATGGACTTCAACCGCAGGCCACGATTTACGCATAAGGATCTCCAGTTCAATGATCTATGCTATTTCTTTGTCAGGTGGCGGTAGCGGCCATGAGCCAGCTCACGCTGGATTCGTGGGTGAAGGGATGTTGACAGCTGCAATATGTGGTGACGTTTTTACTTCTCCACCAGTTGATGCTGTTCTAGCTGTATGTTTTCTCACGATTATACTACTAAATGAGGAAAATGTCATGGATCTCTTGCTTTATGTTTTGTCTCCTTGTCTATGAGATTTGTTTTGCTCTATCATATATATTTCAGGGCATCCGAGCTGTAACTGGTCCAATGGGGTGTCTACTTATTGTCAAGGTACTTACTTTACTTTATCCTGCCACCTCATAGAGTATTTTGACATATATGTAAACTCGTGTATACAAGGGAAAAAAATGAAGATTTTGTGAACTGCATTTTTATTGCCACAGAAATTTGGGGAGTTTATGTAGTTCTAGCAGCCGCATAGACCACAAGTACTTATTCCCTTGCACTATAACATCTGTCCAAAACAGAAGATCTAACAGAAGAAGGATTACAATCTCCCTTTTGCAGAATTATACCGGTGATCGCTTGAACTTTGGATTGGCTACTGAGCTGGCTAAATCCGAAGGTTACATGGTTGAGGTACTTCCCCTGCGATTACTTGCAGATATGAATTGTGATTTTAATATATGTTTAAGACTTGTGTCAAAAGGTTATGCCCCATTGCAGATGGTGATTGTCGGAGATGATTGTGCTTTACCTCCCCCTCGAGGCATAGTCGGGAGGAGAGGATTGGCAGGGACAATTCTAGTTCACAAGGTTCGAGGTCTTTATCTCTCTGAAAGGTTGTTCTGTAAATGTCCCTTTTGGTGCTAAACAATAATCTTTTCTTTCCCCCCTTCTCATGGGCCACGCTTGTATGCTTAAATTTTTGCCACTTTCACTTTCATAGACTACTTCAACCTTACCTTCTCTCGTAATTTTTTGTTGTAATTGATCTTTAAATTAGGAAGCTCCAGTTCTGGTGAATTAATTTGTAGAAAATTATTAAATTGTTGAATTAAGAAAGTCAGAAGGACTTCCCTTTCAGATTATTTTTCTGAAGTTTTCGTGCATCTGGCAATGTCTATGGTTCATTGTTGTTGAGAGACTCCGCACTTCTTGCTCTACGTTTATGGGTTTGTGAAAGTGAAGAATACAGATATGATTCTTTGCTTTGATTTGTAAATATAAGGTCGCTGGAGCTGCGGCCACAGCTGGGTTCTCACTTAAGGATGTTGCAGCAGAGGCAAAGCGTGCATCAGAAATGGTTGGGACAATGGGTGTTGCATTATCTGTTTGCACGCTACCAGGTCAGGCTACTTCAAATCGTTTAGGACCAGGAAAGATGGAACTTGGCCTCGGAATCGTGAGTTATCTTGAATTCTCTGCATTATATTTATGACCATGCAGTAAGCACAAGCTTACAAATGACTGATAATGATAGACCAGGCAATGGCTCCACTACTCACATAGCTCAAGCTATGTTGAGCTTCTCTATCATTCATGAGAAGCATCTCCTTTATAATGTCCCTTTCCAATGCAAGCATTCTTGCGTATGTGCTTGTCTTAAATCTTTTGACTATGATTCAACTCCATATAATTCTTTGACTAAACAGTACAATCTTTGCTCTGGCAGCATGGAGAACCAGGTGTGGCTGTGGCTGACATTCAGCCAGTGGACATAGTGATTTCTCATGTTTTAACAAAAATATTGTCACCGGTATGACCTTTAACTAGGGTACTAAAATTTTTGTTGCAGATCAAGTCAAGTCAATATTCCTTTTTTCTAACTCCATTCAAAATCGTTTTCCTTGGGCTCTCTCTGTATTGATAATATAAATTTTTTTCTGTTTTCCGGAAGTTTTAAATGTCTTGACCTCATGTGTTAACATATCCACATGATACTTGCTCGTATACACTGTTGTCTGCTTATACAACTGCCTTAAACAAAACCAGTGACTGCTTCAGTTCTCTTTTATAAGCAAAATGGATTGGCTTGTTTTACTTTTTCTTTATGGTCGTGGGCTTGTATTACTTGAACAGGCGATTTTTCGATACGAGAGAGCAATTCTTCAAGAACAGATGGGACAGTTTTCCCTGATTGTTCCTTGACATTCCTACTTCTCTTGAGCCGTGACTTATCTTGCCTACCTTGATAAACTTTTTCAACACCTTACGATCCCATTTGTGCAGCTTTACTTATGGTTCTGCAACTTTTGCTATCATCATGTAACAAGTCCTTCTCTTCCTCAAATAGTCTGTACATGACTCTATGTACTCTCTTAGCGAATTTCTTCGCATCATGGATGCGGCAGAAGAATGAGTTTAGCATAAATTAGCTGTCTTTGGTTGATTGATTGATCTCCTCAGGAGTCGAACTATGTCCCCATTTCGCGAGGTCATAGAGTGGTTATTATGATAAATGGGTGAGTCTACTCTCTAACCTTTTTCTTCTGGTGTACCAGATAACCATTAGATGCTGTTTAGACAATGTGATTGCAGCTTTAAACATCTCTTACGCTTTTCCTTTCTGAATTATAGGCTCGGTGCCACCCCAATTATGGAGCTCATGATTGCATCGGGGAAAACAATAACTAAACTGCAGCTAGAACATGGACTAGCTGTTGACAGAGTATATGTTGGGTCATTTATGACTTCTCTTGATATGGCAGGTCGGTCACTTTTTATGTGCTATTACTATGATGGACTAGTTCTAATCGTTGTGTTTCTATCAGGATTTTCAATCACTATTATGAAGGCAGATCAATCGATTTTGCAGCGTTTAGATGCTGCAACTAGGGCTCCGGCATGGCCTGTTGGAGTTGATGGTGCGTGTGCATTTAAGCTTTTCCCCTCTCCTTGTTACTCTTTGTCCATGGTTATAACAAAAAGAGATAAAAGCTGCTTTACTGATGTCGGTACCAACCTTCAGAGTGAGGATGCGCATGCTTTCAATAACATGTTGATTTTCTATTACTAGTGCAACAGTAGTTTTAAAATACGATCATGGAAATCAGCATGGTTTGTCGTGCAGGGAATCGACCAACACCAAAGTTTCCGGTTCCGATGCCACCATCTTCCTTAAAAGCTATGAATGTGGTATGAAATTTGTGTACAAGAGGACGTTTGAGATTTTCTATAGCTGTTGTACACTTATTGAAGTTTATCAATGACTACCTCCTTGATCAAAGCTCATTGATTATAATTTACTTCTGATTAGTCATCAAGTCGGCCACAGGAGCTGAGCAAACAGGGCCTGCTTCTCGAGGCAGCTATTGAAGCTGCAGCAAAAGCAGTTATTGATATTAAAGACCAGTTGAATGAGTGGGATGGTGAAGCAGGAGACGCCGACTGTGGGTCAACAGTAAGTCCTTTAAAAGTTTCTTCTTGTTTGTCATTGGCGCATTTTTTCTTCCCGCTCAATAATTACATGTTCTGCAGTTGTTTAAAGGTGCAACGGCTATTTTGGAGGACTTGAAAAACCAGTGAGTTCCATTAAAACTAAGTCCAACTCCATTAAATTCGATTTTGCTTGTACCTTCTTGCCATCAATGAAGTTCAAGTAAAGGGCATGACTATGAAATGTTGACTTTTCTGTTGCAATGAAATGTTGCCCTATCTAACAAATAAGTAGCTTTTGGATGGTAACACCAATATTTGAATATTTGCCTGATCGCTTTATTTGTTTCCTTCTACTTCCCAGCTATCCTCTCAATGATTCTGCAGAGACAGTAAACGAGGTCGGAACATCCATAAGAGTGATGGGTGGAACTAGTGGGATCATGTAATGTACTCTCCTTTCCTCTCTCTTAGATGAGGGTTGGGTTTTATCTTTACATGTGTATTCCAACTAAAAAACTAAAAGGGTGCAACCCTTTTCCCCCCTTTCGGAACAGATATAGCATATTCTCTAAGGCTGTATATGCAAAATTGAAAGGGAGTGCTATTTCACCAAAGCAATGTGAGATTACGCTCTCCTTCTGATAATTTGACATGTTTGATGGCCCTGGCCTCACTCCTTTTCTTGATTCAGGGGCCGAAGCATTTGAAGCTGGCATCAATGCTATTAGTAAGTATGGAGGAGCAAGTGCTGGTTATCGCACAATGTTGGATGCCTTGATTCCAGCATCTAGAGTTCTTCATGAGGTCATTGATAATAAATACGCTGCTGTTTTTGCCCTCTGTTGTTGACGTGTTCACTGTACAATCCCTTGGTTTCTAAAATTTTTTTTCATCAACAGAAGTTGCATGCTGGCATGGATCCGGTAACTGCATTTGTGCTCTCATCTGAAGCAGCATTGGCTGGAGCAGGCTCAACAAAAGAGATGCAAGCACAGGTGATATAATTATTTAGAACACTGTCTTCTTCACCTACTTAATGGCACTAAATCTGCAATAAAGCGCTTTACTCGTCATACCTTTAGAACTGCATAGAGCTGACTGTTAAGTTGTACTATTGTTGTCCCAAACAGCTTGACTAAAGAGATAATGTTAGTAGATTAGATTACCTCGACTGAATTGGATATCTGACATCTTACTCAATAAGTGTGAAGGACTTCAAAATCTGAAGATGCGAAAAAACTTTTAGGCCATTTCTTGCAGAGTTTGCTTGAGATTCACCGGACGTAGGATTAGAAATTGATAAGGGCTGACTTGACCTTTGCATTTTTTCATCGCATCCTGGCCTTTTTAAACCACGACGATCATCATTAGGATAAGACCTTACATCAAAACTTAAGCAACAGAGGATCGGTCACAAGTTCAAATATCGCGATGATCAACCTTGACTAGAATCAGGTCTTCGATGTCGGAGTTCACTATGTGCAGCGAAGCTTTTCTAAATTTTAGGTGTAGAAGAATGTACTCAGGGATTTAGTATCGATGCTTAGTTTTGACATAACAGCATGACTAAGTCAAAGAAATTGATGCTACTAATAGTTTTTTCTTTTTTTTTGGTTGGATAATGCTACTAATAGTTGACAGTGCAATTTTCTCAACATTTTGTGTAAAAGCTTGTGGATTCATAATTACGCTATTTGCATAGGCTGGGCGTGCATCTTATATCTCTGAGGCGAACCTCCGATCGGTTCCGGATCCAGGTGCGATGGCCGTGGCTTCATGGTATAGAGCAGCAGCATTAGCGGTCAAGGACAAGATGTCGGCTTCCTGATCTTTTGAGTTCCTTTTATGCAACTACAAACCAGAATATCACCGGGATTTTGGCCAATGCCCGATATCTTTGAGGCTTGATTCTGTTCATTTTGTTGCTCCTGAAACAGAGTGAGCAGGTTAGCTGTAGATTCTTTCTTAGGAAGAAAAATATCAAGATCTGTAAATTTCAGTATTTTTACGTACTTTTTGCAAAAATTACAAAAAGGGATAGTGATACAAATGGTCCTTGAACTTTGGTTGAACATACAATGTGATTCCTTCAGTATGGTTCTTAAACTTAGCCTGATGTGCGATGTCATTTTTTAACTTTTAATTTGTTCAATATGGTCTTTAAACTTGTGAAACATGTTTAATATAATCACTAAATTGTATGAAAATATTCAATGTTATCCTTGATCTTGAATTAATTGAATGACAATATTGAATATTTTCATAGAGTTGAAAGGCTAAATTGAATATGTACCAAAAGTTTAGAAATGATATTGAATTAATTAAAAGTTTAAACACAAGATTGCATATTGGATTAAAGTTAGTAGATTACATTAAATAAATTTAAAATTCATTGGTCATATGCCTCTTTTACTCTTACAAAAACCACTGAGACAAGCATTTGGTGAGTCACTCCTCCTTTGTGTCTCTGAGTTATTACACTGAGCATTAGGATGGAACCTAAAGCAGGAATTGAGAAGACGAGTGATATCATGAATCATGATACTGATTAAGTATGAATGTATAGAAAACATGTGCCCTCAATCATTGAATAATTCCAAGAGGATGCTGCAACGTTACAAACAAGAACATCAAGAATTTACAAGAAAGTCGAGGATTTATAGGGTCCATTTTATAGATCACACGATATCGGAATTTTTACTTGTGAAATATCTTGCTTATTTCTGATTAGAATATAGTATTTTTCGTTGATTTTCTTTTTCTCCGCAAATAATACATAGGGAAGATTGAAAATTCAACGCCAAACGTCGTCATAAGGTATTGGTATGGTTGCTCATTATCTGCCATTATTCATTTATGTATACCGATTTTCAGTTGAACTTAATTAATCGCGAAAATAGATGAGATTGCATTAGTGTTTGGAACTTAATTAATTTTAGCCTACAAATAAAGGTTTTTTTCCTTCTAAAGGAGCATGATTACACAAGCCGTCCTCGATGAATTTCAAAGCTATTTTGGGAAGCAGAATCATCAACAATTCGAAATTAAAAATGGATATGACAACAAGAATATGATCCGATCCGATCTGACCCATGTGAACCGAACCTCAATGTACCTTACAAAAATACATAAATCGAACTTCGAAGTATGAACACATAGGATCACCATATGGAAAACACATGAAAAGTGAACTTTCCAAGTCTCCAGTTATACCCAAATACATTTGCCCTTGGTATGATGGGCTTGGATTGAGCAAAAAGTCGAAGAACGTGGTCGTTGAATTGGCGATTCCAGTTCCCACGTTCGTCCATTTGGGATCCCAAATTGGGACACGAGAATGACAAACGAAACTTCTGAAAAATCTCACATAAAAAGTCGATAAAGTCGAGGTTCTATGACTGATGGTGGTCCCTTTGCGTGCTTGATCATCACTCCTACCAAGCACGAAATTCTTGTGTAAGACCCCGTCTATTTCCTACGCAACACATCGAACCAATCATATACGATCTAATAAGTTTGCGCGTTTTTATTTTCTCGAGATCTCGCGTGAAGTTCACGTAATGTTTGTACCATAGCATAGTTTGTTTCTTACTTAGATACTGCTCTATGTTCGCGAGTCACACTTCATGGTGTCGATCCCAAGACAAAATCAGCCCAATGTCGTAGAGACCGTCAATCAATACATTTAGGCTACGTTTGATCCTCCGAATTTCTAATTAAGATAGGACTGGATATGATAGAATAAGAAGTCATGGGATTTTGTCATATTCTATTTACTGTTTGGTGAATTTTGGATTTAAAGTTGGATATTTTTATATCCTATCTTATTTATTGTTTGGTAGAAACCGGATACCAATATAAAGGACATATATGCCCCTACAAAGTGTCCATGAAATAATATCGATCTCATCATCATAAAAATATCTTTGCGTGACCAAAAAAGACAAAAACTGTTGTCACATATTCACAAGGTTTGCTACTCTAATAAGCATGCTGACTAACATTACTAGCCATAATTGATCTTAGCAGAAAATATGTGGTGCTTAGTGAACTCAACAGAGAACAAAGGGGCAGAAGGCGGATTCTGGAAGCCTGGAGGAGAACCCCGTGATATGGTTGGTGATGCTTCCGTCGATGGTCGAGTAGCAACTCATGAATTCTTTGAAGAACAAGGCCCACGTGTTAAAAAGACTAATTGGCTGATGCTGGAGGACTATATAACTTTGAAGGTGTCAAGAGAAGCTGTTTGGCAAAGTATTACCCGAATTCCACGTTGTCTATGCTAATTCTTGGGTGCATTTTTACTCTATTGCCGGTCAGTGGCCAGTTTAGGTTGGATTTCGTGCAGGATGCTAATTCGCTCTGCAAGGTCTTCTTCAGTAGTAGCTCGCCACTATCTAATGGTAAAATGCTGCGAAATGTTGCAGATACTGAGATCCACTGAGAAAATTACGTTTATTCGCTGCCTCTAGATAATTTCCAACATACCTATCGAGCAATGTGTAACCAACCAGATTTCACGGATTGAAGCTCAAATTCACTGAGATGGAGCTTAAATTCGTCAAATTAGAGCTATGGAGAAGAAGACGTTTCGACTCTCGCTACTTTCGTAGTTTGGTTTCGTGAAACTTTGATGTGAGAGGAGTTGCGCGTGTGACCGAAGGAGAAAGAAAAGAAGAGTGTAGGGTTTTTTGAAAAATACCTAGATAAGAGAAAGCCTATTCAAGTCTATTCCACCTACTCTTAGGATTTTTTTATTAGAGCTATCTCTCATTTGTTTATAAACTGCATTTGTTTATAAACTGTTGTGGCGTATCTTCATTGGCTGCTTAAACAGGCCCACCAGCTCGATTTTCACAATCCGTCACGTCACTTTATAACTCAATTTGGCATATCGATCCGAATATCGCTAGCAATAGCATGGCTCAAAAGTCATATTCCCTATCTAAGCATGGGCACAGAACGCGCAAGAAAGCCACGAGGTTCCATTCTTTTGGCCTTCACCTATCAATTTCATTTACGATGCATGATGCGTAAGTACAAATCATTCGAGTCCTCAATCGCTTCAAAGCATGGACAAAGCACAGAACCGCAAGAGCATCAGGGAACAGGAATTTAGTGGGGCCGGCGACTCATCCTCACCCATGAAGAGATTATTCGGAAATTGACTTGATGATATTGAAATCGAATAAGTTTTTTCGTGACTAAACTTTAGACCATTAACACAATCGTACCAAGAATTTAGTGT
Source organism: Syzygium aromaticum (assembly GCA_024500025.1). NCBI lineage: Eukaryota > Viridiplantae > Streptophyta > Magnoliopsida > Myrtales > Myrtaceae > Syzygium > Syzygium aromaticum. The sequence goes on from CM044895.1 coordinate 20,804,847, forward strand.
ACCGTGTATGTCGCGAATCCTCCTAAAATTTCATTATTACATATGATCTTCTTAGTTTATAATTCCATGCTAAGTTGATTAGTTTATGTTCAAAACAGGGCTTCATCATACAGGGCTTTAGCTTCACATTCAACCCATTGACCAAAAGGTTTAATTAATTTTTGAAATATGCTTTTTTCCCTCCAAAATTTTTTTATTTGGTTTTTTTTTTGGCCGAACTTTATTTGGTTATGGACTGAGAACTCAGGGAGGTTGATACCTGTCGGCGGTCTTAGCCCATGATGACATATAATTAATAGCGAGGACAAAAGTAAAAGTTATTTTTGACTTCCGATTTTTGTTTGATTTTTCATTATTATTATTTTGAAGCGAATGGAGGGATGATGGTAGCCGGATTCTCCAAGACATGCATGCAAAGATCACCACAAAAAATAATTACAATGATAATAAAAGAGAAGCAACTGTCCTTCGTAATCGTTTTTTTCTTAGCGTTCTTGATTTCCGTATCTAAAACTCTATACTCTATTATTATTTATGGCAAAAAGCCATAAAAAATTATAAATTATATTCACTGCAACACGTTTATCTTACGCTTTATTTTGTGACACTAAAAATCTCAAATTTGTATTTGTGTAACACATTTACCATCCGTCAAAGTTCTGTCAATAAGAACTATTAAAAATCTGCCTACATAGACGCTAGAAACAAACAGTGTTGACATGGTACCTATGTGACAAAAACAAAGTTATTTAGGCTGAAAAACCATCTAATGGAAACTCAAATGAGGATAAATGTATCATATAAGTACAAATTTAGGGTTTTTTATATCACAAGAAAAAGTTTATGGTAAATGTGTCACGGTATATATAATTTGAGATTTTTGATGTCACAAGAAAAAATTCAAAAAAAAATGTGACATAATAGGTATAGTTTGAAATTTTTTGTGACTTTTTCCTCATTATTTAACCATGTAAAGCATCCTTTCTCTCCCTCTAAAGCATTTCCCCTTAACATTACCTGTCGCATGTAGCACCATGTCTTGGACTGTGCATGGATAATTACTAAAAAAGTTCTAAAAATATCGTACGGATGTCAATTCAGTCGTAAAATTTTTAATTTGATCAATTTAATCCTAAATTTTTTGACTATTTACTTAATAGTCGTTCTAATCAATTTTGGAAGAAAATCGATGACGTGGTAGTACAATTAATTCCACTCGTTCTACGTGGTATAGATGGCATTAATGTAGACGATTTTTACAATTTTATGTTTTTTGAGTTTTTTCTTTTTTTTTTCCTTTTGTTGTCTTTCCTTTTTCTTTTTTCTTTTCCTTATTTCCCTCTACCGATCACTGGGCATTGGCAACCTCTGCTGACCACTAGCGATGGCAAGGAGTAGAAAATCCAATGAAGGAAAAAAATAAAATGAAAAAAAATTCATAAAACTTTTAAAAATTTTTAAAAATCATCTATATTAATGCTAGCCATGCCACGTAAAACATTGACGTTCACGTCAGCAATATCCAACAAAAATTGGTTAGAATGAGTATATTAGCAAATTGTCAAAAAATTTGAAATTAAATTGGTAAAATTTAAAAGTTTAGAACCACATCAGCCATCATATAATAGGTTTAGGACACTTTGGTAATTTTCCCCATCAAGTATTGTACAAAAGATGCACAATCGGATAGTGTAAGCTAGCTGGCAATGAAACATGAGTTAAATAACTACTTGATGTGGTTGCGAGGCAAGCGAGTGTGTTTTGAGTGATGTCGAAGGAATCACGAATAGATCAAAGTGCATGTGGATGAATGTCAATGGATGGATGTAAATACATAATAGATTATGTTCACCACCAAAACCTAAGAGATAAGCCACCAACTAAGGATCAAGATCGGGATTGACAAAATTCACCAACAATGCTGAAGGAACAAACCACTCACCAAGGATAAAAGATTTCGAGATAGAAGAAGCTCACCACCGGGGCCTAAAAGACAAACCATCAGCCAAGGATAAAGGGTCTTTTGGAATAATCCACTTTCCAAAGATAAAGGAACGTGGATAGGAGAAGCTCAACATCATGATCTAAAGAAAATCCACTAGCCGAGAATAAATGGCTTCTTGGCTTACCACCAAGGAAGAATCTATCTCCCAAGGATAAAGAACTCCGGAATAGAAATTCTCTCACATAGAGAAAAATCTCATATATTCATATACTCATGTCTTCATCTTTTACATTGACACTACAACTCTATTTACAGAGATATTGCTAGATAGAAAAGAAGACTCTTCGAATTTCCAAAAACCGAACAAACCCTTGGGGGAATTCACCTAATTATGACTCTTAAAAGCAACACCACAATAAAAAGCTGTGAATTAAGAAACTTAATAGCTAGGACTAAATTTGTGCGACTAGTTATTAGATACGTTATGTGACATCCTAAACTTTGTACAACTGAAAGAATGTACGGACCCAGATGGATTAGGACGCTTGACAACGGAAATCAGGAAAAGAGAATTTGGAAGTTTGGATGTCGTACTAATGCCGCCATCGTCGTCTTTGGAATCGTGAATTTTAATTCTCGGATTCATTTCCACTTGATCGATTAATCCAGACTCCCTTGCCAAGTCCCTCACTTTCAATTATCCTCCATTTCCCTCCCTTGCTCACCGCTGGAACGCCGCCGCTGCCGCCGCCCTTTCTTCTTCCTTTCTTTGTCTTTTTCTCCTTCTTTTTTCCCCTCCGCCAAATGGCGGAGGAGAAGCACCAAATGGCACTCATTTGGCGGAGGAGAAGCACCAAATGGCACTCATACTTGGGCCATACAACCACTGCCCAAGCCAGCCAATGGGATTGCCTGCATGGGAAGGGGAAGAGTCCATGACTCTTCATCTCCCTCTCTTTTCCCTCTTTTTTGCCCCTCTATTTCCATTCAGCTCTCTCTCACTCTCACTCTCTTCCACCAGCTCTCTCACTCACTCTCTCACTCTCTCCCTCTCACTCGTCTCTTCCTCTCCGTCTATCCGTCCGACCAGCCGCTATTCCCTCCGCCACCTCAAGTCCTCCTCTGTTTGCTCCGTCTGCAACTAGAAGACGCAGCCAACTGTTCCATCCCCTCACGTCAACAACAGTCACCGCCAACTCAATCCAAGAACCATAGCACCTCACTTTCTCTCTCTTTCCACCAAGAACCACACGTTGTGCCGCCCCACTCGCCATGAAGGTAAGTGTGCTCTCTCACTCTATATTAACCATGATAATGTTTGCATGTCGATCTCGGGTCCTGGATAGGACAATGGGGTGACTAGAATGTTGTGAGAAAGGAGGGTTAGAATGGGTATTGCCAAGTATGATGGTTTGGACTTTTAGAAATGAGTTTTGTGAGTATAGAACACTAAACCAAGTTGGAATTGGTTGTTGCATTTTGATTGGGACTCTTGGTTTTGTATTTTCTTGAATGCAAGTTCATGGGTTTCATATTAATATTGTTCCTTGAACTTTGGTCTCGGTTTCCATAACCGGTTTTACTTGACACCCTTAATTTCCAATTTTTGCACCGCTTTTTGTGGTCCGAATCTTGTAAAACCTTCTTCATAAAAGTTGTTCAAAAAGTCCTGGACTATAACATACTTAAATTTCAGATTTTTATGAGTTCAAATGGGTTACACGAAGACCTAGTTATTTACCATATCAGATCTATTTTATCTCGTAAAACCAACGACCTTTGTGTCTTCTCAAATTTTTGTAAAAATTTCCAGTTCGAATTTGGTCACACTTCCTTATAAAAATTGTTAAAGAATCCATGTTTACAACATATAAAAATTTCAAAGTGTTTTGCAAGAATTTGGTTTGTGAAAAGAGCATTCCTCGTGGTTTGTTTTCCCTATTTCAGGGGACCTGTTCTGGTCTATCTTCGAGCCATTGAAAGTGGTGTTTACATAAGGATTCAAAAAGCGTGTTCTTATGAAAAATATTTGTTAAGGTCTTGTTTATAACATATCAGAAAGTTAGAATTTTTGGAGCCCATTTACTGTGTCTTTGAGTCTAATTTTTTGAGCAATGCAAAACTACCCAATTTTGCCAGATTTCAATAATCCAGCATTTCCTATTTGAAAACAATGGCATTTCGATTTAATGTCTTCTAGGGTCAAACTCTTTACATCATGAGCTTTCCAACGAGGTATTGATGGTCTCGATATGATGAGGTAAATTTGACACTCATGATTGGTTTTGGAGTCCGAGGAGTGCTTGGTAAATGGTAAGATCCTTGTGAACTATGCAAAATGTGCATGTGATAAATGAAAAGATTGTTTGTGCGTGTGTTTGTGTGACTAAGAGATGATTGATGCCGTCGGTCTACGAACGACGATGCCCCGAGGAGCCTATCAGGAAAGCGGGATGCTGTGGGCCCCTTATCCACATTGCCTAGGAAGAGTCATGCCCTAGATGCCCCAGGAATACAAACAAGATGCCGGGGTCAGTGGACCTACAAAACCCGCGTGGGCCATTGAGTAATCTGGTGTATACTGCAATAAACCAAATCGAGCGCACCAGACCCTACTAGTCGGGATGTTCCTCCATACATGGCCGGGGAGCGCACCGGACATATGTCTTGGAGTTGTGATTAAAGTTGATTATTGTCACACAACACATGCGAAATGTGCTCATGTGAAAGTCTGTTCATTGATGAACGATCCTTATGCCTGGTGATTAGTGGCTGAATGAAAAAATGGAGTCTATGCATGCTATGGCTGGTTTGTGAATTGGTCTAGTTGTCTATCTAATTTACCCTCTTGAGCTGCGTGACATTATCTATTTAGTATGGCGCGATACAGCTTTCTTTGCTGAGCTTTCGCTCACTATTTATTATTGACACTTTTTTTTTCAGATCCTTAGCCATGCCGATACTTCCCACTTCGAGTGCCCATCAATTTTGAGGGCCACTTGTATGAATTTGTGGATCTTTATTTCCCGGAGCTTGTTTTTGCGAAATGTATCTCTATCCTGACCGTAAACATTAGGTCCCTTACGGGACCCATTCTTTTGGGGTTTGTCACCATCTACATTCGTGCTGATGGACAGTTGGTGGGGCCACTCCCATACCAGGGATAGGATGGAGCAAATGACAGTGCTAGTAGCGGGGTCGAGTGAGGACAGTAGCAAGGAGAAGGAGGAAGGAGTGTTTTTGGGTTGACACGACTATCGTGCTTTGGAGATAGAGTCGTGTAGTGTTAGGTGATAGCTTCTTTCGTTTTTGATATGGCTAGTGGGTCTCAGTGGATGGTCGGGTTGGAGTAGTTCTGTAGTCTCCTCGTGTGTGAACTCACCTTTTGTATTACCCTTATTATTATATGAGATGGATGGTATTTTCATAGTCTACGTGTCCTTACATTTATTTACATCTATGTTTCTATGTCATATTCATGTTATAAATGCGGACCTTTAGAAAGAAACATCTTCCACCTGCGAAAAATCTGATAATTATTGAGAATTAGAGGATTCAAGTTGAAAAGGGGCAGGCCTGGGATGCTATATGTTAAAACTTGATAAAACTCGATAAGACTCTCTAAATTCGTGTACTAGTCTTGGAAACCAAACAGTCATTGTAAATGTCATCAAACAACGATAGAAATCGACCAAAAGAGCCTCCGATTGCTAGGTAATTAATTTGTAGCCTCGGAATCGACAACAAGCTTGTAAATCGGCATCAAGGTAATCGATTGACACCCACAAAATCAATAACTTATCCACCGATTCGATAACTTTTCCACATATTCGGCAACTTCAACCTCGAACCCAACTTATTAAATTGTAGCTGAAAGTGGTCTTTGCATGCATAAATAACGAGTGGTTTGGTTCGATCAACGAGACATGAGTGGAGCTCGAGGGCTGATCGACAGAACCCGTTGCTCCCTCATCACTACTCGTGGAGAGTGTTTAAGAGTTTAAACTATGCTATGAGCTCTAATGCTACGTTAAACCCGTTCGTTTTTCAAGAACTTTAGGCTATCGAGTGTAAAATAATTGATAATCTTCACAATTGTTTTATTGCATTGTGACTGATCAAGATGTGAACGAAGCTCCAAGGACATGGTCTTAGATCTTGACTAATTAAAAGCTCTCGCACATGATTGTTTGCCTAAAGTTGTCACGTATGATTGCTTTCGGAGCTCGTTCCGCTCCATTAGTGGTGGAGCGCTAGTGGAGTCTCTCTCTTCCTTTTTTTGGCGTTCAATCGATTGCTCTAAAAATGATTTGAAACTTGTCCTCGCGTCTCGACTGCGAAGCCACCTTTCCAATTGTTCTTGATTTGAAAATGAGACGAAGCTCTAGCGAGTACACACCATTCCCAAACTTGCCCCTGGCTATTAGGTCGGCATCCTAAGAAAATTACCGAATCGGTCATATACTTATTGTACAGATATCAATTCAATTATAAACTTTTTCAATTTTACCAAAATAGTCGTAAGCCTTTTTTATAAAATTCCAATTAGTCTTTCCAGTCAATTTTGGCATAAAGTTGCTGACGTGACACGGCCGGCAATTTGACAAGAAAAATTACATGGGCTGCCATGTCAATGATTTGAGGCGATAATTGGTCAAAAAGATTATATTGAAATTTCACATAAAAATTTAGGACTATATTAGCAAAATTGAAAAGTTTCGGATTAAAATAACATCCGCACAATAAATCTAGGATTGAATTGGTAATTTTAATAGCATGTGATCATGCACTTTCCGATATAGAAACGGGTAAATCCAACAAACTGTGTAAGGGTTGTGAAATTACGGTGAGGGTAAAAAGTGAAACAAAATGTTTAAGCCTTTTGAGAGAGCGACATCTCTATATATTCAAGTCAATGTCTAAATTGTCCTAGTGATTGCCGTTTGTCTTTAAAGCTTTCCAAAGATAACAAGCTCGCATGCAATTATTGACTTGATTAGACAAAGATGGGTAAGCCTACAAAATTACATTCACATGTTGAAAAAACACGACATAATATCTTGATCTGATGGTACATTCATTAGTGACTTTTACTGAGGGCACAGGACTATTAGGAAAAACCGTTCGATAAGAAGGTCGGGTGCTCAAAGAAATTGATTATTTTGCCTGCACCAGAGCGCATACACCCATTGTATACGGCCCGTGGGACCATACAAACCCTACACGGTGTCCAAATGATCTGATGGATCATATGCATTGATCCTAGAGGTGCATGTAACAAGAGACGTGTTTTCCTTTATCTCTGCTTTAAACTTTTCTCAATCAGGGTGATACGATTACAAATACAGATATCTCCCACACATAAACTCAATTAAAAATGAATATCGATTGGGGAAAACATTACAGTTTTTGTGCTCATAAAATCTTAAAAATCTCACCTAAAATGGGAGGTCCATTTCATTCTTATTAAGCTAAAGGGAGCCGCCGAATACAAGACCAAAATTCTGGTTCCACTGTCCCTTTTGTGCAAAGATTTAGAATTACATAGATAAAATTAGAAAATTTATCACTGAATTGACATTTGTATAATAAATTTATAATTAATTTGGAAATTATCCTGAGGTTCGGTGCGGCAAAGTGCATGTGGTATCATGATTTTATTTCTATTTTTTTTAGTTTTGTTATTTTATTTTGACGGCATCATGTCATGATGTTTTAAGCACGCTCCAGCTCCGCCTAATTCGTACCATGACCTTTCAAACTTGAGCGACTTGGTTTCATAATTCCGTTCTCAAAAAGAGAAAAAGATGGATGAAAAAATGAAAATATAGAATCCGTGGAAAGCTACGACATTTCAAAATAAATGGCATAAGACAAGATGAAGAAACAAGAACTACTTTGCTTTTACCAATGGGTAATGCCGGAGATGAATACATATGTAAAAATCAATATAAATTAGGAGAAATAAATTAACATAAATAAATATCAAGAAATTATAGATGAACTTTTTACAGTGAAGAATTCTTCTATTGATCATCCACCGTCATTTATTTAACAGATAGCTAGAGGAAATAGAGTCCGTGTATACATATACAATACACCGAATTGGAGATGTATAATTAGAGATTTGATAGGATTAGAGATTTTCTAAAATTATTCGTTTTTATGTAAGAGGTGGGTTATAATTCTTTGACGATGAATTTGTTGTTGATCATCTAATGAAATTTATTTATCAAATTAAGTAAATGAAATCTATATACACATAAACAAGATATGCATAAGAATTTAAATTTGTCGAGACTAGAGGTATAATAAAGTAACTGTCAAAAGCAAATTTTGGGTAAACTTGCGTGTGAGCGTAGCATGCCGTGTGGCTCAATCTCGCTTGAGCTCCATCCACTTTTGTGTAATTATACATACTACAGTGGAATCAATTCTTTGAAAAAGAGTAGTATTTTCGCGGCAAAAAAAAAATTGAAGATGTGGCATTAATGCTTGCCTTTTTTCTTCACCATGGTCAACGGGTAATTATACATACTTGTGGCATTTATGTGTTTCGCAGACAGAAGCAACAAATCAACCTTGTTTTCCACGATAACGCAAAGAGAGAGTCACATATGATGACAAAAGTGTAGTTTTTTTACATGACCCAGGTCATTACATACCTCATTAAATTTTGGGAATCAGGTAATACTCGAATCAAAAGTGTAACTATTAATACTCAATCCATACAAGTCATATAGGACTTAATTACATAAATTTCATTGAGCTCATAAAGAAATTATACCTTTTGAAATGTTTAGAACTCAATTCCATTATATTCGGAGCGTATATGATGTCAATCTAGTGTAATTATTTTTAAGGATTATGATATATTTCCGAGTCAACTTCCATGTAATAATATTTCTTACGGCCGATACCGAATACTATTGTATATAATGACTTGCCAAAAAAAAAAACACCAAATAGGAATGAGAAAATGCGATCTTTTTAAAAAGAAATGAAAAGATAAATCATCAAAGAAATTAGACACAATCCCTGCGCGGACAGCTAATGTTTTGCCTTCTTGCTGACTTATTAACATCACTGGGGACATATTCAATTCGACTTTTACAAAAAAGCTGCTTCACATTATAATTAATTACGTGTTTGAGCGGCCATGGCAAGTGGGTACTTTTGTCAATGCACGTTGCCATAATCAGTAGGAGAAGATAATGGGGAGGAGGAGTGGAAGGCTTGTGTGCTTCTGTTGCTGCACCGTGCTTATGCATGCAGAATGTCTTTTACTGTGCAAAATGTATTGACATAAAAAGCTTTTGTTCCTTCTCTCCTTCTGGCCCATTTCTTGTTGCGTGATCAAAAGCTTATCTAGCAATTGATTGGCTCTACCCCTTTCAGCACCACAGTGCTTGTCTGTCTCTCTCTCTCTCTCTCTCTTTCTCTCTCCCTCCCTCCCTCCATCCAGTGTTCGGAGTCTTTCCTTGTAGGAGAGTTCGCAGAAACATCAGATGAAGATCAAGAGGGTCTAGGGAGAGAGAGAGAGAGCAAGGCTGATCCACAGAAAAGCTGAATGTTTAAAGCCAAAAAGAAAGCTGATGACCGAAAGTTAAAGGCTTTCTTTTTTTTCCTACAGCCATGCCTCTAGGCTTCTTGTTGCTTCTCTCTCTCTCTCTCTCTCTCTCTCTCTCTCTCTCTCTCTCTCTCTAGTGATCTGAGTCATCATCTAGTGAAGAAGGATCCTTCAAAAAGATAGAAACCCAAGATCAACTGTTTCAGAAACCATTAGAAATTGGCTTTTCTTTTATTTCTCCACTTCTCATCTCTTCAACTGTATATTACAAAATTCCTACGAAGAAAAAGAAGAATCAACTTGAATCAACACCCATGTTAGGCATCAACAACACTTCTAGTTCTGCCCCAGTTGTTCCTGCTTCTTCAGAACCAGAAAATGGAAATAACAACAACGGCAATAAGAGGAAAAGAAGACCAGCAGGCACTCCAGGTACTTCCTATCTTTGTCTCAAGCAATCGTTCATTTTCATTTGATTGGTAATTGAGAGAGCTGGAGTTGTTAGAAGAAGGCCTGACTTCTTTAACTTACCAATTATCAGATCCGGACGCGGAGGTAGTTTCGCTATCGCCGAAAACCCTATTGGAGTCGGACCGCTACGTGTGCGAGATCTGCAACCAGGGGTTCCAGAGGGACCAGAACCTCCAGATGCACCGTCGGCGGCACAAGGTGCCGTGGAAGCTGCTCAAGAGGGAGAATCCCGGGAGACCGGGGGCAGTGGCAAGGAAGCGGGTGTTCGTGTGCCCTGAGCCGGCCTGCCTCCACCACGACGCCCGCCACGCGCTCGGCGACCTCGTTGGGATCAAGAAGCACTACCGGAGGAAGCACAGCAACCAGAAGCAGTGGGTGTGTCAGAGGTGCTCCAAGGGTTATGCCGTGCAGTCTGATTACAAGGCCCATCTCAAGACTTGTGGCACCAGAGGCCATTCTTGTGACTGTGGAAGAGTTTTTTCCAGGTTGGATCTTGAATTTGACTCAAACCATGTATTAAAAGTTATTATACTGTTGCAATTGAGCGTCTTTTTTGACTGGATGCTTTTGATGTGGGAAGACATTTTCCTTTGCTCGACCCTTTTCATTGCCTTTTCCTGATTGATTCTAAAAGGCCAAAGTCGAAAGTGGGAAAGGGTATATACCTCGCTCTAGGTATTGACTGACCATGGAAAACCTTAATTCTGAGGTTGTTTCAATAACCACAGTTTTCTTATGGACAGTTGAAACACAGTTCCCTAAAATCAGATTTTGTTGGTCGTGTTATTTTGCTGATAATCTCTTTTTTAGAAACCCAAGAACCAACTCTTAAGTTCATATAAATAATTTTATGTAACTGTCGTCCTCGTTTTGAAGAGTTCGCCAATATGGTCGAGAGAGAGACTCTTTTTCATTAAGTGGTCAGAAAATGGGCTTCAAAGTTGTCTTTTAACATGTGCGTACGTTTGCTACACTTTCTTTCATAATTTGCACTCTCGCCTTAAAAAGCGCAATTTTAAAATGAATTGAATGACGAGGACATATGAGTGATTTTGTTAATGATATATTTGTATGAGGTTGACGACTTCATCTCCTTCTATTGCCTCGTTTCTCTGCATATCTTCATTGACAAGACAGGCCAAATAAGCAAAAAAAAAGATAGGAAAAGAAAAGAACCCTCTCTTGCTGCACTTACTGTAACAGCCAGAGCAACGGCATATTCTTACTTTTGGCATATAAACCCTTTATTCATATAGTTCTATGCACCTTTCTCCAGGGTCGAAAGCTTCATTGAGCACCAAGATTCTTGCAACATGGGTCGGCTTCGGTCCGAGCTGCAACCTTTGCAGCCAGCGTGTCTCTCGAGAACTGCCTCTAGCCCTAGCCCTTCTAGCGACACCAATTTCAGTGCAACTCCTAATTTACCACCTTTCATATTGCCAAAGCCAATGGATCACCCCATTCTCTTATTGAGCCCTACTAAAGACTGCTCCTTCAAAAATGGTCAGGACAACCACCATCACAATTTGGAGCTTCAGCTCTCAAGTTCATCAATTCCCGCTGAAGCAGCTTCCATTTCCTCCAAGGGCGATGAAAAGGACTCGACCCCCTTGCAGCTCTCCATTGGGTCGTCGTGCGATGCCAGGGAAAAGAACGAGTCGAACAACGCCAGCCACTTGATGAGCAACATAAGCGATAGACACAATAGCGTCGTCGCCACTTTACAAATGAGAGAAGAGGCGCGCAAGCAGTTTAGACTGGCGATGGCCGAGAAAGCTTACGCTGAGGAGGCGAGAGAACTGGCCAGGAGGCAGATTCAATTGGCCGAGGAGGAGTTTGCCAATGCACAGAGAATTAGGCAACAAGCACAAAGTGAGCTTGACAAGGCCTTGGCACTTAGAGAGCATGCATCTAAACAAATAAATTCCGCCATCCTTCAGATCACTTGTCATGCTTGCAAGAAGCAGTTTCAAGCAAGGGCTGTAAGGGACATGGCTAATAAGGATGAGAAGTCTTCTGTCCTGGTGTTGAGTTACATGTCATCAGTTGTTACAGAAGGAGAGGTTGGAGAGAGATGATCTTTTGGCAAGAATTACTACTAGATAGAATCATCAGTTCAGCTGCTTCTTTGATATATGCTTATGCTTATTGGTCCTCACATGCATGTGGTAATAATGTAACATCAACTTGATCGAGTTCAAGGAGGAAAAGCTCCATGTAAATCATCCGTTATGAATTCCTATATGATTCTTCTTCGATTTGTCGCAGGCGATATTCTAGGACGATTGTGCAATAACTGCAGTTAGAGGTGAAATACCGCGCTACGCATATGGTTTAAGTTGAGACTAAATAAAGTTTCTAAACTAGAGATTTGTCTTAGGGAACTTTAGCTCCTCATTTTCATGTGGGGGGTTAGAATATGTTTACGATTGCGGTAAGCAATGCCAGAAATATTAGAAAAGACAATATATTTTAAAAACCTACAAAGTAGATCTTGTGAAATCTTTTTGCAGTTGCTTTGGTGTTATTTGCATTAACAAAGTCTTCTGGGAAGATAGGGTATCATCATGAGTTTTTGTTGCTTGAATGAGAGCTGCTAGTAGGGGAGGGAATCTGCTTGCCTCCTGAATTAGTCAAATTATAATATTCGAAATATATTCCGATGAGGACAACAACATCATGAGGGATTACTTTTTACCCTGAAACCAATATTGACATTGAATGGCGAGTTTTAGAGGCACTCCTTTTTCTTCTTACTTCCACTGTTGATAGAGTTGGACTTTCTATTTGGACTATATGGGGATCTTTTTAGGGCGAGGTCTCAGGGGGGTGCCTGCCAAATTAAAGTCTCCTTCTCTTAAAGCATTAAAAGTGGCAGCATGTGTTCTTGGGAGAGAGAGAGAGCGCATTGGTTTTATAATAGTATTTTAATGGGTTATCTAACGCGTAGTTGTGTAAGAAGCTTCAATTCAATGCAGTGCAGGCTGATAACAGTTCAACATATATGCAAGAGGCTTTCATTCTCCAACGCGTTAATGCTTAGAGTAAATATTTTTTTGTACATTACTAAATTTAAACTAAGACGTTTCATGAGCATGATATTTACATATCAACATTAGTATCATCATACATATGACATGTTGAGAAGTAAGTCAGTAAAAAGTGAGATTTTTAAATCATAAAATTAAATAAGATTCATATTATATATGCGTTTGTTGTTACCGCATCGCATAATTTATAAAAGAAGTATAACAGACCTAATTGGGTGATTCATGAAATTAGGTGGAACTTTCCTTTACATGTGGAGAGAGAGAGAGATTGGACGGTGGTTATAAATGCAAAAGGGCGAGGCCATGTTTTTCAGTGCCATAGTTTGAGAGAGAAGGATCAACAGAGAGAGATCGGTGGTCAGTCTCAAACAACACAGACACAAACAAGGCTCCATTCATCCGTATCACCACCACCACCACCACCACCACCATTCTGTCTCTCTCTCTCTCTCTCTCTCTCTTCTGTGTCCTTTTTGTGAGAATCAGGGAGCCTGATAAACCAGTGTGGGGCTAGCAGTTGCAGCAGCAGCAGAGGAAAAAGTTCAGCATCTTTCTCGTTTATTCAGACACCATTCAATACTTTTGTTTGTTTTTTCAACAACTAATTTGGCCAAAAAGACATGTATTCTCTAACTCCTCTTGAAAAACCAAAAACCCAGAACAAATAAAGAAGACAAAAATAAAACATAAAACAAAATAATACGAAGTTGAACTGAGAAGCTAAAGGCCTATATACCAGATCTTCATTTCCGTTCTTTCTTCGTTTGGCTTCCATGCTTCCATAGCGTACACTGAGAAGCTAGCTCTTCTTCCCTTCCTATAGGACTGTCACAACGTACACGGTCTGGCATGCCTAACACTCGATCAAACTTTGCAATTTTATCTTATTTATGAGCTTGCATTTTGTGCACGTCAGCTGAAAGTTCATTATAAATTGTGCAAGAGACGTACCCATAACTTCATGCCAACATAACTGCTCGCGAAAAGGGATTTTTCATGCCGTCAATTTGCTACCTTGAAATGGAAAAAAATAATGAAAACTTAAACCCCAAAGACTTCATTTCGGTTGCGCAACCACAGAACTCACTTTTGCTATATTGACAGATGGAACTTTAGTATTGCTAAAATAATCACCAACCTTAGGTAAGGCGACTTGGGGTTGTAAGGCTATACTTGCCATATGTATGATTGAGTGCTCCGATCTAAAAGTGGAAAAATTTCAAGTGTCAAGCTTCACCTTTTTAATGTGCATCTAACAACGATGGTCCAAACTTTGCACGCTATCATTAAGCACAAAAATATTGTTTGCTAGCTTCAATAACCTTCTTGAAGAATCCTCAATGCACTTCAGTTTAAGGGTTTTTGCTCTTGCTTCAATTCGCGCAGAAAAGCACATTCGTTCTGTTAATTTGACCCCTTTTACATGTGACGAGTCAAAAAGTTTCTCAAGCACGACTGCAAGAACACGCACAAGAAAGTGGAAGGAAAAGCTAGCTTTGCAGGACCGACCCCCAGCCCCCCTGCCGTCCTCTGGCTAGCGAGGGCCGGCACCCCCCCCCCCAACAAGAGAAGAGATGATAAATATTTGACTCTTGCTGTCACATCTAAAAGAGGCAAAATATGATGAATTGGCTTAAAACCTACTCGAGCCTCGAACACGAACAATTATTTCCGTAAATTTTTTCAAGAAAAATACCTTTTGGCTAACCTATCTGTAACTATACTTTGCCCGATAGATTATCATACTTGGGTAGAGATCAAAAGGTCAAGAGCGTGGCATTTTGGTGAAGATGAGACTATCTTTAGGGTTCAAAATCGTGAGGCAACATATAACTCAGAGATAAAGCAATCTAGCCTGGCTAGTCACATAATGATTTTGCTTTACCCAGGTCCCAGCTTCATCTAATTTCTAGTTGTAGCGTCACTTTCTGATACCCAAGAGATTCAAAAACTCCATCATTTCTTCGTGCACTCAAAGCTCCAAGTGACAGAGATACAAACAAAAAGCGAAGAAGAAAAGAAGTTCCAAAATGGTCCCCTTGCCCATCAAAACACTTTGGAAGGAAAAAGGGTTTGGTATATGTATGTGCCACGGGGTAATTTTCCTTTTCCCTCCTTTTCTATTTTCTTTCTCGGGAGACCATGTGTGGAGTACTACTGGATGTTCATCAGTGTTGGTGAAGATGGAGCAATAATAACTAGGGTCGTGAGGAAGTTAGGTAACCCACGAACCCTAATCATGAAGCTTGTGCTGTGTTGGGTCCCTTTGCTTTTGAGCTATTTCCTTACTGTTTCTCGTTCTGGCCACAGGAGTTGGAAACCCTTCCATGGAAAAAGCTGGAGATTGGCTCAACGAGAGACGAAGCATGTGAGTGGGGGAATAAGGGCAAAGGAAAAAGAGAAGAATTAAAGCTATCTTGCCTGAGAAAGTTCAAAAGTCAAAGCATCAAATCCAAAAGATCAAAAAGCTCTCTCTTTTTTCCTTACGGAGAAGCTCCCCCATCGTGCAGCCACACCATGCATCCTCCATTTCCAGCAGTAAAAGTCAAAAAACAAAAAAAAAAACACCACATGTTGGATGCTGCAAAAGTGGGATGGAATCCATTCCTTGAAGTTGGTGCTAGCTTTTAATGAGTAAAAAGATACTTCATTTCGATTTTTCCCGTCGAATTTTAAAATATCCATTTAAATCTTAAAACGTTAGCATAAAATAATACGGTAATTTAAAAGTGCTCATAGAAAAATTCAAAGTACGTGCACTACAAGATTTTCAAAGCATCAAAATTCGAGAGCGTAAGACAATCCAAACAGAGTTTTCGCAGGTGTGAGCTATTTGTCTGAAAATTACTACTACGACTAGAGTCGAATATAGATTAACAAATGACAAACTCTAAAAAGGTCAATTTCAGACAATAAATGCGTGCAGGGTCCCAATCCAGACAGCTTCATGTGTGGAGTTCAGTTTTCCCAAATAGAAACCATGTTCTTTCTAGAGATAGATGGTTCTCTTTTTCCTGTCGCTATTAGACCGCAAGTGTAAAACCTCGATGATGGTGAATGTAATGGACAAATTTGTGCACGCGAGACGAGTACGGCAAGGTAGGGGACTCAATTTCCGAAGATTTCTACGTTTTTAGTACTATGAAGCCTAGAAGATTTAAAAGAGATCTCTTGTGGTCCAATGTTCAAACAGAGGCCGTGACAAATATTTGTACACAGCCCTTTGTCAGGAAAATTACTCAATCCGTCCTCAATTTATTATATAATTATCAATTCAGTCCTAATCTTTTTAATTTTGTCAATTCAGTCCTAAATCTTTACGTAAAATTTTAATGTAGTCATTCTGATTAATTTTTTGTTGAAAAAGGTTGAAATGGCGACGATTTCCCTCCCCTTGGTCAGGTCCAAAATAATTTGACAAAGAACTTTTTACCCATCAATAATTAGAAACATTTTTCACGTGGTTAATGACTTTCTAGATGGAAGAATAACTAGATGTTCGCTAACTACAATCGTCAACTTTCCGTAAGGAATTGTGACCAGATTCAGGATTCGACCCACCACTGAATAATAAGCTTTTAACCAATGCAAAGCAACTTCTATGGGACTAATAAAATTTTAAATTATACTGAGAATCTTAGAAATTCCAAATTATGAAAGATTTTCAATGGCGCTTGAAAAAAAAAAATCCAAAGTGGATATTCATTTGGCGCGCCACGCTTCAATGATCTAACACATCGATTCCCCACCGGAAAAGTTTCCAGTAAACTCTAAAAATCATCAAGGGTTCGAAATGATATTAGCAACTGGTCAACGTCTTGGTACGTTAGGTGGTACGGGAAAATTCATTAGCAAGATTCGTTACTTTGGAAGTTCAGAAGAAAAGACCAGGATGCAGAATCACCAGTGAATTTGGTAACACTGCCATGTCAAAACTTCCTCCTAGTTTCTTCCTTTCACGTTGGCTTAGCTGCGAGAACCAAATAGTCTCGATGCTTGATTGACGGTTAGATTGCAAATGTGTCGCAGACATTGAATCAAGCGCGCCGGAGGATGGTAACAAGAGATGGAGAATCGGACACGAGGTACGCAAGACGAGTCAAACCAACCAAAAAAAAATCATATTCCTAAATAGACTGGAAAAAAATCAGCACAAAACATCCAGGATAAGTAATGCTAAGCACATGTTTCTCAAGTAGCAAGATGTGTGAGGAGAACTATATGCTTTTGTGAAGGGTTATTATACAGGGCAGCTAAGAAGAAAGGTAAGAGGAAAAGAAGATTGACGAGGACCACCCACCTACTCGCACTTAATGGATCGGTATATGTGTCGGATGAATAGCAAGGATGCGCGAAAACCTACGGTACCAAGCATGAGGAAAAATCCATAGCAGACGCAGGCCATGTAGCCGAAGAAGAACGAAGTTTGCATGAACCCAGACATATCTGACCGTGCGTAGTAGTAGTATAAGCAATACCCGTAGATAAATAATCCAGTTGATCCACCACAGAGAAAAGACCTGCCAAATGATACGGGCATCAGGCTGCTGTCAGCACAGTCAAAACTAACGTACGTATGATGTACATATTCAACTGAAGATCAAATCCTAGCGCCTTAAAAAGATCAAGTTAGTTCAACCTTATGTTGAGCACGAATGACTTGAGATAAACTAATAATTGCAATCGTCATGGCTATGTGCAGGATTTCTCCAAGAGTATGTGGAAGCTCTTCGCAGATGTCAACAACAAAGAATTCATATACCACAAAACCCAGCTTTTAAAACGTGCATTCGATGGGAACTTTACATGTGTCGACTCAATAACTAGTAGCAGCTAAAGCTTGTGAACCTTCAAGTTGTGAAGAAACTATTGACAAAAAGAAAGTAACAAATGCCCTTCCGAAGCCTCTGTTGGCATTTTTCTCCTAATTGCTCTCTAACAATAGAGCATTGAGGACGATGAGTCCCGTGGCATCACCAAATCTTCTGAGTTCACTGACTAATACTATCTAACATTAAACTTTTCAAGTTAAATCAGAAGAATATTCATCATTAGCCAAATTAATTTCCTATCATTAGAACAGATACTTCGCAGAGAAAAAGCCTTTCGCAACACCATTTTTTTTTTTTTGGGTAATTAGAATTGTCAGTTTTGTGCTGCTTCTAGCCCATTGTCCTACAAGCAATGTGGCACCTAAACCTCTTTATGACCTGGTCAGAATATCTCCCCTGAGAAGGTAGTTTTACCCCTGAGAAGCCAGTCCAAATTCTAAATTCGAAAGCTTGTCTTTATGTAATAAACAACATATAAGGTAGGACAACTGAGCATCACTAGATTGTGATTGAAGTGCTTCCATGTGTAAATAAAAGCTAAACAGAGATGTGACATTGCTTAGCAATCATCGCTATCTTCTTCCTATATCTTCACGTCACTTTTGCAACTCACAAGCTCATAGGTAAACAATTTGACTCAAGCAAGCTAAATGTGACTGGGGATGCCATGCATCGTGTTTAGTATTCATTTTTAACTGTGAAGGGCAACTCAAAGGAAAACCAGCAAGCAGATATCTACAGCACATTCTTAAAATTAGCCAAAGAAAAACAAACGCTGAATCATTGTATGGCATACCTCCACCACCATTTGTGGTCCTCAGCAGCAAGTTGGAAGTAGGTCAATGCCACCGTGATAAAAGCAGTGACTATCAAGAGAATGATGAAAACAACAAACAAGATGCTATATATGGTATAGATCCTGTGACCCCAGACACTGGCAAAAATGTAGTATAGTTCAATGTATATGGCACTGAAAGGGAGAAAACCAGCCATTGCCATCTGAGGGATTGTCTCCCTATACCATGGCAACGGTGGAATCTCTCTGGGGTACTTAGTGGTGCGGCATGGAGCTTGAAATTCGGCCTTGCTATTCTTACCAGCAATCCCGCCTAATATGAGCAAAGGTGATGTTACAAGAGTCCATATAAGAACTATGACCAAAATTGTGCCGAATGGAAGAGCTGCAGTGGCAGTGTAGACAATAGCAACCGTATTTAAGAAGCAGAATGTGAGAAACAGGGGCCCACAGAAGAGGCATCCAGTCAATAGTAAATTCCTGACCTGCCATGTCAAAAAAGGAATTTAATCAACAAACAGATGTGCTGTAAATAATGTCCATAGGAAGAATTCAGTATCACATACCCAGTTTGTTCCCTCCAGCTGACAGTAAAAGGAGGAAGCAGTATAGCCTGCAATTCCTGACGTGAGTGCATATATAACAACCAGCGCCGTAAATAGTGCGCCTCGGTTGTACGGATAAAAGACACCAACCAATGCCAATATAAAGATGAATATGGTACTGCAGAACACAAATCACAAATTGCCCAATTAAGATAAACAGAGGAATATGGGTCCAATAAAAGGAGGTGCAAAATTCCTCTTGCAAGAGTGCTTCCACAGACACCAGATAATCTTGATACTCACAGAGTAAACAGCTGAGTACCAGAACCAACTGCAGCAGCAAAAAGAGATTTATACCCTGGGAACCTAAACACATCCCCGTGGATGTATTTCCATCCAGTCTCCTCCTCATCTTCAGTCGATTCTTCATCATGGGCATACCTATTTGTCATAAACAAAAACAGAACAAAAGACAGGGCAGTCCTATCATGTTCATAGAAAGAAAGAAGGCACACAACTTATCAACATTTAGAGAAAATTAGGCAGGCAAACGAGTAATAGAAGAGGGATCCTAACTTGATGAAATCATTCTTGAGAACTCTCATGAGGATTGTGGCAAGAAATCCGGTCAACAAAAGAACTGTAACACATGAATTTACGATTGAAAACCAGTGAATCTCGAGATGATGAGGCAGTGAAGATGACTGAGAGTATTTATCCATCCGTTTCTCAAATGGAATATTTGTTTCTTTCCACTTTGCTGTGTACATAAACTGAAAATCAACTTCTTTGTCTTCTGTAAGATCTGCGACGCTGTTTGGGTCTGTCCGGACATTAATCTCGATCACACGGTCCTTGTTGTAAAAGATCTCAAAGATAATGTGCTTATAAAGAAGATACTTGTATTCACTTGGATCCCTGCCCTCCTTGTCAACCTTCCCGATGAAACCCCAGATAGGCAAGTCATCATAATACATCTGAAAGTAATAGTCCTGGATGATTGCAGACCGGAATCGTGCCACTTCTACCTTTGAAAGTGTTTTCTTGCAAACAACTTCATATTCCTTATTCGTTAAAAAGTCCAGCTGGAAGGGAGCACTAACTAAACGATCTCCATTTAACACTTCACCCAGAGCTTCTTTTTTCTCTTTCAGATGATCTGTGATAGGAAACAAAATAACGAATCAAAGCTTCTGAGATATAATGAGTCAGAAAGAAACCCAACTCTGGAAATATCAGCTTACAGACCTGGCGTGCAATACGGAAGATCGAAGTAGCGATATGTTTCACTGCATGAAAAAAAAAAATGTCAAATCATAAGCTTGGCTTGAGATATAAAAGTTTCTTGGACTATTACCCTTAGAAGAGACTCCATGGACAAGTGGAGGACCAAAAGCTATGAGTCGAAGCAGATATGTACAGGCTTGAAAGAACATATATAGCAAATCTAGGAGATTCTTAAAGTTACATGCCTCCGAAATTATCCCTCTTATTAGATTTAAAATCTGTTCTTGTTTGTGGTTCAAATGACACAGTAATGACGAATCGCAGTTTACGACAAATTTTCGCACAAAAAATCTAGATTACATAATCATTTTTTCACTCTCCTCGATTTAGCAAGGCTTCGTGATAAATCCATCAATAATTCAGCTCTTACATCCTCTGCAGAAACCATGTAGAAACCTGAACGACGCAAGATCAACTGGTCTAGCTATGTTCGAGCAAGTATCTACATGATCAGATGCGACGACATTTTCAGTTTGGTTATTCAGGGTCAAATTGCTCCTGCTCAGGACAAGAAGACAGAACTTTTCCATTGAGGACAAGGTTATTGGTTTCCGTTATCCAAGGTCACAAGAGATCTGTTTCTCGTGACGGTGCGGGCAAGATTTACATTACGCGTTATCGGCGACAAAAGCAATGGCGCTCCCAATCAGCTGCTACTTCTCTCGCGAAAGATAAGGATGCATTAACTCCCGTAGCAACGGCAGCTTCAAGGAAGTAGTACTGATTGCAGCGCATAAACAAGAAACCCGCAGATTCATCAGAAAGAACACCTCAAAATTTACCACTTCGCTCATTTCTCGGATTGATTTCAGATGGAAGAATCCAAAAACCGTAGCAGGAGTAATCCCGGGGTCTCGAGCGACCCTACCTAGAACTAATTCAGGCTCTACATGAGCCCGATTCCATCACATTACAGCAAATGTAAAGCAAGCAGCGTGCATCTCTCCGATGGACGTTCTAATTCCCAATGCCATCGAGCTCTGGAAGACAGCGCGCGAAACCACTAAGGCACAATCGACTCGACCGGGTCAACTATGGACATTTCGAATCTCCTACCTCCGTCTCCTGCGATTCTCCGAGCTGACGGAGGCTCGAGTCGCTTCAAAATCTCAGCACTCGACATCGCAATGCCGATCAAAACCAGAACCCACGCAACCACACACATGCAAAAAAAGAAAACAAGAAAAAAAAGAACAGGAGAGAGACCCGGGATTCCCCGAGCCCAACGCCAGTCACATCGAGATGGATCGCGTCAAGCTCCAGCGTGAGGACGACGACGACGACGACGACGACTCACCTGGGGTTGTGGAAGGGGCCGACCTTGTTGGCGTAGAGCGGGACGGGGTGGCGCTCCTTGTAGCGGTGGTCGGAGGGGCTCGACACGGCGGCCCGAGCGAAGCAGAGCGCCAAGACGGCGGCGAGGCCGAAGATCGGGGACGACGTCGTCGTCGTCGTCGTCGTCGTCTTCGCCATGGCCTCTGCGATCCGAGACCGAGCCAACGAGAGAGAGAGAGAGAAGACGCGGTTACAGGAGACGGAGACGGAGACGGAGACGGAGAGATCGGCGCTCGTCACCTCTCCTCCGTTTGCTGGTTTCTTCCTTGATTTCATCTACGAGAAAATCAATTGTTTTTTATTTATTTATTTATTTATTATTATTCATTAATCGCCCGTCGTGTCGAACGAAAGAGATGGGCGGGGCCGGGGGGACTGGAATTTCCTTCGGTTTTTAATTGCCTAGCGCTTGACTTTCGACGCATGTATTTTGTTAGGATAATGACGTAAACCGTCCTCAAACTTGAATTTTATGTGCAATTTAATATCTGAACTTTTAATTTATTTAATCAAGTTCCTGAACTTTTATTTTATTCAACGTCATTCGTAAACTTTTGGAACATATTCAATTTAGTTCTTGAATTATATAAAAATGTTCAATATAATCCCTAAACTTGAATGAATGAAAATGGTTGTATTTAATATTTTCATATAGTTCGGGAATTAAATTGAACATGTACCTAAAGTTCAAAGATGACATTAAACAAATGAAAATTTTATGAACCACATTGCACGATGGGTTAAAGTTCAAAGACTATATTGAACAAATTAAAAATTCAGAGATCAAATTGCATATCGGGCTAAAGTTCATAAACCATTTGTGTCATTTTTCCATTTTCTTACATAATTAACCTTTTAAAATCACTCCATATTATTTCTATGTGCCTAATTTTTGTTTCCTTTTTTTAGTGAAGAAAGCAGTTAGTGGATCTCAGGTTATTTTGAGTTGACCAAAATGAGTCGGCTAAGCTCTCCGTCCCTTTTGCTGGAAAATGAATAATTTTGGAAAGCATTTTTCATAAAAAATAATCAGTTGCATTACTTGAAATAATTAGTCAACAAACTATGTCTAAACGTTTTCTTGGATAATGAAATTTTTTTTTCATTCGTTCAGTTCATAAGCGATACAATTGATTTATTTTGGGGATGATGTTTTTTCATACCATTCGTTTGTCTCAAAACAAATGCGCCGATGATGATTTAATATGAAACCGTTTTTAGAGTCGACGATTTCACCTTGGTCCTAAAGTGAGTGAAATCTTTGCCTGTTATGCTTGATTTTTCATTAAATATCAAGTCGGGTTCGAATTAGGATTCATCATGTTTTTCTCTGTGTCGAAATTTTAAATGTTTTTTCCTTTGGATTTTTTATCTTGACAGTCATTTCAAATCTTATTTCGGAGCCCATTGGAAACTATTGCCCCATGATGGAAGTAAATAGGGTGAATTCCCTAAAACACCCCAAACTTTAAATCAAGTGTCAAATCTATTCCAAACTTTTTTTGTCTCAGAAAAAATCTTAAACTTTAGCTTTATTCCCAAATATGCCCCAAACTTTTTTTATCTTAGAAAAAACCTCAAACTCTAAATTCAATCCCAAATCTGCCCCGAATTTTGTTTTGTATAAAAAAAATCAATAAATTTCAATTTTTTTAAAAAATATACCCCCGTAATCCAATTTCAACATGACATAGCATTTCTACGTCAATAAAAAAATCCACATTAAAAAAGTAATAGGATAATAGGTATAGACCGACGTCTCATTTCCACTTTGATAACAAATTCAACTCAATAAAAATTGTTGAAATTTTTCAAAATAAAACCATTTTAGGATATGAAAGTTATAGACTATCACAAATCTACCCCAAAAATATTTTTTAAATTAAAAAAAAATCTAATTTTTTTTGTTTAGTCCAAATTTACTTCGAACTTTTCTTTGTTTAAAAAAATCTCATTACTTTGTTGATATGGATTTGTTATCGATGTGAAAGTATCACGTCAAGTTGAGACTAGATCATGGGGTATATTTTTAAAAATAAATTGAATTTTGGTGATATTTTTACACAAAATAAAATTTGGGGCAAATTTAGGATTGAACTTAAAATCTGAGATTTTTTCGAAAACAAAAAAAAGTTCAGGGCAAATTTGGAACTTAATTTAAAATTTAAAATTTTTTCTGAAACAAAAAAAAATTTCATAACAAATTTAGGACATGATCTAAAGTTCAGAGTTCCCTTTTTTTTTTTGAATTAGGTCCGAGTAAATACTACCACCTTAACCGATGACTTTCTGTTGATATCTAGTCAAGTATTTTGAATTAGTTCCCTTTTGTGTACGAGGCGTCATGATTGGCGCCTCGTGATTGGTGCGTGCCACGTGTGGTTTTGCCTGACCTGAATTCCGCGAGATCTGGTCAATGCCTAGGGAACATAACTTTGACCATTTCACATCCAATCACCCTCGTCGGATCTCTCCTAATGGCCTCCGGTCACACACGGAGACCGATTGTGGGCCCTCTGCCACGTGGACGGCCCAAATGAATCTTTGGGCTCAAAGCCCGGCCCGGCCCGGCCCGCCCGTACATTAAAGACCATGTGAGCGGAAGAAAATCTCTCGTATATCGAAATCCCCATGCAAAGGCCTGAAAGAAATATTTAGGAATAATAACACGAATGGTCCCTATATTTTGATCCAATATATAGTCCTTCAACTTTTAATATATCCAATGTGGTCCCTGAACTTTAACCTAATGTTCAATATAATCCTTGAGTTTTTAATTTGTACATATTTAATGTGGTTCTTGGGGTTTTAGTACATGTCCAAGGAACTCTATTGAAAGTATATCAAAAGTTTAGGACAATATTGAATAAATTAAAAGTTCATGGATTACATTGCACGTTAGTTTAAAGTTCAGGGGCCATATTACACATTAAGCCAAAGTTCAAGAACTATTCATGTCATTTTTCCAAATATTTATATAGAAAATCAAATGGTGGAGCGCATAATTTTCATATTCGATGTCATCACACTCTATATTACGAAACATTATTTTGGTAGCGAGCGTTGTTGATGAAAAGTCAACCTTAGCACTATTCTTTCGTGGATGCTGAGCCATTTCTATCATCCTAACATCTATCTAATTAACAAAGCATTTAAGCAAACCTGGTGCTCATAATGACCGAATTTGGAGCCGTTTATAATGCCGTTCTAGGGGCTTAGGGTGCGAATGTGGTGCCCGAATTTCTCAATCACTTTCCAATTACGACACATGTTGCGGATTATAGATGTGATTATTGGTTGCCCATGTTTTTTTTTTCTTTTTAGCAAAGATGATATCGACAATAATTTAAAATGTCGGTTCTTCGCAATGACATTTTTCCATGCGTGTTCTAACAATACTAGCATTCTCATTCGTGTCTCGTGTAAAAACTTCGCACTAGATTCTTATCATTTACATCCGAAAGGCTTCACCTCGTTATGTTGTTGCCTCCGCTGACAGATCCCATTTACACGACGGTTGATGATTAACTTCCCTTTTTACCATATCGTTAGTAGATCTAATCGAAGCCCCTTCCTTATTAAAAAAAACCTTAAACCGGAGCTCATTAGCATTCGTACGTTGGAAGTAAGTGAGAGAGAGGCTCGATGGTGGTTGGAGAATTGGAATACCACCCCATTGATGGTTGACTTGGTAGAAGTAGAATGGCATCGGTACAAGGTTGTTATGCAAAAGCAAGAATACAAAGAAAGAGAGGTAGCAACTCAAGTTAGTTGGAATGGCAAAGACAATACCAACGATCGAACCAGGAATGAAGAAGACATGAAGCCTGTCCCAGAAAAGGAAATGGCAGTGCTCCTGGGTTGGAGGGTCAAAGCTACTTCCACCGGGCAAGATTTTAGGTCGTTGTTCTTCTTGGTGCAAACTCTTTTCCTTTGAATTATTTTTTGGGATTTTGAGCAATTTTTAGTTTTCTTTGATATGTCTGAGAGTAGTAATTGATCCCTTTGGACATGTACAGTCCACCAATCCCACATTCTATCTGTGCATAAACCCCCAGGATGGTCATTGGACCATTATCTACATTAGGGAATACTCACAAGTAGTGTCAACTAAAAGGGTGCATACAATGGGGGCGGAACATGAAACCCAATCGCAAAACAAATTGTTAGATTTATCAGTTTTACCAAATTAGATAGACAAATGAGAGAGAGCACGAGCATTTTGCGCATATATATGCACACACATAGATATATGAAATCTTGCACCAAGCGGCTATTGGTGCCCAGATAAAGTATTCTAGAGTTGGGCAAGCGAACACTCGTAAATGTACTTATTCTATTGCAACTCTACTCGACATGTAAGGTCTATTTGCCATCTTCGCGCTACAAGTATATGAATGGAACTTATAAGCTCAAACAGAATTACAGATCAATGAATATGTAAAGTTATACGCAATTAAATAGGGTTTGAGCTAGATGCTGGAGAAATTAGCATTTTGTAATATTTTATCTATGACGATCACCGTGAGGGTATTCTGGATAGTAAGCAATGAAAAATAACTATCTAATCGAGTTGAGGCATTGTTAGAATCAGCTTTTACTTCTTCGTACGACGAATATTATATATGATGGCATCAACTTAAGGTTCATATCGATGAAGATGGGTTCAAATGTTGTTAGAAGTCGCTGTCGATAACTATATTGTGATCAAATGCGCGCGCCTTGCGAAGTACCATCAATCTCACCATTATTTTGCAGTTCGTTAAGGTATTATGCTAGAATCAAGTGAATTCGGTAGTTATAGGTCCAATCAAGATGATATTGCCCCATTATCTAAATTACATCATGTCGTAGAATAATCATGCGAGCTATCGGTAAATCAACGAGATTATCATTTATTTATATCTGCAGAAAATATACATATTAGCTTAACGAGACGAACGGAGTAAATTTAAGCCTGTATTTCGAAGAAGGAATGACTTTCGTGAATTCGAAATGCACAATGATGACACATTGATGACAACTAACCTTTTACCAGCAATGTACAACGTAGAAGTCCATTATTCTGTCTGCCCTTTTTAAAAAGTTAAAAATGGGGCGGCATCGCATTGACGATGATACAAGTAATTCGCACGTGTTCGTCCGATTAGGGTTTCTCATTTTGCCAAGTAGTCAGCTCTTGCACACTGACCTTTTGCAAGGGGGGATCATGACATGATGCATGTTACACAATTCCCCTTCAACAAATTAATCAAAAAAATCCTCCTTTTAATTTAGAGATATCTTTTAATGTAAACTTCAGCTAGCAATTAAGGATTCAATTGATTAAAATATGCATGGGGTAAGGGTTGTACTAGGGGAAATTAGAGCAGGTAACAGACATGCAAAATCCAAAACATACGCAAGATACTATAATTTGGAGATGCTGAATTGTGAAAATTCCTGCTTTTTCTCCAATGTGTGTATGGTTTTACACTAACATGTAGCTCAGTCTATGTTCTGGTTTCTAATGAAGTACACAATGCCTTTTTTTCTAGCTAGAGCTATATATTCATATATCTCTTTGCATAATTATAAGGACGTATCCCTATCGATATCGAAGTGGCCGGCGCGACCTATGTAGTATCGAGGCTCTACGAAGCCATTCTTAATTAGTCAACGGGCAATTTGCGCATGCTGTCTTTTGCGAAATGCCCGGGCTAAGAAGAGCTTCCGACCGATAAGAAATCAAAGAACGGAGCACTACCACCCTTGGCTTGATTATCTGCACTGTCGTTAGCCGCTTCTTGATCAACCTCTTCGTCGTCTCTTCTTGCATGGACGACATCAATGACCTCGCTTTTGTTAGAGTCGGTATTTACTTGGAGAAAATCATAAAACTCAGTTGGCTGAAGTTTATCTGCAAAGACATACACGGAAAAAGAATAAGATAATCTTGCATCTGGAAACCAAGAAATGGCGTTTCTAGTCATTTAAACTCTAAGATTATCAGGATTATCGTAACCCATCCTCATGCTGCATGTTCAGTTCATACTTTGTAATTAAAGTTGAAGCATTTTACCCTTTGAAGCACTCATTTTGTTGATATTTCGCCCCTAAGGCTCATTTGAAAGTTCAACAAAAAATTATTATGTCTATCGGCAGAGAGAAAAATTATTTTGCAATAAGTCGTGTAACAAACAGCAATATGTCTATCGTCTAGTCCATTTCCTCAATCAATAGGGAGTTTGATATATGTCCATGAAAACACGATAGTGGCTTGGTAGAATAATTTGACGAGAACTGAGATATTCGAACAAAGGGAATGATAAAAGTATATAAACCTAAGCACAGCAATTCGACTCATCAAAATGGAATTACAGAGAAATTATGTAACGGTATCTTCACTACCTCGAGAATATAGGTTTTGTAGAATTCACCATTTCAATGATGTAATTACCTTCACGAAGAGGAATGTTAGGAGTAATCTGATGGTTGGAGTGGAGTTGTTTGATCAATGGAAGACCGGCATGAGCGAAAGCACACTGGCCTAAACCAGAGAAGTCATCGAAAAACGAAGAAGCGAGCTGGTAATTTGCTGCAGCACTAGCGTTCATCATCGTGTTCATCATCTGCATGTCTTGTTCTTTATTAGCCAAGGATGGCGAAGAATATTTCGTCCTTTCCTCCATCAGAGTCTGGGCGGCTCTCTTAGCATAGAGCCTCGACCTCTCTCGACTCCGCCTCGCCATGATCACGTGCCAGTGATTCTTGACCGCATTATCGGTCCGACCGGGGAATAGCCTTGCGATGACAGACCATCTGTTGCCATGGAGACGATGGGAAGCCAGAAGCTTTTCTTCTTCCTCTTCGGTGAACGGGCTTCGATTGATTCTTGGATCCAGCTGATTGAACCACCTCAACCTACAGCTCTTCCCTGATCATCACCAAATCACGCTTCCCATAATTAGTTGTTGCTTCAATGGAAATAACAAAATCATTATTGACTTGTAATAATAAAGGGTTAATACTTAGATTAGTCATGCTTAAACCATTGGATTCGCGAGGCTCGCAGGGATCTCACTTCATAGAAGGAGTGGTTCTCGCATGGATCAGGTCAAATGGACTATATACCATCACAACCATTAGATGACATGAGACACTAGCCATATTAAATGACTATGATCAAACGAACTAGATTAACCGATCTCTCATCCAAGATTGGCTAAAACAGGCTGTTACTTCCACCGAGTATGTCCAACTCGACCTAAATTTCCTTGAACGAGTCTTGTCCAAGTAAGGAGTTATCGTTTTTCTAATGCCCGTCGCAACCTAGCCAAGATCGAAACCCTATAAACCATGCATATATTGAATAAAAAACAGAAACTCCTGCATGGCAGTTGTAAACTCGATAGAGACCGAGGCCAAGATCAAGCGGGCACCTGATCTCCCTTGGAGCTTCTCAGCGATGGCGTTCCAGTTATGGGGTCCATACCGTTCCACCAGCTCGCGGAGTTTCTCATCTTCGGCGGGCCGCCAGTGGCCTCTGGTGCACATCTGATCAAAGTCCTCTCTAGCTCAAGCCAAAGCTCTTACACGAGAGGATCGAGGATGATCCGTACAAGAAAAACCTAGGAACAGCAGATCAGAAACCCTAATCTCGAAACCACTATTCCAAAAACTCGCGATAGCTTTTCTTTCCTCCACGGCACGAGAAGAGGGTGTGGTTAGATCTCTTCAGAAACCACAAAAATCTGAAGAACTATATGCCTGCTAGCTTTCTTGATTGTACTGGCTTATATATATATATATATATATATATATATATATATATATATATATATATATAGATATGAGGGAGACGATAGGTGGGAGGATAGCAAGGAGTGTACTTTGAGATATAAAAGAAATAGAGACAGAGGGGGAAAGAGGGAAGGAGGGTGAGAATATGATGTGTAGGAATTGGAGGAGAAGATGAGAGAAATGAGAGAGAACGAAAGGAGAAGATGATGCCACAGAGAGAGAGAGAGAGAGAGAGAGAGAGAGAGAGTTTTTTCCGTTAGAGAGTGCGGTGAGTTTGGAGGGGTTTGGACAGACCTTCACCAGCGATTGATGCAACGTCTAGGCTAACAAACGCTTATATGCAAGTCATCTCATCCTTATTTTCTCATACTTGGTCATAAATATAGCTCTAAACTTACATATATCAAACATTATACAAATATATATTTATATCTGAGAGAGACAGAGAGAAAGAGAGAGGGAGGTTGCTTGGTGGGATGAATTTCGTTCCTCTCTCAGGGTCTTCCCTTCTGTTTTTTCTAACCTAGCTACAACGCCATCCTATATACATATACTCCTTGTATAACCCACGCTTTGGCTATAAATCCTAATCCATAATAAATTTATGTATAAGCTCTAAAAAGGGTGGGTTTTTTAATTAAAACGGGTCGTCTTAATTTGCTCACTATAGTTAATTCTTGGTTAGCACTCATGTACGCACCCAATTTATATTGATTTTAAGTGCTGACTATTACATTGCAATTGAACATATAAATGCTGGAATACATTATGTTAAGTTTGCTGCTTTTTGCAACTTATGTTTTTTTAGGTCGCGGGTTGATAAAGAAGGGGTTGGTACACTATTGTTAGATTTTTATGCGGGCTTGATGGTAAAGGAGGAGGTTTTTAGGTTTTGATCACCTTTCAGACCTAACTGACAATTTTGCTTGAAACCTCAGAACTGCACGTGGAGGCTCGGATGTGCTCTTAGTCAAACACAGGAGTCTCGTATTGGTCTTGAAACCTGCTGTTGCACCAAATAACAGAAATTATAGTCCCACACCCCACATAGCTTGGGAATTAACCTTTGTAGGTAAATCCAGGGGAGTAATTATTTATTCAATTTGGTTCGAAATTTCACGGGTCGATGAAAACGGATCTTTGTTATTTGATGAGGCGTCGAAGAGACTTGCTTTCGTCGCGAAATTTTAGAGTAACACCATGAATCTTTCTATCAATGGATTAAAGACACGGGATCCGGACATCCCATGAGTATATTTTTGAAAAATTTAAAATTAATTCGCGTTTCAAATGATTCGGCACTGTCATATATCATCGTATGACTTTGGAATTAACTATGTTTGATTGCCACTCAAGTCTAAAGGCACTTTGGCTAGCATATACACACAATCTAATATGGTATCATAATTCAGAAGTTCAATGTTCGATTCTCCATCTTCTATATTTTCATCTGGAAAAATGATGTAAATGGTTCTTGAATTTTGACTAAATGTACAATGTGGTCCTTAATTTTTAATTTGTTTAATATAGTTTATGAACTTTAACCCAATGTGCAATGCCATCCCCGAACTTTTAAATTGTTCAATGTAATCTCTAAACTTTTGATACATATTTAATTTAGTCACTAGACTGTACAAAAGTGTTTTATATTGTCCTTGAACTTGAAGTAACGGAAGGACAATATTGAACATTTTCATATAGGTTGAAAACTAAATTAAACATGTACCAAAAGTTCAAGGTTACACTAAATAAATTAAAAATTCATAGACCACAAATTATGTCGATGTGAAAATAAGTGCATAATTGCTACTAATATAGATGAAGGCAAATCGAATGTGATTAACCGAAGTCTACCGAATGTGAGTAAAAACGATAATGGTTCCACTGATGACCCGTTTGTCCACAAATTATCAGCACAAGCAACATAGATAATCTGGATTGGAGAATGTCAATAGTGATTTAGTTTCCTTTTGTTTAAAAGAAAACTCCTTCCGAGAAAATATCCTCCGATTTTTCGATAGTTTGATGATAGAAAACTAATCGACCTACAAAAAAAACATTTCCGATGTTAGTGAAACAAACGCACCTAAGATTGGTTATAACCCACTTCTTTCATCATTCGGATTCAAAATGAATATTACTTTCATTGAGTAGAGAAGCTAATGCTCGAGTTAAAACAGACAAGAACAGCAACAACACGAGCAAAGTCTCACCCACACACCTCCTCAGAAACAATATAATACGAAAATCGAGATGGAAAGAGTGCTAGAAAAACAGAGTGCGAATGTCTGAATCCTAAAAATTAATGCACACCCAACAAAGAGAAGGTTGTCTAATCTTGGCATGGAATAAAGTAATGAAAAGAGGGACAGGAGTCTCTTCCTTTGACCGTTGGCCTAACACTCTCAAAGTTGGAGAAACAGATTGTTTAATGGGGTTCGACGTATCCGTCCCCCATTTTTTACCCAACATAATGTCTAAATTAAGGCACCAAAAATCGCCCACAACACATCGGTCACCATCGCTACTGAACTCAACCCGTTTCTTCAACCGTGAACAACTTGAAAATTCAACCGCTGCTTAACTGTTCACCACCTCTCTCTCTCTCTCTCTCTCTCTCTCTCTCCATTTTCTTCAACTGTGAAGATGGACTCGTGATCAGGGATCGCCTGCACCGTGAAAAGCTCTGTGGAATCAAGTGAAATGCTAACTTCTGAAAGTAATAGAATGATTAAACTGACAGGCTCAGCAGTAGTTTCGTGCTTAAAAATCTTGAGTCCTAACTGTTCACCAGTTTCACCTACTTTCTTTCTTCCTTTTTTTGCTTCATGTGTTTCCCTTCAGCCACATGTAGCTTTTCCTGATATAGCAGGAGAGGCTGTTTAATTCTCGCAGGAGCTTCAAGATCATGTTTAATTCACCTGCATGCTTAATAACAACAACAACAACACAGCATCAGTATGGATGTAGACAAAGATAGTAATAATCTTGAATAAACTCAAATTATGCATGCAGTCTAGACAGCTTCTTTGGGAAGTATTCAACGCTCTGTATACATCCCCAAACTGATATATTTGGTCACCAAAGAGCTTCCTTTGAGCAGATATTGGCCATCTGTCTCTGCATTAGTCCATAAGAATCATAATTAACAGGTATGACGTCAGATTTTTTTTGGTAGATGGGTTTCTCAAAGGAATGTTGTTATAGACATCTAACTAAAGAGGAAAACCTGAAATGAAGTAATCACTTGACTGTAGCACCACCACAATTGACCATGTGAGAGGAATGCGTTTTACAAACCCATGGGAAATTGTTCGTCTAAGGAAGACTATTTTCTGCTTTAAGCATGGGCAAGTACCTGATTAACGCCTTGCCTTTCTTCACTCGGTTCATACCGGCTGATTACGACCCCTATGATTTATTCAGAAACAAGAGTTTCCAATTCCACAAGAAATCACAACTTCTCAACTGTGGGCAGCCGAAAGCTAAATTATAAACCATTCAGATTCCAAAGAAATACCATTGCACATTGGGTTTCTATCCACACAATAACCAACTCACAACTATCCATCACTAAAATATCTCTCTCTAAAACAGCACTAGCATCTCTTGAAAGTCTTTTCTTCTACCTATAAAAAAAAAAATAGTCTTTTCTTCTTTTGTATGTAAATCAATATTACTCATCCTTCTTTACCAAAAAAAAAATATTACTCATCCTTTTTCTTTACCAAAAAAAAAAATATTACTCATCCTTCTGTTTGCCTACCATAGCAATATCCATCTCTTAAAAAGTGTTTTACCGTTGTTTTCAAGTATCTGTAGCTTGGATTATGATACCTGTAATAGAAATCCAATTGAAGAAATTAGATAAAATGCAAATATGAATTTGAGTGCAAATTACTTTATTAGGTGGCAGATAAGGATATCTTAAAGTCATTATTAGCCGTCACTTTAAATGAAATAATATACTGAACTGATGGAATATGACACCTTCTTCCGTATCTATAAAATAGAAACCTGGTGTCTTTAACCGTATGACCTATAAATTCAAAAGAGCTTTTCCTTCTTTCTGATTGCAACTATTTTTTCTTTTAACTTCATGCTTGCTTCTAATGGGGGCAAGAAAATCTAGCGGGATGTTTGCTGCAAAAGGCCTGCAATCGGCCATCTAAGAAGTGCTTTTTGATTGCCAGATTTTCAAAAGAGGAATGTCTACAGCCAATGAGGAGCCCTTGACAATGCAGCACCCACTATAAAATTGGAGGTATTAGTTGAAGAAATCCTTTTCATGTAGGAACTCTTATCAATAGCACAAAGAACAGGTGCACTAAAAAGACCATTTCTTTCGGCTCAAGTGTGGATCGAGACTTCATATTCACTAGTCCAAGATGATTACAACATTTTGTCGTGTTCATATTCGACAGATAAAGGAGCGTATCTTTATAACAAACCTCTCGAGTAGCATCATGTGGAAAAGAGTGCGTCCAGAATCTTCAATATTACTCCAAGAGTCGGCAGCATCCACGGAATAAAAGTCCAAGAAAGCGACAACGCCATCGAGCATCCAAATGCAAATTTCCAACTTGTGCAATCGTCATTGCCGTGGTGTACTCCACGAAGCTGGAAATGATTACACCACATCTGCGTGTAAATGAAGAAATACCGTCACCCTTAAAGTTACGCGCAATCTCGGAATTTGATGTTGATCGGTCAAATATCAATTATGCTTCAATAGAATACAGAGGCAAATATTTATAGCACCTAATCGAGATATAAAGGATGACATTTTCAGCTTATCTACATATTAAACCATGATTTAGAGACCATGGAAGTTCAATTTCTCCATGTTGCAGCTTATATCTACATTAATTCATAATAAACATTCTTATAGCTGATCCAAGGCTCAAACTGGCGACACTCTTTTGCATTAAAAAAATTATAACAACAATAATAATTCAACTATACTGTCATGATCTTCTTACCAAAAAAAAAACTATACTGTCATGATCCACAGAGTACGAGAAACAATAAAACCTACACTCCGGTGCCTTTTGTCCTCTTGCATATGATTCTGATAGTGCCTGGACAAGGTTAAACAGGTTCCCGGCAGAATGAAATGTCAAAAGAAAAATGTCAAAAAGGAATTTCATCCACAGCTGTAAAGGTAGAAAGGAGCTGAGCCAAGTATGACTTTATGTAAATCCAACATTGACGAGCTACTGATAGGGGATTGGAAATGATAACTGAGAGCTATGAGAATACTGTAGTTTGTCCGAGAAAGTTGAGTCCATTCCTTAAATTACATATATGTCTTAGATTGGTGCATTTTTCAAAGATTTTTTCAGACTACCATGAAGAAAGGTGTAAAAAGAGTTCAGATTGGGGGTCAGAGAAAGCAGTCAACTGGAGATGCTTGAATGGGAACACTTGATCTTGAAACTCAACTCTTCTTATAGCATGTTAGAGACCATACGCATCACATACCTCCATAAATCACCTACAGGAAATCTACGAACCATGTCGAGAGCCTTGTCCTGCATATAAGTCGTATTTTGTTTTATAACCGTAACATCCCATAGATGACTTACCCATACAACTATTATAACATATTGACAGTCCTACAACAATTCTTCAGAATGATGACATTGTGGGAGAAGATTGTAACGTCTTCAGCAATACATAACAGAAGTTCATCATACGAAGAGAGAGAGAGAGAGAGAGAGAGAGAGAGAGAGAGAGAGACTCGTGACCTCGTCAACATGCTTTAGAGCAGTAAGTTGATTGGAGATACTGAAAGAAGCAAATTAGAGTATACAAGAGCATCTTGTGGCAAAGGCATCTCAAAAGTGCTATAATAGCAATAGAGCCAGATCAAACATGACCATTCCGTTTAGCAAGATAGCACATGATATGAGCGCCACAAAAGAAAGTTCTGCTCCTATAACTTTAATAGTTTGGAATTAAAACTAGTGCACTAAATATTCCTCATGCCCTTCCCGGCCTATTATCTCTGCAATGCCTAACTCTATATGTGTGGAAGCATTTTGTCCGCCAATTCCTATCTCCACTTAAATATACTCTTGTAGAGGCACACTCTAGAATATGTTACATTAACCATCCAAAGGCCTCCCCCTAGGTGGAAAATCAAATATACTATTATTTTACTTATTCAAAAAGTAAGCAATTGGGGAAAAATTAAAGCCATCCCAACTAGGTGGTTTAAACTGGAGGTGATGGATCTCCTTCCCCAGACAAAGCAGCAGAGCACTGGATGGCCATACCTAACATCAGCAAATGCCAAGTTATAAGGTTAAGTGGCAATGCTAATTCTAACTACATTTCTTCTACAGGGGTTGAAACTGCAGTAATAGCCGATCATATCACTTTTCATCTTTTTATCTCCAGCAAAGTTTCACCTTAAATCCTTATCTTGTCATTATTATTAGTTCCAAATATTAGAAACTTTTCAGAAAAGCAAAGTGCCCTGCTATTAAGATTAATAGAGAAAAAGACATGTCAAACTCGACACATGTTAAGTGAGAGAGAGAGCAGACAAATAGACGACGGACTGTGGAGTAAGAGTGCTAGAACAGTGATCATTAATGTTTTATGGCAACAACTAACTGTGGTATCATACATAGACATTCATATTAGGTACTTGAGACAATATTTGAAGTAAATAAGCACAACTAAAATTTGTATCCAAGAAAGGTGCAGATACGTTACATGGATAATATATGCAGAGACACTATGAATGTTCAATTGAACAGAAAACTTGAAAATTCCAGAATATGTAGGCATGGAAATGAACGACAAAAAAACACATCCTGAGATATCGTCTGAAAAGCATCTGTCAGCATGTCAAGTTCAACCAGCAATAAATGGTCTTATAAGGACTACCTCTATTAAGCTAAACAACAGTCTGAATCCTCTGTCATGCATGGAACTATGGGTAGAGCAATTTACAGCCAACCTCAAGCAACGAGATCCATAAACTGAAGAACTTCGAGCTGAAACATTTTGTTACCTCAAATTCAATAGCCCCCATGATCCGCGCTTGGCATTAGAAATAAATTGGCAAATGGTTCCTAAGATGCCGTTTGGCATGTACCTGAAGGCCAAAGTCGCCATGCTCCGATTCGATTGCATGTAATCAAATGAAAAAAAAGTATAAACCCCAATTCCCGCAGAAAGAGACTGGACTCCCTATTTATCTTCTACACTCAAATTGACTTTGTTTATCCATCATCAATAGTTTCTCCAATACTCCTTGTGGTACACATATCCACGAAATAATCCATAAGAAAAGAATAAACCCATCAAATGTGAGAACGGGGCAAATAATATGTGATACCTCTGTATAAGAAATCGAACTACACAGATAGTCCCATTACATAATTCTACCAATCAAAGTCATCTGCCAGTCTCTCTATCCACGACCTCAAATGGCAACATCTGAGTTGTTAAAAGAATATCTATTAGAATAGCATCGCAAGCTTTTCACACTTGTATTGGCAGATAGAACCATGAACCCACAATTTCAATTACGTTTACAGGAGAACAAAAGCAAATTGAGTAAATGTTGCAATACGTGATCTGTCTTCAGGTAAGTGGAACATTGAAGAAGAGTTCGAGTGTATCAATTTCGGCATTGTAAAATAGTGAGAATTGAAGGAAATCACGTCAACAAAACTTGAAAGCATCCATTTCCTCTATGTCTCTCTCTTGGACTTCAAACCTTCAATTTTGGATTTGTTGGTTATTTCAATGTTGGTGTAGGAAGTGACTTCTTGATTTTGGCCAGAAAGCTCTGCTTGGTTCGTTGCTAGGCAGAAACAGCACTTGAAGGATGGCAGATCTTACTGGCAAGAGAACATCTTCTAATGTCTAAACCTATTTCCCTTTTCTTAAAATTTGTCCTCTGAAAAAAGAATTTATTCATACAAAGACAATGAAAGATACATTTATAGGCAATGTAAATTGCTGGAGATAAATTCTCAGGAGTTCAGATCAAGGCTGATGCAATAGAGCTAAGGACTCTTGAATGTATCCTCCTTCCGTGCTGACAGCACCACCTAAATTTCATACCACAGAAGAGATTTCGAACCCAACAGCAAATGGAGAAAGACGATGCATATACATCCCTTTCTTTCTTTTATCAGCAACACAAACACCAGATTTGCGTAGGGCACTTAAGGCTCGTTGAGGCCATCATTGTCTGCATCTTCGCCTTACAATTTGATCAGATAAACTATTCTAGCAAAGAATGTCATAAGGCGTGACAAATATCACCTCCAATTTAAAGCATTTGTATAGACCATAGCAGTTTTAGAAGATAAACAATCTGGCTCAATGTATGAGAAAGAAGTACTGGAAAAACTCAAGGTCAAGATCCTCATAGGCTAAGTTATCCACATCGTAATGAGAAACTCTCGGAATGTTCTTGTATTTTTGTGGTATAACATCCTCAATTAGCATGCAGACGATAGGGAACGACTTGACAATAAGTCAGGTCTGATCACATAGGAGTTAACTGGTGACTGCGTCCATATCTTCTCACTTTCCTCTCAACCTCACACTATTCCTCTTTTCGTTTAGTGCAAATCGTCTCGCCATAGCAGGATTGTAAAAATGCCTCATATGCTCTGAAAGTCTATGAATGGCTTGGAGATCACCAGTTACTGATAGGTTCATCAGAAAAGAGTCAAACTTCCGATATGGCAATTTCAGACCTTTGTTTATGACTGCGTCCAGAAGAAAACGCGCATCTTCCACCATATCGCAGTCAAAAAGCCCTTCAATCATCACACAGTATGTATCTGCATCCTGTGCACAGCCCCTCTCATCCATCTCATGCCACGTCTCATATGCCCCTTCAGCATCACCCATCCGAAAGAACATTGAGATCAACATATTGTAGGTTTGCACGCTGGGCATGCACTGGACCTCAATCATTTTCCTATAAAGCCTAATCGCTTCATCCACCTTTTTGTTGTCACAAAGAACCCTTAAGAAGCAGTTATAGGTGACAATGTCAGGGGGATAACCTTTGTTTCCCATCTCTTCCAGGAACTTATAAGCTTCCTCGACCTTCCCAGCCGTACACATCCCTTCAATAAACTCCTTGTAGGTTGAAACATCAGGAAGGCAACCACTGTTTATCATATGTCCCAGGAGTTTGAAGCACTCGTCCAGTTGATCATTCTGAACCAAAGCCGCAATCATAATAGCGTAGGTCTTTGCAGTGGGAGAAGACATGGTGGAGCCTTTCATTCGCATAAACTCAAACAGCTCAGCTGCCTCGGCTACCATCCCTGCTTTACAAAAAGCATCGATCGCAGTATTATAGGTGAAATTATCAGGCGTGAGACCCATTTGGATCATCTCTTCCAGAACCTTCATTCCTCTAGTCGGATTTCTTACTCTACACCACCCAAAGAACAGTATGTTGTACGTATTAGAATCAGGTTTAACCTTGCTCTTCACTTTCTCGAACAGTTCTTCAGCATCCTTAACCAAACTGCACTTGCACAAGGAATCCAATAGCAAGTTAAAGGCGTTTATCTCCGGCTGAGTCTTCACCCTAATCCTCTTCTTCTTAGCAAATTTCTGAAGATGGGTCAAATACTTCTCTGTGTACTGCCTCAATATCCTCAGAAGAACTTCCATAGGAACTCTCGTTTTCTCATTCCTCTTCATGTAATCCAACAGGTCACAGACAATTCGAAACTGCTTCGCCTTGTACTTTGTACTGGAGAGTATGTCGATCATCGCGTTATAAGCCTGAGGCTCGTGTTCGTACTCTTCCCGGTGCCCTGCCCACGTGAAAAATCGGAACGCTATCTTCTCCTCGTATCGAAGCCTGTGAAGGACACCAACGACTAGAGCGGTGGTCAAGCCGATGCCAGTCTGGTCCAAGGCATTCCCCATGTCATGATATGCACAAGAATGATCCATGACGGTTTTATACACCTTATCGGCATCGCTATCCAAACCACCGTCCTCGACGCCGCCGCAACCGCCTTCGGGTCGCCCCAGCGACACAACATCCGTGCAAAACAACCGCGCGGCGACCCCGGCCGCGGCAGGCCGGCGCCGCCGCGGGGGAAGCGGGAATTCGTCGAGACTCCGGCAAGGCGCGGGCAGCCCCCGCAGTATCCGATGAGAAGACGCGGGATTCGCAATCGCAGGCACAACGCCGAGCGACGCGGTAGGCGGAGATAGATTGCACCCCCGAGCGAGATCGCGACAGCAGCGGCCGTATCTACAAAGCCTCCTCATCTCAAACCAGCGGAACTCTACAGTGGCATTCCCATCGTGCTTCCTTCGGCGACGAAGGAGAGCTACGTGAACTCGACGAGGACTCCACGAACCATCGACCCCCGGAGGAAGAGAAGGTTGGCTTGCATATCGAGGAGGAGGAAGAGGAATACCTGGTTGAGCGAGAGCCGCGCCGCCGTACCGCCGCCAGTTGCTCCGCCGTCGCCGAGCAGTTTCGGGAGGGAGCCCGACGAGCTCAGCCCGAACCCGATCGCCAAATCCTAATAACGGAAGAAGGAGGCCTTTATAGTAGCAGGGCAGGCCCAGTGGATTAGCCCGTTGGGCTTGGGCAGCATCTTTCGTAACGGTTTTGGGCCCACGACCAATGCTCGAGCGACACGTGGGCTCGTACGAGGCCCGGTCTACGTATTCTCCCTTTTCAATTTCCTTTTTCTTTTTTCATTTTTTTTTGGTTAATAGAATGGGCTAGAGTCTATCAATTCTAACCATCGACATACTATCGTGGATGCATGTTAATCGTTCCATCCACTTCAAGCAGACAGGATTGCACTCACGAGATGATGGGCAACTTTACTTGTATTACTGGCTGTTAGGACTGTCCAAAAAAGCCCGACCCAACCCGACCCCAACCGAAAATTTCATGCCTTTTTAGGGTTGGGCCAATTTGGGTTTGCGGCCCACAATTTAACCGAAACCATCAAATGCCCGTTATTTTACTTGCCACCCGCGTCGAAACAATCTCAATTGGAAAAGACTCGAAATCTTTTTTGAGCCAACTAGATTCGATTTCAGGTCTCAGTACGAGGGGTCTTCTTTTTAAACCCCTATTAGCATGTTACAACCATCGAACGTCATGCCTACATTGTACATATGAGGAATTTTCCGCTCCCTTTTTTCCTCACGCCGAGAATGGCATTAAAATCGTTTTACTACACAATCATTTGCTGAGACCACTTCGGGCGCATTTGGGAATCGGCCAAATAGTAACTTTTTCTATTCTTTTGTTCTCAGAATAAGTTTTGAAATAAAATCGGTCTGGTAAATTTTTCGTTCCCGACTACAAATTTGCAAATATTTATTTTCAAAATCAATTTTGGAACAGAATCATAAATGAAAAGTAATTTTTTTCTTCTTCTTTCCGACTTGTGGCTAGTCGCCTACTGCTAACCACCGGTGACCTCCCACAGACCAAGCCTGGCGAGGGCAAGGGCGAGGATTAGACTCTCGCTACTTGGGTGGCCTTCACCTAGGTCGCTATTCACCCTCACCGAATCTATCGAGAGCGGCGGCAAGGGTCCAGCCCTCTCCAGATCCGACAAGAGCGGCACTCGCCCAGGCTGCGAGCCACCCTTGCTGGATCTGGCAAAGGCGGCGACAAGGTTCCAGCCCTCGCTGGACCCGGCGAGGGCCGCAATGCCCTCACCGACCCTAGCCATGGCTAAGGAAGGAGAAGAAAAAGAAAAAAAATTAAAAAATGTTATTAATAAAAAGAAATTTCGTGCAGTTACCAAATGCATTTATATTCCTTTTCTATTCCAAGATTAGAAATTTTGAGCAGTTACCAAACACTTTCAAATGTTTATAAATTGTTCCCTGGCATGGAATTAAAAAAAAATCATTTCTGAACAGAAATTATTTCCGGAAATAGAATGACTGCCAAACGCGCGATTCCTCTCGTTTTTCCTATTCTGGCTAGGTCCATCACTAGTGCTACAAAAAAAAAAAAAAACCCCATACATTCGACAAGCAGGATGTGCGTTTCAAACTTAATCGTGTAATCGAATTCTTTCACCCATCAATAATCCAGACACGAGCGTGTAGGTCACGTGACCACCCATAAAAGTCTTTTCTTTTCCGTGACTGGGGCCAAGTCACCCAGATTTTCGCCGCGGGAAGAGAAACCCAACTTTCATGCCGTGCCCGTGGGCCGTGCAAAATATTCAGCGTCCCCCGCCGAATTTGAAATCACGAGGGACGGGGGGAAGGCGCTTCGAATTTCGAACTCCTGGCTTCCGACCATTTGCACTTTTCGGAATTATTGTTATTACTATTAGCGTCGCGTGGTTAAACGGCCATAAATAATTTTGGCTCGAAACCAAAAGCAAAGCGGAACGGAGGCCAAATTATTTTGTCAGCTAGCGAGCTAGGCCTCACGTGAGATTTTGATTTTGACCAAGCTCAAAAATTTGATCGCTCGCCGGGGCCCCCCCCCCAACCCTAACTAACATCCATCCCGGGCCGCGCGTGAAAGCGTACCCCGTTGTGTAAAGCGGCTTCCCCGCCCGGACAAGACGAAACGCTTTCCCCCCTTTTCTTTCTTCCTTTCGTAAATGCACGATCGCGTGCGTGGGCGGGGGTGGGTCATCGCTATTTCGCCTTTATTTAACAAGGCTGTTCCTTTCGACACCCCCCCCCAAAAAAAAAGGAAAAAAAAAAAAACATGGCGATCCCAAAACC
The DNA here is from genome assembly GCA_024500025.1 of Syzygium aromaticum. Lineage (NCBI taxonomy): Eukaryota > Viridiplantae > Streptophyta > Magnoliopsida > Myrtales > Myrtaceae > Syzygium > Syzygium aromaticum. The sequence continues at coordinate 20,847,198 of CM044895.1, forward strand.
TGAACCTCTCCTCTCCCGAGGAGGGCAGATGAGGCGATTCGGATGAGATCCAATGTAAGATCTAGCTCTCCATTCACTTGCGGGATTCGGTCGATTTATCCAAGGAGATCAATGCAGCTCCTTTCTCCTTAATAATTTACGCATTCCTTGAGCACGGGTTTGGGTTCACCCTTGACAGGAGAATAAAGGGTTTTGTTTTTTTTTGTACTCGGTGATGAATTTTGGTTTCCCATGCCATCGAAGGAACTAATCGTTGCAAGAATTTGCTTAGATTTAGGGAAACCGCTCCACATTTAAAGAAAAAAGTGGATGACGATTATACCTATATGATAATACAAACATTGCGAAAATAATGATATATGGGTGATCTCGAGTACACCAAACCTTAGAACTTGGTCTCTTTGCTTGGTTTTGTGAATGTTGTGCTTGATGTTGTTTGCACAATAGTTATAGTCTTGGTTCTCTTTTATGCCTCATGCATCTTTAATGAGTTATTCTGTCATACTTTATGATCTTCTCCCCGCAAATATCCCCAACTATCTTGACTTGCACGTTACTCCAGAGATAATTTGTAACAGTTAATTGACTCATTCGCCACAATAATTCTTGGATCGGTGGACTCTCATTGACTCGGTTGTTAATTTTTTGTGCATGCTTCAAGTCAATTGGTCATGAGTCACGTCTTTACGGGTCAATTATATTGTCACGACCTTTATAATCGATGATCCCACCGTATATTTAATCAATTGAGACCTTACAAGATAAGTGTATCATTGTAACCTGATTTTAAGTCATTCAGTTCTTAACGTTTGGGCCCAGATTTCGTCCCAATCTCACATTTATCGAGGCGGAAAGAAATACCGTATTTCCTAGCACGAGACAACGGAATTCTAGCAGTAAGAAGAGGCTCTTCTCTTTTACCACGAATAAGCACCAATTTCTTTCATACGTTCTGTCCCTCATCAAAGAAATGTCCTCTGACCGAAAAAAGAAAAAACCAAGGAAACGTCCGATTCGAGCTGATCAGAGTGGATACGCTCGCATTGAATGTCGACAGCTACAGCATCATGGGACGTGCTTATGCGGTACGGACGAGTGGAACACATGAGGAGGACCAAAGGCATGAATGCCATCAAGGAGCGACGATCCACCGTACACACGGAAAAAGCACGTACCCATTGAAGAACCGAGATTGGAAAATCGCGACGTCATAACTCCCGTTCTCATTCAGCGTGTTTTATATATTTCTTTTATATTCGTTTTGGGACGATCAAAATATAACCAAAAAAAAAAATATAACAGGGAAAAAATAAAAATAAAAATAAAAATAAGCAAAAAGAATCACGTTTCTAGAGGCATTAATTAATGGACTTAATTTCCATTTTCGGGGGTCATTTGACGGTGAGATTATTGCTCCATTTATCCATGCATAATGCTAGATGATATTGAATTGAATCATCTCCGATCGGGATAGACAAGATATAATTTTTAGAATGTTATTTTATCCACGATTCCTTCCATATTTAAATTAAAGTACCCTCGAGAGCTAATTTCTAAACTCCATCTGTTTCACAAAAAACGAATGATAACAATAATCGTTTTTATCGCTTAAAAAAATGCATAAACGAAAAATATTTTCATCACTCACGAAAATGCTTGGATATAAATTGTTGTCGATAATGTAAAGTGTTTTTTATCGATTAATTATTTCAAGCGATAGAAATGATCATTTTTAAAGAAATCTCTTTAGCCTTTACTCTCACACCCAAAAACAGAGCCCTCCTAAGGCACAAAGAAACAAAAAAGTCAAAGTAATAAAGTGGACCGAAATGCGAGAAAATAATATCTCTCACTCCATTTTGCCGAAATTGATTTTTATCGGTGTGAGAAATTCGAATTCACTATCGCCCTAACGATGAATTATGCGAAACGGCATAAATTCCACGCGGCCCTCACGTGTCATCACCCCATTGGCCATCCGGTGTTGGGCGCCAGTAAAAAAAAAAGAGGGAGATGGAGCAGCAGCAGCGGTAGAACCATCGTTGACCATAGTCCCACCCAATAATTACCGCATCACCACCCTCTCTCTCTCTGACTTGCAGGCCTCTCGACTCGAATAAAAACAAGGCGAAGAACGCACAAACGCACGCAGACACAGAAGCAGAAGCGAGTCCAATTCACTACTCGCCACCAGCAGCAGCAGCAGCAGCAGCAGCAGCAACCAACCGCCATTACTGCGCGCCCCCACAGGTACTCCTCCTCCGTCCTCCCCCCGGAAAAAACCTCGCCGCTTCGCCCCTCACGGCGACGCGTTTCTCATCTTCCCCGCTCCGACGAGCGCGCTCTCGCCGCCGTCGCCTTTTCACCCCCCACACCTCTCTCTCTCTCTCTCTTCCCGCCGACGACGAAATGCCGCATCGCGGCACGCCGAGCGATGCGCTCGGGCCTCCGGTCCGTGGCCGAGGCGTTCCCGATGCGGAGGCGTTCCGATCGATCCCTCGGCCGGATTGTCTCTTTGCTCGAGATCCGATCTATCTTCCTCCTTCTACTATATGCAGGCAGCGGAAGTCTCGCGTTGTTTTCGTTGCTTCGGTTTGACCGATTTTCTTACGGAACTTCTGTGTGGAGCTGTTAGGCTAGCATTTGACTGACTTTCTCGAGGCGTCGTGGTCGTCGATTGTCGCTTGATGCTGCCGTGCGATGAGAGGAAAGAGGTTAAACGGAAGTACTGCATTTGTAGATAAAGAGAGGAGAGCGGCATATGTAGCTTCCATGAGTAATGCTGGTGCATAAGAATCTGCTTAGAGCTGATTTTGGATTATTGTTTCTAAGTTTGTCCGTATGCCATTATTAGGTTGCTGTTGCATTGCGAGGCATCTTTGAACTGGACTTAAATGGATCAGGTATGCATGCTCAATTTTGTTTGATTCTTCTAATTTTGTCTATCCGATGCCGTTCCCTCCTGCTCTTATAGCCATTTTATCTTCAATCATTGGCTTTATAGTTAGGGATGTGGTATCTCCTTGGATTTTTTGTTTGACAGTATGAGAAGATCGAGAAGATCGGGGAAGGAACTTATGGCGTGGTCTATAAGGCTATCGATCGCTCCAACAATAAGACGATTGCTCTGAAGAAAATTCGTTTGGAGCAGGAAGATGAAGGGGTGCCGAGTACTGCCATCAGAGAAATCTCTCTCTTGAAAGAAATGCAGCATGGAAACATTGTCAAGTATGTGATGTTCTCCGAGGTGTTCTCTTCTTTAAGTGACCATATGGATTTGTTGATTGTTTATTCCAGCAGTAGTGAGGAGACATGCCGTGCTTACATTTTCTCTTTAATCAAATTAAAATGTATTTGATACTTGAAGACTGGTCCTTAACATTATATTCCGAGGTAATCAGCATCTATGGGAAGTTGCATAGTTGAGGTTGTTCTCATAGCAACCTCATTGGATTCTGCAGCTATTGCTCTTTTAGCATATTCTTTTGCCTTAAGCGCTTAACTCTATGCTTTATTAGCCAGAAACTTAAATCCCGGAGCCACTTCTTTTAAAGATTCACATCTTGTGTATCAAACAAATGTCAGTGGCTGAAAGCCAAATAAGCATATGGATATTTGCATGAAAAGAGCAATTCCACATACAAGCAGTATCAAGGAAAATGAGATGGACTCCATATCTTTGTTTCACCACTGGGCGTGGTAGCATTTTACGAGGGCTCCATCAATCATATGTCTAATTCCAATATCTGGTCTTACCTTTGGATCATTTGTGGGAGGGCCGTCCTTCAAGTAAAACTTAGGGCTTGTGGGAGCCGTAGGATAGAAGGATAGAATTCATCCTTATGGGTGCTTACTACATCTCATTTCAGCAGGATGTGACTCGGTCTTAAGGTGCTCATGGTGGCTATAGCTTTCTTCCGGTTAACTTGGGAGGCGAGCATATTTCCAAAATCCCTTTTCTTAGATAAGTCAATGCATACAATTGGCAAAGGTGATGTTAAAACTCAAAAAAAAAAAAAAAAAAAAGCAAATCCATGGGAGACATGCTTTTCTCGTAGGAGTGTTTGAAGAGGTGACATGAACTTACTTAACTAGCCTTTTTCAGCTATTTTTATTTCATTTTATAATATGTACCCTTCTCAAGCACCGTCCCTTACAACTTCTCCTTGGTTTTGAAGGAGGTTTCTCATTAGATATCAGGCCGAAAAAAGAGGATTTCATTAGACTGAGCATGTATTAGCTCTACTTCCTCTGGTGATATAACTGGGATTATCCTGTCTAATATGTCTGACATGGAAAAATCATGCTATTTGGATGCTTCAAGTAGTTTCTGTTAATGCATGATGCTGTCCATACCAATAAATCAATTCACTAGGTCGCTTTTCTGTAGTTCTGGATTTTGTAGAAAAGGAGACTGATCAATGCTTATATATGAAAATTTTTTTAGTTTACTATAAATAATATGCAAGTTCTGTTTTTCTTTGTCATGGTTTAATCATAGTATAGCTCATACACTTATGAGTGGCAGGTTGCAGGATGTAGTGCACAGTGAGAGGCGTCTATATCTAGTTTTTGAGTACTTGGACTTGGATTTGAAAAAGCACATGGATTCATGTCCAGAATTTTCTAAGGACACCCACACAATAAAAGTGAGTGAGCTCTCTTACCCTCATGGAGGTTTATGCTTTGTGTAATTTTCACGATGGGTTCACAAGCTTATTTGAGCTTTCATTTACAGAACAATATTGCAGTAACTTATCTTGGTTCTTTTTGTTTAGGTGTGCTATCTTCTGGATGGCAGAAGTCCATGCCTATAATACCACGCTTTAGTGTGATTTCATTGAGGCTTTTCAGAAAACGTATTCTTGTTAGGATGATTGGACTGTCCTTTCGGATTGAATCATGGGTTAGTAGGAGAAGAAAATATCCCACAGAATAAGTGGACAAATATCTACAAAGAATCATGCTCTTACTTCTTATAATCTTCTTACTTTAGCTCTTTATTTTATATTCATCCACAATGTTAATTTCACGTGGGCATGATTGGCAAAAATGAGGTTTAAGTGCCAAATAGAGCTCACTAAAGCTTAACGTGGCTCTGGAGTATCCGGAGCATTCCAATACTGATAACATTTGCATTCGGTCCGCAGTCCTCTTTAGATGAGGCAGATGACTTTTGGATCTTTGAGCTCTTCTTAAGCATCTGCTTATTTTGTCATAAGTCTAGGCTCTACTCATTATTCCTTTTGTCTATGTAGATTGGATTGAATTCTTAGTTTGATTGTTTAACAATTTCATAATATAGCAAATTTCTCCCTGCAGATGTTCCTTTATCAAATCCTGCGCGGCATTTCCTATTGCCATTCTCATAGAGTTTTACATCGAGATCTGAAGCCCCAGAATTTGCTGCTAGATCGCCGTACTAATTCACTGAAGCTAGCGGACTTTGGGCTGGCCAGGGCTTTTGGTATTCCTGTTAGGACATTTACCCACGAGGTATTGAAGTTGTTTTTCTGCCATGATTCAGTCACAAGTTCAGGACACTGCATGAACAGTATGATGCGATGTCTTTAACATCATGAAGCATTGAAGATATCCATACTTTTTCTCTTCTTGCACAGCCAAGAGAGAATTTGCAAGTAGTAATTGTTCTGATATTCTTTTGTCCGTACTCATGCTGGGCTAGAAATTGCTTCGAAAGTTGTTTCAGGGATCCTAATTTCTGATATATCTCCACCTACTCTCATTCCTGCCGAAAAACTCACGGATGGTTTGGGAGAACATAATGATATCTTGGTCAAAGCAGGAAACTCAGTCTTATGGATTTTTATACTCGCAGCCTAACCATTTTCATGAATAACTCTCCACTTATTTTCTTAGGTCTTTCTTTCTTGCCAACTTTCTTTACTTTTCTTCTATGCTTCTTTGTGCAATTGGATAAATAGTTAACCCACAAAGAATGGAGTAAGCTTCTTTAAATGGCCACATCATGTTCACGGTTTATGTTTATTTCACTTTTGTTATGTTTCTCTGTAGGTGGTGACTTTATGGTATAGAGCTCCTGAGATACTCCTTGGATCCCGCCATTACTCAACACCTGTTGATGTGTGGTCTGTGGGTTGTATATTTGCAGAGATGGTGAACCGGCGGCCACTATTTCCTGGGGACTCTGAGATTGATGAATTGTTTAAGATTTTCAGGTGCTACTGCCTATCTAAGTCTGAAGAATCTTTTTCTCTAGCCTTTTTTTTTTCTAATCGGATCCTCTAGTATGTCAAGTTGTGCTCTATCTGCCACTGCTTGGAAGTAGCTATTTGGTCAGAAATTGATCGAAAAGGTAGAAACTGGGTGTGTGATATTTATGCATCTGAAGAGCATGCTTTTATAACGCACCTTAAAGTAGCTTTGCTCATGCTTTTGTCATGAATAAAGCAGAGATTGATTGAGCTAATTAGAATTCGCGTATTACAATTGTTTTCAATGATCTATTCGAAAGGTTAATCCATTGTAAACCAGACGCTGCTAAAGTTTGTCTTTTCCTAGTTAGCTTACAGCTAGCATGTATCGATGTATATTTATTTTAGATTCTGACACCTCAGTCATGGCCTAGAACACCCTAAATATCTCCTCTTGTAAAAGGCTCGGTTTGTTAATGCTGCTATACTTGGTCTTGAGGAATCATAGGATGCGTTGACATTGCTGTCCTCCTAGTTCTACATTCTCCAAAATGCAGACTATCTTATTGACTTGAAAGTGGGTAGATCAAGTTATCCGTTAAGAAAATGCCATGAAACTCTTTTTTCCTTTTCCTTTTGCCTACAGACTAGAACATTACATAGAATTTTAAGTCCATCAATTATTCATAGGTGCTATGTTTATTCCTTTTATATTTACTTGGTTGAAGAATAATGGGCACACCAAATGAAGATTCATGGCCCGGGGTGACTTCTTTGCCTGATTTTAAATCAACCTTCCCTAAGTGGGCTCCACAGGTAGCTGGTCTTCTCTGCTGTTTTCAGGGGAGATTATGAACTATCCAGGGTTATTTGACAAATTAACGTCATGCACTTTATCTTGCAGGACCTAAAAACTGTTACGCCGAATCTTGATCCAGCCGGAGTCGATCTTCTTTCTGTAAGTTGACAAAATTCATGCATGTGTTCCAGAGCTTTTTAATGATCCCCCCCCAGGAATAGGAAGGAAAGCAGTTCTTTAGTATTTAATCTCCATTAGGCAGATAGCACACTTGAATGATAAAATTTACGAGTTTTTCATTCGGAGGAAATCGAGTTGTTAGAAATCCGCCTTTGTAGAAAAGAATGTTAGGGAAGCCAGAAGGGACCTCAACTGTAACATGGTTAAATGGCAGGATAAGTGCAGAAACAGGACTCGATTGGGCCTTTTTAAACACCTCTGGTTCTCAATTGACCAAAATAAATCCTAAATCCCCAATTCAGCAATGACCAAAACGTCAAGTCTTGTTTGTGCACTTTTCCCCATTAAATGGCTAATGCAGTAAACTTATTCATGATGGACTACACCCTGCGTTTGCAAAGATGGGTTAAAAAATTCTTCATGGATGTCTGATTGCATTCCTTGATGGGCGAGCGATCTTTACACTGTTGACCTTATTGCATGTTTTGCTTTTAGTGAACCTATAAAAACTGGTAATGGACCATCCTCTACTGAAAATCGTAGACGAGGGTCGAGATCATGTCTCCTTTGTTGCCCTGAACCAATGTAACGAAATGTATGAAGTGATATTAAATTGCCAATCCAGCATTCTTATTTCTGATGCAATTGCTGGATTCCAGAAAATGCTCTGCATGGATCCTAGAAGAAGAATAACTGCCAAGGTCGCTCTTGAGCACGAATACTTCAAGGACGTTGGAGTGATACCGTGAATATCGTTGCCTTACTTACTCAGTGAGACGTGACGTGTCTATATGGAGTTTGTAGCATATTAATGGCTTTTGATGGTGTGAAATGTGAATCTTTGGATTTTGGATTGTCTTAGCGAGCAAAGTTCATCTCTTATATCTTTGGGTCCAACTTACCTCATGGACTCCTTTTCGTTTCTTTTTGTTGCCCTTCCTTTATTTGACTTTTCCATTCTGAAAAGGACAAATGCAGATTTGTTTTCATCTGTTCTTTCATCTAGTGTGATTACAGCAGAGCTTCTGAAGGAAAACGTAAGGCCTGCTTATTTACCAACAGATAAAACGAAATTCGAGGTGCTGCCGCATACTTATATTTGCAGTATGTTAACTGTCGGTGTTCTTGAAACGACGGAAGGCACAGAAGCCAATAAGAGATCGGCGACTTCGGCCCAAAAGAAGCGTCGCACGCATCCGTTCAGTCGTCATATTAGCACATCATATTAGTACGTCATACAATATAAAAGAAGAAATGATGAATGTCCTACGAATGAGAGTACTAAATCCTATTATTAAATGTTGTCATTTAAATGTATTCGTCAACTCAATCATGGGTTTTGAGCACTAGACAAAAGAAATGTCGCATCACTTAACAAAGAATACCCTAGCATCGTGGCCGGTTTCCCCTTGCATTACTCATAAATAAAAGAGCAAACAATGTGCTTTGAGTCTCCGATCTAACGCGGATCAAGACCTGACTGAACGAAGCCCAGCAGATCAACGTTGCCCTCTCTGCCTCGATCAGCTTGCCTTCCCACTCTCCTCCTCCTTGGATCCACTGGAATCAAATTTCCATCCGTGCGAGAGATAGAGATAGATGACTACGCTTCCCTATGCCTCGCACCTCCACCACCCGAGCCATACTCACTGCCTCGAGCTCTCGGACCTCTCGAACTCGCCGGTGCATGCCGTCCCTGACCTTCACCTGCTTTGCTCCGGTTGCAGGTGCCAAGCCTCAGGACTCATCTACTCATGCGAGCGTTGCAACTTCGCCCTCCATGCACCATGCACCCATATGCCGCCCCTCGTCGCCCATCCAGGCCTCAAAACGCACCCTCTCAAGCTCCTCGCCACCCCCACATATGCCTGCGGCCGGTTCGACTGTGATTGGTGCGGCCAACGAGGTAGTGGCTTCAGCTACCACTGCGCCTAGTGCAGCTACGATCTCCACATAGTCTGTGTGCATCGGAGCCCTTGCGAATCCACGACCAGTCTCACTGTCACGAGCTCCATCTTACTTTTTGACTGTCCGTACGAGATAAGAGTGATTAACTGCGACGTCTGCCGTGCCTCGGGGGGAAATCACTGGATGTACCGCTGCAGTTACTGTAATTTCGACGTGCATTTAGAATGTGCTAAGGCTAGGCCTGTTCAGGCGGTAACACCAGCACCTCCGCAGGCATCATCTGTGGCGGCCGCACAGCCGGTTTACATTCCTTCAGGATCGAATGCTCGGTACCAATATCAAACTCCCACGGTTTTGGGGCAAAGCAACATGCAGGGAGTTATATAAAACTCTGACGCTTTGATTATTGGGAGTTCTCAACATCAAGCGCAACCCATTATGTGGCCACCGGCTACCGGGTTTGGAGCTTCTCCCCTGGTGGCGGCGGCCGAGAGCGATGTTTGGTCCAGGGCATCGCCCAACAGGTCGGTCAGGACCTCATTCAGGATGTGACGGGCGGCGGCGACGGTGGCGGGGTCCTTGATTTCTCTTCTTTTCCGGACTTTTGTTAAGTTGTGCCCGGCATAGGCTGGGTGCCAACTGATTGCTGGTTAACTTGGATCGGCCTTAAAGAGAAAACCTAAGTAGGTTCCGCCTGTAAATTCTGTGTTTGGAGGTCCTTCTTCTTATGTGGTTGACGTTTACTTATTAAATGTGTGAAGACTCTGTGATTCTTCTTTATTTAGATGAACACGACCTGAGAGTTTGCGAGCGTCCCAAGTAATTCCCTTTTCCTTGACAACCAGATGGGCACAATCTTAGTCCATCGCGCTCTCTTTGTTCAAGTTACTCAGCGCGTTCCGCACCCGCGTTCGTTTTGCTGCCAAGAAAGCCCCGGCACGCTAGGCACCCGTGTAATACGAGCGTCAGGGGGCATTGGGCAAAGAACCCCACCATCTCCCATTGAGTTCGTTAGTAGTTCTTTAGTCATTCTACTGTGCAAGATTCTTCAGTGATCCTTCCTTGAGTTCACCTACAGAGATCTTGTTATAACTTCCCTTTCCTCTAAATGATAAGGTTCGATGGACTTCTTGCGGCGCCATCAATGACGAACCGCCCACATCGGCACAATCCAATACTTTACCAGACCATTCAATAGGTAGGAGTAACAAACGGGCTGTGGGTATAAAGGGCAGGGGCATAGTCAGCACGAGCTATCAGCAAGTGCCGACTAGAAATTTCTTGTTCAAGACCAACATTCGTAATGATCTATCCCTAACATGCAATAGAAGCAGTGACAAGCCCTTGGTTGGGGTTAGGATTTTGTATAGCCCCAATCATACGAACTGATTCAGTAGAGAGGCGATCAATCATGGTTTGTAAAAGTCCATTAAGTTAAGAAAACTAATCTTATCTCTTAATGGGTTTCATCACTGATGATGAAACCCATTATATATCTAACTCTACCTTTGAACCGTTCTTCAATGATGACATGGATGCCTTCAAGGGGTAATCTTAGTGAGCATGGATATTTATAATAATATGTCACGCCCACAACTTATTCACTTTGATCCGATGAAGCCTCCACTTTTTCCCAAGGCTAAGAGCACAACGATTAGTTACCCCAATGTATAATGCGTATATAGTAAGGTTTCGAAAAAAAATGATTCTAAAAATATTTTCTTAAAATTGATTGTTCGTATCACTTAAATAATTAGTCAATGAAAAACATTCTTGTTGTCGACAAAAATTTGTGTCTACAATTTCTCGTGGACAATGAAAATATTTTTCGTTTCTTTATTTTTAGGGGCAACGTACCGAAAAAATCATAAATCTATTGCATTGGTACCAATTCAGTTACAAATCTTTTAATTAGACCAATTTAGTCCTAAACATTTTCGCATTGATACCAATTGAGTTTATCCGATCAATTTAGGTAAAAAATTGCTGACGTGAATGTCGGTCATCTTATGTGGCATGGTCAGCGCTAATGTTGACATTTTTTTAAACATTTTTTAATTTCTTTTCAAAATTTTTAATTATTTTTTTTGTTCTTTTTTCTTTCTTCTCTTTTCCCTCTTTTTTTTTTTTTTTCCATGAGCTCTGGTAAGGGTTGTTGGTTGTGCGACATAGGACGGCAAGCGTCCACGTCAGTAATTTCCGACATGAATTGGCTGAATAGACTCAATTGATATCAATATAAAAAATTTTGGACTAAATTGATCATGGTACCAATGTAATAGATTTATGACTTTTTTATACTTTTCCCTTTATTTTTGTGAGTAATATAAGCGATCATTTTTAGATAAATGTTTTTTAAATAGTTTATTTTCCAAAAAACAAACGGAGCCCTCGATTCACAAATATTCCATGACTGTCACTCTAGTGACACCAGCCTGAGCAACATCTAAGTCTAAATATCTAATATTATAATACAGGAATTGGACGCAAAATGGAGTACATATTGAGTTCAATGTGAAGTCAATGATTTCACAAATGAACATTTAAGGAAAAATTTGGAAATTGATGGTGAGGGCAGCGAGGGATGAAGTCAAAGTCATAAATTTGTCGGAATGGCTAAATTATTGAAGGTTTTAAAATTCACCCTTTCGTTTGGGCCTTGTCGATCTCACAAGTTTTATCAATTTGCCTCGCATATCGATAGTTTAAATATCTCCTTCTCGAGATTACTTTTTTCCCGTAATTCCATTCCCCATATAAATAACAAATAAGGGTACCGTTATCTTGTGGGATAGGAAAGCAGGCCGATACGTCTTCAATGCCATTATGGATCATATGACTCGGGACCACCCTCTTCCGACGTGCATTCGTTTGCATGTTCAATCCGAACAAAAATCGAGTGGCCATGAATTCGAAACCTTCCCAATTAGTGGAGCCCACCCATCTTTCGAACTATCATCATCGTCATTATCATGCACATTAAATCGACCTAGAAAATCACGACCATAGGTATGAAAATCTAGAGGCATTTGCATTCTCCCAGTGCTCATTCGCAAAATTGAATCAAACGGGCCCAAAGTTATGGACCCAACGCAAGAGCAATAGTGTAGAGTTACGTGTGAATGTTGGAAATGGAGGGAATAGAATAGTGCAAAGAAAGAGGGCGGCACGAGAAGGCGCGGAGGTGATGCGCTGGATTGGCATGTGATTACTTTGCCCCGTATGTATGAATCCCTTGGCTACTTCGACCAAAAAAAAAAAAAGAAAAAGAAGAATCCATTGGCTTTTGACCAAAAAGAAAAATAAAAAATCTCTTGGCTGACAACTTTCTTGGGATTTCGTCGTTTCTCTCTCTATTTCTCTCAGCCACGCAAAATATTTATTATGCCCTCCTTTTTCATTTATCATTTTCATTTTGATTCAGCAAAAATGATGTAAACAGTCCATAAATTTTGACATGATATATAATGTGGTCCCTAGATTTTATTTATTTATTTAATATGATCTATGAACTTTAACTCAATTTATAATTTCTTTTATACATGTTCAACTTAGTCCCTCAATTATATGAAAAATATTCAATGTGATCCTCGAATTAATTAAAGAACTATATTAAACATAGTTCATGAATTACATTGAACATGTATCAAAAGTCCAGAAACCACATTGAACAAAGTAAATATTCTGAGATCATATTAAATATTAAATTAAAATTTAAAAATTATATTAAATAAATTAAAAGTTCACAAATTACTTCACGCGTTACATCGAAACCTATTTATCTCGTTATCCCTTTGATTTACTGATATTTTTTTGTTTTACTTTTTGACCTTTTAGGGCCAGAAAAATCATTGTCAGCCGGCGCACGCCAATTCACGCACCTCTCCTGACACGACAAGACCCACACCACCCAACAAAAAATAAAAAACAAAATCAGCCCCCACGCCCCCGAAAGCGCGAATCCGCAATCTGACCTGTAAAATTTGGACTCGCCAACATGGTAAATAACCAGAATTTATTTTCGCAAAAATTATAAAGAAAGAGATGCGCAGCGCTAGCGAATCGTATGTGGACGGAGAATTAGATTCTGAGACCCATCATCATACCAAATCTTCCCATGGATCCATCTTTGTCTCCTGTGAACAAGAATTCAATGGAGAATGATGACATAAATAGACTCGATATGTAATCTAGTTCTTGAATTTTAGCTTCAATATTCGATATCATCTATAAGTTTTTAAATTATTCAGTGTGATTCCTGAATTTTTTGTACATGATCTTTTTAATCCCTGGCTTATATGAAAATGTCCAATGTCACATTACACATAGAGCCAAAATTTATGGATTACATTTTACGCCGAGCGAAAACTCGTGGATCATCTGTATCATTTTCTCAGTTCAAAGTGTCGGAACAAAGGGAGCCTACAAAGTTCAATACGTCATCGTGATCATCGTGCCATGTACAATCGATAATTCACGCATCGAAATATTTACTTTTCGAATGGGGGTATTCATTAAAAATCACTCGCGATAAAGGTGCTTCTTCCCCTTATTTATTTTTCGGAAAATTCCAATTAAGGACCTCAAGTGAGGGTCAAATTTTCAAAAAAGGACCAAAAGTGAATATTGTGTCAAGTAAGGGCCTGAAGTGCTTAATCAGTCTTAAATAAGGATCCGAAATGCTCAAAAAATCTCAAATAAGGACTTGGGTTCTCGGCCGGCCAAAATACCTGCTGGCCGGCGAAAAAAGTTACTATTCCGGCACCAGAACAGTAAATTTTAAATTTTTTTTGTTTTCCTTTTTTATTTTTTTTATTTTCCTTTTCCTTTTATTTTCTTCCTCCACCGGGCATAGCCGGGGCTGGCGAAGGTTGCCGGCCTCAGGCGAGGCCGCCCTTGCCTGCGTCGGGCGAGGGCCACACTCGCCTGGGTTGGGCAAGGTCGCCCTCGTTGGCCTTAGGCGAGGGCGCCCTTGCCAACGTCGGGCGAGGTCGCCCTCGCTAGTTGCAGGCGAAAGCGACCTTGTCCAACGTCGGCGAGGGCGACCTTGCCTAGCCCAGGCGAGGGCGGCCCTCGCCCGACGCCAGCGAGGGCGGCCCTCGCCCCATGCCGACGAGGGCGGCCTCGCCTGTGGCCGGCGAAGGTCGCCGGCCTCGGCTATAGCCGGTGGAGGAAGAAAAGAAAAAAAAAAAGAAAGGAAAAGGAAAAATAAAAAAAATTAAAAAGTTATTGTTCCGATGCTAGAACGGTAACTTTTTTCGCCGGCCAGCAGATATTTTGGCCGGTCGGGGACTTAGGTCATTATTTGAGATTTTTTAAGCATTTTAGATCCTTATTTGAAACTGATTAAATACTTCAGGTCCCTATTTGACACAATATTCTCTTTGGGCCATTTTTTAAGAATTTGACCTACTTGGGGTCCTTAATTGAAATTTTCTCTCTATTTTTTTATAAAAATAAAAGTAATATGAAAGGGGAAGCAAGAAGATTAGGAAGGCGGGGGGGCGGGGGAGGGAGGAGGGGCGAGCGTGGGGTCACGGATTCCCAACGCGAGTATCTCGAGAAAGATCCTCTCCGCCTCACGTTTCCATGTGACCCTTTGGGTTTGCCCCCGCGTGGGGGAGGACACGTGGCAGCGACCCAGAAGCGTGTCGCTTCTTGTGGCCTCCATTTTTTCCCGACCCGAAATTTCCTATTATCTTATTTCTAAATCCCCCTTATTTATTTTTCTTTTCTTGGGGAATTTCCTCGCGTGTGGGGTCGGCGCGATCGAATTTTCGTGGTGCGGGGCAACTGGAGTTTTGTCTCCCCCAGAAAAATCCTTCCCCAGAAGTGGCCTCCACGGTTGATCTCGTGTCACACGATTGAGCATTGACCGACCCCTAAAGAAGGAAAAAAAAAAAGCAAAAAAAAAAAGCAAAAGAAGAATGGAGAAGGATCGCGAATTTATAGTCACTGGTGACTTTTTTTTTTTGTGCCTTGCTCGTTGGCATTTTGGTTGGACCTCGCCGTCCGCCGGAACGCACGTTGTGACCATCACGAAGGACGCCCCTCCGTATACATATCACCCCCGCGTGGGGCCCTCGATAGCCGGGTTTCTGTGCTCGTGCCCTCGAATGGCGCGATAGAATCACCTAAACGATCGGTCCGGCCACGAGTTTTGACCCCGAATTGATTTCCAGGAACGATGGGTTTTTCTCGGAATTCCTTAGAGCTGCGTCCTGTGGACCGGTTCCTATCCGATTATTTCGTTAGCTCGGGACCGGAAAAGATAAAAGGTGGGAGAAAGGGGGAAAAAGAACGGGTAAATTGAATTTATCCGAATGGCATGGTGATGCGCGTCCAAGACATAGATTAGGAAAAAAGAATAAAAAATAAAATTCAATGTCGATATCTATAGGTGGGATCTTCTTCGGGGCGTATTACGGATAAAACTTGCGTTTTTATCCACCCAAACCTCTGAAGGAGGACACGGCGTGTAAAACGAAAACGCGCGCGCACGTGCGCGCTCGGCTTGGGGCTTCGTGGGCCCGCGAGCTGCGCTGAGCTGAGCGCGGCGCGGCGCGGCGGCGAGATCGTGAGGCGGCGAAAAAGCGTCGGAGGGTGGGGACCACTGCCGCCCCCGCTGCTGCCGCTTTGGGAGCCGCACACAAACAATCCACCACTCCGATGTTCTGCCCCGCTTCCTTCTTCCCTTTTTTTATTTTTATTTTTTATTTTTTTTTATGATGAGATCATCTGACCTTTCAACATCGACACCATGAAATTTTTTTCGGGACAAATATACTAAAAGCCCTAAAACTTACCATGAATGTGCAATTGAGTTCTAAAATTTGTAAAAAGTGCAAACTCCTTTTAGACAGAGCACCATTGCTATATGTAGAATTTTGTGAAAATTTGTCCCACCCATTATTCAAGCCTATGTAAGTTTAATATATGGGTCACTAGAAGCCATGACTCGAGAGTAGATTTTGTCCGATAGATACATCTCATTGCAGCAATTCGTGAAACGGCTGAACTGGTTAGAGATGGGATATTTCACTGTATAAAACTGATTCAGATGCACGCCACGTTAACGGTATGATCGATTGAATATGTTACGCCCAAAAAATGCATAAAATGCTTTCTCCCACTTGCAATGGAAGATCCCTGATCTCGATATTATTTTGAGGGAGAGATGATGAGGTACGACACCAATAAGATAACCTGATGGCATTTGGGTGAGGTACGAAATATTGCACCATCCCTCCCCTCGAGAGAGCACATTCCACGCGCTCATGTGGCCCTTTGATCCTAAAGATGGTTCCTAGATTCCCTTTCATGAGGAAGAGAAATCCATTTATCTTGTAGTTTCAATTCTTACGCGAATGTAATCAGTCGAACAAAAGATTTCAATGATGTATATTGCAAAAATCTCATGTACTTTAAATTAAGGAGGAATTGAAGTTAGGGGGTGAGCGACTAGGCCGATTCAACCTCGAAATCGAATCAAACCGGCCTTACCCAATCTATTCAAAGCCAATCCACATGAGGACTAGTTCGATTTCTAATCTTGAACCGATCCATTCTACTTGGGAACTTGCCTTAGTTTTAAACTGGCTCAAAGGCCGGTTCATGGGTTAGTCACGCTTTGAGCCGTTTCAAAACCAAATCCTGCAAGTCTCTTGATCGAGGACTTCTGCTTAAAAAGAAAACGGCGTTGAGCATTCCGAAAGCCATTACGATGTCCTAATTCGAGAACTTTCGCAAAAATGACGTTGCATATGGTGGGGCAATGAAATAAAAGGGAAAAAGAAGAAGGAAGTTAGCCAATTCCAAACTGTATCGGTTCGATGACCGGTTCAAAAACTCGAGAATCGATTCTAACAAGATAGGCCATTTCCTCACAAGAGCTTTGAGATTAAGTCATAAACCCGACTTCCTATTGCCGTTCCTGGCCGTACCGGAGGCCCACGCCCCCCCGTTTTGTACCGTTGAAGGCACACGAACCTTAAAAAACGATACTCCTGTCTCGCTTTTCGGAGTTCGGTGAGCCCGAGAAATCCAGGGTCACGGCTCACCCGCGAGCCACCCACCGCGGCAGCACCAGCGCGCGCCGCTCCAGCCGAGAGCGGGTGGCCAGCACGGCGAGTACGCAACGATTCCCCTACTCGCGCGGTGGAAGCCGACAAAAGCTCCGCCTCGAACAGTAAAAGCGATGGCAAAAAGAATCCTGTCCGCGCGTTTGTTTCGCCCCCACAAGATCCTCGTCCTCGCCTAACTATCTTCTCATCATATCTCTCGTATCTTCCACAACCCCCCCCCACCCCACCCAAAAAAAAAACAACAACAAAAAAACACCGAAAAGAAAATAAAAATAAAAATAAATATTAAGTAAATAAATATACATTCTATCTTCGTTTTAGATTATATCATCTAAAATAAATTTATTAGCATAACAGTGCGAGTGTCATAATAATTTACAATTTATTTATTTTTTCATCTAAAGTTAATCTCACGGTGGAGCACGGATAATTCTCTTTTTCGGAAAAAAACAGAAAAAGGGACCCCCTCCCGCCCCCGAGGGCCAAGGTGTGCAGAAATAGGTGGACGGGGAGGTGGGAGAGCCCCACGGATCGCCACGTGTCCTCCCCGGCCGTGCATTCTCAGCCACAAGGTCCCCTGCCTCCTTCCGGAATTTTCCATCCGGCATCTAAACTGTTTTTCCCCCCCGGGAAAATAACAAAAAAAAAAGGGAAAAAAATCAAACCAACCCCAAATCCGACGTGTCGCCTCCGCTTTTCTGTACGTCGGGCCTCCAGAATCGAGCTCGTCCTCCATTTCCTCCTCCTCCTTCTTCTTCTTCCTCGCGGAGCTTTCTCCTGATTTCTCCTCCCTCTTCTCGCGCTCGCGGCTCCGCGATTGGTCTCGCTTTAGGGTTTCGTCCCCGGCGCTCTTCCCTGCCGACTCTCCGGCGAACTTCCGGCGAGCTTCCGCCGGTCTCCGACACAGAGAGGGGGAGGCGGAGGCGGGACTCGGTGCCTGTTTCCCGTGGGATTCGGAGCGAAATCTGGTTCTGCGGGGAGCTTTCCGTCGCTCGCGGACGCGGCTTCCGTTCCTTTCCTCGGGAAAGATCGATTCGGAGGGGAGGGGGGGGGGGGGTGCTTCTGCGGTCGGTAAGCGCGTGCTGCGGCTCTGATCCGGCTCTTCTCGATGCGGCGAGCGAGATGATTTCGTTTTGATAGCGGGGATTGGAATCTCGAATTGCGTGGCCGCGAGAGAGCTCGATAGATCTGCGGAGAATTTCTATCGGTTCCCGCCGTTTGATGATTTCGCGCGGTGTCCTGGAATTTGCTCTGGATTGGGTGCGGTGTTGTTTGTTTGTTTGTTTTTGTCTTCTCTCTCTCCTCAGGGCACGGTTCTGGACTTTGGCTGCAATGGCTGGCGAGGTAAGCAACGCGCACGAGTCGAAAGCTGAAACATTCTTGTCTCTGTTGTATGTTTGAGGCGAAACTAGTTCTGGCTTTTAGGGGGGGAAAGAGTTGGTTGCTTATCCCCCCCAGAAGGCAGAGAATGAAGTAGAAATTAGCTTGGTCTCTGGAGAGTAGAGGCTATGCTTATCAGATTTCTCACTCGGGCGACCACCTTGTTGTGAATTCGATGGTGTATTTCCGATCGCATGTTCCGAATTTAGAGCCCACCTTGAACTATTGGTCATGTCGATTTTAAGTCACGGGTTTTGCTGTATCTTTAACCCTGTTTGCCCGCAAGTTGGATTATAGAATGGACGTTTGAAAGAGGTGACTTGAGTTGATTGATGAGACGAGCTCTTTATTTTTTTGTGAAAATTTTTCAATTAGTGATTTAAATTAGTCTGGCTAGCTTATATGGTTCTCTTTTTCGGTAGGTGTTAGTCTGAAGTTCGCTTTCGTGACCTGAGTAGCGAGATTGTTGGAATTGGAAACCCTCCCTATTTCCTTTTCTATCTTTGTGTTTTTATCTGTGATTCTCTGTTCCTTTGCATCCTAATATAAATCAGTTCGTCAATCAGGAATCTTCATCCTAATTTGTTCAAAGTGGATATAGGCACAGAATGAGGGTGCAGCGTCAAGTGCCTCGTTCACGATTCCTGATCGTTCTTCCAATGTTGGGTCACAATTGGAAGCTGTGGATACTCTGAAAGAGCTGCAAGCCCTGGAAAATGACCAGACTACTAAGGTAGTTCCATTCAGAAGTTACATTCGATGTAATATCGAAAATGCGTTTCCAGGAACGACATGTTCATTGGTTTTGACCGAGTTTCCTTCTGTTTCTGTTAGGTGAGGAAGCCTTACACCATCACCAAGCAAAGGGAGAAATGGACAGACGAAGAGCATGAGAGGTTCCTTGAAGCTTTAAAACTGTATGGCCGCGGTTGGCGTCAGATAGAAGGTAATATTTTTCTACATGCCTCTTTTATCTTCAGAACCTGCAATTTTATAGATCAGTTTTCCAGTGTATTTACTAGAGCATGTATGCAGAGCATGTAGGAACCAAAACTGCAGTTCAGATACGAAGCCATGCCCAAAAGTTCTTCTCTAAGGTGGAAAGCTCATGTTTCAGTTTGTAATTTGTTTATGCAAGTGCATGCAAAGGTTTTAAGCTTTGGCAATCGGAAAACTCTATGTTGAGAATACACGTATGTGTTTTTTCTTTTCCTCCCTCAGAATAGGTAATTGTTGCTTGAACATTTTTGTTATGCCGGTTTCCTTTCTTCCAGGTTGCTCGCGGGGTAAGTAGCAGCAGCGAGGGTGCAATGAAATCAATTGAAATACCTCCTCCACGGCCAAAGCGGAAGCCAATGCATCCATATCCACGTAAATCTGTTGATTCTAAGGAAGTGAAACTGTCCTATCAACAAGAGAGGTCTCCATCTCCAGCATCTTCGGTAGCAGATGAAAACACTAGATCTCCTACTTCAGTTTTGTCTGCTCATGGTCCAGACATGCTAGGATCTGCAGCTTTGCATCAACAAAACAGATGCTCTTCGCCGACTTCATGTACCACTGATGTACCCTCTATCGGTCTAGTTGCTATTGAGAAGCAACCTGACTCGTTCAAAGAAGAAGATAAAGGTTGTCTCTCCTCAGCTCAGATGCCCGGTGGTTTGACCTTGGGAAATTTACCTTCAATGGTACAGTGTAATCTCAGCTTTCGACTAGTTTACTTCCTTTTTAGATGACCGCGGGGTTATGACTTTGTTTTTTGTGATCTTGATCGTAATTTTTCCAGAATTGTGATTTAAGTTCCAAAAACACTTCATCTCCTGAGGGAAATGGAGGAACTGAAGCACCCTTCATCAAGCTCTTTGGAAGGACAGTTTTGGTCACTGAAATCCAAAAACCAGACCATCCAGATGCGGGCATTGAAAAATCACCTGCACAGAAGACTGGTGACGAAGATTCGGTTACTGAGGATGAGGGAGTTGGTAAATCTCTATCTTCAAAAGAATTTGACACGCAGTTATCTCTTGGACTAGCTTGCGGTAACAATGGATCCTTGCGCTCTGGTGCCCATGTTGCTCCTGCCATGAAACTTCAGAAAGAGGATGGTGAACCTTCACAGGTCACTTCTGATTGTTTCTTGCAGTGGTGGCCTCTGTACCGAGGTCCACAATTCATCTATTTCACGCCGTTTGACTCAACCTTGATTCAAGGACCTGCAGATTCTCACAAGGATCAAAAGATGGAAGTAGAGGAAATCTTCAAAGAAAGATCCAGCGAATCAAACACGGTAGCAGACAACATAGAAGGACATGGCGATAATAATGTAGATGACAATGCAGATGGTGTTTTTCCCAAGTGCCAAAAACACTTGGAGCGGAGAACTCACCCTGGTGACTGCAAGAAAGGTTTCGTGCCTTACAAAAGATGCTTAGCAGAGAGAGATGTCAAGTCTCCAGTAATTGTTTGTGAAGAACGTCATGCACAACGAGCCAGGGTGTGTTCATAGCACTGCCTACTCAGGTAAGACACAATCTTATCTGGTAGCGTAGAACCTGTTTATAACTGATCAGCATAATTCTTGAACTCCCTCTGCTCCACAATTGTGTAATATTCCTCTACGTACGAGGGGGTAGGCGACGAAGTTCGCATAATGGTTTTTAACTTCTAAGTTAAGCATGTCTGATCATTTCGAAAGAATGATTGGCCGTCAGTATCAACCAGAGTCTCACCATCATCTTCTGACCTTTTCCATTGATGCTTAAGTAATTGTAACCTTTGCTGCTAAAAAGCATCTCATCTTTTCGGTTTTAGAAACGATCACTGCGATTTTGTAATCTTGGACTGAATTTTCTTTTTATCATTTTTTGACGGAATAAGACTCCGTTTATTCGAAACCGTCATGTGCTATGCTTCAGCTCAAGATTGTAGAGACTCTATTTTGACTATAATTCTCTATACAATTCTGGATCTGATGTCGTTGGCTGCTGGTTCCAACAGTTATAGGTTCTTTTGAGCTTTCAGCTGGGGCATTTCATGCTGCATGTTTTCACCATCCCCTAGATGTTTGATCAAAGTGACTTGGGATCTCCATATGTTATCTTTTATTCCAAATAAGAAACTGGTATGACATACGTGCATTTGAAATTGAAACCTTAAGTAGCTCTTGTGAGATGGCGCAAAAGCAGAGATATCCGTATTGTCTAGACGCGGAACGAATAAATCTTAGCCACTTCACATGCATCGGGTGAGACCGTTTAGATTTAGATTATTTGGTTCATCGTAGATTACAAGCCTCAGGCAAGATTTCATCCCAAAACCTATGACTTGCCGATGCTCTGAGTCGACTACGTTGTTTCGGGATCACTTGTCTAGGGTCTTAGCCTCTTCGTAGTTCTCTTCTTTCTTCCTTCTTTGCGTCGAATTTCCCCGAGAATTTCTCCTATTCATCATAGTGCCCAGTAAGAGATGGGCCATTTTTGTGGTTGTGTGCCCAAAGAAACCATTGTTGGCAGACCAGTACGTCAGGCCTTATCCAATTCCAATCACTATCGGAGTGCGAGTCTCTCGTGACCTCGCTACGGGGAAAACGAATTCGAAACTGAATGGCAATTAGCGAGCGTGTAGCAACAACTTGTACTCCCCAAATAGTAATAAGCTAAGGTAGAAGAAAGATTTGCAGATCACGTGGCTTATTATGTATAAGTGAAGTAATGCTCATCGCGTTATTCACCGCCAACCATGTACTGATATCGATAGCTCGGCCTTCAAACTTGTGAATGCCTTCCCGTTAGAGCGTAGAGGCTTCCTCCGATCCATCCTTTGGAGCAGTGCTCGATGAGTACCACGCGTCGTCCGTGATGAACTGCATCCACGAGTCGTCCTTTTCCTCCTCGTCGATGCACGAGGACTGCCCGAGGAGCGCATCGGGCGACATCGTCTCGTAGTCGTTCATCAACCCCCGCGAGCTCTCTATCGAGGCTGAGCTGGATTGCCCGGCTGGCTCTTCCCCTTCAGCACACATCCCGTTTTTCTTGAACACGCGACACAATGCGTAAGAATCCTGCATGAACAAAAGGAGATTACTAAGTTTAAGAGTAGGCATGCCCATCTCATCTAACAATGCACATGAGCTTGGCTTACATGTATCAAGTGCGTCTAATAATTTTATGTGCCCGCTAAGGCATTAACACTGTTCTTTCCTCGAGGATTAAATACTAAATAGAAATATCTCCCATACATCGGCTGAGGGTATTATTGAACTCTTTGTTTCCCAGGTTTACGATCTTTCCGATTGAAATGTTAGAAAATGTGGAGAAGGAAAGACCTGACGCCATCCAAAAACCCAGTAACATTTCATAATGGAAGTTAGAAGCCAAAATTCAAATTAAAGGTCAAAAGAAAGGGGGTGGTTTCTTTTATATGAAAGACAGAAATATTTCATAAAAAAGTACTAGTAAAAATACAAATGAAAGGTCAAAAGTCAGGTTTTTTTTTGGACAGAAAGATGTGAAATATATACATGGGGAGAAGCGAAAAGTTAAAGAGAAACGTCCAAAAATTAAGAAGCCTTGCCATACAACATCTTCGGATGCTCTGAGGAAGTACTTCTGTCCTAAGTTTTCTTGTACCATCTAATCTAATTTAGAAATTCAAGCGTATCAATTGGTTTGTAGCTTTGTTCATCCACGTCCATAAGTATGTGCAGGAAATCAACTCATTTCTCGTATGTTGCTCCTAGATCTTATGGCTAACGCACATGTATCATGACATGATAATCTACTGTTGCGGAGTCTTGTTTTTGGTCGATGAAGAATAAAGTGTAAAGCAACCGACACCTAGTTACGTCAAGAAAAGCGATGTGAACATGCACTTTAACCTTAGGGGAAAAGAGAGATGATAAAAAAAGAAAACTATAGAGACATAGAGACAAAGAAATCCACAATTGAGATCAAAGAATGCAAGAAAAGACGAAAGGACCGAGTTACTGAAATTCCCAGTCTCAAAGAGATCGGGCCCTATCTAGGATCCTACTTTTGTCTCACTTGCTGGAGAAGACAAAAGTGAGGGGTAGACTTCGTCACTTGAGAGAGATGCTGACAAATGCAAGGAAGGAATACGATCGAAAGCACAGACGTGGCAATAAAGTGACTAACATCTTTAGTTCAAAGACAGAAAAAACATGGCAAAAGCCCTAATAACCCTAAGCTAAGGGCCTTTGGCATGCATAATCTCATGCACTTCCCACGTTACCTAACGTCGCGCCAATGGCAGGCCCTAAATGCAACTTTAGCTTTGTTTTGGGTCGCTGTTCTTGATGGAAAAAGAGAACTAATCAAAAGTGACAACACCTCCTTTTGTTTTTCTAGATTGGGCGTGAAGCGCAGTCCATGGTCAAGGAGAAAATTAAGGAAAAAGAGAAGCGTCTCTGATTGGGGCCATCCACGACATTGGGAAGATGATCTCTCGGGTTCAAAATTCAGATATACGTAGTGTTTGTTGTGCCAAACGTGTTGTTTGGTACACCAACCTAGTCCAAGTGTCCGAGGCTCCGCAGAAATGTTCATTCTGCCATCCGTTAACTATACAGAAGAGCATGACTTATGGCTGGAAGAATGCCATGTTTTGCATAAACATAACAATGCGATTCATGATGCACGATACCGAATGATCGGGTTTATGCACATAACAGCAGAAGTGTCTAACTACACTTTGCACAGTTCAAGTGCTGCAGATGTGTGGTTTCACTAAGTTTAATCCGAATGGTGCAATGGTCTAGCCGGACCTGCGTCTGTACCCTTGAGTTATCAAGAACAAAGTCCAAGTGGAGGAATTCTTTCGTATTTGGAGAAATATGTGATTTTCTTATTTTAGCAAGTGAAATCTCACTAAATAGAAAGTAGAATGTATGGTGTATGGACCATATCCGCAACAGACATAGCTAGTTTTCGTGCACGCGCTACTCGTGTAAGAAACCCTTTTCATTACACATGCCACATAATAAACTAATGTTAAAATTCATTAATTTTACTTGGGCAGAAAATAATGCACTTGGCATTTTTCTCTTGTTTACCACCATATAAATTCTTCTCTTAAAAGCAAACGCTGAATAAATAGTTTGTCATTCTTTGAATAACTGAAAATCGCTCGAAATGCAATAAAAATGAAATGAGAGAAGCATTCTAAGTTTTCCCAAAATGATGAAGTTGATTATCTCATGATAATAACAATTAAGGAAATTCACCCAATTTTAACCTTCTTCTTTTTCCCTCTTTTTAAAGCTAAATGAGTTTTGCAAATAAAGAAAAAAGTGCTAAAAGAGTTACATGGGAATCCAAAAGCGAGACAACTGACACTTTCGACTTAAAACACATCGATAGATCGGAAGACTTGACCATGGGCGCGTGCACAATGCACCGTAGTCAGACCAATAATTTGTTGATTTGAAACTTTGAAAGTTTCATATCGATATATAAATTGTGAAAAAAAAAAGCTTGTTTTGATATGTGCTTATGTTTATTCGCCATCGTTCTCGATTATAAGCACAACGCAGTTTGCATGCAGAAGCTTATTGGCAAAGGGGTTTTTGATTTCGAGGTACCTGCATTCCGGACGTATCCTCGCATTCCTTGTCGTCGAGCCGGTACTCGTGCATCACCCAGTGAGTCCGGATTCCCTGAGGAGCTCGCCCTCGGTAGTAAACCAAAGTCTTCTTCATCCCGATCGCTCGGTTCTGGCACGTCACCCTCCGATCTTTCCCGGTCGACTTCCAGTACCCAGCACGCGTCGCTCGGTTGGTCCTGAACCCGTTCGGGTATTTCCGATCCCGAGGCCCAAAGAAGTACCATTCAGGGTCTCGACTCGGAAGAAACGATTTCTCTGCAAGAACATAAGCTGTCGTTAGATTGTGAGCTCGGCGAATTATCAAGACATATGCTTAAAATGTACAGATATGAGTGTGTCTGCTGGTGTGTATGTTGACAGAGAGGGTGTCTTCAACTTCAAGCAATATCGAATGGTACTCTATCTAACATTTGAAATCTCCATTAATTTTGTTATAGAGAAAGAGAGAGAGACCTGCTAATTCCCACGGTTCACATTTGTAGAGATCAACCTCAGGAATGATGTCAAGCTCGATCTCTAGGCCATTGATCTTCCTCTTGAGATAGTAGTTAACGAGCTCCTCGTCAGTCGGGTGAAACCTAAAACCGGGCGGTAAACCTATCGGCGCCATTCGTTTCTCTCTCTGTTTTCGGCTTCTCCTTCAAAACATTCACCTCAGTTTATTCTCTCTCTCTTTCTCTGTTCTCTTTTCCCTCTCACCACAGCCATCATCACGGTACTTATAAAAAGGATTCAAAATCCCTTCTCTTTGATCTTCTCTCCTTCTTTTTCTCCTCTTGATGGATCGCTTTTTTGCTCTTTACAGATTCTCTTCCCAGACAAACGTTTCTCTCAAGCCCTTTTCTTTCACAAGATAACGAGAGAGGTAAAGACCGTGCATGCACCGTCCCAACTTCATATTCATTACAAGTCTTGTTATTCATGCACATATAATATCATCATAGTTAACACCGTAGCTTAAAGGATAAGCCTGATTATGGTTTGTGTGTTTGTTCAATGTCAGCATATAATACTCTCGTTAAGGGCACATTAATTGCTAATGTTTTTGGCCATCTATGCATTGTACCAGAGGCATAAATGATGGACTAGCCATACATACACCTTCTCTGGTTTTAAGTGTCTGAGGAAGAGTCAACATGCTCGTATCAAATTGATTTACCAATACCATTTCGGGGAAATTGAAGCTATTAATGTCCATACTCTTAGTCATGGGATCCAAGGACTCGTAGTGAATGCGTTGCAACTAATTGTATGAGCTCATGAGTATAGCATTATGAAATGATATTGGATGCAAAGCATATAAAAAGCGAGGCAAATATACATGGAGTCATGATTGCAATGAAATGATGCTAGGGATACGAATATCGGTCCTCAAAATAATATCGTAACAGATACATATGACATACATATATAGCATGTTTTTATTGACTATTTGAACGTGTTTCAAATATTTAAAGAATACCCATTTCTAGTTTATCAATTTACGTATGCACATACATACGTATATATATATATATATATATATATATATATATATATATATATATATATATAAATTATAAATCCTCATGTGCTGGAGAGTGGAGTGTTACGCATGATGATTGAATTGACCAACAAAGACCCGCTTGAACCCGTTTTTTAGGTGAAAAGGCAAAATCGTCATCGACAAGAAGAAAGAAGAGAGATCAGGCGCTCTTTCTTTTCTTTCTTTGTTCTCTTTTTTTGGGCAATTAATCAACTTTCTCTCTTTTTCTTTATATCTCCCCAACTTTCTACGTCATAATTGCTCAGCAAGCCGATGACTCCCATCTCTTTTTGGCTTCGAGACTTACTTTACTTTCTGATGACCTCGCACAGTCACAGTCACACTCTCTCTCTCTCTCTCTCTCTTTATTTTCCAGGGATTTTGCAGGGCTTTTACTGTTGTCCATGGAGCTCAAAAAGAGGGCCAATTGCATTCGAGATCTCCCCTTTCCTCGCCTTCAAAAACAAAATTTAACCAAGAAAAAAATTAGATTTGGTCTGTCTTTATCGCACTTTAGAGGCTGTCAGAAACTGTCTGGTGTGGTGTGGGTCAATCTCTAGTAGCGGTAGATCTAAAATCAGCTACCCGAAAACGGATGAAAGAGGGACGGTAATTAAAGATCTGACCGCGCTAAGCAAATGGAAATTAACGAAAGGCCCCACGCCGTGCCGAAACTTAAAAATAAACGGAAAATTTAAGGAAGGCGAAAAACGGGTTCGGGGCTCCGAATTCGCCCCCGAGAACAGGAAAAAAAAAAAAAGAAAAGGGAAAATCGCTTTGGGCCGGGATGGAACGACTCGCTTTTTCCGGCCCAAGATCGGATTGAGTAAGCCTGGATTTGGACTTGGCCCAAAACCTAATCTGGGCCGAATTGTAAGTCTGGGAAGAAATGGGTGGGCCGAGTTGCCCAATTAAGCCCAACGGCCTTTAGAGTGGGCCCATGGCATGATACCAAAACGCAGCTCAAGCCGTACGATCCCCCCCCTCCAGCGTCTCGGTGCATCTGGAGCGTTGACGAAAATCTCAGTTTCCATAAATCAAACGAGAGAGAGAGAGAGAGAGGCATCTACTCGCAGGGAGAATCAATCTCGCATCGTGCGTTTGATTCACACACACGGACATCACTTTCTCGACAATTTATCCAACACGCCGGGCTGGTTGCGAGGGGAGTTGCTTTCGGTGGGGACTCGAATTCACCAACCCGCCTTCTGGAAAACAATCGCATTGCTCAAGACTCGTCGGACGCGCCTCCTGTCGCCGGAGCCTCTCGGATCGCTTAACTGATGCTATCGAGTGATTGCCGAGAGAGGATTCCCATCCCCCTAGAATGCCGCCTTCTCTTGGGGGATGCGGCGTCGTTTTTAATCTCACAAATCCGGCATACATCTTGAAATGGTTCTAATGGCACGCGGTGGTCTTTTTCTTCGTGGGCTTCAAATTTTACCTACCTATAAAGAAAGGGATAATTGTAAAAGCCATTCTCAACTTTGTTCTCCACGTCAAATGCCCTTCTCGCATTTCACAACCTAAAACTTGCTCCTCCCCAACCTAAAATTCTCATTTGCTCCCACGCAACACCCAAATCCTGTTTGCGGCGAGGTTACTTGCGTCTTGCCATAGCAAGGCCGTGCGAGCTCGGCTCGAGCATAGGCCCACCACCACGGAGCCCTCCGCGACACGGTCACAAGCCGCGCAAGGTCTATAGCAGAGCACTGCCGTGGCCGCAATTCGACCTTTTTGTCCTCGAAGAGGGGGAGTCGTGACGACGGTGGGTCGGACTAAGCAAAGCCCCTTCGACACGAGGAGAGAGCGTGGGAGGGTGTTAAAGGTTTTTGCGGGTAGGGTAGTCTGGCAAATATAAGGGTATCGGACAAATTACGTGGGATAGAAAATACAATTTGAAATTCATGATAAAAGCGAGGACGATGCTCGTAGCTTTTTGAAATGTGAGGATGGTACTTAACACAAAAAAAGTAAAATTAGAAAACGATTCTTGTAATTTTCCCAAAAGGAAATTCCTTCTTCCATGCCGTCCGTACAAACTTTTCTTTTCAAATTGTCTACAGGAGGAAGCCGTTTAGTTGCTCGCGAGCATGTATCTATGGTGGATTTGCCTCAAACTGTAAGTACTTAGGTGTCTGACGGCATTAATTGTCCTGAAGTTTGTAACTTGTGACTGAAGTTAGGTGTCGAATGGGTGCTTGTCCCCTCTCTCTCTCTCTCTCTCTCTGTTTCATCTTCTGCGGTTTATTAGGTCCGTTGATGAAATTTTAAATGACCGTCCACACCCGTTCAGCGCAAAGTGAAACTTCCATTTTAGAACTTAAAATATTATCCGAAATCCCAAAACATTTGTAAAACTATTATGTGCAAATCCACTTGTCGAAATTTGTATGCTGAGAAAGTTTTGGGTGTTACGTGATGAGAAAAGTCAAAGCATGTACATCGCACAATTGAAAAAGAGCAAAAAAGAAAAAGAATCAAAAGTCTATCCCGACGTGTTCTCGGCGCTTGCTTTGAATCCTTTCCTTCCGTGGTCATCTTTGATACGATTCCTTGCCCCTTCGCTCCTTTGCAAGAAAAGACACAGAAATCACCAGAGGAATCGATTTTACATTCGAAGAAGCAAGCCCGAGTAAGTAGATATTGGATACGAAATTCAGGAAGGGAGTTTTAAGCCCTTTTTCGAGCAATTTACTATAGGCAAATCCTCCAAAAGGTTTCATTCTCTAACGATTTCGACTTTTAAACAGAAAACCAATAAAAAAAAAAGGAGGGAAAAAACATGGGAAAGAGATCCTTATTGTATTCTCTCTCCACACTCAAAAAAAAAAAAACAACAAAAGGAGATGTGACATTGGGATAGTGAGTAATGTCCTCTTTGATTAAAAAAAAAAAAAGTACCAAATGGACTGTTTAATTAAAGCTTTGCCTATGAAGGAAGAAGCACTCCTTGCAGTAGGAGCAAAGTGACCCATGATTAGTGGCTTGTCCAAAAATTAGCTGTGAGCTCATTTAAGAAGTGGCCACCTATGCTTTCCCTTATCGCTTCTTTGCTATTAGCAAAGGATAATGAAAGCAACCTTAATGGGAGATGAAAGGGTAAGCCACACGGTAGCAACTCCAAAAATTGCCCCGGCTCCCAGAAATTGTGATCTATGTATACGTATTCCCCCCCTGTATCCCGATGATATCTCTATATCGGTGTCGAGACATCAGGTGTCGACTCGGTCCGCACAAACCCAAAGAGGAGAAAAAAAAAATGTGTGGAGGTAATGTTCGATCCGTTTGTACCGATGCTCGAATGCAGTGTATCGCGTCGAGTTATAATTGGAATCGGTGGAGAAATGGCTGGTCGACCCCATGCATTCGATCGATAGGCATATGATATCATTTAATTTTCTAGAAAAACAACTGGGAAGATGTCTTGCCGAGTCAGCTCATACGGCCAATATTTTTTTGGCTAGGCATATTTTCAAATGCGATATAACGCAATAAAGACATTAGGATACCCGAAAATCCTATCCTTTCAGCATTTCCAATGTCGTGAATCTCGAGCTTGTGGGCTCAAGTGATTTCGCAAAAATCAAGTAAGGGTTTTCCTAGCTACGATCGTTCTTGCATCACTTTAAAAAAAAACGAGTAAACGGAACAAATTTTCTTTGGGCTAATACTACAAAAAACTCCAAACTGATATGCCCATGATAAATTTACTAAAAATTATTTTTTTGACCACAAAAAACCTCAATCTAGTATACCTATGATAATTTTTTCTCAAACTATTTTTCTGACCACCAAAAACCTCATACTGGTACACTTGTGACAATTTTACATCCGAACTAATTTTTTGATGACCAAAAACTCAAACTGGTGTACCTGTGACAAATTTATCCTCCGTTAGTTTCCGTTAAATTTTACTGTCAAATTGTTAAGTTTAATGACACGTGGTAATTGATAGGTGTACCGGTTTTGGATTTTACCCCTCTGTTTGTCACAAGTTTACCAATTTGCAATTTTTCATGATATTAATCCAATTTAACAGAGGGTAAATTTGTCATAAATGTCACCAGTTTGGTGGCCAAAAAATTAGTTTGGGGTAAAATTATCATAGGCGTATACCAGTTTGAGGTTTTTGGTGGTCAAAATATTAGTTCGGGATAAAATTATCGTAAGTATACCAGTTTAGGGTTTTTGGTAGTCAAAAAAATAGTTAGGAGTAAGTTTATCATAGGTGTACCAATTTAGGATTTTTTATGATAAAATAAATAGTTCGGGGTAAAATTATTATAAATATATCAGTTTAGAGTTTTTTGTGATATTAACTTATTTTCTTTTTATCTACGAAAATATTTAGGGAACACGTCGTTGTCAGGACAAAAAGCGCTCGCCGTTGCGTCTTGAATTCCAACTCCATGCGTCAGTTCCTCCACGAAAGAAATCAATCATGGACCACCCGGAAGAAGTTTGCACCGAATTAGCATTTCCATCCTCCCCATGCATCATGATTCGCGGAGCTAAATTTAGCAATTGCGACGCTTTATCGAATGATCACACACGGGGTGTCGCCGAGCGGGCATGTGATACCTCGCGGATTCGATCGACGTTGGATAGATATAGATTAAGGGTGTGCATAATCCGGGTGGGCGGCTTTTGCCACAGAACCGTGGATCGCCCGCTACAAGACCGGTTCTAAAAATTAGAACCGAGAACCACCCGTCGGTTTCATAGATTCACCCAAGAACCGGAGCACCGGTCTGATCCGGTTCTCGGGTGGATCTATGGAGCTGGTCCCAACAAATTTTCCTAAATAAATAAAAAAAAAATCTGTGGACTAACATCGGATCAACAGAACAAAAAGAAAATAACATAATTTTCCATACAGTTCATACACTATGATCGGTTATATTAACCACATCATTCATAAATCAAGTGGGTACCCATCAATTATTGAGAAAAATGACCAAAGTTATCCCAATTACACAAGACCTTTGGACATGATAACAAATTTTCTTCTTTTTTTAAATTTTTTTGTCGTATTTTTTTAGTTAAAAATTTTAAAAATAAAATATATTATTATTATATTACCGGTCCGATACGGGTGGATAGGTGGGCTGTTCCACACCGGGAACTGGGAACCAGACCGGTACCCATCGATTCCAAAAAATTGGAATCAGGAACTAGATCGATTTCGGTCCGGTTTTGGGCGGTCCCGATTCTTTTACACATCCTCAGTATAGATGGTGACGCCATAAAGTCAAAAGAGCCATTAAATTAACATCGCACAGGGCTGCTCCTGCATTGGTAGTAGGCTTATTCCCCCAATTGGAGCATGAAAATGCTTTTGCTCCTTTTCAAGTTGAGCTTTTATATTTGGTGACACGAATTTAAAAGGTAAGCGAAACCCTAATCGACTTCTGTCGATCGCGAAGATATTGAGTAAGGGAAGAAGATTGTAAGGAAATGCGATGAAGCTATTCACGAGGCACAGCTTACTGCACATGCATCGTCTGTGTGGGTTGTGGGTTGAGTAGAGAAAGGGTGCCATGTGACCTTGGAGAGCGTCGATAAAGATGCCCGCGTTGAAGGATACATTGAGGAGGGGAATCCTTGCCACTGGCCGCGATAGATGGACGACGGGTCGAGGCGCGGCCTTCGGTTCGAGCCTAATTTGTCGTCGGAGCCTGCTCGTAAGAACGGTGTCGTGTGTAGGGTCGAGGTCAGGCTGCCATGAGTGCAACATTCGAGCCCGTGGTTGGGTCTATTTCTTACTCCATTGTTCGTTTGCAATGGTGCCAAGAACGGAAAGAGAAAAGTAGATTTTGATCTTGTGAAGAAGTGCCCGAGGAAGCTTGTTGAACATTTTTAAGAACGAAAGTTTTCGAGTTTTGAAATTTTGATTCAAGAACGGTAGGTGTACTGAAAATTGCAATAGTTTTAAATGATGAGTGTTCGCAAGAAACTTTCTATACTATAAATTATTGATGTGGACGTCAAATATCCTTCGTGGTACTATCAGCGCTGACGTAGACAATTTTTATAATTTTTTGTTCAATTTTCTTTCTTTTTTTTAAATTTCTTTTTCCGCAGTCACTGGCCTCCTTAATGGCCAACCGCAGGTTAAATCTTTTAATTAAACCACTTTAGTTCTAAAC
Source organism: Syzygium aromaticum (assembly GCA_024500025.1). NCBI lineage: Eukaryota > Viridiplantae > Streptophyta > Magnoliopsida > Myrtales > Myrtaceae > Syzygium > Syzygium aromaticum. The sequence continues at coordinate 20,880,023 of CM044895.1, forward strand.
CTTTTCGCATCGATATCAATTTACTCCATCCGGCCATTTTAGACGGGAAATTGCTAACATACGACATGGGCGGCGCTAATGTAGATATTTTTTTTTATACCTTTAATAAATTTTTTATTTTTAAATTTTTTTTCTTTCCTCTTTTTTCTTTTCTTTTTCCACCAACCACAAGCAAGGGCATCGCGGCCCTTCTCAGATCTTGGGAAGGCTTGACCCTCACAGCCTCGGTGAGGGTTGAGCCCTCGCCTATGGCCGGTCGCAGGCCATGGCCGAGTATTGGCCACGGGCCAAAGGAAGAAAAGGAGAGCAAAGGAAAGAAAAAAAGAAGGAAAGGAAGAAAAAAAAAAGAAAAAAGGGAAATTAAAAAAATCGAAAAATTCTAAAAAGAATTACCGATGTCAGCGCCGGCTACGCCACATAAGGCAGTTTGTGTCCGGATCGGCAATTCTAAAACTCGAACTCCCGGCTTGCTTCCCGATTAAGAAAAGAAAGCATCGATCGTTTTAGTCTAATTGAATTGTTTGCCAATACAGTGACCTTTGGCTGTGAAGAAACTGAATATTTACACGTTCACCGAGCATCATACGGTCAAGTGCTTTCCTAAAGTTGTCTTGCCGTCCAACGCACACACTTTTTCTTACTAACGCGGCCTGTAACAACCCGTGCGAAGTAGCCGCCTCACTCCCCCGGCCCAAAAGACGTGCGAGAAAAGTGTTGGAGCTTTAAGCTTTTAGCATGGCCGAGGGCGATCCTCCGGAGACTTGCTCGGAACAATCGTCTACAGTCTCGAGCTCTGTTCTCTTTGACCCGAAGCATTGATGCGTTTTGAAAATTGCAATATTTTGCTTAACGACGAGTGTCTGCAAGAAAATTTATGTACGATTTGAAAATTTACCTATATAATTCATTCGATCAATTTTTGTTGGAAATCATTAACACGAACGCCGGCTGTCTTACGTGGCGTTATTGGCGCTAATGTGGATTTTTCCTTTTCTTTTTTCCTCCGCGGTCTCTGGCCTCTTTGATGGCCGGCCACAGGCTATGCTTTTTAATTTGACTAATATAGTCCTAAACCTTTTTACACCGATATTAATTCAGTCAATCTGACTAATTAAAATCGAAAATTGCTAATGCAGACATTGGCCGTCTTACACGGCACATAAAGTGCTAACGTAAATATTTTTTTTTTATAGTTTCTAATAAAATTTCGAATTTTTTAAAATTTTCCCTTTTTTCTTTTTTTTTTGTTTCCTCATTTTTCTTTTTTTTTTTTTCTACCGACCATAGGCAAGGGCATCACGAGGCTTGCAGGATTTGGGGAGGGCTAGACCCTAGCAACTTAGGTGAGGGTCGTCCTTTGCGAATCTGGCAACTGGCCACCCTTGAGGTGTCGGTGAGGGTCCTCAGTAGATCCGATGAAGGTCGCCCTCACCTAGGCTGTGAGGGTCGAGCCCTCACCAAATTTAGTGAGGGCAACCCTCACCCGGGCCGTGAGGGTCGAGCCCTCTGTTGTGGCCAGTTGCCGGTCATGGCTAAGTATAGGTCATAGGCCAAAGGAAGAAAAGGAGAACAAAGGAAAGACAAAAGGAAGCAAAAGGAAAAAAAAGAAAAAAAAAAGGGATAAATTTTAAAAAAAAAATCTAAAATTTATTAAAAAATTATAAAAAAATATGTTCATGTCAACGCCGGCCGTGCCATATAGGATGATTTGTATCCATAGTAGCAATTTTGAGCCTAAGTTGGTTAAATAGATTGAATTGGTACCGATGTAAAAATATTCAAAACTAAATTGATCCGATTGAAAGGTTTTGGACTGAATTGGTACCAATGCAATATGTTTATGATTATTTTGATACTTTTTCCTAAATTCATGTACATTCAAAGAACAAAAAAACGACATCTTTCTTTACCCAAAAAAAAAAAAAACGGACATCTTTCAAGTTCAAACTTGTCGACTCGGTCAATTCTTCAGCTTCATGCTACTAAACTTTGCCTAAACTCCGATTACTGTATGAGAAAACTTTCAATCTGGATGGTTAGCATGTGCCAAACTCGATTCCCTGGTTTGCTTCCCGATTAAGAAAAGAAAGCATGGATCTTTTTAGTTTAATTGAATTGTTTGCCAATACAGTGACTCTTGGCTGTAAAGAAACTGAATATTTACACATTCACTGAAAAATCATATGTGGTCAAGTGCTTTCCTAAAGCTGTCTTGCCGTTCAACGCACACACCTTTTTAACTAAGGCGACCCGTAACATCCTATGCAAAGTAGCCGCCTCGCTCCCCGGCCCAACAACGTGCGAGAAAGTGTCGGAGTGTTAAGCTTTTAGCATGGCCAAGGGCGATCCTCCGGAGACTTACTTGGAACAATTATCTATAGTTTCAGGCTCTGTTCTCTTGAAAAATGAATGATTCCGAAAAGCATTTTTCTTAAAGAATGATTGCTCGAAATAATTAGCCAACGAAAATATGATCATCATCGACAATACTTTATGTCTAGACAATCGGGAGCCTCAAATTGTGCCGCTTTTGCAGGTTCCGTCACCGCCTAAGCATATCTTAGAAGAGGGGGTTTCGTGCCAAATTCAAATCCTGATAAGAAATCTTTCCTGATTGGACAACTTACGAAGTAGCATTGCTCATTTGAGATCTCGCGTGGCTTGTTGAGGGAGCGCAGTTATAATTGCGTTGAAAGATACCTTCGAATCGCGGTTTCGTCCTTTATCCGCGCTGGCCCTCACTTCGGAAGCCGCCCCTTCGCCCTTTAAACTCCATTAGAAGTTAAGCAAGTCGCGCGAGGCACGAAGGGGGTCGCGGTCATCCCCCCACTTTTTGTCCTGATTGGACCGGCTCCCGCACGTGCCGTACATGTATGACCAGGGATTTAGTAATGCGCGAAGTCAAGTCATCCACGAGATGTAGATGTTAGGAAGCCGCGAGCAGGCCCCTCAAGCGGGAGGCTTGGGTCTCAGTCATCGAATCGAAAATGGCTCGATTCAAATTGACGTAATTTCTTACGACACAATCTAAAATCTCATGTTCGATCCAACTCATATTATTAAAATACCTTTATATTTAATTAGTTTGAGCAAAATTCGTTCTCAAACTTAAGTAAGAGTACAGAACGAACAAGTGCGAGATCTAACAAGGATGAAAGAGAGAGAGAATCGTAGAGATTTGAGTAAGCTGTGAATCCCTTTAATACTCATGTTATTCGGGATTTTATCGTTCTAAATCCGTTTATTGAATATAACTAACATATATAATAATTTAATCAATCAAATATGGATCAAAAAATTGATTTACGACCCCGTTTTTTTATACGGGTCTGGCCGCAAGATGGGTCGTCCAGGGAGCGTGGTTTTATGGCTCCTCGAGCCCCGCTCGTTCCGTATCCTATTATGGAGCCGAGGCACGCCATGGTCGAGCACGAGACCGTCACCTCATTTCTACGCTCACCGTATCGGGACTCGCGGAATTGCTCGAGTCTCGAATCCGGAGCAACCCCAACCGCCGATCGCCGCCGGGCGCGGCCACCCGGCACGCAGGGAAAAAGAAAGGGGGAAACGAAAAAGCGGCGGGGGAAAATGATCGTAACCGTCGAATGAGACGGCCCACAAAAACCCAAAAAAAAAAAAAAGAGAAATTGGGCCGAAAATACGCCAGGATGAATTTGACGATTGGACAGTTGTCTAGTTCGTACCAAAAGCGCCCCCCCCCCCACCCCCCCCCCTCACAGCGTCCATCGGACGGCTCTCGATAAAAGTCGAGTGCGTCCCCACCAACGGTCCGATTTGACCGGGGTCAATGCGCACCGCGCTGCCCGCGAATCTTCTAGAAAATATAGCCTCCTCCTCCTCCTTCTTCGGCTGGAGTTTTTTTTGATCCTTCGCCTGTACGTACTATACATAATGTGAAAAAATTATATACAATCCTTCTAATTTTTTGAAAATCCCGAGCTGCCAAAAAACGCTAGTAGTTTGGAAATTATTTTGCCCGAAAACCATCATTTATATTGCCTGAAGCAATCTGGTCAATAAAAAAATGCTACTTTTTTTTAATAAAAATAAAAAATATCTGCTTTTAATAAATCTCGATCTTTGTTTTTATATGCCCCCAGACTTCTTAAAAAAAAAAACGCATTTTGCGAATACAACACTCGTGGGCAAATGCGTAAGTTCATGGCTTCCCTGGATAATCTCTCCCGTAGCTTAAATTTAGAAGTCGGATCTTTTTCTTTGTCAAAAGACAATCTCCCGGAGAAAAGGTTTCGAATTTCGAAATGAAATTTAGATGTCGGATCCTTTTCTTTTCGTGACTTGATAATTCTTATAGTTAGTATTTGAAATGACGGCTTACTTAATTTTGATACTATTTTTTAAAGATTTGTCTGTACTTTCTGTTCTTTTATGAATCGCACGCGCCCTTGATCCTACACAATCTACTTGACTCTTGTTTTAAGCACGACAAAAAATGATGTTCCTTTTTTTTTTTAATAGCGATTTATAAATTTTAGATATATCGAGAGGTTACGTCTACTGATACCAATTTATTATTTTGAATTACGTCGGCAATAATTTACCCATCTTATAAAATCGAAATGGAAAGAAATCTACACGTGCAATGATGAAAACACCTGTTACGGACACAACATATCCATCGCTTAATGCGAAATGTCACTTCTTAAAATGGACGGTGAAGAGTACGTGGTCAATTTAGGGTCGCTACCTATCACTTGACGAAGGGGGCAAGATTATGCTCGAGACAGGAGGAAAAAAAAAGAGCGCAACGAATAGTAAGGTCGTTGCCACGAATGATGTCCTCTAATTCGAAGGTTAAATCGCAATCACCTTCTCAATTTAGCCTAACACAAATCGAAAGACGATATAATGTTAGGAAAGGCTAACGTCGAGATGGAAAGAAAGTCTCAGTCATATTATCCGACAGTGGATTTCTCATACGAACGAAGAGCAAGTGCAATTTAAGGAAATCTTAAAACGGCACGAAGAGCAGTTTTCCTTTTTTTTTTTTGGGTCGAAGAAGAGCAGTTTTCCTTACGAACAATACAGGATGCATATTTTTTCTTTCGTTTTTTTTTTTTAAAATTTTCCGGGGAAAAAGCAGAAATTGATTCATCCCTTTTCGAGCAATTCCAGAGCAGCTTTAATATTAAAAAAAAGGGGGCCCATGCGCCAAACAGAAAATATTATTCCATCGACGGGAAAAAGGAGGAAAAGAGGGGAAAAACGGGACCGTACGACGAGGGGAGGGATGGCAAGTAGGGACGAAGTTGTCATTTTGGAGCACGGACCGGTGCTTTATAAGCTGCCCCCGGGTGGCATTCTTGTAGATTTAACCGGTACAGCGTGGTCTGGTACTCCTGCGTCGTTTCGCTCCTCTCTCTCTCTCGCTCTCTCTCTGTGCTCGTAGAGAGAGCGGTGGTGCTAGTACGGTCCGCTTGTGCTTCGCCTTCGCCTTCGCCGTCGCCGCCGCCGCCGTCCTCCGCGCGCCCCGATTGTCGCCGGAGCGCCGATTCCCGTCCGCCGATTCCGAGGTACCGTCCGCTTCTCCGCATTCACTTAGGGCTTCTCCGGTTTTCCGGCTCTCTTTTCCTCCCCCCCGGGGCCGTCCCCTCCGTGGCCGTCGCCGGCGTTTCGTTTTCTCCGCCCTGGTCCGCGAATGGATCTGGCGCGCTTCGGTCCCGGCCGGGGTGGTGGTTGTGGCGGTTCCTCCGGTGGCCGGTTGTGCTGATCTGTTCGGTTTTGTGAAGTTTTTCAGTGTCGCCTTTTCGGGCTTTGGCTCGGCCGTGTTTCGCTTTCGGTTCGGTAGATCTCGGACGCTGGATTTGTGTTTTAGGTTTTGGATGTTGTTTTCGGTGATCGGCTTGTTTCTGGGCGGTGTTTTTTGGTCTGTCGATCTTCGCCGTGAGCGCTAGTGCCTTAAAGAGTATACAGATACCGTAGGAAAAAGAGGTTTTCTGTAAGGGTTTCGTTTTTTCTACGCTTGTGTCCCGTGGTTTTTGGCTGCTCACTGGCCTTCTGATTTCTTCGCCGTCGATCATTTTTAGTTGATGCTTGCTCAAGGAGGGATTTCTGCAGCTTAGCCTTGGCGTTGCTGTCTGTTTTTGTTAGTGAAATCCGAACACGGTAGGGTCCATTTCTGTTTCTGAGTTGCATGCCGTCATTGAAATGCTCGGCGTATTTCCGTCCCTAGCAATTAACATTATGATCATGCCGTAGGTTGCATGTTCTGAGTGTTCTTGAGTATTCGGTTTCGTGGCAAGGCCTGTTCATGCTTTCATCACGCTTTTATTGAAATCTTTCCGCCGATTTTTGTCCATCTCTTTTGTTCATGTGGTTACTCGGTGTTTAACTCCACCAGGGCTGGTTGGGAAGGGGGGGGGGGGTAATCTTGCGTTTAGTGGTTTTGTGAGGTCTTGTCATACTAATCTAGGCGTAATAAGTTGTTGTCCATTTTCTCTGTAATTTGTACGATCGAAATTCAAGCAGATTTTAAGGGGATCATTGGGAGTCCGAAAAAAGTATTGAAACTTATTCCTGTCTGTGGTAGAGAATCTTGATGTTTATTCTGAAATGGGTAGGCCAGAAATTCTCGAGTTTTATTATTTGAATTTAATTATTGCAATGCTCTGGAAATAAACATGGCAGTATCTTTTTAGGTTTTTTTGTTGACTGAAATCGGTGCTGGTGCTTGTTCGGTTTTCTGCAAGGAGCCTGGTTCAGTTCTGTGCAAAGAGCATGTTTTGGTTTTTTCTCCCTTTTGTTGCTAATACACAGTTGATTAGTTTACAGTGAAAATGCTCCTGTAAGTAAAATTATTTGCTTAGGTTGGTTTGCTGTTGTTATTTTCTTTTAACGTCTTTCTCCTTTCTCGTTAAAAGGTTTTCTCCTAACATTTTGCAAGTCTCGCTGTCCGAATTTTCTTACTTGCATTTCCTCCCTCGTTGAGTAGAGATGTTTTGTCCTTTCGTATTTTAGATGTACCTGTCCTTGTGTTCTTTCCTCCCTAATGCTTATTCCTCTAAATACTTTGGAAGCTGAGCGTCCTATTTAATAATTTGCTCTCATGATTTTTCTTTTTCAGATCTCGAGTCACGATGGTGAGGAAGAAGAGATCTGAAGGTTCAAGCGGAGGTGAGAGCTCTGAGACCCAAGAGCAAGGCGGGGGTAGTGGCCGTGGTTCTCAACGCCCATCTGACAGAAGTGGTCCGCCTCAACAGGGAGGGGGACATCCGGGTGGTCGAGGTTGGGGTCCCCAGGGCCAGAGAGGAGGTCATGGAGGTTATGGCGGAGGACGTGGTCGTGGGATGCCACAGCAGCAGCAACAGTATGGTGGCCCGCCTGAATATCAAGGTAGAGGAAGGGGTGGGCCTCCTCAACATGGTGGCCGGGGTGGGTATAGCGGCAGTCGCAGCATGGGGGGTAGCCGTGAAGGCGGACCTCCCGGTGGCCCATCCAGATTCCCAGTTCCCGAGCTGCACCAAGCTACCCAGGCTCCATATCAAGCCGTGGTGACTCCTCAGCAGATGGAGGCCGGTTCATCATCACAGCCACCTGAACCGTCGGAATTGGATGAAAAAATTCAGCAGCTTTCCATCGAGCAAGAGGGTGCTACACAACATCCACCACCCTCAAGTAAATCAATGACGTTCCCTCTTCGTCCTGGCAAAGGTAGCTACGGTACAAGGTGTATTGTCAAGGCCAACCACTTTTTTGCCGAGTTACCAGACAAAGATTTGCACCAGTATGATGTGAGTTGGTCCTCATGCACTATCTGGATGCATTGACTTAAGTCGCACGCCTTCCTTCACATTCATTATTTATTTTCTTAATGATGACTAGGTTTCTATATCACCTGAAGTCTCATCACGAGTTGTCAATCGCCAAGTCATGAAGAAACTAGTGGAGTCGTACAGAGAATCTCATCTGGGGAAGCGACTTCCAGCTTATGATGGTCGCAAATCACTTTATACTGCAGGGCCTCTGCCTTTTATGTCAAAAGAATTTAAAATCGTTCTTGTTGATGATGATGAAGGGGCGGGTGGGCCAAGGTTACCATTCTCTCTCTCTCTCTTTTTGTCGCATTCTGACTCCATCTGTTTGTATTTGTTTCTAACTGTTTCTGTCTTCATACAGGAGGGACAGAGAATTTAAAGTAGTTATCAAGTTGGCTGCTCGTGCAGACCTACACCATCTAGGTTTGTTCTTGCAAGGAAGGCAAGCTGATGCACCTCAGGAAGCTCTACAGGTTCTAGACATCGTTTTGCGTGAGTTGCCCACTACTAGGTACGAATACGTTTGCTGATGTGAAAAAAGGCAGTTTTGAATGAGATTCTTGATTGTATTCTTTCATTTTTTGTGATGTGCTTTATATGCAATGTTGCCTTCAGCATGCATTAAATCACGTCGTGTTAAAATCTTCTCCAGGTACTGTCCAGTTGGTCGATCGTTTTATTCTCCTGATCTTGGAAGAAGGCAGCCGCTTGGTGAGGGACTTGAAAGTTGGAGAGGTTTCTATCAGAGTATTCGACCAACTCAGATGGGCCTGTCTTTGAATATTGGTGGGTACAACTGCTACTTTGCTTATTCTTTCGTCTTTTTCTGTCCTTAAGATCGATACTGTCTTTTAGCTTGAAGCACTGGTTCTCTGATAATTTCTTTAGTTATGTTCTCTGTTAACTTTTTTTTGTTGCCTTGCAGATATGTCCTCTACTGCTTTTATCGAGCCATTGCCAGTCATTGACTTTGTGAATCAGTTGCTGACTCGCGACGTCTCCTCCAGACCATTATCTGATGCTGACCGTGTGAAGGTTGGGCATTCTTCAGTTTTCTTATCTTGATAATTGTATGCTTTAGTGTCTTTTAGTTTTTCATGTTATTTTGATTTTTTCACCCCGAGCAGATAAAGAAGGCTCTCAGAGGAGTGAAAGTTGAAGTCACCCACCGTGGTAATATGCGGAGGAAGTACAGGATATCAGGTTTGACATCTCAGGCGACACGGGAGCTGACGTGAGTACTTTTTTAATTGTCTGGCTAACTTCTCTATCCTTGGAGCCTATCTGATTGATCATAGCACTTGTATGTCTCTTGGAAGACGATATTGACTCCTCTCTACGGTTTCTTGTTTTAGCTTTCCTGTTGATGAGAGAGGCACTATGAAATCTGTGGTCGAGTACTTTTATGAGACTTATGGTTTTGCTATACAACACACCCAATGGCCTTGTTTACAAGTGGGAAATCAGAATAGACCGAATTACTTGCCAATGGAGGTCATTGCTTTACTTCAACTTATATTTTTGATTTTTTGTTGTCAATCTGTTGTCCTTCATATCTGATTGTATCGTTTCTAAGTTCAGGTATGCAAGATTGTGGATGGTCAGAGGTACTCTAAAAGGCTGAATGAGAGGCAGATTACGGCCTTGTTGAAGGTGACCTGTCAGCGTCCTGAGGCAAGAGAGCAAGACATCATGCGGGTGAGAATTTTGAAGAAACACGTCAAAAAAGTTGTTGGTTTTTTTATAGAAATATTTCGGTTTGCGTTTCTTCATGTGCTTCTTTTGCATTTTATGATTTCAATTTTGTCTACTGATGGCTGTGCCCTTTCAGTTCCGTCCTGTTGATACAGAAGGTTATGGAAATTAGGATTCAGCAACTTTCCTTTGTTCCCTTGGTAAAGTGTGGATATGATTTTGCTGTATGTATTGGTTGATACTTGTGGCTGAAAGAGAAATCGTGAAAGAAACATGAAGTGACGCTTGAAATTCGATCAAAAGTGTAGATACCTATCTCAGGTTGTGCAACCGATTGAGTCACCATGCTCCTGGAATAGAAAAAAAGTAGAGAATTTTCCACTAATAGTCTCAATAATTGCCATACCATAATCCTGGGATAACAAACAATAGAGATAATTTTTCACTTAACAGTCTCAATGATAGCCATACCGAAAGTGCAAAATTTTTGCATGTACTTACTGAATAATTACGTTAAGAAAGTTTCTTCGTTCCGCTGCAACTCGCAGGCTCATGCTTGTTGAACAAGGAAGGTCCCTGGGTATTCGTTTGGTCTGAGCCTTGAGGTCTCTATTTGCACAAAGCTGATTGAATCTGCTCCGTTATTGTCCTTGAAAACTTGCTGCCTTATTTTTACCCTGCAATTTCTGTTTCCACTTGCCCTTCATTTTATTATTGAATGGAAATGATGTTTTTTGGATGCTAATTGAAATAATGTTTCCTTTTGTATATCTAGGGCCATGCCTTTTGCCAACCCCTGTCCTTTTCATAATCTACTTTTCTTTGGATTTCCTGCCATGTTCTATTGATTTTCTCCTTTTGGTGCACCTGTTGGTATGATTTTAGACCAGGAGTCATAAAATGGTTCCATCGTTGGAGGTTCATGCACTACATTGTCAAAATTAGATACGTCATTTTCTTATTTGATAAACTGACACACATCAAGTCACACTGCCTGGTGCTAATAAGTCGGATTAATATTAGACCAGGAGTCATACACTGGTACCGTCATTGGAGGTTCTTGCACTACATTGTCAATGTTAAATAATTTATGTACTAATTTGATGTACTTGCACATATCAAGTCAGATTAATATTGATTTTGCTGTCTGGAGGTGATAAGTTTCTGTCTGTTTTCTATTATCCAGACTGTTCATCATAATGCGTACCATGAGGACCCTTATGCTAAGGAGTTTGGAATAAAAATTAGTGAGAGGCTTGCTCAAGTGGAAGCACGCATTCTCCCTGCACCTTGGGTAAATTGTTGTGCACCTGGTTGTTGTCCCTGGTATCTGCAATAGTTTAGGAAATCATTCTTACTTATGATTACTACTCCTGTGCGCAGCTCAAGTATCACGATTCGGGCAGAATAAAGGATTGCCTGCCTGAGGTTGGGTGCTGGAATATGATGAATAAAGTAAGTAGTTAGTGGGACTAGAGACCCAATTTAAGTACTGTGTACTTTTACTTCCTGAGGTTGGCTTGTGCTTGGCAGATTTTTCAATGCTTCGGGGCGTCTTAACAATCATATATTGATGTGTTATTTAGTGTCTTTGTTGGATATATGAACCTTTGAAATAAGGGCTACAGCGACCCAGAATGTGGCCTGCTTTCGTGGTATTTTGTTCGCAGCTGAGACTTTTTTTGCCTTTTTGTAGGACATGGTTGTTTTAGCTTTTTGATCAGCTTGTATCTTGGTGTGGAGTTGCTGTGATCTTGATTGGAGATTTTTAAATTAGGGCTGCTCCTTTAATTTGTGCTCATGTTTGCCAGCATGTGCTTGTGTGAATTGACTCTTCCTCTGAAGAAAGTCTCTCTCTCTCTCTCTCTCTCTCACTTTCTCATATATGTCCATTCATCCGTGCTACATCAGTGTGGGAACAAGTCCAGTGTGTTGTTTGGTGGATTATACATCTTCAATATTTCAGTCCTGACATTCTTTTGTATACCTTGGTCCATTTCTATGATATCATCAATGCTATTGCGTTCCTTTGCATCTCATAAAATGTCGCCTCTTCAAGCATTTGATTGCATCGACCTTAATTTGCAGAAAATGGTTAATGGAGGCACAGTGACCAATTGGTTCTGCATCAACTTTTCAAGGATCGTTCAAGATACTGTGGCACGCGATTTCTGTCACGAGCTTGCTCATATGTGCTACATTTCTGGCATGGTATTGATTGTGTTATTTTATGATTTGTTCAGTGGGCTTTTTTGACTTCAATTTTTTGGTGATTTGTCTCACCTTTTAATGGGTTGTTAAGGCCTTCAACCCCGAACCTATTCTTCCACCAATAAGCGGCCGTCCAGATCAAGTTGAGAGGATTCTTAAAGCTCGATACCATGAGGCCATGACAAGACTCCAGCCAAAGGGCAAAGATATTGACCTCCTTATCGTCATTCTTCCTGATAATAATGGATCACTTTATGGTAGGAGATACTCAATGAGCATCAGTCTTCCTCGAATTCTCAAATCAGTCTTCACTCATAATGTCTTATATTCATTTTGCCTGCAGGGGATTTAAAGCGAATTTGTGAAACTGATCTTGGGCTTGTTTCTCAGTGTTGTTTGACAAAACATGTATTTAAGAAAAGTAAACAGTACTTGGCAAATGTCGCCCTCAAGATCAATGTGAAGGTTGGAGGGAGGAACACGGTTCTTGTTGATGCACTGTCTAGGCGAATTCCTCTAGTCAGTGATCGGCCTACAATTATCTTTGGTGCTGATGTAACGCATCCTCATCCTGGAGAGGATTCTAGTCCATCTATAGCTGCTGTACGTTTTTTGTTTTCATCTGATCATGTGTTTGGTTTAGTTTGTTTTATTTTATTTTGAGTCCATGTTACCTATTATAACTGAAAGTCTCTCCTCTTTCATTTTTTAGGTTGTAGCTTCTCAAGATTGGCCTGAAGTTACCAAATATGCTGGTTTGGTATGTGCTCAAGCCCATCGACAAGAGCTGATTCAAGATTTGTACAAGACCTGGCAGGATCCAGTTAGAGGGACTGTGACTGGTGGCATGATAAAGTATACTCTCTCTCTCTCTCTCTCTCTCTCTGATATTTTATGTGCATCTGATACTAATTGGTGCCTGTAGGTAAGCAGTAGTTCAGGTTACCAAGTTTCCGACCCTGCATAATGTCAATTTCTGTCAGTAAAGTCATTTGGATGACAGAACTGTCTGTAATTTTTCCCAGGGAACTGCTTATATCGTTTCGCAGAGCAACAGGACAGAAACCTCAGCGCATCATTTTCTACAGGTTTGTTTCTTCCTCTATAACTCAAAACAGTTGGCAGTTGGTATGGTATTTCAACTTTTTTTTCTGGTTGATTTGTAGGGATGGTGTCAGTGAAGGACAATTTTATCAGGTGTTGCTGTATGAGCTTGATGCTATCCGCAAGGTAGTAACCTCTTCTTGAGTAAAAGTTCCTTACTCGCAGTGTAACAACTACTTTGGTCTCTGTACTCTCAATGGTTTAGTCATTAGCAACTTGCTTATTCGATCTCTGGACTCCAAATAGTTCATGAAGTAGCAACTCTCTGATTTCTCAACTCCAGGCGTGTAATTCCCTGGAACCAAACTATCAGCCTCCTGTGACATTTGTCGTTGTTCAGAAACGACACCACACAAGGTTGTTTGCTAATAATCACTACGACCGCAATACAGTTGATAGGAGTGGGAATATATTGCCCGGTAAGGTTTTGGCTTACCGCAGAATTAGCTTTGTTTGTTGGCGCTATTTCGATTGCTGAATATACAATTTGCAAATTATGAGCAGGCACTGTCGTGGACTCCAAGATATGCCATCCTACAGAGTTCGATTTCTATCTGTGCAGCCATGCTGGTATTCAGGTATTCCACGTGGCATAGATAAACTACATTTGTATCTTTTATTTATGGACCTCAATTCAGAAGATGCACTAAACACTGGGATGGATATTGGTAGGGTACCAGCCGTCCAGCGCATTATCATGTCCTCTGGGATGAGAACAAATTTACTGCCGATGGACTTCAGTCTCTGACTAACAATCTTTGCTACACGTCAGTATTTTCTCTGTTACGTTAGTGAATTGGAAGCCCCGTTTACATTCGGAATTAGACAAATCGTTGTGCTTTATGTTTGCCAAATGTTTGTACATCAGAAGATAAAAGTTTTCTTTTTCTCATTAACTGTACTAGTGACTACTAATTAGACCTGATTTACTCTTCTTAATTTTGCAGTTATGCGAGGTGTACTCGATCTGTCTCTATTGGTGAGTCTTCTCTCTCTCTCTCTCTCTCTCTCATGTGCCTCCACACATTAAAAAGGGGATATAGGTTCGAACTTTAATTGATGAATCTCTTGTTCCTGCAGTGCCTCCTGCGTATTATGCTCATCTTGCTGCATTCCGTGCTCGCTTCTACATGGAACCAGAGACATCGGACAGCGGTTCTGTGACTAGTGGACTTGCCACAGGACGTGGGGGACCACCTGGTATGGGTGCTGCTGGTTCACGGAGCACTCGTGCGCCAGGAGCCAATGCTGCTGTCAGACCCCTGCCTGCCCTCAAAGAGAATGTCAAGAAGGTTATGTTTTACTGCTAAGTTTGGTGGGTCGTCTCTTGTGTAACTGCTGCATTGACCTTTTCCGTCTGCTTGTCTGCTTCCCAAATTTCGCACTATCTTTCTGGGAATATAATGTTTAGGTGGGTTATGCTCAATGCCAGTATCTGGATAAACAATTCCTTGACTTCGGTGATATTGAATTTTTTGGATGCTGAGTGGGTCTTTAGTGGGTGCTTTGCGCATTTTATAGCTTTATAGCGAAACAGGATCTCGGAGAAGCTCAATCAACGCAGAGGTAGGGTTGAGAATGAGAAGGCTGGCCAGTAGCCTAGCTAGTGATATAGTTAAATCATATTCGAAAGGGTGGTTAAGTGCCGTGTCCTATCGTCTGCTGGGCTGCATTTGGGTTGTAGCTCTTTGAGCTCGTGTCCTACGGAATCTTACGGCACGACAGGACTGCATTTGGGTTGTAGCTCTTTGAGCTTGCATTCTTCCTAATCTTAGGGTCATTTGCGCTCGCATGCAAAGTAGATAATTAGCAGCCCAATTCTGGTCATGATCTTCGCTGCTTTTGCACAGCTCATGCCTCGTGCTACCCTGACCATTCCATATCCCATGTCAATCGTAGCCCCGACGAATTGATATTGATTTGGCCACACGCTACAAGACGCTTATGTACACTATTGAATTGGGCTACATCCTTGCTTTTCGCTCAGCTCAGGCATTTCGTTCAATGCTTGCTTTGATTATTTATGTTGCTCTTTGGCGTAACGAGAACAAAATTATTCGTTGCGCTGATGCATGACCCTACTCACCTCGCTAGTAGTAACGCTCATCAAAAGATAATCAGGCTACGGAGTTCGACGTCTCTTCCAGTCCTCGGTGGCAATTTGGCAAACTGAATCAGCCCATTTCTTGGGTCCAAACGTTGCTCATCTACGGGGGATGCTGCATTTAGAGAGGACTAGATCTGTCAAAGGGTGAGTCGGGTAAAATATGGGTTAATCTATATTTGACTCATTTATTCGCAATACAGTTTTAGCGTGCCATACCTGATTCGATCTGGTCTATATTCTTAACGATTATTCTTCTTGAATTATGCCCTCTGATTGATGGGCTATTTCTTGGATCAGCCCGTCAAGTCAGTGAGGGAGTTGGCTGAGTTACGGATGGGAGTGTAACCTTTAAGTTTTAAAGCTCTCCGTATTGGAATACCTGTTATATCATGATTGAAAGATGATGGGTTTATCAAAATTTGCTACAAATGCAGTCAGGTTATACTCTTTCATTGACATTTTAGCATATCATTCCAAATTTGTACAATTACACCAAGTAACTTTCGCAATGCCTAGCACGGTTCTTACCTCTTGCGACCCGTGATTTGATATGCTTCGAATAAAATTATACACTATGCATTCCTCTCTAAGCTAGCGAGCACTAAATTTTTGTGGAGAAACAAGGATCTTGATCAAGCTAATTAATTGGCCCTTATTGCGGATAAGGACGATTAATTGAACTTTGAAGCAAAATAGGGGGGCTTTCATTTGTCACTTACGATTTGCAACTTTGCATGGCCGATGAAATGAAATGAAATACTGGGAGTGCCACTCGAGGAGAGTAGTGGTCGTGGCTACTGAACTCTGCGAGCGCGTCAAGTGCTCGACGGGCTTTCTCAAACACCGACGTGCAGCTTCGAATTCCTCCACCCAAATACCGACACGTCACTACGCACCGTCACCACCACCTGCTCTCGCCTCTCGCCTCCATCCAAAAGGCGTAGCTTTGATCTGCTTCTTCGTTATCTTAGACTCGATTGGTTCGGCTTTGCAAAGGGCCTAGGAAAAATGCAAATGCCTTCGGCCAAAAGCTCCTAGGGAAACGCAAATTGTATTTGGTAATTTTTTTTTAAAGCTACTTTGATCTTTCTGACAAAAAAAAGGTTTGACTATTTAGCAAATTTCTTTTTGCAAAGGGCTTTTATGTTTAATTTTCTTTTTCTACTAAAAAAATCAAACCAGCAAGGGGCTAAGGTCGTCGGCGAGCCAAATTTGGCATTGATGGCCATCGCCCAAGGTCAGGCAACCATCGACGAGGATTGCGCGACCCCAATTGGCTCTTGGTGGGGTTGCGCGACCTCAGGTCTCCTTACCTGGGGTTGCGCGAGCCAAGTGACGGTCGCCGGCCCGATCTAGCCTCGTAGGTCCTTGCCGTCCGCCCTCATCCAAAGAAGATGAACGATAATAGGAAAAAACCGGAAAATTATAGATTTGGTGAGGGTAATTTTGAAAGAAAAAACTAGTCCCAGCATTCAACCAAATGCTAAAAGCCCAATACCAGCATTGGGTTTTTAGCTTTCTCAATGCCAACATTTGGCTGAAAGCCTATTGAGAAGACTTGTCAAGCACCTTAGTATTTTCCCTAGGGACTTTGGAGGCCGAAAGCCCTTAGAGAAAGCTGACCAAATGCACATTTAATGCCTAAATCAATATTCACAAAAAGAGAGCTTGCAGGCCGTGTTGAGTCCCTTTGGCTTGCCACACTTGAGAGAGAGAGAGAGAGAGAGAAAAGAGTAGAATCGCGAAGCACTGTCTTATTATTTGTCTTTGCCTTTTCATCAACACTTCATGCATACTCTTGCTATTAAAAAAGTGGGTTCACAATAGACCGGCTAAAACCCGTTTTTAGTAGGCTTTTCTCTTTGGATTCATTTATAACCGATATTCGAACTTTCACGTGATTCATATTTAGCCCGTTTCAATAAATTTGAGTCAATAGATGGGTACGTGACTCATTTTGACAGCTCTAGACACGACCGTGTCTTTCCAAGCGTGATTGGTCCCAAGTGATTGAGTAACCTACTCTTATTTGCACATCTCGAAATCCTCGGCTCTCGCTTTACGCTTGGCCTCTAAGGCACCCCTTAATTCCACCGATTCCTCGCATGCAGTCTTCACGGGCAATCGCCGCGGCGTGGCTTTTGCCGTTCTCTTTTGTCACGGACGAAAAGAAGTGAGTGGAGGGAGGAGAGAGAAAGCTGAGTAGCCATTTCAAATATTTTAAGCGCTTCGATGCCAATGGATATTTTCTTTGTCATCTGGTCATCTATAGTTTGAAGATAGAGCTTGGAGAGGCTGGGCGGAGGCCCCATGAACAGGTGAAGGGAGAAGCGTCCGCCAGAACTTTCTTGCTCGAAAAACGGTCGGTTCTTGCTTCTTTCACGCTCTTTGCCATCGAGAGAGACAGAGAGAGAGAGAGAGAGGGAGAGAGAGAGAGGCGAAGGAAAGAATCAAAAGGTCGTCCATTTCAGGGGCGGACAAGAACCGAACACGTTCCAGTAAATTCTTTTCCCTCCACATTCGAATATCGTCCGACAGTCGAAAACCTCTGCCACCGGTTTTTCCCTGCCACACCGAAAATTCCTTTCTTGGTTTAAATCCTCGAGACTTGCCACTGATTTCAATAAAGAATGTTCTTTCTCCTCCTCCCTCTTCTCCCTTGCCAATCCATTCTTCTTCCCTCGCCCGAACCCCTCACGCTATATATACACATTCCCGTTGAGGCAAGCATGATCAAGAACAAGAACAAGAAGAAGAACAAGAACAAGAGCAAGAGCAAGAGCTCCTTTGTGCAAGTCCATATCTGTTGTGGGTTTGGTGGTTTTATCGCGCTTCGTGAATCGCGGAGATGGCCTCAGGTTCGGGGATTAAGAGGGCGGATTCGGTGGCCGACAACATGCCGGATGCGATGAAGCCCAGTAGGTACCACATGAAGAGATGCTTCGCCAGGTAATCACTCGGTTCTTGGTACTTTGTGATTGTGGGTCTGGATTGGTGCTTAGTTTTGTTTATCGTTTGTGTGATGATTTGGTCCTTGTTTGGAGAAGGTTTGTGGCTTGTGGGAAGAGGTTGATGAAACGCCAGCAGATGATGGAGGAGTTGGAGCAGTCGATTGAAGACAAGGTCGAAATGGCTCAGGTTCTTGAAGGCCAGCTCGGGTTCATTCTTAGCTCCACTCTGGTCTCTCTCTCTCTCTCTCTCTCTCTCGCTCTTGCGCGCATGCATGCATGCAGGCACGCTTGCGCCTGATCACTCGCAAACTGGACGTGCTATCCTCGTAATTTGGTAAATATGCAAACAAAATCTTAGCTTTATGAAAGGACATTAAGTCCCTTTGCCAATCATGCAGGACTTCAGTTTCTCTTCAATTTACTTTATATGACTCCCCTCATGCATTGATGGATATGTAATAGACACTACAGTTTAACCCAATTCCCTCGTATAGTAATAGCACAGACTGATGCAACCTGAAAAGTTTGAAATTTACGTGTGAATTTGTCAAAGTAGCATAGCATCTCGGATTCATATCATTTGGTGCTCAAGCATTTGTCAAATTTACTGTCTGTGAATTTGCAGGAGGCAGTGGTGGTTCCTCCATATGTTGCATTGGCGGTTAGACCGAATCCTGGTATTTGGGAATATTTGAAGGTGAATGCCAGTGATCTTGAGGTGGAAGGTATCACTGCTAAAGAGTACTTGAAGTTCAAGGAGACAGTTTTTGATGAGAACTGGTGCGTGCTTTAGAACTCGGGGAATCCCAAAGAGAATCACTTTCAGAAAATAGTTATATCATGCATTTCATCCATGTCGATGACTTTATTCGAAGTGCCATAACATAATTAATGCAAATGATTGCTACAGTAGTGGCGCGGCCCAGTTCATTTTCTTATTTCATTGCTTGAAATGATTTTGTTCTTTGTGCAGGGCAAATGATGACAATGCACTGGAAATAGATTTTGAAGCCATTGACTTCACCACTCCTCGCATGGCACTTCCTTCTTCTATTGGGAATGGATTGAACTTTCTCACAAAGTTAATGACCTCTAGGTTGAGCAAGGACAGTCAAAGTGCTAAGTCTTTTCTTGAGTTCTTGCTTGCCCTCAACCATCACGGGGAGGTAAGCATTTTCAACTACCAAACTGGTGATGAATGGAACAAACAACCAACAAGAATGCAACACTTCCAACGATAGTGCCAGAAATTGACGGGTTCTCTTATGGTCCCAATTTGCAGAATCTAATGATCAACCAGAACTTGAACACGGTGTCGAAACTTCAAGTAGCATTGATAGCAGCTGAAGTATTCGTCTCCGCACTTCCCAAAGATGCACCTGTACAGAATTTTGAGCAGAGGTTACTAAGTTATTCTAGCATTCCTGAAAAAGAAAATTTCTTAAAACTCCTTTTTCATAGTGTAACTAAACCTGCCTAATTGTTTTTCCTTTTGGTTCTCCAGGATCAAGGAGCTAGGATTCGAAAAAGGTTGGGGCGATACTGCAGAGCGAGTGAAAGAGACGATGCATACTCTGTCCGAATTGCTTCAAGCTCCGGACCTGGAGAAAATGGACTTGTTCATTAGCAGGCTTCCTATGATTTTCAATGTCGTCATATTCTCTCCTCATGGCTACTTTGGCCAGTCAGACGTCCTCGGTTTGCCAGATACAGGTGGTCAGGTACTAAATATATGGATATTTCGATTCAAATGTAGAAAACTGAAAAATAAAAGGCAATCCATGCATGACAAAAGTGGACTAGTTTAATTTCATAACTCTCATGGTACAAATCTGACTAAGACATAAAAAAAATGTTATGCTGCACAATTTCTCTAGGTGGTTTACATCCTAGATCAAGTGAGGGCTTTAGAGGAAGAAATGCTCCTGAGAATTAAGCAGCAGGGCCTTGCAGTGAAGCCTAACATTCTTGTGGTGAGTGACTCAACCCACAGAGGGATTGGTCCTCTAGATGTCGATAATTTACCAATAGAAAAGTCTGCTTCATCTTATCTTTTGCTTTTCCACTTATGCAGGTCACAAGACTGATACCAGACGCAAAGCACACTAAGTGCAACCAGGAGATGGAGCCTATCGTTGACACAAAGCACTCCTACATTCTTCGGGTTCCTTTCAAGACACCAAAAGGAGTCATTCTCCGCCAATGGGTGTCCCGTTTTGACATCTATCCTTACTTAGAGAGATTTGCTCAGGCAAATATTCTGGATTTCATTGCTCATCGGTGGCTAGTTCATATGATTGTTGGTGCTTAATTTTTTGATACATTTATTATTTCATTAGGATGCAGCTGCGAAGATCATGGATCACATGGATTGTAAACCGGATCTCATAATTGGAAACTACTCAGATGGGAACCTGGTGGCTTCTCTCATGGCTAGCAAACTGGGAATAACACAGGTTACCATTTCCCTCTCTCTCATGAATAATGCTGCAAAATCGAATGGGGGACCCCCAATTCTTATGATATGTTGTTTTGCTGCTGAATGTTGGCTTCCTCTCTATCCAGGGTACCATAGCTCATGCTCTAGAGAAAACCAAGTATGAGGACTCGGATGTCAAGTGGAAGGAGCTTGATCCAAAGTACCACTTTTCATGTCAATTTACTGCGGACTTGATTGCGATGAATCAGACTGATTTTGTCATTGCTAGCACATACCAAGAAATTGCTGGAAGGTTAGTTTTAGTATCCTTCAATGATAAAATTTGTTGGTCGGAGTATTCCTAGTGATGCTAAAGATAATTATCTTTTTTCAGCAAAACTAGGCCCGGACAATATGAAAGTCACACCGTGTTTACTATGCCGGGGCTTTGTCGGGTGGTCTCTGGCATCAATGTTTTTGAACCGAAGTTCAACATCGCTGCCCCAGGTGCCGATCAATCTGTCTACTTTTCCTACACACAGAAACAAAGGAGGCTGACTACTTTTCACCCGGCCATCGAGGAACTACTATACAACAAGGAGGACAACAATGAGCATTTGTTAGTCCCGTCTTTATTATTTTATCTTGGTTTGAACATTTGGGTTCTAAGGCATGTTTCCATTGTTAACTCTTGTATATGTGGACAGGGGCTTTCTTGCTGATCGGAAGAAACCAATCATTTTTTCGATGGCAAGGCTCGATACTGTAAAAAATATCAGTGGCCTAACCGAGTGGTATGGGAAGAGCAAAAGGCTCAGAAGTTCGGTGAATCTTGTTGTTGTAGCAGGATTCTTCAACCCAGCAAAATCAAAAGATAGGGAAGAAATTGCGGAAATTAAAAAGATGCACTCCTTGATAGAGAAATACGAACTCAAGGGTCAGTTCAGATGGATTGCAGCTCAAACCGACAGATATCGAAATGGAGAATTGTACCGCTGTATTGCCGATACCAAAGGAGCTTTTGTGCAGCCTGCTCTGTACGAAGCTTTTGGTTTAACTGTCATTGAAGCAATGAACTGTGGATTGCCCACATTTGCCACTAATCAAGGTGGTCCTGCAGAAATTATTGTTGATGGTGTTTCAGGGTTTCACATTGATCCCAACAATGGCAACGAGTCAAGCAACAAGATAGCCGATTTCTTCCAGAGATGCAAAACGGATCCTGAATATTGGAATAGGATCTCGACAGGAGGCCTACAGCGCATATACGAGTGGTAAATATAACTTAGATAACATCACAACTCATCACACAGAACATTTGTTTGATCCTTGATTGTGCTTCTTCACAGCTATACGTGGAAAATCTATGCAAAGAAGCTCTTGAACATGGGGTCCATGTATGGGGTTTGGAGGCAAATGAACAAGGAACAGAAACTTGCTAAGACGAGATACATTCAGATGATGTACAATCTCCATTTCAGGAACTTGGTGAGTTATCTGAGTTGGAGACTTATAAGGCTTTCTTTTCAATTCGAAAAAGATGCTTTGATTAATTTGAGCTACAAAAACAGGCAAAGAACGTTCCGATCCCAATCGAAGAACCCCAAGAACAAGTGCCAAAGGTGGAGAGCAGGCCCCAAAAACCAACTCCAAAGCCAGAGACAGTACCTCTGAAGGCGACACCAGAACCTACTAGGCAAGTGGCACAATTTTGTTGGCAAACCAAAATGACAACATTGACGCATGACTTGCACCAGTCACTTAGCAATAAAGAACTGAAACATAAACCATAAAAAGCACATTGAAGTTCTTTAGAATGCTACTAACACTCAGCAACCTTTCAGGGACCAGAAGATCCCGGAACCAGAGCTTCCAAGGTGAGAAATTTTACCCAACCCGTCGTATCGCCTTGAGCAGTGATCCCATTTATTGGGGAATCTAATGCACACGGAGACGCACAATCAAATGCACGAACCACATCATTTTCTTCTAGTTGTTAGAAAACTTATGTAGGAGGAGCCAAGTATTAAAGTACCTAGAAGGCTATGATGAGCTAACGAGGTTTTAATTCGCAGGGAGAACGATTTCCAAGGAAAGCCGCTTGCCTCGAGGATAGGGGACCGAGTTTGCCCCTGGAATTGGTGGTGCCTCACATTGACATTCATTTTGCTCTCATACTACGCCCTGTTGAAGCTTTATATCTCAGATAGACCTCAGGGGCACCATGGCAAACATTGAAGTCATACCAGAACTGCACTCAATAAGAATAATGCCCAGATTCAATAAGACAATTGTCATCTTCTTTATAATTTTTCTGGCGAACTGTATCAAAGCCACTGTTGCAATGGAAAGCGCATTTTCTGTAAAGAACAGATAATAACACTTGTAGATTTGTCTCATCATGATTATCAATAAGACAATAACTCCGTTCTTATAGTTACCAACTTACTACTGTGATCTTTGAGTTGTATTGCTTGTTCTTAACAAATAGCAGGAAGAGAGAACAGATGGTCAATGATGAGCCCGGCAAAGAAGTCCTACTTCCAGTTCTTGGCAGCCCACAATTTCAAGATTATCGTTATTTACATAATTGTGTGAAAGTATCTTAAGATTCTCCCTAATTACAATTTACATAAACTAATTTCAAAACTCATGCCTTTTTTTTTTCTATTTACAGCACCTTTTATTTGCAGGTACGGTTTTCAAAAAGGTTTTACACTTTTGATTGTTGGTACCATAAAGAATCATAGAGATTAAATATGTAAAAAGATAAAATTTCAAGAAATTAAGGAGTAAAACTTTTGGATTAAGTTAAAGGTGAGAGATATATTTTAACAAAGATGAGAGAAATAACCACGAATTGAAAAATAAAAGAAGCGACATGCGAAATCCCCATTCCGAATTAAAGAATAGTTTAATATTCATAGGGAAAATTCCAATTAAGGGCCCCAAGTGGGGTCAAATTCTCAAAAAAGGGCCCAAAGTGAATAGTATGTCAAATAAGAGCCTGAAGTGCTTAATCAGTCTCAAATAAGGACTCGAAGTGTCAAAAAAATCTCAAATAAAGACCTAGGTCCCCGGCCGGTTAAAATACCTGCCAGCCGGTGAAAAAAGTTACTGCTCCGGCACCGGAACAATAACTTTTTAATTTTTTTAATTTTTTTTTGTTTTTCCTTTTTTGTTTTTTTATTTTCCTTTTCCTTTTCTTTTCTTCCTCCGCCAGCCATAGTCGAGGCCGGCGAAGGTCGCCAGCCTCAGGCGAGGCCGCCCTCGCCGGTGCCGGGCGAGGGCCGCCCTCACCAGTTGCAGGCGAGGACTTGATCGACGGAGCAGAGATCCGACGAAACCAACCTCAGATCTGGGACTCCACCAAGAACGGGAGCTCCGATCTGGCGAGGGCTCCAACCTCATCTGGATCTAGACTCCAACCTTAGGTGAGGGCTCCAACGAGAACGGGACTCCAACCTCAGATCCGGGACTCCAACCTTAGGCGCAAGCTTGATCGACGACATCCTCGCCGGCGTCGGGCGAGGGCGGCCTCTCCTGAGGCCGACGAGGGTGGCCTCACCCAACCCAGGCGAAGGTGGCCCTTGCCCGACGCTGGCGAGGGCGGCCTCGCCTGAGGCCAGCGACCTCCGCCGGCCCCAGCTATGGCCGACGGAGGAAGAAAAGAAAAGAAAAAAAGAAAAGGAAAAGGAAAATAAAAAAAGCAGAAAAGGAAAAACAAAAAAAAATTAAAAAGTTACTGTTCCGGTGCCGGAACATTAACTTTTTTCGCCAACCGGCAGGTATTTTGGTCGGCCGGAGACCCATGTCCTTATTTGAGATTTTTTGGGCACTTCGGGTCTTTATTTGAGACTGATTAAACACTTCATACCCTTATTTGACACACTATTCACTTTGGATCTTTTTTGAGAATTTGACCCCATTTAGGGTCCTTAATTGGAATTTTCCCATATTCATATGGAAAACACGTGTTTTATTTTTTTTATTTTTATTTTGAAGACAATCCAATTTATTCCCGCTCGCTCCTTATGGCATCATCATCATCCTCCTGAAAACCACCTTCAAAACCTCCACTCCACTCTGCCAAAAATGTCGCATTTAGCTCCTGAAAATTGAATCCATCCCAAGGGAAGAGCTTCTTCTGGGCTTCTCGTATGGCATCTCTTCTTCCTCTTCAAAACCCGCCATTTCTGCTTCCACCCCCAACAACACTCACATTCGCAGCAGAGCAGGGCTGTCGTCCATGCTCTGTTTCTTGCTCTGTTTCGCCTCCTTCGAGCTCTCGCAGCTCCCCTCTCCTTCCTTTCCTCTCCGCGTCCCGATCGTCCTGCTTCGCCGCTCGACGAGCTCACCTCGGTCTCGTCCGCTTGGCAATGACGTCGCCGCCGGCGTAGCCTGAGCTGCGGCGGCAAGGTCAAAACGAGAGAACACAATGAGTTGAAGGACTTCGCTAAATTTTCTTTTTCAAGATTGCCGGAGAAGAGAAGAATCAGAAGGTATTCTTGCGACAGAGAAGACTTAAAAGAGGTTTGCTTTGCGACATTAACTTCCTTTCTTGAATTAAACATTCGTAATTCCCCACTTATTTCAACCATGATAGTTCTTTCTCCTCATCCCAATCCATGCCTCTTCCTTCTCCCACAGCTCTCTCACTATATATGCACATTCCCATCAAGGCAAGAAGGAACAAGATCTCCTTTGAGAATTCCAGGTCTTGTCGGGTTTCTCGCACTTCTTGAATAGACGAAGTGGCCTCGGGTTCAGTCATTAAGAGAGCGGATTTGGGGGCTGATAGCATGCAGGACGTGATGAAGTCAAGTAGGCATTACATGAAAGAGGTGCTTTGCGAGGTACTTGAAAGTTGATTCTTGGTTTCTTTGGGGTCTGCTCTGGTTCCTAAGTTCTTGATTTTCTTTTCGTGTGTTATGCGTGTCACATGGAAATACATAAAGTCCAATCGTTTCTTGATTTGGTTCTCGGTTGGATAAGGTTTGTGGCAACTGGGAAGAGCTTTGATGAAACCTCGAGAGGTTATGGAAGAAGTGGAGCAGCAACGTTGAGAGGGCTCAGGTTCTTGAAGGCCAGCGTGGGTTCATTCTCAGCTCCACTCAGCTCTCTCTCTCTCTCTCTCTCTCTCTCATGCGCACATGCGTTTGTTGGCTATCTGCCTTGTATAATATGATTTATTTGCAAGATATACTTAGGGCCCTTTTCTCAGACATTTAGGGGCTACAGATTTGTCTGACTTTTAGCAACTGCCCAAATTTTGATGAACTCATATAGACGCTGTCGATCAATGAAATTACTTAAGATCGCTGTTTTGTATGTTCCATGTCAGCATAATGGGGTATTGATGCTAATGGCAGGGCTTGATGCAGTTATTAAACAGCCTTAGGTTTTCATGTATTCTCATAATTGTAGCCTCCATTGTTAGTATTAACATCTGGTGCTTGAGATTCTGTCAAATTTTTTGTCTTGAGAATATGCAGGAGGGAGCTGTTATTCCCCCATATGTTGCATTGGCAGTTAGACCAAATCCCGGTATTTGGGAATATGTGAAGGTGAATGCTGGTGATCTTGAAGTAGAAGTTACCACAACTAAGGAGTACCTGAAGTTGAAGGAGGCGGTTTTTGATGAGAACTGGTACGTGCTTGAGAAATCAAAGAATGTCAAAGAGAATACCTTTCAGATAATAGTTATTCATGTAGTTCATCTATATAACAACTTTGTTCAAAGCGCCATATAGCTATTTATGCGATTGTTCTCTGCTATAGTGACATAGCCCCATGGCCCAACTTCATATTTTCTCTCATTGCGCAAAATGGCTTAATTCATTATACAGGGCAAACGAGGACAATTAACTGGAAAGAGATTTTGAAGCCATTGATTTCAGGGCTCCTCACATGGCACTCCATTTGTTTATTCAGAATGGATTGAACTCTATCGCAAAGTTAATGACCTCTAGGATCAGCCTGGACAGTCGACGTGCAAAGTCTTTTCTTGAATCCTTGCTAGCCCTCATCCATCAGGGAGAGATAGCCATGTTCAATTATGGAATCGGCAATAGAAGAAAACAGAACAAAAAAGAACGATAAACCATGCAATAATTTCTATGAAACTGTGAGAAATGGACGAGATGCACCTGTAGAGCACTTTGAGCAGAGGTTATTAGTTTGCCCTCACTTGTAGAAAAGAAACATGCTCAACTCCTTTTTGTATTGCGATTAAACTTGGCTTACCAATTATCTTTTTTCCAGGATTACAGAACCAGGCTTTGAAAAAGGCTGGGGTGCTACCGCAGAAAGAGTGAAAGAAACCATGCATATTCTGTCCAAGTTGCTTCAAGCTCCAGCCAGCAAGAAATGTACCTGTTCATTAGCAGGCTTCCTATGATTTTCAATGTTGTCATAATCTCTCCTCGTTGCTACTTTGGCCAGTCAGATGCCCTTGGGTTGTCAGATACAGGTGACATGGTACTAAATATATGGATACTGCACATCGTTCAAATGTAGTAAATTATAAAAGGAAATTCCATTTATGACTTGTTTAGATTTTCAATTATTCATAGAGCAAATCTGACTACACAAAAGTTACGATGCTGCACATTTTCTGCAGGTGGTTTACATTCTAGATCAAGTGAAGGCTTCGGAGGAAGAACTGCTCCTGAGAATTAAGCAGCACGGCGTTGCAGTGAAGCCTAACATTCTTGTGGTAATTGACTCTCAAGACCATGGAGATTAGTTCTCTAGTCTAGATGACAATAATCTACAAATAGAAAGATTGCTGTGTCTCATCTTTTGCAATTCCACTTATGCAGGTTACACGACTTATCGCATACGCAAAGCAGACCAAGTGTGACCAGGAGTTGGAGCCAATCTTCAAGACAAAGCACTCTTACATTCTTCAGGTTCCTTTCAAGACACCAGAAGGAGTCGTTCTTCGCCAATGGGTGTCCCGTATTGATATCTATCCTTTCCTCGAAAAGATTTGCTCAGGCATTCATTCTGGAACTTTTTGCTTCATCGGCAGTTTTTAGGTATTATGGAGGTTGGTGCATAATTGTCTTATATATGTGTGCGTGTGTTCATTTTGTCAGGATGCGGCTGCAAGAATCATGGAACACATGGATTAAAAACCGGATCTTATAATCGGAAACTACTCAGATGGAAAGCTGATGGGATCACTTATCGCTAGCAAACTAGAAATAACACACGTTTGGTGATCTTTAATAATCTGCCTTTTCCCTCTCGTTCCAAGCTAATCCTGTAAAGCCCACGGAAGACCTAAAATCTTATGAGCTGTTTTTTTGCTACTGAATGTTGGCTTCTTCTGCATCCAATCTACGGTACTATAGCTCATGCCCTAGAGAAAACCAAGTATGAGGACTTGGAAGCTAAGTGGAAGGAGCTTGATCCGAAATACCACTTTTCATGTCAATTTACTGCAGACTTGATTGCAATAAATTAGATGGATTTTGTCATAACCAGCAGAGACAAAGAAATTGCAGGAAGGTTAGTTTTGGTCCTTCAAACCTGATCAAATTTGTTAAGCGACTTATTTTCAATGATGTTGATCAGGATGCTTAACTTTCTCCAGCCAATCTACACCTGGGGCACATGAAAGTTACAGACTGTTTACTATGAGAGGCATTTTCGGGTGGTCTCTGGCATCAATGTTTTTGAACCAAAGTTGAACATTGCTTGCCCAGGGGCTGAAAATTCTGTGTACTTACCCTTCAAACAGAAAGAAAGGAGGCTGACTAATGTTCACCTGCTATTGAGGAACTACTATAATACAACAAGGAGGACAACAACAAGCATCTGTTAGTCCCTTTCCCAATCTGTTTATTTAGGGAGGGAACATTTGCGTTTGATGTCATACATTGTTAACTCTTGGATATGTGGACAGGGGCTTTCTTGCCAATCGGAAGAAACCAATCATTTTGTCAGTGGCAAGGCTCGATAAAATGAAAAATATCACTGGTCTAACCGAGTTGTATGGGAAGAACAAAAAGCTGAGAAGTTTGATGAATCTGGCGGTTGTAACAGGATTTTTTGACCCAGCGAAATCAGAAGATAGGGAAGAAACTATGGAAATAAAAAGAATGCCCTCCTTGATAGAGAAACACCAACTTAAGGGTCAGTTCAGATGGATAGCAGCTCCAATCGACAGATGTCCGAAAGGAGAACTTTACCGCTGTATTGCAGATATGTGGGGAGCCTTTGTGCAGCCTGCTCCATATGAAGGGTCTGGTCTAACGGTTATTGAAGCACTAACCTGTGCATTGCCCACGTTCGCAACTAATGAAGGGGGTCCTGCAGAACTGTTTGTTGATGGCATTTCAGGATTTCTCATTGATCCCAACAATGGCGATGAATCAAGCAACAAGATCTCTGATTTATTCAAGAGATGCAAAAAGGAGTCCTGAATATTGGAATAGCATCTCGTTAGCTGGTCTTACCTTATAACGACTGGTAAGTACAAAAAGTAAGGCATACGAGGCAACTCACTGTGCACAACTTCTACTTGATCCTCGATCGTGCTTCTTGGCAGCTATACATGGAAGATTATATACAATGAAGCTCTTGAACATGGGGTCCAGGTATGGAGTCGGAGGCAAATGAACAAGGAACAGAAACTAGCTAAGAGAAGATACATTCAGATGCTGTACAATCTCCAGTTCAAGAACTTGGTAAGTCATTGAGTTCTGAGGTTTGTAAGGCTTCTGTTTGACCGGAGAAGAAGGTTTTGAATCATTCAAACTATGAAAATAGGCAAATAACGTTCCTGTCCGGATCGAAGAGCCCCAAGAGCAAACACCAATGCTGGAAACCAAACCCCCAGAACCGGCTCCAAAGCCAGAGACCGCACCTCCAAAGCCGACATCAGAACCAAGGCAAGCAACGTGATTTTGTTGGCAAATGGCAAAAGTACAATGACCGCATAGAAGCACGCGTCACGCTGTCACATACAAATGCAAAACTGAAACATAAACTATGAAAGCACATTGAAGTTCTTTAGAAGCTTATTACCTCGAGCAGTTGGCAATGTAATGCACGCGGAGACACAAACTTGCACAAACCACATAATCTTGTTCCAGTTTGATGGAACTTAGGAAAAGCAAATGAGTATTAAAGAACCTATGATGAACTGAGAAGGTTTTCATTCTCAGCGAGGAAGATTTTCAAGAAGAACGACTCGTCTCAACCAGAAGGGATCGAGTACTATGGCCGCCCTCGAATTGGTGGTGTCTCACGATGACATTCATTTCCCTCTCATGCTATGCCCTGATGAAGCTCTGCCGTCTCTCAGATCGACCTCAGGGAGACATGCTCAACATTTGAAGCCATACCAAGATTGCACTCAATAAGAATAATGCCAGGATACAATAAACAAGTGTCATTGTCCTTTTCTTTTCGATTTCACCGGCAAACTGTACCAAAGCTACTGTCGCAATGTTATTCGCGTTCCGTGTGAAGTAATGTAATCACATTTATGGATTGTTCTTATCATTGTTATCAATAATATCATTTTTGTTCTTGCTACTGTGATCTTCGACCGCACGCTCCAGCTTGTCCTGGACGACGAAAAGGAAAGAGGAAAAAATGTTTGGAACAAAAGATGAACCATGAGCCTGGCAAAAGAAGCTCTACTCCTCCTCCTCGTTCTGGGCAGCCCAAGATTCAAAGTTCTCCAAGGAGGCCCATAAGAAATAGATTGTCCCCACTGTTTTTTACGCGAATTCATCCGGAGACTCTGTCTAATTACGATCCAAATCCGCCTATTTCAAGACATGCACATTGCTTGAGAGTTCAGTATGCAATGATTTATGCTTCGCGTACATGGCACCGCCAACGTCGGACGAATTGTAAATTTTTCAAAATCCAGAATGTAATTTTGCAAAAATCTTAAAAAGACAATCGAAAGTCATATACGTTTGGATAAAAACAGGCTTAAGGGCACCACATTTTTACGATACAAAATGTCGTTTTTAGAATCTCCGTTTCCAAACGAAATAAAAATGGAACATTTTTCCGTGACATTTATACTGAAAATGAAAATCGAAACCAAATCGGTCTTTAAAAACTCTTGAACAAAAACCTCACGGGACAGGACTTCCTGCCGAAGAAGAAAAAGGGGGAAAAAAGAAGAAAATTCCCGCTCGCTTCTCCTTCTTCTCCCAGCGTCTTCCTCACTCCGACTGTCCTCCTCCTCCTCCCCCGAGAAAGATGCCGCCTTTGCCTCTCGAGACCATACCCAGGAAGCGATTCCTAGGGTTCCTCATCTGGCAGTCCATACCCACGGCGCTCCTCTTCTTCCTCTCCAAGGCCGCCGCCTCCGCTCTCGCCCCCGCCGCCGCTCCCCCTCCCCCCGGCCGCCGCGGCGGCGTCGGCGGCGGCAGGGCGGCGTCGATCCTCGGCTGCTTGCTCTGCTTCGTCGCCTTCGAGCTCTCGCAGCTCCTGTACTCCGCCTCCCTCTCCTTCCTCTCCGCCCCGCGGCCCGATCGCCCCGCCTCGCCCCTCGAGCTCGCCCTCGGGCTCGTCCGGTCGGCGGTCGAGTCCCGGCCGGCGCCGCCCGAGCTGCGGCGGCGGGCTAGGGCTTCGCTGGCCATCGCGACGTTCGTGGCGGCGTGCGCGGTGTCGAGCTTCCTGTCGGCGGCGGCGGTGTGCTGGGGGGTGAGCTCGGGGGATTCGATTGGGAGAGTGGTGGGGTTTAGAGGTTTCGTGGTTGGGCTGTTGTACGGGGCGTTGTATGTTTATAAGCGCAGATGGGTATTGGAGTTTCCCATTGTTCAGGTTGGTCAAGAATCATTTTGCTGTTAAAAGTCTGGATTGGTTCTTGATGGTTAGCCTCAAATTTGTTGTGTTAAGTTTAGTGTTGTATGCAACGTGTTATTGCTTCACTGCCTTTCTTGTTCATCCTTTATATGGTTTCAATGTGTAATTCCTGTGTTGGTTGGAAAAGAAAATCATTACCACAATTTATAAGATAAGTTTCTGGTTAAGTTTCTACACTGCAGAAGTAGTCGACTGATGAATATAATCATGGGACGGCGTACCAGGAATCGTATTAATCGTAGATGGGAGCACAGGTGAACTTATAGAATGTCAATGTGGAGGGATATAAGTGCACTCTCACAGTCTGCAGGAAATTATCGTGATGTAAGATCATTATCGATTTGTTTTCTTGAGACACACTAATGAGTCGCAGACACATTAAATTAATGCCACGGCCGTGAAGAATGAATGCAATTACCTCCCCGTCGATGAGGGAGCAAAATAGCCTAAATTTGTTGCCAGCTAATGAATGAGGTTACTGTAACTGCTGATGTAGAGATCTACCTCTGGGATGGGCGTAAATATATGGGTCAAACTATCAAGAGTAGTTTGTAGTGTTAGTTCTTATGCAGTCTCCTTTGGAGTTTATGCATGGCATGCGATAAGCATATATACCAAAAAGGCACTTAATAATAATTCTTCTTGGGTGCCACTGCTAACTAGTGGAGAAGGTTCCATGTTCCGTGCACGATTACTCCAGACCAGGGGGAACATGTTCACATGGCTGCACACACGAGCACTGGCCATAGGCTACATTTAGTTGCAGTGTGGCTGACCTATGGTTGGGGAGGTTTGAAACAGCAACTTCATAGTTTTTGCATCAAGTTTCTACCTTATTTTGCATGGAAGATACTGATTGCCTCAAGTGTAAAATTATGGAAAAGTTAAACTGCAAACTTCCAAATAATCTGATGCTGATGTGGCTTTTGGATTGGCTGGCAGAGTTTTTGTTTGCTCAAGTTAACTTTCAGTGGGACCCTAGATAAGTGATTGCAACCTGTTCTGTGAAACATATGATCAGGGTGGTTTACTAAAGGTGCTTTGGTGAATTGGGAGGATCTGCAAGTAGAATTGCGGAATTTATCAGTTTTATCTATTACAGAATCTTCATTTCCTTATGTTACTTAATAGGTTGGTTTCTCTATATTTTTTTAAGTATTATACATGATTTCTGACATTGATTTCTACCAAACAGCGGACACTATACTTCAGCTTCAAGATTGGATTGCCTTCTGCTGCCAGAAATGCTTTTAAATTTTCTGGTGCTGCCTATGTATTTTCATCTCTGCTGTTAGCATTTCTTCCTGATCATCACTATGTTCAGACTAGCATGGGAAGATTCTTGCTTGAGCAAATTATCTTTTACATGGGGACTCTTGCTGTTTTCCTTTGCTGGGAATTGAGTCATCATTTGCACCAGGTGAGTGCTTGTCACTATAGGAAATGCGGTTGCATATTGATGCAAGGTGTGTATATGTTAATTTCCTTTTTGATAGATGTAAAATATGTGTACACTTTGCTTCATTATCTATCTTATGGAATGGCTCTCCAAATCCTTGACCTAGTTACTGTAGAACTGAAATTTTTTATTTCACAGGCACATAAGACTTCTCATCTTGTGTTCTGTTTCCGGATTTGTTTTTAGCCATAAATTTCTACAAAAATAAAACAGAAGTGACTGAAGTCAAGTTAGGGTTTTATGCAGCTAAATCTAATCAGTTAATTCACGTTGACAATCATTAATCTGTTTTCATCTATTATGTTTAACGTTTGACCTTTGGCTATATATTCCGGAAAAATAAAAAAGCTTTTTTGAACCAAGAACCGGCATTCTATATGAGCAACCACCATGTGCAAGCCTCAAACTAATCTTTTTCAATTTTAATTATAAGTTGAGTTTTACGTGATCTTTTAGAACCCTTTTCCTTCATTTAGTGCCAAGAAGATGTTACATCGGTAGACCTTTTCTTTTCAAGCTTTGGTCATGAGGAATTTTTTTTTTTTTTTTTTTTATAGAAAACAGCTCGGAGAAGATAAATCTCTGAGTAAGAAGAGTTGGTGGGTAGCTTCCAGCTGAAGTAGATGAAAGATTGCTGAAGCCCTTGTGGCTTAGTGGCATCTTATATTATGAAAGATGAGGCAATGGTTAAAACCTCAATACCTCTGTGCCTAAGTTTCTTAGGAGAAAACTGATGGTCTGTTGATGGTTGCAAAAGGAAAGACAATTGTTTTTTTGTTCTGGTTTGTTCATGTACTAAGTTGAATGATCATGCTTCGTTGTCGTAATCAATATATGCTTTCTTGTGTCTTTTCTTCATGTGGCGGAGGATTTGCTGGAGTTGCCTCATCTGTATCGCTGAGCCGTTTCCTCATTTGCAAGTCTCCTTGCCAAACCTGTTAGCTTTATCTGGTTTCTTTTTGTCTGATATCTTTTGTGTGGCTTCAGGTCTTACATACAAAGAGGTTCATATTTGCTCCCCCAAGAGGATCGGCTGCAGCAGAAACAAATCCAAGCGAACCACTTCTTGCAGCCTTGGAGGAAAGTCATCCAAGTTCTCTTGTTCACTATCTTGCTTATCTTGATCTCTGCATGGTTAGTGAGAATAATGTGGATACTTGGCGGCGAGCTGCTTTCTTTGAAGAAACTGGTGACACTTACAAAAGAGTTATAGCTGTATGCCTGAGGCCTTTGGAAAGGCTTGCATCAAAATTAGCTGAAGGTCTAGAAACTTCTGCTGATAAAAGCTACCCACTTTCAAATCAGCTACTCTCCCCTACCGACCTTCAGCTAGATTCATCTTGCTATGAACCGCTAAATCATTATCAGGTATGGCAAACTATCCGTCCTAGTCGCCTTTTGCTTCCTGCACGTATTCTGGTGTTTGTATAGTGTGCAATTATCATTTTGTACTTCATTTGCAGAACGTTACATATACTACTGTAGCATGGGTTTTTTTTTTGTCATGCTTAAACCTGACATTCTGGGAATCAATGACATTGTTCTGTTTTGCAGTTCACATTTGTGACATGAGCGTTGTTTGGAAGCACCTTTGTTTGCAAATCAATCCACTGTATACATCAGCCATGCTTATATTCTTGGCTGTTAAATGCCCCTTCATGTCTCTTTTAGCTATTAAATGCATGTGCCATTGGACAAATGCATTCTCTGTCATGTACCGATCTGGAGAATGTACTTGTGAAATGACATGTGCGTTATCAATGGGTTTGAGTGCTAGTCGTCTCTCTTTTTTTTCCTTTTTTTGGTTGCTTTGGCTTTGCTAGTAGTCACCACCCTGTCAAACTTAGTAATCTATTTATCTTTTTTAGTAATCTCAGTTGTTAACTTGCGAATCGAGATTTGATGTGTACTGAAAAGGAGAAAAAAAAAGAGGGGGGGGGGGGTATTATGGTGTGTGTTTTACTCTCACAAGAGAGAGCTTCTGGAGCAACAGTTAGAAGATGGAAAGCCGAAAGATAGGACTTATGCTTTACATATTCGAGTGCCTATGCCAGTAGAGAGCCTAAATAACTTGAGCTTCTTTCTCAACGGAGGTTGCCATGTTACTTGACTGTCATTTTTAACTAGATCTAGCAAAGAAATTAAAATTATATAGCTGAATCATGATGACTTGTAGTTCTAATGACTCAATGTTTTGTATATTCTTGATTTTGTACAGTTGTATGCGTGGTGTGCCAGAGCTGCTGCCTCTCTGACCGTGCACTCACACATGGAGGACAGATACGGTGTCGCTCAGCTTTCTGGCAGCAATGCTGCCGTTTTATCTAACCTATTGTCTTGCCTACTCGCGGTTGAATCATTCATGGGGAAGAGGACCCCCTTGCAATCCCAGCACCACTTTATGGGAGCCGGTGGTATTAAATGGGTGACCCCAAATGCTGGAAGGAGGTATTTTCCATCCAGTACTGTGGGTAAGAAAAGAGGTTCTCCTCTGCATTCAAAAGCATATGCTATTGCTGATGTTCTTAGGACATCCATATACCAAGTAGTGTCTGCCTTCCATGACGAAATGCTCGCCAGTGCCAAGTCTGGCATTCTTGAAAAGGATTGGATGATCAATTCAAAGCCTCCATTTGGCACTCGCGATCTCCTCTTGCAGAAATTGCGTCTCTTCTTGGATTTTCGGGCTAGCTAACTGTCTGAGACTTCCCTCATTGTACGCTCAACTGTCTCTTTTTGCCTCTTGTATCATTTGAGCACTCTGAAGAGTCAAGACGCCACAGGATATAATTTTGTCGAGAGATAAATACAAGCATTCATTAGGGTGAGAATGTTTGCATGCTTACTCCCAAGTATATGCTGAGTTAGCTAAATAGTAGTACTTCGCTGGGATGCTGTCTGATTACCGGATTGGCTCTGAACATAGGCCTCTTGGAATGTCTGTTGGTTAGGTTTCATGTGCAATCTTGGAAGTGAGTGAACGCTTGAGTTTTTCATCAGACGCCATTCAGACCTGAATTCTAATGTAGAAAGATGGTGGGAACTGAACCTATTCTTGAGCCATCCATTGGCTCCAGTAGTTTGCTTTAAATTGCATCAATAACCCATCGTACCTTGTAAGATTCTAGCATGTGATCTCTTTCTAGGAAAGGGCAAGAAAATGTTCGTCAATTTTGTCGAACATAAGATGTGGCCACAATCTTCTTGTACATCTGTTGTCATTTTCAAATATCTCCACTCACTATTATTTGTCTGTCAAGTGGCATACACGTCCTTCCCATTGAAGAAGCACCCGTCCCACCTTGTGTGCTGCATGGGAAGAGCACCCACAATCAGCTTTTTTCCTGGTTCACGTCATTAGTCGCGAAAATGGATGACGGTTCATGTTTTATATCCCTAAAGAATCATGTTAAGAGCACATATTCCGTTTAGGAGCAGCTTAGCACGATCCTATCGGGTATGTATGGTATTATAGTGCGTCAGGAGTTCTTTACCTTTTGACGAGGTGTCCGGTCCAAGTCCACCATTCGATGGGAGCGGCTTCCACGCATCCGACTGCTTACTGCGAGACCTGTTCATATAGGATCAATTGCACATGTGGAAACGATGATGAACCAGTCAGTTTCGACTTCACCGAATTTCCAAGATGAGAAATAGTGGGACAAACAGAAGATCTCTCGCATGAAACTGAGGTCACTCCAACCTCTTCGTCCACGGATGGTGGGGGATGAGCAGAAACTTCATGATCCTCAAAAGGAGAAGACGTGGACATCATCCTCTCCTAGGAATCGTGAAGAAGCGAAAGACCTCGAAAATAAATTAAGGCCCGCCCATCAGCATTAGAAGTCTTGCTCGGATTGTCACCGCTTAAAAAAAAAGGTGCTTTAGGCGATTCAGTGCCTTAATACGTGCACCGCTTTATATTATTGTGATAGGAGAACGACGCAATCATCACCACACCAGTTTCGCATACAGGGTAAACCACACTCCCAACTTTGCTGTGGAGAACAGTGTTTAATTTTTAAGTCTCAACAATACTTGTAAATGATGCCATTGTATTGCATTGTGCGTACTTAAATATGTACGGATGATTTAGGTAAACCAATTGGAAAAATGTATGATTATCTAGTCGAGCGTAGCCTAGCTTCACAAAAGATCGACCTTAGGGACCGTTGAACCAGAGTTATTAGCCGGCATAATTTCCACAGTGACGATGAAACCAGGATTTGAAGTTCTCTCTTATGCTATGTTTGGGAGAGAGGGCGAGGGAATTTTGAGAGAAAATATACGAAATTTCAAATTTTTTTCTCATCTCTTTCTCATAAAAATCTCGATTAGTTTTCCCATTTTCCACCCAAAATTTCATTGTTCCATTTTCCTTCATATCTCAGAAGTAGCATTAACGTCAACATCTTAGACAGTGACATCATCTGGCCTTCAGAGACTCGAAACTTCCAATTAGATTAGAGAAATTCTTCTGTTTCCTTGCACTGGCATTAAAGTGCAAAATGAAGCGAAGTGATGGAGCACTTAGCATTTGGAAGACGGTCTCCTGTGACTAAAAGGATAGTGCTTGGCAGTTTGCATTCAGCACATTAGTCAGTCACGTCCCGTGGATTATAATGAAATATGAGATAGCTTAAGCTCTTGAACTGGGGTTTTGTGTTAAGCAAGGATAATAGTGAAGTTAATTAGGGTCAACCTACCATTATGTCATGTCATTATATTGATGTTAATACTCTTATACTGATAATCCAAACTGTTAAAATATATCTCGAGTTTGAGCTCGTTGAACAAACCTGACCCGAATTAAATCGTGTGTAAAGCAAGAAAGTTGAAAGCCGAGTTTTGGGTATCCGAAAATTACTTCAGACTTGATGTTGGCTTCGATATTTTGGTATATTGGACTCCAGGATTGGAATTATCGCGAAAGAAAGTCTATTATTGACTTTGTTACCACTCGTGTCAGAGAAAGAAAAAAAAAAATACAAGAAAAGATTCACTTGCCTGCTTCTTGAAGTCACGGTCAAGAAAAGCAAAGTCCAAGGGAGCTTTCTCGTCTTTGACTTGGCTAACATGGGGGCAAGAATGAAATAAAAGATACGGATATGTTCTCTTGGTCAAATCGGTTTTGATATTTGCCCTATCAGAGTCGGACTTGGTTTCAAGCGGGTATATCTATAAATACCCATGGGTCAGGGAACACTTCTTTTAATGGAGTAGAGAAGCGCCGTTTTAAACGAGTGCATGGCTTAAATCTTGTGGTAAGATTTGTGTATATTTTCTTCATGAGATTAAGAAATTATTTCGTGGAGAATAGTGAGACTAAATACTTTGTGAGTTTTTAAGTGTAATTAGGGCTTAGGAAATACTGAGAGTATCTGAGTAACTCGAGTATGGTCCGTCGTATTCTTTGATCTATAATGAAATTTGTTGCTGCTTTCTCCCCGAATGTAAATCGTTACTACCAAATCACGTAAATTTTGTGTATGATTTATTTCTTATTATGTCAATTTTACTGTTCAATCGTTTGCTTTGGTAACACAAACAAACTCGTGTTTTCGCCACTCGTTTCGGCTCTCGTGTCTTACTCTTGTCTCGTTCACAAATTAGTCTCGTGCATTTGGGATTTATCTATTTAACATAGTCAAATTCATCGTAAAAAAAGTCTCGTCTCATATGGTCACACTGGTGATCTCAAAATAATTTTTTGAACACTAAAAACCCTAAACTGGTATATTTGTGAAAAATTTATCCTCTGTTAAATTAGATTAATACTACCAAAAATCACAAACTGGTACATCCGTGACAAATGGAGGGTGAAACCCTAAACCAGTATATCCGTCAACTGTCACGTGTTATCAAACTCAGAAATTTGACGGTAAAGTTTAATAGTAATTAACGGAGGATAAAATTGTCACGGATGTACCAGTTCGAGGTTTTTGATGGTTAAAAAATTAGTTTGGGGTAAAATTGTTACAAATTTACCGGTTTGGAGTTTTTCGTGATATTAATCCTATTGCGATACATAAACCATTTTGTATAATTCTTTTGTATAATTATAGAAGTCGAGAGTGTTAAAGATATATTTGCAAGGTTTTTCTTAGCAAGCAGACATATAATTTGAGTATTTCATCATGATTCGTAAGATATATTATTTGCAAAAGGTTAAGGTTTATGATGCATGCTTTAACATATGCCGGACCTTCTTCTATATAATGGACAGGGAATCAAAGGGAAGATGCAGAATCTGGCTGATCTAAGTTTTAGCATATTCATCCCCTTGCCTTAACTTCGTCCCCTCCAACAATGGAAGATGAAGAAGCACAACGATTTGTGCACATGAACGTCAACCTGGCACAGAGCGAATTGCCGCCACCTGCGAAGCTTGAGCTAACTGTGGATGAAGTCGTGGAAGAGTACGTCGGGTCGCTCGGGTTCTCGCAGCTGCTGCACGTGTTCTTGGCGTCGCTCGCATGGATATTCAACTCCCAGAGCACACTGGTCACGATCTTCACCGACGCCCAGCCATCGGCTTGGAGATGCAAATCGCTGGGTTCGTGTATTGGTGCCGGCGGAGATGAAGGCGTCCTCACTTCGGTTTGTCAATTCGAGCCAGGGACTTGGGAGTGGGTTGGTGGCAACACCAGCTCGGTGATCGCCGAATGGGGTCTCATTTGCGACCACAAGTTCCTCGCCGCCGTACCTGCCTCTCTCTTCTTTCTGGGCTCTTTGTTAGGTACATTTGATTGATGAACATGTTCACAAAGTCATATGCTTTTCCACTACTCAAAAGTATATTTCTGATGGGTTTCGTTTCAAATCGCGATTCCGTTTTTCGTTCGCAGGATCTGCTGTTTATGGCCACTTGGCTGACGCACGGCTAGGCCGGAAGAGAACCGTGCTAATTGCCTGCGTCTTGACGACATTGACCTCTTTCCTCACCTCTCTTTCACCGGATGTATGGACGTATGCCTTCCTCCGCTTCGCCAATGGTTTCGCTCGATCAGGAATCGGCATTTGCTGTCTTGTCCTTTCCACAGAAGCCGTCGGCCGCAAATGGCGTGGGCAAGTCGGCCAATACGGCTTCTTCTTCTTCACCGCGGGGTTCCTTTCTCTCCCCTTGATCGCTCATCCGACGAGAAGTTGTTGGAGGGACTTGTACAAGATAATATCTTTCTTTCCCCTACTCTATTGCTGTCTCTTGGTCCCTTTTGTTGCCGAGTCGCCGCGCTGGCTTCTCATCAAGGGCTGCGATGGAGAAGCGCTCCACGTGTTGAAGAAGTTCGCAAGGCTCAATGGGAAGAAGCTGCCCTCAAATATAGTCCTTTCCAATCCGTCTCCGCCGAAAACGATCAGCAAAGACGAGGGCGGTGGAGGATCAATGGCAGCTGAACCAGAAGAGAGCTTGTGGAGGACCAAATGGGCTGCTCAAAGAATGATCCTGGTCATGTCAGCCGGTTTCGGGGGTCGGGTTCGTCTATTTCGGCATTGAATTAAATGTCGAGAACCTCAACTTCAATCTTTACTTCACAGTGGCCCTCAGCGCGATGATGGAAATCCCCGCAGTCTTCATTGGGAGCGTGCTCTTGAGCTTCATGAACTGCCGCCTGCTCTTCTCACAGTCTGCCTTCATGGCCGGAGTCTCGTACATCCTCTGCGTCTTCTTTTCTCGAGAGAAACGCGGCAGCGGCAATGTGGATAAACAGGGCGGCAGCGGGAGTGGGAGCTGGGCACAACTCATCATCCAAGGGATGGGGTTCATGGCCGCTTCCACGGCGTTCGACGTGATTTACATCTACTGCGTCGAGCTGTTCCCCAACAATGCGAGGAACTTCGCCATGTCTATGCTGCGCCAAGCCCTTATGTTGGGGGCCTCGATAGCGCCTCTGCTGGTCGCGGTGGGCCGACTGACCCCGTCCTTCTCGTTCCTCGTGTTCGGCTCGCTGTCCATCTTCAGCGGGGTCTTGAGCCTCTGGCTTGCTGAGACTAGGAATGCTCCTCTCTACGAGACCCTGAAACAGCAAGAAGAGGAGGAAAGCCTGAGCTGCGCATCACCAAGGCGCAAATAGCCATCGAAAAATGTATATTGACATTGATTGGATTGCGATTGTTATGATTACGAAGCTGAATTATCGACGAGACTTGACTGATTCTGCAGGGTTCATTTCGAAATAGTAGAGGCAGAGTGTCGGATACTTACAGTTTCTTCGCTCGCTTTGGAGGCGGTGACATATTCGAAATTGGCTCGCCGGAGCTTCACCGGCCAAACAAACTCCGCCGCCTCCATAACCACCATAACGAAGTGTCTGAAGCCCGAAAAGGACATATCGCGTCTCTCGTGGAGTAGAACTACCTGAATGTACACCGGCAAAAGCTTCGAACATAACCGTCCGCATTGATGTACTGTTTCTTCTATTACAAAAAGAGCCAACCAATCTTTTAGGTTGCAGAATTCACAAGCCTACATTTTCAAGGCCTTTCATACGGCCATTCACCAGAAGTTGCTATCTAACAGTGCAAAACTGTGATCCGTTTGCCCACTTCATGGCATTGGCAAAAGAACACTATGGCTCCATTCGTTTTATGGAAAATATTGTGTTTTTAGAAAATATTTTCTCGGAATATAATTTTCCGGTGTTCGGCAACCAATATGAAAAAGTTTCGGAAAATATTTTTTGCCGGCGGCGGCAGTCGGCCGCTGCGGCGGCAGTCGGCCGCTGCGGCGGACGAGCGGCTGGCGGTGATCGGCAACCACGGCCGGCGACGACTAACAAGTGGCGGCCGGCCGTGGCAGCGGACGAGCGGCGGGTGGCGACTGATGAGCGGCAGCCGGTGACCGGCGACCGCGGCTAGCGGCGGCCGGCGACCGGAGGGGGGAAAGAGGAGTTTAGCGGAAAATGATTTCCGTTTTTCAGAAGCAGAAACAATTTTCTCAAAACAATAAAGGATTTGGGGATGGGGAAGGAAAATGTTTTCCGTAGCCCCCGAACACCGGAAAACACGGAAAATGTTTTCCGGAAAAATATTTTTTTTGAAACGAACGGAGCCTATAAGTGCCATAATTTGTGTATAGAGATCACTTTGGTATCATAACTTTTTTTCGGATCACTTTGGTACCAAGTCGGAGGAAAAACGATATCATAAGTTTTTTTTGGATTACTTCAATGCTAAAATTTTTGAAAAACGATCACTTAAATGCCAATTTCGGGCGAGTCACGTCAGCTTCAGAAATTAATAAAAAAAATGCCACATAGGATTTCCGGCGAAAAATTGTGTACGGCACTGGAGTTGGCACTTAAGTGATCGTTTTTAAAAAATTTTAACACTAAAGTAATCCAAAAAAAACTTATAGCACCAAAGTAAGCGCCGTACATAAATTATGGCACTTGTAATGTTCTTTTGCCCCCACTTCATGGTGGCTTGAGAGAGCTGGACGATGACAAGATCCTAAACGGCAGAAGAACCATAACCGTCTGGATCGATTCCGAGCATGTTCACCGACAATGTACTTGTCCGATCAACATCAGCAACATAACAAGTGACCCGTGCATCGACGGTCTCATGGATTTGCAACTTTTGCGTTTTGTCATTGTCCAGGTCAACGTTTCTATTATTAGTAGGAAATAACAATACAAATAATTCTTGAATTTTGGCCTAATGTATAATATCATCCATAAACTTTTAATTTATTCAATATGATCCGTGGATCACATTGCATATTAGGCTACAGTTCATGGATCACATCGCATATTAGGCCAAAATATATGGACCATTTTATGTTATTTTCCCCATTAGTAGTATAGGAACATTATCAGCCTTATATTTTTTGAAATTACGAAAATTTTCGCATGATTTTTTTAATAACAATATTCATATATGATAGCGGATTTGAAGCACTCGAATTTACGTATATCTTTAAAAAAATGTATCGA
Organism: Syzygium aromaticum; assembly: GCA_024500025.1. Taxonomy (NCBI): domain Eukaryota; kingdom Viridiplantae; phylum Streptophyta; class Magnoliopsida; order Myrtales; family Myrtaceae; genus Syzygium; species Syzygium aromaticum. The sequence goes on from CM044895.1 coordinate 20,922,545, forward strand.
GTGGAAATTTTATAAAAGAACACACGTTTCGAACGAAACGAATATCAACACATTACACGTGAGAGACTAAATTATTTCCGTAGATATGTAATAATTTGTTTCTTAGGGATTTTCATTTCGTCCACACGAATTTGTAAGTAGAATGATTAAAGTGCCACTACATGGATAATTAATTATATCTTAACAAAATGACTCTTTCATGTTAACAAAACGAGTGCACCTACCTACGAAATCTATGCAAGCAATTACCAACTCACAAGGACCCGCATGATCAGGACACGTGTCACGCGAGGCCGTGTCTCGGCCGTCCGATCGCGGTAAGGACATCAAGCGGAACAGTCGGAAAACCTTGGCTTTGGGGAAGCGAAGGGCAAAAATCCTTAAAAAGTATAGCGAGCGCCGTCTGAGGAGCCTCTCGCTCCTCTTATCTTCTTCTTCTTCCCGCAAAACCCCGACCTCCGCTCTTCCTCCTCAGTCGGACCCAAAAACCCTAGCGGAGGTAAACCCATCTCCTCCACCGCGGACTTATCTCTGCCCTGGATTCTTTGGACCTTCTTGTGCTCTTGATGCGTCCTCGTTGGGCAGTGTCTTTTTGAGCCGTTAGTTGATCTGTGGTTAGGGTTTGAACTTCTGGCTGCTGGGTTTGTTGGAATATCTACTTGCATTTCTGCTGCTGTTTGTCTTGTCCTTGCTTTTTGGAGATTTTAGGAGACGGGGTCTTCTGGGTTTGGTCTTGGATCGTGGTGTAGGCTCTAGGCTCTAGGTGGTGTCTTTCTAGCACTTTGCCTTGCTCATTTGTTTGGTTGATGCGGAAGCCGTGGAGAAAGATGAGCACTCTGGCTCGAGTATTAGATGTTTCCTTCTCAGGTTAATTGTGCAATGTGAATGTCTGGAAAATGAGAATAGAAAAAGTAATTCAGCTGGTAATGTAACGCGGTTAGCCTCGTGTCCCCTCTTGTATATTCTGTAAGTTTTGTGGCTGAGTGGGTGGGTTGAACTTGGTTGGATGGATGCAATTGAGGTGGGTTTTGTTTGTGGGCATGGAGTCAGCTGTTATTGCTCAGTGGTAGGAAGAGTTTGGTGTACGGACCATTATGACTTGTTTTAAGCATTGTGAGACTGAATAATTTGGTCTGCAATTGATAGCATTGTAAAAGTGTCAAAGCGAGGGCGGTATATACTGTGATGTTTAGAACGGGTAGAAGTTCAATATATTTGTTGTTGTGTGAAAGCAGTCCCTTTGCAGAGGTTGCTATGTATGATTAGTCTAAGGCCTTATGCAATTTTTTTCAATTGATATGATTTAGAATTCACATATTTAAGTTTTTGCAGTTTATCCTCATCTGGCTTTATTTCATGAGTTTTTAGTGTTCTACCATTAGAGGCAGTGTTTTGTTAGCTTATTAGCTATAGCATTTAATGATATTGTGTTTGAGCCTTTGCGGCTTTTCTTATAGTTGTCTTTGTTTTAAGTTATGCGTAATTGTGTAGGTTATATTTGTGCTTAGTTTGGTTTTGTGTTGTGGGTCCTTGTTTGAGTGTTTCGAATTCTTCATATATGGTTGACCTTTGGGGTGATTATCTTGACCGTGATATCTCTACTGCTTTTGGTCTAATTTGTTCATCTATTATCTGTGTCAATGTTTTTTTTTGGCATTTGTCATTGATAGTGTTGTGGGCCCTGTGGCCGACCCTAGTTAGAAATAAATGAAGCATGGCTGCTGTCTTTATTTTTTTTTTATCAGGGCATTTTCTTATTTAGTAAGTTTGAATTATGCATAAAGAACATGATTGACATTGGCCCCTCTTTGTGATCTGATTATCTTACATTTTTTTTGGCTGTAGAGATAATAACTAGAGTTTGTGTTCCGTCTTAGCTGACAGTCAAGAAAACTACTAACCAGTATATGAGCAACGAGAAACATTGTCATCTTTTTAAGAAATGATTGGGCAGTTATATATAACTTGTCCTGGAAATTGCACAACGTCATATGTACTGGACAGACTAGAATGGTTTTCGGAAGAGAATGCTGTTGGAGTTGAGATCTTAATTCACAATCTGCATTGCCATTATTCTTTCTGTCTTTTATCTTAATGTAATGTGGTTAGCCTCGTGTCCCCTCTTGTATATTCTGGCTTTGAAGTAGTTTGTACTGTTGCTTAGCCCTTTTTTACCATGCAGATGAATAGGGAGAGGCTTATGAAGATGGCGGGTTCTGTCCGCACTGGTGGAAAGGGTACTGTGAGAAGGTCTGGAAGTCGGTCCTACTCATAAGTCAGATGTTCGTAGATGTGTCTTAATCTGGATCTATCAGCATACGGCAGTTTTCTTTGCATGTTCACATCCGTTTGGCAGACTATAAGTTTTTGTGAAATTTTGAAATGAGCTTAATAAAATGCTACTTTATGTATGTCACACGAAGAGAGGGTCTCCTTTCTTTTTGACAAATAGAAAGTGAGGGTTTCCTTCCTTATAGGACTTCTAAGATGCATTTGTGATTTAATTGTGGCTTGGTTATATAGACCTCTGATCCGATGCCATCTGATTGTCATTACTCATTTGGTGGTCTCAACTGCAGAAAGAAGAAGGCTGTTCATAAGACCACCACGACAGATGATAAAAGGCTTCAAAGCACCCTGAAGAGGATTGGGGTGAATGCCATCCCTGCAATTGAAGAAGTCAACATTTTTAAGGATGATGTAGTTATCCAGTTTTTAAATCCCAAAGGTGAGATACCTTTCAAATTGCAAACTCGAATGATATTTCATTAGGATCAAGTGATGATTTTTCCACTTTGGAAATGCAGTTCAAGCGTCCATTGCTGCAAATACCTGGGTAGTTAGTGGTTCTCCTCAGACCAAGAGTATGCATTTCTCCTTTTCTCCTTAGTTAATAATGCGATTTGAAAATGCCAGAGTTTACACATGGTATTGACATGTGTTTTGACATGAATTCCTTATACGTGCAGAGCTACAGGATATCCTCCCTGGCATCATTAACCAATTAGGTGATGCTTGTGTTCTCTTACTAATGGATGTTTTATTAGCTTTGCGACTGTGTATGTTTAATTTTCCTTGGGGGAGATAATGCAGGTCCTGATAACTTGGACAACCTGAGGAAGTTGGCAGAGCAATTCCAGAAGCAGGCCCCTGGTGCGGCCACTGGTTCTGGTGCCACTGCGCAGGATGACGACGATGACGAAGTCCCTGAGCTTGTACCTGGCGAGACCTTTGAGGCTGCTGCTGAAGAGGGTGAGGGTCAGGCGACTCAGGCCTCCTAGAGAGAGGGATTATTATTGTCATTTCAATACTTGTAGTGCTATTAAAAACCTCATTTTCTCCTGTCTGTCCTTTCCATTTACTTTCAACGAATTGTTTTAATCTCGTGAGCCTTGTGAAATCTGAGCAGTTCTCTTACTCAAATCGCTGAATATTTGTCTGGCTAAATCATGTATTGGCGTTTCAGATGCGGATCCTTCGGGTCTCTGCGTTTTACGTTATCATAAAGAAGTAAGCAGCAGTTTTATGTGGGTGATGGGGTTTCATACAAAATCTAGCTTTTGCTTGAACTTCTCGAATCACATTGGCTGCTCCCTGTCCTCCGCACCACAAGTTCGTGCTGATCTGAGTAAATGACCCTTCGGGATGCTTGTATGCTTGACCGAGATTTGGAAATACGTCGGTTTCAACTGTTAAGTTGCTCTGTTTTACTCAATACCGATTTGCATGCTTTTAACTTATCAAATATAACAATCTACGGTCACAATACTACACGCCGAGAATTTCCAAACCAGCTTGGGAGCCACGTTTTCTGCGGATTAGGCAATCCTCACAACTGCCATCCGTATTACACTCACATGCATTAAACACCTTAAACATGGTTGTACTTTTCACAAAGTTTGACATATATCCAACTCTCTTGCACTGTACGAGGAGACATTAGAACGACGTTTCTGCCATCCAAACAACCTACAAAGAGGAAGAGCAACACATCACCCTGGGCAAGTCTGGAACTATTGATAATGCTATAGTTCATCTTCAATAGATAATGCTATAGTTCATCTTACTTCAGCTGAAGAAAGATAGCAAAAGGTGTGCATCGACTTTAGCTAATATCTGTCTGCATCCCACACATGAATATGTCCATGTTCTTCACCCTCTCCCACCACTTGGTCACCCTCTTCCCGCCATCACCCTTCACGCTTTCATTGCCATTATTCTTCACCTTGAGCTTCCCAATTGGAAGGCAAGTCTCCAAAGTTACTTCCCTGTCATTCTTCTTAGCATCGATCTTATGATCCTCTTGACCCCTCTTCACGAGCTGCTCGTAGTACTCCTTGTTCCGCTTCTCCAACCCGTATATCTGCCCCTGAAGGTCCTCAATCTTGCGGCTCAGCAGCAGCACCCTCTGGTCCTCCCTCATCTTCATCATGCACCGGGCCAACTCGCCAGCCTTCCTCTTAACAAACACCGACTCTGAAACCAGCTCGCGGTTCTCCTCCACTAACGCGTTCACTCTGTACCCCAACCTTGTGTTCTCGTGGAGCAATATCATCCTCTCAGACTCTAGGACCTCAAGAAGGCTCTTCTGCAGCTCAATCTTCCTTGACGAATCGTTGCATCGTTGCTCGGAGATGGAGACCTCATTCAGGAGGATGTCACACTCCACGTTCTTGACCACAAGGTCGGCTAGAAATGCGTCGAGACTCACTACATTGCCAAGATTGGCCAGTGGAAGGGGACTTTGGTATGAGAGCGAGCTCTCGGCATCCGAGGAATCGATCTGGACCGTCCAGCAGTCCTCTTCCTTGTCGTTCTCGGAGTAGTCGTGGTCAGTTAGGGCGGACACATGCGAGGACTGTCGGGAGTGAGGGTGATTCTTGTTTTTGGAGAGGGCTTGGATGTAACGATCAGATAGGTAGAGATAGGACTTGTACAAATCCTGAAGCAGAGCGATGAGCTGAGGGCGCTTCTGGTAGTATGATTCGGCGCGTTTCGCCAGCGTATCGCCGGTTCCATCCTTGTCAGTGTTCCCGAGCGCAGCCTTCATTTTTTCATCTAGATCTACAACAGTATAGATCTCCAAGTCAGAACAGAGAACGTAATGTGACACTACTGCAAACTTAATTTTTTGAGACACGCGAGACTTCTGATTGACAATTATAATCAACATTAAAGTTAAAAAATCAACCTAAAAAATTATATCTTAACCTAGTCTATCCTGTTCAAATCATCAAATGAAGTTCAGAAGCAATAGTGAGAAATGTCTCATGCTATGTCTCCTACTGTAGAGAACATACGGGCACTACATGCTACAGCTGCTGTATTGTGCTATCAGAGGACTCAATAATTAGTCAAATAAGGACAAATTCCTGAAGATGCTGCAGTACAGCACCATGATAGGAGTGAAATAATTCGATGCTCTGTGCAGAACCAAAAATGAAATTTCATTTCCATCTTTGAGCTATAGCTAAATGCACCAAAAGAGTTCCGAATTTTCAGATCAACATTGCATCTCTTTGATTTCGTAAGGAACTATCACTTTTTTATTCTTGTCGTTGCCTCAATAATCCCGAAAACTTGAACTTTCTACTATTCGGAAATGAATCACTAGGAACTGAAGATTTAAGCCGCTAAATTTTCATTTTTGATTTTGGTCCTTCGCTCGTCAGTTCGAGTCCACAAGTCAAATATGCCTAGGACCGTAAAATCAAGGCCAACCATTTTTGCCTCCAGGGTACAGGCGGACATTTATTACAACCTTGTCCTGGTCCATTACTTTCCACCATTTTTGCATCGAAATTCTTCTTTTCAGATCCGAATTCCGAGTTTCGAAATCAGAACTAAATTGAAGAAAGGTCGCCGTCAACGTATCCCAACGAAACGATCCTTTGGAAAGCGAAGCAAGCAAGCAAGCAGGCAAGCAAAGAAAGAGATTCTTCTCTCTTTTTTTTTTTCTTTTTCTGCCTATGGTTTCAAATTTCAAAAACACAAGGGAGTGGGGCTTATTATGCATGAACAGAAAAGAGGGGCGAGACACTGACACAGAAGAAGACACGGTCCCAGTAGGAAAGAAACCCATCATGGACCTAACTGATAAGGTAGCCTCCTACGTCCATGCACACCACAGTAATTCATTCATCTTGTCCTACTCAAAAGCTCCTTTATATATATATATATATATAAAATTCATGTTCAAAAGTTAGGTTATTTACCAGTGGGATTAATTAGTTAACTAATTAATCTCTTGATTTCAGTTTAAGCTCTTCGTGACTGCGAAATTCTGAAGCATGACTTAGAAAGAAGTAAGCTACAAGGTAGTTCATATTAAAGGAGCTTCTTGGACAAGTCAACCGACTTCAAAAGTAGTTCAGCCTTTACGAAATGATTATGCTTTCTGCTAAAGCAATAATTTGAAATTAAGTTTCACAAACCTAAGAGGATACGCTTTTACCAGCAATTGCACTTTATGTAGGGCCTAAAAAGGAGAGAAGGTTAACACATGCAAATCTCTTAATGTACCAAGCAATTGTCGCCTTTTACTTTCCTCAGATTTCATGAGGCAGTTTCAGTTCGCAAAGTTGGCCATTTTGAAATCATATGGCTTTTGGAGAGACGCTAATCAACTCTCCGAACGTCCTGAAAAAGCCAGCTCGAGAGACCAAAAAGCATTTCAAAATTAAAACCGAGAGAGAAGAGAGAGAGAGAGACCGATACTTGCATGAACAATGGACGCTGCAACAACGCCTGTGATTTTCATCTTCCAAACATGTGAAAATGAACATGGGCTTTGCGTCAAAGTTTCAATGGGGACCAGTCGAAGTTACCTGCAATGGAAGAGAGGAGCCATGAAGGTATGGGGGTAGGGGTTGTGGTGTTGGTCCTGTTGGAGCTCCTTGAGGGCCATGAAGAAGAAGGAGACGAGAGCATCGGCGTCTTCGAAATGGCACAAAGAACACCAATGCCGCTCTCTCTTTCTCTCTCCTCTTCCTTGTCCGGCTGCTTCATCATCTCTCTCTGCTGGACCCCGGAAGGACCCACCCTATTCAAATCCCTTCAACCAAAGACACCCATATCCACCATAAGATCGCATTTTAAATGCTTTCCAAAGTTCAAACTCAATCAACAGACGACGTACCACATCAACCCGACAAAAAAAAAAACAATTTTCGCCAAGAAAATCGTAGTCTCATTATTTGCCTTCCATTCGCAGATCTACCACTCTACGGTTTCCAATGTCTAGTCCTTTTCAAGAATAGGGCAATAAATGAGATGGCAAGGAAAAGACCGTACAACAACAATGGAGACAGCGTCCCACACGATGCAGATATGCGTAAATGGGAAGCTTGTCAAAGAGACTTTTGTGTTTGTACGTGTGATGAGGGAAGAAGACGACGCAGATCTCGAGAGAGCGGGGGAGGGGGTTAAATTTTGGCCAAAATACAAAACTCTGAACATTCACGGCGTTGAAACAGTCCCTTCGCACATCCCCATGCAATAATTTTCATACTCCGTAAAACACAGAAGGAAAAGAGAAAGAAAACAAGAAACCTTAACCTGTCTTGTCACATCTCTCTCCCTCTCTCTATCTCCTTAGAATATTAAACTAGATTAAACTAAACTCTTTCTTCGACTTGACGATCCTGTATTCCTGAAAGACTGGCATGACAGAATTGTTATCATGGTTCTGTTCCGTTCATTCCCCTTCTTTTCCTTGCAGTCGACGTCCCAGTCCTTCCATTCTTGAGCGTAGGAGAAAATAAGACGCAAGACGCAACGAGGAAAAGAAACAAGAAAACAGCCTGAGCACGGCATGTGACCGCACGAGAATAAGCAAGGTTGAAAGACCGAAGAACTGTAGAGTGGCTCTTGAAAAGAAAAAGAAACTCACAGTTGTGAAGTCCGCTGTTGAAAGAACGTCAAGGACATGTTCTCTGGACAGGGCTGCTGCTCCCTTTCATTTTCGAAGTTTTGCCTCCTTGCTCAAGAGGGAAAATCAGAGAGAGAGAGAGAGAGGACTTCAGTAGCCATAAGTCTGTCCGGAGACAGTTCCATTTATGCACTTGAATTTATATACCATTAGCATTGTGTGCTGTCATTTTCACAGCTTAAATGAAAATCTATTGCTTAGATTTTCTTTTGTTTCTAGCTTCGAGCAAACAATTTTGCAGATGACTGGAAGAAAGCCAGCAACTATTATGATTCAATGACAGTCTGTAAAATCCACGGCCACACATGTTTTTGACTCTTCCTTCAGCCCTTCTGGATTTCATTTTTGCTTAATGTCATGTGTACACATGTTCGAATATCTCTATTGCGATACAAAAGAACGGTTTTCATGGACGCTCATGATGATGACGTGTGGCGATATAATTGAAGATTTTGTGGAGAATATAATGGGCTTTAAAGAGAAATAATTAAATGACAGCTTTTAATTTATTGTGAGATTAACAGCATGTTACGGATCAAAAAAATAATAATAAATTATTGTAAATTATTATGAAGTTTATTTTTTAAAAAATTTATGACTCAGCAACGTATTATTACTTACAGTAGCCTAAAAACTGTTATGCTAGCACAACTTACAAGACAACATTGTGTTTTAGGTTATTTTTGTTTTTAACAACACACTATATATTTATAGGCCTAATTCTCTACGAAATCTCAAACTTTAGGTCAAATTTTAAATCTGTCCCGAATTTTTTTTTGTCTTGGGAAAAAATCCCAAACTTTATGTTTAGTCCTAAATCTTCCCCGAACTTTTTTTTGTCATAGAAAAAACCCCAAACTTTAAGTCTAGTCTCGAATCTGCCCCAAATTTTATTTTGTGTAAAAAAAATCACCAAAATTCAATTTATTTTAAAAAATACATCCCGTGATTCAATCTCAACTTAATGTGGTACTTTCACGTCAATAACAAATCCACATAGACAAAGTAATGGGGCCTTTGTTTAGACAAAGAAAAATTCGGGACAAATTTGGACCGAACCTAAAAAATAGATTTTTTTAATTAAAAATTTTTTTTGGGATGGATTTATTATCGTCCCTAATTTTCATATCTTAAAATTGTTTTATTTTTTGAAAATTTCAACAGTTTTTATTGAATTGGAGTTGTTATCGAAGTGGAAATGCGACGTCGGTATGTACATATCGCCCCATTACTTTGCTGACGTGGATTTGTTATCGACATTAAAATGCTATGTCAAGTTGAAATTGGATCACGGGGTATATTTTTGAAAATAAATTGAAATTTGCTTATTCTTTTTTTCACAAAACAAAATTTGGGGCAAATTTAGAATTGAACTTAAAGTTTGAGATTTTTTCTGAGATAAAAAAAAGTTAGGGGCAGATTTGGGATTAAATCTAAAATTTGGGATTTTTCTGAGATAAAAAAAAATTCTGTACATATTTAGGACTCAACCTAAAGTTAAGACCTTTTTAGGGAATTACCCTGCATTTATAACTAGATAGACTTCAAGTACAGGGTATTAGCTAATCCCCAGGTTGCTAACCTTTGTGTTTGGTCATCTGATTTTCTCATAAAAATGAGACTAGCTTAGCGAGGATATAAAATCCAGAAGTTTTGGTATATTTTATTTACCGTTTGGTAAATTGCAATAATAAAATCGGATATATTCATATATGTTTATTATTTAGTAGGAACTGTATATCAATATAAATAAACTCGAGATGCATAAAGGGATATGATAAAATTTTCTCGCAATTAACTGCTTAAAAAACCACCAATGCACAAATGGAGACACCCTACAACTGTCGATCCATGAGTATTGTAAGTATAAACCTTAAATAGCAAATGAGCTTGTTACAACATTCTCGAGCTGCAGGTTCAACTGTGACAAGAAAAATAAATGGGCTACAATGACATCGACGATATAAATCGGCCGGCGAATGTCAAATCTAGTACAAGAGAGAAAAAATGATGATACACATGTGATTATGAAAAGTATAGTACTTTGACTCTCTTGTTGCTTTTATAAAGTGTCGATGTAAATTAGAGGCCTACTAAGGAGAAAGAATTTCAACTATCTCGCTGTTTTTACAGAGCTTCGACGTGAACCAAATAGTTACAAAGGATTCATGAAGCTTTAACATGAATTAGAGGCACGAAGCAAAAGAAGAAGCAGAGGGTAGAGTTTTTTCAGAAACCTTCTTCCCTAACTTTTGAAAATTAGAAAGATCATGTTCAAATTTGAACTTGTTCATTTGAAATCTAGGGTGTTCTACTTCAATTCGTGGATCTTCTTACCCCTCGCTTCATTTCTAAGGGATTGTTGAGGACCCGAGCTAAGCCCAACCTCGATGGACCTGAGCTTGAGCATCGATGACTTGAGCATGAGAGCCAGGTACCTAACATGGCCACCAAGATCTAGGGCCCAACCTTGATGGACCTAGGCCCAAGCACCAATGACTTGGGCGCTAGAGTTAGGAACACGATCGATGGCTCAAGTAGCGCACTAGGCCTTAGGCCAACCTCGTGGACTTGGGCCTAGTCGTCAAGCAATCGAGCCCAGGAGGACTCGGGCCTTAGCACCAGTGACTTGGGTGCGGAAGCAAGGTACTTACGCGTGACCACTGATGACTCGGGCATGGGCATTAAGTCTCGGGTCCAATCTTTGTGGACTCAGACCAGACCTTGATGGACTTGGGCCACTTGTAGGAGACTTGGGCACAGGAGTTGGACACCCAGGTCACCGAGGATCCGGGCAAGTGTTGGATCGAGGTCTAAAGGTACTTTGAAAATTGATTTTCATTTTTAAAAGATAAAGTATATTCCTAAATTTTAGTGTAAATTTTCCGTCGACTTACTTTCTTAAGTGATCCAAATAATGGAAAACGAGGAAAGTATTTTTCTATAGGAAATTTTCTTCAAACCAAAAGGAGTTTTAGAGAGTGTGCGAGCAAGATGCCCTTAGCATTTCTCTTTGATTAAATGGGTTGAAAGTGGGTTCGTTCCAAGCCCACTAGAACCCATCATTGATTGGTCTTTGGTTTGTTAGACCCATCCCTACCCATCATTAAATCACAGGCAACCCATGTTTCACTCAAACCATTAAGTAAGAAATAAAATACGGATCCATGACCCATTTTGCCACCCCTATCTATTAGTAAGGTCAAAATGGAATTCGGCATATGATCGAGAAGGACAAAAAAATGTCGTCTTATATTAACCCATTATTTAGCCGTATTTCAAGGATAATGTCGTGTCAACTGATTTTCGGATCGTGTTCATGTCAAGTTGGTCGGCATGATAAGTTTGTCGTAGTCGGATCGACCTGTTTTGCAGTATAGCCTTAAGTCGATACGACACGAACACGACCCACGAAGACGAATTGCTACCCCAGTTCGAAGTCAGAATAAACCGGTACTCGCTTCCTTCCCTAGTCCTTAACACGAGTTAGATGGTTTCAAGGCCGAGACCGATTAATTGGTTATTCTTTATGCATTAAAGATTGATTGATCTAAAAAAAAAACCTCATGTGATCATTTTTGGGAGTGCAATTCTCTTTCAAAAAAGGTACACACTTTAATTCGTGCGGATGAGCCTACGGCTTGCAAGTGATTCTGGGCCTTGGCAAATGACAAGCATTTTGAAGAAACTGGCTAAGGCCTGGTGCAATCAATTCCATGTTCCATGTTCTTTCGGGCTTTGAACATTCTCTATTGTTGCTTTTGATCTAGTCGTCTGCCCATGATTTTTGATTAGGTCAAAGAATTATTTGACATGACTACTATTAATCTCGTGTTCGTGTAAAATTTCAATCATAGTCCTATTTTCTGGAAGATCAGTGGTATGCTGTAATCACCTTTGATTAATCATTTAGTAGACAAAACTAATAAAACACTGTTCTGTTTTCATGTTAGCTCAGCAACCACAATTAAAGGAGTCCCGTAACTATTTTGCTCAGGAAAAAAAAAAAAGGGTATAGACCCGACTCACCCGCCGCTAGATTGTTCGACTTAAGGTGCCGACGAAGAATCGATTGCCCATTGAGCTGCCCCGTTACCACGGCCACGCAATTGAATGCTAAGTAGGGGTTTGTTCACGACATATTTCTACATCGCGATCTAATGATAGACAATACCGTACTTCTATTATTGGGCAGTCACGTTTAACCGTAAGCTAGTAATGAAATTGGTTTAATTTAGTTTCAATTTCCCACTCTTAATTAATTTCATATACTCTCAAGTCCCGAGCCCAAAAAAAAAAAAACACAAGAATGCAGATTCGCACGACTGTCGTGCAATGATAATGATCATCCCGCTCTAACATTATTCAAAAGATGGACTTCCATTTCAACTTGCCTTCATCATGTTGGAGTTGGAGTGAGCATGATCAGATCCATTTCGAGCTTTGATTGGATGCAACTGGCAAACACATGCAAAAGCCGAACGATTCCTTGAGGACCCAATCAAGTCCAGGGAGGTGACAGCAAACAAAATTAGAGGAGCCATGGAAACTAAGAGTCTCTCTGTCTGCGAACTTCTTTCTCGGAAAAAGAACCAAGAAAATACGATGAAACTCCATCATTTTCAGACAAGACGATACAGAACAGACAACAGAAGAGACTTCATTCATATTACAAGCTGCAACCGAGAGTACATTACTAGCGCTATCTACGAAACCCAAAAGAAAAGAAAGAGAAAGAGAGAGATGACAGGTAACAGAAGAAACGGAAAATATCAACATGAATATTACAAAGCCTTGAAGTTCTTGATAACGGTCGCCCGACGTTGTGATGCACTGAAAAACTCGTAATGTACCTCCCGAAACTCTGATTAGACTCAGCCCGGAGAACTCTTGCAGTCAATAGACCCCGCGGTTCATCCTCTCGATGTAACGCTGATTGGATTCTTCTCTCTGCAATCTCAGGTCGTTGTTGGTCTTCCTTATGAACTCGTCCGCTCGCCGGTGCAACTCGTCGTGATTCGTCACCCTCTCCCTGAACGTGTCCGACTTCCGCAGCTCACGCCGACACGGACGTGCCGTCGGCGGCGGCGGCGGCGGCAAGGCCTCCGCCCGAGCCGCCGTAACAACCCTCGGCGGTGAATCCCACGTATCGCTCTTCTTCAGCTGCCGCGTCGCCGGCCTCCTCTGGCTCTCCATGATGGCCATCCAAACAGAGTCCAGCGAGTCATCTGGTTCATCGTGTTTCGGCGAGGCCACCTTCTCTTCCCCGGCGGCTTCCCCGGTAACCTTGCCGGATTTTCCCGAGAGAGCCTCGTCGTCGGAAGTTTCCGTCGATGGGTCCACGTTCTTGTCGACAGAAGCCACCACCACCATGGGCTTGATCACTTCTTCTTGTTTTTCTTGATTTTGAGTAAAGTCGACATTTTTCCATTCTTGATCTTGACGATGGGACTCTTTGGTGGCATCTTGCGAAGCAGCGACCTCAAAGACTGCTGCTTCATCTTCTTCACGTTTGAAACCAAAGTTCAGATTCAGGCTCTTTTCTGTGTGGAGGAGAGCCCTTTTCACAGGTTTCATGATCTGGCTCTGGTGGTGGAAGGTGGATGAAGCAACAATGGCGGCGATAATGATGTTCAGGAGGATATAAATGTAAGGTGGGGAGAAAAAGACCTTGATGGAGCTCCAGAAGCAGGGAATAGTGGAGACGAAGAAGGTTGATGTGTAAGGGATCACTGCAATCTTGAACAGAATTAGGGAGGACCCAATTCCTAGACAGATCAGTGCTATCTTGATTGCCCAGATTGTGGTCTCAAATGTTGTAGCCTTTTTCTGCGACCATTTTCTGTGTGGATCATCCATTCTTTTAGTCCTAATAATGATAAATCTTGATGCTATTGAAACAGTGGTTTTCTCGAAAAATTCAAAACCAAAGTGAGCAAAGGGTGTTGGGAATCTTTGAGATCCTTGAAGTAAAAGACAAAGGAGGGGAGATTCAAGAGATTCTGATGAACAGGCACTTGGAAATCTGCTCGCCACCACCGTCTGGTTTTAGCAACGAGAAAACGTAATGCCCTGAAACAACTTTAAAAACCGCCATTTTCCCTGGAGAATTTATCAACTCCAGAGTTTACAGGTCGACTTACCAAACACGGGCAGGAAGATAAAAGAATTCCTGAGACACCAAACACGGACAGAGTGTCTTCAATTGATGAAACAGACATTTTCCAGCCCATTCACAGAGAGAGAGAGAGAAAGAGAGAGGTAGTAAATCTTAACGACAACCTCCGCAAGCAAGTTCAAAATTCTTGGGCAGAGTAGGAAAAAGGACAAGAAACCTCCAGAACAATATAAGAGAAGATTCCTCACAGAAGCAAAGGAAAGCAAAAAGAAGCAAACGGGGCTTCGCAAACACCAGCCCTTCTCAAACTCTGCAAAGGCACCAGAACCAGAAGAAAGAACATGAACTAATGCAACATGCAGAGGCAAGCAAGAACCTATCAGCAACTATATATGCCCTGTGTTCTTGTTCTTTCGAGCTTAACCGATTTCGCAGATCCCATACACACCAACCAAACTCCTCAAGACACCCACTGTACACAAGCTGTCTCTCTGCTCTGCACTGCACTGACCAGCGGACCACCCAGAGAGGAAGGGGCTTTATAAAAGCGCGAGATGCTTAAACACCGAACATCTTTCTCCCTCCTAAACAAAGCCCCACCCTCGATCATTGCGCACACACCAGAAGCGTTCGATGTTTAAATGAAAATTTTTAGAATTTTTTTTTTGTGGTGGCGTTCATTGACTAATAAGAAAGTTAGAGCCAATTATTCATCATATTTTACGGGAAAAATTTTAAATTAGTACCCAAAATATGGTTATTTTCTCAAAAAGGGATCTAAAGTGGACATAATATCAAATAAGGTCCTTAAGTGTCAAATCAGTCTCAAATAGGGATCTGAAGTGTCCAATTAGTCTCAAGTAAGGGATTGGGTTCGTTGGCCAATCAAATGCTCATTTGCCGGTAAGCGTGTCACTGTTCCGACAATCGAAATAAAGGTAATTTCGTCTTTTACTTTTTAATTTTTTTAATTTCTTTTTTCTTTTTCTGTTTTTTTCTTTTCCTTTTCCTTTTCTTCTTCTTTTTTCGGCGGAGGGAAAAGAGGAAAAAACAAAGAAGAAGAAAAGGAAAAGAAAAAGAAAAAAACAGAAAAAGGCAAAAAAGAAACAAAAAAATTTAAAAAGTAAAAGACTAAATTATCCTTGTTCCTATCACTGGAATAGTGACGTACTTGCCGGTCGGTGAATATTTGATCGGTCGGCAAATTCAGGCTCTTACTTGAGATTAATTTAGCACTCGGGCCCATATTTGGGCTTAATTGGGCATTTCAGGCCCTTATTTGGTACTACGTCAACTTTGGACCTCTTTTTTAGAAAATGACCCCACTTTGGGTACTAATTTGAAAATTTCCCTATTTTGCGGCTTAAACAAAAGAACCTAATCCAATTTTTTCAATTTAACGCCGCTCCAGCATGCAGCGTTGTCCACTAATGAGTGACTCTAGCTGTGGAAAGGCTTTAATAACGAAGTAGATCATCGATTCATCGATCATCATACCCACATATAAAATATAATAGTCCAATGGAAGACAAGAAATGGTGTGATATTAAAATTTCCTCAGCCTTATCGCTATGAGCACTAATGCTTCTTTAGCAGCTTGTCGTTTTGGTTCCCCTTGATGGGTACTCGAGTTTTTGGTATGTTGCATTTCTTTTTCATGTTTTATGTTATTTGACAAAGTCATGGGGTTGATATAGAGACACGTCCATGTTTATACAGTTCAATTATATCATCCTCGCTCGGTATGCTCTAAGCAAGATGAGACTCTACCTGGACTTTTCCAAGTATCATCCTATGTGATGCAAACTCCTCTATTTCTTTTTTTAGGGGATACTTTTGCTTTTCTTGGATCTAAGTATGCCATAAAATTGCTTCGTCTGAACTCTGGGACGTTAAAAATTCAGAGGTTTTACCTAGAGAGAGGAAATAAAAACTTTCTCTTCAATCGGAGGCTGTGCATACAGACACTGATATGTTAAAATAAGAAGCACAATATTGTCAGCCCGCCAGGTGTATACACCTGGACAGGTTGGTCGGTCCTAATCGGCAGTAATATCCCTGTTATGGTGAGGTACCCTCAGTAACCAACACTAAGGATCCATGGCAGCCCCAGTTTATTTCTAAGTATTATCCTATGTGATGCAAATTCCTTTATTTCTTTTTTTAGGGGATACTTTTGCTTTTCTTGATTTTGTAAATTTCTTTTTCCTTATCACGATCATGATATTCAGAACCCGGGTTACCTTGCGCTCAAGCTCCCCATTCTCAAGTTGTCGACCACTCGGCAAAATGTGCACTCGGTTGAACATGTAGCGTTGATCGACACGAATGAAAATAAACCAAGTTGATGAAACAAAAGGGTGGCTCTATTTTGAATGTTTCCGAACACTATTGCGTCTGTGAAAGTAAAGTTGCAATAACTGATTGTTGCTCACTTATGTGCACCAATTGCTTTGTCTACTTTACCATCTACTATAATTCCTTCCATTGACCGAAAAGACTTTTATCAATGCGGTAATAATGTGAAGATAAGAGAAAGTGCATGAACCTCGACTTTTATAAGCTAGAAAAGGACCCCCCGGAAATTAATTGCTAAATATCAAACATCATACCCTAGAAAAAGATGGATCAACAACCATCAAGACCATTTCAAAATCCACGAGCAGGACTTTTGGAGGATCCAAGTTGTTCGGCAAAAATGACCAAAAGGCAGTCGTTGCCTCTAGAACTGTGGTGGTTATGGTGTGAGGTGACTCCAGATCCATAAATAAATAAGTATTTATATTATTGAAAAAAGAAGCTTTTAGTTTTTTTCAAAAAAATTTCGAGGGAAAAAATATCTTTAGTCATGTACGTTCAATATTGTGACAATGGGGGAAGTGGGGTCTCTTGTCTGACCCCAGGGAGCAGATAGGGAAGTCCCGTGGAACCAGAGAATTATGAGGAGCTTGGCCATTGCCAACCCAACCCCCACAACCCTTTTCTTACACTTTTTCCCTTTATATTTCTTTCGGGCATCTCTTCATTTTCATATTTGTTTTTGATCTATAGAGAAACATCCTCGGTGTAACAAATATATACACAGGTAGTTGAAAGGATAATAATGTCCTCAAGGAATATTGAACATCGTGTGTCGAAAGAACTAGGAGTTAGCGGTTCCAGAAATTTTAAGTTCCTTATAAGTTTCATTCGAGACTTGTCGCCGTTTGAACATGTTCCTCATTTTTTGAAACCCGAAGCCTACTATACATACTTTGAAACTTAGAATCTACCTCGTCACAGGTTTCAGGATCGGTTCTAAGATCTATCAAATTCCACATGTATTATTAATTGAACGATTGTAGTTAAACATCGCATTTTATGAACACTACTTGCTTCTACCATCCACTGATCATAACTTATATTTAGACACATAAGAAATATGAAACATTAATAAAGTAAAAGTCTCATTCATAAAATGGAAGTTTAAATTAGTAGTTCCAGATTATACACTCATCATCAGAAGCTATGGAATACCATAGGATCGCGTGAAAACACACACCAAGAAAAATGCAAAAACTTGTTCCGAGTTCTAGGTTCTAGATTTTACTTAGTTATAACTTGGAACTTACTCGTCAAAATAAGTTTCTCAATTTTTGAAATTTAAAATCTACTCTGTATATCTTGAAACTTGAAATCAGACCGATTCCCACTGTTCGGTTCTTAAGTTTAACGTTCTCCCCTAAAATTATGCTCACCCTTAGAAAGAACTAACTAAAATTGAATGCGTGGAATATCTTAACCCTAATTGTGAATCTCTCTCTTTTGATTGCCCATTTCAATTTGTGTCGTATTGGTCAACACGGGTAAAGTTGAGGGACCAAAATGCATGATTCAGGATTGAATAATTTTTCTTTTTTAGGGTTTACGTGTTTTTTTCAAATGATAAAGACAGAGAAGTTTAAAATGCACATTCTCAACGTCTGAAAGTCATATGCTTCACCCGTTCTTAGCGGCTTTGAAATCAAGACGCACGCACGTTCACTTCATCAGGATCCTTCAAATCCCATCATCCATCAGATCATGAACCAATCGACATACAATATCAATCATAAAGCCGAATTATTGTATTATACGTCGTGATTGATCATAAAAAGGAGTAACGATCCAATTTGGAATTGAAGTAGCTTTCTCCGTTGGGTCATTTGTGGTTTCTGCCACAGTTCCCCTCTCTTTTTCTGGTATCTGCCTCTATCTTCTCGAAGTTGTTTTGGTTTTGCTCGTTTATTAGGTCAATGACCTTTTCACTTACTCTTGTGCTTAGAAGAACTAAGGGTGTGTTATCAGTTCCTTCAGTTTAATTACATTATCGTATACCAGACTCTTAACGAACAACAAGGCTCACCAGAAAGTGATTTGACTTTCTTGTAATCATTCCATGTTTTGGGTCAGAGTTCGGAGAGTACCCATTTGGATAAATTCATGTTTTTCTCGATTAGGTTTTCGATTAAGTTCAAGAGCTATACGCATTCACGAATGCAACTGGCACACATAAATATGCATATTAGGCACGATGAGATTGGCGGGAGCAACTTCAGTCTGCAATATAAGAAAAAAGATCCAACGGCGGCCATCTTTTACGATTTTTATCTTTTATGTTTTCGCCAGAGTCGTGATAAATTATTTTCTATGCTAACCAAATAAAATCTTTCATATATTAGTAGGAAAGGTAAATTATTTTCTTGTTATTAGAAAGAGAGCAAAGAAAAAACAGTAATGCTTAAAACTAGTGAAGAATTAATAAGCAAGTAAAAAATTTTATCCAATTTTTGCCCAAAAAAATAAATTAGAAGAGAATAAAATAATGTTTAGGGTTTTCTCCAAATTTTCTGAACTTACCAACTTTAATCACCCATTCTTTTAAAGATAAGTAGTATAAGGAAATCTAGGAAAGATGCACATGTAAGATTAAGTTCCTCAAACATAGGAACCTCTTTTTATCATATATATTATGATAGATATGAATCACGTACTCCCGTGTATTTTACAATATTTTTAAGTTTTATTTTCACGCGCCTAAAAAATAATAATGTGGATACAAGACGAATACAAAATAACAAAAAACTAGCTATTCATCGGTCCTTCTCTTTCAATTATAACGTACACTACACATTCAAAGGAGCACTCTTGAATTTGAATCTAATGTCAGGTCATTGTCTCACAGTGAAATTGATAAAAAGGCACGAGCCTTTGTAATGTGGGGTAATTCAAAACCAATGTCAATTTCTCATTCTATCTCCCAGCATCCTGAGTTTTTGCCTTTTGCACCGTCCAGAAGAATTCTGAATTTTTCATGACCATTCAACTGATCTGTCTGTAAGATCATACAAACATATGTTCGGACAATAATTTAGCTGAATTCTCTTCGCAAGAAGATGAATAAAAGAGATGGTATAGCGATGTCGAGATATAAATGTAATTATATGGCATCTCATGGTTCTAAAATGTAATTTTAATGTTATTCAGGTTGAAAAGAGTGAAAAATTTCGCATTATTTCGCCAAAAGAGAATTCTTTTTTAAGCATATATGGTGAGCGGACTGAAAAAGTGCATGTGCGCTTGCCTACTCCGATGGGGAGTAATTAAAGGAAAGTAATCAAAAGTGAAATTGAGGGAACAGAGAACATAATTAACAGCTAGGGCATAATCAAATCCATCCTCCACCTTCAAATGATTGTCCTTGACTCCATCAAGGTGGTCTTTGAAGAGAGAATTCTATGTACGCTCAAGTTCTCGATTGAATCCTTATTCATTTTTGCTCTTGAAATTCCAAGTTCCATGCCACATTTGGATCGAAAGCTTTGCTGACTTGGGGTACCTTAAAATTTTGTCAAAAAGTCTTTGTATCCTGGCGTTGCATCTATAAACTCAGTTGAGCAGGTGGGCTTTTTTTTTTTTTTTTGGTCAGAGAGTAGGTGGCTTTGCCAGTGTTGACTTTTCCTGTATTTTATCAAATCAATCTGACTTTAATGCGTTTGTTTATCAGGACAATTGGAAAATACGGGCATGCAACATGAATTTGTGTTCAGCAAGCTTCCTCCTTTAAATTGACATCAACATTATTTGTGCTTCTTTAATGAACTTTGTGCCTTTTTGAAACCAGCCCACCAACCATGATAAGATCATCCTGCAGACTGCAATGTGTGAGGGTGTAGGGGATAGACACATGCAGATTGAAATTCCAAGCAGAAGATCTGCAGTATCTGCAATCTTGGCAAGATTCCATTGACTTTTCCATCAGCTCGTTGCTGGAAAGGTTATTAACAAACTCGAACAAATCGAAATCATGGGTATTAGCCAAAAACCAGAGCTTGCTTTCAAGGAAATGAAAGAGATAAATGCAAGTGTTCCCAATTTACATAGACTGGTCATGAGCCTATAGATGGAGACACCAAAGGATTCACGATTTAGGGGGCTATATAGTGTCCAACGATCGAACTGTATAGGCCACTGCAGTCCAAGATTGGTGATGGTAGTGGGGTGGCTCCACCTGACGGCGCTCTCGCATTTTACTAATTTCCCTTCCTTTTCTCCATTTTTTTTGGGGGAAAAATCTGTTTTTTTTCTTCTCTTATTTTCAATTGGGTGTTTCTTAAGTAGGAAGGGTCATTTCAAAAGGGTATCTAGCATGTCAGGAGTCCATTTCCTTTCGATGTCGCATGGGGTCCTTTAGATTGTCTGAATCGGCAATAAGAAGGCATGCTCTGTACTTGCTTGAATTTGAAGATTAGTGCACCATTTTTTTGCTGGGGCGGTTCACGCTTTGTTGCTAAGCTAAGCTACTTGTCAAGTTTGCCTCAATAGAATGATTGGGTCCCTTCTGTCATCATTACGTGCACCCCATTTCGAATATGATTTATATATTTATGTACGTATGCATACTTTTTCTGGTGCACCTTGCACCTCTTTTTCTGGTACTTTTCGTGGCTCCTCCGGCTTGAGCACTTCGGTAGGTTTGATCGAATCTTGCACCCAAATTGAATTGCTTCTCTTGAACCCATTTCACGCTTACAAGCGCAAATTCAACCGCACACGAAACTTGTGGCCCATCTTTCCTCATCAAGAAAGGGAAAGCTTTGGGTGTACAAATTCATGTGA
Source organism: Syzygium aromaticum (assembly GCA_024500025.1). Lineage (NCBI taxonomy): Eukaryota > Viridiplantae > Streptophyta > Magnoliopsida > Myrtales > Myrtaceae > Syzygium > Syzygium aromaticum. The sequence continues at coordinate 20,943,730 of CM044895.1, forward strand.
TGCTATGATGTGCTTGAACTTTCATTTACCCGTCAATCTCAAAGACTGTATAAAGATCGAACAGTACATAACACAATGCTATCCGAAAGAAACCATATAAAGCAAAACTAGCAAGGATTAATATGATACAACCACGAACAACAATGGCATCCTCCCTCGACTGTGGGGTTGCTACATGGATATTTCTTGGGGTATGACACAAACAATGATGCCAATCAGGTTAAGTTTCTTTTCGATAGGTTTCTGCATTAAATTGGTAAGGTAGGCTGTTTTGGAATGATAATAAAGTTGTGACTGGCAGATTAATGCACTATCGTAGTGACATGGGATAACACAAGAAATACATCATAAGTTTTTTCATATTTAGATATCAATTTACCCCGAGTGAGATCCATTCAGCTAACATGCCAATCACCATATAAGATTCAATACCAATACCAATTTAGGCTAGATGTGAAAGAAAGGCTGCTCCATCTAATGGATACGTGAATCGAGCAATTTGCGGATTGAAGACACCAAGCGCCATGCGGATAGGGCAACTAGAAAGAATGAACCATGAAACTGACAGCTTCTAGGATGAGAAACAACAGGCACGTTGAACTAAGAATTGTTGAGGGATAAGGTTTTGAAGGAAAGGGAAATTTAAAGCTGAGGGCTTTTATCAAAACTCTGGCTGTAAAAAGAGTATAAGCATAAAGAGGCATGTGGTGATAAGTTGATCATGATTTCCGTCGTTGGATACCCAAAAACAGAACAATCCCAAAGGGTTCAATCCCATTCGAATATAGCTGTGACTCTATTCTATACAATAACAATAAGATTTTTTTGCCTTCATCATGAACTAGCTTGGTCTACTTTAAAAAGAACAGTTTCTGACACCTCCAGGTCTTTGCTTGTTGCTAGGAGAAGCATCTGCCAGGGCTTGCCTATGGTATTGGTTCCTAGAAGGTCTCTGTTCACGATTCCTTGGAATTAAACAATGACCATCCGAATAAACAATGCAGAACCGAAGCTTCATACTATTGAACTTTCATTTCTTTACCTGAAATTTTAAAATTAATGTTTGTGTGCTTTTAAACAAATGGGAGAGATAGCTTGGTGGAGAATTTTTTGAGCATCTCCAAAATCTTTCTGGGAAGAGGCGAAAGAGAGCCAGTACCAACCGAGCCTGAAGAATTTACTGAAGAGACATGGAATACAGAGGATATCTAGGAAAAGATAAGATGGAAAAAGGTTTAGGTGCACCGTGTCTTAATAAATTGTGGGTGGATGAGCTAAAGAAGCATGTCCCATGAACTCAGATAAAAAACAATGAGAGAAGATGACAAACTAAGAAAGAGTTTTTGTAACCATGTGCAGAAGAAATAGATTAGTCGATAAGGGACCCTCCAAACTTTGATAATGCTATAGAAAAGAGTGTCATTCAGCAGAAGCATCCGTCTCTTGCCATATATCCCGTCGTTAATCCCTGACACCACTCGAATGTTTTATTAGGTTGTTCGTACATCCACGATAATACGCAGAATTGACCGCTCATACTGATGAACCGTTCATCAAGTGAGCCGTCCAGATCAAAAGAGAAAAATTGCAGGCACTGATAACAACAGTTTTGTTCCTTTTGGAATTGGTTGATGCATGTGAGTACACCAACCGATATTATAGTTTTCCCGATGGTAAGGTATCTTCAGGTGTTATACTGACCAATGGAGCTTCAAACTACAATCTGCCAAATGATCACTGTTTAAAAATTTGGAAAAAAATCACAAAAAATCTCAAATTATGCCACACGTGACACATTTACTTTGAACTTTTTTTTTATGATACCAAAAACCCTAAACTATACTATTTGTGACATATTTACCTCATTATACTTTAGTCTATGGACATTTTCGTTTTTTTTGCTTTCTCTTTTTTTTTTTTGCTTTCCGAATCTAGTGAGGGTCACTCTCGCTCGACGTTGGCAAGGGTGGCCCTCGCTCGCCCGGGCGAGGCAACCTTTGCTCGATGTCGGAGAGGGTTGCCTTGCCGGAGTCAAGTGAGGGCCGCCCTCGCTTGCTCAGGCGAGGTGACCCTTGCTTGAGTTAGGCCAGGGCCGCCCTCGCTCGCCTAGGCGAGGTGAACCTTGTCTGACTCAGGCAAGGGCGGCCCTCGTCGGATCTGGTGAGGGCGACTCTCGCTGGATATGGTGAGGGCAACCCTCGCTGGATATGATAAGAGCAACCCTTGGCGAGGGCGGCCATCGCCCGATGCCGGTGAGGATCGCCCTCACTTGAGTTGAGCGAGGGCCGCCCTTGCTCTCCTAAGCGAGGCGACCCTCGCTTGAATTGGGTAAGGGCTGCCCTCACTCGCCAAGGCAAGGTGACCCTCGCCCGATGCCGGCGAGGAACAAAAAAAAGAAAAAAAGACAAAAATGCTCATGGATTAAAGCATATGGGGTAAATATGTCACAAATAGCATAGTTTGTGATTTTTTGTATCACAAAAAAAAGTTCAGGATAAATGTGTCACAGAGGACCGGTGGTCTTTTCCCTAAAAATTTTCATCGACTCGAAGATGTTGATTACTTGTTATGCTATCCTTTTTTCTTAGTGCGGGCTCTAGTAGCTTGTAAGGGCCTCCAGAGGGAATATCCCTCTTTTATGTTCTTCCATCTTTCTTTCTTCTTTATCTTCATCTTGAACATCAAAGTAATAGTCTTTGACTAACTTTACTAGGTATTGCCCAAAACAATAATCAAGAGGGTTTGTTATTGTTATATCTAGTGCTGCAAAATCTTCTCATTCCTCGCAATAGAATCTAACGCTCTATCATTAAGACCGTACCAAAAGGAAAAGGCATCCAAGAAGAGTAAAGTACAAAGGCCATTCGAAATTGGTGGAAGCAGGGGGGGGGGGGGGGGGAGAGAAAAAAAACAAAAGAACGAGAAAGGAAAGTAAAAGGCAACTACTAGTTATTGCACTCCCATTTAAGAGCATCTGCTACCATAAAACAGAGCTTTTTTGCAAGAGGAAAATGGTCAAAGAACAATAAAAGAACAAATGAGGTCCTACAATGTTTAATTCTCTGTCGATATAATTTCTATTAAGTTGATTCACATTATTTGTTTGTGCTCTTCTTAGATTCGCGAGGCGAAGCTTCAAGTGACAACAGGTGGCGCCAAAAGATCAACCAGAAAAAAGGGTGAAATAATAAAGAACAAATGAGAATTGAAATATCAAAGTTAGCACTTTATTTTAAATCAAATGGGGCTGAAGTTCATCCATCTCCAATAAGAAATTCAACATAATTAAAGGAACCCTACTTTCATTCAAACACCAACCCAGAGTCACATGGGCACTGCTGGGCTGTTGACAGGGACTGGTATTCTGCTATGTTCTAAAGGAGTCCCAACAAGGAAGATGATGTTGTGACACTAGCTCTAATCTACCAATTAAAAGGTATTTTATGTACATGGTATTAGAAAAAAAACCATGCAACTCAAGTTTCATTTGCGTCTTCACTAAACAAATGAGAAGCAACTGTGAGCACTTGTCCCGTTCCATCTTTGAGACAACTGTTACTTCACCGAACTCTCCTGGGTCTTTATAGTTGCCAAATTGCTTTTAAAGAAATGTTCTCGGAAACCTGAGGTCAAGTTTCACTAGTATCTTTGCTAAACTACGCATCTGGCCTATCTAAATATTGCAAAAGTTCTCCAATGATAAATCAACTTGAAAAACTACCCATTTTCAAGAATTTAGTGTCATTTGGCAATCATAATTTTTCAATGTTTTTGTCAACTATTAAAGAGAAAAAGCAACTAGACAATTTGGCCATCACAACCGAAATAATTGAAACAATAATACTGTCGTGTTTTTCTTGAATTACGGTATAGGGATAAAAAGAGAAAGAAAACAAAAAAAAAAAAATTGAGAATTACGCCATATAAGTTCACATATGAAAGAGAGCACAAACATCATCAGTTAACTGACGGCCCTTATATCTGAGACTGAGACCAACGGATCATTGATAAACCATCATTCTCTTAATCTTGACAACCATGACAGAATAACACTTTGTTCTAAATGCCACGTACAGTGATAGGGATCGAAGGCAGAACACACTGAACAGTTGAGATGTCACGTCATTAATCTTGAAATAATTGGGCAACATAATATACCAGAAAAAAGGAGAAATTAATGATGCAATGATAAAGCTGCCTCCATATCTAAAGGCAAGGTGGACAAACAGTCCAAACCCAACAAATATCATACTCTGTTTCCTCGTGGTCCATAATTGAATATGCAGATGAAAAAACAAGAAGGAACACGACGCCATTCATCTTGATTTCTTTTGTTGGGCATCCATTTAAAGAACACATATTATACTCTGTTTCCTCATATTCAGAATTGAATATGTTGATGAAATAACAAGGAGTACGAATCAATTCATCTTGATTTCTTTTGTTGGGCATCCATTTAAAGAAGATGGGTCAATGTTGGAAGACGATGTATCTCTCTCTCTCTCTCTCTCAGATTATCTATCCATAATTCCTCCACTTCCATGAGCTTTTCACAAAGTGAAAGGACTATTTACATTTCGAATGGAAGACAACGAGGTACAATAGAATGTTATAAGCATTTGAGATAGATGGCTAGGAAAAGTTCTATGGCCATAGGATAAATGATTTCTTCTATTACTTCCTAGTTCCTATAGAACGTCAATGGTGGCCTAAATAATCAGTTTCAAAAAACCCTAATTCAACTGGAAAAGGTCATCAGACAATTGCAAAAGTTCCAATTGCCATATGATGGAGAAGTTAGAGACTAGATATACAGAGGAACAACACAATGCTACCGCTACCAACACAGTGCCATGCAGATCATAACGAGCTCCCACAGAGACTGCACCTATAGCAACTGAGCAATCATGATCTACAATCAATGCTGAAAGCTCCAAAAATCTCTCATGTCCTCTAGATAATATTGCATTTCACTCTGCTACATAGCCCATCTATTGAAAGAGGAGAAGTGAGAACCACCATGAAAACCCCACCACTTTGACCTCCACAGGTGCATCAAGATCGTTTAAGAAACAAATATTAATAAGCCTTGTGCAGGTAAAAGCTATCAAAAAGCATTGAATTACCCCAAGAATCGTACAAGGGGCAACATTGGCAGTTTAGCTAGCCACCACTACAATTGGAACTTCAATCTCACAACTTACATCTACTGCCTATACATATTGGTGAATCCTCAAAATCCTCAAGAAATGCCATCTAGTTATTAAGGAGCATATTAAGATGCGAATGTCTTTCTTTTCTTTCTTCAATTTTTTGGGCCATTCCAGCCAGATTGATCATAGAAGATCCATAAAAGGCTAAAGCAAATGTTATGTCATGCATGCAGAAAGGCGTAATTGTCAATCTTCAGACCAGAATTCCATACTCTGACCAGGTAAATTAGTGGGATGAGGATTTAACTGCAGCAGACATCCTCTAAATGAAGGACTAATGCTTCCATGACGGATATTCCATATCAACAGCCCACAGTAGCACAAGCAGCATAACAACCATTTGCGTACCAAAATAAGGTGCTTTAAGATGGAAGCATGCACTTACTATTACTTAGGGGAGACGCATACACTGCAGGTACTCACGTAACACCATAATAATCTAAGGGCTCGGTCTTATACTGTCTTGTAGCCCAATAAGCTCTGAGACCAATGGATAACTAAAGGGCTATTATGGTGGCCAGAGCTCAAAACCTCCCTTTTGATATTCTGAAGGCGAGACAGCATATACATTTCAACCAAATGCCATATATGACTCAAGGTATAAATGCATGAAGGCACCCCTAGGTTGAGCTTGAGAGTGCTTACTGAGACCAGAACACCTCCAGAAAAGATTCATGCGAATACATTACTGATTAAAGCCCACATCAAATAGTTACCAAATCTGCCGAGCTCAAAAACAGAGCATGAGTTATGAGTTATTTTATACGTATATATGGACCCATATCCTGATAACTTACAACTTTGCCAAAATTGTTGTCTAATGTGATATACGAGCACAGGTCAAAAGTTGGAATTTTACAACACCCTTTAATTGTCATATTGCCTAATTTCTTGTAATTGCGTTTTTTTGGTTTGGTGGTGAGGTTTAATCTATATTCTGTGTGATTTCATGCGTAAGGCCAGGTTTACACATTACAGAGACGGTTAAGTTATATACTATATAACATAATATAATCCATTTCCCAACAGCTAAAATTTCTGGCAACAAAGGTCACCGTACAACACACAGCAGAAAAATTCTCATGGGTGCCATAGTATTCTGCTGGTGTGGACACCACATAATTCACTTCAACTGCTTGCCAAAATATTTCTATAGATGCTTAATAAGTAAGTCAATCTATTTTTATTTAGTTATTCAGTTAAACAACAATATGTACTTGGCAAGAATAGAATCGATAATTGCATGTTTGATGCACTTGCTAGTACTAGGACATCCGAGAATTCTTGAGAGCTTGGAACAATTCCATCTTAAGCATAAAGTTTAAAGGTCCAGCAAGTTCAACAATGTGTCGTAGACCAAAGATAGTTAGAAATGAAGTCAATCTATTTCCGAGGAAGAGGAAATTCAAATTTATACAGTCCTTATGCCCCCTTGCCAATATTATATTTACCAGTTACATGACAACTATCTAAGCAGAAAGCTAGGACCAAAGACAAATGTCCATCAGCTAGATGAAATTAGCAAAACCTTTCAGTCAGGCACAATTGTAATGTCCAAGTTGCAAGGTTAGAATATTTAGACTCGCAAGCCAGAATTTGACGGACAATTGATGGTGAATTAGTTAGAGGGAGAACTTGGCTCGGCTACTCTCTCACAGAATCTGTTGGTAACCAGTTGCAATGAACTGCTGCATTAACTGTATTCCCCCACGCGAGAATTCGGACCATTTATGAACTCAATCAACCTAAAAAGCACGGGTACATGGACTACACATTCACCAAGTACGGTGCTTACCCATGCATTTGACGCGAAAGACAAGTCACGGCAGCCAAAAACATACAATTCAACCTATAAATCACGATGCAATACCATTTAAAGAGAATTTGCAAGTTACATCCCGCTCAGGCAATTCGTCAAACAGGTAACGTACTCCCCAGTCTCCAACAATTCAAGATTCCAAGTCCAACAACACCCATCACAGACAACGAGATCGGTACCTAATAATTTACTTGGGGGCAACTTCCTGTGGGGTCTTGGCCACGATGGAGAGCGCGTGGAGCCCGGACCGGAGCTCGTCGGCGAGCGCGTCGTAGACCAGGCGGTGGCGGCTCACGAGGCTCTTCCCCTCGAACTTGGAGGACACGATCTTGACGTTGAAATGGGTCTCCGCGGCGCCGCTCCGGCGGACGGCGGCGTGGCCGGCGTGCTGGTGCGAGACGTCCTCGATCTCCAAGACGCTCGCCTCGAGCGAGTATTGGAGCTTGGACCTCATCCTGCCGGCTCTCGACAGCACCGCGCTCGATGCTCTGGAAGCCATGCGAGCCCGAAGCCAAGCCAACACCGCCCGCGGATGCGATCGAACGGGGAACAAAAAACAAAATTAAAAGAGGGATAAGATCGTTGAGGGACGCTTCTCAGATTTTAGGTTTGCGTGACGATGACTCTGACTAGGAAAGGGAAAATCACACGAATCATCCCGACTTTGATTTAGGGTTCAATATGATCCATAGCCCAATGTTCGTTACGATTAATATAGTTTATGGACTTTACATTAAATGTTTTCGCACAATTAATAGACTAAGTTAAATATGTATCAAATGTCTGGAATCATATTGACTAAATTAAAAGTTTAAGGATCATATTTTATATTGAGCTACAATTCATGGACCACATTAGAACATGTACCAAAAGTCAGGGACCGTATTGAATAAATTGAAAGTTTAGGGATCATATTTTATATTAGACTACAATTCATAGACCACGTTGAACAAATTAAAAGTTCAGAAACTATATTACATATTTAGCAAAAGTTCAAACGCTATTTGTGTCATTATTTATCTATAACATTAAACATACTAAGTTGAACTTATATAAAAAATCTAGGGATCACATTAAACAAATTAAAACTTTAGGGGCCGCATTGCATATTGGGATAAAATTCAGTTACCATATTAAACAAATATAAAGTTCAGGGATCATATTTCACAATTGGCAAAAGTGCAAGGACTATTTGTGTTGTTATCTCACCAAGAAAAAAGGGAAAAAGAGGAAGACGAAGAAAATGCGGTGAGCGTGGATCGAACACGCGACCTTCAGATCTTCAGTCTGACGCTCTCCCAACTGAGCTATCCCCGCTTCTCCATCGGGCAATCGAAACTCAAGAAATCTATCAAGACTCCTTCGAAATATTCAATCAGCCAAGGCCAGGTTAGAAGCAGAACAGGGGCTTCTTCTTATGATTGAACTGTGAAGCCGACATGAAACGCTCCCGCACGCATGCTCGGCCCAACCTTCCAGCGCGCACGGAGATCCCTCTCCAACTGCCCGACCGTTGCTGCGGCTTTCCCACCAACCCATTTTCAAAGACCGGCGGCGGAGCAAGAGGAAGAGCTGCTCTCTTGCGAGCTCCAAAAGTGCGCTCGGGAATCCGATCTGCGCAATGGGAGAGCAATTCACGCGCGGCTCCTCAAAGGGTCGGCACCCTTTTCGCTCTTCCTCAAGAACCACGTGCTCAACGCGTACCTCAAGTGCGGCGGCGGCGGCCTCGAGAGCGGTCTCCAGCTGTTCGAAGAAATGCCCGAGCGGAACGTGGTGTCCTGGTCGGCCCTCATCGCGGGCTTCGTGCAGCAGGGCCGTCCCGAGGGCGCCGTTTCGCTGTTCCGCCGCATGAACCGTGAGGGGACCGCGAGGCCTAACGAGTTCACGCTCGTGAGCACGCTCCACGCTTGTTCTTTGCTCAGGGAATCGGGCCTGGCTCGCCAAGTTTATGCGCATGTCGTGAGGTTGGGATTCGAGTGCAATGTGTATTTGATCAATGCGTTTTCGACGGCCTTGATAAGGAACGGTCGATTGTTGGAGGCTGTGGAAGTTTTCGACAAGTGCCCGCTTAGGGATATCGTGTCTTGGAATGCTCTCATGGCAGGATACTTGGAGCTATCTTATGCTGAAGTTCCTTGGTTTTGGGGTCGTATGATCCGTGAAGCAGAGGTCAAGCCTGATCACTATACCTTTTCGAGTGTTCTCACTGCGTTGGCTGCTCTTTCAGATATTGATATGGGATTGCAGGTTCATGCACAGCTTGTTAAGTATGGCCATGGAAGTGAAATTTGTGTGGGGAATTCTTTGGTAGGTATGTATTTGAAAAATCTTAGATTAGATGGAGGATTTAGAGCTTTTGAAGAAATGTGCTCAAGGGATGTTTTGTCGTGGACCCAAATGGCTGCTGGTTGTCTATTGTGTGGAGAGCCGGTCAAAGCACTTGAGGTCTTTGCAGAAATGCGAAAAGCCGGGATTATGCCAAACGAATTTACTCTTTCTACTGCGCTAAATGCGTGTGCCAACATTGCTTCTTTGGAGGAAGGGGTGAAAATTCATGGTGTAAGGATTAAACTGGGGAACGATGTTGACATCTGTGCAGCAAATGCACTGATTGATATGTACATGAAATGTGGATGCGTGGATGCTGCACGAGGTGTTTTCCAATCCATGAAAGAGCATTCAGTTGTGTCATGGACAACAATGATCATTGGATGCGCACAAAATGGTCAAGCTAGAGAGGCTCTCAAGTTCTTTGATGAGATGATTGAAGAAGGAGCCCAGCCGAATGACATCACCTTTGTTTGTGTGCTCTATGCTTGCTCCCAGGGAGGGTTTGTCGACGAAGGGTGGAAATATTTTTCCTCAATGAGTCAGCATCATGGTATTTCCCCTGGAGAAGATCACTATGCATGTATGGTTAATCTACTTGGACGCAATGGACAAATTAAACAAGCTGAGGGATTGATTTTGAGCATGCCATTTCAACCAGGGGTGCTTATCTGGCAGACGCTGCTTGGAGCTGCCCTTGTTCACGGGGATATGGAAACTGCGAAGCGCGCTTCTGATCATGCATTGCAATTGGACCGAAAAGACCCTTCAACTTATGTGCTGCTATCAAATATGTTCGCTGGTTTGAGGAACTGGGATGGGGTTGGGATGATGAGAGAGCTAATGGAGACTTCTGATGTAAGGAAATTGCCTGGGTCCAGTTGGATCAGTCAGGAGAAAAGTGGGCCGCTAGCTTTAGCTGATGGCTAGATGACTAATGATGAGGCTGACGGTGGTAACTCCTCCTTGTTATTTGACTGGGCTTAAAGCCCTGTTGATGTAAACAATGTTCATGGAGTATTCCAGTCTTTAGCAGAGAAGCAACGTAATGGCATTGAGAAGGAATGGTAATTATTCTAATTAAGCAAGGATGATTCCAAGCAGAAAATCTAATTATACTAAGACCGATCTGGAGAGCAGTGTATTAAGTGATATAAACTGTTACTAGATGTTAATATGACTTGTTTGAAGTCCCATTAGTAGTCTGGCACATCACTTGGTATGCTAGTTTAATATATTAGTCTTGGTATGCCTACTGCTCCTGGTCCTAGAAGGTTGATTTTTGACTGTCTTACTTCTCACCGTGTTGATTGGTCTGATCTTTGTAGCCATTATAAGCACATGGGTTTTCAACGTCACAATCACTGCTTGGCACCATGTTTAGGAATTAGAGCTAGATACTCCACAATAAGCATTTCTCTGCAAGTATGTTTCACTGTGCAAAATCTGGTTTGTATGTCTGCAGATGGCATAGGATTTTGTCAATGTCATCTACAAGCCGCCTCTCAGAAGATACCATAATAATGCCAGAAAGAAGCGGAAAGAAACATCAGCAGGTTTTTGAAGGAGAAGCTTACTAGGAGGATGTGAGTGCTATTGCAAACACAAGCAGTTTGCCGGCATTATTTCATTGGATTGAAGTTTACTTGATTCATTTGCTGAAAGACGCTTGCTGATATGAGTAATTGGTGCACTTAGGGGAAACATTTATCAAGTGAAATCGGCATAAGTCGGCTGAACTTGACATAGGAGGCAGTCCAAGATCACCCAATGGAACGTAGAACTCTCTCCCTCCTGCACGGGTGGGCATGAGCTTTTGATTGTATCTCTAAGACGTTAAATGAAATGCTGTAAGAGCAATTCTAACCTAGGCTTTATTCAGTAGTCATACATCATTGTCAGTCATACTAATGTGCAGATGTTGCTCCGGTTTTCATGATATTCATCTTGAGGGAGACTGTCATTATGCTATCTTATGTTTCGTGGCTCTTCCGTCCGAACAGGAACTCTGTTTGTATTAATGTCCACATTCGACGACACTATAGCTGCTCATTTTTGCTTGACAAGTACTTCTCGATCCACAACGTTTTTTTTTAGAAGAACAGGACGTGGGTTCACTCGTCAGGTCAAATGTATTGGATTTTCTCATAGTGACCACGGTTCGACCAAATTACAGCATCACAAGATAGACGAAAACCAGTTTTTTTAAGGCCTAATACCCAAAAAAATTCCAAACTTTAACCTTTGTCCTAATTATATCCTAAATTTTTTTTTTATCTTATAAAAAACCCCAAACTTTTACTTTTGTCTCAAATCTACTACCTAATACCCAAAAAACCCTAAACTTTAGCCTTTGTCCCAATTATGTCATAAACTTTTTTTTGTCTCATAAAAAATCTCAAATTTTTACTTTTGTCCCAAATCTACCACCGTTAAATTTTCCATCCAATATTATCGTTAATAATTATTTTAATATTATTTTTTTCGAATTTTTTATTTATTTTTCCCTTCACCTTCAACTTTTAGCCGGTTGCCGGTCTAGCGACCGGCCAGGCTCGACCTTGCCGGTGTTGGGCGAGGTTGGCCTCGCCCGCCTCTGGCAAGGTTCGTCCTTGCCATGGCTTGGCCTCGCCTAACGCTGGCGAGGTCGAGCCTTGTCAGTGGCCGGTGGGGCCGAGCCCTCGTTAGGGGTGGGCGAGGCCGACCTCGCCCAATGCTAGTGAGGTCAAGCCTCACCCGTCTCTGGCAAAGTTCGTCCTCACCGTGGCTGGCAAGGCTTGGTCTCGCCGACTAGCGGCGAGGCTCGACCTTGCCGCTGCTGGCAAGGACAAGGTCGGCGGGACTGAGCTCTCATCAGCGTTAGGCAAGGCCAAGCCTCGCTAGCCACGGCGAGTGTGAACCTCGCCAGGGGCGGGTGAGGCTGACCTTGCCCAACACTGGCGAGGTCGAGCCTTGCTGGCCAGAGGTTGAAAGTGAAGGGGGAAAAAAAAAAAGAAAAGGAAAGGAAAAAAAAATAAAGAAAAAATAAAGAAAATTCAAAAAAATAAAAAATAGTTATTAACGGTAATATTGGACGGAAAAGTTAACAGTGATAGATTTGGGGCAAAAGTAAAAGTTTGGGGTTTTTTATGAGACAAAAAAAAGTTTAAGATATAATTGAGACAAAAGCTAAAGTTTAGGGTTTTTTTGGATATTAGGTGGTAAGTTTGGGATTTTTTATGGGAAAAAAAAATTTAGGATATAATTAAGACAAAAGCTAAAGTTTGGGATTTTTTTTTGGGTATTATGCCGTTTTTTTAAGCCAAAAGCACAAAATCGTCCTTCAGTTTCTCAAGTAAATAGCAATGGACACTTAGGTAATATTAATATTGTCCGCTTGTGTGTCGGTGAGAGTCAAGCGCGTTCCAGAGAGGCTGCTGATTTCTGAACCTGGTGGTCGCATGTTTGTCGGTTTGTGCACAGGTCAAATCACCGTTATACGATCTTTTTTTATCCACAAAGTGCTTCTTTACCATTGTCTGCGCACATAAGTTTTAAGACTTAAAATGACGAAATAAGCGGATTCGCATGGTCCGTAATGGAAAAATTTATTAGTGATTATGCATCACTTAATGTACCTGGACGCACTCTACTAGTATCTCAAATTTTTGACGTGGAAGTCTGCTTAAGGCAGGGAAGTTTCAACTCATAAGGCTCCTCGCCAATCTCATGGATGCAGCGCGACACGAGCTGAATTTTGAGTGAGTGGTGCAATCGAATGACCATTACCCTATTTCAGGATAGCTGATTTTTCACTATGCTCTCGCTTTAGTGCAAATGAAGCTCTTGAATTTGTATAAGGTTGACGGTGCTTATGATGTGAATCTTTTCCAGAGCTTATAGTTCACTCAACAGCAACCTGGTTTGACCTAGATTACATGACAAGACATTTGATCAAATAAATTGCAGCAGAGAATAAAAATGGCCAAACTAAATTCAATTATTTTGGTCCCCACCCCAGCTGACCTATAGTTCGTCCTTTACAGCGGAAGTCCGCATTTCAAGCATGTTGAATTTCAAGAAACAAATTTTTTATTATTATTATTTTTTGGGAAAAAATATGTGACCCAGCAATCATCCATAAGTCATGCCATGTGATTTGATATTATAAGATCAGTAGGGAGGTGGTCAAAATTCTGGCAAAAAATTTAGAAACAATGTACGCGTACCAGCTAATCATGTCACTCCCTCAAGGTCTACATGAGAAGACTCGAACTAAAGGTGAAGCAACCCATGTTTGCTCAACAGCGTTTCCTTGTTTTTTATTTAATATAAGCCACCGTTGGGTTACGACTGATTCATTTAGTATAAACTAGTACTTTGAGATTCCAGTACAGTTACAACCTAGGAATTTCATGAATGCCATCCTCTGATCAAACCATTTTCTAGCTGTTCTTCATCTCTCTCTCTCTCTCTCTGTGACAATTGCTGATAGTCTTTCCGGTGAAATCTCATATCTGGGGATGTCTCCTTCAAGCAGAAGTTGTGGGAATGTTTCGGGAACTGCGAATGGCTATGGTTACATTGAGCATGGAGTGTCCAAGATGGATACACTGGCCGGAATCGCCATCAAGTACGGCGCCGAGGTAAATTCTGTCTTCTTACAAGTGGTTGTTGATCTGTTCCCCTCAAAACTGTTTATTCACTCGTGGACATAAAGATAATATCACTGATTCGAGGGGAATTCACAAGGACTGTAAGTACGTGGAAGCAACAAGTTCCGCCTGGTGTCTAGGTTGCTGCAGTATGATTCCTGGAAACATAAGATGGGCAATTTGCTTATGGTGGCTCGGCTTCATATAAGCACACGGATCAAACATGGCCAACTTTTCCTGTTTGTATCCTGCATTGTGTGGTACTCGTGTATCGGATGCAAAAAAGAAAGCGAAAAACTTGGCCGGTTGATTCAGGCTTTTTTTTGTTAAGATTTCCAGAGTCGTGTGAATTGCCCATCCAGTGCTATTGGTCCTGAAAATCATGCAGAATATGTTAAAAGGTCTTTACCCCAAAAGGATTCGAATCTTCCTTCTTACTCATGGTCTGGAAGAGACATGAGCACCATCCTTCTCTTTAACCAATGTTTGGTAAGAGATGTGATCAACAGGGCCTTTAGTTTCCCCCGAGTTTTTCATGCCAGAAACAGGGCATGGCAGTTTATGAATGTCTAGAATCATCGCTTCTCGCTTTCTCCTAATGTTGATATCTGTACCTTTTAGGTGGCTGACATTAAGAGAATAAATGGGTTGGCCACGGATTTTCAAATCTTCGCCTTGAAGACCGTACGGATACCTTTACCGGGAAGGCATCCCCCTCCTGCCTCTTTGCCTAATAGTGCTGCTTCTTCAGGGTAAATTACATACCTGTTACCCTTAATTTATTTTCTCTGGATAAGTTTAGTTCAGCATGTTTGTTGAGCAGGCATGTCTGCTGGAGATCATTTTCAGATGCCCAGCACCCTTAGATTCAATCTATAATAATAGTGCAATAATTGTGATCCATCTTTTTTATCCTCTCATTTTTCTAAACTTAAAGAGCACAACGAAGGAGCAGAAAATACATGACTTCGAAGATGTGCAGATAGAACCTGCTATGTGCGATGTATCCTCTTTATCATGCACTTTGTTGGACACGAATTGGATGTGCATGTTCCTACTAATTGCCGAGCAAAGCGACCGCATGGACGCCTTGGTGTGTATGATCTCAAGTTTCTGCTTTCTTGTAGGGACAAAAGTGCTGAAAAAGCATCATCAAGTACAGGCCACTACAATTTGTCAAAGTCCTCCGAGCTATTTAAATGTAAGTCATCCCAACAGAATGCTTCTCCATCCATCAGCTCTTCAAGACATTACGGGGTTAAACTCTCAAATCCTAGGGGATTGATTAGCCGAAGGCGCTGAAATGAATAATTTTGGTATAGGTACTAGCTGGATCCACAACAACCAACCGAAGGGTCATGAGTTGCCGGCTTCTGGTTCAACTTCAAAGTATCAAAAGCTGGGCACCGGTTCCTTGGTGGTGAATGGTTCAACTATTGATTACACATCAATCTTCGATGTCATAGATAGTGAAGGTGAGGAATCTAATACGAAATCTACTAGGAATTGTCAAGAAACCGAGGCCTGTTCCCCGAATGCTACACCAGAGAAGCTGTTGAAAGAAGAAAACGGTGGCGGAAACAGTAGCTTCTTAGCAACTAGAGGGAAGGCTTTGGCTTTGAGAGCCAAGTCAGCCAGCCGAACATCACTGGCCACTGATGCACAGTCCAACTGGACAAACTCAACTCGAGCGGAAGGGGGAGACGACATAATTGCAAATGAGCATCCTGGACTACAAAAAGCTTCGAGCGTGTCAAGCTTACAAATTCAATACACGACCAATTCCTCATCAATTTGGGAAACATCAAAGTGGAGCTTGAAACCAGACCTCCCACTGTTTTCAGCAGCATCCCTCACGGGGCCAATTCTCGACGGCTTGGCATTGCCAGTAACGATTTCAGGATGGAGGAGTAAAACTGCCCTTGATTAGGGCGCATAAAAGTACATTGATCGACCTATTCCTGACCTGTTTGATATATGGTTATTTCCTGGCTATAGATGCTAAAAAAGAGGATTATACAGACTAAAGCTCCAATTTTGGCAAATTGAAATGAGCAAAAATGTTGATTAAAAAATAATAAATTGAAGAATTTATACAATTGATATGTTTCTTGCTTCCTAAAATTGTTGACTTCTATAAGGTGTTTGCCCAAATTTTGATGGTGTGACGTTTGAGTCATGAATACATATAGCAATTGGTCCAGTCTAGCATCAGCGATATGCTCTCTCAAAGTTCTATGATTGCCTACTTCAACTTCAGAGGAGGGATCTTTGTTCAAACATTCAAATAACATATCCAAAGACTGAACAATAGATTAAAGTTTCAGGCAACTTTTTGGTCATATCATGTCCAACAAAATAGTTGAGTCGAGAACTGAATTAACATGCCTCGGCAGAGATCTGCCTATATCTCCCACAGAAGACTTTAAAAAGACTACAATGGAATCATCCATAATTATTACTAAGTTCACGGGATTTCCAAATTGCAATTGCTTGAGCATGCCAGTGATCGGATAATCAATTATCTCACAACCGGGAAAAACTTTGCAGCATAGAGCAACCGTGTGACAAAACTTTTTGCCCACCCTGCAGCTATCTTCACATTTCCTTACACAGATTATTCAGCTAAGATTTTTACTTCGAAGCGCAACTTTTCCATGAGGCAATCGCAGTAACTAAAACCTACAATGAGTAGATAATCTAAATGGAACACATGAACAAGATGTTACTCTGCTAACGAAACCTGTACTCGATAAAGACACTTGATTTTTCATAAAGACCAACTGCACCAAATGATCCAATATAATAGCAGAGAATCAGTAGGAATATGTTACGACCATTCAATGCAGTAAGTCGGTAGAATTACACTGCCAAAAGCTCAACATCTTATGCACCACATTCAACACAGCCTCAGAAAATGAAATCCTCTGCGTTACAAAATCTCCATGAAGGCATTCAACACAGCCTCAGAAGCAAGAGTTACCAAGGGGGAGAAAGAGGATTAAATAGTACCGACGCTACCTTCTCTTATACGCTTCACCTCCATTTCTGTCACTATATTCCAAGATTCAAATCTCAGAGTCTAGTCCTACCGTTGCTTTTCTGTTCTCTAAAGAAAAGAAGAGAGTCTGGAATGGAAGGTAAGACTAGAGGGAGTATGGATCTCACCACCTGTTATTTGGTGGTTTGACCTTGTAAATTCTAACTATCCAGTTAGCTGTTGTAAATGCCTCTTCCAGGTATTCAAGCTTTATATCCTTATTCCCAATTTCAACCCCCCTTGCACGATCATACCTGACATTAAAAAGAGAAATTAATGGTTAGTCTCATAGGCAACAGATGAAGCATAACAAAGCATATGCCCAACTATATATAAAGAGCAACAAAGGCCTCTTAGAGGGTGGTGAATTCAAAGACCAATCAAAAACACAAAAAGTTTACATATACATAAGTCTCAGCAATCTTTTTCATCTTTTCTATTTTTGAAATGTGCCATAAGCCGTAATTTTAACCAAAAACCTACGCTTGATGTTCCACCTATGATTAATTACCGAGTTTACAGCATGTATGCTTTCAAGGTTAACATTTTCATGTGCTTGTAGAGAAATAACAAAACGAAAAGAAAAATCTCCGGCAGCTTATGAGAAGAAAAGGACGATCTTCAACTTACCCAGGAGGTTTGCCATATTCTGTTGTCAGCTCTCCAAATCGGTAGTAGGACAATTTATACCTACAGCAAAGAAAGGGGATGATGATACTAACAAAAGGTAGTGGATCATAATGAAAAATTACCAAGAGAACTTAACTATAAGACAGATTAAGTGTCTGTGTCACTTTCAGATCACATTAGTGATGGAATTACAGCTCAACCAAATCAAACATCAGTCAATAAAGAAACTAATGTAACAATGATCTCACTAGATCACTCTGGAGTTCCCAACCATCTCATCACAAACAGAATAAAAAACTCAACTGCCAAAATTAAACACAACTGTCTTCTCTTCATATAACCAATAACAAGAATCATCCAGTACCATCACAGTGGAAACGTTTGAGGCGCACTTGATCACTTAAATAGTAAAAGAGAATTTAATTAGGCCTTTTTTAGCAAATTCTTCTTGTTTTTTTTTTTTTTTTGACAGAGTTCTTAAAAGACATTACATGAGACAGGTACGAACACAGGGGGCAGAGATTCCAAGAAACTTACATGAGACAATTCAACATCTTGGGAGCTGCACCTTTATCAACACGATATTCTCCATTAACAAGGTAATCGGGCTCCTTGATTACAGGAAAAACTCCACCACCAATTCTAACCATCCAGAGAAATCTAGCACAATAAAAGAAGAAAACAAACAAACAGAAGAGACTGAGAAGATTACTCATTTCAAGTGCGAATCTGAAATTTTCAACAGAAAAAGTGTTAGGAAATGATTGTCTAAATCTGATCAGTTCATCAAAAAATGACCTATTTAATTATTAGTAATCACTTCAAGTTGAAGCAAACCGAAGTAGCCAAACTCAATCAATTTCATTTTATAGCAGAAGTACTCCCATTTAGGGATCCGTCTTTTTGCAGCCATAGACCCAATAGTCTCATAGAGTTCAATGGTATGCTAACGTTTTAACAGCTTGTAGCAAAATCTACTAAGGGTCAGGTTGTTCAGTGTAAACCTTTATTAAATAGTCATCTTAAATATGAAGCTTCAGATCAGGCAACAATTTTCATGTTTATGGACAATTTTCCATAATTAATTATTACATCAATAGTTTGAATAAGACGAGATGATGTCAAGGCTTACTTGTTAATATCATCTGAAGAATAACCAGTAACGCCACCAAACACAACTAAAACATAGTCCACATCGAGTGACTTCATTATCTCATACGCCTCATCCTCATAAGATGACATAGCACGTCCGACAGTAGCAATATGTGTATTGTTCCAGGTGTTATTGTCGACAATAACAGTTCTATTTCCCATTGCAGTGATCTGATATCCATAATCCCACCATGACATCACCTTAGCATCAGGAGGGGTATTCTGGCGAAGCCAAAAGTATGCCTCACGATAGTCATCAAAGATGACCCGGTTACCATGAGCGCCCCTTGCGGCCAACACGATTGAAGGGGACGAGTATGCCTCAGAGGTGACCCAAGTACAGTGGGTAACATACTTGCTCAGCAAATAGAAAGCACCAAATAGCAGCGCAGTAGCACCATTTTTCTGGAAAGGCTGGGATTGATCAAGTGAGCCCTGCTTCGGAAAAGGAAAATAAATCACAGAAGTCGTCAAAAGAAATCACCAAGAAACCTCTTCCAGTACTACAAAAAACAAAAAAGAAGAAAAAGAAAATTAAGGCTGCCAATTCCCCTGCCCACCTCCCCGATGCCTAAAACAGCAAAATCAAATGAAACGAAGCTAGCGTGATTCTCCATTGCAGTTGCTAATAGCCCATTCAGAGAACTAAGCACTCTCATCATGATTTTTGTTGCTCACCTACGCATGCATTTGGGATTAACTGCTCACAGATTACTTCCTAGATCAAAGAAAACTCCCCGCTGCCAATTACTCAGGAAGTTCCCGAAGAAATAGTTCGGCACTAGACCAATTAGAAAAGGCAAAAGACTAGCCTAAAAGGATTTGTCACCTTAGAAGAAGCCTTGCCGCTACTTCCACCTTTGCCGGAACTACTTTGGGGAGCCTTTGTCTTTGCTCTCAACAACAAGGTCAAATTCTTTATGGTTGCCGACACCGCAATCGCACTTATGAGGCACACGGCAGGTGTAGCGACGAGAATCAAACGAACCATAACACCAGCAAAATACATGCTCGTAAGGCCATACATAACAATGAATATGGTGGCATCTGACAACCTCTTGAAACAGAAATAGAGACCTGCTGGGAAGAGGAAGAGAAGAATCTGAAAATCAAACATGAAAGAAGACCATGCTGTAGGCTGGTGCTCGGAGACGGAGGCTATAATGGGTATGTGGTCCTTCGCATACGTTGGATCAAGCAGAGAGTAAAAACGGCCAGTCCATGGAGAGATATATCCAGATGCCGTGCCGACTCCCAGAGCCACGGCACCCACACCAACAGCAGAGGTCACAGTCATCCTCAGAAAGGCTTGAAACAGCTTGGTGTCACTTAGAAGGTGCTTCAACCAATCCAAGAAGTAGAACACCTGCACAAATAATTCGGTTTAATAAAAGACTTCGCCTAAAGTAAGGCCCGACTCATATGAACGAGAAACAGACTCTCTTCCACAACAACTCTGAATTGGTGTTGTTCATCATGCATTCACTCGCACATTACTCGGTAGACCTGCTGACTAAATGATGCAAAGGTTCGCTAACACTTTCGCGCTTTGAAGAGGAGAAGCGGAGAAAGGGGGGGGGGAAATGGAAAGGAAAACGCACAATTGCCACTCTACAAAGAGTTTAAGCCATTAAAAATTCGTTTTTTTTTTTCCCGTGCTATGATTCGATATACCGTCTTTCTAAACAAAGACGGTCATTTTAAGTTTTTATACACGAAGCAAGGAACTCCAGGACCTTACTCCCAACTAAAATCGACACACAATTGATATTTTTTGGTAAGTGACATTAATAAAATCAAGCACATTGATTGCCACTTCAATATTGGGATCCTAAATGAACCGCAAAACACAAGTATAAGCTCAACAACAAACCAAAAGGGATCATCTGACAGAAGAAGGAACCTGCATTAAGAAGAATACGCCCATTGCCGCCATATGCTCTCCCGACTGCACATGCTGAAACCCGACGAAACGAATTTGCATAGCGAGCAGCATCCCCAGAATATACATACAGTTATACGCCACATACAGCCTCATCGAGTACCGGCCAGTTATCAACAAGACCAGCACATAAAGAGGGATCAGATTGATGATAAACACATACCCACCCCAAGCCGAAACCATATAGAAGTAGCCAAAAGCCGAGGCCAAACCCCAGGCCAGCGAACCCGAGTTCACGGCCTTCACAAACAGGTAAAACGTCAGGAGCAGCGCGAAGATGGCCACGCCCTCGTTATCGTACGACCCCGCGACGGACCTGGATATGTACCCGGGGCAAATCGCGATCAGCGCCGCGGCGACCAGCCCCGCGCCCGTGTCCCAAATCTCCTTCCCGAAGAAGTAGGCGAGGACGGTCGTGTTGGAGGCGAAGAAGGGCGCGGTCAGGACGCAGACCTCCCGGATGTGGACGGCGAACCTGAGGAACCTCAGGCCCCAGTACAACGCGGCGGCGGTGACCATGAGGCCCGGGTAGAGGGTGCCGCCGATGATGCGGCCGAGCGGGTACCAGCTCTCGCTGTCGAACCAGTTCCAGAACTCGTAGAACCCCTGCTCGGTCAGGAACAGGGTGGTCCGGTAGTTGAAGTAAGGATCGAACTCGTGGATCATGGACTCGTAGCGGAGGACGCTGAAGAGGCGGGTGGCGAAGGCCAGCACGTAGACGAGGCAGAGGATGGAGACCCGGATCAGGAGCTCCTGCTGCTTGGCCTTGAGCTTGAGGGCCCTGAACGAGAAGTGGCTGGAGAGCAGATCTGGGGGCGATTTGGCGCCGGCGCCGGCGGCGCCATTGGCGGTGGGCTCGGATTTGCCGACCATGGTGAGGGGGAAGGGGGGGGGGGGGGGGCCGCGCTCGAGAGACAGAGAGAGGGAGGATCGGGGGAGCGTGGATTGGGGTGGGGAGGGCTAATTCCTCATCAAGATCGGATTTTTACGGGCGAAATTCGAGGAAGTTGCAGGATTTCTGTGAGACGAGATGAGAGAACCCTACTTGCAGAGTCAACTGCGGAAACGGAGGAGAGAGGCCTTGGCGAGGCGCTGCGGATCCGGAAAAGTGAAAGGGGGAAGTGAATGTTCCTCGGATGCGAAGCACGACGTCAGTTGTTTGCTGGTTTTTTTCCCAGTGAAGTTCAGGATAGCCTCTTTTTTTTTTTTTTTTTTGAGGCTGCTGTCCTTGGGCTACCGTAAGCTCTTGGGCTGTGTTCGTTTGGTTGTTATCCTATCTGGTGTTTGGGACGTCCTCCGGACCCGGATAAACCCGGACGTATATGGATAAAATGATGGGAAAACACGTTGCAGGAGAAAGAGTTGGGATAAAGTCGAATTGAATAAGGAAAAAAAATTAAGGAAAAATGCTTGACAGAGTGAGAATCGTCATTTACTTTACCGGCAATCACTAATCAATCACGAATCTTTCTTAACCAAACCGGCCTATAAATCACTGATCGATCGCCAATCGTCGTTTACTCTGTCGGTGATCACTAATCAGTGTGGCAGTGAAGCCGTATGGTAGAAAAGGAAGCCGTTAAGTAAGCATCGCAGTTTTACTCTTTTGTGGATCACTTTAGATTTGCAAGGTGACGCATGCGATGGTCGTCTTCGATCGCAGCCAACATGGCGGTTCCATTGCAGTCTTTTCATCTAATTGAATTTTTTATTTATTTTCCTTTCTTATCTTGAAGTGTCTCGAATATTTAATACGATTAAATATGCCCACATTAGTATATGCGGGATATTTTTATCTCGCTTTATTCAGTCCTATCCCAATTTTCGTCCTGTCAGCCAAATGCACCGTCATGTTATGGTATCTACTTTCTATTTGTACTTCTTGTGTCTATCATTATCTACCGTCCGAATCCTAACATCCGATGGAAAAAAACATAAGTTTATGATATAAGGCTGCGTTTGATCGACCGAATAAAAGTTAGGATATGATATATTTTGTCCTATCCTGTGTTTGGTAGTGGTACATGATATGATAAGGTTGGATGCAAACAGGATAAAAAGATCCGAGGGGGGTAGGATAGACCCGGATAGATACCTATTTTTTCAAAAACCCTACGCTTCACTCGCCGTTATTTTCATCCCCCACCTTGTGCACTTTCACCAAAAAAATTTCTCGACTTTTTTTTCTTCACCGACTCCTCCGGACCCGTGAATAGCAAAAAATAAAAAATAAAACTTATCTTATCTGACTTTAAATCTGTAGTCCATCAAACAGTGGACAGGATACGAAGAAATTCCAGGATTTCTTATCATATTCTATTCAATCCTATCCTATTTAGAAATCCGGACAACCTAACGCAGCCTAAATAGCTAGGAAGCATGGACACTCTCGGGGGCTTTTGTGTCATGTTAGACACTGACACTTGTCCGACACTCTTTTTTTATTATTTATTTATAGATTTAAATCAAATTAATTTGATTGAAATAATTATAAAAATAATTATTTATTATGCATATATAAAAATATACATTAATATACAACGTGTTCCAACATGTCAGATTTCTCTATATTTTTAAAAATAACGTATCGACGTTTCATGTCGTATCGTATCGTGTCGCATATTAGTGCTATTTAGATAAATGGAGCATAACTTTGAGGGAGTGGAGTCACAATCAAAATGAAAAGGAGAAAAATAGTGAACTTATTATTAGGCAACAGGGTTTGTTTCTCTGGCCGAACGGGCCATGTACGAGCGACGCTGCATATGTTAGGATCGATTTACCAAATTGACATATGATGCGATAAATTATAAACCATATAATGTCTATGTTTCATATTTACGGGGTTAGCCTTAGCACAGTTCAATCTTCCCTAGAGTTCCATATTGTCGATGGTTGTACGTGAAAACATAATGGGCTACTGCCAGAAACGGGGATTCTAGGAGGCATGAAGAGAAGCACAAAAGACAATAATACTATATATATTCATTGCCACTAGACACTTGTTTCTCCACCCAGTTGGGGCTACATGTAGAGTAATTTCACAGCTACCAGTTGCTACGACTGCTTCACTGGGATTTTAGGAGAAGATTGCAAGAAAAAACGGAAGATAGAGCAGATCACGACGTCCATCTAGAGCCTTCCGACGAGCTTGAGATTTCACGCCGTCTTCGTGAGTTTAAACTGCAGGACTAAGATCCCAGGAAGGCGTCGACTCTACTGTTCGTGGCTCTCGACAGGAACTTCATGCAAATCGGCGGATTAACCCCTGCCAAAGCGAGTATTGAGCTAGGCAATGTCCATATGCCATCCCCACAGATCAGACCTGAAGCTACCGCTGGCCCAAACGCCTCGGCCTTGGCTTTGTTGGTTTTCTCCCAGATGAACAGGATTAAGCTACCGACACACATATCGATGGCAAAGTATGGCCCTATGTAGAAGGGTATTGCCATAGCCATCGGCAGCGGGATGAAACGGGCCCACTTCTTACCAACCAAGTCCCTGAACCCATTTATGATCATGGCGGCCGCAAAAAACCCGTAGCAGAGTGTGAGGCAGTGTCTGGGCAAGGAAGAGAAGCCTTCCACCCCTAGTTCGGCCATGCTCCGAAAAATAATTCCGAAGGGGACAGGATATTCACTTCCCGGGAGTCCAAGATCCTTAAATGCCTTGTAGAAAAGCCAAAAGACGCATGGAGAAATAATGCAGCCCATGGCGGTACCAATCACCTGACTCACAAACATGGACCGTGGTGAAGCCAGGGTCAGATAGCCCGTTTTGAAGTCCTGAGTCAGGTCTGAGGCTGTAGACACAATATTCATCATGACTCCACAGGCAGCTAAACCAGCAAGAATTCCACCGTGTGAGGAACCGGCCCATGCCCCAATCACGAAGATGGCGAGCTTCCCATAGTTCGAGGCAAGAGACCAGTCAGTGAGCCCACAGCCATAGGCATTGCAGAAACCCAAGGTTGGAGCGAAGAGATAAATGACTAAAATGTAATACCATTTGAGTTGGTGGAACATGTGCGGAAGAGTAGCTGTGGATATGGCTGCTATTGTGACATAGCCTGCAATTGCAAACCATGTCGGGATTTGATCTTTTAGGAAAAGCTGTGTCCTTCGTTGGTCATCATAAGACACTTGAGGGCTCTCAGGAGAGGAATCATTTGCAATGGGGAGAACATTCCTCGTTTCTCTTTCTCGGAGCTGATGGTACAAGCCAGAGAGCGTTCGGCTAAGCACCTTGAGGAAGTTGTAGAGCCCATCACCCAATATCATGGCAACGGCAATGAAAACCTGACAAATTGGTATTGTAAGATTAAAGGATAAACAAAATACATAAACAAACTTGCACATTTGCATGTATATCTCGACTTGCCTTATAACCTTGAAGGCCATGCATGCTGGTTGGGCTTTCCTCTGCAGGATACCAATTTCCCTTTCTGGTTTCTATTAGAGGCCACATCAAACCCCAGGATAGAATTCCTCCGAGTAGGACTGAGATATTTATGATGTATGGGCAAATCATCCCAACTCCAACATATGTCGCCGAGAAATCAAAGTAAAACCTTCACATTTTCCATGTAAGATAGTCAGCTAATAGTTTTGCATATTAGAGTGCATGACAATCGAAGTAAAGGCCAGCTTACAACACAAGGTAGTTGTAGACTGTAAAGTGGAAGTTTGTTAAGCTTATACACCTGTATTGCAAAGCCTTAAGCCCCAAAGTGGGGAACTTTGAAAAACCACAGTTATCTCCAGCTGTGTAGAACCATTGGAAAAAGCCCCACAAGAAGCTGAAGGAAAAGAACTTTCCCAATGCTTTGACTTGTTTCCTTCAGGAGAAAAATTAAAGCTGATGAGAGCCAACATATCGACACACTAATGAGAAGGCTTTCCAGCTTATAGCGTCTTACTTAGCTAGCTTGGCTCCTTCCGGTGTGTGGAAACTATTTATAAGATAAGCAGTTGCCGTGCCGCTAGGATACGTTAATTTGAAGTCAATAATCATAATCTGAAACCAGAGAAGGGCAAGCGTGAGTGAATTACTCATAACAGTACATGCAAGCAACCCCACAGTTTGATTCCTCGTGGCCAAAGAGAATTTTTTCAAGTGAAGTGTACTGTGGAGATTAATTGGCAATCACCAACCACATTTTCAAGGGCAAGTGCTACTGGGAAAAAAAAATGCAACATGCAAAGAGTACCTTTCGGAGAGGAACCACAGCGAAGAGGCCAAGGAAACTGACAACAAATAGGAAACCAATCATCCATGGCAGTGATGGGTTCTTGAAATCAAGAACGCTCTGCGGATCCGTTGATTGATTAGCAACTCGCTCATTCATTGCAAAGAGATAACTCCCGAAACCTCCTGCTCATAGAAAATCACAGAGCACCACACTGTAAATAGCTCCAGCTATTCATCCAAAAATGATACGCAAGATTACATCTCTTACAATTACTTTCTTCCAAGAGAAGTTTAATCAAATTCAAGGAGATTATTACTGGATAGGAAGTCACCAGTTATTTTTAACACGTGATAAGTTGAGGTCAATGACTAAAGACAGACCACTGTAGTAGAATAAATATTCCATACGAAACAGAAGCAAGAGCATTTCTATCTGTTTTGTTAAGAGAAGCAGAGGTTCATAGTAGTTTCCAGTCAAAATATTTTTCTTTCTCTTCCAGTTGAAATACTTTTCAAGCATGCAACTGAAACGACACTAAACACACGACAATAAACTGGGAAAACGAATTGAATTGAACAAACAGTGGTCTGGCCCAAAAGAAAAAGAAGCAGTGGTGAAAATAGGTCAACTCACTATCTGCAACTGATTTTATTTGGAGATGGTTAGCAAATGAGCAATGCACTCAAACTTAGGACAGGTTCCTTCATTTTCGCATAGTTGCATCCATACATCTGAATAATTACTTCAAAAGAATACACAAATGTTATCTCTGCATACCCCTCGAGCTCATTGGCATTGATTATCATAGAATATGTTCCAAGAAACACATGACCTCAAATATGCACATGAAATTAGTGTGCTGACTGTTCAATATGGTTATGGCCAAGTACCCTACATCATGTTGTTTATATAGAAACAACCATCATACATGTCATCTGTGTATATGCAGTACAGTTCATTTAGAGTCCATGAAATTAACATATTTCTGGGTAACGGGTGTTTCCATGCAAAGGAGGTCATATAGATGAAAAGAGACTATGGGCAAACTTTTAGGTCTGTTTCATTTAAGTGTCTTGATGTCTTGAGCACAAATTGTCCATGTTCAGTTTGTTTTATGTAACTTATTCCAAAAATCACACGAAACAGCAATAACATAGCATAAGCATTATCAGACAAAACGTCTTATAACGATCTTGTGGTTCTGTCAGTCATTTTATTCAATCAGTTTCTTTACTTTCTCCAGCTAGGGAAGAGATAAAAAGATATCAAATAAAACAATCCCGCCTCGTCGTGTTAAAGTCAGTTAACGGCATCTACTCGTCCAAGGAAAGAGATGGACAAAGTAAGACCCGATGTAGGTAGAGATTGGTTTGGCATGGTCAAGAGAAAGCCGATCCTTCCTTTTGACTAAAAACATATGGCGTTCCCAGAACCCTTACACCTCAATAAATTTCCCCTCAGTAAAATAACAGCGCTCCCATTAGACAGAAGTTCCCGAATTATGACAGAGACAAAAACTGGTGGAGTAGCATTGAAATTCTCTTTTCGCCATCTAATTATGAGTTCTTCCAAATTTTCTGGCTCAAAATATCGCTGTCTATAGTTGACCTTGATATGCATGCTGGGCTGCAAGGACCGTGCCGCTTTCAAAGAGCCTAAATTGTGGACCAAGGAGCAGTTCGGCTTGAGCACCATTCGTGGTGGACCCCAAACTAGATAAAAAGGATACCACAGCTTGAGGGAACCTTGACTGCTAACTCGTAGACTTTTCATTCATTACAAAAGATACTAAGGAGGAAAGCTTTGAAAATTCCATACCCATATACGAATCCTAATTGATTCTCCACTCAACAGGCAACGAAGTAGAACCAGCTCAAGAAAAAAGCAAAAAATGAAACATGACATCAGAAATTTGCGGTGTCATGCTGTGTTGATTCCATCAGAAACCCAGGATTCCTTCCTCAATTCAGCAGAGGCTCAAGTAGAAGATGGCGCTTGTTCTGGTTGTGGCTACAGTGATAACTTTGGGCTATTCAACTTATGAGAAGCAAAAAAGTTCGGAGGGCGAAATCATGTACGCTTAATTCCGATTACAAAAGAGCGCATCAATGCAATCTATCTAATTTAACCGTTAAAAAGAAACACCCATCATCATTATAGCAATTGAAATCTTCACGAAAGGTACAGAGCATGTCAGCAGACAAAACTTTGCTAAAACAGAGCACTTCCACTCCACGGTTCGCGCCATTCGAATTGCAGCCAGAGAGCGAAAGACGAAGGTGAACGTACCGCTGAAAGCGATGCCGGAAGACGCCACCACGCAGGTCTGGATCACCGTATTCTCCTGCCGCGTGAAGGGGACGGCCTGGAGCAGCCCGGACTTGTTCAGGACCTTCGTCCACGTCTTGACGAAGAAGAACCCGAGGAGGCCCGCGGAGACGTTCAGCGACGGGATGATGCCCACCGTGAGGCTCAGCTTCATGACGATGAAGGCGAACATGACGCTCACCGCGAAGCTCACCACGAACGCCCTCCCCGTCAGCTGCCTCCTCCACGGCGGCACCTCCAGCCCTTCGAAGATCCTCTCCACCGACGGACTGCCGCCGCCGCCGCCCTCGTCCTCCCCGCTCCTCTTCTCCTCCTCCTCCTTCGCCGCGGAATCCGGATAGTCCCTCCTCCGATTCCCGCCGTCCGTCGAGCGATCGCTTGGCTCCGCCATCTCCAGCTCGTCTTTGGCGCGACCCATCCCTCCTCCGCCTGCGCCTCTGGGGCTATCGATCCCTCCCCTCCCCCCGCCCGTCACTTCACGGCGACAATGCGAGACGAGGCAGCGAATTTAAAGAAGCGAGCTTGCTACGGGTCGAGCTCGCTCGACTTCGGTTGGTCCACCGTTCCTACTCCTGGCGCGTTCATACCGTGACAACTACGCCCGCCTCGTCGCTTGCCGTACTTCGATGAGGTTGAGACGGGCGGGAAGCCACGGATGATGCCAGGAAAACGACGGTTCTTGATGGCATTTCTTGTTGGTGCGGCGGTGAGGACGATTGGCATAGACCAATCGCCAATGGTGGCCCAGCGGAGTAATCTCTCTAGTTAATGCGTTTTATTGAGAGATTCGATTTGTTTATTTTTTTTATCAAAATAGAAATATCATTTTATTAAACTCGAGCTCATTTACATAAGTAAGGGACATCAAAATACATAATTTTCCAAAGAGGGAAAATGGGGTTATAAACCCAGTTTCGGGAGAGAGTCTTACACCTTGACGCATCTACAACCCAGTTTGCTAATCTATTTGAGTCACGGGTACATATGACCAATTCTAGGCTCTCAAAAAAAGCCGAGAGGCCAATACAATTAGTGATGATTGGCTCAACATCTCAAGGACATCGATTAGTTTGATAGCTCGAAAAACTGCGGGTTTCATTTTAAGTTTGACACTCGTTAGATTCAAATTCGGTTTGCACCACAAGAGACGACGATCCCTTCAAGCACATCAATCGAATGCTCGACCTGAATGACATGGGGTTTGGTTGGTCGATCAAATTTGTCGATGGGGACGGCTCGAGATCGTCGATCCATATGATTGGTTCTCCCAAGCAAGTGATCTCTCTAGAAACGCCATGTCGAGAGATTATATTACTTTTTCTTCTTTTTTTTTTTGGGTCGAAAGAGGTTATATTCGGTCACACCGCGAAAACAACGATCCCTTTGGAGCACATCGATCGAATGCCCCGACCCGAAACAACATTGGGAGGCATTGAAGCTTGTCATCACAACCATGTCATTAGATTGCCTAGGCTCTCTTAAGTTGATCAAATTCGTTGATGCGAACAACTCTAGATCGTCGAACCACATAGTTACCACGTGAGCGTTTTTAGTATCTAATGTAATTCTGGGGAATGAATCGGGTGTGTTAAAAATTTGGCCTGTCATTTTGTGTTCGTTTTGTGATTGATGTAACTAACGGTGCTATCATGCCTTTGGTGATTAGCTACATTGCCTGTGACACCTAAAAATTAGGAAGTAACTATTGATGTCACTCCTCTATTACTTTAGTGTGTACAACCACCCCTTTACTTCTTTGGAAACGCGTGAAGGAGAGAGAGACATAGAGGGAACAGAAAAGTGTTAATGTGTTTTGGGTTATTTCTTTGTGTTTTTTGCTCTACGTTTTTTGGTGAAATAGAATTTAGGGGTTTGGGTTATATCTTGTAAGGGAATCTTGGGCGTGCAGTATCTTTGTGATTGTGAGAGTTATACTGAGAAAAGATTCACGATTGAGAGTGCGACCCACTGTTTGGTGTTTGTCGGGTTGAAGGGTGTGCGTTGTAATTTCTCCTGTTATACAAGTGAGTTCTGTGTGCTTGTCCTGTGGATGTAGATAGAATTATCTGTCGAACCACGTAAATTTGTGATCTCCTCTTTATTTTTGCTGCACTTATTTTGCTTATCACTTCATACAACATACGTACCGGTTACGTGAAATGAATTAGCGCAACAATAACGCAACAATTGGTATCAGAGCCGACGGTTCGAGAAGCCTGTGCTGCACGTGATCGACGTCAACATACGTGTTTCAGCTTTGTGCGATGGCTGCATCAACTTCTACGAAGTTCGAGGTGCCAAAATTCAACGGATCCAACTATCCATTGTGGAAGCTGAAAATGCAAGCGGTGCTGGTGGAAGATGGTTCGGTTGCTCTTGTCGGTAAAGACAAAAAGCCGACAGAGATGAAAGATGAGGATTTTGCACAAAAAGATCAAACGGCAATGGCGGATCTACTTCTAGCGTTAGATGATTCTGTCCTCTTCAATGTCACTGAAGAAACCACCGCCTAAGGCTTATGAGAGAAATTGAAGAATCTCTACGAAGGGAAAATAATGTCAAACAAAATTTTTCTTCGTCGGCAATTATACAGTTTAAAGATGAAGGAAGGCTCCTCTTTCCAAGAGCACCTGAACAGGTTCAACACCCTATTCAGCAAATTGATTTCCATCGGCGTCAAAATCGAGGACGATGAGAAGGTAACACTTCTTCTATATTCTATGCCTGATACATGAGATTCCTTGATCATGAGTCTCAGTACTGGAGCTGTAAGGACCTCGGCCCCACTGTACTTCCGCTGCGCCACTCTTTGTGTAATATTGTCCGCTTTGGACACTAAGTCCTCACGGTTTTAAAATGCGTTACACAAGAGTTAGGGCCAAGCCTTATAAACTCATCAAGATTTCGCTCTCTAAGCAATGTGGGACAAGAGCAATGCCTCCCCTTGCTATCCTAGAAGCCTGCTGGAAGTCGCTCATTGTCCAAGTCCTCGGACCCCGGCGACCACTTCCCGTCCTCGTCGGACCAGGTTGTTACATTCTCCCCTTCTTCGAGCACAGCGTCCTCGCTGTGGCCCCACATGCGGTCGGGAGTTGGCTCTGATACCATTTGTAAGGACCTTGGCCCCACCGTGCTTCCGCTGCGTCACTTCTTATGTAATATTGTCTGCTTTGGACACTAAGTCTTTACGGTTTTAAAACGCGTTACAATACAAAAAAGTTTACTGTAAATTTTTGGCGAAGTCTCCAAATTGCTATGGGAACTAAGCTACAATACAGTACAGCTTATCATCCGCAAACGGATGGCCAAACGGAAAGAACGATCCAGACCCTTGAGGATATGTTGCGAGCATGCGTCATGGATTTCAAGGGAAGTTGGGATGGACATTTACATCTCATTGAATTTGCATACAACAACAGCTACCAGCAAAGTATTGGGATGGCACCATTCGAGACATTATACGGTTGAGCTTGCAGAACTCCAGTCTGTTGGGATGAGGTCGGGGAAAAGAAGGTCATTGGTCCAAAGCTAATACAACTCACTAATGAGGTTGTACAAATGGTTAGAGACAAATTGAGAATTGCCCAAAGCCGACAGAAAAGTTATGCGGACAGACGTAGGAAGTCCCTAAAGTTTCAGGTAGGCGACCAAGTATTTCTTAAAGTGTCACCCATGAAGGGTATGTTGTGTTTTGGAAAGAAAGATAAGTTAAGCCTCAGGTGTGTGGGACCTTTCGAAATTTTAGAAAGAATAAAGAACTTGGCTTATCGATTGGCGTTGCCACCGAAACTTACTCAGGTGCGTGACGTGTTCCATGTATCCATGCTGAGAAAGTATAAGCCCGATCCGGCACATGTGCTTAATTTCAACGAGGTCGAATTGGACGGCAGAGTGTCCTATGTTGAGGAGCCGGTGCGGATCGTGGATCGTAAGGAGCAAGTGTTGAGGAATAAAACTGTTCCCGTGGTAAAGGTCCTATGGCGACACCAAGGCGTAGAGGAAGCTACTTGGGAAGGTGAGAAAATCATGAAGCGGCAGTATCCGCACTTGTTTGAGGAACCGGGTATATGTTTAAATTTCGGGGACGAAATTTTTATTAGAGGGGAAGAATTATAACATCCATGATTTCGAGCCTAGGAAATCAATGGCTGGTAATAAGTGCATAGTGGGTAAGTCGAGTCGAGAGTCGGTATTGGAAGGGACAATATGATCGGAACGAGTGTACTGAAGGTTAGTCGTGGTTCGATTGAAAGATCGTTCACAAGTTAGCTTAGGATTCGACAGTGGAATGACCCTAACTACACAAATGATTATAGTGTTATGACCATGAAATGACCTTTCGACCATAAGGGCCATTAGTGGAACAGTCCGAGATAACTGTGGATTAGTCCGGTGTCGGCATGCGGCGGTCGTAGGTGATACTACATGGCCATGTAATATCCCTGGGTGACCACGAATTAATTTCAGGGTACTGGATTTCCACGAGGTTACATGACAATGGAGGGTTGACCATGGGTCGCTGATACTCGAACGTGGCCCGGTCACGAATCGGCTGCGGATCGTTGTGCCAAGTCGAGAAGGTTATGGACGAGACGTATACCAGGCCATGTGCTTAGTGGCTTAATCGCGGCCCAGGCAAAATTGCCGGTCGCGGTGGCCAAGGCTGTGTGCCCAGTTACGACTGGCCATTGTGTTCGTCAGCCAGGCCACAGGCCGGCTATGCGCCCGGTCGTGCGCTGGCCATTGTGCCCGACCCTTGTGTCGTAAGTTGTGCCCGTAAGGTCCAGTCCCAATCTCGTCCCGTGTCTAAGAAATAAGGCCATGAGTCGTGTGTCGTGCCATTCCCGGGTCGATGCGCGTGTTTGGTCATAAACCGACTCCTCGCCCGTATGACCTGGCGTGGTGCTCATGCGGCCGGCCGAGCACTAGGCACACCGCTCGTGTGGCCTGGCGAGCCACTCGGCACATTGCCCATGTAGTTCGGCACGACACTCGTTCGGCCCAGCCCTGCCATGTGCCCGGCTTTGTGCTCGTACGGTCGGGGCCATTAGCCCGGCCATGACCGGCCACTGTACCCGATGGCCCGACTATGCGCCTAGAGCACCCGAGAAGGCTATTTTGGGTTCAATTTAGTTTACATGATTGTAAGACCAAGTTTAGGCATTTTTGAGGCCATTTCACATTAAGACACATATTGAGGAGTATCATGAGAATTATTTTTGGTAAGAAAACCCTTGGGAAAGGTATGAGGATTATTATGATGCCGGGTTCGTTTTGGGCATTAAATGCGTATTTTCGCGAGGCCCGTTTGATCCGAATAGTTCGGGATGGAGATAAGCCAATTGGAAGAAGCCCTAGAAGTTTGACTAGGTCAAACCTTATCCATACCATCATTACACCTATTTATTGCTTGGCCTTCATTTTCAACTAACCATTATGGCCATTTATGAAGCCATTATGAGCCTTGATCGTCAAGAATTGACCAAGGAAGAAGGAGGGGAAAGCCATAACCAGCAAGGGGAGAGAGAGAGAAGACCCACGGCCATTGAGGGAGGAGAGAGAAAGGAAAACTATTTGGCTAGTCCTATCGTTGTTCTTGATTTTGGACTTAGGCCATTAATGAAGGGATGATGCGCGCGCTTACCTCATCGTCTCGATGACATGTGCGTATATCTCATACACCCCCATGATATATGCGCACACTTCATCAAAACCCTAGTCTTGCTTCCTTTATAAATAGAAGCATTTAGAGAGTTTTTGCTCACTTTTTCCACTTACAAGAATCGGCCAAGAAAGAGAGAGAGAGAGAGAGAGAGAGAGAGAGAGAGAGAGAGAGAAAGCCGAGAGCCAAGAGAGAGAAAGAAAACCCGAGAGAGAGAAAGAAAAGCCAATACCGAGAGTTGTTCGAGACCGAGACCGTTGCCTTTTCCGTCCGTTCTCTACTCTTTAGTTCTTGTTTTATCAAGAGTAAGTGAGATTTTATTACCGGGAAATGACGTTGAAATACGTTATATCATGAGCCTTCCCCGTTCTCGGTTCTTGGTGTTCCGATGTGGTGTTCTTCTTTAACAGTTTGCCTTGTTTCTGTTTGCATGTTATGTTACACAAATTAGAAACTCGAGGCGTAACACATGAGGTAAACCGTGATCTAGCCATGCTTGGAATCCTTGTTTTTGTTTACTATGCATCTCTCGAACCTGAAAAAGGGAAAACAACGAGAGATGAGTCGGGGAGACTCAGTAAGTGAAAACACTAATATCAAGCGAGGATATATTGATCGCCGTTAACATAAGTCGGCCCTTACCGCACCCGCATCGATGATAGATCAATAGCAAAGTTAAACAAGAGAACATCAAGTATGGCTATAACATGTGCACCTTGTCATTCAAGTCTTGATTCCATCTCAAAACAACATCAAACATGAAACATGATTAAACCAAGGAAATGAACCAACCACGACTAACTAAACGACCGAGAAACAGTCCAAGCAACCACGTCGCAACGCATCTCAACATCCTTTACCAGTATTAGGGAATTCACTTACTCTAACTAAAACAAGAACTAGATAGTAGAGAACGGGCGGCAACGGTCTCGAACAACTCTCGGTATCGAGTTTTCTTTCTCTCTCTTAGCTCTCGGCTTTCTCTCTCTCTCTCTCTCTCTCTCTCTCTTTCTTGGCCGGTTCTTGTAAGTGGAAAAAGTGAGCCAAAACTCTCTAAAGGCTTCTATTTATAGAGAAAGCAAGGCTAGGGTTTGATGATGCGTGCTCATATGTCATAGGAGTGTATGAGATATGTGCACGTGTCATCGAGACGATGAGGTAAGTGCGCGCATCATCCCTTCATTAATGGCCTAAGTCCAAAATCAAGAACAACGATGGGACTAGCCAAATAGTTTTCCTTTCTCTCTCCTCCCTCAATGCCCGTGGGTCTTCTCTCTCTCTTCCCTTGCTGGTCGTGGCTTTCCCCTCCTTCTCTCTTGGTCAATTCTTGAAGATCAAGGCTCATAATAGCCATAATGGTTAGTTGAAAATGAAGGTCAAGCAATAAATGGGTGCAATGATGGTATGGATAAGGTTTGACCTAGTCAAACTTCTAGGGCTTCCTCCAATTGGTTGATCTCCATTCCGAACTATTCGGATCAAACGAGCCTCGCGAAAATATGCATTTAACGCCCAAAACGAACCCCGCATCATAATAATCCCCATACCTTTCTCGAGGGTTTTTTTACAAAAAATAATTCCCATAATACCCCTAAATATGGGTCTTAATGTGAAATGGCCCCAAAAATGCCTAAATTTGGTCTCATAATCATTTAAACCAAATTGAACCCAAAATAACCTTCTTGGGTACTTTAGGCGCACAGCCGGGCCATCTGGCACAGTGGCCGGTCATGGCTGGGCCAGTGGCCAGGCGTGTGGCCGACTGTACGGGCACATAGCCGAGCCGAACGAGCGTCGCGCCGGGCTGCATGGGCAATGTGCCGAGTGGCTCACCGGGCCGCACGGGCGGCGTGCCTAGTGCTCGGCCGGCCGCATGGGCACCGCGCCGGGTCAAACAGGCGCGGAGTCAATTTACGACCAAACACGCGCATCGGCTCAAGAATGGCATGACACACGACTCATGCCCTCATTTCTTGGACACGGAACGAGATCGGGACTGGACCTTACGGGCACAACTTACGACAAAAGGGTCGGGCACAATGGTCAGCGCACGACTGGACGCGTAGCATGTCCGTGGCTTGGTTGACAGGCACAATGGCCAGTTGTGACTAGGCACACGACCTTGGCCGCCGCGACCGACAATTTTGCCTGGGCCACAACTAAGCCACTAGACACATGGCCTGGTACACGTCTCGTCTATGGCCTTCCCGATTTGGCATAACGATCTGTGGCCGATTCGTGACTGGGCCACGTTCGCGTATCAGTGACCCATGGTCGACCCTCCGTTGTCATGTAACCTCGTGGAAATCCAGTATCCCAAAATTAACTCGTGGTCACCCAGGACTATTGCATGGCCGTGCAGTATCACCTGCAACCGACGCATGCCAACACCGGACTGATCCACAATTATCCCGAACTGTTCCGCTAATGACCCTTATGGTCGAAAGGTCATTCTATGGTCATAACACTCTAATCATTTGCGTGGTCAGGGTCATTCCACTATCGAATCCTAGGCCAACTCGTGAACGATCTTTCGATCGAACCACGACTAACTCTCAGTACACTCGTTCTGATCATATTGTCCCTTCCAATACCGACCCTCGACTCGACTTACCCACTATGCATTTATTACCAGCCCTCGGCTTCCTAGGTTCGAAATCAGGGATGTCACAATTTTGTGACAATAATTGTTACATCCTCAATTTCAGTCCTTGGAAAATGGTTATGATTTAAGTTCGGTGGTTTTCCAATTGGAATTAAAATTTTACTTTTGTTTTGGAAAACCCAGTTCGGATCCCTTGTACCCCTTCATTTTGTTATTTTTGGGGAGACTTTTATGATCCGAATTTCCAAACACTTTCTTCTTGAAAGTTATTCCAAACATCTTGAAGTTTTACATACTTTAATTTCAGAATTTTTAGAGTTGATATGAGTAGTAAGATGGCTTGATTTTTGGACCGTGCAAAACTGCCCAAAATGGGTATTTCGGTGATGTTCCCACATTCTTGATTTTTTACAAGCTTTTCTGGAACGATTTTGGAAAAGTTTCCTTCGCAAAAGTTGTTGAGAACGTCCTTTTCTATAATGTGTATAAAGTTGGGAATTTTTCGAGATCATTTGGATTCTGGACAGAGTTTAATTTTAGAAACTAGAATCCTGTTCCAGCGAACTGTTTTTAGTCTGTTTTTGAGCTACTAAAAATGGTGTTTACAGAAAGATTCCGAATTTGTGTTCTTCACAAGAAATGTTTGTTAAGGTCTTGTTTATAACATATTCAAATTTGAGAATTTTCGGAGTTGATTTACTATGATTTTAAGTCTGATTTCTTGAACAGTGCAAAACTTCGATGACAGTCGTTGGTCTTGGCCAATTAACTACCGCTTCAATTTTGGATAGATTTATCGATATGTCGTCTCCCGAGATCACGTGGCCAAGAAATACCACACGAGATAGCCAGAACTCGTATTTGTTGAATTTTGCATAGAGTGAGTGTTCCCTGAGTGTCTATAGTACGAATCCAGATGTTGTTCATGCTCAACTGAATTCTTCGAGTATATCAGGATGTCGTCAATAAAAACTATGACGAAACGATCCAAGTATGGCTTGAACACTCAATTCATTAAGTCCATAAAGGTTGCTGGAGCATTCATTATTTATACGGATCATCAGAGTTTGAAATATTTATTTTCTCAAAAGGAGCTGAATATGAGGCAACGACACTGGATGGAACTTCTCAAAGATTACGACTATGAGATATTGTACCATCATGGCAAGGCAAATAAAGTAGCCGATGCTCTTAGTCGAAAATCGGCCATCGCTCATTTGATGGTCAAGGAATGGACTCTACTTGAAGAAGCTCGAGATTTAGACTTCAAATTGGCAGTTGGACGTCATCAAAGTTTACTAGTTACCCTTAGAGCCGACTCCCGACTGCATGTGGGGCCACAGCGAGGGCGTTGTGCTCGAAGGAGGGGAGAATGTAACGACCCGGTCCGACAAGGGCGGGAAGTGGTCGCCAGGGTCCAAGGACTTTAACAAAGAGCGGCTTCCGGCAGGCTTCTAGGATGGCAGGGGGGCATTACTCTTATCCCACATTACTTAGGGAGTGAGATCTTGGTGAGTTTATAAGACTTAGCCCATAATCCTTGTGTAACGCGTTTTAAAACCGTAAGGACTTAGTGTTCAAAGCGGACAATATTACACAAGGAGTGGCGCAGCGGAAGCGCGGTGGGGCCGAGATCCTTACAAAAACCAAAACAAACTGTAACGCCCCCAACCTCGGGGTCATTCACGTGACATCCCGTTCATTATTATCTTTCGTTATATACAAGCGGAAGCATTTCTTGGGACAATCACAATTAATTCACACAGCGGAAATAAGATAAGAAGTATCATGAGCAAACCTTATGTTTACAATACATGCAAACATGTTTTAACAAGCCCTTTGGGTCATAGCAAATAACACATTTTTCACAAGCACTATGAATGGAAAAATTGCCGATCGCGGCGGCCAAGGCCGTGTGCCCAGTCACGACTAGCTATTGTGCCCGTCAGTCATGCCACGGACCGACTACGCGCCCGGTCGTGCGCTGACCATTGTGCTCGACCCTTGTGCCGTAAGTTGTGCCCGTAAGGTCTAGTCTCGATCTCGTCCCGTGTCCAAGAAATGAGGCCATGAGTTGTGTGTCATGCCATTCCCGGGCCGATGCGCGTGTTTGGTCGTAAACTGACTCCTCGCCCGTATAACCCAGCGCGGTGCCCATGCAGCCAGCCGAGCACTAGGCATGCCGCTCGTGTGGCCCGGCGAGCCGCTTGGCACATTGCCCATGCAGCTAGGCGCGACGTTCGTTCGACCTGACCATGTGTTCGACTCTGTGCCCATACGATCGGCCACGCGCCCGGCCATGACTGGCCACTGTACCTGATGGCCCGGCTGTGCGCTTAGAGTACCCGAGAAGGCTATTTTGGGTTCAATTTGGTTTAAATGATTGTAAGACCAAGTTTAGGCATTTTTGGGGTCATTTCACATTAAGACCCATATTGAAGGGTATTATGGGAATTATTTTTGGTAAGAAAACCCTCGGGAAAGGTATGAGAATTATTATAATGCGGGGTTCATTTTGGGAGTTAAACGCATATTTTCGCGAAGCCCATTTGATCCAAATAGTTCGGGATGGAGATCAGCCAATTGGAGGAAGCCTTAGAAGTTTGATTAGGTCAAACTTTATCTATACCATCATTGCACCCATTTATTGCTTGGCCTTCATTACGTGTCATCAGGGCGATGAGGTAAGCACACGCATCATCCACTCATTAATGGTCTAAGTTTAATAGTCAAGAGTAATGATGAAATGGCCAATTATTCTTCCTTTCTCTCTCCTCACCCATTGGCCATGACTCCTCTCTCTCTCTTGAGTCAAAACTTGATGGCCAAAACTTCATAATGGCTTCATAAAGGCTTGTGGAAAAAGAAGGCCAAGCAATCGATACAAGCCATTAATTAGGCTTCTTGAGCAAGTTTCATTCTTGGCCATTCATTTCTAAGCTTGCTTCTCTATTTCGTTTTCCTCCTGGTCCGACCTCCGATCAAAGCATAAATTATCTCATTTGAAAGCTCAGAACGCGTAATTTAAATTATTAGAAGACATCAAGTTAAAATTCCAACGTTCTCGTATAAAAAATGCTAAATCCTTGAAATCTGGCAAAACCGGATAGTTTTGCACTATTCACGAAATCGGACTTAAAATCATAGTAAATGAACTCCAAAAATTCTCAAATTTGAATATGTCATAAACAAGACCTTAACAAACATTTCTCATGAAAAACACAAATTCGGAATCTTTCTATAAACATCATTTTTAGTAGCTCAAAAACAGACTAAAAACAGTTCGTTGGAACAAGATTCTAGTTTCCCAAATTAAACTCTGTCCATAATCCAAATGATCTCGAAAAATTTCCAAATTTATACACGTTATAGAAAAAGACATTCTCAACAGCTTTTATGAAGGAAACTTTTCCAAAATCGTCCCAAAAAAGCTTGTAGAAAATCAAGAATGTGAGAACATCATCGAAATACCCATTCTGGGCAGATAAGTACTTAATTTGGTAATAAGTGTTATTCTCCTCTCCTTCGATGTACAGCGTCCTCGCTGTGGCCCTACATGCGGTCGAGAGTCGGCTCTGATACCATTTATAAGGACTTCGGCCCCACCGCACTTCCACCGCGCCACTTCTTATGTAATATTGTCCGCTTTGAACACTAAGTCCTCACGGTTTTAAAACGCGTTATACAAGGGTTAGGAGTTAAGCCTTATAAACTTACCAAGATCTCACTCCCTAAGCAATGTGGGACAAGAGCAATGCCCCCCCTTGCCATCCTAGAAGCCTGCCGGAAGCCGCTCCTTGTCCAGGTCCTCGAACCCCGACGACCACTTCCTGCTCTCGTCGGACCGGGCCGTTACATTCTTTCGCTACGCCACTCCTTATGTAATATTGTCCGCTTTGGACACTAAGTCCTCACGGTTTTAAAACACGTTACACAAGAGTTAGGGGCTAAGCCTTATAAACTCACCAAGATCTCACTCCCTAAGTAATGTGGGACAAGAGCAATGCCTCCCTTTGCCATCCTAGAAGTTTGTCGGAAGCCGCTCATTGTCCAGGTCCTCGAACCATGGCGACCACTTCCCGCCCTCGTCGAATTGGGTCGTTACAAGAGCGGATCTTGACATGGATTCAACTATAGCTACGTTGTTGACAGAAGAGTCTCGTAGAAAAACTATTGAGAGCACTTTCGGTAATGCTTTGGATTCAACTACAGCGACGCCCGCCTCGTCGCTTGCCGTACTTCGATGAGGTCGAGACGGGCGGGAAGCAACGGATGATGCCGGGAAAAGGACGCGTCTTGATTGCATTTCTTGCTAGTGTGGCGGCGAGGACGATTGGCCAGCCGACAAGCTTGAACCCTCTGCCAACTCCCTCCATTGTGGGATGGCCGGCGTGAAGTTCCTTGGCCCATTCGGAAGTTATTTTTTCCGGTGTAATCATAAGTTCCCGATCCCCCGCCGTTCCGTTCCTTAGACCAATCGCCAATGGTAGGCTTCCCCCAGCGGAGTAATCTCTCTAGTTGTTGCGCTCTATTGAGATATTCAATTAGTTTTTTTTTTTTTATCGAAATAGAGATATCATTTCATTAAACTTGGGCACACCTATAGGAGTAAGGGGCATCAAAATACATAATTTCCCAAAGAGGGGAAAGGGGGGTTACAAACCCAATTTCGGGAGAGGGTCTTACAACTTGACGCCTCTACAACCGAGTCTGCTAATCTATTTGAGTCACGGGTGCAAATGACCAATTCTAGACTCTCAAAAAAAGCCAAGATGCCAATACAATCAATGATGATTGGTTCAACATCCCAAGGACATCGATTAGTTTGATAGCTTGAAAAACTGCGGGTTTCATTTCGAATTTGGCGCTTGTTAGATTCAAATTTGGTTTGCACCGCAAGAG
The DNA here is from genome assembly GCA_024500025.1 of Syzygium aromaticum. Taxonomy (NCBI): domain Eukaryota; kingdom Viridiplantae; phylum Streptophyta; class Magnoliopsida; order Myrtales; family Myrtaceae; genus Syzygium; species Syzygium aromaticum. The sequence goes on from CM044895.1 coordinate 20,985,176, forward strand.
ACGACGATTCCTTCAAGCACATCGATCGAATGCTCGACCCGAATGACATGGGGGTTTGGTTGGTTGATCAAATTCGTCGATGGGGACGGCTCGAGATCGTCAGTCCACGTGATTGGTTCTCCTAAGCAAGTGATCTCTCTAGAAACGCCGTGTCGAGAGATTAGATTACTTTTTTTTTTTTTTTTTTTTTTTGGGTTGAAAGAGGTTAGATTTGGTCACACCGCGAAAACAACGATTCCTTTGGAGCACATCGATCGAATGCCCGGACTCGAAACAACATTGGGAGAGGCACTGAAGCTTGTCATCACAACCATGTCAATAGATTGCCTAGGCTCTTCTAGGTCGATCAAATTCGTCAATGCGAATAGCACTAGATCGTCGAACCACATAGTTACCATGTGGGCGTTTTTAGTATCTAACATAATTCCGGGGAATGAATCAGGTGTGTTAAAAATTTGGCCTGTCATTTTGTGTTCGTTTTGTGATTGATGTAACTAACGGTGCTATCATGCTTTTGGTTATTAGCCGCATCACCTGTGACACCTAAAAAATGGGGAGTAACTGTTGATGCCACTTCTCCACAACTTTAGTGCGTACAACTACCCCTCTATTTCTTTTGGAACGTGTGAAGGAGAGAGAGACAGAGAGGGAACAGAAAAGTGTTAATGTGCTTTGGGTTATTTCTTTGTGTTTTTTGCTCTACGTTTTTGGGTGAAATAGAACTTGGAGGTCTAGGTTATCTCTTGTAAGGGAATCTTGGATGTGCAGTATCTCTGTGATTGTGAAAGTTGTACTGAGAAAAGATTCACGGTTGAGAGTGTAACCCACTGTTTGGTGTTTGTCGGGTTGAGGGGTGTGCGTTGTAATTTCTTCTGTTATACAAGTGAGTTCCGTGTGCTTGCCCCATGGATGTAGACAGATTTATCTGTTGAACCATGTAAATTTGTGATCTCCTCTTTATTTTTATTGCACTTGTTTTGCTTATCACTTCATACAATGTATGTACCGATTACGTGAAATGAATTAACGCAACATTAATGCAACAATTGATATCAGAGCCGACGGTTCGAGAAACCTGTGCTGCACGTGATCGAGGTCAACGTACATGTTTCAGCTTTATGCGATGGTTGCATCATCTTCTACAAAGTTCGAGGTGCCAAAATTCAACGGATGCAACTATCCATTGTGGAAGCTGAAAATGCAAGCGGTGCTGGTGAAAGATGGTTGTTCAGTTGCTCTTGCCGGTAAAGACAAAAAGCCGACAGAGATGAAAGATGAGGATTTTGCACAAAAAGATCAAATGGCAATGGCGGATCTACTTCTAGCGTTAGATGATTCTGTCCTCTTCAATGTCTCTGAAGAAACCATTGCCTAAGACTTATTGGAGAAATTGAAGAATCTTTACGAAGGGAAACCAATGTCAAACAAAATTTTTCTTCGTCGGCAATTATACAGTTTAAAGATGAAAGAAGGCTCCTCTTTCCATGAGCACTTGAACAGGTTCAACACTCTATTGAGCAAATTGATTTCCATCGGCGTCAAAATCGAGGACGATGAAAAGGTAACACTTCTTCTATGTTCTATGCTCGATACATGGGATTCCTTGATCATGAGTCTCAGTACTGGAGCGGATCTTAACATGGATTCAACTATAGCTACGTTGTTAACGGAAGAGTCTCGTAGAAAAACTCTCGAGAGCACTTCTGGTAATGCTTTGGATTCAACTATAGCAACGCCCGCCTCGTTGCTTGCCGTACTTCGATGACGTCGAGACTGGCGGGAAGCGACGGATGATGCCGGGAAAAGGACGGGTCTTGATGGCGTTTCTTGCTGGTGCGACGGTGAGGACGATTGACTAGCCGACAAGCTTGAACCCTCCGCTGGCTCCCTCTGTCGTGGGATGGCCGGCGTGAAATTCCGTGGCCCATCCGGAAGTTATTTTTTTCGATGTCTTCATGAGTTTCCGATCCCCCGCCGTTCCGCTCCTTAGACCAATCGCCAACGGTGGGCTTCCCTAGCAGGGTAATCTCTCTAGCTATTGTGCTCTATTGAGAGATTCGATTTGTTATTTTTTTTTATCGAAATAGAGATATCATTTCATTAAACTCATGCTCATCTACAGGAGTTAGGGGCATCAAAATACATAATTTCCCAAAGAGGGGAAATGGGGTTACGAACCCAGTTTCGAGAGAGGGTCTTGCACCTTGATGCCTTTACAACCCAATCTGCTAATCTATTTGAGTCACGGGTGCAGATGACCAATTCTAGACTCTAAAAAAAACCCGAGAGGCCAATACAATCAGTGATGATTGGCTCAACATCCCAAGGACATCGATTAGTTTGATAGCTCGAAAAACCGTGGGTTTCATTTCGAGTTTGGCGCTCATTAGATTCAAATTCGGTTTGCACCGCAAGAGACGGCGATCCCTTCAAGCACATCGATCGAATGCCCGACCCGAACGACATGGGGGTTTGGTTGGTCGATCAAATTCGTCGATGGGTACGGCTCGAGATCGTCGATCCACATGATTGGTTCTCCCAAGCAAGTGATCTCTCTAGAAACGCCCTGTCGAGAGATTAGATTACTTTTTCTTCTCTTTTTTTTGGGTCGAAAGAGGTTAGATTCAGTCACACCGCGAAAACAATGATCCCTTTGGAGCACATCGATTGAATGCCCCTACCCGAAACAACATTGGGAGAGGCATTGAAGCTTGTCATCACAACCATGTCAATAGATTGCTTAGGCTTTCCTAGGTCGATCAAATTCGTCGATGCGAACAGCTCAAGATCGTCGAACCACATGGTTACCATGTGGGCGTTTTTAGTATCTAACGTAATTTTAGGGAATGAATCGGGTGTGTTAAAAATTTGGCCTGTCATTTTGTGTTCGTTTTGTGATTGATGTAACTAACGGTGCTATCATGCTTTTGGTTATTAGCTGCATCGCCTGTGACACTTAAAAAATAGGGAGTAACTGTTGATGCCACTCCTCCACTACTTTAGTGCGTACAACTACCCCTTTATTTCTTTGGGAACGTGTGAAGGAGAGAGAGACAGAGAGGGAACAGAAAAGTGTTAATGTGCTTTGGGTTATTCTTTTGTGTTTTTTGCTCTATGTTTTTGGGTGAAATAGAATTTGGGGGTCTGGGTTATCTCTTGTAAGGGAATCTTGGATGTGCAGTATCTCTGTGATTGTGAGAGTTGTACTGAGAAAAGATTCACGATTGAGAGTGCGACCCACTGTTTGGTGTTTGTCGGGTTGAAGGGTGTGCGTTGTAATTTCTCCTGTTATACAAGTGAGTTCCATGTGCTTGTCCCGTGGATGTAGACAGATTTATCTGTCGAACCACGTAAATTTGTGATCTCCTCTTTATTTTTGCTACACTTGTTTTGCTTATCACTTCATACAACGTACGTATCGGTTACGTGAAATAAATTAGCGCAATAATAACGCAACAATTGGTATCAGAGCCAACGGTTCGAGAAGCCTATGCTGCACGTGATCGACATCAACGTACGTGTTTTAGCTTTGTGCGATGGCTGCATCAACTTCTACAAAGTTCGAGGTGCCAAAATTCAACGGATGCAATTATCCATTGTGGAAGCTGAAAATGCAAGCGGTGCTGGTGAAAGATAGTTGTGCAGTTGCTCTTGTCGGTAAAGACAAAAAGCCGACAAAGATGAAAGATGAGGATTTTGCACACAAAGATCAAATGGCAATGGCGGATCTACTTTTGGCGTTAGATGATTTTGTCCTCTTCAATGTCTCTGAAGAAACCACCGCCTAAGGCTTATGGGAGAAATTAAAGAATCTCTACGAAGGGAAAACAATGTCAAACAAAATTTTTCTTCGTCGGCAATTATACAGTTTAAAGATGAAGGAAGGCTCCTCTTTCCAAGAGCACCTGAACAGGTTCAACACCCTATTGAGCAAATTGATTTCCATCAGCGTCAAAATCGAGAACGATGAGAAGGCAACACTTCTTCTATGTTCTATGCCTGATACATGGGATTCCTTGATCATGAGTCTCAGTACTGGAGCGGATCTTGACATGGATTCAACTATAGCTACATTGTTGATGAAAGAGTCTCGTAGAAAAACTCTCGAGAGCACTTCTGGTAATGCTATGATGGCTAGAGGAAGATCCATGGACAAAGGTTCCAGTGAGAGAAAGAAGTCAAGGTCCAAGTCAAAGAGGCGAACTTTGGGTCCTTGTTGGAAATGTGGACAAAAGGGTCACATGCGTAAAGATTGTAAATCCAAGGAGAATCAACAAAATCGCAAATATGATTCCTAAAATGCATCAACATTAACAAATTCTCAAGGAAACATCGTTGAAAATGTAGACTTACCTGAAGATGGCGAGGTGATGACTGTAGTTCCAATAAAGAGCGTGCAACATCAATGGATTTTGGATTCAGGCGCTTCTTTCCATATGACACCACATAGAGACTGGTTTCATACGTATCAATTATGTGATGGAGGTACGGTGTACATGGGCAATGATAACTCATGTCAAATCGTGGGGATTGGAGATGTTCGTGTTACCATGCTTGATGGCATCACGCATACAATATCGGGTGTACGGCAAGTACCATATATGCGGAAAAGTCTACTGTTGCTAGGAAAGTTTGATGAAAATGGCTATAAAATTATGCTGGAAAAGGGACAAGCTAAGATCGTCAAAGGAGCACTTATCATGGCGAAAGGAGAATTAATAGGTGGTTTATACAGGCTAGTTGGAGAGACCATAGTCTGTGAAGCCATAGTTGCCAATGATGTGACGGAGTTGGCAACTATCTGGCACAGGCGTTTGGGACACATGAGCATGCAAAGACTAATGGTACTTCTTAATCGCGGTCTTCTTCTTGGTTTAAAGACTATTAATTTAGAATTTTGTGAAGATTGCCAGTTTGGAAAGTTTCATAGAACTCCCTTTCATCGTTCCACAGCAAGAAGTCAGAACATTTCAGACTTGATACATTCTAACATTTGGGAATCTCCTGATGAGTCTTTGGGTGGTGCCAAGTACTTTATTTCATTTATTGATGATTTTTCCAGAAAAGTTTGGCTTTACATCCTTAAAAGGAAAAGTGATGCTTTTGCTTCTTTCAAGAAATTTAAAGCGTTGGTAGAAAATCAAAAAGGAACAAAAATAAGGTGTTTTAGAACCGATAATGGAGGAGAATATATGCTGCAAGAGTGAGTTCAAAGGCATTTCACGGTCCCCAGAACTCCATAACAAAATGGAGTGGCCGAGCGTATGAATCGTACGCTAATGGATCGTGCTCAAAGTATGTTGAGCTGTGCTGGTATGAAGCAAAGTTTTTGGGCTCAAGCTGTATATACGGCATGTTACATAGTGAATCGTTCCCCAACAACTGCTCTTAATGGACAGATTCCAGAAGAGGTATGATCTGGAAAAACTGTTGACTATTCTTTCCTTCGTACTTTTGGTTGTGATACTTATATGTGGGTTCCTAAAGAGCAAAGGACAAAGCTTGAAGCGAGGTCCAGAAAGTATATTTTTCTTGGCTATGCAGAAGGTGTAAAGGGGTATAGATTGTGGGATCCTACTACCCACAAAGTTTTTATTAGCTGAGATGTCGTCTTCAATGAAGATTCATTACAAAATGACAAAGAAACACCAAATGCCGACTTGTCACAGATATTTGAACTTGAATCATCAAAAGAATCAATTTGAAAAACATTTGACTGATATTGATGAATCTAGTAGAGATGAAGCTAATAGAGAGCATACAGACAAAACTGGTGGTGAAACTCAAGGTGAGCAAGGACCTCATAGGAGCATTTCTAGACCTCCAGTTTGGCTAAATGATTATGTGACAACTTTGCTTGCATAACTGAAGAGGGAGAGCCTTGTACATATCAGGAAGCTTGTGAGTCCAGTAATGTTCCTCAATGGAGGACATCTATGGAGGAAGAAATGGAGGCTTCACACAAAAATAAAACCCGGGATCTTGTCGAGTTACCTGAAGGACGAAAGGCTATCGGTTCCAAGTGGGTCTACAAGTTGAAAAGAGACACTAACGGAAATATTGAACGATATAAATCTCATTTAGTAGTGAAAGGTTATGCTCAGAAATCAGGTATCGATTTTAATGAAATTTTTTCTCCAGTTGTTTGTCTAACTGCTATTCGTACTGCGTTGAGTGTGGCAATTGTGCTTGACTTAGAGCTTGAGCAATTGGATGTAAAAACAGCCTTTTTTGCATGGAAATCTTGATGAAGAAATTTTTGTGACTCAACCTGAAGGCTTTATTGAAGAGAACAAGAAGAGTTTGGTTTGTCAACTGAACAAATCGCTTTATGGCTTGAAGCAAGCGTCAAGATGCTGGTACAAGCAATTTGATTCTTTCATTGTGAGTTTGGGGTTCAAAAGATGTGAAGCAGACCGTTGTGCCTATGTTTGCAATCATGGTAATGGTAGCTTTATAATCTTGTTGTTGTATGTTGACGACATGATAGTTGTGGGTACTTCTAAAGAAGGTATTGCATACCTCAAAGCTCATTTGGCTAGGGAATTCGATATGAAAGATTTGGGAGCCGTAAATCGAATTCTTGGGATGACCGTAGTCAAAGATCGTGAAAATAGGAAGATCTGGATAACTCAAAAGAGCTATGTCGAAAAGATTCCGCAACGCTTCAATATGCAAAACGCCAAACCAGTTAATACCTCACTTCTTATTGGTTGTAAACTGTCTTCTAAATAGAGACCTAGCACAGAAGCAGAGAAGACAGAGATGGCTCGAGTACCGTATGCATCGGCAGTAAGGAGTCTTATGTTTGCCATGGTCTGCACCAGACCAAACATTGTGCAAATAGTGGGAGCAGTCAGCAAGTACATGGCAAACCCGGGTTGAGATCATTGGACTACGGTGAAATGGATCCTTCGGTACTTGAAGGGTACCTCTGATATGGCTATTCATTATAGTAGCCAAAATTTACAGTTGGTTGGATTTGTGGATGCAGATTTTGCTGGAGATCGTGATAGACAAAGATCTACCACTGGATACTGTTTCTCTTTAGCTAGTGGAGCAATCAGTTGGATGTTTAAGTTACAACCTATGGTGGCATTATCTACAACAGAGGCTGAATACATCGCAGCAACAGATGCTTATAAAGAAGGCATTTGATTGAAGAGATTGCTTGATGAGTTAAGAATCAAACAGAAAGTCATTACTATTCATTGTGATAGTCAGAGTGCATTACATTTGGCCATTAATCTAATGTTTTACTCTTGTACGAAACACATTGATGTCAAGTACCATTTTATTCGTGATGTAATGGAAGATGGAGTTATCTCCTTGCAGAAAATTCACACCAACAATAACGTATCAGATGTGTTGACGAAGCCTATAGCGCGAGAGAAGTTTTTATGGTGCAAAACTTCTCTTGGGCTTGTAGTTATCACTTGATTGATGATGGTTGGGCAAATCGGAGCTATGAAGCCTATTCAAGAATAGTCTTCAAGTGGGAGAATGTGACACCTAAAAAATAGGGAGTAACTGTTGATGCCACTCCTCCACTACTTTAGTGCCTACAATCACCCCTCTACTTCTTTGGGAACGTGTGAAGGAGAGAGAGACAGAGAGGGAACAGAAAAGTGTTAATGTGCTTTGGGTTATTCCTCTGTGTTTTTTGCTTTACGTTTTTGGGTGAAATAGAATTTGGGGGTCTGGGTTATCTCTTGTAAGGGAATCATGGGTGTGCAGTATCTCTGTGATTGTGAGAGTTGTATTGAGAAAAGATTTACGGTTGAGAGTGCGACCCACTGTTTGGTGTTTGTCGGGTTGAGGGGTGTGCGTTGTAATTTCTCCTGTTATACAAGTGAGTTCCGTATGCTTGCCCCGTGGATGTAGACAGATTTATCCATCGAACCACATAAATTTGTGATCTCCCCTTTATTTTTGCTGCACTTGTTTTGCTTATCACTCATACAACGTACGTACCGGTTACGTGAAATGAATTAGCGCAACAATAACGCAACATTGTAGTGGGGATTATAGGGTAATCAATATGGCTTAATGAAGATTTTGGATGGAACTTTGATAGAGCGTAAGTGCGTCATTGGTATAAATTTGAGATTTTTTGTATCACAAAAGAAGTTTATGATTTAATGTGTTATAGCAGACACAGTTTAGGATTTTTTTTTATGGTTTTTTCCCTTTAATCAAAACATCACGTCGTCCGCAGTTACTTAGCCAGCAGAAGACAAATGACTGATTGGTATATTCAAAGAAGAGGTGATTTTCAAGCGGCTGGATGTATTCGGACAATCCGAACCCGAGTGGCAATCTAGTTCGGCTCCGAACGGCACGGCACGCTGCTCGGACTTGGGGACCGGTTGATTCTTCTGCCCTGTCTCCATCTCGTGAATCTTCAATGTCCTCCTCCTTCATTGGAAGTGGGAAGATTCAGCGCGTAGAATGATTCTTCCGCCCCGTCTCCGTCTCGGCAAAGAGGAGAACACATCGACGCACGAAACAGATTGTGTCCCCATTGTATCGCTTTCTTGATCAAGACTCAAGAACCCGATAATGGGGAACGACGTGGATGGGATACGAGAAGTCAAGGGATTCACATTCGCGGAGCTCGCTGTGAAATTGGATCTTAGTGAAACGAGGAATTTGAATTGTTCAGACCACGACTTAGGCCGGATTCGATGGAATGGAAAGACAAGTCTTTGTTTCAAGAGGGCTGAGCATCGTGACTGGTGATTGAAGTTGCGTGTCTGATTTTTAGCTAGAGCCAGAGCCCCGATTGCGACTCGTGTTTTAAGGGATCCGGCACGGAGTGGTACACTTGTTTGGCAATAAAGTAAGGCAAAATGAATTAACGAAAAATCAAGGCCCGGTAAAACTGGTCGTGATGGGTTGCCTGAATGACTCCTATTTTAACTCGTTTGTCCTTCTAAGACAAAAACAGATGATGTGGAGGCCTACCTCAGAAGAAACTCAAGAAAATAAAACCAAAATCTGTGCTCTCCTCTCCTCTCCTATTTTTGCCGGTCTCGCTTGTAGGTAGCTTGATTCCACATTTGGAGTCGCCTGAGCAACTTCCAGTTTCTGCAGCAAGTCGAAGCATTCGTGCCTTCTCTCTTCAATTGCCGTTGCCCTCGACGCAAGTGTTCGAATCGAATCATGCTCCTCTCTCACTGATGCGCTCAACGCTAGTTGTTTTTCTTCATTCGATGATGCTAAAGATTTCTATTAGCCATGTATGCAAATTTTTAGCCATATGGTGTCTCTTTAGCCACCTTGTGGTTCCAAGAACATTTAGGCTTTTTGGGTTTTAAATTGTTGTTAAGAAGTAAAATTATCGGACAACACGCCGGGATGGGTACGGGTTGGGTCCGAGTATAGTCAAGTATGAGTTCCCAAAACTACATTATACAAAAAAGGATAGGGGCAAAATGGGTCAATTTGTACGACTCATTTTCTACTCACACAGATCTAACCCAAGCCAACAGGAGAAAGAAGTTGAACCCTCACAGATTTTCATGTTCAAAATTGTCAAGCATCTTGGAAAGCAGAGGCATTCACCCAGACATTTGCACAAATCGTTTAGTGATTTACCATTCAAATGCATTCTGAAACAACACGCTAGTATTCTTAATCCCCCTCAGCCGCAACTACAGCAAAAGATTTAGCGCAAACCAATGTGATATTTCAACGCTGATCCGATTGCGTCAATTTTGTCATGCGAACTTCCGACACCGGGTTATACGAAGACGAGTTAATTGACAGACAAATCTGCTCCCACCAGACAAAAAGATTAGAACATACCGGAGTCACAGTACACATTTAATGGGGACTCCAAAAATATATCCACATTATCCACACTTTGACAAGTTGGCACTCACACATGCTTACTGCATAGCAGTTACCTCTCTGTTTTTTTTTTTTTTAATGACTACCATCCAAAGACATACCGCATGCCCCAGTCACAATGACAAAGAAGTCTGTACGGCAATTAAAGTTCCAATCCTCAAGTTCTTTCAGCGGGCCTCATACTGAATGACTGCAAGAATCACAAATCAAAAGAGGTTAGCAATTGTCTGTTCCACGAAAGAAGTAGAAAGCACAGAGAAACTCAAGTTCAAGAACATGAAAGAAGAGCTAGAGTATATTTAAGAGACTAGAGAGAGAAGACTCAGCCCCGTAAAAATGATATCACATGCATGGGTCCATGGAAGTTGCAGAATATTTAAAGGTAAAGAGTGTATCCTTCCATAAAACCTCATCAACTACAAGAAAAATGTCCCTAAGTCCAATTCAGTTTAGAGAACTTCAAACTGAACTTGTCTGGATCTGATAATTGTGCACCTTACGATCTTGAATATAGACAAGACCATGGATCTAAGTACCAAAATCACCGTGTCAACACCGCAAAAGACTCTGCAATAGAGGGTTATGAGTCTATATTACGATTAAACACAGGTGCCTATAAGTCGCCAATTCTATGGAGTCCAGGTTCCACTAGCTTTAAGGGCATGGACCTTCACTGCAGACTCATAATCATGAATAGCGGTTGGCCCTCTTTCGTTAGAAAAGATCCTAAGCGGTATAACCTATACAAACCAGATAGTAATTTCTCCAACCGGCAAATTAATTCTTTCCAAATTCAAGCAGAAATAAACTCATGGAGCATAACAAAATAATTTCAAAAAAGATTCTGGACGTGTTTTAACTTAATTATGAAATCAAAGATCCTTCTTGCATATGCGGCAATATCCCATTGTCCAGTGAGGCCTTGCAAGATATCCCTAGATAACCATGATTGAGAAACCTTCCAAATAAACTCCTCATTTAATGAGGTAAATCTACCATAACAAGATAGAGAAACGAAGCTACTTAGTCCGTAGATGACACATTCAAAATAGAGAGCCCAATACACAAAACTAAAGCAAATTGACTTTGTGTAAATGCTATATTGAAAACCACTAGGACCCCGACAAAAAGCTGATGATCGAAAGATTCTAGGAGCTTCCTAGCCTGACCCTTAACACAGAATATGATTCTCCGTGTACTGGTACTGGAGAACTTAGTCGAGCCCATTCAACAAAGAGGTCCTCATAATAGCAAATGCAGATAATTTCATTCATGGAAACTTTGCCATGGGACCTTGCAAAACCGGCTAGGTCAATTCCCTTTCCATGATGGCTACAACCTGCCAAGCTCAACTCGTTCAGGGCCCAAAATATCTACAGCAAAACCCCCGCGCGCACCAACACAAGAAGGCCACTCCGAGCCGCGTCAGCGCCAATCGAACTTACCGCCAATTCAGTTCGATGGACAACACGAGGAACCCAGTCCACACCACATCCCCAACAAGCAGTACAAGTCAACGACCAAGACTTATCTATCCCAAAAGGCAATTGCTCCCTCGGTCCGACCGATCGCGATTCGCAGAGCCACCCAGATAAGCACAACACCATAATCAAAACACGAAAGTGCCGAACAGGGCGCCAACCGAAAAAAAAAGAGAAAAAAAAAAGAAAGAGAGCAGGGTCGAGCAAACTGAGGGGAGGGGCGACGCCGAGCTTACTCCGGCGGGTTCGCTTCTTGTAGAGGATGCGGTAGCCGCACTCCCTGCACTGGATGACGTCCCCCGGCTTCAGCGTGTTCTCCATCCCGCAATCTGCAACGCCATTAGCAACCCCCATCAGCAACCGCCGCCACCTCGATCCCGGATCCACAAGAAAAAAAAAAAAAAAAAAAAAACCCAACAAAGGCACCGGCATCGCCGAGCTAGAAACCGGGAAACACCCCACACGCCGGAGCATGGAAAGAGAGATCGCCCCGAGACGAAGGAGGAGACTTGCCTCCGCAGATGTAGCTGACTGGTTCGGGCTGCGGGTCCATGGATTAGGGTTTTTCCGCCGGCGCGAGCGGGGAGCGAAGGTCGCGGAGATTTCTTCAAATCTCTTTGGGGAGCACGAGTTGCGATGGATCTGTCTATTCTCAGGAGAATTTGCTCGTAAGAGTCCTGCACCTATTCAACTTTTACCGATTATGCCCTAAACTTTTTAAATTTTATCAATTGAGTCCTGGATATTTTCATGCTTTGTCGATTAAGTCCATCCGCTCGATTTCGGGCCGGAAATTGATGAAGTGGTCGCTGGTCCCCCCACGTGGCACACACGGACAATGCCGACGTGGACATTCGTTAATGATATTTTAACATTTTCCGGATTTTTTCTCTTTTTATCGATGTTTGCTTTTCTCGTCCCTCCGTTTTCTTTTGTTTTGCTTCGATTCGTTTTTTCATACACCTCTGGCCGGCGAGGGCCGGCCCTCGCCGGCCTGTGACTTGCAAGGCGTCGCAGCCCTCGCTTGCATCTAGCGAGGGCGAGGGCCGCGACAAAGCCGATGCCTTCGTTGGCCACAAGCAACAAGCAAGGGTGGCAACACCCTCGCCCAGACCAGGCTAGGGCCCGACACCCTCGCCTATGGCTAGTGAGTTCTTCCGGCTAATTTTTGCCAAAACGACTACAATGAAATTTTACACAAAGGTTTAGGACTAAATTGCCAAATTAAAAGGTTTGAAACCGAATTAGCATACGTACAATTTATTAGGACTGATTGAGTAATTTTCCCAAAGACAAAGCAATTTCCGACGGATAAAATGTCGGAGAATCACTAAACACAGTAATGTTTTTTTCCTAATGAAATTCTCGATGTCTTTGCGAAATTCTTATACAATCTCGATGGTACCGCTAAATGGGCAATCTGGCGATTAATTTGCGAAAATCGCATGCAATTCCAAGCGAATTTAGAGTTGTTGCAAGTGCAACTCACACCTTGCAAGAGTCACCTTAAGTCTGTTTTGAGTCATATGAACTAAATTTAAGTTCTCACTTGCAGTTATATCAACAGTCCCTACAAAGCTCAGCAAGAAATTTCAAGAAAAAGTATAAAAAAGTCATAAACTTATTGTATTAATATAAATTCAGTCCTAAATCTTTCAATTTGACTAATTTAGTCCTGAACCTTTTCCATATGTATACCGATTCAGTCAATCCGGCCAATTTAGGCCAGAAATTACTAACGTAGATGCCAACCGTTTTACGCCGGCACTGACGTAGATATTTTTAATAATTTTTTGATTTTTTGATTTTTTTTCCTTTTTCCTTTCTTTGTTTTCCTTCTCCATCTCTTGGCATGTGGCCAGTGAGGGTGTCGCAGCCATCGTCCAAGCCGCGAGGACAATCCTCATCCAGGCCGCAATGCCCTCACCAGTCCTCGCTTGTTTGTGGGTAGTCAAAGAAAGAGAAGGGAAAAAAAGGGAATTTTTTTAAAAAAAATATTAAAGAATTCAAAAAAATATTAAAATATTATTTTGAAAGGATCACGTCAGAATTGATCATCCGCCAGTCGCGCCACGTAAGACGGCCGATATTCACGTCAGTAATTTCTAGCCTAAATTCCTCGGGTGGATTGAATTAGTATCAATGTGAAAAAGTTTAAGACTATAAATTGATTTAATTGAAAAGTTTAAAACTAAATTGATATCAATACAAAAGAGAGTTTTTCCTATTACTTTTCCCAGAAATTCTTAGTGCACATTGGTCCGTCTCGGTCGGTCAAAGTCAGATTTTGCAAGGTCCCTCCTCCTCGGTTCAAAGCTTGAGCGCGTGAACAATGACGTGATCACTGATCATGCCCTGAAATTTCTTCGCCTTCCCTTCTTGTTTTTTTCTCTCCATGAAGCCACTAAATTCCACCGACCCCAGAGCAAGTTTGAATATCTCTATTCGATCTTTTCCAGTCGCAGCTCGCAAACTAGTCAACAAGAACTGATTAATCTGCCCACTAATGTTGACCCGGGAGCCTGATGGTGGAATAGGTGAAGCGGGCTCACTTTTCAAGCATGAGAAACTGCTGGGAAAGCGAGGCCATGGACGACAGATGCTTCTATCCGTCACTAAAAAATTCAGAATCTTGAGATGAGGGCGCAGAGAAGGGAACAAGAAGTTGGAAAAACCTCCTGAGCCCACCAATGGTCTTCTGATGAGGTGTGTGGTTCATCTTATAACTTTTTAAAGCCCGGTTGACTGAGTGGTTAAGCTCTTGATTTAGCGACGTTGAAAGATCGGGAGTCGGACTTGCCACCCTGTGTGCAGAGGATTCACCCGATTCACATGGACGGCCAATTTGCGTGCAACAGGATCGGTGAAAAACCGAAAGGTTCGGGTACCTGCGATGTAGAACTTTTTTTTTTTAAATCTTTTTGTTTAGGTTGAATGAGAGTGACGTGGAGTTAAACAGAATCCCTCAGCGGCTTTTATATATTCCATGACTTGCACTTTCCCTTGCAGAGGGACAAGAATAACAAGAAAAGAAAAGGAGGCTGCGTTTGTGGGGAGAGAGAGAGAGAGCAAGAAGAGATGAAGGAACAAATCATTGGGAGTCCATTGATGATGAGGTCATATGAGAGCACTCCGGAGAGACCCTTCTCTGTGTCTGAACCGGCCAGTGTGATCCAGAGCCCCTCTTCTTCGGATGGCTTCAACTCCTTCAAGATCGGTATGGAACTGTTGTGCATCCCCTCTCTTTTACACAGACACTAGACAAAGATATGGTGGCTTTAGCTGTATTAGAATCAGCGGAAATTATGTTAGGACATAGTGAGTAGACTGCTAATTTAATGTCAACTGCCCTTTTAACCCATGAGGTATGCTAATCTTAGCTGTTCTGGAACCGTTGGTGGTAATTGCAAGGCATTTCCACAAGGCATGGGTCATGGCTTGCTTCTCTTTTGCTTAAAATTCTGCTGAATATTGAGGATGTCCTGCTGACATATGCAGTGTGAAGTTGTCTATTATCTACGAATTGTCCCCTGCCAATGAAATCACTCTTTTGACCCGACCGATTAGTTCTTGGCAACCCTCAGTTGCTAAGATCTCGTGGTGAATCGGGGTTTGATGTGAACTCTCGTCTAATTATGATGCTGGAAAGGAGAAGACTTATCCTTGAATTCGATAACCTACATAATTAGCAAAATTCGGCATGCACAGATGAAGAGGAGACCTACCTGGGGCGCCAGAGAAAGTTTGACAGGAAGAGCAGTAGCTTCGCCTTCCGAGTCCGCGACCACGGTATCATACCATGAACATATTGAGATTCACAGTACAATGAGACTCGTGCACTTTCCTTAAAGAATGAAAACGTCTTCCTTCCTTCATAGTGAACGCTAACATGTTGCAGTGAAACTGGGGCCAAAGTTATCAGAGACGGTGAAGGGCAAGCTGAGATTGGGGGCAAAAATTGTGCAAGGAGGAGGGAGACAGAGCATATTCAAGCAGGTGTTTGGGATGGAGGAAGGAGAGGAGTTCCTCAAGGCCTCACAGTGCTACTTGTCAACCACTGCTGGCCCAATTGCTGGCCTCCTCTTCATCTCCACCAAGAAGATTGCCTTCTGCAGTGAGAGATCCATCACCTTCCCTTCCCCTAATGGGAAGCTAGTTAGATCACCTTACAAGGTACTCCAAAGACACAAATGAAGCAGAAAGTTTCTCTTTTTCGGGGGTTAAAAAAACTGTGATGGAAAAGTGGGTTGCACTTATGTATAGGGAATACCTTTCCATTCTGCAATTTGTGGGGAAGTTCTACTAAAGTGAAAAACAAAGCTCCAAAACCAACTCTAAAGAACATGAAGTACCAAATGAATCAACGAATGACATGTACGAATGTTGTAATCTTTGCAGGTTCTGATACCGACGGAGAAGATAAAGCGAGCGAACCGGAGCGAGAACGTGAACAATCCAGCGCAGAAGTACATAGAAATACTCACAGAAGATGACTACGAGTTCTGGTTCATGGGGTTCTTGAGGTACGAGAAGGCCTTCAAGAATCTTGAGAGGGCCATGACAGTGGCTAATCGGATGTAAAGGAAGGCAAACGAGATGATCTTGGTCAACTTAGTGAAATTAGTGGACTCCTCTGTGCTAGTGTAATGTGTTTTCAGATGCAGGGCATGGGAAGAATGCTCCGCAGCAGAACATCCCATTTTGTGTTATAAGCATCAAGCACTTTTTAGATGGGTGAATATATGCGACTATTTTGTAAGCATGCAAGATATAATCAAATCGAACGCGATGCAGTTAATGTTGTTTCTGGAATTATGCAAGAATAAGCATGGTAGGATCTACGGTTACAAAGAGAGAAATCCATTTTAAATCGATAAATTTACTCATGTCTTCTAAAAACATGCGGAAGCGGAAAGTATGTAAGAGATAACCGACTGTAAATTACTTGGCATGTCTTGTTCACTAGCAGCCAAAAGGATGATAAAAATGTATCTGATCAATTTACACATATCACTTCCTCGAACATGATTTCAAAATTGATTTCAAAACAGTGTATTTTATTTCTAATTAGAATATACTACGACTCAATAATCTAGATATTTATTCAGCTCACAGGCTTCTCATTAGAAATTTATTTGAAATACCATTACAAAGATCAGATTTACATAAAATTATTTATCCAGCACTTACTATTCCTTCCCTTGCGTGTTGCCTAAAATATGCCTTGCATAATCTGCATGCACTTCGGTCACACGCGCCTCATGCCTTCTTGAACATGACCCTAAACGGCTCGTCGCTCAGCGCCAAACGCCGCGTCCCGCCGTCCACATAAACCCCGACATCCCTGCATATCACCCTGCAAGTGTCGCACACCGTGGGACAGAACATGAGTTTGTAATCCTCGTCCATCTTCTTGATCTTGAACCAGTTGCTTACGGTGTCGCGTCCCGGGCTCCCCAGAACCCCGCCGCTCACGATGAAGTACTGCTCCACCATCTTGTTGTAGGTGCTGAGCCTCCACACAGTGGACTGCACGCGAATCGTCGCCGCGTCGAACCAGATATTGAGATCGGTCGAGAGGCAAACCGCACCAGTGCTGGCATATGCAAGGGAGAACTTGACAGGGAGGCCTTTGGAGACCTCGTTCTGTTCCTAGACAATTGCAAGTGGGCAGGTGCCGCTCCTTGAGGCGCCTAGCGTGAGGCCACCACCTTGGCCGCAGATGACAGGGAGGACACAATAGCCGATTCCGGTCTGGAGCTCGTAGCCGTCGGTGTCGAGGACCGGGGATGATGCATTGGAGGGTTTGGGGGAGAAGGAGATGAGGAGGAAGAGGAGAGAGAGTGGGGTGAGAAGTGGAGTTTTCATGTCCATGGCGTCATGACGAGATTGATTTGTGTGGAGAAACATTGGCGAGCGATACATTCATATACAGATGTGTAGGCGTGAACTGTAGATATATGGGGATAGGGTATGAAAGCACGGATGGTGCGAGGTGGGTGACGATGCATTCATCTGGTTTGACTTTGACACATCTATGGAATTCAGGACTCGCTAGGAATGAAGTTTACGACATCGAAAACTGGTAACTAATAACCCCTTCACAAGGGTGATAACGTTGGGGACTTTGGGAATAAGAGGACGATTTTGGTTATGGATTGAAAGTCGGGGTTGATCTGTTCCTGAAGGTCGGACTAATCAACGGAGGGAAGGACAAGTCCTAGATGATTCGCAAAAAAATCAACGTCCCTTATCCATCTATAAGGAGATCTGTCATTGGCCGTTTACGATGGACCTTTCCCGATTTGGACGTGTTCCGGTCAAACAGATGGCAAATCCTCCAAGCTCAACCTCACTTGGGTTCTTGCCATATTGAGCCGGATGAGAACACGGTACACCGCCCAGTTTATTACATCATGCACTCCAGATTCCGCGGGCTTTAAGTACGGACAGGTAGGGCAAGAGCTTATGGACATCAACATGAGTATGTGAAATAAGCATGGTAAGAGACAAATGCTGTGAAAAATGCATGCTCAAAGCTGGACAATTTCGCATCTCATGATCCAATCTTGAGCCGTCTTCCAGCTGGCATGTCAGGACGCGTATTGGAGTTGATAACAGACCGAATGGACTCGTTCTTGTATCAGATCAATGTCACACGAAGAAGTTTTATCGCCAGTAGGCTTTATGCGAATAATGATCTTGATCACAGATTCAGGACCCCCAATCAAACCAGAAAGTCAAGATTAAAAACACCATCTTCCTGGTAGTGTTTAAAATTTTGAACCCCACAAAGGACTCTGGTGGTACCCATTAAATGTGAATGGTAGCTGATAGTGGTCACTTGTCTTCTACTTACTGAAAGCTGATCGAACATAAAATTTGGCATAAAAAACTATTTATACTAGAATGCAAGATGAGGAAATGTGCACATGATTGGAGTGTGGTAATGAAAAAACGTATAGTTGCAATGAAGAAGAATCGAGAACGTAAATGGACCGAGTACATGTAATTAGGGAGTTTGTTGCATCTGTTAAATAGTAGGCAGTAATCAGGGAATCTGTTGCATCTGTTAAAAAGTACAACCTCGACTATATATTGGAGATGCAAGCAAGGTCAACTGAACCATTCATGGCACCTTCTCCTCCTAGTCTAATTTGCAACAAAATGAAATACCTGCTGTAAGTTGCGGTAGCTTCCCAACACTGTCAACTGCTCATGAGCCTTGATGCAATTGACTCCAGGCTTGTCCCTTCCCTTATGCTGCAGGTGACCGAAAAGGAAGATGAGTTTCGTGATGTGGCCACATCATCGCAGCAAGAGAAATGACATGAAGTACAATGTAAGTGTAGATTCGCGAGAATACAGTAACAGTAACAAAAAGGTTAAAAAGGTCTCTGTGATAACGCATGTGCAAACGATGATGATGTTTTAATAATTATAGTTATAATAGTGATAGATAAATCTCAGCAATAACCTCAAGCAGTCATGGAGAAGAACTCTTAATTTTGATATGAATTGCTTGATTAAGCTGAAGGAAATCTGAAGAGAGCTTTATGAAAAGGAAATACTTTGTAGAAAGTCTGAAAGTATGAGCTAAATTCAGAGATAAAAATCTATCAGAAAATACTGTCCTAGCTTCATTTTCAACACTAAAGAGATTCCACAAACAATCCCACGCTATTCTGAACCTTAAAAGAGGCTTTCTCTATATCTAGTCTCACAACTCCATAAAAAGAGGATACAAGTCAGGTTGAGTCATCCACGTAAACAACTTGATAACTTTGAAATTCCACTTTCTCATGTTTCTTCCGCCAAATCTAAACCCAATAACTGTGTATATTCGGAATGAGCAAATTATAATTTTGTGCTGTAATTACAAGAAAGCATTAGGGTTTTACCTATACAAAATATCTCCGCTATGTGTTGATCTTCGGCAGAACCAATCAGGAAACAATTTCCCAAGAAGCTCAACCTGCTCTTCAACCTCCTCTGCAGATAGGATATTACAATCATCACAATTGAAGTTTGATATAAAATAATTAAAGTGTGATATAAAGTAATTACAGAGCTAAAGAGCATTTACATACTTCTCTCAAGAACTTCAAAGTTATTCATTATTATCTTGTGTACAAGCTCTTCTCCAGTGATTGAAGAGCAGCCAACTGACTGGAAAACATAATTTACTGTGGCAGCAATTCGATTCAAGTAAGAAAGGTCCTGGCACATTCTTAAACTTCTTTTGGTCGAAGTTTCGTCCTTGGAAAGATGACCTCTCTCATTCTCCTGTGACTGTAAATGTCAAGGCAATAATAGGTCAAGGCAAAGTGTGCTACAAGCATGAATCGTCTCCAACAGAAGTGTGCAAAAATGCAAAATGAGCACATAATTATCGCCAATCAGATAATGGAAGGTCTACAAAAGCACCATAGATCCTGTTCATGTAATAAACTCCTAAAGCAATTCTCTGTTAAAATAATAACTACCATTTAATTTCACGTTTAAGTTCTTTTGATACAGATTTATTTATTTATTTATTTATGCTCATAATGCTCCGTGAAGATTCAACTAATAAAAGGAAGACAACTTCTTTTCATTGCTGCATTTTAGCGAACAATTCTCAAGAAGTTTCATCATCATTGACCAGCCTTTTATCTTATTATAAACCAGCACTGTCAGGGGCATCATGTCAGCTTGTCCTAAATTTTCAACTTCTATTTGGGGAAAAGGGGAAAAGGGAAAAGCTTATCCAATTTTATCAATGTCAAATGCAGTCCACCTCATAAATGCAAGTATACAGACAGGACACAGATCTGCAGCCTTGCCAGATATTAGACTTGGCCCCGATGCTGTGTCTACAAAGAACTGAAAAGAAGCAAACTACGAAAGTGTTACACACCTGATGCAATACCGCTGCAAAACCTGAGAGATTCTTTTCTTCCACAAGTTTCAGAGAGCATGGGCTGTAGTCATGGACATGCTTGCAGGTCTCTGATCTATCCATGGAACTTCTATCACCTTTTGGGGAAGAGAAGTCCAGAGACCTTTTTGCAGGCTTCTGACATGACTGACATCGTTTGCTACTCGTTGATTTAATATTGTCATAACCAGATATTGATCTCTTTGGTGTCGTCTGTGCCGGTGTGTTGATCGTTAAAGTTCCAGAAGATGAGGAAAACCTGACTGCAGGACTTTCCTTGGTGATAGGGTCAACGGATGAGTGTGGACAAGGCGATTCAACATTAGGAACAATGAAGGTGGACGCACAACGACTAGAAGAAGCTTCTTCCTCTAGCTCCATACTGATATTGTGGTTAATCTCACCGATAGGTTCAGGGCATACACCATTTAAGTGTCCCTCTTGTCTGCCTTGCAATTCCCAATTGGTACGATTGGTGCATGAGGAAGAAGAAAGGGTAACTGGTGATGCTAAAAATTGAGTTTTCTCCGATACAACAACCTTTTGAGAAAAGTGTCTGCTAAAAGACTTGGGTAAACCAGATGCCTCCAACAATATTACACCATCAGCAACTGTTGACTGACATTGGAACGCAGAATCTCCGAGAGTATCTTGGACGTCGATGATCTGATTACCTTGGTTAAAAGGCCCAGGTAACATGGCCTCTGGAACAACCGAAGCCTGGAGGAGGATACAACACAATAGCTGATGAATGACCAAATGTTCAAATCTCCAATTTTTTTAACTAGAAGCTAAATGAGCACATAAAGAAAGTCAATGCCAGACAAATCCATACTGCACAGTCAACCCGACATACCGATGCAGGAGCATAATCCTATTTTATGAGAAAAGACTAATGAAGTTGTAGTTCTATTTCAGAGCAATAATGACTCAAATAAGGAGCTAATGGAAGTATTTTGTTTATTCTACCGACTTATTTGATCAAGTCAGCCCACTTTCCTTAGTAGAGTCGGAAGAATATATAATCAGGTCAACCGATTGATTTACATTGTGGGCCCAAGCTCTCCTACTCTCTCAAAATGTCAAACCTATAACTGCAGCATAGTTTGTGCAACAACTTCAGTTCAGACGATGTGGAACTTTACTTCTCATTTCCAACCATTCGATAGAGCAAAACCACTATCAAATTGTTAAAAGCTTGCCTCATTCCATTTGTCAAGGGTTTTTCTTATTCAAATGCCTTTCACGATGATCTTGAGCAAAAATTACTAGAAAAGGACAGAAGTACCTCCGGGTGGTCAGCGAAATAATCAACAAGCCTCAACTTGAAAAGTTCTCGCAGTGCCACGAAGCCCGATTGTTCACGGCAAATCTCTATGGAATCAAGTTGCACTGTGATTTTCATATCTGGCCTCATGCATGAAGTTTTCTTATCGTATATAAGGAGCTTCTCTAGCTGTATGACTTCAGGAAGTAAGTATTTAATTTGTGCAAGATGGCTGCATAGAAATTTTCTGAGAGAGAGAGAGAGAGAGGACATTGTCAGCAACTAAAGAAAATATTCACCGAGAGGATCCCAAGTAATAGTTGCTACAAAAATCTCACGTGTTCATCAAATTCCTCCTCTTTTTGACCGGAAAGAAAAAGAACCGTATAAGGGACTATAGTACATACTACACTAAAATCATCAACAACAAGCAGACAAGATAACACGCTCAGCACATTCAGAACTCCAATCAAAACAGCCTCGACCACACGAGAACCTCTTTCCAACATGACGATACGCGTGAAGGCGATATATTGCTAGAGCGAGGAAACCACAGGAAGGTTCCGAGCGATTACCTTTTCGCAAGAACTTCCACCTGAGCGCTGACATTCCAAAAGGTGGGAGACTTCTTACACAGACGAAGCAACCTCAGCGAGCAGGTCATGCGATCAAAGATCTCCACAATCGTCTCGTACCTAAAGCTACGAGAAACATCATCATCATCATCATCATCCTCAACACAAATACACGCGCACGCGCACGCACACGCACAACGCATCCACGACGGAGCAAGCAAAAAGCCATCGTCCAGGTCCTTACTCATCTGCGACTTCAGTCCGGCTCCGCAGAGGCTCGCCGACCTTGCGAGGCGTCCGCGACGCGAACGCGGATTCCTCCGAGCTCGTTGCCATTCCGCTCGCCTCGCATTTCTCCTGATCCATCGTCGGACGGCGATCGCAACAGAAACCGGAGCTAATCGGAAGCAAAATCGATCGCGAATCGCGGGATGCGTGGAAGATCGAAGCGAAAAGGACCTGCGCGATTGCGAGCGAGATAGAGAGATGGAGAAACCCTAGGGTTCTGTCTGTCTGATCCGAGCGAAGAGAGAGAGAGAGAGAGAGTGAAGTCGGGGAAGTGGAAGAGAGGGAAAAATAACGAAAGGTCCTTCAAAACCCGACGTGATCGGACGAAACTGCCCTCGCCCCGACGATCGTAGAGACTCTGTTGAGGCTGTCGTGCTACGCGCGCTCCCGTTTCTACTTCCGCCAGGTAAATTTCTCGACCGTTGCGACGCGCTTTTTGCTAATGGACAGCAACGGATATGGGCCGGCGACCAGGCCCAATAAGTTTTATCCGGTGTGCGCGCGGCATCGCTGGAGCTGCCAGGATTTTGTGAGTTTTATCGGGCCGGCGAGGTCGCCAGGGCCTCGATCGATGATGACCGGGAACCCTCGCCCGAATCTGCCCTCGTGAGGGTTGCGACCAAGGGGAGGGCTTGCAAAGCCCTCGTTGGACTTGCCTTAGTTCACCAGCCATCACCGAGGCCTCCGTAAGCAGTAAATCTGTCAAACTTGTGGGTCGGGTCGAGTTTGGATCAGGTCGAATAATCCATTTTTTTATCCATTTTCATGTAATGCAAATCTCATAACCCATATCCGACCTGACTCATGCACAACTCATACCCTTCTTATATTGCTAAAATACTTATATATTTAATTCAATCTAGGAAAACTCGAATACAAACTGAAATGAACGTGCGAAGTGAGTGAGCGAGAGAGAGATTGAATGATGACGAGAGAGATGAATTGAGTTTAAATAAGTTGTAAATCCGTTTATGACTCATTTATGATATATTTAACACTCATATGATGTTTATACCAATTTATGACTCATTTAGTGAATATAACTAACTCATTTATGACTTATTTATTGATATATGGGTTAAGAAATGGTTTTATGACCTATTTTCATAGGTCTAATGAGTAGCGAAGAAGAAGATGACTAGTAGAACAAGGGAAAAAAGGAGGAGAAAGAAATGGAATGGAAAAAAAAAAAAAGGAAATCTAAGTCTTTTTTTAATTGCAAAACGACATTGTTTCATTTAAGATAAGACGCATTAGCCGCCGGCTGTGTTACATAAGATGACAAGCATTGACTTAACTGCTATGTTAACTCCGGTTTAAATTGGCCGAATGGATTACATTGAAAAATCATCAAAAAATTTAGGGTTGCATTTGCCGGATTGTAAAATGTATAATTGAATTTGCGGTCGTTCTTTTGGGCAATTTTCCCTCATTATATGAAAAAATGTATATAAATTTAAAATTTGCAAAGGAAAGAAACATCAAAATATGTACACCCACAATAGTGCCACGAGTTTCACTCGTTCAATTTCTCATTTGCTTCTCCACTCTTCTTTCCTCTTTATTTACACAAAGTCTGTATGATTTGCACAGTTCTCAAAGCGATAATGAATAAATAAAGTTTTACTTTCTTTAGTGATTTCAACATTTGAAAATATTTAATAGCTTGGGTTCATCGCATTAGTTCGGCGAGTGCTTCTATTTCCCTCTGAAAAACCATTGATTTCTCTGTAAGATATATTGCATCTGAGTATAAAAACATAATTTAAAAATCACAAATAAGAGAAACCCGCGTATTTATTTGTATTACTATCACTTATCTTATGGATAGGGAAAACCTTTCCAGTCTGCAATTTGTGGGGAAGTTCTACTAAAGTGAAAAACAAAGCTCCAAAACCTACTCTAAAGAACATATGGTACGAAATGAATCAACGAATGACATGTACGATTGTTGTAATCTTTGCAGGTTCTGATACCGACGGAGAAGATAAAGCGAGCGAACCGGAGCGAGAACGTGAACAATCCAGCGCAGAAGTACATAGAAATACTCACAGAGGATGACTACGAGTTCTGGTTCATGGGGTTCTTGAGGTACGAGAAGGCCTTCAAGAATCTTGAGAAGGCCATGACAGTGGCTAATCGGATGTAAAGGAAGGCAAACGCGATGATCTTGGTCAACTTAGTGAAATTAGTGTACTCCACTACAAAAAAACATGTAATTTGTGACGGAAATTTGCGACGAACTAATTTGCGACGGTTTTCTATTTCCGTCGCAAATTAGCGACGGAAAAAAACCGTCGCAAATTTTGCGACGGATAAAACATCCGTCGCAATTTTGCGACGGAAATATATAACCGTCTCAAAATCCGTTGGAAATTTGCGACGAAATCGAACGTCCGTCGCAAATTTATAGTTTATTAGCCCGTGGTATTCCAACCCTATATGTCTTTCTCACTCTCTCTCGCTTTTCACCCTCCTTCGTAGGTCTAAAATCGGCAAAATCCGCGCACGCACATATTAATCTCGGTGAAGTTTTTGTTTCGGTAAGTATCATAGCTAGCCTCGTGACTATTTGTCGTTGGATTGTAATTTTTTTTTATATATATTTATGTTTATTTTTTTTTCGTATTTGCATTACCGGTTTAACGACCAGCGACACCTCGCCGGCCCTTATATGAGGCTGAACGGCCACGCTGTTTTGTGATGAATATATAAAAATTCTGTCGCAATTTGCGACGAAATGTGGGATCTGTCGCAAATTTGCGACGATTAAACTCCGTTTCCATCGCACATTAAAAATTATTAAAAAATAATTTTTTATTGATAATTTTTTCTTGGGTATGTGTATAATTGAAGATCTCGCAATCCAAATGGACGTTGCAATTCTCATCAAATTAACCACTTTGTCCTACCAATATTTCAGTCAAATATTTGGGTAAGTGTTCTTTACATAGTAATTTTTTCTATTTTTGCAATTTCATATTAATTGTTGCGTGAATAACAAAAATTATAATTTCCAAAATTTTATGGTTTTAATTAAGAACAATAGATATGATATTTTAAATATTTTACCTGAATTTTTTATTTTAATACAGACACAATGCAAAGAGAAAGAGCTTGGATGTATAATAAGAACTTACCTAGACGTCGAGGATTGACAGATGAGTTTTGTACTGGGTTGGAACTATTTTTAGACTTTGCTAGTAGTAAATATGAGTTCATTGATGGAAATAAGTTAATGTGTCCGTGTAAAAAGTGCGATAATGGTAAATCTCTTGTGTGTGATCAAGTTAGAGAACATCTTACTAGATTTGGATTTAGTCTGAACTATTATAATTGGACTTCCCATGATGAACCATTTATATCTTATGAAGGATATGAAAGAAGTGACCAATTTTCAGTTAGGGAAGAATATGGTTATTATGAGCAATTGAACCCATATGAGAGGATGGTCATTGATGCAGCTAGTAATAATTTTGTCACGGAATCAAATCGGGCAAGTACTAGTTTTACTCCTACACGTGAACAAGTGGGTACTAGTCATGCTTCACAATTGGAAGATATAGGAATAACGGGTTTTGCTGAGAATGTCTATAATGAAACTTTTCAATCTAATCAATTTTGGGATGTGTTGAAAGCAGCAGATGAACCTTTATGAGCAGGTTGTGAGGACCACACTAAGTTATCGGCGATAGCCCAACTATTAAATATCAAGGTAGAACATAATGTGTATGCGGATTGTTTCAATTCTTTTGTTGAAGTAATGCGGGAATCATTGCCTCGTGATAACATCATGCCAAGTGATTTTTATGATATGAAAAAGCTAATGGATAACTTAGGTCTTCCGATTATAAGGATTGATGTATGTAGTAGGGGTTGTATGATATATTGGAGAGATGATGAAAATGCAGAATCTTGCAAATTCTGTAGCCAACCTAGGTACAAGATTAACAGGAGGTCAAGTCGTAATCAGAAGCGTATACCATGCAAGCAAATGTTTTATCTGCCCTTAATCCCCAAATTGCAAAGGCTTTATACATCTAAAGCCACTGCTGAACACATGATTTGGCATGCAAATTATAAAACAGAAAAGGGTCTAATGTGTCATCCTTCAGATGCGGAGGCATGGCAACATTTTGATAGAACAAACTCTGAGTTTGTGATGGAGCCTCGGAACATCAGGTTAGATCTCTGTGCCGATGGATTTGCTCCATTTGGGAAAACAGGAAAAAGTTATTCATGCTGGCCAGTTATCTTAACGCCGTACAATCTTCCACCTGGTATGTGCATGAAGACACCTTATATGTTTTTGACATTGATCGTGACAGGGCCGCAAAATCCGAAAAAGTTGATAGATGTTTATATGCAACAATTGATTGAGGAGTTACAACGGCTATGGATTGAAGGTGTCCCTACGTATGACGTTTCTACCAATCAAACATTTGTAATGAAGGCTGCCCTTCTTTGGACGATAAATGACTTTCCAACTTACGGAATGTTATCTGGATGGAGTACAGCTGGGATCTTAGGATGTCCGATATGTTTGGAGAGGTCAAAGTCATTTAGATTAAAACATGGAAAGAAGCCTAGCTATTTTGACTGTCACAGACAATTTTTACCGCCAAGTCATCCTTTCAAAAGGAATAAGAAAGAGTTAATCAAGAATAGGACTGAAAGAACGCGTCCACCATTGAGGTTGACCGGCGATCAAATTTGGGAGCGTGTGCAAAACTTTCCAACTATTGTTGAGAACCCGCACGGCACGACTTTTGGGTACGGAAGTACACATAAGTGGACAAAACGCAGTATATTTTGGGATCTACCATATTTGAAGGCCTATCTTATTCATTATAATCTTGACGTCATACACATAGAAAAGAATGTTTTCGACAATGTCATAAATATTGTGATAGATGTTGCCGGAAAAATAAAAGACAACTTAAACGCAAGAAAAGATATGAGAGATATTTGCTATCGGCCAATACTAGCTGTAGATGCAAGCAGCAGGGGACCAAAACCGAAAGCAGTTTATACATTGGATAAGGAGCAAATGCGAGTTGTTTGTCAATGATTGAAATCTGTATGGTTTTCTGATGGATATGCTTTAAACCTTGGGAGGTGTGTTGATTTGAATGAATACAAGTTCACAGGTTTGAAGAGTCATGATTGTCACATCCTGATGGAAATATTAATTCCAATAGCTTTGAAGGAAGTTCTACCGAACTTTGTATGGGGCGCCATTACAGAATAAAGCAATTTCCTCCATGATATTTGTTCGACAGTGTTAAAAGCATCGCACATGAAAAAACTAGAAAGAGATATTCCAATTATTCTTTACAACTTAGAAAGGATATTTCCTCCAACGTTTTTTTATTCAATATAGCGTCTCTTAGTTCACTTATTTTATGAGGCCAAAGTTACAGGTCCCGTCCAATTTCGATGGATGTATCCATTTGAGAGGTAATGTTTTTTTTAAAATATAGTTCAAATTAGTTTATCATATAATATGTTCCGATAAGCTTTTTTATATTTCAACTAGATTCTTATATCATTTGAAGAAAAAAGTGAAGAATAAGGCACGTGTTGAAGCTTCAATTTGTAATGCATATATTGTGGAAGAAGTGACAACATTTACATCATACTATTTTGAACCGCACGTTCAGTGCAAGAGGCGGAGAGCAGGCAGAAATGATGAGGGCCCCATTGATCCCAATTGTACAACATTCTCTATTTTCAATTATTTGGGTCGACCAAGCGGCGCATGTCAGTTTTGTTACTTATCAGGCGAAGAATTTCATGCAACCCATACTTATATTTTACTGAACTGCCCAGAAGTCGAGCCATACTTCAAGTAAGTGTAAATTTGCAAATATATGTTTTGGGTGTCAAATATTTGCTAATATTTATATGGTTTTTAATATTAGGATTTTCCAAACTGAAATGTTTGGACTACAACCAAATGAGTTTAACCGTTTGTGCGATGAACAATTTGCAGCATTGTTCAAGACATATGTAAGTTGCCTATGGATCAAAATCAAGTTATTAAAATTATATACATCATTTAGTAAAATATTTATGGTAGACTTTGCATGTGCAATCTTAAGTTCACAATAATTATGATGAAATTGGAGGGTAATGATTGCTATATCATCTGTCATGGGGTCCACAGTTAAAAGTTCAAAGTTGGCCAGCATATTTCATAAATGGATATAATTTTCATACTCAAGAATATAGAATGGGAAAATCCATAATGAATAGTGGTGTGTCTGTTTGGTCATCCAATGGTGGCAGTTCAGAAAATGATTTTTATGGCTTGTTGGATGAAATCATAGAGATTGAGTACCCTTGACCATTAATGATGCGGGTTGTGTTATTTAAGTACACGTGGTTCGATCCCGTCAAAGAAATGAAGGTATACACGAAGTTCAATTTGGTTGAAATAAATCACAAGAAAAGGTATATGAAGTATGAACCATCTGTCTTGGCACAACAAGCAATTCAAGTATGTTATGCATCATATCTTAGTTTGAAACGTGACAAAGCTGATAGGTGGGCTGTATGTAAAATCAAAGTACGGAGGAAAATCGAGGAATACTGGAATGATAGAGCCTACCAACAAGAGGAAGTGTGTAACACGGTTGAAATTGAGGAATATAACATACCAACTTTACGAAATCCATGTAGAGCAATGATAGATGTGGATCCAACTGAAATTTGCGAATTAAATGTACAAAAATATTCAAAATCTTATTTTCAGACAGATGACGAAGACGAGAACGAAGACGAAGACGGAGATGAAGATTAAAATTTTTGTCACAAAACACTACAGATATGTAATTACTAATGCTACAAGTGCTATTTTGGTTGTTATCATTATTATTCTTGTTATTATTGTTATTGTGCTTTTTTATTATTGTTATTATCGATTATTCTTTTTATTTTAATTGATCATCCGAAATTTTGTCCCCAAATGCCGACAAGTCAAATATTATTAACGTGCCCTAACATTTCCAATATTCTAATTTCCATTGCAAAATTTGAGATACAAAATTTTACCGTTCGAAATTTGCGACGGACAATTTAATCCGTCGCAAATTTTTAATCTTGTCCGTCGCAAAATTTGCGACGGACATATAGAGTCCGTCGCAAATTTTTTGTCGAAATTTTTTTCCGTCGAAAATTTTTTGTCGGTTCAAATTTTGCGATGGACAAGTTGAGTCTTTCGTAAATTTTGCGAGCGAAATTTTACCGTTCGAAATTTGCGACGGATCCTACCTATCCGTCGCAAATTTGCGACGAATACTACCTATTCGTCGCAAATTTGCGACGGACATATAGAGTTCGTCGCAAATTTTTTATCGAAATTTTTTTCCGTCGAAAATTTTTTGTCGGTCCAAAATTTGCGACGGACTAGTCCATCGCAAATTTTGTGAGGGAATTTTTACCATTCGAAATTTGCGACAGCCGCAGAATTTCTGTCGCAAATTTACGACGGCTTAGGTTGTCCGTTGCAAATTTGCGACGGACGCGTTCGGTCTGTCGGAAATTTGCGAATTATTTGTTGCCGCCGACGCGCACAGTCTCGATCTCTCACACCGCCGATCTCCGCCGTTGCCATCGCAGCCGTCGCGCCATCGCCGCCCAGCACGCCCGCCGTTCGTTGCCAGTCGTCCCCGCAAGCCGGCCCGCTCGTTGCCGGTCGCCGGCCGCCCCCAGCCCCCCCGGCCCGTCGCCCACCCCCCCCCATCGGTCGCCCCCTCGCCATCCCAGCTGTCGCCATCACCTCCTTCCCTCCCGGCCGCCTCGCAGATCCCTCTCCTGCCCAACGCCGGTCACCAGGCAAGCCCGCCCCCCTATCCGCCTCGCCGCCGTCACCCCCGCCTCGCCGCCCGCGCCCTTGCCTTCGCTGGCTTGCCTGGTCGCCCTCGTCGTCGCCGACCAGCAGATGCCGCTGCCAACCAGCAGACCTCGCTTGGTCGCCTTCGTCGGCAGGCCAACCGTCGCCGACGCCGTCGCCGCCGCCAGGCCGCAGGCACTGCCGTCCCACCACCGGCCGTCGGCTAGCCACCCGCCTCCCACTCGCTGACCAGCCACCCGCCTCCCAATTGAGGGCCGACGCCATCGCCCTTGCCCGACGCCGTCGCAGTTGCCCGACGCCGTCGCAGTTGCCCGACGCCGTCGCTGCGGATCGACACCATCACGGCTAAGCTCTCCCGTTGTTCGCCCGGTTGTAGCCGAGCACCTGACCGACTAGTCACCATTTGGGTCCATGCCCGCGTCGGGACCACTACTGTTCAATTGGCTGGTTTTTATTGTCCTTAAACCAAGTAAGCAACTCCCTAAATCCTAGTTAATATAATTAGGTAATTAATCGGACTTGTTTAGGGATTATTTATGATCACTTTTCGTTGGCTAGGTTACGGGTCGATTTTAGGATTGTATGTGGATTTGATCGATGGTCGACTGGTTAATTTGTCTATTATGTAGATGATTAAGCGTTGAATAACGATAGAGTGATTGATTAAGCGTTTTCACGAAAAATGCTTCAAAATTGAACAATTCTATAAGAAATCATTAAAAATTACGGAATATTAAAACAATGGTATATGTTAGTAACAAATATAAAATTTGACCGTAAAAGTTTTTTAAAATTTTTAACAAATTAAAATTTCATAATATCAGAAAAAGGCAAAAATTAATAGTGACCACCCATTTTGAATAAAATTTAGATTTTTTAACGTTTCGGGAAAAATATTATTTAAAAATAAAATTTTTTTATAACTTTATAAAATGGCTTAAAATAATTGTGATCACCCATTGGGAGGGAAATTTTTTTTAATTTGGGTGAAAAAAAATTAAAAAAATATCATATATCAAAACTGCACAGAATTGCCTAGAAAACATGTGGCCATCAACTTGTATTGAAATTTTAATTTTTTTAGAAGGCCAAAAAAAAATTAGAATTTAAAAATTTTCAAAACTTCACGGAATGGCTTATAATACCTGTGGCCACCCACTTTTACTTATATTTAAATTTTTTAACGTGGCCTAAAATTATTAAAATAGAGAATGAGAAAAATTTTGGAAATTTTACGTAATAGTTTAGACTACCTGTGGCCATCCAATTTTAGTATGTACCAATTTTTTTATTTCACAGAAAAAAGTTTATTTTAAAAAATAATAATTTAAAAATTCTTAAAATTTGTAAATTTCAAAACTTTACAGAATGTGTTAGAATATTGGTGGCCACCAACTTTTAGTGAAATTTTTTTTTAGATCCCAAAAAAAATTTAACAATAATAACAATTTTTCTCTTTTAATATTTATGGTAGTGATTTTTTTTTCATCTACATTGTTAATGTAGGAAAAATATGATGAACTTGTAATGAGCAGTGCTAGTGGTAGTGATGATTGTCCTGAGTCCGGGCCATCATTTGATAATATGGCATTATGGATGGAGGCAACGAGTGAGGTGAAAAAAGGGAAAATATTTGGGATGGGATCATTGTCAAGGATGTACATGCCAAATAGTCCTGCAAGTTCATCATCCACTACGACTGATCGAAAGAGGTCATAACAAGACGAGCAATTGACCCAAGAAGTGCATCGTCTGAATAATTTACTTGTTCAGAAGGACGAACAAATAAATAACTTGGAGCAACAAATGAGATTTGTTATGCAACACCTTAACCTCAACCGCTATGACGATCCTCCTGTACCTCCAGCCAATCCAATATGTCATGGGCACAACGATGACCAACACATTAATGCCGAGAATGATGATGATGATGATGATGATTTTCTCCAGATTTTCTAATTAAAATTCTCAAAATCGAGGGTAAGTTTGCTTCATAATCTTGGTTTTTCATAATTTCACTCATATTCATATGTAAGAACATTTATGTTCGTCCCGAAACGTATTTTTGTTAACTCTCTTGTTATTTTACACCTAGTTCTACATCCATGTATAAACGCTTCTTTTATAATATGGACTGATTTATGTATAAACATTTCCTCAGGTTTCGACAAAAGTGACTACTTTTGATGTCCTGCCAAGGTACCAAAGCCGCGTCTTCTTGTGTATGGTTTTTCTACGTCTTCTACGGTTGTCCCGTCTCTTAGTTCATGTTTTGAATGTATTGTAAAATTGGATATCAAATAACATCATGTCAGACTCTGTAACTTTTCTTCAGTTATTTGTTTCAATTATATGTCATTGTGGCTGGTTTGTCAGAATTTATGATTTGTTCGTTTTTCTATTTCAATTATATGTCATTGTCTCCTTTGTTTGATGTGGATAAGAATTTATGGCCGAAATGATGTAAAAATAGCGACGAATATTTTACGCTGAATTTTGTGATCATTACAGTTCGTCGCTAATTTGCGACGTTTAAATTTTGCGGTTGATTTTGCGACGAAATTTGTAACGAATTTTTCGACGAAATTTGCGACGGATAGTATTCGTGGCTAATTTGCGACTAATTTTGCGATGAAATTTGCGACAACATTTGTGATGAAATTTGCGACGGATTGTATTCGTGGCTAATTTGCGATTAATTTTGCGACGAACATTTGCAACGAATTTTGCGACGGACAGAGTTCGTCGCAAATTTGTGACGAATTTTGTGACGGACAAAGTTCGTCACAAATTTGCAACGGAATTTGCGACAGACATAGTTCGTCACAAATTTGCGACGGAATTTGCGACGAATTTTGCGATGGACATAGTTCGTTACAAATTTACGACGAATTTTGCTACGAACATAGTTTGTCACGAATTTGTGATGGAATATTTGCGACGGATTGTATTCGTGGCTAATTTGCGACGAATTTTGCGACGAATGTTGCGACTAATTTGCAACGAATTTATTTTCGTCGCAAATTTGCGACGAACTTTTAAATTTTCCATCGCAAAATTTTGCGACGACCTAGTAGCGACGGAGTTCCGTCGCAAATTCGATTTGCGACCGATTTTTCCAAATTTTCCGTCATAAATTTCGTCGCTAATCCGGTGTTTTTTTGTAGTGCTCCTCTGTGCTAGTGTAATGTGTTTTCAGATGCACAGGGCATGGGAAGAATGCTCCGCAGCAGAACATCCCATTTTGTGTTACAAGCATCGAGCACTTTTTAGATGGGTGAATATACGCGACTATTTTGTAAGTATGCAAGATATATTCAAATCGAACGCGATGCAGTTAATTTTGTTTCTGGAATTATGCAAGAATAAGCATGCTAGGATCTACAGCTACAAAGAGAGAAATCCATTTTAAATCGATAAATTTACTCATGTCTTCTAAAAACATGCAGAAGCGGAAAGTATACAAGAGATAACCGACTGTAAATTACTTGACGTGTCTCGTTCACTAGTAGCCGAAAGGATGATAAAAATGTATCTGATCAATTTACACGTGTCACTCCCTCGAACATAATTTCGAAATTGATTTCAACACGGTGTATTTTATTTCTAATTAGAATATACTACGACTCAATAATCTAGAAATTTATTCAGCTCACGGGCTTCTTATTATAAATTTATTTGAAATACCATTACAAAGATCAGATTTACATAAAATTATTTATTTAGCACTTATCATTCCTTCCCTTGCATGTTGCCTAAAATATGCCTTGCATAATCTGCATGCACTTCGGTAACACACGCTCCTCATGCCTTCTTGAACATGACCCTAAACGGCTCGTCGCTCAGCGCCAAACGCCGCGTCCCACCATCCACATAAACCCCGATGTCCCTGCATATCACCCTACAAGTGTCGCACACCGTGGGACAGAACACAAGTTTGTAATCCTCGTCCATCTTCTCGATCTTGAACCAGTTGCTTACGGTGTCGCGTCCAGGGTTCCCCAGGACCCCGCCGCTCACGATGAAGTATTGCTCCACCGTCTCGTCGTAGGTGCCGAGCCTCCACACAGTGGACTGCACGCAAATCGTCTCCGCATCGAACCAGATATTGAGATCGGTCGAGAGGTGAACAGCACCAGTGCTGGCATCTGCAGGGGAGAACTTGACAGGGAGGCCTTCGGAGACCTCGTTCTGTTCCTGGACAACCGCAAGTGGGCAGGTGCCACTCCTTGGAGCGCCTAGCGTGAGGCCACCGCCTCGGCCGCGGATGACCGGGAGGACATAGTAGCCAACTCCGGTCTGGAGCTCGTGGCCGTCGGTGTCGAGGACCGGGGATGATGCATCGGAGGGTTTGGGGGAGAAGGAGAGGAGGAGGAAGAGGAGGAGAGAGAGTGGGGTGAGAAGTGGAGTTTTCATGTCCATGGTGTGGTGACGAGATTGATTTGTGTGGAGAAACACTGGTGAGTCGATATATTTATATATAGATGTGTAGGCGTGAACTGTAGATATGGATGGTGCGAGGTGGGTGACGATGCATTCATGTGGTTTGACTTTGACACATGCATGGAATTCAGAACTCGCTAGGAATGAAGTTTACGACATTGAAAACTGGTTACTAATAACCCCTTCACAAGGAAGATAACGTTGGGGACTTAGGTAATAAGAGGACGATGTTGGCTATGGATTGAAAGTCGGGGTTGATCTGTTCTTGAAGGTCGGACTAATCAACGGAGGGAAGGACAAGTCCGAGATGATTTGCAAAAAAATCAACGTCCCTTATCCATCTATAAGGAGATCTGTCCTTGGCCGTATACGATGGACCTTTCCCGATTTGAACGTGTTCCGGTCAAACACATGACAAATCCTCCAAACTCAACCTCACGTGGCTACTTGCCATATTGAGCCGGATGAGAACACGGTACACCGCCCAGTTTATTACATCATGCACTCCAGATCCGCGGGCTTTAAGTACGGACAGGTGGGGCAAGAGCTTATGGATATCAACATGAGTACGCGAACTAAGCATGGTAAGAGACAAATGCTGTGAAAAATGCATGCTCGAAGCTGGACAATTTCTTGTCTCATGATCCAATCTTGAGCCGTCTTTCGGCTGGCATGTCAGGACACGTATCGGAGTTGATAACAGACCGAATGGACTCGTTCTTGTATCAGATCAATGTCACACAAAGAAGTTTTATCGCCAGTAGGCTTTATGTGAATAATGATCTTGATCACAGATTCACGACCCCCAATCAAACTAGAAAGTCAAGATTAAAAACACCATCTTCTGGGTAGTGTTTAAAATTTTGAACCCCATAAAGGATTCTGGTGGTACCCAGTAAACGTGAATGGTAGCTGATAGTGGTCACTTGTCTTCCACTTACTAAAAGCTGATCGAACATAAAATTTGGCGTAAAAAACTATTTATACTAGAATGCAAGATGAGGAAATGTGTACATGATTGGAGTGTGGTAATGAAAAAACGTGTAGTTGCAATGAAGAAGAATCGAGAATGTAAATGGACCGAGTACATGTAATTAGGGAATTTGTTGCATCTGTTAAAAAGTAGGCAGTAATCAGGGAATCTGTTGCATCCGTTAAAAAGTACAACCTCGACTATAGATTGGAGATGCAAGCAATGCCAACTGAACCATTCATGTCAACTGAACCATTCATGGCACCTTCTCCTCCTAGTCTAATTTGCAACAAAATGAAATACCTGCTGTAAGTTGCGGTAGCTTCCTAACTCTGTCAACTGCTAATGAGCCTTGACGCAATTGACTCCAGGCTTGTCCCTTCCCTTATGCTGCAGGTGACCAAAAAGGAAGATGAGTTTCATGATGTGGCCACAGCATCGCAGCAAGAGAAATGACATGAAGTACGATGTAAGTGTAGATTCGCGAGAATACAGTAACAGCAACAAAAAGGTTAAAAAGGTCTCTGTGATAATGCATGTGCAAATGATGATGCTGTTTTAATAATTATAGTTATAATAATGATAGATAAATCTCAGCAATAACCTCAAGCAGTCATGGAGAAGAACTCTTAATTCTGATATGAATTGCTTGATTAAGCTGAAGGAAATCTGAAGAGAGCTTTATGAAAAGGAAATACTTTTGTAGAAAGTCTGAAAGTATGAGCTAAATTCAGAGATAAAAATCTATCAGAAAATACGGTCCTAGCTTCATTTTCAACACTAAAAAGATTCCACAAACAATCCCACGCTATTCCGAACCTTAAAAGAGGCTTTCTCTATATCTAGTCTCACAACTCCATCAAAAGAAGGATACGAATCAGGTTGGATCATCCACATAAACAACTTGATAACTTTGAAATTCCACTTTCTCATGTTTCTTCCGCCAAATCTGAACCCAATAACTGTGTATATTCGGAATGAGCAAATTATAATTTTGTGCTGTAATTACAAGAAAGCATTAGGGTTTTACCTATACAAAATATCTCCGCTATGTGTTGATCTTCGGCAGAATCAATCAAGAAACAATTTCCCAAGAAGCTCAACCTGCTCTTCAACCTCCTCTGCAGATAGGATATTATAATCATCACAATTGAAGTTTGATATAAAATAATTAAAGTTTGGTATAAAGTAATTACAGAGCTAAAGAGCATTTACATACTTCTCTCAAGAACTTCAAAGTTATTCATTATTATCTTGTGTACAAGCTCTTCTCTAGTGATTGAAGAGCAGCCAATTGACTGGAAAACATCATTTACTGTGGCAGCAATTCGATTCAAGTAAGAAAGGTCCTGGCACATTCTTAAACTTCTTTTGGTCGAAGTTTCGTCCTTGGAAAGATGACCTCTCTCATTCTCCTGTGACTGTAAATGTCAAGGCGATAATAGGTCAAGGCAAAGTGTGCTACAAGCATGAATTGTCTCTAAGAGAAGTGTGCAAAAATGCAAAATGAGCACATAATTATCGCCAATCAAATAATGGAAGGTCTACAAAAGCACCATAGATCCTGTTCATGTAATAAACTCCTAAAGCAATTCTCTGTTAAAATAATAACTACCATTTAATTTCACGTTTAAGTTCTTTTGATACAGATTTATTTATTTATTTATTTATGCTCATAATGCTCCGTGAAGATTCAACTAATAAAAGGAAGACGACTTCTTTTCATTGCTGCATTTTAGCGAACAATTCTCAAGAAGTTCCATCATCATTGACCAGCTTTTTATCTTATTATAAACCAGCACTTTGAGGGGCATCATGTCAGCTTGTCCTAAATTTTCAACTTCTATTTGGGGAAAAGGGGAAAAGGGAAAAGCTGATCCAATTTTATCAATGTCAAATGCAGTCCACCTCATAAATGCAAGTATACAGACAGGACACAAATCTGCAGCCTTGCCAGATATTAGACTTGGCCCCGATGCTGTGTCTACAAAGAACTGAAAAGAAGCAAACTACGAAAGTGTTACACGCCTGATGCAATACCGCTGCAAAACCTGAGAGATTCTTTTCTTCCACAAGTTTCAGAGGGCATGGGCTGTAGTCATGGACATGCTTGCAGGTCTCTGATCTATCCATGGAACTTCTATCACCTTTTGGGGAAGAGAAGTCCAGAGACCTTTTTGCAGACTTCTGACATGACTGACATCGTTTGCTACTCGTTGATTTAATATTGTCATAACCAGATATTGATCTCTTTGGTGTCGTCTGTGCCGGTGTGTCAATCATTAAAGTTCCAGAAGATGAGGAAAACCTGACTGCAGGACTTTCCTTGGTGATAGGGTCAACGGATGAGTGTGGACAAGGCGATTCAACATTAGGAACAATGAAGGTGGACGTACAACGACTGGAAGAAGCTTCTTCATCTAGCTCCATACTGATATTGTGGTTAATCTCACCGACAGGTTCAGGGCATACACCATTTAAGTGTCCCTCTTGTCTGCCTTGCAATTCCCAATTGGTACGATCGGTGCATGAGGAAGAAGAAAGGGTAACTGGTGATGCCAAAAATTGAGTTTTCTCCGATACAACAACCTTATGAGAAAAGTGTCTGCTAAAAGACTCGGGTAAACCAGATGCCTCCAACAATATTACACCATCAGCAACTGTTGACGGACGTTGGAACGCAGAATCTCCAAGAGTATCTTGGACGTCGATGATCTGATTGCCTTGGTTAAAACGCCCAGGTAACATGGCCTCTGGAACAACCGAAGCCTAGAGGAGGAAACAATACAATAGCTGATGAATGACCAAATGTTCAAATCTCCAATTTTTTTAACTAGAAGCTAAATGAGCACATAAAGAAAGTCAATGCCAGACAAATCTATACTGCACACTCAGCCTGACATACTGATGCAGGAGCATAATCCTATTTTATGAGAAAAGACTAATGAAGTTGTAGTTCTATTTCAGAGCAATAATGACTCACATAAGGAGCTAATGGAAGTATTTTGTTTATTCTACCAACTTATTTGATCAAGTCAACCCATTTTCCTTAGTAGAGTCGCAAGAATATATAATCAGGTCAACCGATTAAATTACATCGTGGGCTAAAGCTCTCTTACTCTCTCAAAATGTCAAACCTATAACTGTAGCATAGTTTGTGCAAGGACTTCAGTTCAGACGATATGGAACTTTACTTCTCATTTCCAACCATTCGATAGAGCAAAACCACTATCAAATTGTTAAAAGCTTGCCTCATTCCATTTGTCAAGCGTTTTTCTTATTCAAATGCCCTTCACGATGATCTTAAGCAAAAATTACTAGAAAAGGACAGAAGTACCTCCGGGTGGTCAGTGAAACAATCAACAAGCCTCAACTTGAAAAGTTCCCGCAGTGCCACGAAGCCCGATTGTTCACGGCAAATCTCTATGGAATCAAGTTGCACTGTGATTTTCATATCTGGCCTCATGCATGAAGTTTTCTTATCGTACATAAGGAGCTTCTCTAGCTGTATGACTTCAGGAAGTAAGTATTTAATCTGTGCAACATGGCTGTATAGAAATTTTCTGAGAGAGAGAGAGAGAAGACATTGTCAGCAACGAAAGAAAATATTCACTGAGAGGATCCCAAGTAATAGTTGCTACGAAAATCTCACGTGTTCATCAAATTCCTCCTCTTTTTGACCGGAAAGAAAAAGAACTGTATAAGGGACTATAGTACATAAAACACTAAAATCATCAACAACAAGCAGACAAGATAACACGCTCAGCACATTCAGAACTGCAATCACAACAGCCTCGACCGCACGAGAACCTCTTTCCAACATGGCGATACGCGTGAAGGCGATATATTGCCAGAGCGAGGAAACCGCAGGGAGGTTCCGAGCGATTACCTTTCCGCAAGAACTTCCACCTGAGCGCTGACATTCCAAAAGGTGGGAGACTTCTTACACAGACGAAGCAACCTCAGCGAGCAGGTCGTGCAACCAAAGAGCTCCACAATCGTCTCGTAGCTTCAGCATCATCATCATCATCATCCTCAACACAAATACACGCACGCACAACGCATCCTCGACAGAACAAGCAAAAGGCATCGTCCAGGTCCTTACTCATCTGCGACTTCAAAACCGATGTTATCGGACGAAACTGCCCTCGCCCCGGCGGTTGTAGAGACTCTTTAGGCTGTCGTGCTACGCGCGCTCCCGTTTCTACTTCCGCCAGGTACATTTCTCGACCGTTGGTGGCGCTTTTGGCAACGGATTTGGGCCGACCAGGCCCAATAAAGTTTTATCCAGCCGGCGGGGACGCTAGGGCTTCGATCGATGACGGCCGGGAACCCTCGCCCAAATCTGCCCTCATGAGGGTTGCGACCAAGGGGAGGGGCTTGCAAAGCCCCCGTTGGACTTGCCTTAGTTCACCAACCATCACCGAGACCTCGGTGAGAAGTAGACCTATCAAATGGGTGGGTCGGGATCATGTTTGGGTCGGGTTAGATCGAATAATCCGTTTTGACCTACTTTCATGTAATGCAGATAATATGACCCATACCTGATCATATCCATATCAAACGCATAACCGATCCAACCCATATTATTAAAATACTTCCATATTTAACTCAATCTAGAAAAACTCGAATCCAAACTGAAATGAGTGTGCGAAGTAAGTAAGCGCAATATTGAATAATGACGAGAGAGATTAATCGAGTTTAAATAAGTTGTAAATCCATTTATGACATATTTAAGACCTATTTAACATTCATATTATATTTATATTAAGTTAGTGAATATAACTAACTCACTTGTGACCCATTTATTGATATATGGGTTCAAAAATGAGTTTATGATCCATTTTGACAAGTTTAGCGAGCAGCGAAGAAGAAGATGAATAGTAGAACAAGGGAAAAAAGGAAGAGAAAGAAATGGAATGAAAAAAGAAAAGAAAATTTAAGTTTTTTTTTCAATGCAAAACGTCATTGTTTCATTTAAGATAAGATGCGTTGACCATAGGATGGCAAGCGCTGACTTAATTGCTATGTTAGCTCTGCTTTAAATTGGCCGAATGAATTACATTGGAAAATAGTTAAAAGGTTTAGGGTTGCATTGGCCAGATTGAAAAATCATGATTGAATTCGTGGTCGTTCTTTTGGGCAATTTTCCCTCATTATATGAAAAAATGTATATAAATTTAAATTTGCAAAAGAAAGAAACATCAAAATATGTACATCCACAAAAGTGCTACGAGTTTCACTCGTACAATTTCTCATTTGCTTCTTTACTCTCCTTTCCTGTTTGTTTACACAAAGTTTGCATGGTTTACACAGTTCTCAAAGCGATAATGAATAAACAAAGTTTCACTTTCTTTAGTGATTTCAACATTTTAAAAAATT
Organism: Syzygium aromaticum; assembly: GCA_024500025.1. NCBI lineage: Eukaryota > Viridiplantae > Streptophyta > Magnoliopsida > Myrtales > Myrtaceae > Syzygium > Syzygium aromaticum. The sequence continues at coordinate 21,026,218 of CM044895.1, forward strand.
GATAGCCTAGGTTCATCGTGTTAGTTAGGTGAGTGCTTCTATTTCCCTATGAAAAATCATTGATATCTAGGTAAGATATATTACATCTGAGTATAAAAACATAATTTAAAAATCACAAATAAGAGAAACCCACATATTTATTTATATTACTATCACTTATCTTGTGACTTTGCTCTCTTTCTATCTCTGGTTTCTCTGTTATTCTCCATATATCCGGATTTAAATTTTAATTGGTCCGAAAAGTGTATCTAAAAATTTATGATTCGGACAAAGATATTGCAATATAGTCATTCGTGTTTGTGAATATGTATGATTTGCCCAAGTAGCTCAACTGGAAAATCGCTTGCTACTAAGGCTTCGTTCATTTTAGGAAAAATATGTTTCCGAAAAACATTTTCCGTATTTTCCGGTGTTCGGGGGCAGAAAATGTTTTTTGCACTCCCAAATCCTTCATTATTTTGAGGAAAATGATTTCCGCTTCTGAAAAGCGGAAATCATTTTCCGCCAAACTCCTTCTTCTCCCCTTTGGTCGCCGATCGCCGGTAGCCGGTAGCCGCCGACGCCGCTGCTCGTCGGTCATCGCCGCCGCTCGTCGATCGCCGCTGCCGACCACAGTCGCCGACCGCGCGCCACCGGTCGCCGGCCGCCGCCACCGGTCGCCGGCCGCTGCTCGTCGGTCGCCGCCCACTGGTCATCGGCCGCAGCCACCGGTCGCCGGCCGCCGCTCGTCGGTTGCCACCTGCCGCTCGTCCGTCGCTGCGGGTGGCCGCCGCCACCACCGCCGGCAAAAAATATTTTCCGAAACTTTTTCATATTGGTTGCCGAATACCAAAAAATTATGTTCCGGGAAAACATTTTCTAGAAAAATGACTTCCAGGAAAATATTTTCCGTGAAACGAACGGAGCCTAAAGTGACTTCTCTTTGGCAATTCAAGGTTCGGATCTTACAAGTTTGAGAATTGATCTACTTTGAGCCACACGCATTGAGGGTCCATTTGGCAAAACATTAGCAAAACACATAGAGCCCATCAAGGCATTCGACAAAAAGTTCACGCTTTTCTTAAGGCTCCGTTAGTTTCACGAAAAATGAAAGATTTAGAAAATACTTTTTTTAAAATAATCGTTTGTATCGCTTATAAAAATGAATGAACGAATAATACTTTCAATATTCAAGAAAATATTTTGACATAAATTATTATTAATAACGAAAAAAAAATGATTGTTTGTATCATCTACAAAAATGAATAAACGCAAAATGTTTTAATCATTAAGAAATGCTTACACTAAATTATTGTCAATAATGAAAAAAATTATTGATTAATGTGATTAAGAAAATATTTGTTAAATTATCATGTTTTTACTAAATAAACGAATTTTTTAAATAAATTCAAAATTCATCCGTTCAATCCAATGCATTTGCAAAGGAGCTCTCCAGAGGCAAGGACAAAACCGCCTTCAGCTTTTCTTTCTTTCTTTCTTTCTTTTTTTGCTAAAATCACCTTCAGCTTTTCAGCTTTCTCAGAATGCTGAGAAGCGCAGTTAATGAGTTTTCTTTTCCCATATTACCCTCACTCAATAATTGTTATTCTGTTTTATCCATTTTTATTGATTAATTTGCTTTTTTTTTAATTTGACCAAGTAACATATACATGCAAATAGCTTATAATGGGTTGAATGAGTGGGTATGGATTTTCCTAAAATATTAATGTGTTTCGACAATACGGGTCAGGTCTGATATATATCGAGTGCGGGTATAAATCATTAGATGTTCATTGCATGAAAATGAATTAAAACGGATTAAATGTATCAATATGGGTTGGATCAGATCCAAATTCGGTCCAAATCGATATTGTCCGATCCAATTTGCAGTTTTGGGATTGGGAACCGACTTACTCCAAAACCGATCACCCTTAAACGGAGTTAAGAGTCTCTCCATCTCCCATGTATGTACGATTGGTTTCACGGAACAGATCCCTTTCAAATCGACCTGTCTTGAATTTTTTCGTGCTCAGCTCTGGCTATCCACGTGTTACGAAGAGGAGGGAAAGAAAGAGATGGATCAGCTCACCGGCCGAGGAAGTCAACCTGATAACGCCATTCCTCGTCCCGTCGGACAACGACTCGATGGGCATGCCACGGAAGCATGAATTGGATCTCGGTTGGATTGCCATGAGAGCGGGGATTCTTCCTGGCAGCGGGCACGGTCCACGGGAGACCACGCGTGGCGCCAATGTCGGCCCTCCAGCTGGGCCTTGACTTGGAAGGAGCGAGACGAGATTCGCACCAATCATGGCTCCTTCCGAAGGACGCACGTCGCGCCTACTTCCACGTGGCAATGCGCTCTAGCCGTCCGCTGCGTTCCAGTCAGCCTTCCGCGGGGACACGGAATTCCAACCCACCCGAAGAAGGGCAAAAAAAAAGCCAAAAGCGAAACCTCGATAATCACGGAGCCCTGCCTGGCTGGCAAACGCCCGCGTGACCGTCAGCTCATGGCCCGAAACGGTAATTCCGCGCGGCGCCGCAGATCGGAACGACGCGTGTCGCGCCCTGGATCGCTCTCTTATCATCGTATTCCGCTAATGCCACCGTCCTTCCGCGAACCGGCCAATCGGAGCGCGGATACGGATACGCTCGGGGGGCCGTGGGGGCGCGCGCGCGCGCGGCGGGTGACGTCACGTCCCGTGCACGTGGAGGGACGGAGGGCGTTGGGCGGCGGCCAGGTGGCGCGCGTACGTGGGGATCAGGGCACCGGTGGGCCCCGCGTGCCGACGGGGGCCCGCAACGTGGTGGAAGATGTGCTGGCTGACGAGAAAAGATCTTTCGTCTGAAAGGTCGCGCGCGTCGTGATCCCCAACTGTAGGTTTCGCCAAAAAGCAAGCGACTGGATCTTTTTTTTTTTTTTTTTTTTTTTTCCATTCCCCGCGATTTTATTCCTTCGTTTCGATTGAGGATTCTTTGGATACTCGTGATCTAGTCGGGATTGTTATGTTGCTTGCAAGCTGTCCTCGAGTTTGTCATCACGTGTTGAGAACGTTCAACGATAACCTTTCTTCCTTTTTGGGAGTGGGACAGCAATAACCATTTACGTCTCTACCTTCGGGAAATATTAAGCACGAGCTCGAGGTTTATCTTCTAGAGGCTTTGCACATTCACATCGATTATCGCAATATCTTTATTTACTAAAGTGTCCTTTTTATTTTCGAAAAATTGCCCAAGCCTCAAATCCGAAATTTTCGCACCTATCCAGAACGCTTAAAAACTGACTCAAAACCAAACTGCCCGAGCCATAAGCTATAGGTACTAAAATAAATTCGCAAGAAGGGGCGATTTGGTCTTTTCAATCTAGGGTTTTGCTCGGAGGTATGTATGCGGTATTTACAAAAATAGAGGCATGTAATTCAAAAGTGATGTATGTTTTTTTTATATATATATATTTTCCACCTTAAAGAACGAACCAATTCGGATGTATAAGATTTACCTTGATAAAGTTTGAGTCATTGCTTCAAACTTTTGACACTATTCACGAGATTAACTAGCAGAACATTTCATAAACTCGAAGCTCACATGTTTTGGTCAATCACCAATCATAAACGAAGAAGCATAGATCAATCTCTCTGCTTTCTTTAGCATCGAACAACATTATGCTCTGACCAGAAAAACAATGTTATGCTTGGTGGTGGTGGGTCATTTGATGTACCGGCCATGGGACTCCACGCACGGGACACGTGTCCGGCAAATGGGTTGTGCTCCTTGCCAATTATTGCTATTCCCCCTAATGATTCGGGACCTTGCCATGTGTCGGTTTTACAACAGATAGACACAAAAGTAAAAGAAACAAGAAATTTGACCTAAGTTGGCTTGTCATTCTTCGGCACTCATTTGAATTTGAAACACGGACACTATTTTTAACGGTCGCAGATACACATTGATTATTTTTGAATTTAGCACAAAAAGGAACTATTTCCATGCATGTTTATTAACTTTTGGGTCAATACAACAAAAAATTTCAAATTATACACATTGCGACATACCTACTCCGAACATTTTTTGTATCACTAAAAACTTACCTATTGTGACATAAATACTCAAATTTTTTGGAGTTATAAAAAATCCAAAACTTATATTAATGCAACAAATATACCCTAGATGGAACACGTGTAAGTTTGGGGTTGACATAAAAAAAAGTTGGGATATTTGTGACACGGTAGTTAAGTTTAGGGTTTTTGGCGACAAAAAAAGTTCAGAGAATTTGTATTACAATATGCATAATTTAGAGTTTTTTGTGGTATGCATCCTTAATTTCATAAGCGTGGTTATTAATTATGCAATTCATTTGAATTACTGAGATCACTGTCAACTTAAATAAATGCATGATTTGATATATTAAAATATTCTTATTTATATATTTTAACATTCCTCTCTTGCATTGACGGTTATTTAATATTTAAATATTTCATCAGTTAGTATTAACCATTGTTTGATTGTCTTCATATGAAGTAAATGCAAACAAAGGGAAGGATCAAAAGGATGGGGTCAACAAACAATATGTGTTTTAATATAAAGGGAAAAGACTACTAAAAACTTCAAACTATGCTCATTATGATATATTTATTCTAAATTTTTTTTTGTGATATTAAAAATTCAAAACTATGCACATTGTGATACATTTATCTTCCGTTAGGGTTCTGTTAAATATCTTTGTTAAAACTCTGACGTGGCGCTCGTGTGGTGTTACGTCAAAATTTTTTTTAAAAAAAAGTCACTGTTCATCCTAAGTTACTGTTCATCATCTTCTCGCTCGCCAAAGTTCTTTTGAAGCTTGTTCGTTGCTGCCCACTGTCGCTTGGACCTCTGGGAGCTTCGTCGTAGCTACCGACCATGGTGGCCGCAAGCTAGAAGCTTGGCCATGGCTTCTTCGCTCAAGTTCGAAACTTGGCCGAAGTGGATCTTTGCCTTCCGGAAGCTTCATCGCCGCGAGAGCGGCCATGGCCAAGCTTCAAGCTCGAGCGGAGCAGCCATGGCCAAGCTTCGAGCTTGCAACAACGAAGCTCCCGGAAGGCGAAGATTCACTTTGGCCTTGAGTTTGAGCGGCCGCTATTGCCAAGCTTCGAGATCGCAGCGACGAAGCTCCCGGAAGGCAAAGATTCATTTCAGCCAAGCTTCGAGCTTGAGCGGTGGCCATGGCTAAGCTTCGAGCTCAAGCATGGCGAAGCTTCGCGCTCGCGGTGATGAAGCTCCTAGAAGGCGAAAATCCACTTCGGCCAAGCTTCGAGCTCAAGCGGCGGCCATGGCCAAACCTCAAGCTCGAGCGGAGCGACTATGGCCACAGTTCGAACTCGCGGTCACAATGGTCGGCAATTATGATGAAACTCCCGGAGGTCTAGGCGGCAGTGGGCAGTGACGGATAAGCTCCAAAAGAGCTCTGGCCGAGCGAGAAGATGATGAACAGTAACTTCGAAGACGATGAACAGTAACTTGTGATGAACAGTAACTTTTTTAAAAAATCATGAAATTGTTTTTTTAATGTGACGCTACGTAAGCAACATGTTAGCGCTACGTCAGAATTTTAAAGGAAATTTTTTAAGAGAACCTTAATTGAGAGTAAATGTGTCACAATTTACATAATTTATCATTTTTAGTGTTACGAAAATTTTTTTTGAGTAAATATATAATAATAAGCATAATTTGAAATTTTTGGTGGTGTTTTTCCTAATATAAATCAAACATAAACAATTGCATTGCAAAGCATATTCCAATATGCTTCTCCTACTCAAAAATTTAAGACAAGTTTAACTGTGCACGCTTGCCTAGGGAAAAATTTCACAATATAGAAATTTTTTTTTCATGAAAATTACTTTCAAATGACAATATTTTTCTCCTTCCAAATTAGAAAATTCATTTTTTTCTATTTTAAGTAACTAATTTTCAATTGATTGACCATTTTTAGCAAAATACTAAATTTGCGAACTATTTTTTCACTGCAACAAACGCACCATAAGTTTAGTCTAAATGATGGAGACCGAATTTTTTCTTTATCTTCTGGCTCATGGGGGAGATGTGACTGGTTTTGACCGGGTAAGTTGAAACGTGGGAATAGATCCCTCCATGGATGTGACTGTGATGGGAACACAGGAAAGGGGAATGAAAAGGACGTGAAGAAGATCTACATCAGAGAGAGAGAGAGAGAGCTTGAGAGCTTTAAAAATGGTGGCGAATGGGTCGGCGCCAGTATGTCATTGGATTACATGGGTCTCCTCCCACTTTTAAAAAAAGGTTTAAAAATCGCGTCTTCCCAGCCATCAACCCATTTTTATATTCCCTCTGTCAACAGTTCGATCGGAACCTTCCACAATCTCTCTCTCGGCGAGTGAAAAGCTGTGTCCTTTTTCGGACATTGCGATTGCTTCTTCTGTCGGGACAAGGTGGTTTTTCTTTTTTTTCGTTGGGGTTCGTCGCTGTTCGGCATTCTTTTGAGGTAGTACCGATGGAAAGTACGGTTTCGAGGCCTCGGCGTGCGTGTTCATGGCTTTTGCAATTCAATGTTCGCTGCTCCAATAAAAAAAAAAGTAGTTTTTGGTTGTTCGTAGAAATGCTTAGCTATGCAGTTACCTCATCAATCGCTGGTTCTCTTGTTCTCTCCGCTTATGTGGTTGCGGCATTTCGTCCTGGTGATCGCGTGATTAGCATTTGGTTCTTAGTTATGCGGTGAATTTGCAAAGAAGAAGCTCTGTTCTTGTCTCTTCTTAATTGGAAATGCTTCCGGAGTTGATAAACTGAGAGCTTTTTTTTCACTTTTGAGTTCGTCATGTTCCTTTCTCGTGCAAGCGTCGTGGGTAGGTTGTGTGCATGCGCGCGCACGCTTGATGCTTGTGTGTGTGTGTGTGAGAGAGAGAGAGAGAGAGAGAGAGAGAGAGAGAAAGAGAGAGAGAGAGAGAGTCTCTTCGACATGTTAAATTCAATCTGTTCACATGTTAAATTGAATCAGTTGTGTCGTCATTACAGACAGACCAAGCCTCAAGATATGGGATGCTTGGTGTCAACACCGGAGGATAATGGTGGTATGAGAAGGATGCCAGGAGACATTGGGGAGGTCTCTGTCTATGTTCCGGGTCTCCGGATTCCTAAAGCAGTCGATTTTTCTCAGCCGCTGGGCAGCAATTTATCGTGGAATTTGGTGCAACTCCTGATTACCCTAAGGACCCGTATAGCCGTGCTGGCGGGTGAAGGAGTCCCTACAGTCAAGAGATTGACGAGAAAAAATGCCACTCAGCATGGTCTACCCTGCAACACATTACCTTGTTCTTTTTTTTGCTCTTTCACATTACAATTGTTTGTGGTCTCGATTTGTCGACCTACTTATGAACTTGTTACAGGAGGTTCACCTTTGACTGATCTGCAGTATGCTCTGGAAGAATACTTGCCCGTACTATTGGGATTGGTCAAAGAAGGTAAATGTCAAATAGTTTGGTGTTCTTGGAATGTGTGCAATTGATGAGATTTGCTGATCTTATTGGTAATGTCTATGTTATAGGAAACCATCTGATGCATAAAGTACAATTTGTTTGGGTTAATCAAGAGGATGAAGCAGAGGTCAGGAACTAACTTTGTATTCTTGTTTCTGAGGTGCCATGATAGGCTATGGTGGATTGATGTGAGCTGTAATCTGCAGGAAACCGCAATATCTAATGCTTGGTATGAGGTTTTGTCAGTTTTGCATATGATGGCAATTGTATCACTGTTACAAGCTAACATAATGCTCCTTCCGAAGATATCAGCCGATGGCATTCAGTCAAAAGTCTCTGAAGGTTGGTACTACAGCCTGTATCCACTGAAAATTTGCATTTGGACCAATAGGCTTCAATGATTTTCTAGTATATCTGGGTGGATGGAAGAGAATGCAGTGGAGTGTAATTTCCGTTTCTTCTTGTTCTCCTATGGTTAATAAATTATAGCTCTAATTCATCAGTTTATAGGAATTAATTCAGATATTTTAGTACATGAATGTTGCCGTCCATTTTAATTGGTTGAAAAGGTGGTTGTGAGATGCTAAAGATTCTGCACTGCGGCTGTTAAGCACTTACCAGAGCATAAGAAGGGAATATTTCAGTCTGGTCCCATACTACCTTCAGCACCACGAGAAGCAGCTTTTAGTGTACGCGAATCAACTTACCTAGAAATGCTTCCGTCATGGCATAGCAACTTCTATGCAGTTATGTTTATCATAGAGAACTGCAGTTGTATTAGACAGGTTTGTCCTTCATTAGGCTATTTGAACTACTCTGGCCCCCTGGGGAGTTCCGTAGTTGTAGATGGATATCCTGGACAAAAAATCATCAATAGGTTACGGTAAAGGAATGTGGAGAAAAGGAGCTTGATCTTGTTTATTTGGCCAGGGACACCTCTGGAACTTTCAGCATAGTTTACATAATTTAGGTTGGGATTCATTAGCATTTATACTGTGAGAATTAACAAGAGAAAAAAGATTGGAGAAAGCTTCACTAGAGGACAGCTTGTGCATTTTCGAAGTCCAATTAAGGTTCCAAAAGGACAAATCTAGTTATGGGATCATCCTGATAAAGTAGTCTGATATTGTCTACTGGCGTTTGATCAGATCTCATCTGTTTTCTTTCTTCCTTTCCTCATAGTATGTTTGAACTCCTCCCTATCTCTCTGCCACAGGATGTACGAGAGCATCTGTCGATGTTTTCCTAAAGGCAGCTGGGTTCTTGGACTATGCAGTTCGGCATGTTCTTCCGCAATTCCCTGCTGAAGTCAGGTTTGCAGGCAAACATTACATGAATACACAGCTTTATGGGCAGTGAATGTGTACTAATTATGTGGATGGTTCTTTTGGATCTTAGGAGAGAGTTACCGGTAGACCTTCAAGATGGAGTTCTTCAATCACTTTGCCTCCAAGCACTGGGGCAGGTATTACATTTATTTTCCCGAGAAGATGTAGTTTGTGAATCAAGTTGCTAATGCTTAACAATTTTAGACCAACTCTCACCATTGAAGTATTTTTCTACTTCAGAAAACCTGCATTCACTTAAATTTCTGAACTTATTGTAGAGGAGAATAGTGTTAAGGATAATGTCTGGCAGTTTAGATAGAGATTCAGTGATCTGTATATCATTTTTGTTTAATCACAGGGGCTAAAACCTTTAAAACCCGATAGCAGTTTGAGTGCTTTATGCGAGATTTCTATGAACAATTTTATGTGAACTCAAAGATTTAGTGAATTAATGGGCTAGGTTTGATTCTGTTGGGGAGCAACTATAATTTGCAAAATCCACCTGATCCAAATTTAATTGGGCGGTGGTCATAAGATTGGTAATGTCAACTATGTGCCCGTACTTGTTACTTGTATTGATTCTCATATGCTGTTCGCACCATATCTCTTTTTGAAAAGATTATGCTCACTGGACAAACTGCAAATTAGGGGATGATCCTGTGTGTGTGTGTGTCAAGAAATCTAGTATGGTGCTTCTTCAGAGGGCCTCTCTTGCCCTGTTTGAAGTGCTCTGGAATATAGAAGGGCATCCCTTCCTTTGTTATTAGTGGCATAATTGTTTTTTCCACTCCTTGTTTCTTAATGCATGCTATTTCACTCTCGGTTATTGGATAATGTTTTGCAAGAACTGATTTAGGCTGCTGATATTCAACTTGGGATGGCCATAGCCAGTTCCAAAGCCACTCTGGCAGTGAAGCGTCGGCTTGCCTGCGAGACGGTAAAATACTGGCAGCAGGTAAGATCTGGCAACTTTGAACCCATTACTCAGAGGCCCAATAGAATCTCAAAATGAGGCCTTCTTCATTTTTTGACTTCTTCTTGATATGATTGTATTCTTTGATTTGGGCGTTGGAACACCCTTTGTCTGGCTTATGAATGGGCTTCTCAATGCTTTTTTGCTTTAAAGGCTCAAGAGAATCTTGTGAGCCTTCCCTTAGTGAATGGTTGGGGAGAAAAGCACCACCAATATGTTAAATGGAAGTACGTTGAAGCAAAGGTATTGGCATGTTTTCTTCTGCTTAGCTCTTTTATCCCTTTGCTTGATAGATTGCGCATATGCGTCTTAAACTTTTTCAGGACAAAAGGAATCATTATCGTACGAAATCTTTGGTGTATTATTCTAGGTTGAATCAGTTGAGTGTTTAATATCCGACAGCATGAACATTCTGGGTTTTTTGTGGACTGCTACTGTTGTGCAGTATCTTTCATATGCATCCAAGCTATGTTTATTCCATCATCTTTAAGGCCAAATTTTACAGATAATATTATCAGTTTGAAACTGTAAGTGTTTTTCTTATTTGGAGAGGCTATAGCCTATACCACACACATGGACAAGCTTCCTCATTTGACTGGCGGTCTCATCAGGAGGACCCAGAGGAAAAATGCTCTATTATATGAACTGTAGTTGGTTCTTAGCATTCATTATCATATGGGCCTTCAAACAAAGATCGTCAAACCAGTGGTTGGAAAATCACTATCCCATTGCCTTTTCTCACAACCAATGAAATAGCTGCCTGTTCAACGTATAAACTTGGGTTTAGTGCTTCATATTGGTAATTGACTAGGCATGAAAAAAGGTGATTGGTAGTTGATTGCATTGCCATTATCATTATGTAGGATATACTAAATTAGCATGCCAAACCAGAGACTAATTAGTTTATTTGGGAACATCTAGGAAGAGAGAAATTCGGGTCGAAATAAGGGGATAAAACCCCATGCGACGATTGCTCATTCTTCCATATCTAGGGGGTATCACATCTCTTATTGTTTCATCTATAATAATCTTCTCTATGCCAATATATTTCCACCAGGCTGCAGCATATTATTTCCATGGTCTGATACTTGACGAGGGGAAGTCCCATGAAATGGCAGCAGCTGCTTTGCAGGCAGCAGTCGAGTCTCTTGAAGAAAGTAAGAAGCTCTCTGCAGCATTTGACGCAACACCTCCTCTGTCAAGGTGACAAATTGGAAATTTCCTGTTCGCTGCTTTTTATTAGTTTCCTTATTTTCGCAGCCAGTAACTGGAATTAGTTTGTTATCTCTACCATGTCTACAACTTTGGTGGCTTCTTTTCTCCATTTTATCAGAAAATCACCATTTGCTGACTAAACAAACCTGGTAGTCCATCAGATATAGAGAGGATCTAGGTTTAGAAGTTCGTTTATGGCTAAGGTTAGTAACCCATGATAGAAACAGAATCATTTGGATGTATTCATATAAAACCCATGAAATACTCCACTCGCCCAATGCATTAGGTAAGATGCGAGCAAAAACCAAGGTGCCTGTTGAAATGTTGAACGGTTCACACACGATCAATTTCGTCTCAAAAACAGAGTCTCCTTCCTACTGCTATAATTATACTATGTTAGTGTTCATTTGTGGCCACTAGCCAGTATCGCTTGGTGCACTAGTCTCTGCTTTAGTTGGCTTTATCTGCTCGAGAGTGTGACCGCGTTTGATATGTGTCTGTGTGTGTGCCTCTGAGAGAGAGAGAGAGAGAGCGAGAGAGAGAGAGAGAGAGAGAGAGAGAGAGAGAGACCAGCATTTCCTCTAGCTGCAAAAAAGAACCTAACAACTTCTCTTGCTGCAGAAATCCACCAGTCTGGGGAACCGCAAAGTACATCTCTGAGAAAATCCCAAACGATGCTTCCCCTAAAGTGCGGATAAACAGAGATCTGTACTCCCAAGATAAGTAAGTCCTAGACAACGTGAAAAAATCTTAGCATAAGCAAAATTTGGTCGATCGCCTGCAGAACTACTCTATTGTGCAGGACTAGGGACATTGCACCAACCCTGCCTGATTTTGCTTTGGCCTTAAAACCCGACGACTACCAACTCCCTTCAGTGCATAGCTGTTGGAATCAGGAGAAAACAAATAGCAGCAAGCTGGAGGCCAACCAGCCCAAGGACACAAGATGAAGTGTACACTGTTATGTTATTGGTGAATACGGGGATGCTGCAGAACTTGTATGCGGAAGATACAGACAAGCAAAGTGGATTGCCGGAGAAGTTCCTTCAGATCCAACGACAGAAATTTTTCTCAGATTAAGTTTCGGTTTTCCTGTGTGTTTATTGGGTCTGTATTTATTGCGGGCACAGCACAGTCAGTTCAAGAGAGGCCTTTGAAATTGTACAAGTATATGGTGTGAGTGTAATTTGTTTCGACTCCAGTGGGAAAGAAGCGGCCCTTTCCTTCTCGACCAAAGCAATGTTGTCTTGCTGTCGAAAAGCCAGCTTGGTGTGTGATGTGAATTTCAGTGAAAGCGGAAAATTTAACCTGTGTGTCGACTGTGAGAAGGGTCAGAGAATTGTGTATGAATGTGAAGGACGAACTAAGTTTTGCATATATGATTCGCGTGCCGTTGTTGACAGAATGCAGAGTCGGATTTTTATGTTATCCAATCATTGTTTTTTGGATCCATCGTTCCTTTTTGGTTATTGATCTATCTAATTTTTGTTACTTGACCTTTTCATTATTGAGACATTTCTCTTTCTTTCCAATTGCATTTCTATTCCTTGAAATATCTTGTCAATCCTGTTGATATTTCATCATTTCTTACTATTTTCTACTCTTTAGTATTTAACCTTCAAAATTCGTGTGCATTTCATATTTTTTTATCCATTCCCTCTAATCTAATGACGCAAATGATTCCCGAACTTCGACCTAATATATAATGTGGTCCACGGATTTTTAATTTATTTAATATCATTTCCGAATTTTAGCCTAATATTCAATATGACCCTCAAACTTTTAATTTGTCCAATCGGTTCTTAAACTTTTGGTACATGAACTATAAGGTTACGTTTGGTCGACCGGATAAAAGCCAGGATAGGATATGTTTTATCCTATATTGTATTTGGTGGTGGTCCATAATAAGATAAGGTCAGATATAGACCAGATATAGCCAGGATAAAAAAATCCGAGGAGGGAGAGGGATAGACCTGGATAAGATTTCTAATGCCTATTTTTTCAGAAACCCTACGCTCCATTCGTCATCATCTTCATCTCCATACCTTGTGCGCTTTCATCAAAAAAATTTCTCAACTTTTTTTTCTTCATCGATTCCTCCGAACCCGTGAATAGCAAAAAATAAAAAATAAAAATTATCCTATCCGACTTTAAATCCGTAGTCCACCAAACAGTTGACAGGACATGAAGAAATCCCAGAATTTCTTATGCTATCTTATTTGGTCCTATCATATTTAGAAATCCAGACGACCAAACGCTTTATAATAGTCTTTCTATTAATTTAAGATTAGTGACAACATATTGTTCATGAATTAAATTGAACATGTACTAACTACATTGAATAAATTAAAAATTTCGGAATCACATTTCATATTGGGCTAAAGTTCATAAATCATATTATATGTTGGGTCAAAATTGAGAGATCACGTGTGTCATTTTTCTTTATTTTTTTGCTCTCTAAAATTTATATCACAACCTATATTATAGTTGCCCCCGATTCATACGGCAGGTCGTTTTGAAGTAATCTCGAGACATCGAAGGATTCGTGTTCGTTTTCGTCGTCGTCACCGCAGACGCCTTTACACTTCCCCAGCCATTCTCGATTCCCTTCCTTCCCGCCATTCCTTCATCCAGGTCGAGCAAGTAGCAGAGCAGGTATGGCGGAGAAGGCGAACCCCGCGGACGACGCGAGGAGGAGGTGCGTCTCCCTCGCCGATGCGATCGGCCGGTTGCCGCCGTCGCTGCTCGCCGGCTCTTGCAAGCGCACGCTCCTCAAGCTGGCCGAGTCCGAGCTCTCTTTCCTCTCCCGACGCGCCTCTTCTCCTTCTCCTTCTTCGGATTCGCCTCTCAGGTCAGTCCCCCCGCGACCTTCTCAGCTCGTGGTTAGTCTTTGACGATCGGACCGTTGGCGGCGCTCTCAAATCTCCTACGCAATAGGGGCAAAGTCGCCCGTGCTCTTCCGCCGGGACTTGCAATTAGATCGTTGCGCCGCTCGATCGTTGATTTGTATCCGGTTGATTGCCTCTATTGAGGGCGGAGGTCGAAGAAACAGGATGAACTCCATTTTCTTTGTCGAGTTCGTTTGTAGAAGTAAAACTTCGTTTTGGTTGAGAAAAAATTTCCGGATGGTTTTTGCAATCTTATGAGTAATATTTGTGGCAGTGTTAATATCGGACACCTCGAAGCTGTTGTTCACATTCTCCGGCGTCTTCCGGTCACGGGGGTTTCGCGCGTTTGCAAGCCTGTCCCTCTGTTGCCCGCGAGCGGCAAGGTGCGGAGAACTGATGCTGGTTCAAAGTTTGCTCATGTTGATATTGTGTGCACGCTGAAAGGAAACCCGGTTTGGGTTGTTGTGTCTGATAGGAACCCAAGCTATGTATCCTGGTACGATGGCCGTAAAGGCAAGGGATTGAGATCGAGAATTCAGCGACTTGTTGCTGCTGGTCAGTTCTCACCGACGCTGAGGCCTTCGTCGATTATTCTTTTCTTTTCACGTGGCGTGACCGACTCCATTCTCAAGAAGATTGTTGACGAATTTGGGGCCATTAAGTGTAAAACGGAAGCTGACTTCCCCCTTTCCATTGTTGGTTTTTTGGAGGAAATGGAAGGTGAGTGGATAAATATAATTGCAAGGTCTTACCAAGAATCAGTTGCGCTAGAAATAAAGGTGGATAGTTTTGAGAAACCGGCTCGAGATCCAGAATGGAGAGCTGGAGAATCAATTCTGGGTGCTGGAGAGGCAGAGAATCCGGAGGGAAATGTGAACCTGAATTGTCCTGCTACCTTTGACACTCTAATTTCTGGCTTGAGACCTCCCATGAAAGGGAAAGATATGGCTTCTGCTAAAACAAGAGAGGTACTAAGTGGAGGTGGTCTCATTAATTTTGATACGACAGCTCTAATTGCTCTTGTATCAGACATTAGTAATGGTGGTGCGGAAAAACTTTTGAATGCGGCAGAAAGTGAGTTGAGGCAGCGGTTCAAAGGCAACTTGCCTTTTGTGATTGCACAGGTACATTAATTTTACCGAGTGAACCCATTGGTTTCTCCTTTATCTCCTAAGTGTTATGTTCAGCATCAGTAATATCAGCTTTGACAATTTCCAGGCAAATTCTGAGATTCAGAAACCTATCCTTCCAGAGCTGGGTGCGGTAATTTGTGGAAAGAATGGTGTGATATGTGAAAGTGTAATTTCAGAGTTCAAAGAGTTAATAGCAATGTATGGAGGGACCAAGGAGAAGCTAAGAGCAGATCAGATGCTAAAATGGCTTACGTAAGTTGGTCCCTTGTTCACTTTCAGGATAAGATGAGCGTGTTAGCGAAATAAATCTTCTATATTTTCTGGTCATCATGTTTGCTTTTCAGTTACCACATCATTCTTGTCCTTTACTTATAAAGGTAATATTGATCAAAGACAATTCACTGAGCTAACGAGTTAGATTTGCAACAGTGTTGTTCCCGATAACCCTTCAGATCGCATGATCGGCCTTCTAACCACCAGAAAGCTTTCTCTAAAAAACAAGGTCGTTTTTGGCACTGGAGATTACTGGCATGCACCGACCTTAACTGCAAATATGGCTTTTGTTAGAGCAGTTTCTCAGACCGGGATGTCTCTCCATACGATTGAGCATAGACCGCGTGCTTTGACTGGAAATTAGCTACAAGTTTTTTTCCGAAAGTGGCTTGACATGTGTTTGCGAGTGGACTTCAAGGTAATATGTGCAACTAACTTGTATACAGTTTTTTTTTTTGATCGAAACTTGTATACAGGTTACCTTACCTGCAGAGTGATGTGTTATGTTTCTGTTGAACATATTTTCAACTATTGTTTTACTGTTTAAATGCCTTCAGAAAAACCTGCCTCTACCCCACCCCAATTAGCCTGATTTAGTTCTGCCTTCTTCACTGTTTGAAGTCCTCAAATTTAAAACTTGATTTTGTGGAAGACAGATCTAGCATTTTAAGCAAGATGTTGTTGTGACATTGTTTCTAATAGCGTAACACAAAATCTTAGTAGAGTTTCGGAATTTATCTTGGCAAAAGAAGGTTTTTAAATATTAGATTAAGCAAATTTTGATCTAAATTTGATGCTGATGTTATTTTGATGATTACCAAAAAGTTCTGGACTGCCAATTTAATCAAATTGGGACAATGTGTCAACACAAGATGTGTAAGACTCTCTCTCTGTTCCTGTGAGACTGCAATATATTGGATACATTTCCTCTGTAGCTCATTATTTGCACTCAAAATATTCAATTTTCAGATTCTTGGATTGTTATGATAGAATTGAGTTCCTTTGAGGTGAATAGCCGGAATTGATGGCATTTATATTTCCCTTTTTCTTTTTAGTGACAGAAACATAAAAACATTGTGACTTTAATGTCATTCATCTGAGGATTTGTTCATGTGCATTGTTTAAAATGGTTGGAGGTACCATGTATGCTTCATAAGATGTTCGAGTCCTTGCGCCCGCGGATAGCGGAAATTTAGAAAAAGAATATATACAGGTCATCTAACAAATCATAGTTTCCGACAATCTGTATTAAATTAACCTTCTCTGTCTACAGAATATGGAATTTGAGTCTACAAAAGAAACTGAAGAAAAAAGTAGTAGCGATGACAATTATACAATTTAAAGCTTCATCCCAAACCTACATGTACTTGCTTTGATGCTGATCATGCTATTGGTACTCAAGCTGTTCACCACCAAGGAACATCGGCCCAAGATTCTAACCTTCCTCAGCTTCATTGTGCCTAGCTCAACTGACACCAGTGCGTCAACTTTTAGATCAAGAGGGATTTCTCCTGTTTGCTGCTGCTGCTGCAGTGCTGTCATTATGGTGCTCCCAGATTCACTTTGGCCAGTTAATGTAATGCCGAGTCTTGTTGTGTTCTGGTGACCTTGGTAGAATTTTGGCAATGATCCTTCACATAGCTTATCATTTGCATACCACACGCTTAATCTGCCACCCTTCTCATAATAGATTCCAATCTTTTTGTTTGGATTCGTGGCCGTAATCTTCACGTCAAATTGTGCGTACAGGGTCAGGTCGAAATTAAGCCTCAAAGCACTTATTTGAAGGCGGTCAACCGAATACTGTGGAAGTTTTGGTTGGAAGACAAAGTAAATAACTGCTGTGACTATTCCAATGAGGATCAGTATGAGGAGAAGGAGGCTAATGATCCAGCACAAGAACCTGCAGCAACAGCCTTTTCGTTTCCTTGGCTTCGGGGGAATCACGGGTCTGCCACCTTGCAATGGAAAAGCTCGGTGAACCTGGGTTCCTTTTGCTGAAACAGAAGAGCTCGACGACGCTGAAGGTGCCGTGGCGTTTGTTGCGGCCGGAACCACTGGATGAATTCTCTGGTTATCTGCCATTGCTTCCGGTATAGCAAACTTAACCTGACGATGCATTCCGAAATTCCTGCTGATTGTATAAGCACCTTTGGTACCTAGACAAGTTTCTTGATGAGATGAGATGGTTGATGTGTTCCTCAGAGTGGATATAGGATCACAGTTCTCCAGGTCCTCCAACTTCCCCACCTACCAAGACGTACAAAGACAAGGCAAGTTTGCGTGGGGTGGTTCATCTAACAATCGTTTCATTTGATTGTGTAGGGAGTTGAACAACACCAACAGAAGAAAGATGTCCCGCTGATTTGAGTTTTTAATCATCGAAAGCTCTTGCTTTCGACCTACTTTTTGGTTTTGGCACTTGGACACTGTTTTGGGATTGTGCCAAGCGGGCTCTATCCATTTGTTCTAAACAAAATTTTGTACGATACGCGTTCGGGACTTCAAGGTGCCAATTCGCCCAGGAAAACTGCGAGATTGATATCAGCAGGGATTTCATCTCGACATCGGATGTCATCAAGGGTCCACGGAAGTTAACTGGAACAATTCTTCTAATCCGTTTCAAAAGTTGGTCAAGTGTCAAAACTGTCAGGAAAAGAAAAAAACGGGTTATTTATTAGTAACTTGCTGACATTTTAATGAAATTATCAACTCAGTCTCGCAATTTTCAGATTACGAATTTTTCTTACTTTTATCAAATTTTATCTGTCTTTCTTTCAAATGCCATGAATTTATCAAGTTTATATGAATTTATCGATCTTTATTGAATGAGTTTCTAACTTCTTTCCAATTAAATTACGGACTCCTTTTGGATTCCATTTAAGTTACTGACCAGGTTTATTCGGTTTTTATTTTTTAAGTTATTGGTTTTTTATAATTGATCAACTTTTTTTTATCTTTTATTAATTTCTGTCCGTATTTCTCACATATGCCTTCAATTATAAAAAAAACCAACCTTTCTTCTTTCATTTTATCGAAATTTCTTTATTTACGTTATAATCTAATTTTGGTTTTACCCTTTCACTTCAGTTACTTACTAATAATTTATTTGGCTTTTTAAAGAAAGAATTTGCCAACTTTTCTATTGAGTTACTAACTTTTATTTCCATTAATTACCAACCCGTTAGAAATTAAAAACTTTCTTGATCAAGTTACAACTAATTTTGGGCTACCAAAAAAAGAGTTGTTAAATTTAAAGCGTTGTAGATGATTGCAAATAAAAGTTTGTAAAAGTGAAGAAAAGTTGACAAATAAAAAAACTTAATAAACGTCAATAAGTAATACAAATGGAATGGGTGGCCCAACATTAGTTACTATCTTAATATGAGAAAAGTTAGTAATCTTTAAAAGGAGTCAGTAAACATAAGAGATTGCTGACTAAGACTAATAAAAGTAGGTAACTCTACTAAAAAACTAAACGTTGGTTAAAATACTCCAATAAGAGTTAGTTACCTGGACAAAAGTTGTAACGTCGCCTTAATTTAAGTTAATAATTTCGTGTAAGAATTAGTAAATTCAAAACATTAGTAAGTTATGCAAATAAAAATTGGTAAGTTAGTATCAAAACCAATAGTATACAAATTATACAAAAAAAAAAGGCAAGCCCATAAAAGTACAGATACTTACCGCCAGATTACCTGGAAGAAAGTCACAATCATTTTACTACGAACATTTTTTCTTGACACTCACTACCACTGATTGAAACTTATCGCCCGTGAAAAAATCCGTTGTTTTGGACACAGCACAATAAAATTGTGCTGTTTATGATTGCCAGAGCCTAAGATGAGCAGTTAATTTTTCTTTCCAACGGTGAATCTACATGGTTTTGGTAAATCATTATCTGACAGATCAGTACCACCGGTCTCAGAATTTTGAAGTGTCGATCTGCTTAGCAGCTACTCGATTACAAAGACTAAATTTCTCCCATTCACGAGAGAGAGAAGAAACAAAAAGAATGGTTCTGGCCGCCGAAGTTCCTGCCTCTCTCCTGGTGAAATAGGCTTCCCAAACATTCGTTCTTAGCCTCATGCATTGCCGGGAATTGGCAACTATACCGTCTTCTTCATAAGCAAGCAATCTACCTTGGCATATGGAGGACGCAGCGCAGACACTTGCCTTCCCTCATGAGTTCGAAAGCTTTGTTGATATCCTCAAATTGCAAATCATGGGTGACAAACTCATCCACCCGGATTTCCTGCATAACAACGCCATTAAGCACATTCTTAATACACATCGAAGGCGCATTTTCTATTGTCCAAAAACGGGATGGTCTTTTTGCTTTCTGTTACCTGATCACGGTCAATTCTACAGATCTGTTGGCTATATAGATTTTTCATCCGTGGTGGGTGATTTTTAACCAGGGATGGTTAATACCCAAAATGTCTTAGGAATTTGATTTTAGTAACTTCCATTTTTTTCATTAGCAACTTCCTGGACATGTCAAAAATATGTAGGCTTTTCCCCAGGGAAAATGCAAGTTGACGCCACTTTATGTTTATTGAACTTAGGGATGTATAGAATATCACTACCTTGTTCAAGTACTTGTCGACCAATGACGGTATATCGGATTTTGGTCTCCATCCTCCAAACATGGAACCTCTCAGTGTCCTCCCGGTGAGCAGCAGTCCGTAGTGAGCTGTTATTTCTGGCTTTGCTTTCGGCACACCAAGGGTCACAGTTAAACCCCATCCCTTAAGGAAACATTGGACAAGAGGTTTCACTACTTTCCTTTTGAAAACATTCCATAACGAAAATGAAGGAGGTTAAGTGAAAGAAAGATTACATCACAGCAAGACTGCAACGCAGTTGTCGTCGCTCTTGTATCGCCAGCGCACTCGAAAGAGTAATCAGCACCCCCGTCAGTTATCCTCTTGATGACCTAAGCATTAAAAATTTCAGTGATTGATTCTCTCCAGAGATCAGTTTCGACAGATTATGCGAATCACAACTATTGCATCATACTTTTGGGATAAAATACCTCATGAATGGGTTCATCATAGTCCTTTGGATTGAGATACATATCAACTCCAAAATCTTTTGCTGCTCCAGCATGCACAATCACTATCAAGGCTCGTTCGGTGCACAAGATAAGTTCTCAGAATGAAAGAAAATATATCCGTTTGTTTACCTTTCATGCCCCTCTCAGGATTAATGTCTACACCAATTACTTGAGAAGCTCCCCGAAGTTTGGCACCTTGCGCAACCTTTTTTAAGAGAAGTTACAACAATGATGGGCAATGCTCATTGCATAAGGGAAGAACAGGAAGTTATCTAAAGCACTTACAGAAAGACCAACAGTTCCAAGACCAAATACTGCTACATTTGATCCTTTGGATACGTCAGCCACATTCCAAGCCGCACCTAGACCTGTGTAATCTCATGGCTCAAGGATGTCAGCAGTGAGAACTTACTGTACTGTGACCAACTTGATTCCATGTGCTATTGGGTAAGATATGTTACCTGTTGCTACTCCGCAACTGAGAATACATAGTTTCTCTAGAGGCGCCTTTGGGCTGACTTTGGCAGCGCATCCCGAGTGCACCACCGTGTACTCGCTGAAACTCGAAACGGCACAGTAATGATATACGGGATTGCCTCTAATTGAGAAGCGCGTCTTTTGGTCACTGTGCATTACACCTTTCCTTTCCAACCCAAGTGCTCGGCACATGTTGCTTTTATTCGATGTACAGTGCCGGCACCTCTTGCATTCGCCCGTGAACAATGTCAACACATGGTCTCCCTCCTTGAATTCAGTCACTCCCTCCCCTACACTCTCGACAATCCTGCATAATCAAGTTGATAATAAGTTAACATCATTCAATGATAAAAGCCTTAACATAGAATTGTCCTTTCTTCTTGTTGGATAATTCATCAATCTGTTCTTCGATCAAGAATCAATGCTGGAGGACTAGTCCTGCTCTCTCTAACATGAGCTATATTGACCAAAATCTGTTCAAATAGGCAGTCGTATAATATTTGACACGAACTCAGAGAGATTAGCATAAAATGAAGCAGCACAAGGAGAAAGAGGGAAGAAGCATAATACCCTGCTGCTTCATGGCCAAATATGCGAGGAAAAATAGGCTGCACAGGAAAAGAGTTTGCTGGTTTAGTCAAGTACTAAGTTTCTTCAGAAGATAGAATCATGGAAACATGAATAGAGAATATCATTCTAAAAACTAAAAGATGAATCAAAAGAGTTGTGAATATGCGACCTCCAAATAGTCGTACCTCCCCAAGTTTCAACAAATTATCTCATAGCATAGGAATAAATTTAAAGAATAGACAAAAAAAAATCATTGTAGAGACTCCATAGACTTCTGTCACAGGTTGCTTCACCAAAGACAAGAAACCAATAGGCAAATATCAGAACAAATGGGAACTTGCTGGAAAAGTTATCTAAAATAGGCAGAAGCTAAGGAGTTCATTCTGCCAGGCACCTGAATATTACTGTCAAAATCAACTAAATGAACATCAGTCCCGACTTGGCCATGATTCACCATGATTTGACAATTTATTGGAAAATCAGAATGATGGACATCTCCTCAATATCGTGCTTCGGAATTCTCCAAAACAGTTGATACTCCAGAGCAGAATTCACGTTCAACTCACTCATTTTTCATAAACATTCTAGTGTTCTACTCTACAATAAAAAACTCAGAATTCCAAATGCAGCATGCGGGCCTAAACAATGCCAAGTATGACCCCATTTTCTAAGAGCAGCACCTTTCCTCGTATGTGGTTCAAGATGCCATGAGTCGAGAATGAACAAAATGATAAACCAAAAAGAACGATTAGTCTTTCCTCCACTTGCTTAGCCTCTCGAAATGACAGCGGTTGGAATGAATCTCTACTGCAGTGACTAGTCATTCTACTTATGTTACTTCACAGCACAGCAAAAGGTATCTATCTCATTCTAAAGGCTCAAGGCTTGCTTAACCGAGCTGCATTTCTCACTTAACCTGATATTATACATACTGAGAGTGAGCTTTCAGAATAACTATCTCTTTTTCTTCATTATATGTTACCAAGAGAGTATGTTTCTTTTTCTTTCCCCCTGTAAAAGGCAACAATGACCCATGGAAAATTATTGTGTATGTAAAGATATGCAGCGTCACTTGCTTATGTAAAGTTTACCATGATCTACACTATCAGATAGACTCCCTGCATAGAGTTGAACTTTCTAACGGTGTACACTTAATCGATAAGTGATGTGGCAAATGCTAGAGGAGGTGTAATAAACAGAACCAATCATATTCCAGTAGACTAGTATAGTGTGGGTCCCAATATTACGACACGCTACTGCGTGTACCGACTACTGGTGGTGTACTCAAATTCATTCAACAACTAGATGTAAATCCACGCGTTGAAATACAATGTATCATTTGTTGTAAAAGGATACACAGATATAAAGTTATCAAAGATTGGAACTACCAATTAGTACAAGGATAGAAATGCACAAACATAAAATGATAGTGTTATATTTCATGAATAATTTAGTACCTCTCAAATTCATATATAGTGATAATAGACACTTTTTCTACAAAGCTACATAGAAAAAAATTTAGATCAAGTCAAGTTCAATATATAAAAAGGAAAAACGACACAAACAATCTCTGAACTTTGGCTCGATGTGCAATTTGGTCCCTGAACTTTTAATTTGTTCAATGCAGCTCTTGAACTTTAATCAAATGTGCAATGTGGTCCCCAAACTTTTAATTTGTTCAATTTGGTTTCTGGACTTTTGGTACATGTTCAATTTAGTCCCTAAACTATATGAATATGTTCGATGTAGTCCTTCTATTAATTCAAGTTTAGGGACTAAATTGAACATGTACCAAAAGTCTAGGGACCACATTAAACAAATTAAAAGTTCAGGGACCACATTGAACAAGTTAAAGTTCAAGGACCATATTATATATTGAACCAAAATTCAAGGACTATTTCTACCATTATCCCATATAAAAACAAGTAAATCGTAATTATACAGCAATAATATATGATGCGGTAAAATAATATAGAGTTTGGAGGGGTAATAATAAATCAGTGGTTTTGTGGGAGAGAAGAATTCTAGTGTTACCGACTAAGCAAATTGATACCAAATGCCACCAAAGTTCTAAGATTGTGTCCCATTTGGGATAGCTTTCATATTATAGATTTAATCCAATCTGGCCATCGCCTCTCCAAAAAGGGAAAGAAAAGTTCTCATACTTAAAACCCATTGCATTTAATGGTTCTGGTGGATTCAAGATGCAACTTGAGAACGCACTCTACCTGATAATTTTCTTAAAGAAAATGTGATTATAGCGATGGCAGGACAAGACACTAAGCCCAATTCTAGATTTATTGTCAGGCCCAGCTTCACATGAACGATGCCTCCATGCTTTCTCTGTTTAGATATGGGGCTCAGGCTGACAGACAAAAAGAACAAACAAGAAAGAAGAAGAAGGCGAAGAAGTTACCTGGGATTCCCAAGCGGAGACGTCGCTGCCACAGAGGGAAGTGGCGATGACTTTGATTCGGATCTCCTGAGGTTGAGGCGGGCTCACTTCCACTTCCTCGATCACCAGAGGCTGTCCAGCTCCCCATGCCACCGCAGCTAAATTTTTTTTTTTTGGGTTTCAACATCGAATCAGGAAACGCATGAACACCCAACAAGACCACATAAGAAAAGGCAGAGAAATCAGAGAAATGTCTCAAAAGTAAAGAAAAAGATTCAACCTTTGCATGTGATGACGGAGGGCGAGGTCGGCATGGTGGCTGGAAAGCGGGAGCTGCGCGCGCGAGCGTTGGTGGGTGAAGTCTCAAGGCAAAGCAAAGAAGTCGGAAGGAAGATGATGGGTTCAACGTAGCCTCTTGCTAACGTTGAATTTCGTTTCTATAGTGTCGTTTGGTGGTAGGTAGGGAAGTGAGAGAGAGAGAGATTGGGATTAGTTGGTGAGTGGGAGTAGATTGATGCTTCTCCTTCTTCTGTTTTCATCCTAATTTTCTCGAATTTTTCTAACTCATAAGAAAACTGAAAAAGCCATCTGATCTTGCATCTGCCGGCTCGTGGGTGCTGTAATACAAAGATTTGTTCTGGGCAAGAACCGTCTGAATAGATTTCTCTTAATGCGCCATTATCGGAAAACTTACTCATCTTGTCTTGGTGACTTGTGTTTTCTCGTCACATTCTAGCGAGTTATAGAAAAGCTCTACGAATTATTGCTCCTCTTTGTTCATTTACCATTTCAAATATTTACACAATGTACTGCTCCTGTATTATGTTACGTCTGTATTAGAATAATTTTTTATTTCTGTCAAAATCGATTGAAATGGATTGTGATGTTCAGTGCCAGAAATAAGGTTCCGCACACCCTTTGACAAGGCAAGACCCATCGAGGAGCAGAGACAGCATTAATGTATTACGCATTCAATGCACAAAGATCTTTTGATGCTGAAGAGAGAATTTCGGCTTGACAGCTTAAAATACACTACTCAAGAGTCCGATACACGAATGTTCATCTCACTGATCCACCTTTAGATGGCAAGAGATGGCCGGATCTTTTCTAAAAGTTGAGACATACAAATTGCTACATGTATGTGAAATGTAACAGCTAATCTCCATCAATCCAAAATCACAATGCATTGGTATGCCTAACCGTTTGGCTTCTCATAACAGAACTCACTCCCCGAGTCGTAGCCATCTTCAGTTTCAGCGAGTTTCATTTTTTCACGAGGACATACATTGCTACTCGCTGGCTGTGATAATCTGGATGGAACTGTGCCTGATCTATGCGCCCCACAATGAAATACTTCATCACAGCGTCCAAGAAGTATTCGAGGATACTATCTGCCAAGTAGAAGATGAATCAATATATATATACCCCTGCCCAATGCATATATTCACTCACAAACATGCGCCTGTGCACACACGCGGACAAATGGAAAGCATACCATTGCGAAGTTCTCCAGCCAAAATGATGGTTGTTTGAGTTCCAGAAAGTTGCAGCAATGTCTCGATCAGATCCTCAACTGCTCCCTCACTGTAAATCACATCAGATCCCAAAACTGACAAAGCAAGCACAGTTAATCACATAGAATTTTATGACCTCCAGTTCTTATGAATGAACAGGAAGCATTTTAAGAATATCATCAAACAAGAAAAGAGAAACTTAGAACATATGTCCGGTCTCTTTCACAATCGCACAATTTTGCAACAGAATTGTTGCCATTTGATCAAGAGATAGTGTTTCCTTTCCAAAAAGTTAGGTATAGATTGTAGTTCTGCCTAAAATCCATTCTTCTTTCAAAGATGGGTAATATTACAACCGTAAGCAGATAATCCATTGAAGAAAGCCCAGCAGGCATTACTTAATTCTTGTAGCTGAAGGACTCCCTCTGTGTAAATGCAGGAACTGAACCCCAGGAAATGAAAACAATGATATGAGGAAAGAGGCATGAGAACTTGATTAGGGAAAATCCTTGAATCATTAAAAGTAAGTTTCTTCTCTAATGACAAAACTGGCAAATGCATCAAAGACAGGTAAGCTCGAACAAGATCAACCCATGCAGAGGCACACAGGCGCAAAGAATTAAAGGTAGGAGGAAAAGCTCCATAGAAGATAACCAGTAATTAATAATTTAATATGTCTCTTGTACAAGATTCGAATGCATAGAGAAGGACAAAAAATTTATCAATTGAGGGAGAACAGACACAGCACCATTACCAAAGTCAGGAAAAGGCTCAATCAAGTCTCTGTCAGGATCATCTCCCCAAATCAGTTCTTTCACGACTGCAGATCCCCGCATGTCGTCCTGTTTCAAATTTGTCTCGACGTTCTTCCTGAGAAGCCTTAGTCTATCTGGTAGATCAGTAAGAGTCGCTTGAGCACCCAAAAGAGCCGAAATACAGCTGAAACCAAAAGCAAAGCACCCTCGAGTAAGCAACAGAACCACTCAGCCAAGATATAAATACGCAGGAATACAACTAGATAGGTCAGCATATCCAACTCATTGTAAACTCGTAATATTCTCCATAAGTTTGTGACACAAGGAGTTAACCTCGTTGTAAATCATAATTTTTGCAATGAGAATGAAACAAGAATCCGTGTTTCATTCGCTGTGTCTCAGGACTCAAAGATTACGATATTTATACCCAACTAATCCACATCCAGAGCCCAATTCGACAACCTTCTTGCCCTGAAGAAGAAGCATCCCGGAATCCACAGCATGTTCCAAGAACTTCCCCAACACAACTCCACTATCCCACATCACTGATCCAGTCACTCCAGGAGTAATCTATAACCACATCAAAACAAATCATTTGAGAAGGAAAAAAAAAGCACCGTAGATTCTCATTCATACCACAAAGATTGATCAGCGAAGATTCTGCTCTCACGCGTCACATTGTTTCGACACACAAATCAATCACTCGGACCTCTTTGTTCGTCATAGAAATCCAAGAGGCATGAAATTTCTACCTTTTACGAATCCCAATTTCCATTCTAATAGCAGTTGTATTAGCAGATTACTCAGATCATCAAATCGAGCGATCAAAGAAAAAGTTCCGCTTCCACTAAACCCTAGCGAGAACGAAGGCCGTACCAGAGAAGAAGGAGATTGGAGGATGGAGAGGGAGTGGCCGCAAGCTTCGACGGCGAGGGCGAGAGACGACTGCGAGACGAAGGCGTTGGGTCGGGCGAGAGTCGGCTGCTGGATCCCCCACAGCAGCATCGTCTCCGCCGCCGCCGCCGCCTCTCCTTCCTCGTCGCAACCTCCTCCGCCGGCGCCGGCGCCGCCCAGCAGCCTCACCTTCCCTCCGTACGAACCCAGCCCCACCACCATTTCGCCGTCGTCGTTGTCGTCTACTTCGAGCTGCTCCACATGCACGGCGCTCGCAGCCGCCATCGCCGGCACCGCTACTTTGTCTATTTCCACAGAGATTAGTACAGCAAAAGTGTAGTTCTCCGAATATTGAGAGATTTGGAGGGATTCGTGCAATTTTAAAAAAGTTCATATTTCCTTTTCATTGATATTATTTCGCGAAAAATTTGACAAAAGTTATTTTCTTACAAAAATTACAATATTTTCAATATTTGATTAAGATTTGAAAATAAACTAGAAAATATCTACCATCATTTAGTAAGAAAGTTGATTTTTTTAAATAGACATACATTATTTGCACGTTAATGACTTGCGCATGAATAGCTAAAGAACCCAACATGGGCATTGAAATCTCAAGTCCTGATCTCCGACTGCTAAGGACAAGCAAAGGCATTGATCTTGGGTCCACCAAAATCGAACTTGAGAACTTGGTGCTCATGCCTAGCTCCCTAGTGCCTTAGCTCGGGTCTAGGAAGATCGGGCCCAACTCGACGGCGCTTAGGCATGGGAGTCCCGAGCCCGGCCTAGCCTCAAATGACCCGAGCTTGGGAGTAGGAGACCCAGGCGTGGGCATTGGGATCCCGAACTCGGCCTTGATGGACTCGAGCACATGCATCGAGGACTCGGGCCCATCCTCGATGGACTTGGGTGCGATGGCCAAGATCTCAAGCGAGGCCCAGATAGACCTAGGCCAGGGTGTCGGGATCCTATGCACAGCCTCAATGGACTCAGGTCCGGGCATCGGGGACTTGGCCCTAACTTCTAGTCCCAACCTAGCTACCAAGGGTCCAGGAACAAGTGTTGGGATTCTTGTGCCCAAGCGTAGAGTTTTGGTCCAAATGTTCATATCTAGTTATATTTTAAAAGATGATTTTCGATTTTCTTAAAAATAAAATTATTTTTCTGAATTTAAGTTTTGTGTAGGAAAACCTTCTTAGTTGATTCAATTTCCCAAGTGATCCAAATATCGTAAAATAAGGAAAATGCTTTTCGCCAAAAAAATGAATTATTATATTTATTAATCACTTCATCTAAACTGAACAAATACGTCATTTTTTTTCACAATATCTTTCTAGTTTCATTTGATTGTATTCTTTTCGAAAATCCATTTTAGTCCTTGAATCTCCCCATTTTTTCAATCAAAACTTTAATACTTTTAATTTGTTTATCCATGTCCTTTAATCGGAAAGACTTTCTAAATTAATTTCTCTCTACTTTTCACTTTGATTTGTTAGCTCAATGTGTGATCATTGTTTTTCATCTTCAAGACTCTTGATCCCATGCATTAGCTAACATTTTACATTTTTAAAAGCTCTTTTTACACGATGGGAAAATTTCAAATAAAGACTCGATGTACCATCATCTTCTCAAATAAGGGCATGAAGTGGACTTTATGTTAAATAATGGCTTAAAATGGCTATGACAATCTCAAATAAAGGTTTGAAGTGGCCATGATAGTTTCAAATAAGGACTTGACCTTGCCGATCGCCGATTGGTCAAGGACATTTTCATCCAAAAATAATTTTAATTTTAAATTATTTTTTCTTTTTTCCTTTCTATTATTTTTTTTCCTTTTTCTGGTTTTCTCTTCTTCTTTTTCACCACCTTTTTCACTAGTGGCTAGGAAAGGGCTAGGTGAGGGCCACCCTCACTGGCCATGGGCAAGACTAGCTCTTGTCAAATCTGGGTGAGGGTAGTCTTGCTAGTTGCTAGCTGTCGACGAGGGATAGCCTCGCTTGATCGTGCAAGGGCGACTTTTGCCCAACCCTTTTCGGGGCTTTGCCGACCACCAGTAAAGAAGAAGGAAAAAAAATAGAAAAAGAAAAAAAGGAAACAAGAAAGAAAAAAGGGAAAAAAAATTCAAAAAAAGTTAAATGACGAAAATGCCCTTATCACCTGAAAAGTCAAATCCTTTTTTGAAATAGATATAATCACTTTAGGCCCTTATTTGAAACAAAATTCACTTTAGACCTTTATTTGAGAAAACAAAACCACTTTTGGTTCTTATTTGAAATAAGGTATACTTCAGACCCTTATTTAATAAAATGAGGGCATTTTAGACCCTTATTTAAAATTTTCCCTCACAGTAATCTTGTAGGCAAAAATAGTAATATTAACTCATTGATTTAATTCGCAAATGCAAGGACTTAATCAGAAAAGTTTGATTCAATGATTTAACTAGACAAATTAAAAGTTAAAAAAAAAACAACTTAGATTAAAAGTTGACTCTGACCTTTTTTAGGAAAAAAATCACAAAAAATCCAAAACTATGTCTACTATGATACATTTACCTTAAAAATTTTTTGTGATATAAAATACCCGAAATAAATTTACTTTAAAATTTTTCTTGTGACACATTTACCCTTTACCAAGGTTCTATCATATTATTTTTTAGTCAAAACAACTGTCATTTTTATTTTATTTAAATCACGTGAGCGCCATGTCAACAGCATTTGTTTTCTAATATGTATGAAGATTTTAACAGTTTTCATTAACGGGATTTTGACGGAGGGTAAATGTGTTACACACTTACAAGTTTAAGATTTTTTATGTCACTGAAAACAATTTAGGGTAAATATGTCACAGTGGGCATAATTTGCGATTTTTGTTGGCTTTTGCTCATTTTTTTATATTTTAAATTCCTGTTAAGTGGACTATAAAAGGTTGTTGGTACATTCTTTCTGTCTTTGTTAAATTTCTAACATGTTAAGGGCATGTTTGGTAACTGACTAAATAGTGTTTAATTCTATTCTTTTGTTCCCAAAAACAAAAAAAGAACAGAAATTTGTTTGGTAAATTTTTTGTTCCTTGGCACAAATTTATTCCCAAAATCAGTTTTAAAACATAATCAAGAATAAAAAAAAAAAGTTAATTCTTGATTCTGGGAACAAGAATTAGAAATGGAAAATATATTTTTTTCTTCATCTTCTTTCTTGGCTGGTGGCTGGCCATGGGCTAGGGCCGACAAGGGCATCGCGGCCCTCATTGGCGAGGGCGAGGGCTAGACCCTCACGGCCTGGATGAGGGCCACCTTTGTCGGATCTGGCAAGAGTTGGACCCTCGTTGCCTGATTGAGGGTCGTCCTTGCCAGACCCTTGCCAGATCCAACGAGGGTGGCTTGCGGCTTGGTGAGGGCGGTGGTGAGGGCAGCCCTTGCCCAGGCTCCAAGGGTCTAGCCTTTGCCCTCACCGGCAAGGGCAGCGACACCCTCGCCGGCCGTGGGCCAAGGAAGGAGAAGAAGAAAAAAAGGAAAAAAAAAGAAATATTAAAAAATTCAAAATATTATTAACAAAAAGAAATTTTGTGCAATTACTAAATGCATTTCTGTTCTTTTTCTATTTCAGAAATAGAAATTTTGGGCAATTACTAAACGCTTTCAAATTCTCAGAAATTGTTTCCGGGAATGAATAAAAAAAAATCATTTCCGAGCAAAAATTATTTTCAAGAATAGAATGGTTACCAAATGCACCCTATGTTACCTTAAAAAATCATGGGTTAGCTAAAAGTTTAAATATTAAATTTTAAGTGTTCATAATCTGAAGTGTAAAAATACAAATAAAAATTTGTTACAATTGGAAATTGAATACTATTAAGCTGTTACCAAATATAAAAATATTACCATTATTGGTAGGTTTTATCAATAAATTTGACATGATTCTAATAATAATAAATTTTTTTTCTATGAAATGAATCGAGCAACTTTATCTACCAAATTAAGTGGATTTTATGTTTAATTGGATTCTACTTACGGTTATCAAACAATCTTAATCTTATTAAGTGCTGAATTTTTAATTTTTTAGCACTTAATAGGGGTTATCAAACACGCTGAGAAGTATCACTGTATATTGATTTCTACTGCCTCATCAAGCAGTCGCACCTAAGTTTTAGCATAGGGAATAAAATTTTACCATTATCCTATAGAAGTTCCAATATATTAAAGATTATTTACCGATACTTAGTATTACTCTTTAACAACAGCGAATAAGTTATTTACTATGAAATGGAAAATTATTTGAGAAAATAGGTGAGGATAAGAAATTTATAAAATATATTTGATCATTACCAAAATTTACTTATAAGCGCTGATAATACTCAAATTTACCAAGGGTATCGGAAAATTCTAACCCAACAAAAAATAAGCTGATTCATAGTATCACCACTATTATGGAATAATTCGGCTTTCCGTCAATGTACTTTCACACATTTTTTGAACAAGTCTTTGCATTGTAATTTATCTAATCAACAGATCCGTTTACTTTTACAAGTTTTTCTAATTAAAAATCTCCGACACTAAATCAAATCAAATCCAACTGATGTGTTTCTGATCAATATGGATGGCCATGGGGTGGGCATCCACATTGGCTAAATTTATCTACATCATACATTGACGTTATCTATATTAGCTACATTTTTCCACACACATTCGTGTGGGTATTCATATATTTGATCTACATCATATTTTGGGGGCTGTCTGACGGCCATGTTGATTGAATTTAGTCAGAACTTGTGTTGGATGGACTTGATCAAAGTTTGTAAAAATAGAAGAACTTGATTGGATATATTAAAAGTACATGAGTGTGAGATTTTATGAGATCACAATCAACTATTCTAAAAATTTAAGCTTTTAGATGAATGCATACTTTAATATTTAATTACTCTAACACTCTCCCTAACACTTTATTTGGTCTTTCTGCTTAGTACTAGGCATGAACATATTAATTGGGGAGGCAAATAGGATCCGTAAATATTTGAACTCGGAGTCTAGCTCTGATATCATGAGAGATTTTGTAGGACCATAATCAACTATTCTAAAAGCTTAATTTTTTAAATATATGCGTGATTTAATATTTAATTACTCTAACAATGAACATGATAAGAAAAAGGCTCAAAAGTATAGGGACAAAAAATAGAATTTTCTGCAAAGATTTAGTGGATGTTGCAATTAACCAAATAAAACGGTATTTACAAGCATTTAGTTGCATATGCAAATACTCTTTTTTTTCACCATAAGAAATGAAGACATACCTAGTGTTTACATGTTTACTCACTGATGAATGTTACCAATACTAGAGAAAACGGAAGCATGCTAACCCATTGCAAATTCTATGATAGTTGAATGGTAGTTATGGATAAATCGAAACCTCTACTTATTAAATTCATCAAATGTCAACCAACAAATATTGGTATTTACCAAATAAATTGACAAATTACTATTTAATCAAATCCATGTTTAGTCATAGGCTAGTAAATATTCTGTTAAGTGCTAGTAAATTATACTAAAAAAAAAAGAACGTTGGCAATTCGCTGAACGTCATGAGTGGAAAATGTGCATCATCTATTCATCCAAATAATCAAAGGAAAATACAAAAAAAAAAAAAAGACCTTCACACTCTTAACTACATGAAAATTTCCCAGCGTGAAGACACCAAACAGTTAATTTAATTCCTAATATTATAACAATAAAACCATAGAAGCACATTTAAAAGGTCAGAAAATGACAAAAGTACGACTCGACGTACTGTTCAATTAATTAAAACCATATGGTCTCCCATGTAGGGCGCACCTTATCGATGGACCTTGAAAGTCGCGGCACAAAAGGGAGACGATGAGAGAAAGAGAAACCCTATCTCAAGAAAGCGACGTGGACCGACATGGCACTTTTGAAAATGCAACCATAGTGAACATAAAATAAATAAGCACGATGTCCATGAAAATATATAAAACATATATATATCGGTACTTTCGAAAATACAACCATAGTGAACATAAAATAAATTAGCACGATGTCTATGAATATATATATATATAATGGGATGGTCAAGGCCTAACAACAGACTTGCTTAAAGATGTGCGACCACAATCAATACATAGTCATCACCTTTGGCTTCTGCATTAAACTATGGCGCACACCTTTGGCTTCTGCATTAAACTATGGCGCACATCATGCATGACCGAGAGACATGTAAATGCACATGCACAAACCCTAGTGGGCGAGACTCTGTACATGTAATTACATGGAAGCTGGTTTGGAGTGTTTATGCCACTTCTAAGGAAGCAAACCTTTCCTTTTTTTAATTTTTTTTTAGGGTTTGGCACGTCTTGGTCATGATGATTTCGATGATGTGGGGGCTAAATTTCGGCAGAATTTTAGGCTTTGAAATTTAGAAAATTGTATACTTTTTACATCTGAACCTTTTTCAAACTGTCCTTTGCACGTTCTTCTTTGACCGGGTTTTTTAGTGGCTCCAGGATTCATCGACAACCCTAGTTTTTACCCTCCTGCAATGACCTGGTTACCCTCGCGGATGGCGTTCATCTCCAGGGCAGGTTGATGGGTAAAAGAGTCGTATTGCCTTAAGACGCATGCATGAAGAAGTTTAACGTAATTATACCAAGAACCGCACGGAAGGTGGGGAAAAAGCATGGGCGAGCTGTTTCTTTAGTCTCGAGCTCATAACTGGTCAATGCTCTCTCTCTCTCTCTCTCTCTCTCTCTCTCTCTCTCTCTCTCTCTCTCGCTCTCTCTCTTGTGAATTATGATGCGCAGATGTTACTCAAGCAGGTGGCAAGTCCAATGTGGCCTGTTGTAATTTAAACGTTAGACTATGCGAGTCAAACCGGTTTTGAGTCTGATGATCAAACTTGTCTTCTTGGGAATCTCTCCAACTTGAAGCTTACTCACCTGGTTTTATGCTGTTTTGGGGGAGCAGACGTTAAGCATAATTATTAACAACTTCAGTCTCTCTCTCTCTCTCTCTCTCTCTGTGCGCTTGCCGATATATGATGTTTGAAGCCTTTTCTCGTGCATAAAGATAACGTTTGTGTGGTTTCGCATTGATTATCAGGTCTCACAGTTTCTTTCTTGAAGCTTTGGAGGGACTCTCAGAGCTACTGAAGAGTGTTGTTGAAACATCAAACGCATCCACAAAAGAGTGTTGTTGATTATTTGACAGATTATGATTAATTTTTCTATTGTCTAGATTCAAAGCGGGAAGATCATATATTCTTTCTTGGCACGCCTCAGCCAAGAAGCAATAATATAACAACTGAATTGCAGTATCTATCTTCCACACCAAGGTATCTAGGAGGCGCTTTCTAGTCTTCTTTGCTTTGCTTTATATCTACTCTCTTGCACATGCATGTGATGCATATATTCCATATTACTGCACCCACTATTCATTTCATTGGTTATAAGATCCCTTGGTTCTCTTTTTAATTTGGTTTAATTCATGTGGAGATTATTTTAGTATCGCCTATCATTAGAGAATAATCTTTCTAGCTTTCTCTTTTATTCCATTCATAGTTTGTTTGTTTAACCTTCCTGCTTTTTGCTTCATTTTGTTCTCCATCACCCATATATTCCTAGGCTCAGCTGTAGCACGTACTCATAATCATATCTCTTTTAGAGAATCAAGCTCTTCTTTTCATGCTCTCTCTCTCTCTAAGTGCCGTGGGTCTTCTTCTTCTCCATAAGATAAGCACAAGCTTCTATTATATGGGTAGGAGAAGTTAATATAAAGTTTTTGCACTGACCTCACATGCTTCTATTATGTGTTGTGAAGAAGTTAATATGCAGTTTTTACACTGACCTCTCTTTGGATCTCTTCTTTATATTAATCTGTTACAGTTCTGTTCTCCTTGGTGATTCAGAACTGGAGTAGTTAAGGAGAGAACCATAGAGAAAAGCTAGAGTTGGTTGCTACCCACTTCGCTTCAAAGTTTGAAGCCTCTCTGCCAAGTGAAACCTGGAATTGTTATTGGAGGTGAACGAGCCAGAAGAAGTTTATTCGTACTTCATCTGCTACTCTTACACACATTGAGGTATCCTCTCTATAATATCTGTAGAAGGTTCTTTCTCGGTCAAGTTCATTACAATCCTACGTTATTGAGACAGCTTGCAACAACTGTGAAGCTCCTATTATAATAACTCCCAAGGGGTTGCAAACCCTGGTCGCGATTCTCATTGTCTTTTCCATAAAAAGAAAAGAAAAGAAAAGAAAAGAAAATCACGTCTTTTATTTCGCTGAAAATAACTATGATAATTTCATTCTTGGGAGATCCTACTAATGCTATGTAAGAGTTCATCATGCCTGTTGAATGGCACACGGCTGAGTTTTTATTGCAGATGAAGTGAAGAAAAGCCGCCACCCTCTGTTTAATGAGTTATGACCCATTGTTTTGAAGAGCTACTTAGTAACAGGTGATTCGCCGCATCATCAGTAACTCGACTAAAATTATGAAGACCAAAATTACGTACCTAGGGTTCCAAATAGTCGTAGTAAAAGAAAAAAAAATCAAAAGAACCACTGTATGGGTTCGTGAAAATTGACATATATGCCAACCCTTTATATTGATGAACTCGAAGTTAGTATCTATTAAATTAGTCCCCTTATTGCTAGGATGACAACTCATTGGTACCGTTAAAAGTATTTCCACGGCTTTATATGCTCTTCAGATGCAAGCATTCTCCCTCCACCTATATACTTAAGTCTTTTTGTTAGGCTTTCTAATATGGTATCGGAACCATATTTTGCCCCATTCACATGTGCAGCTCCCAATTCGTCAAATTCCGCGTGCCGTTCCTAATCCGGCTTGCATATATGCCAAGCTTATATATTGGTCAAAATTGACATTTAAGCCAAGCTTATATATTGGTGAACTAAAATGTAGTATTTACAAACCTAGCGCTCTTCTCACAGGGATAACAACTCATACATATGAAAAGAACGAATTGAGATAATCTTTCGCAGCTTTGATTTTAATTTATAATTAAGGTCAATTCTCTATTGTTTTTCTCACCATTTTAGAAAGGAATGCATGGTAATTAAAATTTGAGCATCCTAGCTAATTTCATCATTT
This sequence comes from Syzygium aromaticum, assembly GCA_024500025.1. NCBI lineage: Eukaryota > Viridiplantae > Streptophyta > Magnoliopsida > Myrtales > Myrtaceae > Syzygium > Syzygium aromaticum. The sequence continues at coordinate 21,062,274 of CM044895.1, forward strand.
TCCTTAAAATAAACTTCTTTATCAGCAAGATCTCGCCATCCTTTTACCCAATTTTTTTTCTTATTTCTTCTGGCGAACAATGGCGACCATTAAGACTTAGTACATATATTCTCCTGATCATCTAACCAATTTTCTAGGAACACAAAACAATTATTAAATTTGCTCAAGTACAAATACATACGTGGCCATCTTAGGTCTTCGGAGTAAGGTCAACGAGCATGCTTTTGCCAACCTTATAAACAACATCTTGTTTATATTCCCTCGCTTTCTGTGCTTAATATAAATTTCTCAAGTACGTATATAATATACCATACGTGTTGCTCCCCTAAGTGATAAAGCCATAGCACCAACAATTAATGACGACGAACGTCGCTCCGGCAGATTTGCTCCGATCCCTCTCCCGAGTTGATCTACTCGCCACCATGAGAGAAAAGGCGACTGGCTCAAGAGATCATTGGCCATTGAGCTACGCGATCATCCTCGCGACGACGCTGGTATTTATCGGGTTTCTCATGAAGCTGATTTCAGAGACAAAGAGGAGAAGAAGCGGAAGAGGAGGTGGCCGTGGCGGGTGCAAGATGCCGCCAGGGAGTACGGGGTGGCCACTCGTCGGAGACACCTTCGCCTGGTTCGGTGCAGTGGCGAGTTCGCACCCGCCTCAATTCGTTGAGCAACAAGTCAAAAGGTATGCATGCGTACATTTTCTTAGCCCAAAGGACAAATGATGTAGGTTGATTTCACTTTAAGTATTCTTTGTCATCAATCTTAGTTTTTCTTCAGACAAGCAAAATCTTTCCACATCGAACTCCTTTTTACAATGTTATATTGTGATGCTGAATAAGTACATAGGCCTTTATCATGGAAACTGTTTTAGTTTTACAATAGATAAGATTAAAAAGACACTAAAAGCTATTCTTGTTAATTTATGTTATGCTATGAACTATGTTTAATGCGATTTCCCTTGATATACCATAACTTTGGCTGACTTTGAGTATTCAAATATGTTATGGTCAATCTTCTGAAAGAGAAGATGCACACAAGAATAATGAATTTTCGCTACGAATGGGTCGATTCTCTTTTGAGCAGGTACGGGAAGATATTCTCGTGCAGCCTGCTGGGGAAGCGGGCGGTGGTGTCGGCGGACCCAGCATTCAACCGGTTCGTGATGCAGCATGAGGGGAAGCTGTTCCAATCGAGCTACCCAAAGTCGTTCCGGGACCTGGTGGGAAGGAACGGAGTAATCACGGCCCAAGGAGAGCAGCAGAGGCGGCTCCACGGCATCGCTTCCAGCATGATGCGCCTGGAGAAGCTCAAATGCCACTTCCTAGAGGACATTCAACTTGTCATGCTTCGGAGCATCTGCGAGTTTCCGGACCATCAAGTCATCGTCCTCCAAGATGTTTGCAGAAAGGCAAGTTTAACAGCTTTAATACGGACTTTAATAACTCTAGGACATGAATACACAGTGACATGAGCGATTTTATGTTAAGTGACTGCTTTGGTTATTCAATTTTCTGGGTTGATGATGAATCAGGTGGCAATAAACCTGATGGTGAATCAACTGCTGGGGATGACCAGCGAGGCGGACATCGACCACATGGCTCGGCTCTTCTCCGACTTCGTCGATGGTTGTCTCTCTCTTCCCATCAACTTGCCCGGCTTTGCCTACCACACTGCCATGAAGGTATATTCATGTACTTGCATGATTATGTTGTCAAAAAGTATTTACATCAGTAAAAGTGACCTGATCAATGGACGAACCGTACGCTAGGCCTAAACAGTAAAGACTTACCCAAACCCGCGCATTATTTATGAGATGCAAATGTTCTACATAGCAAAAAATTATATATGAGCAGACTTATTCAGAAGGAAATTGCTTATTCAGGCTCGCTCAATTTATACTTTAAAGTTGGTTTGCTAAGATGATCATCGATCAAGTCCAAGCCGATATTGGGCCTTACGTGTTGTCTAGGCCAACTTAAAATAGCGTTGGGCCCACTTGACCCGAGCCGATTGGTGGGTCAATAGGCCTATTGATAAAGTTTATTGGTTGGATTTGGTAGGCCTAGACAAACTTTATAATCAGGTCTAATTTTTCAACAAAAAGTAAGAATAAATTTCCTATTTTTGTACATTAGAATTTAGGACTAAAGTGATGAGGTTATGCACATGTGACTTTTGGTAGGCTAGAAGCAACATAGTGAGCAAGATAAATGAGACAATCGCAAAGATCAAGAGACTTCAAGCCTCGGTAGACGTGGGCAATGGTGTGCTCGGAAGACTGCTCGACGAAGAGAGCCTTCCTGATGAAGCCGTCGCCGACTTTGTCATCAATCTGATCTTTGCCGGGAACGAGACCACTTCGAAAACCATGCTTTTCGCCGTCTACTTCCTCACTCAGTGCCCTAGAGCTTTGAAGGAACTCCAGGTAAACAACAAACATGCCAAAAGAACAATTAGCCAAAAAGAAAAGAAGAAACTATGTTCTCTTCTAATTTAGTGAAAGAAAGACCTTTTCTTGAAAGGGTGAATCTACTGTTTGAACAGGAAGAGCAAGAGGGTTTGAAGAGGCACAATGCGGATGAAGCTGAGATGCTCACGTGGCAGGACTACAAAGCAATGCCCTTCACACAATGTGTAAGTCATTCTTATTGCTTTTTCCCTAGGAAATGAGAAGGGAAATATATTTACAATTTTCCCAAAAAGAAAAAACCCGGTTTTCCGATTTATCAAACCATTAATGCAAAAACTCCCATATTCCGGCCATCTCATCAAGAATTTACTTCCCAGTCTTGAGATTAGTTAACGTCCACGTTAGGTATATTGACCCCCAACGTCTGTTTAGAAGTTGCTCGCGTCTTACCTAATCTATGATATTAATGTTGTTTCCCGAGTTTAAAAGTTTGTCCTGACGCCAAATACTCAGAAACCCTAATCTTTTTGGTGCAGGTGATAGACGAGACACTGCGACTTGGGGGGATTGCAATCTGGCTGATGAGGGAAGCCAAGGAGGACGTTGCATATCAAGGTCTTTGAATTTATTTAGTTTTTCTCTCCCTCAACATTTTCTTCTTTTGGTATTCTTAATTGGATAAGAATTAAACACGCGGGATTTACAATAATACCGCCAATGCAGACTATGTCATCCCCAAAGGATGTTTCGTCGTCCCATTCCTTTCAGCCGTTCATCTGGACGAGGACTTGTACCCCGAAGCTCTCAGCTTCAATCCCTGGAGATGGTTAAACCCCGAAAATCAGGTCGGTCCATGCACGACAATGTGACTTTTACAATTACATAATGTATGATTGGTGTTCTTGAAAATTGTAATATTTTCATTAAGTACACTTAACAAGTGTTTTCGAAGCATCTGATAATTTAACTCTTTATACATATACTATTGTTGTGACATGAAATAGGAAAAGAGAAATTGGAGGAATAGTCCATTCTATGCACCGTTTGGTGGAGGTGCTCGATTTTGTCCTGGCGCAGAGCTAGCTCGACTTCAGATTGCTCTCTTTCTCCATTATTTTGTGACTAATTACAGGTTAATTTTTCCATCTCTTTTCTAATAATATCAAGAGAATGAGCATCTTTGTTTATAAATTTAGTTAATTCTGATAAACTCAATTTAATATGAGCAGGTGGACCCAATTGAAGGAAGACAGGATGTCCTTCTTCCCATCGGCGAGGCTAGTCAACGGATTCCAAGTGCGCTTGAACAGGCAAAGTCAACTCTGATTGATTCACCCAAGTGACTGCAAAACTGTTACTGTTGTAAATACTGCTCAACTTTATGCTTTTTTTTCCACATTTACAGAAATCGAAATTTCACTCTGTGTATCGTTTTCAATTTCTCTCGTGCTTTCGAGAGGCTAAGAAGGAAGAAAGGGACGGTCGGATTCGAAACTTGTTCAATTGAAAAATCACGCGAAATTTGTATCCGACGAGATATGCACGTATCGCTACACTTCAATGTTTTCGAAGTGGAAAAATGAAAGTTTTAAATGTTGCATCAATTTAGGTTTATTGCCCTATCAATATCCAAGCTGCACTAATGATTTGACAATTATTTTATTTTAAGACGAGAATTATTTGTATTTCATCCAATAATTTGATTAAACATGGGCTAATTGTTAATGCGATGAAAAATCAAATCAAAAACTAAATGGAGCAAGAACACGTTCAAGAATCAAATACATGACATTACAGTTCAGAACACCAATATTGGACTAGTGCTATGCTTATTATCATTCTCCAAACTGTCATGTACTTAGACGAGAGTCTGAAATATGCAGACACTTCCAGTTCTATTTAGCCTTGAGCACAGATCGAGCTTCTGGGTATCGCTCAGCATGTCGATCTCCTAGAGCACTTGAGAACGCCCGACGAGCTTGTCAGCGACCTCACAGATTGCGCGTCACCGACTGTAAAGCTCTGTTGCTTATTGTAGCAAGGTTTGGCGCCGCCGAGTCTTCCCTGCTTTGTGAAAGAAGCTCCGTTTTCAAACACATCCCTCACTGAGTAGAAGCTCCAAGCGCTTTTGCTTGCGTGGCTTCCTAGTCTCCATGTAACCTGTGCATCAACATCATCGAAATCACCAATTTCACAGATATGATTGTGACCGGAAAAAATGGAACTTCAAAAGCACTTCATCTGAATGCGATAGATCCATGTTCATATACCTCCTTGTTGCCTCCTTCTGGCGCGATGAACAGGTTTGCTTCACTCTTGATGCTTGGGCCTGAGCTTCCTCCGATTGCATACTGTTCCCATCCCTGGTACAAGTTGTTCGCCACATGTGCGTATCCGTGTCGAACCCTAGTTCACATAAAGAATGAATCTGTCAATGAGCTAATAGGAAGAAGGAGATGATCTCTGGTCAATGACATCACCAACTACTCGTCGGCATGAATAACCGAGAACTTAGCTACTACCTTGGCATTCGCTGGTTGCAATTAGGGCCAAAGTGGTTGTACACGATGGTGGCCTTCATGTTGCGGTCGCGAACATAGCCATCGTCATGGCCGAGGAGCATGACCTTGTCCTGGTCTCTGAACCAGTTATTGGAGATGGTGATTTGGGTGGACCCTCGCGTGACGTCGAGGAGCCCGTCCTGGCATGCATAGAGCGTGTTGTGGTCAATCCACACCTTCGATGCCGTCACAAGCCGGATGGCGTCGCCATCTACTTGGCCGAGGGGAAGGATTTTGGAGTCCGGCCCGATCACCTGGCTCGGTGGCTGCGCTTGGCAGTGGTGGATGTATAGGCCGTGGATAATGACATTCGTGGCCTGATCACAAGCAAGTAAATCTCTCATAATCACATTAGGGAAGTTACTTTCCAAAGTATTTATGCAACCTTCTCAAATTCAAACAGAAAAAGAAACTAGAATGATGCAGGAAGGCTTGAACATACCTTATAGACCAACAAACATCCACCTCCGGTGATGTGAACATTCGTTCCGCGGCCATCGATGGCCGTGAAGCTGCTCACTAGGAGAGGTTTCTGGAGCCTGATGGTCATGTCCCTCTTGAACGTGATCCACACTTTGCCATTTATCAAAGTGGCCCCATATCTCAGAGTCCCCGGTCTCGGCCTCAGCGGGTCGTCACTTGGGTCGGTGACGGTGTACCGCAAGGTCCCCTTCCCGATGTTGCCGGTCATCTTCCCGCTGAAACCGACCGAGCAGGTGGCCAGCTGCTGCCGCTGCCTCCGCCAGTTGGGGTTTCCCCTCCAGCACTGGTCGATCACGTTCGATCCATGGGCGAGACCCGGGGTCGGAGAGAAGAGGACGGCAATGAGGAAGAATGCCAAGGCAAAGTGCCAAGGGACGGTGGTCATGGCGAGAGGAGAACCCATGTTAAGCGTCTAGTGAAAACAAAACCTAAAAGGGAAGGGCTTATAAATAATGGGAAACAAGCTTAGGGAAATTGGTTAGAAAGGCTTCCAGAGTTTGTTCAGTTGGTTTTGGAATTGTTGTCATTGATAAGAGAAGCTTGAAATAGAATGGCTGCTTTGCTTCGGCGGTTTACACGACAGCATCTCCCCCATTTTGAGATTTCAATGATAAGGTAGTTTTGTTTTTAATACTTCTCGAAGGGGACAAGCCCCCAATTTCACTTAATAACTAACGAAAAGTTTTTTTTTTTTTTGGGCCCTCGAGAAAAAGTATGGTTGCAAATAAGCTTCCGGACGAATAAATTTTTCAGACAATTTAGGTTTTTTTTTGGCCTTCGAAATTTATTTTTCCTTGCTTCAAATCCTTTCATTCAATCGGGTCCGTCAATTTTCAAATTAAAGTGACAAACGGGTAATCGGAACTTAGAAACAAATTAAGATCTTGGAGAAATAAGAGTACAACGTATCCGATGTTAGACAAAATTTGAAAGATGAAGTCGTCAAATTTGAAAATATGGAATGTCAGAAAAACAAAGTTACGGGAAAATTATTCTACCTACCTGTATTTTCATAAAATATCAAACCTAACGTTTCATCTTAAAACTTTCCATTAAACGTAGCATAAGAAGACTTTGAGAACATGAAGTTCCATAGGTAAATTCTATATATGTACTAGTTTAAATTACTGTCATTCAGTCTCCGCATCGGGCGGGCTAGAAAGCTAGTTAAAGAGTCCAGAAAGATGGTACAAAGCTGAGGAAACCAGGAACGACCGTTATCCTGCCTGGGCATAGAGCTACATAAATTGTTGTGTTTGTTCTTTGCATATTGACAATTGTAAGTGCTCAGCACAACCTTCATGAGCATTACAACATCTTCCAAGAGACCCTTTGCTCACGAGACAAACCTCGCAGCTCAAAGCGGCATCGTACCCCCACCAGAACCTCTGTATTAGATAAGAAAGAGAAATTCTCCCAGAGTCCTCGCACAAAGCGATGCTTCCACACTCAACTCTAAAGAATTTCACTCTCGCCGTGCCCCTGTTTCTTGGCATCGTGAGAGACTTGGCTGCCGGGCTTTGTAAGGCCGGTCGACCATTTTTGGGGCTCCGAGTCTTCTGACTGTGTGTTCTTGAAATGATGATGAGCAGTTCATATTTAACTTGTAAGCGACTCGTCACTCATTAGTTTTAGGAAGGTCAGCGCCAGACCCCGTGGCTCCAGAGAGGATGCCGCTGAAATGCATTTACATACTCTCTCTCTCTCTCTCCATAAACATACAAGAAATACCGAGAAGACTAAAGGAGGACATCCATCTATTAACTTCATTTGGCAAAAACAGGTTCCTGTAAAGTCCAAACAATTACCTCGAGAATTTACAGTTTCTTCCAGATATTTACTGCAAAAGATTTAAGATTTTCCCACAGAGATGATTCTCTGGATACATCCACGTCATCGTTCCTCCTGAATGACAGTTTCTAGTTAGCATGCAGCCAATAATAAGATGGTAATAATTCATGACGTGCAAAGAAATATGTTTAAAGTCTAAACTCCTACCTACAGAGGCAGTCACAATTGGATAACTCAATATTTGATGCGTATCATGTAAATGCAAGTGTGTGCAGATGCTTTCATGCCTTCCTCTGCATGGGTGTGCTCATCCAAACACGCATACATATATGACCATATTAGCGCATGCATTCATGCCCGCTTGAGTATGCACTAGAGTGCACTCACACATACGAGCACACATGCTCGCTCGCATACACACAGATTGCATCTGAGAAAAGCACAGATGTCCTTGGGTCTTCTACAAAAATATACTTCTCAATAGAAAAGACAGTCAATAATGTTCAGATAGCAGGTTTGGTGCATGCAGAACAAACTCCAATGCAGAAGCAATCATATTAAGGATTCGTCATTTTCTATCAGGAGGCTTTGTCATTTATAACTCTAATATTTTTACATTTTATCATTTGCCAATTTTAATACGAGAGTCTATATTTCCAGAATTTTACTTGAGGTATTGTAGGGCATTCGATATATTGCATGTAAAGACTGGTTGAGCCTAATTAAAAGAGGATGCAATGCAGCAACGTAGGGATGAACCTGAACTACCCTATTGATGATATGATAATAGACAGCGAGACTTACTTAACAGATTCTTCTGTCTCAAGATTGTGTGAAGGCTCCTTTCGCAGCTCCAAAGCACCAGAATCTGTCAAATTTTCCCTGAGGGAATCCCTAGCATTATCTTCATGTGGATGAACATCCAAAGAGACATTCTGTACTTCCATTTTGACGCTACTCTTCTCAGCTACACTATCGCTATCATCATCCCGTACTTCTTTCCTCTTAATATCGTGTAATTTGTCACGACTCAAATGAGAAACATCTGTAATTTCTTCTCTCGAACGCTGACTCTCAGCAACAACAATCATCAACCTATCATCTTCAACTTCAGTCACAGCATTCACAGATACTTTGCTGCTACAGGTGTCAACTTTAGTCCCGGATTTCTTCACAAGATTTAGCTTGGATCCTGATGATATTTCAGCTCCGCTAGTCAATTGAGGTAACTTGGATTTGTGCTCTAGCTCCTGAATAATCTTTCTAATGACATAATAAGAACCACCAACATGATTCATAGCATCAGAAGCAGTTGGAAACTTCCCTGCATTCTTTACTCCGTACCTGCAAAGGCGATTCCTGTAAAATATCTTACTTGCTCAAACGGAGAATAACAATTTGCAAAATCATGATAACAAAGCCAATGCGAGCCACTCTCTGTTGCTATTTTCAATATAAATGGTCACCACTAGTCAAAACAATAACATTGCAGGGAAGGATATCTGCATCATATTGCTCCCCAGCTCTTGACTGATCTAAAATGGGAATGAAAGTACGTGAAAGCATTGACTATTCTTTTAAGTTAAAAGAATGATAGTCAGAAGTAACATTTAAGAAACATGATTTTGACAAGACACCTTTTCTACTAGACCTGGGAAAGGAGCAATGCCATACGTAGAAAGGAGAGCTCCTTTTCAAATCCAGTGGACAACTATCAATCTATTACCTGACCTCCTACCGTTTACCGACAGAAAAGCAACAACCATTTATACTCTTATGATTTTCTAGGAAATGGTCTCGAAACTAAAAACTCATTTCAGCATATCGGCATATCACTACCAATGATCTGTATGTAAATCCTAAAATGGCCAATCTCCTCTTGAATCCATGAAAATCTGCAAAAGCATGTAACTAGTACTAACACCAAGGCAATGAAAAGAAGTTTTCAAGGGATGGAGCTAAGAAAAACTTCAAAGTGAAAAAGCAGTCTACATCACTTTCGAGAGCCTAATGTAAAAAACAGCCACCTAAAATTAGTAAGCATGGTGTTCTAAAGAGAAAAATATCTCAGTTAACTTTGTATAAGAAGCAACAGCTCTAGAGAGGAAATTTGATAGGAATTCACATAATTACAAAATAAGAAGAGCATAGCATAATATAAAGTGGTACAGATCTACCACCTGCTCTTAAAACGGTGTAAAAAGGATAGAGCATTATTATACATACTCATTAACATAACGTTCCACCATAGCTTGACGTTCATCTTTTGGAATCCGCTTGCGGCTTTTACGAGAATTTGGTAACTCAGAAGAAACAGATGCGGCATTTGATATAGCGCACCACTGAACTTTTGATCCATAAGCAGTGGTTCTGTTGGTCAATACTGTCAGATATCGAGCTAGAATTAGACGAATTATGATCGGAAAAGGAACGGGCAACCAGTTTCCATGCAGAACGGAAATTTAAAAACTGAATATTCATAGTTTTCAATTCTTAAAGATGTTGAGAGATGAAAGTAGATTCACGAGTAATAACTGGATGCCGATTTCTCATTAACGCTCATATCTAGACCTAGCCTGAACGCAACATTAAGTCAATAAGTGCAAGGGATAGGCAATTGAATTTTTTTTTCTATTTTGGATACTGACTAACCACATAATAACCCCCCAGACTCGATCTCTTGATGTGATTTCATCTAGTTGACAACAACATTAAAAGAAACCCGTCCTTTTACCAGAATAATCCACGTTTTTTTCTCCCAATAAGGCTGATATAGCTGCTTAAAAATTGCCCAAGTCAGATATCATCCCCGGTAACTGCCCAGTCACAATGTCAGTCTGTTAACATCAACTGCAATGGGGATGTGCACGAACCCTTTACACGACATCGGCAATACCCGAAGTTTTCATAATATGTCCTTGCGCAAAAGCAATTCATAGAACGAAAACGAAAATGCACCGTCAATCTCCTGATACACCACCTCTACATATGTCATCCGCCCCCCTCAACATCAAGAAAAGCTCTTCAATCCGCTTCAACCCTTTAAGTAATTTGCCGGCCTAATCAAACAGAACTTCAAGCACTACTAGCAGTGACTTCAAACACATCCATCCCAGCAAAACACAATCCCTTTCCAGCAAGCCTTTTCAACCTCTCCGGTTTTTCTTTGAGCCAATACACATCTATTCGAGAACAAAACGAAGGAACCATTGGCATTTTGCACATTCAAGCGACCAAAACAAGATGAGCCCTCCATCCAAATCAGAACATCTTCGGGTTCCGCGACCCACATCAGACCCGGCGGTGATTCCTTCAAAGCGCCGGCCATTCAAGTCGAGAGACGCAGATATGGAGAAAATAATTTTAAAAAAAAAAAACTGAAAACGGCGGAAGACGAAAGATCACATAACAAATGGGGAAGGGAGAGAAAGGGGTGGGGGGAAACAAGAAAAAGGTACCAGCTTTGGCAGCAGCGGAGCAATTGAGAAGAAGGGTCGGCCGCCGCCCTCTTGCTACGATCCGCAACATCCTCATCTCGGTCTCAGCTTCTGCTCATCGCGTACCCGGCCCCCTCTTCTGCGCGCGCGACAACACCGATATCCCGGGGAGGGAGAGAGAGAGAGAGAGAGAGAGAGAGAAAGGGAGGGCTTTTGAAAACGAGAGCGAGGGTTTTAACGAGCTGGCGAGTCAATGGCGAGAGTCGTCTTCGGCGGTGTTGTCTCTTCGCCGGTTTGTCTTTTCCGGTTTTCCTTATTAAAAACCGAAAAAAAATGGTGTCGCAGATAAAGATTTGCCAAAATGAGGGAGAAAAATGTGATTTATCATATTTAAAAGTGAATTTTAATTGTAGGTTGAGACACGTTGAACGTCGATTTAGACATTGATGTAAGGCTTAATATCATGAAAAACTCTAAATTGATACACTTGTGATAAATTTACTTCAAACTATTTTTTTGACCACAAAAAACCCTAAACTGGTACATCTATGATAATTTTACCCCGAACTATTTTTTTAACCATTAAAAACCCCACATTGGTATATCTGTGACAATTTAACCCCTAAACTAATTTTTTGGCCACCAAAAACCCCAAATTGGTACACTTATGATAAATTTACCCTCCATTAGTTTCCGTTAAATTTTACTATCAAATTGCTAAGTTTAATAACACGTGGTAATTGACATGTGTACCGATTTTGGGTTTTAGCCCTCTGTTTGTCACAAGTTTACAAATTTGTGATTTTTTGTAATATTAATATAATTTAACGGACACTAACAGAGGATAAATTTGTCGCAAATGTACCAATTTTGGAGTTTTTAGTGGTCAAAAAATTGGTTCAGGGGTAAAATTGTCACAAGTGTATCAGTGTGGGGTTTTTGGTGATCATAAAAATAGTTCGGGATAAAATTGTCATAAATGTACCAGTTTGGGATTTTTGGTGGTCAAAAAAATAGTTCGGGGTAAATTTGTTACAGGTGTACCAGTTTTGAATTTTTTATAGTCAAAAAACTAATTCAGGGTAAAATTATTACAGATATACCAATTTGATTTTTCGTGGTATTAATCCTTCGATGTAATAAAGTTGCAATTACACTAGATTATCGTCTTCGTCCGGATTCGGTAAGGATGTTGTCGAGTCTCTTATTCAGGACGGATACTTATTATTACTTATTCCTCCGCTAGATAAGATATTATTCTGACGACATCGAGTTTTTATTTGTTTTTTCTCTTGAATTTGATCTTAAAAATTAGGAGTTTGAAGCAGAATTTTCGTCTTGAATTTGATCTCTTCTTTCTTCATGGTCTTCTTCAAATTTCAGCCATGGGAGAAGGTTTGAGCTGTCTCACCCTCGCCTCTCGCTTTTGTTGATTTTGTTGGAGTTTTTTTGTTCTTCTCTTTTTTTTTTTTATCTTTTTTAATCTAGATTTAAGAGCTCTTTTCTCCCGATCTAGTTCTAAATCTGAGATCTATTGACTATCCTCTCATGATTTAGATTTGGGAGTTCGATAATATTTTTGGAGATTCAATACCCCTATACTCTGTACGTGCACAAGTCATCTATCTCTAGTTTCAATGGTAATCATAGGAATTCTGGTCTCTTACTGAAATACAATAATTTGTTCTTTCAAATGTTATATCTATATTTGTTCAACCTATTTTGATTGTCTCCATATGCCAATAGTGTAAAAAGAAGCCAAACCTAGGCTACACTGCCATTTCTAGTGTAGTCTGATGATGATGCGAAATCCAATATTCGGCCACCGATTATTTTACTTGACATAGGAAAGAGTGTGTACTTAATACTCTATTAATCTTCCTTGTTTTCTAGATTTAGCTTTACTTGTTTCCTTTTTTTTATTATGCTTCAATTTGCCTTGCTATGGAAGTTTACGTAATTCTCCTATATTCTTATGAACAATAAATACAATTTTCTTTCGTCCAAAAAAAAGGTGTCACTGCTACTTTTGTTAATAGTTTTGAAAGACTGATCAACTTCGAGCTCCTCCTTCCATCCAACACAAAACTTGAACATTGTCGAGCTCAAGCTCTAGTCATCCGCATTCATTGATGTCGGGACGGAGGAATTCTCTGTAAAGCATTAGTATTTGTCATCTTCACATGACATTCAGCATAATCTGTAGCTATCCCCAGAAAGACGATCTCGCCGTTTATCGGTGGACACTGGATATCTTAACTCCAAGGAATCAGCCCCCAGCGGCGCAGACAGATCAAGGCTAGCAGCTAGTTCCCCGTTAATGAAGCTGCAATGATTCCGATTCAACATGCACCTATTGTCGAGGCAATCGTTTTTCTCTAAAGTAAAGAGGCACCCTAAATACGGCATCACAATTTAGTCTCCCCAGATTATGTAGACACCCAGCACCAGTTGCTGCACAGCTCCTGCAGATCAGAACATATGATTCAGAAACTGATCCTGCCCAGAGAGGAAAAAGGATACACAGGTAGGAAACTCAAAGAAGTACGCAACACTCAAAGTAGAAACTATCGTACCAGCTTTAGATGTTTAACATTTCCCAGGCAACTGAAGCAATCCAAGAAAATCACAGCAACCATTCACAGAAATTAAGACGATCCTCGAAAGCCATTGTACAGAGAGAAGACAAGGAACTTGAAAATTGTTACAATGCACAGGGAGACAAACCATGGTAGAGTACACACATGATCATGAGATTCATTGAAATTGACGTTCGTAGCTTGGTCAAAACCACTTAACTTCCCCCTGTATGGGAAACATGGTTTACAGATAATAACCTTTCCTGATGATCAAGCAGAAAAATAAACAAAGAGAAACATACCATTATATTTCGCCCATCTTTTGTGACAAGCGACATCATGTCTGCATGACGAGAGGTTGCTATACGAACTTTTTGTTCCTGGAAACCATTCACCTAAAGACATTCAGTTCCAATTTAAGTACTAATGTTTGAGGCACTTCAGCTGCACAAAGACCATACATTCTAACGCAACCAGGAATTGAAGATGGCTGGATGATAACAAACTGGTTCTGTCATCAGCAACATGTCTGATAATTTAGAAACTCATTGCACATAACCTTTCCCATAGGTTCAACTCATCCTAAACACAGGCGATCGCTGTCTCTCGATTGAATTATGAACAGCTGATACTACTATCGTGCGTCTTAGAAACTAAAATCAATGTAAAGGGGTATGTCCACCAGAATCTCAAATCTAGCTCTTCATCTCTGGTTAGTAACAGTACCAGTATATAGAAGTAGAACAGCCTCAGGTACTTTTCATCCTCAAACTTGACTTAGAAATTGAAAGAAGGTTTTCCATGATGATAGAATTACATCATCCTAGTGGTGGGAAGATAAAAAGCCGTGGCATACATAACCTTGAGAGTCTTCATCATATAAATTCTCCAACGAATATACTTGTGTCGCCCACGAATTACCAATGTAGACCAACATACAAGGCTCTCAAACTCAGCACAAAAAACGGCACTCAAGCAGATGACAGGGAAGTTCTACCATAAAAATAAAGCACTGCTTTAGCAGAACCCAGATAGCAGAGGATGTAAAAGGTAAATAAATCGGTATCTTATTACCTCATTTATCAGATTTCCTCAACTTGTAAATAATTTATTACCATAGCAGAGAAAACAAATCCACTAAAAGAAAGGACCGCAGAACTAGTTTGGAATAAAGCAGCGTGAGAAAATAAAGATCAAAACCTTAGTAGCGATGCTTCCTCTTTTTCTGCCCCTTGCCAGCAGAAGCAAAACTCCTTATGTATTGCGAATTAAGGAGCTCCCGAGGAATAGGGGCACCGGAAGCTCTTAGAAGTTCGACCAAATCAGGGAGCACATTCTTATTCTCCTCATTCACAAACACAACTGCTGTACCCTCCTCACCTAATTTAGATGCCCTCCCAACCTGGTGGACATATTCCTTAATTGAATGTGGCATGTCAAAAACGATCACCTGTCTCACACCCAACAAGTCAACTCCCCGACCTAAAATTGCAGTTGCAACAATGACAGGGCATTCTCCCATAAAAAATAACTGCATGATTTCTCTCCTCTCCTTCATAGACTTCTCCCCATGCATTGATAAGGCTTTCATTCCAGTCTTAACAGCTATTGCATTGGCTAGCATATCTGCACCAAGTCTAGAACCCACATACACCACTGCTGGTGGCTTAAAATGCTGCTTGCTCATCAGCAAGTCGAAAAGTTTCTGCTTCTTTTGCTTTGTCTCCACCCAGATAGCTATATGCTTCACTGCTTTATTTGAAGTATTGAGCTTGCCGACGGAGACAACAGTTACATCTTTGACCATGGTTCCTGCCATCTTCTCAACTTCCGGAGAGATAGTCGCTGAATACATCAACAGTTGGGGTTGTGATAATGCCCTAAAGATCTGCATCACCTGATCACGGAAGCCCCGCTGAAGCATGCAATCCACCTCATCCAAAACAAAAATCATGACGTCATCTAGTTCAATGTCATGCTTGGTCAATAGATCAATAAGTCTTCCTGGAGTCCCCACTATCAATTCAACTCCTTCCTGAATGCGATAAAGTTGTCCAGCCATAGGGTCACCTCCAACCACAAGTGCAGTTTTGAAAGGCAAACCCTTGCCAAGCATCTTTGCTTGCTCCTCAACTTGTATACAGAGCTCCCTAGTTGGTTCCAATACAATAGCACGGGGCTTTCTCCCATTGGTAGAGTTCTGCAGGCCATTATTTGCACAGTATGTAATTACAGGAACCAAAAAGGCTGCTGTTTTCCCTGACCCTGTATCAGCCGAAACAAGCAGGCTTTTGCCGGTCGAAGCAGCAGGTATTGCTTGCATCTGAACAGGCGTAGGCATTTCATACCCAGAAGATTCGATATTTTCTAGAAGCTTCTGCGGAAGGTGGCAAGAGGAGAAAGACAAAATGGGCGCAGGAACTGAATTTCCCTTCACATGGATGCCAAGTCTCATCCTAAGCACTTCAGATTGGTCACTAGGTAAAGACTGAGATCCTGTTTTATCATTGCCATCTTTAACATAATAGCACTCATCAATTGTTGGTAATTTCTTTGAAGATGGATGACCACCTCTGGAAGAGTTACTGATCCTGCTTAGTAGAGCCCGTTTGCATTCCAAGCTGCAAATATCATCTTCTGTCTCATCACATATGTATTCACCATAGCGGCCGCATATCACACATTTCGGGTCTCCAGGGAAAGCCAGTCTCTGATCTCTAGACCTTTCTTTCACCGCATCTGATTTGTTAAGAAGTTAGACAAGCCACAGACCTAGATATATAACTTAAAGAGAATAGCAAATGATGTAGATAAAAATTAAAAGATGGAAGTATGGAAAAAGCGTGTTAAAATAGATAATCATCAAATGAAGGTGATCGTTTCGAAGTGAAATGACACACCACTAGTTTCCTCAGTGTTCGTAACATCCACTGAACCTTGCTCATGATCCTTGTTGGTCCAGCCTTCCATCGCTACACCTTTTCAAATATCACTGATCTAGAGTGAATCAGAACCATGGGCATGGAGGAAACCCTAAAATCAAGAAGATCATTACAAGAGATGAGAACAAGGTGAGAGCTCAAACTTTTTATGATCTACATGAAAGTAATCTACTTATGCCTTCCAAGTAACAACTACTTCCTCAAGGACCAGCAGAAGAGATAAACCATTGCTGAAATGTGATGCTGCAGCGGCAGCAGCAGCAGCTAGCAGACAAACATGGAATATTGATTTCCCAAAACCAAGAAAACTGCATACACCATTGGTGGGGCGAAAGAGTGGTCAAATCATGCAACATTTCTGTCACATTAGAAGCGTGAGGCTTGGTGTGGTGATAAAACTTATGATTTGCAAAAGAGAAAATCACCAAACTCCCCCCCCCCACGCAAACCCCCCCCCCCGCCCCCCCAAGAAGCTTCTAATGTAAAGACGAGTCGGCAAATCACGGGCGCATTAGAACCGGAAACTTAAAAACAGCTCGCCCGACTTAAGCAATAAATAACAAGCCAGAATTCCGCACGAAGCTACAAAGAAATACAATAGCAATAGGTGGATACGGGGCCACGTTCTGTGTTTCCCAATTATGCATTTTTAACCATTCAAGTAGGCCGCAGGGCTCATGTAACGAACCCACCTCCTAATCCCGCGACCCATCAATTCAGTGCGCCAGACATTCAAAATTCTCCAAGCGAAACCAGATTCCGCCAAGCACGGAGGATAGTCGATGCTTGGAATGTGGAACTTCCATTGCCGCACATCATCACGGCCACTTACATAAACAACATCCACAGTTCGAAAGAATACTGCCGCGGCGTCTATCTTCTCGTCTCTCCGAACCCCAGAAAAAGAAAAAGGAAAGAAAAAAAAAAAAAAGACACAACGCTGCCTGTCTACCGAAACAGGAAAACCAAATTTGACTTCGAAACTAGACAATCATCACGACAACAAGAACACACACCACCTAGCTTACAATCGAAAGAGAGGAAGAGAGATTTACTGCTTTCATGTCTAAGCTTGTTCTCGCTTGATCAATTGGAGAAGTGCAATTGGAGCTTCGCGTCTCCGTTTGGAGAGAGAGAGAGAGGGTACACTAGAATCAAATGGGCGCCCTTCATCCAATTTCTAGCACCGTGTTCTTGATCCAGCGACTCGACCCGACCCGCTCAGAATAAGCCCAATTACTTTTTAAAGCCCGACCCGATCTGGTGTCGGCCCGCCCATTAAAGAATTTCGGTTGGGATTGAGCCGAACCATTTTCGGAAAAAAAAAAAAAAGGAAAAGAAAAAAAAAACAGTGAGACGATCCACGCCACCGGGAGAGGTCGACCCTAGTTAAATATGTTTGATGAGATTATATTTCTCAAAATTTGGGATATCGGGAATACTTGTTAGTGTAATGGTTACTACGTATTGAATATATAGACAAATGGCTCTTGAAAATACATGGACGAGACTCACTCACCGGGGTATTTGTTCTTATATATATATATAGATAATGACATAAATGGTCATTAGATTTTGATCCAATGTGTAATGTGATTCCTAAACCGACAAACTTGAACATTTTCATATAATTCAGGAACTAAACTAAACATATGCCAAAAAGTCCAGATATCGCATTGGATAAATTATAAATTCATGGATCACATTGAACTTCAAACCAAAGTTCAAGGACTGTCGTAGTCATTTCCCCCTTACATATACGATGGTGTACTGTGCATTAAACATGATACCAACTACACTTTATAATGCGTTCTTTCATTTTCACGTTTACCCGACATGATAATTTTAACGGGGAAATTAAATTTAAACTCTTGATTGTCATCTCCAGAATCGACACGATCAATTAGGGCTCCCCGAAATTTTCAATACAGAATGTGAAGATCGCCCGTTTAAATCTTGCAAACTGCGTACGAGCTGTTCTAGATCGATGGTACTTGCGGAGACCAACACTTGCATTCGACCTGGTCGTGTGATTTACACGATGTTTCCACGAGTCTCTTAAAAGTAATCTGTCTCAAGTCGCTCATTATCTTGCGAGGAGGTGGGGCTTGGAACTCCTCATGAATGAAGTAAGCAAAAGAAAGGGATAGAGACGGGGGAGGTTTCAGCACCCCAAGCTCTCAACGTGGCAACTCCAGTGCAAAGAACATCAACAAGTGTCCCGCATGGCTCCAAGCCTCTCTCCCCGTCCGTTTTATGCAGACACTCCCTCCACTTCTCGCCCGTGCAGAAGCCCCCTCTCTCATCACCAACCTTCCGTCTTCATCTTCCATCTTCCATCTTGCTCACCTTCTCCATTGTTTCGATTCTTGACAAGCCCCTATACGCTTGGATAGTTTCTCTTTCTCAAGCGGCAAGGCAAGCTCAAAATGCTAGCTTCGGCTCGTGCGTACGTGTTCGGGAGGGCCAACGAGGCGACCCATCCGGACTCCATGAGGGCCACCTTGGCCGAGCTCCTCTCCACCTTCATCTTCATCTTCGCCGGCGAGGGCATGGCTCTCCTCTCGGTATGTCGATTTTCCCCATGTCTTCGATCACCATCGAATTCTTAATATGATTGGAGGAGGATGGTGCTTAACATGTAGATATTGAACGAGTTTGAGACTTGTCTTGTGAGTGCATGGTTTTGATATTTAATGATGCTCTTTCATTTACTCCTAGACCGTAAAAGATGGCGGCGTGAAATGGGTTTTTACATAAACAAGGTAGTCTTGAGTATCAAACTTCGTGATGCCGAGAGGATTCGATATATCGATTTTGATGATCGACCAAGAACATCGAGCTTTCACTATACCCGCTGCCCGAGTAGCACTCGTAAACAACTGATTCAATCGAGTTTCGCATGCAATTACACGGACCACAACGCATGAAAGTCCAAGCCATCTATTCATAACTGTTCAAGCTCTTATTGTTCTTTTTACTGTATTAAAATGTGAAGATTAGATGATACGTGCAAGCCATGTTAAAATCCATCCATACATATGTTCCGTTGTGTAGACAAAATGTACCCGATAGATACCGGTGTAACTAGACCAGCATCTTCACTGACAGCCATTGCCCTTGCGCACGGGCTAGCGCTGTTCGCAGCGGTCGCGTCAAGCATTAACATCTCGGGAGGCCATGTGAATCCTGCGGCCACTCTTGGCGCGCTCGTCGGAGGGAGGATCTCGTTTATCCGAGCCATATGCTATTGGGTGGCTCAGCTCTCGGGGGCCATATTTGCCTCGCTCATGTTGAGGCTCGTAACCGCCGGAATGGTAAACACTTCCATATCTCAAGTCCAAATTGCTCTTCCTTTTTTTCAGAGAGTTCTAGTTTCTATTGTGCCTGTATATCAACGTTGAAATTTGAAGCTATATCAAGTGATTTGTCATTTGTCATCAGCTCATTAGTGAAATGCTTTAGCTCAATTGGTCAACTTGGATTGACTAGTGAAAGTAAAACGCTGTTTCATGCACTGTTCCAGGTAAAAACCTGAGGGGGTTTGGCAATTTGCTAAATAGTAAAAATTTTTATTTTTTTATTTTTAGAATCAGTTTGACAATAGAAATCCGTTTGTTAAATTTTTTGTGACCGGACACAAATTTGCAAAAAATTATTCCCAAAGTTAGTTTTGGAACAGAATCAAGAAACAAAAAAAAAGTAGCTTCTTGATTCTGAAACAATTTTTCCATTTCTGATTCTTTTTGGATTTCTTCTTTCTTTTTTATTTGTTTTTCATTTTCTTCCCCGCCCACCGCCGGCCACCGACCACCGGTGATTGGCGAGGTCGGCCTTGCCCAGATCTGGTGAGACCGACCTGACCATCGCCACCCCCGGTGACGGCAAGGTCGGCCTCACCAGATCTGGGCGAGGTCGAGCCTCGCTCGGCCAAGGCGAGGCCAACCTCGTCGTCGCCACCTCCCGCGATGATGAGGTCGGCCTCACCAGATCTGGGAGAGGTCGAGCCTCGCCTACCCATGGCGAGGCCGACCTCACCGTTGCGGGGGGTGGCAACGGCAAGGTCAGCCTTGCCTTGGCTGGGTGAGGCTTGACCTCGCCGTCGTCGAGGGTGGCGACAACAAGGGTCGCGACGCCCTCGCCAGCCTTGGACTGTTGCCGGTCGCTAGCGCCGGCATCAGCAACTGGCCATGGCCAAGGAAAAAAAAAAGAAAGAAATATTAAAAAATTCAAAATATTATTAATAAAAAAAAAATTTATGTAGTTATCAAACACATTTCTATTCTTTTTTTATTCTAAGAATATAAATTTTAGTCAGTTACCATAGGCTTTCAAATGCTTAGAAATTATTTTCGGATATAGAATAAAAAAAAAATCATTTCTGAGCGAAATCTATTCCCGGGCACAAAATGGTTGCCATGCGCGGCCTTAAAATATGACCTCTGCTGCTATTGTTGCTACTTCAACTCTTAAGCGCTCGAAAACAAAATCAGTTTCCTCTGTTCGGCTCTCAAAATGTGTATTGCTATTTGTAGCGAGTGAAGAACAAGATATTCATCTCAAATAATGGGTCGATCCACATCGGTTTTGTGTTAGCTTTTCGTTTGTTTTGTTTTGAATTAAGCCATGTTCATATTACGTTATCCTTCGTGTTATCAGTCAGTCCTGAGCTTCCAATAGCATACATGAGAACAATGATTTTAGTAAATGGTCGAACCATTTCCACTGAAAAACCACTTTGACTTTTGTGTCACTGGGCATTTTCCTTTCTTCTTGGGACAACAATATCAATTTTTGTTGATTCTTTTGCAGAGGCCAGTTGGATTCATCCTTGGATCAGGGGTGGGAGAAGTGAATGGGCTGCTCCTGGAAATACTGATGACATTCAGGCTGGTCTACACTGTCGATGCAACGGCGATCGACCCCAAGAGGGGCAGCCTGGGAATCATAGCCCCACTCACCATCGGTCTGATCCTTGCGGCGAACATCCTCGTGGGTGGGCCATTCGATGGGGCGGCCATGAACCCAGCCCTGGTCGGGTGGAGGTGGAGGCACCACTGGATCTACTGGCTCGGCCCGCTCATTGGAGGAGCTCTCGCGGGGTTGACGTATGAGTACCTGGTGATACGGACCGAGGCACCACTTCACACTCACCACCAGCCCTTGGCTCCTGAGGACTACTAGCCGAGTCATGTGGGTTCAGTTCAGTTTTGAGTCATGGCTGTTGATGTTGGGTTTTGTATTCAAATGCATTGTATAACCTTCTACTTCTGTGGACTTGTCTGTGTGTAATGTCATGAAGTCAACATCTCTCCATTCTGAATTTCAGTGCAGTTTGCTATTGAACTCCTGTAGTCATGTGAAATAAAGGTTCACTGAGGAATGTTCTATAGGATATGAGTTTGGTGAAACCCTCTCTTTCGTCCCTGGTTTTGATTTCCAAATCCTTCCGAGTGCCTCAATCAGATTTCATGAATGCTTCAATTTATGATCATGTCACCTCGCAAGATCAAGCAATAATCAGAAATGGCAAAGCTCAAATCACAGTACTACTTGGTGATCTCGTTTCACCTACATTGTCTAATCAAGGCTTAAAGGTGGCAAGAGTGCATGATCAGAATCAAAAGAGAAAAAAACATATAAATGGAGCTAAGATCAGAACTTCCAAATTTGTACCTTGATTGTATCAGAGAAAATACTGGTGACACCAAAAGAAGGGCTCTTCTCCATATGAACTCGACTCAATACAATATTGACAACAAGTAATCATGTGGTTATTCTTTGGCTGTAGAATCTGGCAACCCAGGGTGCAAGTTCAGTGTTATGGGATTGTCGAGGGTTTACAGAGTAGTAATCTGACCAGTAACATGGTGAGAGCCTATCGGCAAACTCGCTGTCGGAGTAGATGCAGAAGGGTAGCCAATTCTCGCCGCCATTCATCCTTCTCTTCCGTTCTCTTGGGTAAGCCAGAGGCGCTTGCACATATCTACATAATGCGATAAAACTCAGTAAGCCACATCGATCATGAATGTAGCATTAAACTTCATTTTGATACAACAAATGGTCATTTGAACTCGAAGTGATTGCAAAAGCTTCACCACTAGGTCGTGGCAGAAGAAATCAAACGTACCTGATTCCGTCAAGCGTGGCATCCCAGCAGAAATGGGTATGGCCAAAGACATGGCAAGCTGAACCACTCCCTTTGCCCCTGTGTATGGACCTTAGGCGAACCTCGAGGCTATCAGAACCAATAATCTTGGGGAGATTTGGATAGAACAACATCCTTTTTTCTGGGCATAACTCTTGTCTGGCAATATAGCAATGAGCATAAGTTGGCCATTGTTCCATGTTTTACTAAGGAGAAGAGAAGATCAACCAAGCAAAGGATATAAAAACTAGATATCACGCGTCACGTGGATATCTTTTGCCAGACCTTGCAGTGGTTTGAGTGATCCAACTCATGATAATAGGTGAGACTTAGCTACAATTTACCAAAGAAAGCAAAAAATTGAACTGCCGAGACATTTTTAAACTGTATAATCGCACAACACTGCCGTCGAGTTCGTCCCCTGATCTTCCTTCTCAAAGTCTGCAATGCAAATTGCTCGCCATATATGTATTCAAGAAAGTTGTCATCTTCCCTCCAGTCATTACACTGGCAAAGAGCTTACGCAATAGTATCAGGGAGCTGGACAATACTTTCACGGTTCTAGACATAATATTATATTCAAGCATGGGCTTTATACCGTTTGACACATTTCCGAAATTTTTCACCAAACCAGTAAGTTGCTCCTCTGCGGACGATGCAGAAAGGAAAATGACTTTCAGTAAGAGCTGACCTGGAAGAGATGAAGTTTACATGACTTCAAAATCATCATCTAGGGAGACTTTGACAAACAAAGGTGGCCTTCGGCTAATCTACAGTTAGGGCATATTTCAAACTTCACACCTCAAAGTATGGTACAAGACAACCAAATCGATATCCAGAGTAGTAAATTAAAAGATGTATTATTAAAATAAACGAAGCAAACTAAGCTAGGCAGAGTGACAAGAACTAAGTAGGCTTCCAATAAGGATGGAAATAAGACAAAATTACTACTACAGGGCAAATAACTAGATAATCATAACAATAAAACTAAATAGGAATTTGGTTTACAAGGAAATAAATTACCTCGGAACAAAGTGAGAGAATGTGATGATCTGCTTGCATGTCTTCTTGATATCTTCCATCACATCCATATTATCTTCATTCATCACATCAAAGTAGGAAGCTAGGGAAGTATCTTTGTTTGAAAGCTCCTCTGGCCACTTGCATGCATGATAGTCTTTACATGCCTGCACCGAGGAAATTCGATTTTGTTCGGTATTTATGCAGCTACTGCCAATATGACTAACAAATGCAAGCTGCCCAAATTTAGAAAGGAAAAGGTTTAAGCAAATCAGTTAGGACACTATTAGAAAAGAAGTGTAGGTTGGAATGAAT
The DNA here is from genome assembly GCA_024500025.1 of Syzygium aromaticum. Taxonomy (NCBI): domain Eukaryota; kingdom Viridiplantae; phylum Streptophyta; class Magnoliopsida; order Myrtales; family Myrtaceae; genus Syzygium; species Syzygium aromaticum. The sequence continues at coordinate 21,085,963 of CM044895.1, forward strand.
CATTTTTGTACAATGGAAAAGCTACAGAAGAAGTGAGTGGAAAAGGGACAAACCAGTCATGGAAGAGAATCTATTCAATAAACCATGAAGGGCGAGCACATGATAGAACTATGAGGAAGTTCAAGTAGACACCTACTCCAACAAACTCAGGAGTAACTTCCATCTGAGGAAATTCTCTCTGGCTCAAGCTGACTAACACAGTATAATAAGACTAAGGGGAGCAGAAAGACAATACATCATTTGTTGCGACATTGGAGATTCAGGCATATTACTCGAGAAAATGAAAGACAAGAGCAAGTATCTCCAATATTATCTGCAACTGCATCTATACATAATTCAACATAGCACAGGACTTAACATATCAGGATGAGCTTGTGCTGCACTCTATCTATAGTTATATGCTAATTGCTGGCTATCACTACACAAATCATAGTGAAAATTGAGTAGATTTTTTAAACCTTGACTAGTCTGCTGGCAACATGTTTGGAGTTGGACTGCGATGGATGATGTGTTTGAGAGCAATATACATGTTAGGTGACAAAATTGAGGTTGCAGGTGCAAATCATACGAGAATAGATAAAACATCACAGATAAATTACACTGTCTGAAATTTATTCTATAATCAATCAGTAAAGACTGTAGCTTACTGTCATAAGTGAAGCCCTTAATAATTCTTACAAGCATAAAGGAAAGTGAATCACCATCTCCAAAGGGGGGATGCGGAAACCGGTTATGTCTTCCTCTCTGTCAAAGCTCTAAAAGGAAGCATAACTCTTTGGTTAAATGAAGGCAGAAGGCTGAAAATTATCAAATAATATGTGTAGTAACAATCTCTTAGATCACTCGGTCACCTCGTGATACCAAGAGAACAAAGGAATGATTCCCAAGTTGCCTATAACCCTTGGATCGGTCTTTACGCCAAGCCTTTTACATGCATCAAGTAGTTTCTCCAGCTTTTCCAAAGAACCAAGCTGTGCATCATATTTTCACATAGTCAATTCATATGATGTTTAATTTGCTTCTATGAGGTATATTTCATATGAGCTGATAAAGCTTGGGTAGCATGAATCTAACAAATTCAGTTTTAAGAATTTCAGCAGGCTTCTCTCCATTTCTCTTAGTCAGCTTGGCAACGGAGGAAAGAAGCCACATCAACAATGTCTCCATGCAAGGGCAAAACAAGACTCCTTTGAGAAACCAAAAAGTAATTTGTAATTCTCCACATTCCAGAGATGAAAGACTGAAAGGAAAAAGCGAAACACTGTAAATGTCATAAATCATTTAAGGATTTTCATGTGTACGGAGATGGCCAGCATTCTTTAAAGCACCAGCATTCTTTAAAAGGCCAGCAATCAAGTTTTAGACTAAGGGAAAGGCAACAAGATTATCATAGATTTCCTACATCATCCGAGGACAATATATCAACAGGTTATACACGAGGATTGAGTATAACACTAACAGCAATCACACACTTTGCCACGGTACTCCACGGATTCAAAAGAGGAGATGTAAAACTACAACTGTTACTCAGCGAACTTCGAAACACTAGGATAAATAGAAGTCACTCACATAATTTTCGGACTCTCTACGGCACCAAAGATCATGATTTCCAGGCACGTAAAAGACATGCTCGAATCTCTCCTTCAAGAGGGACATCGTTAGGACAAAGTTGTTGTATGTTTCCGCCACATCACCGGCAACAAGAAGCACATCTCTCTTGTGTTTTACAGTTGACAGGCATTCGACCCACTTCATGTTCTCCGAGTAGTCTGTGTGCAAATCCGAGAGCACAAAAACACGTAGACGAGCGTCATCTCCATTTAGGGAAGGTAATATATCCAGCCTCCTAGTGCAACCCCTCTTCCACATCTTTCCAAATTCTCTCAAAGGGATGCGTTGGGAAGGGGGGGTTGAACCGCGCAGGGTCTGAGGTAAGCTCGTATAAGTGGAGGCTAACCTCAGAACCATTCTAATCCGTTGATCTACACTGAGGGAAGGACCAACCACCCATTATCAATATATCAATCACTCGACAAAAAGGCGTGCAATTTGTGCAAGAGCTTGGTCTGCTTTATAATCATCCAATGAATTCTTGTACAACTGTGTATCATCATCCAGCAATCACACAGCACATGCATTTTCACACATTCGACTGGTTTCGTCATCAAGAAACCCAGCAATGAATTCAAGATAATCATCACTTTTAGCTCACAAAGAACTGTCGACAGAAGACTAATTCTTCATCTGGTACAGAAAATTCTACAGCGACCGAGAAATAGATCCAGAATTGCAGTAGAAGACAGCTGTTAACTCGGGGCAAGTACCTGGGTGTTGGATTGAATGAACGAAGAAGACGACGGACCAAAAATCAAGAATCCTCGGTCGGGTCGTTGGTTAGTTAATCTGCAATGTCCGATTCAAGCTACTTTTCTTATCATGTCGTTGACACGAAAAAAAGTTCATTCCCAGATTCTCCACTTTTCAAGAATGAAAAGCGAACGTCCTTTCAAAGAAAGAAGCGCAATCTCCCCGACCCAGAATCGCAATTTCGATTTATAGCGAAGGATATACAATGAAGAAACGGAAAGTAGGAATCTTTATCCCTCATGCCTCATCGATTTGAGCTTTTCTGCATTTTCGCCTCCATGGACTTTTGTAGAATTACACTTTTCATTAGACGGTAGCTATGAATCTGCACGCATATTTCCACGGCTTTGGATTTTATTATAAGAAATCTTTTGTTTATTAATGTTTAGAACGTGAAAAAGAAAATTAAAATTGGACTTACCCATACCACTCTCTCCATCTCGTAATATCAAATTTTCCAACATAACATTCAATTAGCAACCATTTAAAATGCATTTGGTAACCTTTCCTTATATGTGAGAATAATTTTTTTTCAAAAATAAAATTTTTTATTTTTATTGCATGAACGAGTTTCTTGACAAGAAAATCGCATTCCCTAACTATACAAAATTTCTATTCTTTTGGTTGCTAGGTAAGCTAATTAGCATTTATCTCCCTTTTGAAGAATCGGGGAACATGAACAGATCAATATTTTAAGGGTAAGCAAACTGGGGTAATAATAATTGAGAGGACAATTCAAAGGAAACAGCATGGCCAAACAGTCTACTCTGCCGTCTTTAATTTGCCATTTTCGTTTCAAGAATGTCCTCTAACGCAGCAGCAGTAGAAATCAAGTGAACACAATGTTTCCAATGCATCCATTCTTTCCAAGTGCAAACAATCTAAGAGCCTTTCAAGACATCAGAGTAACCCTTTTCAATTACCAAAAAACCCTTGTACATAGAGAGCATCATCTGCAACTGATCCTCAAGTTCGAATGCACATGCCCGCGCTTCGCATCGACATGAAGCAGAAAAAGAAAAAGAAAGCGAAAAAACTCATGAGATCTTAAAAAAGTCCTGCAATCAGATCACCACCATAAGTGCACTCACCAAGATTCCCTGGTACATGAACATTAGACAAACTCTGTCCACAGCTAGCTTCTCTCCAACAAAACTCCCTAAACCAAAGACATAGCAAGAGAGCATGAAACCGTTTCCTCCATTTCATGCTGCAACCAGAATTGGGGCTCTCTGCTGCATCCTCTAAGTCGCGGAATTAGGTGGGGGTGGTGCTGGAGCCCTCTATTCGACAAGAAAGGAAAAAAAGCCGGTTTAAAAAGAGCTACTTTACAGAACAAGTTTATTCAATAGAGTCGCGGCTGAAGAAGTTCAAGTCGTGATGGTAAACGTTGAGCTGCTTCACCCAGGAATGAGCTGCATTGTGGAGGTGGGTGAACTTGCGATGCTCGAACGTGTCTGGTTTCACCCAGAGGTCGCCTCGCATCTTGTACGTAGCCAACCCAAACGGAATAAGCGGAATCTTGTCAGAACAGACCCCCTTCAGTTTAGTGTCCATATAAAGAGGATGGCATTGGTCGTCCTCATAAAAATGATCAGTACTATCTGTGAAATTGCAGAAGAAACAGCATGACATCAGTGGTGGACGTCGCACGTTTACAGAATTGACAAGAGTTTCTACCACTACGATTCAGAAAGAAAAGAGAACCATCTTTGACACTAGAAATGCAAGCAAACAAAAACTCCCATTTTGATTCGAAATGTTTACTAAAGCAACACATTGATACAGGCCTCAATCAGAATTTTGTAAGGACGCTGCTAGTTTAGTGGCCAGTGCATGAGTCTTGGAGGAAACCTGCTATTGTTTTCTTGATACAATAAATGACGATGGAGATTGACTGAAATAGCCCATTACATATTGCGCACACTTTCCAGCCAATGAATAACGTTATAAATTTGTCCATCAGGCAAAGCCGTGGTGAGTCGTGTACCTAGGAACGATGAGGACAATGTGTGATAAGTCAGGAAGCAAGTCTGCAAGTCCTTATTGTTGCTGCTGTTTGGAATATGGTAAATTGGGTACCTGTCGAGAAAAAGCATTCACTTCATTCCTGTTTCAAAATAACAGAAAAGGCTTGAACGACAAAATATTAGTATGAAGAGAACATTCATGATGTCGAACATTCCTTGGTTAATGTAGCATGACGAAAATTGGCCAAGAGTATGAAAAGAGATGCCACAAAACTTACCAAGCTACAGCCATCCAGCTCGCTGGAGATATATCCATGCTTCTAAGAGTTGTCAGTGCCTGATGATCTTTTGCTAATTCAGTTATCTGAGTCAGACAGAACCACGGTTTCATTCAATGAACAAGATCTTGCACTGCTAAATTATAACTAACAACTCTTCTATTCATCGACAAGGGATTGGAGGAAGCTCGTATAAGAATGTGTCTTCATTGATGTTACCAGTCAAAGAGGATCACCTTATTCGACAGAGGAATTCTCCAGTTAGGAGAACATGCCTCGAAGTACTCCAAGTAGATGGAGCCAAGCTTATCCCTCGTTGACCATGAAACTGGATGGTCTGAGCTCGAATCTTCAGAGATGCTATCCCAAGCCTTGCTCGAATTGTTGCTTAACGACCTTGATAGCTTATCACTCCCACTATCATCACTCCAAGAGTCACTTTCGAATTCCACCACGACATTTCCCTCCGCTTTGTTCCTACGACCAAATAAAGTAAATCCCAATAAATCAAGTATTATATGTAACCGGCATGTTAGTATGCCTCGGACGAAACAATATAACTGGACAAAATAGGACAAAAATAGGAGAAAAGAAGCAAGGAAAAATGAATGAAATGACTAAAAAAGCAATCGGAAGTACCTGGTGGAAACAATGGACAGATTAGTGTAAATCTGAATTGCCGAGAGATAGGGCACAAAATATTGCTTAACCGTCTGTCCAGTACTTATCGCGACTTTAGTTCCGGCACCGAATGCACTCCATTCTTCATAGCTATGCCAAAGGTCATTCAGTTCAAAGTACTCGATCATTTCCTTACCAGCAGGTTGCCATAGATGGTTGATATCATGAATGTGGCTCTGCAGGTATTTCATGTTAACTGTGGTAAGGCGATTGTTGATGTCAGTTAAAAAAAAAAACAGATGTGGAAAAACAAATACATAACACAGAATTTACGTTGTTCGATCACAAGGTGATCTACGTCCACGGGCGAGGCAAATCAAGATTCCACTATAATCAAAGAGAGTGCAATTTTCAGAAGTCGAAATAACGACTTGACAAAACCTCACGGCTCACCAAAACCTTCAGAAAACAAAATTCTCTCTCTATTTAATGAGAAAACCTAGCCGCGGTATAAATAGGGCTTCCCAAAAAAAAATTTCTCGAGGGCTACGCCCCCGAACCCCCCCGAGACATTCCTTCGCATACTCCGACTCAAGCGGACCGCCATAAAGATTTGTTCGCTTGCTATGAATTGGGCCTATTGGCCCAATCCTCCGCGTCCCGAAGTAAATCTCCTTTTTCGAGTCACACAAAAATATGTTGGGTCGGGTCATAAACCAGACCGAATACATAAAATTCAAGACATATTTAACAATGTCATTAATGCATTTCCCTAGTTTATCAAAATAACAACATTCGGATAAATATGGACAATTAGCCAGACATTTTCAGGATCCCAAGTTAACGAATACGAGTTACCAAGATGACTTTTCGAGTCCACATTGTGACGCTGAGAAAATAATGGCAGCTTCAATTCCCTAAGCCTGTTGGACTGAGGTTTCATTTCAAGTCCTAGAATTCTGGAAGAGTGAAGGGCGAAGTGGAAAAGTAACGCCCTGGAACAGATTAGTTAAAAGCAAAGGCAGATCTTTCCGTTTTCCATGGGTAGTAGGGTTACCGTAATGACAACATTGGTCTAAGCAAACAATGATCTGGTAAATCGTAATTTCCCCATGCGGTCAACTGGATCACAACTTTTAACAGTTATAATGGATCCTACATCTGCCCGACGATGGCCTGCAAATCAGCCTCAAACTTTAAAAGATGCTAAGAAGTTGTAAGATTTTCACAGTGTATCCTCGCACCTAAGAAATGCATTCTTTTTCATCTAGGCAGGGATCCTCACCTAATTAGAACGACTAAGATATTCTGTTTCTAGATATGGAATGATTGAATTTCTTAACTGTAAATTCAGAATCTAAAGAATTCGAACATAAAGGAGCACTGAAAAAGACAGCGCGATGAGTTTATGTCCCACGGGTGTCTAATGCGCATTCAACTTATCCGCTCCACGTGCGCGTAGAACCCATCTCATTGTCATCATCCAAGAAGTTGATTCTCACGCAACTTTCTTGCACGACGGTATTGAAAATCAATCGGCTACTCATGTAAGACCCGACTCATCGGTTGACCGAAAAGTATGAGATAATCATTACAGATTGTAGCTTTCCTCGGGGTTGGATATGCTGATCTTGGATGTTCCACCTCAGCCGAGAGAAAGGTCATGTACTAAATCAGCAGATTAGGCTTACCGCAAGTGTAACAGTAAACTTATACGTCCACAACGGATGAGTGACGTGCGTGTGTCAAAACTCAATTGTACAACCTAATTCTTCCACGTGTCAATAATCTAATGGTCGGTGTGTAAATTATTTATACCGGCAGCGGATCCAATAAAAGACCTAAATCAAACTAAGCAAGCATTATAACATGCCGAAACCAGATATGGATCGAACAACAGCAGTTTAATTGCACATAGCCAGTGTCAAACCAGCGTAACAATAGTCAAGGTCAATTCAAGGTGCTAAAATGATCAAACCATATTGGGCATTTTGCCGCGTTTTCATTAGGACGGAAAAAATGGATCTGGAATATTTCTCCTATTATCCACAATACATGCACTCATTACAGGCACAATCTAAATAATAGTCAACGGAATTACGGCCGCATCCATCGGCATGACTACGAAATGCAGGAGAGCACATAGACAACGTAGAGAGGGCAAAATGTACTGAGAAGGGAATATCCTAAGGAATATTACCAACTAAAGTACAAGAAATTTTTTCGACCCAAAAAGAAGAAAAAAAAAAGGTACAAGAAATTTTTTCTACCGAAAAAGAAACAGTACCAAGAAATTTAAGGGCTTTCAAGGCCCAAGACGGTCGACGCTCGGGACAATGCATGGCCCACTCTTGAGAGCGGATCCTGTGTCTATCCCTTCTGAGGTTGACACTATGGATGTCCACATTATGATCACATAAAAACCAATTTTATATCTCGAGAGACCTCGGTGATTGGATCAAGATTTGCAGATATGTCAATTTTATCTACTCTCGCATTAATTTAAGCAAACGTGCGCTAATTGCTGGATGAACTGAATTCACCACAAGATTCACCAGCTAAAACCAACCCCCCCCCGCCCCCCCCCCCAACCTTCTGCAATCAAATAAACCCAAAAGAGTTCATCATCATCTTGCACACCCAAAACATCAAACGATGATGCAGACAAAACTGGAGAAGAGGCAAAAAAAAGAAGATCCGATTTCATCCAAAACATCGGCAGACAGAGGATTAGGAAGGAACGTTAAAAGGAAAAAGAAAAGAACGCTCCTCTCGGAGCGATGCCCACATTGAGAAAAGAAAAAACGAGCAAAAGAATCAGAAACAACGGGGGGGAAAACAGACACTTTTCTCGTCAGAATCGTAATTAGACGCAGGCGAAGTGGTGGTGGTGGAAAAAAAACGGAAAAATTTTACCTGAGAAGCTGTTCTTGAAGGAACGACCGGAGTGATCGAGTCGAGAAAGCATTGCAGATTAGGCGGGTCACGGCCTCTCGAAAACGCCATCGAAGCTGCCAAATCAAAGTCCATCTCGAACGCTCCCAGCGGCGCAGCACCGAGGGCGGCCGCCCCGACGGAATTTAAGAGGGGGCCCAACGCTCTTTAGAAAATCAGCCCAAGCGACGACTTCGACACGCACCCGCTTGACTTTTCACCAGCGTGCTCTGTTCCGAAAAGGGCAGGGGGAGGCTTCAAGGAGCAAGGAAATAAAGCGAGAGGACAATTTCCATATTCGGGGACGTACGAAACGTCATGCAAAATCCCAAAACAGGGGGCGCCAGCGAAAAAGGAGGGGAATTAAAGAGGGATATCGGGGAATCAAGGGGACGGGAGGATCACGGAAAGGCACGCACCACCACCACCACCGTCTACAGAACGTCGGGCAGGAAAGAAGGGAGGAACCCCACGAACCCCCCTCCCCCACGCGGAGCCTTTTGGAAACAGGGCCTCCGCAAGCGTCAGCGACGTGGTCGCGCAATGGGGGGTGAGTTACAGGACAGATATGCTTCACTTCATTAATCGCCCCGGGATCAGTTAGTGGAGGCAGAAGAGGGTTGTGTGTGTGTGAAGTGAAACGCTCGATGCTGACTAAGCACAGAGAGAGAGAGACAGAGAGACAGAGACAGAGACAGAGAGAGACAGGGATGAATGGAGAAGAGGGGGAATCTGCGGGGAAACGGATAAGGGCGAAAAAGGGTGGGGACTTTCCGAGGCTTTGGATTTTCTCCCTCCTTAAAAAATCAGAACTTTTGGGTTTCCGTTCTGCGTGCTGCTCTCTGCATATTTACGCAGCGAATTGAGGGAGATGGAAAGAGAGAGAGAGAGAGAAGGGAGGGAGGTGGGAAATGGTGTCGGAGCGGTGGGAGTTCGCCTCGCCGCGTGTTGACGGATGCAGAGCGAGCCACGGGGAGAGAGAGCCTTCCTTTCTTTCTTTCTTTCTTTTCTTCCTTCCTTTCGTCGTTTTCTGGTCTCTGTCTTTTTCCTTTTCTGGCGTCGCGAGTTTGCACGACGCATGAGTCCTATAAGACGGAGCAATTTGACTCCTTACTTAAGAGGACATCTAGTAGTACCTTGAACAATGAAGGGGGGTTTTCAACAAAGACCAGAGCACCATGACTTATATACTAGGGCCTTCACCACAAAAAAATATATGTGGACAATTTTGGGTCGCATAAAAAAAAACATGATTTCGGGGTATCGCTTGAAAAGACACCAATTTTCCATCCACAAGACGATTTTGATGGCGATCAGAACATCTGTTGAGAGGTGGCGGAAGAATGCCAACATAGCAATTGGGGTAAAGGAGTGAATGGATTAGGGATTAGGGTTCTGCAAAGTGCACATGATCGAAGCACATTCACTAGATAATTTCGCCTCAGTTCGAGCATATATAACTCTCTTGCTCGCTGGAAACCTTGATGGTTAGCTGAAAAACGGTGTCGTTCTGCTTGTTTAGTGGGAGTGGGACTAATGTCGTTTAATGCGACTTCGAGTTATCATTGGTTCGGTCGAAAAAGACGTTGTTTTCGTTACATGTAATTCTACTCATATGGGTCATGTTAGCATCCATTTCCACATCAGACTCTAAGTACGCATGTTTCAACGGTGGGCTCTATTGTTAATGCCTTTCGATACAACATTTGAAAGGTCGTGTGGAACCGTGGGTGAAAGTTGATACATTTCTTTGTGGAAAACTCTACTATGCGATAGACGGGATGGTGAGAACGGGCTTCCTTAAAATCGAGATTGTATAGCTTATTTGATGCAAATTATCTCATTTGTTGTTAGATGTCATTGATAAGAGGTTTCTTAAATGAGCTTATTTTTCCAGGTCAAAGATGTGTCCGACTAAAGTCGTGTATAGCCCGAAATTAAGAGATAAGTTTTTCTTGGGAGCCGGCTATGGCAATAAAATTAAACTTGACGGATGAGTCGACTTGTTATATGATCAAGCGATTCAAGACCCAATCGCTAGCATTACGAAATCGCGTGACGGAAGATCTCGATAAATCAAGACTGCACGTGCGCTTTGTAAAAATTCGATCTCGATAAACGAATCTCATTTGAATATTTGAGGAAAATTCATCACATCAGAATTTTTGTAAACTAAAGGTGCGTTTAGTAACCATTCTTTTCCCAAAGACGATTTCTGTTCAGAAATGATTTTTTTTTATTTCATTCCCGAAAATAATTTCTAAGCAATTAAAGGCGTTTAATAACTGTTCAAAATTTCTATTCTTGAAATAGAAAAAGAATAGAAATGCATTTGGTAACTGCACAAAATTTCTTTTTATTAATAATATTTTGAATTTTTTTAATTTTTTAACTTTTTTTCCTCTTTTTTTTCTTTTTTTTCCTTTTTTTTTCTTTTCTGTTTTTCTTCTTCTCCTTCCTTGGCCCAAGACCGGGTCGCTAGTGCCGGCGACTGTCTATAGGCCAAGGCCAAACCCTCGCCATCGCCCTCTCCAGATCTAGCGAGGGCCACGATGCTCTCGCCGGCCATAGGTCACAGGTCAGGAAAGAAGAAAAAACAAAATTCTTTTTCATTTTTGATTCTTGTTTCTAGAATCAAGAATAAAAAAAAATTAATTATTGATTTTGTTCCAAATTTGATTTTGGAACAAATTTGTGCCCGAAAACAAAAAATTTACTAAATAAATTTATATTCTTTTTTTGCTTCTGAGAACAAAAGAATAAAATCAGGTACTATTTACCTGATTATCAAGCATGCCCTAACTTTCCTCGAAAAGGATATTCCCCCCCCCCCCCACGCAGCCCCTCCCCTTTGAAGCGCGAGGGTAATCTCGTCTATTCACAATCCCTCTGTATCTATCACGCACTGAGGAGGAGCGAAAATGGTGCCGATTTCGCCGCATCACAAAATCGAGACACACGTGCCGAGATCACGTGGCCCCTCGGCCATCTCCCTCATGAAGTCAAGTGGCCTCCCCCCTTTTGGAACTATCTTCCCCCTCTTCGCAGCTGGCGGTCCCGATTTTTTTCGCCCTTTTATTTTTCCTTATTTATTTATTTATTTATCTTTTTTGGTTTCCTTTGACAATGACAGCATGGGAGCTAAGGACGGACCAGAGCCGCGGAACATATGGTGTACAACACAAGTGATGTCACGTCGTTTATATACATTAGCTCGTTCAGTGAGCGACACGTGTCGCTCTTGGCTCCACCTGTCGGGAATTGGCACGGTCTCGCCCCTCTCTCTTCACGCCGTCCCCGCCTCGCTCGTCGCCTCCGTTTCGTATTTTCCATATCGCGGCTCATCTCTCCTTCAATACTCTTTACCAATTTCTAGTAGGCGAGCTCGCTGAATGGGCTGGTGTAAATGTGACGTGGCGTCACTTGTGTACACAATATTTTGTTGAGTTAGTCTTGTCGCACGATTTGATAGACATCCTATGACCTTATTTACGTATCAATTGGTATGCAGCCTACAAATAATAATCTCTAGTATCAATGTCACGGAAAGAAGATTCCAAAACTCCTAATTAGGTTTGGTTCGTTAAATCGGGAAATCACGTTTTTAACGGACGTTGGTTTACCGCGTCGATTTCTCGAGTTGGTATATGGTTCCTGATGAATTTTGTTTTGGCGTGTGGTCTACCGTTCTGATCAATTGTTTCATTAATTTTCGAATCTCACGAGATTTGGTACGAATTGTAGGTAATTATGACGAACTGTGTCATTTAATGAAACGTGATGAGATTTGCTATAGTTTTTTCTTTCTCTATCTTTTTATCGTGTCATGAACTGAATTCACAGCCATTGAGAGATCGATTCATTTAATGCCATGTCATCTTCTCCGGGGGCAGAGAACACAATGACCTTTAGGGCTCAATCGAGCGTGCATACCAAAAATTAGCATTTAAAACATTTTGTAGAATCGAATTTTCACTAGATATTTGAATTATCGATTGATGGAAGGAAATTACCGACGAAATTTGAAATTCTTTTTGTACGACAATTCATAAGATGGAAAAGATTCGAATTTTACGACAGTGAGAGATACTTTTAGATGTACGGTATGATAGTAATCATAGGGCAGATACATAAATACATACATAGATATGGACAATACGTACATGGTATAGCCCAAGTAGCCGTTTCAAACTGCCGAGTGCTGGCCAATGCCTGTTGACAAAGGAAAGGTGTGAGGTCGAACGGATCGACGGTCGGAATGGTTCGGAGACGGAATGGAGACACGCGTACAGAGCAGAGGATACCCTCATCCCGTATTGGGCTTTGATATGGGCCTTACCCCGCTCAGGAGTCCGAACCTCTTTTCCTTGGGCTTTGACACGTGTCCTTTTTGTCTCGTGGTGTCCAAATCAAACCAAAGCATTGAACCGTCAAAGGGATGGGTCAAGGTCGAAATGACCCGATCCAAATAGATCCATTTTTTATATAATGTAAGTCTAGTGACCAATATCCAATCTGGCCCACACCAAAATCATATACCACCTTACCTATATTTATAAAACACTTCTATATTTAATTAAATTTAGAAAAATTTATACCCAAACTGAAGTAAGAGGGTAGAGCGAGTAAGCGAGATCGAGTGAGGGCGAGAGAATAAGAAGAGAATCGTAAGGATGATTGGGTCTAAGTAAGTTGTAAATCCATTTACAATTAAATTATGGCCCATAACACCCGCACCAAAGCATAAGCAAACATGAAAATATCTAATTTTCGGACATTAGTGTCCACCCCGAATTTACTATCGTAGCCTCGTAGACTTCGTAATTTGATTTCACTCGGTGAAAGAGTCGAGGGGTGATCCCTACTTCTTTCGAACTGCGGATCATCGCATATTGATGAGGATGCATTAGTAGGCCCACGACCAACATGTTTTGAATTTGAGGTAATTCCAAAAATCAAATTGCATTCATGAAACCGGCCAAAAAAGAACCGTATAGAAGCCGGGTTCATACCCGATTGCATGGGGCATCCAGTACGACAACCTCCTGGGTCCGACCATTATTTATCAGTCACCGAACAAGGCATTTCCTATTTGATGCAGCACTTGTGATGTCACATACTTCCTCCACTTAAAACGTTGCATCCGCGTCAATATTAGCCATGTCAGGTCACTGTTTAGGGTGTAGTTCGCACACTCGCTATTATCTTAAGAGGCTTATTAGGAACCGCATCTTGCCCGAGCCCTCTCGCTTCAAAAACTGCTCTCCAGTGTCCTCAGATCAAGGCTTGGCGAAAGTCTAGTTTGTCCTCAAACCATTCATTACTACAAAAGATAATCACGTTTGGGATAATAACATAAATAATCTTTGAACTTTGATCCAATATGCAAATTGGGCCTTGAGTTTTTAATTTGAGCAGTGCGGTTCCTAAACTTTAGTCCAATGTGGAATGTCTTTCCTAAATTTTCTATTTATTCAATATAATTCATAATTAAACTATTGATAAATTCTTAATGTAGTCTCTAGACTATGAAGGACCACATTAAAACAGTGGACCAGAGTTTGGGGAACTTGTTGAACAAATTAAAAGTTTTAGGGCGACATTGCACATTAAACTTAAATTTATGAAAATCACTGAATAAATTAAAAATTTATAAATAATATTACACATTAAACCAACGTTCATCCATCATGTCTATCGTTTCCCCATCTTGTTTTGATACCATTCATTAATTGCTTGGCTTGGCCCACATGGGCCAATCTCTCGAAAAGAGAACTGCAAGACGGTAACAATTCTAGAGAGTGATCTCATAAGTCGATCACTAGATAAGATCTGTCCAATTCGATACGAAACCCAAGGTGTCATATGTATCGTTTTCAAAAAATTAATATACAAAGTTTTCTCTCCATTTTTTTTTATAATTTTTTTTTTGCTTTTGGTGACGATTCTGGGCCGGTGGCTCCTCTTAATTAGGACGGACGGACGATGGCGCGCAAATTTGGATTGCACGTTGCATGTTACCACGAGAGTGACAATTGATAAGTACCCCACAAAAGACATTCCTGTACCATCCGAAGCGTGGCCACATGGCGACATCGCAGACGGCCTAATGGGGATGCGGGAGGATCTACACCGTCGAAGTGTCCACGGGGCATTGAATCGCTGCCGAGGTTTGGCCACCCATCTATGCATGGAACCCCAAAGTTCGACCACCAAACTGAAAACCACGTAACATTATAACGTGACGACATATGTGACGCGAGAGGTCGCTCGTGAACCCGCCATCCATCTACTTTGTGTTAATCTACGGTTAGATGTTACACTAATCTAATCAACTCTTTATCGTGATCTCTCTCTTGGTCGATCGAAATTAGATTGCACGATTGGGACATTTAAAAGATGATCTTAAGGCATTAATTACGATGTGATATGGGTTCATCGGCTCATAATGGCAATGAATTAAAACAAGATCATCGGTACGGCGTTTACGTGCGAAACGAAATCATTCTAAAGCAATTGGCATCGCATGCTTATCACGTGATTGAGTAAGATAAAAGCTTGGCAAATACCATGCATTAGCAAGTATCGAGAACTTGAGCGTAAGCTTTAGTAGTCTAAAAGCAATGCGGGGTTCAACACGTCGGATACCTAAAGTCGGCGTACGAAGCGATGTGCAAGATTGCAAGACGGCGTTTGGACAAACGACGAACCATATTCAAGTCCCGACAATAATCTGTCGTGTCATTTACTACATCGATTTCGTAAACACCCTCTCCCTCTCCCTCTACAATTTGAGAAGGCGCATTACTAGGGTTCCCATTGGGGTTGGTACTCCATCATCGTGATGCTTGGTGACATTTGGTCCCTCTTCAATTTCCATAGCACCAGAAACAGAGCTCGGAAGCCCCTCTGATCTCTTCTGTCGCCTTCTCGGAGGAGCTAGTTCTTCTAGGGCTAGAAAATTTTCATTTAGGGTTTTTTCTTATGTTGTGGGTCGGTTAATTCGCATTGAATGGCCCTACCCAACACCCACCAGCATCCATCAATGTTCCCTATGAGTCCCCCTTTCGATCATCATGATCCGTATCATCCCCCTTCCCTCTTCTTCATGTTCAAGAAAGAAAGAGGAGAGAAGAGAGAGACGTTCCCCGAGTTTTAACCTGGAAAGAGAGCGAGAAAGTATCAGTCGTTGAAAAAATATTCAAGAAAGAAGTTGCCCTTGCTCGTCGAGAGCTGTATGCCGTTCTTTTTTAGTCCTATCTTGACATAGACGTGAAGAGCTCCTGGCCATTTACGTGGCCGAAGCTTCGACCATTTTGGTCATGAACTTTTTCAGTTGCAGGCTCTTTTTGCATGAAAGTTTATGTTGAGATAGCGTCACAAACTCTGCATTTCTGTCCTCTCTCTCTCTCTCTCTCTCTCTCCATTACATTCATTCACATACTATGCTCTCTTCACTTTCATCCCTCTCACACCATCCTTCTTGAAATGTTCTTTTCATAACTCTTACTCTCTCTCTCTGAACTAGACATAATTTATCCGGGGGTCAAATCTTCTGCACACACTGAGATGGAGATTGAAGCCAGTCGGCACGAAGCCAGCAGCGCGAACGACGGCAGCACTCACGGCGACAGTGATGGTACTACTATCAACAGCAACGGTAATGCTAACGGAGGGTTCGTGATCGGGCTGAGTCCACTGAGCCAAACGCTGTGGAGGGACAGGAGCCGCGACGTGGAGTGCGGTGGCGCCGACGTGTTGGCTCGGCTCGCGTGGCAGGATCTGACCGTGACGGTGACGCATGGGAACGGGGAGACCCAGAAGGTGCTCGACGGGCTCACGGGGTACGCCGAGCCGGGGACGCTCACGGCGCTCATGGGGCCTTCCGGCTCCGGCAAGTCCACGCTCCTCGATGCCCTTGCAGGCCGGCTCGCCGCCAATGCCTTCCACTCCGGCACCGTCTTGCTCAACGGCCGCAAGGCCAAGCTCTCTTTTGGAAGTGCCGTGAGTAATCTTGTTACTCTCATTGTTTTTTTGCCCTCCTCTAATTGCTATGATTCTATGAAAATCAAAAACAACGGTTAAGAAATTATAATAAGATCAACAAGATGACGGATTTTTCGAACGTGTAGGTTAATTATCTCCATTTTTATGTGGAACTTGGCTGTCTGAGGCTATGTAAGTCCAAAATAGTAGTTGATGAGACAGGGTCAATTAAATGATCATCGTCCTTAAAGTACTAAAGTGTGGTCAGAACCAGTAAATGTTGATACGAGGGTCAGGTCTTAAGTCAGGCACAATAAAACGAAGTTGGAATGTATTCGTCCGATTTGGACATGAAGTCTTAGGTGTCCGGTTCATTTGGTGGAATAAATGGGGAGTGAGATGGTGCCCCTTGGTTGGGAAGTTATACTGCACCATCGATTATTATGGAGAGCCTTCTGTACAATTTCTTCTTTGTGTATGTAGTGTTCTTCATAGTTAATGAGTCTCCAATGAGTGTACGATCCACATTTCTGTATACGAGGAGAGTGGAGTATACGCTGAACGTACCTAAAGACCTGTCATTTCATATGAGCACATACCTCCGTACCTTGAGGGCACAACAGAAATTCATTTCTTGAAGCGTTCACATTAAATACTTTAGAAGGGAGATAATGAATTTCAATCATAACTTAATAGCGTTGCTTTAGGTTTTGATTCTGTATGCGAGAGTATGATTTTTTTGAATTTTGCTTGATGTAGGCGTATGTGACGCAAGATGACACGCTGATCGGGACGCTGACAGTGAGGGAGACGATAATGTACTCGGCGAGGCTGCGGCTGCCGGACAAGATGCTGTGGGAGGAGAAGCAGGCGCTGGTTGAGGGCACCATCATTGAGATGGGTCTCCAGGACTGCGGTGACACGGTGATCGGGAACTGGCACCTGCGTGGGATCAGCGGCGGCGAGAAGCGGCGCGTCAGCATCGCCCTCGAGATCCTCATGCGCCCCCGGCTGCTCTTCCTCGACGAGCCCACTAGCGGCCTCGACAGGTGCTGATTTAATCATAATTATAGGCAAACTCAACTGTAATGTGGTAAACATGAAAAATCAGCGTGGAAGTATAGTAGATTGAACTGGAACTTACTCCTAGCAATTCAATTTTGTGGCAGTGCTTCAGCTTTCTTCGTGACCCAGACGCTGCGCAGCCTATCAAGGGACGGCAGGACTGTGATTGCATCCGTACACCAGCCGAGCAGCGAAGTCTTCGAGCTGTTCGATAGGCTGTGCCTGCTTTCCGGCGGCAAGAACGTTTATTTTGGGCCTGCTTCAGAAGCGTACGAGGTGATCGATTCTGGTTCTCAAGACGCAAAATTTTTCTGATGTTTTGAAACTGCTCTCGAGCCTAACGTGAAGCTTGGTAATGTTGCAGTTCTTTGCTCAAGCTGGATTCCCATGCCCTGCTCTGAGGAATCCATCTGATCATTTCCTCAGATGCATCAACTCTGACTTTGATAAAGTCAAAGCCACTCTCAAGGGGTCTATGAAACATAAGGTGCATAACTTTCTTTTCTTCAATTCTCTGAGTTACATGTATGCATTGTATGCACATCATAGCATCTCAGAATTTAGTATTGCATTCAAATCTAAACTGGGCTGAGGTAATTTCGATGACTTACGCAGAATTTGGCAAGTGATGATCCTTTGGATAGGACTACTACAGCTGAAGCTACCCGAGCTCTTACTGATTTTTATCGGTCTTCCCAATACTACTATTCGACTAGGCAAAGGGTCGAGGACATGTCCAGAGTTGTAAGTCAGCTTCCGTTTCTTGTATATGCTATTCGACTTCTTTCACGTCGTGACCGTTCCTTGTGGAGTCCTTCTGGTTTAAGATATCCTCCATACCATGTTGTTGCAGAAAGGAACGGTTCTCGATTCAGGAGGGAGTCAAGCTAGTTTCTTCATGCAAGCTTTCTCCTTGACCAAGCGTTCCTTCACTAACATGTCGAGGGACTTTGGGTATTACTGGCTGAGGCTCGTGATCTATGTTGTGGTCACAATCTGCATTGGAACGATCTATATGAATGTAGGGACCGGCTATAGTTCAATCTTGGTATGTTAAAATTCGCGTTCTCAGCTACGTTTACATTTCATGACCGGTGGACAATTAATCAATTTTTTCCCCGTTTCACCTTATCAAAGGAAGCATCGCCTATGGCTAGTGCCTTTCGATCTCTCAAATTTGTTCGTTATACAGGCAAGAGGTGCCTGTGCATCTTTCGTCTTCGGCTTTGTCACGTTCATGTCAATTGGAGGATTTCCATCTTTTGTGGAAGATATGAAGGTGACGTTCAATAGTTTACGCCTCACAAGCCATCAATGGCTATGAGACTGAACTGTATACGATGGTCCGAACATTTTCAGGTTTTCCAAAGGGAGAGAATGAATGGTCACTACGGAGTCGCCGCATTCGTCGTCAGCAACACATTCTCTGCAATGCCATTCCTCATATTGATCACGTTCCTCTCGGGGACCATTTGTTACTCCATGGTTCACCTCCACCCTGGATTCGTACACTACCTGTTCTTCGTACTTACCCTTTACGCGAGCGTCACTGTTGTTGAGAGCCTGATGATGGCAATTGCCAGCGTGGTTCCCAACTTCCTCATGGGCATCGTCATTGGGGCTGGAATACAGGTTTACTATTCACTGCTGTTGATTTTATTTTTGACGCAAATGAATGAGTCTGACCAAGTGCAATACATTGCATATAAGTTTTGTATCATTATTCAGTAATTTGACTTAGGAAAAACTAGCCCTTCCTTTCAGAAACCTACAGTAGTCTTTAAAGTCTGCTGTTCCGGTAGTCATGAGTTAAATTTGCTGAAACTGGCAGAAAATGCAGCCAAGTGATTTTAGCTGAACTCCTTCACTAACCAATCATGTATCTTTTTTCAATTTCAGTCCACCTAATACTTGCTTATATTACATCCTTGTCCCAGGGCATATTCATGCTAGTTTCCGGCTACTTCAGGCTCCCGAAGGACATCCCGAAGCCCGTGTGGCGGTATCCGATGTCCTATATCAGTTTCCACTTCTGGGCTCTTCAGGTAAAGAACAATTTCATCAATCTCATTGCTCGAAATAATAAGATTCTTAAGATGCTAAAAATCGGTCTGACAATTATTCCAGGGCCAATACCAGAATGACCTGAAGGGCTTGCTGTTCGACAACCAGTTGCCAGACCTCCCCAAGATCCCGGGAGAGTATATTCTGGTGAACGTGTTTCAGATTGACGCGAGCCGATCGAAATGGGTAGACCTCACGGTGCTCTTCAGCATGATCGTGATATACCGCGTCATCTTCTTCATCATGATCAAGATCAATGAGGATGTGACTCCTTGGGTCAGGGGTTACGTAGCCAGGAGGAGGATGCAGCTGAAGAACGGGACTCAGAACACCACAGTCACTCCTGATGTCCTGAGCCAGTCGCCTTCTTTAAGGGCCTATGTGAGTAACCATGGAAACAGGACTGGTAGAAATTAGCTATTGAATCGGTAATATTGTAATGATAAGCAGACCCTTAAAAGAAAGTTTGAAGGTGGGAGTGCTAGGAAGATTGTTGTTAGTTAGGATTTGGTGTGGTCTTGTTATTAATTTTTAGCTTAACCCGTGTTATTATTCGTATCTATGGCTTAATCGCTCTTGATTATGATCAGGGAACTTCTATAACTGAAAACATGAATTGAAGTTCTTTTTCTTCACTTGGACCTAAGTAGATGGATGGTCATTCAATGCTCATATTATGCAAAACGTTTGCTTCCTCTATTTCTGCAATTTCTCTATTCTGGAAAGGGGTATCTGTTTATGCATCTACTCTCGCAGCGAGTGATCGGTAGCCATGCCATCAAACAAGAAAATCTCCCGCTTTGATCGCAAATTTTTTAAGTTTTTACGTGTTACGGCACTTTGTACAAGAATTATTATAAAATGTGGATCTAGAGAAGTCCCCATTTCTGTAGAACAACCATCAACTTCGCCCAGCCTCTCCGACATCAGTAGGCTCTTTGAGCACCATTATTGCACAGGATTGCCTCTTTGATGAACACTCATTTTCTTTGATGAAACATTCAATAAATGGAACATCATCATTGAAATCTTAAATTTCACGATCACGAATCATTCTCCGCATATTCATCTACTATTCTACTCTCTTCTATGGTCACAACGGCATGATCAGATGGCCGAGAACTTTTCTAAAAAAGTCGAGGCATAACTATTGTACAGAATCAGATCTCTGACATTTTGACACATATTTGGTTGAATTTAACTGCCATAACATGTTTTGAAGGAAGTAACATCTAGCAGCAACAACGATAGTTCAGGAGACTGGTTAAAATTTAGGGATGATATGCCTCAAAGTCTACTCCTGGGATATGATGATTGGAGTCGCAAAAAGAGATGATCCAGTTAACCAATCTTAGCGAGGACATGGCATTTCATGCCTGTGCACGGAAGTTTGCAGGAGCCAAAACAAATCAATGAAATAATTCTATAACATAAATAAATTCTAGACAAAGGAAAATATTGTCCTTAAATTTAAAAAGAAACACTTTAGCAAGAAAAGAAGCTAAATGACAACCTCAAATGTATGACAGCCAGAACAGACTATATACAGAGCTGTGAGATCAATAATTGTCTCAACACTAAAGTTGGGCTTTAATCTGCAACCTCGATCAAGATGTTCCGAATGAGCTTCTGCAAGCCGAAACCTCAACAAGTCCAAGTTAACCTGAAATACAATGATTTCGCTGTCATCAACTATTGAAGCCTATTTAGTGATGTTAATCAATTGGTAGTAGATGGTCACTTTTGAGGTATTAAGTGTGATCGTCTCTCCATGCTCTGTAATAGAGCTCCTAAGTAATTGTGAATTGAGTAAACTGAGGAAAAATATTAGCAACCACCCTATCACACGACACATTATGCAATTGTATACTCGATATTAACAGACATATAAATGATCTTCCATTGTGATGAAAGGAGCAAGTTTAAACATAACATTCAGATATTTGTCCACAATTATCCACTAATCATACCTCATTCAGCAAGTATATTTTAACACCATCAGCCATTAGAGATTGATACGACCTACTTGCATTGACCATATTCAGATAACAAGATCAGGGGAGGAGACCAGGACCTCACTGCCTTTGTTGAGCTTCAGATTGCAGAGGGTGCAATAAATCAGACTATGGTTCTCTTGCAACTCTCCTTGCTTACAGATTGGGCACCAAATCCTCTTGCTTACCTAGCATCAGCGATTTTTATGTAGGATTAGGAACATGTATCTCCAAATTAAGGTCAAAAAACATAACAAAGAAGGCTTTCGAACAGTTCTCTTAAAGATGAAAAAGAGAGCTCAATCCCAAGATTAAAAATAAGAATGAACTTCACAATAATGATGCCATTTGATCCAATAGCCTTCCGTTAGATTAGAACAGATTTGATAGATACCGATGACACTCGAATGGAGTATTAGAATGGAAAAAACCATTAGATAATGAACTATTGGTTCTAAGCCATCTCTGGCAATGAATCAACAATTTGAAGTGCTTTTCATTTCACCAAACACATAATTGTATCTGCATTTAGTTTGCATAAAATTAATAACTTAGTCAACTCAGAAATATATGACAGCTTTCAACAAGAAGCTTCTTTCCCCTTTCCGTGTAGGATATGTTTTGATCGATTAGTTAAATGAATCTCATCACAACCATTGAGCACACTAATTATACCTCATTCTCATTCAACTGCATGTGTTCAAAAACCGCACAAGCCAAAAGCTCATCTTCTTCATCTTCCCAATTGTCAACACAGCTTTCTTTCTCTGCACAGTGAACGGAATACTTTACTTCAGCAGCCAAGTTGTACAGTCAAGCACCCATATATTGGGCTACAGATGAAGCCAATCCAGGAAGCAGAACTACTTGACCTAAGAGGATAAGATCTTGCACGATAAAGGGAGGAAAGCACCATGCAAAAGGGTCAACCTCATTAAATTGTTGAAGTGTATCTAAAAAGATAACAATTCTCTACCTCTTAGTTTGTGTTCTTCTTAAATTATAATCTAAATGATCAGACAGCGCTCGCAAGAAACTTCATCTTGCTAAAGAGCATTACCTTGTCTGTTCTGCTCTGAATCGAGATCCTCATAAAATATCCTTTGCATTTCCAACAATATCTCTTCACAATCACCTTGATAAGCATTATGAAGCCCATCGTATTCCCAAAGGATATCATCTGGTTCATGGGCTCCATGCACGGTTTTCAGACAGTCAGTAACTGAGGTACTTTTTATTTTCTTCAATTCATCAGAGACAATATCCCTAAAAGCAGATTTTATCAATTCCTGCAAGAACAACCGCTGGATAAACAACATTCTTTCCCACCTTGTTAAAAAGACAAGAACATTGATTTCAATTGGATAGTTAGCTTCCCCATCGAGTGAAAATGAGTTAGCTGCAACTAATACAAGGGAAATTAAGCAGGCTTGCTTTGGTTGCTATGGCAGGGAACTACTGCAATATGGATATCAGACTTTACTGGGAGTTCCTTCACTTTCGAGATAAGAACATCAACCCCTCAAGCTTGGGCAAACAATCAAATGAAGGTTACTGAACATCCTTTATTGGGACCTATAGCGTATGCATGATCCTTCCTTCACTGATTGACACGAAAATTCTGACCCGGAAATATTCAACTCATCGGACGTGATTACTGGAGCTCTGGTTGGCAAGACAAGAACCTGGACTCTCCACTCCACAAAATTAGCAATATTCCAAACACTAGTCCATGAAGACATTGGCAAAACCAGTTTCATAATTTGCGGTAGTCCATTCTCCATGCACCTCATAAAAAGCTGTCACGGTCAAAGCATAAATTCCAGAATCCGGTAAACCCCCAACAGAAGATCACATATTCTAAAATCCTCCACATAATTGACAAAGCTGTCTGGACTTATATTCGCTAATCATTTGAATCTGCAGTTGCCACCATATAAAAATCCCTACATGTTGCGTCCCATTCGATCGGTTCAACTTCAGGACTTTGGAACAAAGAGAGCATTACAATGGGCAGTGAATCAAGCCGAAACGCATGGAGAACCGTGAAGGACACAGTTTACTCAATAATGAGTCCATCAAAAGAGAAAAAGACACCCAAATGAGGATAATTTGAGCGGACTACCTCGTTATAAAACAGCTCAAACGACACGATGACTTCAAATTCATTCGAAACAGGCCAAAAACAAAAGAGGGCAAGGGGGGGGGGGGTTGGAAATCACTGCACCTTGCTAGTGCAGGGCTCGGAATCGGGCAACCTCATTCTCCACAGCAGCCGGCCTCGATCTTCCCGGACCCTCCGGTAGCAATTTTCCCTGAGCTACATCGTCACGAACCCATCAGAAGAACACCAACGACCATTTCCTCTCCGACCCATTACTCGACACCGCATCAGAAGAGCACCCAACAGCGCGAATTCGACCGACACATGCAGATTTACGAAGGATCTGAACCTAATACGGACAGTACCGAAACAAAAGCAGGCGAGCGACCAGACCTTATGCCTCCAAGCGGAGTAGTTGTTGAAGCCGGAGCGAGCCTTCAGGGACGTCCGCCTCGCAATCGCCGCTTCCGCCGGGGCTCGACCGAGATCCTCCATGTTCGGCGGCGATGCTCGGCGATCTTCCGTTCCGGTTCGAAGAGCTTCTTCCACTCCTCGATTCTAGAGACAGAAATTTGGCGGTGGTTTCGTCTGGTATTTTATATCGCCTCTTGGAATATATGTGTGTGCGTGTGTTTTAACGATAATTGTTGATTAATTTTAGGTTAATAGCACGAAAAATCTTAAAATAATATATTTATAATAAATTTATCTTGAAAAATTTCAAACAGTACATCTGTGATAATTTTACCCTCTATTAATTTCTGTTAAATTTTATTGTCAAATTTCTGAGTTCAATAATACGTGACAATTGATGAGTGTACTAGTTTGGAGTTTTACTCTCCATTTGTCACAGATATATTCAATTTAACGTAGCGTAAGTTTGTTACAAATATACCAGTTTGGATTTTTTTTTGTTTAGGATAAATCTATCATATATATACCGATTTGAAATATTTGATGATCAAAAAATTAGTTTTAAAATAAATTTGTCACATGTATATGAATTTGAGATTTTTAGTAATATTAACCCTTAATTTTATATATTGTTTCATCTTTTAAATAAAATAAAGATGAAATTCTTAGTTCGGGATATTTTTCATAAAGAGAAAGAGAATGATGAATCTCTTGCAATTTAAAACCAATGCGTGGCTCTTACAAGTTTATATATTTATATTGATTGATAAGGGAATCAATTCTTCATGCAACAAATTCAGCTTTTTCTTTTTTTTCTATCTTGTATTTATTTTTAAAAACGATGGATAGAATGATTATCGTTCTTTTTTTTTTTGGGATCCGATCTAATTATATGAGGTTACAAAAATATGTGTATGCTCATTTTCACATTGTCTTACCTCATATAAAATTATTGGGCGAGGGCATAGACCTGCTTCATTAATGATCCGTGCAGTGCAATAACCAACCTCGTTTTTCTTTCATTATTTTTTCTTCTAAAATTTGAATAAATGTTTCATTTTTAAGGCTCCGCTCGTTTTGTGAAAAATGCAACGTCTTCAAGAAGCCATTTTCCAGAAAAATGACACAATTCTTTAGTATTTGGCTAAAATTTGAAAAAGACTTAGAAAATATTTTTCCGCCCTTTGATATGGAAAATCTAATCCTCCGTACACTACTTTTAATAATTTTTTATATTTTATTTTTAAAAATCCATTTTAAATTATTTATTCTCTTTTTTTTTCTTTTCTTTCTCTTTTTGACGTTCTTCTTAGGCTGGTCACCGGCCACAACGAAGGCTGGCGACCAGCCACAATTGAGCTCAAGCCTTGCTCGAAGGCGTTCATGCTCGGGCTTCGCCAGATTGGCGACGCTCGAGCGTTGCCAGAGGCAAGTGAGCTCGTCGCCGCCTCGAGAGTCGCGGTTTCGCAAGCTCGAGGCGGTAGCTAATTGGCCTCGGGCCTTGTCGTTGATGATCAAATTAAGGATAAAGATGAGTAAAATGACATGGGACTTAATTCTACTCAAACCGCCATAATTTGTATCGCAACGATTTTTTTTAGGCTTTAGAGAACAAAAAGAAGAAAAAAAAAACATTAAACTCATTTCCCAATTCACAAAAAAAAAACATTAAACTCATTTCCCAATTCACAAAAAAAAAAAAAGAGGAGTATGAAAAGAGAAGGGAAAAAAAAAACACTCTGTTTTTTCAAATCTCCCAAATACGCCTCGTCGTATTAACTTTTTGGCGAAAGGAAAAGAAAACGCGAAGACTGAGGAGGATTTTTGACTTGTCCAAGAGAAGCAGCGGCAGATTCAGTGAGGTCGATCCCATCTGATCGGAGCTTCGTCTTCTTCATCTGCTGCCGCCGCCGCTCCTCCGTCGACGAAGGGTGCTCCGACACGGTACCGGGCAAGCTCCGGCGAAGCTCTAGAGAGAGAGAGGGAGAGAGAGATGCCTGAGAACCCTTCTTCAGCTTCAGCCGCCGATCCGGCCGCCGCCGCCGCCGCCGCCGTCAAGCGCTACGCTCCTCCGAATCAGAGGTTCTTGTTTCCGCCTGCTCCCCTCCCCCATTTTCCGATCCCTCGAGCTTCTCGCAGTTCGCATTCCACCCGCGTGGCTTTTGATCAGCTTTATTAACTGCCTCTTGCGGTCGCACTCGCAGGAATCGCTTTCTCAACAGGCGCAAATCGGGAGGTCTGAAAATGTTTGCTTTTATTTTTTTTTTTCCAAGTACCCCGCCATCTGTTTCCGTGGATTCGTGTTGATGGGTTTTGCGTGGGATCCTTTGTTTGAGGAGTTATTTATACGAGAATGGGATTGTGATTGCTGATCGTTGGTTTCTGTATGAGATGTCTCGCGCTGATGGTTCTTGGGTCATTTCAAATGCCTGTGTCGAAACCAAGGAAATGGCGAAAGCAAGCTGTTACGAGAACTGTAGTAGTGATTAATCGATTCTGATGGAGGTTGGGGGACAAGTAATGGCCTTATGCTATGTCTTGCTAGTCAATTGAAAGGTGCTTCTTGTCTGCCTAGACAAAGAAATAGAAGAAAAGGTTGCACTTTGCCTCTCGGGCACACTCGTTTGACAACTCACTGATCACCTTACTGCCACTCTAGTTCTGTGGTTGGTGTAGCCACTCTAGAGAGAGAGAGAGAGAGAGAGAGAAAGAGGTGGATTAGGTTCAGGAGTCGATCGCTAGGTGTGCATTCTCCGAGGACTCGTGAATAAATATCTCTTTTGCACATGAAAATATAGTTGGTTTGGGATATTGCGAGCATACTCCGCCTATTATAGTGTGTTCTGTACATAAACAATCATACTGGCATGTGCTAAAATGTGCTTTCATTTGCTCTCATAGAGCAACTTGATCGACCGAACAATTTTTATGCAAGTGATGGAGAGAAGAATCACACGGCTGCTTCAAGGAACACCATCAATGATCAGAGGGATGCGGGGAGAAGCAACCTTCCGAAGGAAAACCCTCATCTTGGATCAATTGCCTTAGAAGGGTGCTCTACCAGCGAAGCTTCTCGTCTTCTAAATGACCGTATGGTGGTCTCATACAGTTTTTTTGTTGTAGTTTGTAGATCATTCTTTTTATCCCACGATTTTTTGAATATAAATTGGTGTCCTCACAAACATGGCCATTCTTGCGCGTTGTTGCATGATAATGTTTCTTTTCTAGGTGTGTGTAAAAGGAAAATCTGTCTAAATTTAATTTGCTTTGTCTGTCAGAGATATGGTGAAAAGGGACTGTCCTAAAAATATTGATCGTTAAATTACCATTGCCGATGTGAAGAGTCGTTTTCTCTTTTGGGGTTACACAGTTTTTTTTTTTTTTGTTAAAATTTTGGGGTTATACAGTCAGCTTATGAAATATGATGTCCTGATGTTAAATTATTTCGAGTTTATAAAGTTTTGTTCTTTTGAAAATTCAATTGATTTCAGATTTATAAATACTGTTAGGCAGATAATTAAACAATTTTGATTTGGAGAACTCAAAGTTCTTGTACGGTTTTCTAGGATTTGGACAGCGTTTTTTTCTGTGCGTGCGTGAAGTGTGGACTTTTCATGTTAGAGTCTGGTTAATGTAGCATATGAAAGCTGTCAAGCTTATAATCCACTGGAATTTCAGCATTGGAACATTGAATTGGTCAGAAGAAAATCATGGATCGAAACATTATATGTAAAATAAAGTCAGTGCATTATTTTAAGAGATTCACAAGGTTGCACTGACTTGAGTTCAGTAGATGGTTCAATCTTTTGTCGAGGTGTTCTCCTCATTCTCCATGGTAATGCATTTGAGTTCTAGAAGAAGAAAAAGTTATGCACTTGTACTGTTCACATCTAGCATATATGTTTGGCATTTAATAGTCAAAATTGGCAACGTCTTGGAGAAGATTTTACTTCTATGTTATAAGTCATTGCTTCCTAACCTGTTAATTTTGTTCTCAGGCTGGGAAGCTACAATTCGCAACTGCAATGATTTATCTATAGAGACATCTGGTACGTAAAATAGTTCTTTACTTTTCACTCAAGCATTTCATATGAGTGTTGATGAATGGAAGACATCACCATCTTCATCAAAATTGCATTTTTTTAACTATAAATTTGTGTGGGGACAACTTTTGTATCAAAAAAGAAATTGAGCAATGCACGCTATATTTCAGCACCATTGAACAGATTCAGTCTCCTTTGCTATCGAATGTGACTGTGGATATCTTATTGCTAATTTGCTGACTAAACTAATTTACTTGTCCCATGAAATCAGATCGCATGCTGTCAACAGTTACTGGGCATGAACTTTTTCTTTTTGGCTTGAAATGAAAAGAATCTTGTGGCAAGAAATATGCCTGGCCTTTAATATTGTCTTGTTCTTTTGTGAACGGATGATTTACATTTTTGATTGCCTATGGAAGAGTAATGGCAACGTTATGCTTCCTGTTGGCTGCTACATTAATCAGATCTTTTATGATTTGTTTTCTGGATACCTAAGGTATGTTACCCTTTGAGCATTCAATGCCAAAGAGAGAATCCATGAAGGAATAATATGAATAGAGATCCTTCATGTCTGACCTGTTATACCTCTGGTCAACGTAACTTTTGGATGGTCACAGTGTAGAGAGAGAATTTGAAGGACTTACTCGGTATGTCGAGTTGCAGCCCTATATTTAGGATCTTATGCTTTACTTCTTTAATGCGGTATCCTGAACTAAACAAGCATAAGTTTCTAGTGATATTTTGTTGGACCTTCCATGTTTCTTGTCCTTACATGCTTAAGATGCATCATTGTTTTCTTGTTGAGAATTGCATGGCATTGCAGCTCTGTGAAGATCCTGTTTATAAGGTTGTCATCCTTGACTAACCTGGTTTTCCCTTTTGTGTTTTGTTGTTTCAGAAAGACCTGTTATGTACTCCGGAAGCACCGCGCCTGCATCGGGAGCCGTCAAACTTCCTCATCAGGTTTCCATTTCTGAAATCCTTTCCTAAATGAAAAAAGAACAAGAAAAGAACCTCTCTCTCTCTCTCTGATCATATTTCTTGTTTTATTTGTCCAGTTAATACTTCCATCAGGTGTTGGATCTCCCAATTCCCAGATGGACTTCTTAAGTGAACTTTGCCGGGCAATGCGCAATGCAAATGCAGGTTCTTAGGTGTAGCAATTTGGCATCCGTACTCAAGATGAAGTTATTGGTTTTGGAAGTGGACATAAACGATTGCAGCTTTCACTTTTCAAGAGACTGGCGAGTTGTGGCAAACACCATGTACCCAGTTGGCTATCCTCCATTTGTGGAGCAAAATTAGGATGCGTCGCCCGAAGACAAGCACATATAAATATGCTTTCCACTGCTGTCTTCCCTGACAACATTAGTACTAACCATTTTGAGTAGCTCATTATGACCTCCTCGTCACGAATGCCTTTGTGCAAGTAGTGTGCATGCGTGCGCGGGGAGTAGCAGTAGGTCCTTGTGTCTGTTGTTGTGCGTGTGCAATCATTTCGAATTGAGTTTCTTTAAAACGGTGATTGAAACTGTTCTAGTTTTTTCGGTCTAATATAAGAGCTGGTTTGTACTTGTCCTCCTTCATCTATTTCTCTCTGAATCTGTTTTGATGCAATTGATTATAGAGACACCGAATGTCCATGTTCTTGTATCTTTTCTGTGAGCTTCAAAGAACGATGATTAAATATGCACTGATCAGACCATTCTACTGGTTAAGTGATCACATGTTGTAGAACTGTCAAACCCATTTTACTTGAAAGATGGGTTATATATGGGTTCGGAGTAATATAACCTACATCAGTTTGGGCCTTAATGGGATTAGACTCTATTTAGACCCAACCCACTTGCAAAGGCCTGTGACACTGACAACTCTGTTAGCCCTCTGTCTCTCTTGCCTTCACTCGTTCCCTTGAAATGCATTGTGCAGCAGATTGCAATGCATATCGGAAGCTGTTTCGGCTTCGCGCCGGCCACTTCCTAGCTGGAATGTCCTATTTTGGCCACCATAATCCACTACTCCCTCTTTCAAAGTCGCTCGCTCTCTCTCTCTCTCCAGAAAAGTAGCTTCTCCATACTGACGACCTTTTCACCTTTCACTTCATTTCGAACCTTTGATCTCGCTTTTCCTGAGATTGAATATCTCTCTCCCTCTCCCTCTGCACCGTTTGTGTGATTTGTGGCTCAGTATGCGTATCCGTTGGAATTGCCGTTTTTTTTTTCAAGTCGGTCCTCTTAGTACTCTTCAACATTTTTAACTTTCTGACTAAAAAACAGAGGAACACTTCTTTTAACTTAATTGTCACAATGTATGCGTTTGTGTTGGCTCTATCTAACTGTAATGGCCTTTGCCCCACTGCAAGGATTTTGGGTTCAGGTCAAAATCTGGTTTGATACATTGATTGCTTAGAATTTGGGCCTTCTGAGCGATGTGCACTGATTATTCCAGTCTTCTCTATCAAGCAAAACTGAAATGAATTTGAGGTTCTAATTGGGAAATGAAACTAATTGGTGGTCGTGCTCGTGTTAGTAGCACTCTTCTCTTATTTGGAGTTCTTAGCATCCCAGTTGAACTGTGGGCCTGTGTGCAACTGGCGCAAGTACTCATAGCTTTCTGAATCGGAGTTACTAAGCTTTTTTTTTACTGTGGCAATTTACTTTTTTTTTTTAATCCAAGTGAGATATACACATAAAACAGCTTAAAATGGATTAAATAGGTGGTTGTGGGTTTTCATATGTTGAATTAAACATGTGTGTGTTTTAGCAATACCGGTAGGGCATTAGTCACTAGGAAAATTGTCCAAAAAGTCGTGAACTTTTTAATTGTGTCAATTTAGTTTTAAACCTTTTGACGATTTGCCAATGTAGTCCTTCAAGTCAAATATCTAAATAATAGATTTAGGACTATTTGGCAAAGTTGACACAATTGAATGGTTTAGGACTAAATTAGCAAATCATCGAAAGGTTTAAGACTAAATTGGCCGCTATATAATAGATTTATAACTTTTTGAACAATTATTTCTTTGGTCACTAAATTCATATTGCATATAAATAGGTTAAAACAAGTTAAACAAGTCAATGTGGATTGGATTATTTATTGCGCGACCCTACATGTTCGGACCTTACAAGATCATGTTCTTTCATGTACATATAAGTAGCTCGAGTTCCATCACGACCTTGCATTGGGCTCGTGAGTATTTCGATTCATTTCAATGACAAGTTGAAATCGGAATCGTGTCAACGCTTCCATTTCGAGCTGCTTCGGATTCCATAGGCAAAAATCGATTGCCCCCCCCCCACCCCCCCCTTTTTTTTTTGTTGAATTTCCCTCCATTTCAAAAGAAGGGAAATGAGCATAAGATTAAACACGCGGTACAAATTTGATTCCTTAAACTACTGACTGTAAATAATTAGGCATGGCCCTGTGGGAGCTATCCATCTTGATTTTTTTTATTTGTGCTTGCTCTCTGGCAAGGACCTCGAGATTGATAAGGGAAATCGTCGGCTCGATATCTATGCCTGGCAAAGTTTTTTAAAAAAAAAGTTATATAATAGACTTAATTATAATTAACGATCAAATTATCACGTTTATTTATTTATTTATTTATTAACCTTATTAAGCCCAAAAAAGAAGAGAGGGTGAATTTATTGTCTCGGTCCAGCGATTCCCAGTCGATGACGTGGCGCCACGACCGGGCGCGCGTGGCGAGGGGTACGGGCTGTTTCGTCATTTGAGCCGGGCTCGAGGAGCGTCGTGGACGATTGCTATTGGACGGGCCCAAAATCTCCCCATCAGCGAACTCCGGGACAGGCGGCCGGAAAACGGCGAGAGGAAAAAACCTAATCCTCGTGCTTGAGCGCCACGTGGAGCGATCCGATCCGTTCATCAAAAGCTGCAGCATCCACCGTCCACTCCAGACTTATTATTCTATAACGGATGGTAACGTACTAATTACCACCATATGATAACAATGTGAATAGAGCAGCACAAGGTAATCGCGTAAACCCCGTGAACCCGATTAAGTCCAAATTTTTGGTCGGAAAGGGTGACTTTATCCGGAGCAAATTTCAGGTAATTAGCATGATTCGAACGGATAACCATCCTATTCTCGACTTGAAAGACCCCCTTCATAGCCTAACTAAGCTCGGTCGTCATGCCACGGAGGACGGAATCTTGTGGTGCCGCTTCTTGCCTAATGCGCTTATTCGGACCACGACGAATCGATTCCATCTTCTCACGCGTCACATCCGAGAAGGCAATCGCAAACAATTTGTTTCCACCGGGTCTGTTAAAAAAAAAATTACCATTATTTCACTATCTTGATAGGATCACAATCAATTCTTTACCCTCCGACATGGGTATTGTATATTATTTTAGGATAGGGGGGAGTTCGGTGGCGACAAGGATAACCCGGTCTTTAGCTTTTGTCTAAATTTTTTTGATCCCCAGAAAATGTGTTTTTGGTTCGCTTCAATAATGATGCTCTCTGGGAGGAAGGAAGTGTGAATAAAGCATGCTCGTGTGCATGGTGCTGCTGGTCTAGTCTCAGATTCAAGAAATCCGTTTCTTGGTTTTTCGGCAGCATCGATCCAGAGAGAGAGAGAGAGAGAGAGAGAGAGAGAGAGGGAGGGAGGGAGGGAGAAGATGGAAGTTGGGTTCTTGGGACTGGGGATAATGGGGAAGGCCATGGCGATGAACCTGCTCAAGCACGGCTTCAAGGTCACTGTTTGGAACAGGACCCTCTCCAAGGTGCTCTCCCATCGCTTGTTCTGGAGTGGCTGACGACGTTCTTGCTCTCGTGTTCTTACGCGTCTCTTTCCTCGTGATCTCGTTTGGGTGGATGGTGTTTACGATTCTTTCATTGATGTTAGCTCGTTTTGTTGCGGTTGCGATTCTTGGTGTGATGTTTCATTGTATTTATAGACTTCTGACGATATTGTCCACAGCTACTGGATGGCCACTGTCCTCTTCACTGAGTGTTTGATTGTATAATCTGGTGAAGAAGGACAAGGATAAAAAGGAATCAAATTTTCCAAATGGCCGAATAGAAGAGAGATGCAGCTTAATTCATTGCTTCTGGGAATCGATTTTTCTGCCAAAATTTCGTGAAAGAAAGAATAAGGAAGCAACATGTTTTAATGGGTCTTTAAACTGGTTAGCTGCTTATGCGTTGGTCATGATTCTTCGTTCATGGTGTTCAGATTTATTCCTTTCTGGTAATGTGTTCCCCCTGATTTTGCTATGCGGGTAAATAGTCTTCTTGACTTCTGAGATTAATCTTTTTATGTAGTCTCAGATTAAGTTGTTCCCCCAATGCTGTTTGATGTTTTTGCTTCTCAATCACAAGTTTTTTCTTCCAAAATTCTGTGACTCGGGCAATAGCACGGAGGGTCGAGTTGCGATTGGATAGTTGATTTTGCGCTGATTATTGAATATCCTGCACCAGTCCAAATGGATTCACTTAATTTGATTGGTTCGGGGATTTGTGTAAACATTTGTAAATTACAATCACATATAAGGATAGAACAGTGGGAGCGAGGAAAGAGGCAACAGATGATGTGTGTAAACGATGATCTTATCTTTTCGACCAAAAAAAAAAAAAAACGATCATCTTATCTTGCAAATACCACACTGAAGTCTTGCTCTAGTTCTTTATCAATTAAGTGGACAGCGAAACACGAAATATGAGGGTGCTTACACGAGGATTGGTTTCAAAAGTAAAACTGATGAAAGTTGGTTCCACCGGAGTTGATTGGATCTGCACTTGTTCAAGGATTTATGTTGTCTGGATGATGCATCCGGCATTGTCTGCCTTTACATTTCCCAAATCTCATCAAATTAATTTACTGGGAGTTGTATGCTCATGCAGTCTTTGTTTCGCTTCTGATGCATTTCTGTTTCAGTGTGATGAACTAGTGGAGCATGGTGCTTCAGTTGGACAAACCCCAGCCGCAGTAGTCAAGAAGTGCAAGTATACTATTGCAATGTTATCTGACCCTTCAGCTGCTCTTTCGGTTGGTGATGAATACTTTGGTTTTGACTTCCGCTTGTCTTTCTGTATCCTCATTACAATTGTCTGTCTGGTAACTGCTAGGTGGTTTTTGACAAAGACGGTGTTCTTGAGGAGATCTGTACCGGAAAAGGTTACATAGACATGTCAACAGTTGATGCCGAAACTTCTATTAAGATAAGCGAGGTCTGAATTGATGCTTTGACTCCTTACAAATATCAGGTGGTTCATAGTGTTTTCTGGAAATTACCAAAAAAATGTCCATTCACTAGTAACCCAGCTGAATGACTCTTGGTGTCAATGATCTCTCTCCTTTTTCTACGTATCATCTTTGTCAAGATTTCCTAGTAGGTTTCCACATGAAGTACGCTACAAAGAGATTGAGTGTTGGCCATGAGTGGCTTAGCTTTTTTGCTGATACTTTCCAGGCCATTCAATCGAAGGGCGGTCATTTCCTTGAAGGCCCTGTCTCGGGTAGTAAAAAGCCTGCCGAAGATGGACAGTTAATTATACTTGCAGCTGGAGAAAAGGCATGCGCTATAATGATTTTTCCATCTCTGTGCCTTTTTGGCTTTCTTTGGCACTGCTTTGCATCTGATGGACAATAGAAACAGGTCGATGAAAACAAATTGAACCTAGGTCTACATGGTGGTTCAGATTCTCTGTTAGCTAGTTCATCATTTGTGTTCATGTGGCCACTCCAAGACTAATTTCTGCCTCCACATAGTACAAAGATGTTTTCCGCTGAACTGCTAGCTGGGAAAGGAGAATCACATTGGCCAACTCCCACATAAATTCCTAGCTGAATCTTGAAGGCAATGATTTTGATAAAGATGAAAGCACCTATCTTTGGTCCAAGATTTACCATGGACCTGTCTATAAGTTACATCCACTTCTGCACAATCCCAAGGTCACAACTTTTCTAAATGATGATATCGCATATGACAATAGCTTGCTGGTCAAAAAGACACTAATGCAAATGAACCTCCAAGGAGGATGAGTTTATTCCCTGAGTTATAGATTGTTTGAAGTCTTGTCAAGGCTTATTTTTTCGGTAGGTTATCCAGTGGCCTTTTCAGAGACTTTATGCCAGCGCTGCATTTTGTTGGTTACGTTGAATTCCTAGTGTAAATTGCAAAGATAACTGTAAGATATTGAGAAAGAGAATCTGTCGAGAAGATATATCTGGAGGTGAAGCAAAATAACTACTTATTTCAGGCTCTGGCAGTGGCAATGCATCTTTGTCTTTGGCAAAAATCGTGTTATTAGATGGACTATTGCCTGTGAGAGCATCAGGATGAAAATGCAAGATCCTCATTCTCTAAGAGCTAAATGCTCTTCATTCAATGTGTAATGCTTGTTTATCATTTCAACATTGTATCTGCAGGCATTGTTTGAGGAAGCACTTCCAGCTTTCGATGTCATGGGGAAGAAGTCTTTTTTCCTGGGCCCAGTTGGAAATGGAGCTAAAATGAAGCTTGTAGTGAACATGATAATGGGCTGGTACTTGTTTCTGTCTATCTGCAATTGGTGAATCCCGATAGTTTTTTGTTACTTTGAGACTAGGAGAGGTGCAGCCAACCTAAAAGGTTTACGTAGATAGCCTGCTGAAGCTCATTGTAGTTTTTACAAGGTGAAAGATGAAACTGAATACTGAATATATGGAAGTTCTCGTGGGCCAGTTCCATGCTAGATAATCTTGACAGCAATATCCTTTAATGTTAGGATTAGCATAAACCAGAATCTTGGTGTATAATAATAACTTATTGCACTGTAATCCACTTGCATGGATCTTGAGGCTTATGCAGCCAATACATTGCAACCGCATTTTGATCTGCATATCTCAAAGAAACCATTCTTTGTGCAACGGGAATAAAAAAGCATCAGTTAGATAATCAATTAGAAGGATGTCATTGTCTGCATCTGCAAGTTATGATGGTATAGCGATTGGGAAGTCAACGTGAGTTGCCATTACCATGTAGATATCCAGGTGTGGAAAGTCCTAGCAGCTCTTGGTAATGGCATGTTAATGGTCTCTGTAGCTCTGACGTGAGAGCATTGTGATTGCAGTAGAAGCATCTGCAAGCCCTGCTGTCATGTCTGCACCCTTGCAAAAGCCTTGTGTACTATCAATATAAATGCATCAGATGTTAAATTCTGTACATGTTCTGGTCCCACAGAACTGATTCAGTTTTGTTCAAGATTTACCAAAAGAAATTTACGTTCTTTTAGTTTAGTTATAGTACTAGTACATTGGCATTTTTTGGCTCAGAGTATTTTTATTGTCGCAGCATGATGAACGCATTTTCAGAGGGACTTGAACTCGCCAGCCGAAGTGGATTGGACCCTCGTACTCTTCTCGACGTGCTGGTACGACAATGATCAACCTGTTCAGATTTACTCCAGTTAAAGCATGGATGGCTGGTAAAAATCTTTTCTTGGCAGGATCTCGGTGCAATCGCTAACCCAATGTTCAAACTTAAAGGACCCACTATGATAAAGAACAGTTACGCCCCAGCCTTTCCTCTGAAACATCAGCAGAAGGACATGAGGCTGGCTCTTGCTCTTGGGGATGAAAATGCCCTTTCAATGCCAATCGCAGCTGCTTCCAATGAGGTTGTTTTCTTGCACTTATTTTTTATACTCTACTCTCATTAGAACGTGGGTGAATTATTGCTAGGAATTTGATCGCATCCACTGTGGGGTGGTGCTTGCTATTTCGAATCCAAATAACATTTACTTTCAAGTACACTGTGAATTGAAAAGTCATAGTCATGGACTGCAAGACATTATTCTCCACGATGAAAACGAAATCATCATAAAACAAATGAATTTTGAGGACTTTGTTTCTTCCATTTTATATCCGTGTACTGAGTTTCTTGGGGCGACAACTTTCTGGGTGATGCTAACAGTGTAGGGATTGGAGAGATAAATAAACGGTTCCGTAGTGCTTTCATTGAAGATACTTTAATTCTTGATGAATAACCATTCACTTCTTCAGGGAATGTTGAGACTAATATTAAGCTCTGATATTCTGTTACCCGTTTGTTTTCGTTTACTTGAATATACGTCACACTGTGTCCAAAGTGATTTTAGATGAATTCACATTGTCATCTCCACTGCTTGTAGGCTTTCAAAAAGGCCAGGAGCCTGGGACTGGGTGATTTAGACTTTTCTGCTGTTTTTGAGGCTGTGAAGTTGCTCAAACATTCATCATGATGCAAAAGGACACGGTGAGACATAGGTATGCGTGAAGTCTTGGTCTGGTTTCTGGAAGATGCATCTTCATTGTTGTTGGGTCACGGAGAATGATGATTGATGCCAAAGAGGTGAAATTTACTACTTGAGAAGCGGGAGTTTCTTGGTTCTCAAGTTGTTAGAGGTTTCAATCTCAAGTTGTTAGAGGTTTCAACCTAGACATGCGACTGTATTTCCTTTTGGGACGGAATGCTAAACTGATGTTTGAGACGCCATTAAATGCTAGTCGTTGCTTCAACCCCCCTCTCTCTCTCTCTCCCTCCCTCTGTGACCCTCACAGATTAACATGCCCAAGCATGAGTACAAGCTCATGAGCTCATGCAAATGTGCGTGCATGCTCAAGCATGGGTAAAAATTTTATGGTAATATATAATACATTGCACCTTAGTTAAATCATGCAGACACTGTTGCAGCTCAAAAGTGAAGACTGAAAGGCATTAAACTCCAAAGGTGTATTTGTTCGACTATTGCGTTCTTTCAAAAAATGAAAGAAAAATTGTTGCACCACAACAAAAGTCCTGACCAAACAGCTAGAGGAACCGAGTGGAAATGCACTTGCATCTTATTTAAGATTAAACAAACAGAAAACACATCCTTTGAGAATCATGACAAAAAAGTCGGTAGATAAGTCCAAATGCTAAAGACCTGCAACTTTTTGGTTTTGAGAAGGATCACGTGAACAGGCCGTGGCATCAAAGCACTGCGCTAGCTGATATGGCGCTCATTATCCATTCTTGACTTGACATGTGGAAATTGAGTTAAATTTGAATAAAAACAGAACTTCTGATTACCTAAAAAGGAATGCAGAGCAGCTTTCGGGAAAATTTGAAGTCCCGTCCAACCGTCTCTCTCTTCAAACATGGTACAGCCATGTTTAGTTACAAAGAAAATCTTCCTTCTTGCTTCTAGCAACTCAAATCTTTTACGTTTCAGACCCCTGCTTGACCATCGCGGTTCGAATTCGCTTAGAAGACCATCGCCTGACTCTGCGCTTCGAAGACCTCCATTACCAAACAATGTAAGACTGTATTAGACACGCATCACTATAATCCAATCAGACTACTTTCAACCTACTGAATGAGAGGTCCACATTCAAGCTCAATATCAAGCTCACCCGGCTCAACATTATGCAATCTCAAAGTTATGGAGGTCTTCGAAGCGTGGAGATCGACCAACAGTTTGAAACGTAAAAAATTTTGTTTGTCTAATTTCAATTCAATTGCCATGTGTCAAGTTGAGAATGGATCTGACTGGTAAATGCATTCCAGGTTAACCACTGACATGGCACTTTAATACAACTAATGCAAGTGAACTTTCAGGCACATATATGCTCTTTGCATGCCATTATACATTCTCGGAACGATCAACAAAACTCCTCTTGCGACTTAGTCAGGTTGTCTGACACGTGCTAAGATAATTGAAACTCAAAAAAAGAATGAGAAGAAACGGAAAGCAGATTTTCGTTGGGCAATTCACATTCAAAAACAAGGTCAGATATGAACAATTGTTGAAAGCATCCACATCTTCAGCGACGGAAATTACAGATGACACTACACATGACGTGATATGAACACATTCTCCTACCAACATGAACAACAAATGATGCTATTTGTCAAGAAGATGTGGAAGGAGGCACTTAAAACTACAAAAGATGCTAATGAAAACCAAAAGCCTAGGCACATACACTCAGTACAAGTGATAGTACAACAATTTCAAAGCTCCGAGAGGATGGCAGGGATGTAGTGAGATAACTCTGCAGTGAGAGATTGAAACCCGTTCACGAGCTGCGTGTGGAATTCTTGATCTTCCTCCCCAATCAATCTGAAGTGAACCCGTATTGCACGCTTGCAAACAGCCATGAATTCAAGAAGTGCAGCAATGAGTTGCTGCAGTTCTTGGGACCGCAACCTCGTGGCAGGCTCACCGGACAGGAAAGCTGTGCAAACACTAAGAACCCCACTATTCACCTACAACAATGAGATTAAATGTCAAAAATGGTCATCATGAAGAAAGAGGTGCATGAATCTAGTTATTTGGTCAAGTATAAGCCAGTTATTTGTCAAAGGCCATCAGTATGCACTCACTTGGACGGCGACACTGCCTTGAAGAATTCTCTGAAGACTTTGCAAGCGTGGGAGTTGATCTCCTTCAGAACTGCGAGGCTCCTCGAGTTCATTGCGCAGTGCAGCTGTTCGGGTTTCAATCATGCCAATTGCATTTTCTACTGGAGAAAACTCAAGAGACTCGGATTTAGTCACCAAGAGTCTGTTCACGAGGGCAGGGAATGAGCCCTCAGTCTGAAGAACCGTCCGCCTCTTCCATTGGTCTTCTAACCCACCTTGAGTCTTGCCATTTTTAGTAAATGGGGTATCGAACAAAAAGCGATCAAAAACACGAGCACGGACCCCGCCAGTAGATAGAGAAAAGATCCTCTCCCTTCTGCTCCCCAAATCCTCATCTTCCATCACGGGATCAACAGCAGTAATCTGTAGATAGCAGACTCCTGGCTGCAACTCTTCGGCTTTTACTTGTCTAGAATCCGGAATAATGTGCAGTGTATGATTTCCATCCATCCGGGACTCATAAATATGACTAAGCTTCTCCATAATATCACCAAGGCGCACATCACGGGGCTCCCGATAAACGTATTCCTTCTTATCCAGCTTCCCAAATTTTTCACCGTAGAACCCCACCCTGTAATATGTAGCATCGGTAAAAGGTATTGGGCTTGATTCCTGCTCGAGGATTGACTCGTAGATATTGGTAAGCAAGGTGTGACATTTTGCCAGTTGTCCATATGCTCTCCTGCTTTTGTAAACTGGAATCACGAGTTCCAGAATGCTTGCGCAGAAATGATGAAGCTCGGCTTGAGAGAAAAGGTTGTTTGCAAGCTGCAGATATTTCACAGCAGAGTCTACTGTGAGTTTTGAAGCACCGTACCCCTCAACCTCCGCAGCAGATGCCTCACAGCCAATCTCACTGCTGACCATTGGGCAAATTTTACGTAGTGCCGTCACATGGTCTTTACTCCAGACACCATCATTTCGAGCTACTAGGGCCTGCAATAAGAATAGTAAGATATAGGACTGCATGAGTGTCTAATGAAAAATATTGTTCTAATCAATCAGCAATATCCCCTATAAATAGATCTCAGACAACACTCTGAGCAGTCTTCGTAGAGAAGTCTAGAGAGGTAAACTCAAGATAACTCACAAATCAGAAAAGAACTCACTTTGGTTGAGGAAAATGATGTCCTACTGACAGCATCTCTTGTCCATTAAGAGTAGGGAACTCGTTTGTACCCTGTGTCTTTGTTTCTATTACAGATACGGGTATTTGACTGGAAATTAAAGCATAACTTAGGTCCTTCCTAAAATATAAGAGGCAGAGTACATTGGATCTCCTATTTATAAATGACAATTCTTCCTTGGAGAGCCAGTAAAATGTGATTGTATAGAGGAACCTTTTTTGTGGCAGCACACAGAATCCAACTATCAAGCTTAAAAGATTATGATTGCTAAAAGAAAGCTGCGTGTGACTATATTTAATAGTTTAAATGTATGTACCTGCATTACAACACCAGCAACAGCCACAGCACATTGTGCAGCTTCAGCCGAAGACTGCATCTCCTGGTGTGCCTCACACAAGTGCAACAACCACATAATGTGAAGATCGGGGACAGGGGCAAAAGCCATAGCAAGTTTGTGATAACTCTCTGCAGCAGCATATCTATCCATATTCATCAAAGTTCCCTGAACAACAAAAATCATAGAAAGGCCAACTTAACACAAGCCCAAAAATTATTACCATGTAATTAATGATAAAGCCAAGATTTCTATTGTCAGCAAGCTCGCTGGATAAGATGTGGTATAGCCAACAACTTTAACTATAACACAACCCACTGTCGTCAACCAGAATTGTGAATCAGATGACGGAACTACCCCAACTATTTGTAATTGATCCAATCTGAACAATGGTGGCTGATATGTTACCAATATATGAGGTTCATCTCACTCATAAGTCATAACACAAATATGCTACCACACATGCAATCATAACTTACCAAAAGAGAATGCTCAAGGCTTGCATCTAGTGCCAAAAGAAGGCTATCAGAGAGATATTTGACCTCCGACCAGGACCACCGATTTTCTGTCATTCTTTCTGGAATTGAGAAGAGAGTATTTTCAGAAAGACCACATTCCCTCAATATGTTAGGGCTCTTGCCTTCGTCTGCCATTTCCTCCAAAGATTTTCTAAGTCGCCGTGCCTCACCACTCTCCTCTAGTGTACCATCAGATTTCATCTGAGTGACTTGCACCTCAGACATCAACTCTGATATTGTAATAGTCAGCATGACCCTTAACCTTGCAGATTGCATTAAGTGATAGAAAGAACTCTGCAAATTGATTATGAAATGCATACCATCAATAATCTCGTTGTACTAGCTAGCAGAGAGAGTATGATATTAAGTCTAGAGAGCTTACCTTAACAAGTATCTGAATCCCAGCAACAGCCCGTTTCCGAATACTGTCATTTCTGAAAACAGCTAGCCGCAGCAGATGAAAAGCAACTTGTTTTAAGAATCGATCATTCTCCCTGGATATAAGGGTAGCTCCATGAAGACCAAAGACACTGCTGAAGACAGGTAATAAAGCTTTCCAAAACTCCAGGGGTTGATTTCGGGAGAAGAAATTCATAAATATAGCGGTTATGCAATCAAGTTTCCCATAGTCCGTTGCAATGCTATGAGTTGATGCCATTGTGGAAAATTTCTCAGTTATTTCCAGAACTTGAAGACTGACAGCAGCACTTAAATTCTCTTCCCAAAGCTCCTGTAGAAATTGCCAAGATTATAAGCCGTCTTCATTAAATTAAGTGAAATATCATATGATACAAACTTCTTCAAATAAGAAAAACAAGAGCAGCAGCATAGTGAATACAGTGAACTCTATACCAGTTTTTGCCTCAATATTGGGTGCAAGGATTCTCTAAGAGCTTGAGCTGAAGCTCCGATCCTTGAAGATTGAGCCTGAGCTAGGGCTTCTCTCAAAGAATATGGCTGACTTGGGGAGCTCAACTGGGAGTTCACTCTCTGCCATAAATAACCATTCTCAGGTGTTCCCTGAGGCTGCATATAGATATTGCAGCAGAACTTTAGTGGCTTTGAGTGAAAACCAATATCCAAGATGATGGCTTCCAGTATTACAAAGAATAATCACCAGAATGGCCTCTGAGATCAGTAATTACGACAACAGACAAAATATATTTGCCTTACTCTCAAATTAAATGCTTTACAAGAGTTCACTTACTCTAACTTCTTGTCTTGATGCCTCCGAAAGATATGTGTTAATTGCAGGAGAAAGTCTCTCAGAGTACTTTGGGGAGACAGGTCCATCCCCAGCGGGGCTGC
The DNA here is from genome assembly GCA_024500025.1 of Syzygium aromaticum. Taxonomy (NCBI): domain Eukaryota; kingdom Viridiplantae; phylum Streptophyta; class Magnoliopsida; order Myrtales; family Myrtaceae; genus Syzygium; species Syzygium aromaticum. The sequence goes on from CM044895.1 coordinate 21,128,481, forward strand.
GAGAACTGCAGCCGAGGAGCATGCCATCAGAAGGTTTTCTATGCTGCAAAATCATGTAAAATGCAATTACTATTCTGGGCAAGAAGGAAAGCGCTCAGACTACTCAGTCATCCAAGTAAATCTGACTTCCATGCTGCAAGGACAAACAGATAACATATGGTGATTGAAATAGGAAAATCCTAACAGCAAAGGAGAAAAAAGGCACGAGTCAAGAACATTGTTATCAGTCAAGTATAAGGAAGATTCACAACAAATGGCAAATCCACAAAGAATTGACAAACCAAAAGCAGAATTCTCGTGAAGCATCTAGCTGATAATGAACCATTATAATTACTGTCTCGTAAAGCACCTCTATATGCTGAGGAATTTACTTTCCATCTATTGATCCACTAAAAGAACTAAATGCCTCCAATGAGTTTACTCATAAACGAAAAAGAAGAAAGAAATGAAGCAAATTTCTCAGTCTCTGGTCAGCATTAAACCAAACAAGTCCTAAGAATTCCAATACAAAGAATACAACTCAAATCTATAACTAATATTCCAGTAGCACAGATAAGGGGCAAATGAGCTAATCAGAGGTCAAGCCAGAAAGAAATCGAAATATTTAAAATGGACTGGAACCTCAAAGAGAGTAAGGCCCTCTTCTAGGAGTTTGAAAAATAGTCGGGTTCGAGCAATGCTTTGCTGCCACGCCTTGACAAGTGATGCATCATCTAGGTTGCGCACAATTTGCAAAATAACAATTAGAACTTCACGCTTCTCCACAGCATTGAGGTTGTAAAAGACAGGCATTTCATCTAAGATCTGCAATAAATTCAAATTTGAAACTTTCAGAACTTAGAGAAACAGATATAGAATAACAATGCAATTCGAGACATGAAAATGCTAGGAACTTCCCAGTGAGAAACTCGGTTACCCCCCAAGTTGCTTTTTTATGCTAGATTTGTTTTAGTATAAAATTTTTCCCCACATGTCATGAAAGCGAACTAAAATGAGAGAACCAAAAGATCTGAAGAAGGAAAAATGACTTCCACTAGACAAATGTAAGTCTATCATCCACATAGTTGTCACACTAGGGACATCAAGTAGCTTCAATTTGCACGCTATTATCAGTACATTTATTATAGACAGAGACAATAAAATGATGGGGATATTGGCACAATGATAGAGGTAGCATTGCAACTAACCCCCAGGATCATGGTTGCATTTGCAAGTATCAATTTCTTTTTAAGCCCCGAAAGGTGCAACCACGAAATAGTCACAATGATTGCCTAATTTTAAAGCAATGACTAGGGCAAAAAGTAATTTCTTGGTAGCAAAGACGAACCCTCAACATAGGCCTGCCGTTACAAAAATCAAACATCATGACATAAAGTTAATTAAGCTTATGCTCTAGATTCTTTTTTGAACATCTTCCAGGATCAGAGATGTTATAATCAAGGTTAATACTTTCAACCTGACGCATCAAGCCTAATCAATTATTAATCTTCCTGTTCAGATGCATCAAAAGATAAGTGTCAGAATACTGTGTACCCACCTCAATAACTGACATAAACCTGCTTGAGATGGTGAATATAAAACTCTGCACCTTTAGTCATATCACCAACAGATTCTACACTCTCTAGACCCAGTGAAGAAGTACAGATTATGCAGCAAATTAATACATAGACAGTCCTCTCATATTCTGATTTCTCAAAAATTAATACTATAAATTATCTGGATCAATAGAAGGTATGACCTACTTGTTTGCCATCACAAGACAATCAGAAAAGCAGAAATTTCACTTATAAAAGAACAGATGAAAATTAATCTTTCAACTGGCCGGTGTTTGACATTTATGCATTCTAACTAGGGAGAAAGGCAGGAAAGGATACTTGATATGATACATTAAAGTGTACAAGAAGAACCCCTAAAAGCTGGGCATCAAAACAAATTTGTCTCATAATCTGTTCTGAAAGGAAGCAGGTGAGATTGAAAATTGAATAAAAATTTAGTGGAAAGCACCAAATAACAAAAGGTCTGGGATCTTGGTAGGGAAAGGTACCTGTCCGATGAGTGGGAAATACAGCTGTGCAATGTAGAGCTTATCTTCAGGCTTCTGGTATCGAGCATCAAACTCATGCTTGCATAGGAGGATGACTAATATTCTAGCTGCCTGCAGAAATTGTATGATAAAGGTTAACATACAGAAGAAACAAGCATGGTTGCCAACTTTGCAAACTATAATAGCAAATAAAGGAAAATATCATCAGAAACCAACTCAAATTTAAGCATATGTTGGTACAAATTATTAGCAGAGTCCCAACCTTTGCACGCTGAGACAAATCATCATGATCCCAGCTAAGGAAAATCTCTTGTATCAAGACAGATGAAAGGTAGTTCCTGCAGCATGTAAATATAGATAAGATCTTCCGCATCCAACATATTTCTGGAGAATCCAAGGAGACTAACACCAGCAGTGTGCGCAATGTAAGTCACAATATGTTGAGGCCAGGAAAGAAAGTATGAAGCAGTTACGAGGACTAGTTTATCAAGATAAACTTGTAAAACTTCATAGAGCAAGACTGGGAATTGATGATTGCTCAAGGGCATACAAGAGATCTCCTAAAAGTATATGTAATCGACAGGCCATCAAGTAGCACCAGATTATGAATTGCTCCACCACATTTTCCAACAAACTAGATTACCCATGTAGAGGATCTCAAGTGGTGAGTGCGAATTGGTGTGCAAATTATGTTGCATTTGCAGAGTCAGATGAGGCAAATCCCATTTCTGGAACTCATACAGTTACCTATCTGAAGGGTCTCTTCCAGGCATTTCCACGAAAAGATCATGATCACATATAATCTGTAAGAATGTGAGCTTGCAATCATGAAGAACAGATTGACATACTCCAGAAAATTTGTCCAGGTACAAGGACACCTGTAGCAGATGAATGAAAAGTAAGAATACAGAATAAGGAACTCTAATTGACACAAAAAACATATTTAAACTACTCGAAGCCATATGTGAAATTGTCGCTAAGTTAATCGCTTCAACATAAGCTATCCATTCTTAAGATGTAGAAATCCAGTTTAATATGAATAAAGCAGATATTTTTGCCGTAAGTCAGGATCCCTCTAACAAAAAAGAGTCAAATCCGAACTAGTAAGAGATAATCGAACATTATTTGGAAAGGAAAAGCATACTAGTTCAAAAACTTGGCGTGGTTCAATCACTGATAAGAGATCATAACAGAAAAAGGCCAAGCTACTATTCAACCGCTTTGCCAGGCTCAATCCCTTCTTACAACGCTCATGGACTTCTGTTAGAAGGCAATCGTACAACTGCAATATGCATTTAAATACACCTTCTTTCAGCTGCATAGGTGGAATATCTTCACCTGCAAAATAAAGGATGATAAGACTAATTAAGAATCGTGCAATGATTCAGAATGTAAATTAGATGGTGAAATGACTGCACTTTTTTAATAAGAGCCGTTGTTTACAGACCTAAGATTAACTATTGCAATTGTTGCAAAAATAGAAGCAGAGAAAACCCTAGCATAAACCTTTTAAGCAAGCATCAGAGCAATAATAAATTTTTTGCTTAAGATTTTGATGTAAGAATAGACCTCTCTTCAGACATACTCATATTTAATGAAGATGCAAAGAGGATGTTTTGATGCTTTCAAAACCTACCTAGTGAAAGAACATGATAGAAAAGTCGAGTCTGCTCCAAGGCCATTGACTTGACAATTAGTTCGAGGAAAAACCAAGCCATAGCCAATACGTCATCATAGACCGGTCCGACACGGTAGCCTTTAGCCTGAACAAAGGGATCAGGTAAAAATGGCAATAGCATAGTATTAGCTGTACATTAATGTCCTGCAGGAAGGGTGCAGCATCCATGCAGCATGTTTTTCCATTTGCAAAAGGTATTGTACACTAACTAGCAAACAGTTTCTCTCTCATTAACATTGCTGTTTTATAACCGACTGACTAAACCAGCGGAGCTGAATAGACTGTTATTAGTCTGCTCTTCATTAAAAATCAATAACAAGGAAAATTAATCTTGACAACCAAAGCTAAGACTACTTATGAAAATATAGCCAGAAACAGCAGCTCTTTAAATGAAATGAAGCACAAGAAAATCCTGGTATGAAGATGGTTCCAGAAAGAAAACAAAAGCATGAAATTATGAACTAAGGCACTTCATTGTAACTAGGAAATGGTGTCTTGTGTCAGCAAGCAATCACTGAAATAGTGGGTGAATTGGAGAGAAAACTTAATCAACACGTCATACATATATGGTACCCAAAAATTGAGTATAATCCATCACACTGTGCTCATAGTTTAACAGCCTAAACAGATGACCAGCCAGCAAGCTTTTACCTTACTTCGAGCCAAGCTCCCCCAAACAGCAGAGAGACCAGGATAAACTGGTGGTTGGCGTCCCCCAAAGTCATCAAATGCATAATCAACGTAGTTAACAAGAAAACGATTTCTTTCATTGTCATCCACAGACTCCTGTTGCGCCCTATGGCACAAACTTCCACATGTCATCAAATGCCAAGTGGCCAGATGTGACCACTACAGTTCAAAGAGCATATACTATATTCCAAGAGAATGAATTACTCATAAAGGTGAAAAGGCAGTTTGATGTACGAGAAAATGGTCGGTTTTTGCATATGCATCTATTTCTTAATTCCTTTTTCACATGGCAAAGAATCCACATACAGCATTTATCAAAACTCCATTTAAAGATAGGCATGTCATCATCAACAATTTCCAGACATAAAAGGCTTAAAATTCATGTTGAGCATGAACATAAGGTGTGCACTATTCCATACATTAAGCATCAAAAGTGGAGCAAACCTAGTCAGAATATTCACCACAGCTCTGAAAGCAGCAACCTGAACATAACAAGTAAAATATTAGGTCGCAAACCATAAGAACCGGTCGAAAGTAGAATGAACATCAAACTATATGCATTATGCACTAGTCAATGATGACACTGCATGTTATTAAAGGATAGAGAAAAAACCCCAAGGCTGGCCCATAAAAAAAGAAGAAGAAGAAAAAACACTAATGCAATTAGTGAGAAAGTGAGCTCATTTGAGTACTTCCATTACAGTGACTCATTTCTACAGCTCCTTATTATATTTCTTTTCCTTCAAATGGTCCATTTGATTTTAAAAGATCTGTCATCCTACAATGTCTACACTTTTTCCAGTGAATATCCTTCCATGAAAGAACAAAGAGAAAAATCAGGGAGTGAATTTATTGAAAGACCTGAAGAGTTTCTCCACCATTGCCTATAAGATGCAGTAGCATATTCAAGATCGGGTGAAGGAACTGAAGTAAAGCAGTAGAATCAACGTTCTTTAGACTGTTAATAGCCTGCAAAAGAACATTTGCAATGAAATCAAAACAGGCAAAGTCGTAACAAACCATCATCCACAGAAATTTAGAACAAATTCCATAGAGACATTGAAATTTCTTTCAAAAGGATAATAGGACCAAATAATGATGACGTGAAGGGCCCAATTACACTTGTGCAGCAGACATATTAGGCATAAAGAAGAGACCAAATGCTTATTTAAGATAGCATCTATTAAAATAGTACCTCCAGAAGTTCAGAACCCCAGGGTGGGCTTGTCCGCAGCGTGTGTCTATCATATTCAAGAAAAAAATCCCTAACTCGCTCATTAATAGGGTACAAAGATGAGCAGAGTCTTAAGCGCAATCTAAACACATTTTTCCCATCTTCCAAGTAGTCCAACCTCTCCTGCAAAAGAGAGGCATATTCTTTATTTACAAATTTAATGCAAGGACAAGAGCCAAACATCCTATTAGCCAAATCACATCTGTTCTTCTACAAGAAATCCAACAATAAATTTCAAAAAACTCCTTAGCAGTAATCATTGTGTTCTATAGACTAATAACCTAATGGTTTTCGAAGAAGCCTCTCATTTTCAGGATCCCCCAGCATAGAAACCTGGCAGCATATATATGCGTGTGCGTGCGTCCGTGCATGCATATGCATATATAACCTCTTTGTCTTTTGTATGAGTGGTTGAAATTCATGAAGAACTTCATCGCTAGACATAAATATGCTAGCAAGTGCCATCAGTAAAGGCATCTGACTTGCTCCAGTTTGGCCCAAAGGAGAAAATAAATATTAACTAAGAGTTGAGATATTGACAAAACAGTGCAGGAAACACAGAAGCAACTAGGATGGCAGGCACAGCATAGACCACCAAAATTGGAAAGAGCAGTTTAGCTTAATCTAAAGTTAAAGCATGTAAAGAATCCTGTCAAACAAGTTATATCCTAGATCAAGAACATCTCTAAAGTCATTCATATTATTAGATAATGATATGAAGGCATTATTGACGTGGAAAACAAAAAATAGTACAGGCTTTATTCTGCTGACTGACAGAACTTGTACCTTTCCAGCATCCTGAAGATAATGCGGAACAAGCTCTCTCATGATTGGCAAAGAAATTTCAGATCGCAACCTGAACAAAACCACACCGATTAAAGGTCTAGAGTAACCACTTATATATAGAAAAAGAACTTCAAATTAATACAGCAAGATTCAACTACACTGAAAATAAAGGTAAACAGATGTAAACAAGCTCCTTAATTGGCAGAATAAGCAAGCCATTTTATCGTGTTTCAGGTAAAGAACATTTTGTAAATACTCAACCATGACATAAGCCACTGACACTGGTTTTTACATGTACATCATGATGAACTCCAACAAAGGTTCAAGACAAGGTCAAACACATGTGCAACAGTTGAACCGCTATTTCCATTTGTAAGCATAATGAACAGAACACAGGGCCAAATGCATGTACTTACTGAGCATGTGTAGAAAGTGGAAGCGCTGCATAACCAATCACCACCTGAAAATCAATTAAATGGGAAAAGAAAGATTACATTAATGCAATGAAAATGAGAAAATGGAAGTAGCCAGGTAAAATTGAGTATTGAACATAAGAAAGTTAAGAAACCAAAGTCAACAATTTAGGCACTATAAGAGATCGTTCAGCAAAAGGAATATACAACTAAAAGGAAAGATTACCGGCTTTGGAGCTTCAAGCTTTGTTTGAAGATCAATGTGGAAGAAAGTGAATAATAGGTGATGAAGCGGGGTCCAAATGGCAGGAAGAAGAAGTTTAACTTCATCATGATAGCAAGCTGTCCTAGCTCCAACAGCAACTTGCGTGTGGACCCACTTCTGTAGTGATACACCTGGCTCCCTTGGATACAGTGCCTACAAGATAATTCATAAAATTGAGGAAAAATATTCGTAGGGAAAACGATAATTGCAGCCATAGGCACTAAGGGGGTGCCAACCTGTGTATAAATCATTCACAAGAAAGAGTATTGAATGAGAATGTAAGAACTGACAATATGTTGTCCTTGATTTACCTCCAGAGGCTGTCTACGCACATCAGCATCATCCTTTCTAAGTTCAACCCGTATAAACAAGTTCCTCTTCCGACTCAAAGCCACTGTTAGGGGATATACATAGAGAGAATGAAACAGCTGCAGGAAAGGCTCATTCCTTGTTGTGGTGCGGAAGTCGAAGGCTTGGAACTGGAAAATAATCAACATTCTCATGAAGCGCATACAAAAGTAAGTGCTTGAACATCAGCGATTATATCTTCAAGAAGAAAATGCTAGTAGGTAGCTTGTAAAGGCACGTAATGATCTACAATAGCAGGATAGGAAAAGTGCAATTACTCACTAAAAACGAAAATGTAAACCAAACCCACAAAACAAAAGCATGACCTAGATTAGGTCTGACCAACTTCTTTTGTACCTCTTAAAGAAAACTCCCCCCCCCCCTTTCCCAGCCCTCTCAAGCCTCCAAACATTTCTCTTTTCTTCTTGCTTTAAATACTCTACTAGAAGTGAAAGAAGTTCAACAAAAACATTAAGGAGTTGCAAGCATGGCACAAAAAACCTTCGCAAGATAAGTAGATCATGAGATTTATTCCAGCTGAAAGATTTATTATACGTCAACCATCCCACCAATACTAGCAAGCATTCAATTCTGCTGCTGCATACTAAAAACCACAGTTCATTTGAGCACAGTGAAAGGGGATCAATGGAGGATCCACAAGACAATGGAGGATCCACAAGACAACAACCCTCGAACATGCACACAATCTGGCCTGGGAAATGTTAATGGAACATTTTAACGCAAGTGCATTCTGTTACTCTAATCCCATGACAGGATATCCTAGTGAATTCCTGCATTTTCCTTTTTCTAACGGCTTACTTGAGACCATCCACTACCTTGTCTGTAGACACCTGATGCTCTGTTATTTTGAATATTTTCCTGAACCTGCCTTTAAGGCTTTGCTCTTTGATGCTTCTGTTTGTAATGGAAGCTTTTAAATAATACTGCTATAAAAAAAAAGGTAGACACCCAATGGCAGAATGAGCTCTAACACTGAGCCCATTAAAGCTATGCAATCAAATCAATTAAGTCAGAGAAATATAAATACTCGATTAATACTTTCTCCAACCCAACTATTAATTGGTCCACGATGTCACGGCAAATCCAATATTCATACAAATACATACATTTATACACCTACAAAAGAATTACTTCAGATGTTAATTCATAAACTAACTATGATAAAATCATGCAGCTATTTTTATTTTCCTTCCCTAGCCATAATTATATCCTCATCGAAAGAATGATGGGCTATGTTACTTACATCATCAACATTGAAATCTGAATTTCCTTGGCTGTTCAATCTATTGTCAGAGGCTTCTTTTCCATCAAAGGAATGCTGTTTGATATTGCTACTTTGGGTCCCATCAGAACCATTACTGGGACATTTTGAAAAACTAGAAGCAGCAATAGCATCGCCTGGATCAACAGAATCATTGGTCATGCTACCATTTTCTGATGCATTCTCCAAATCCACATGACCAGTCTGGTGCTTTTCAATTTCAAGTTTCAAAACACCTCTCACAGGTTTATGAACCTTGCGCTTTGGATCCTACAAAATAAAGGAAACCACAGACAAGCAACAATATAAGTGGAATTAATACTTGTACTGATAAAAAAAAAATTGTTCGCTCGTAATCGTATATGCTTTTCTTCCCTGGAAGTGGAACTAGATTTCAAAGAGAATCCAAATAAGACTTGCCCCTTCCTACATCTTAAAATCAATGCCAGATGACTGTCACATCTCCAAAGCTTCCGAATTGCAACGGAACTAACCTATTGGGAATGTCATAAAATTCAAACCCGGCCCCCAACTCCACCGCACAGAATAAATGAGAGCTAGATCTGAAAATTTCTTCTTCACCAGGCAATGCCTTCAACATAATTAATTTGAAATCGTGCGGAAGAGCCTGTTATCTGAACCAAGCAACTCTAACAGACCTCTTAGACTAGAAAGTAAATAATAACACAAATTGACTATCCTTCTCATGGAATGAAAACATTGGGTCATTACCAAAAAATTCGGGCAACGCAACATTGAATATATTAATCAGAAACACCATATCCTTCACGATCATTCAAGTTGTAGCTTCTTTTAACTGCATCAGTACTTCAATAGAAGAGACACATCAAATGCCTAATTAAAAGTATATGATTGTCATAACCTATAATAAAAAGAGTTGACAGAAAGATGAAAAGAGTTAAATTAACAAAGGAAATAATAAAACTCAAAATATCAAAGTTCCTAATCATTATAAAGGGCTAACAGCTTGCTTATTTTGGAATGACATTCTTTTGTTTATTGTCTTAGCTTGAAGAAACAATATATGAACCATCCAAGGGATGTGTGTGTGGGTGGAGATATAAAATAAGCCCATGGTTCCAATAGAAACATAAGCAAACACAAAGGGAAAATGATTGATCTAATAAACAAGCTCATGCTGTACCTGAAGTGAATCCTCAGTGTAGCTTTCTTTGACTTTGTTTAAGTTCGATATTTCAACTACAACCGAGCTTCCACTTGAATAACCCAGCTTCCCATGTAATGTGATCTTTGAAACAGGTTCCACTCCACCATCATGGGAGTTGGACCCAGAAATGCTAGGAGCAAGAGGGCTACTTGGAGAAGTAGAACCACCAGAAGCTGCACCAATGGTGTTATCAAATAATGGAACAATAGCCCAGGCGAAGGACTCTCTGTATGGCATGATTCGGGACCACACCTGCAATTTCTGCCTCTCTCTCTCAGTCAACTGTACCTGCAAATATAATTGATATAGCACAACACCTGATTCAAAGGATTCTGTTTAACAACTAACTAAAATTTTACTTGAAACACTAACAAGTGCAACCTCCCTATACAACCAATTATGAGGGATCAAACGAAGCCTTTCAATCAGGTCCTTGAGGAGATTTACACGCATGGGTGAGAATACAATCTAGTAAACAGCAGAGTTTGAAATTGGCCTTTTCTAACCTCCAGTTCCTGTCCATACAGAGATCAACTGATATACTGTTTCCCTACTATCCAGCCATTTAACGTGTCCAATACAGGCAGCTTCATGGTTTTGACGGATGAGGTAGTAGAATGCAACATTTTGTTTCTACTTTTTCATTTTCTATACACCCACAGAACTCAACATATTAACTACAAAAGAAGTAATGGACCCTTTTTTATTAGCTAAAGGAAGTTAGCAAAAGACCAGAAAGGATGTGGACCCAATTACAAGACTATCTACAGGGGTGGATCATTCAGAAACAAGTAGCTCCCAAGAACTACAAGGAATTAATCACATATATTAAGCTGACTTTGAGTGAATGTACTTCAATCTCTCAAATTTCAAACTCCTTCAACATCAGACAAGAAAATAGAAATGAATAATCTGCTTGTTGTGATCTATCTGAGGAGAAGTCTTGCTGAAAGAGTAAGGACGTTCATTGCATTATACAGGTCAATCTTCAAGTCACTGGAAACAGCATATCTCAGCTCGTGAATGAAGGTTAGCAGAAGGTCGGTGCAAGAATAGTATAATTCGCAAGTAATCAAACTCAATCTAGTATAACTCACTCAACAAGTTTTCATGATTACAAGATTGATAAAAAAAAAAAAAAAAGCACTAAGAACCTGTGTTCATTTCTCCCCGTATGATACAAGTATAGGGAAATGATCGGGTAAATCTAGCAGCTAGCAGGGACACAAAGCAAAGGTGTTCATGGAGTTGGCATCAACTAATTTCTAAGGTTGACAGTCTAAAAAGGGAGTCCTTGATGGAATCCTATAATAATATTTGCCTAGAAGAAGAAATTATCCACAAAAATGCAACTGAGAAACCAAACAATCAGATTATAGTTCTAAATAAGCACAATACCATTTGGATCTCTTTTTAATTAACAAAAGGAGGTTGTTAGGTAGTAAGAGGCCACCACACTATTCGAATTCATTTAAAAAATATAAATCACAAACGTGAAAAGATCGTTCATCCATCACTGTTGGAGTGTTGAATCACAGAAGAAATATTAAGGAGTAGAAACACATACGGGCTCCTTGCGTGAATAAACGGACGAAGTAACTCCGCCTTCTTCAGTGGCAAGTTTCTCCAGCTGGATTAACAAACAAACTGATGCTGATGGTGCATCCAGATAGAAGATTCCACGTGGCTCATTTGACATTTTGCTCTGATGATGATATCCAAACATGACTTCATTAGTGGAAGGATATTAATCATCAAACTTAGCTAGATCATAGGAAAACGAAAGGAAAACTGATTCACTTACATCCTGTGTCTCAGTTGGTAGCGCTCGAAAATAAAAATCTTCTGACAACTTTTCTCTCCTCTCCCTATTGTGCAGGCATATTGTACCGTGAAATGGCTCTATTGAAAATAGAAATAGTGGGAAAAGATTCCCAGGCAAGAAGATCATTATTCATCAGGAAAATACTTAGGTGCATCGAGAATATAGAAAGCAGCACTTATACGTAAAGCCAAACTGCACTCTGACACATACCGACTAATCCTGCTTGAAATGAGAGAGATAACACTTTCACCGAGATCTTCAATCCACTGGAAACCAAGGGAAAAAAATATGGATGAGAGGTAGAACAAAAGAATGGCAACTTAAATTGAAAACTGAAATGTGAAATACGAAACAATGTTGAAAGTTTTCAATGCTTGTAGATAACCTGCCGTGCTGTGAGATATGAGAATCCGGAATCCTCTGGCCATATATCATTGACCTCTCATTTTGCCAATCGAACGCCGGTTCATAAGCAGGCAGTGGAGATAGACCAAAATGCTGTACGCACATACATAATACAACTAAACCTCGTCACTACTAAGGTAAAATAAAAAGATTGAACCGTATGGTAGCATGCTACCAAAACCAAGAACTGTAAAACGTTTAATCGAAACACAAAGCAGATCGGAGGCAAATATAAGATCAATCAAATTCATTGTGTGACAAAGAAGTAAACAGACCAGTCCACTGCAGCTCTGCAGTCTAAAAATTACCTCTCGTATTGTATATAGTAATCGCTGTTACTATATGAGAGGAAAACTAACTTGCACTATAGATAGATGAAAGTATATACTCGGTAAGCAAGCCCGCAAAAGTGCAACCTTAGAGTCAGAAGATGTAGCATCTGCAAATTGTCTTCCCGAAGTACTAGGGACGTCATCATCGGTCGTGTCATCTGCCTTTGCTTGCCTGGCACTGGCAAGACGCATCTCTGTAGATCAATGAAAACGAAATTCGTAAAAAACAAATGATGTTAAGTGACAGGAAGAAAACAATCGATAAGTAAGTCTTTATCCATTAAGTAGGATAAATAATTAAAGTCTCTTCTACATTACCATGACATATATAATGCCACTAGTTTAGACAAATTGATAGAAGGGATTCAGAGAATCAGAGCGCTAAGTTTCCTCACCACAACAAGCCACATAACACGGGCCAGAAGTGTGGGAGGCCACACAACCATAGCAAGTTGATTAATACATTCCACCATTGCATGTTCCAAACAGAGCCACCAAAACCAGATTGCTCCTCTTTTAGATGTAATCAGATTTTAAACCACTTTTCTTTCCTTTCCACCAAATTTAGCTTTGGTTTTTCAAAACATGAGCCATACATCTGAGCTAATATTACCTGTCTCAATATCAGTGTCGGGTCCTTCGAATATTTGATTTTGAAGATGAGCTGGACTGACACTTTCATAGTGCCCATACTTGCTATCATCCTTAACCCAGTCAGTTTTGTAGCAATGGACAAGTTCATTTAAATGCGGCCATTGCTCCATATTTTCATCAAGCTGAGATAAACGAGGAGAATTTGTTAGGAAAGCCCTCAAATTCTCCAGATCAAGCATTTTACCATTCAGCACCAATTATTGGATGTAAGCAGATTTTAAATACTTATGATGGCAGAAAAATAATCAACACTGCATTCAATCAAGCAGTAGAGATGATCAGAAAAGACACTTTAGACGATCTTCGCAAAAGAAAACGATATCCTTGATAGGCCTTTAGACAGCTAAAATGATGTCGGTTCCATCAAACAACTGAGATCAGCACAGTGCCAATCTGTCAACTGGTCATATCCTTCTGACAATGAGAAGGATGAAAAGAAAGCTAAAACTCACTGCACATGAATGGTTCATTGATGAGAAAATGAAAAATTGATGTGAACATTCAACAATCAAAATAAATGTTTTCAGCCAAATGTAGAGGGTAGGGAAGCCTGAAAGACTCTAACAGATGTGAACTCCAGACAATTCTCAAGGAAAGTGATAGGCATCCATAAACGATGAGAAAAAGACAAGAGTAGTGGCTCGTTCGTCGTATGTTATAGAAGAGAGACATCAATTACAAATTTACAAGACATTCGAAAGATAATTCCAATAAATAGCTGATTATAGTTCAGGGGCAGTGCACCACGCATGCAGGAGAAAAATTACTAAGTAGTAAATGAAAGACTGAGATTCAAGATATCCAAACGATTGAAAAGTTTAACGGCATCTAGCCAGATTCATAAAGGTTGTCTTTGCATAATCAAACGAAGATTCGTGGATCAAAGCGACTAAGTGAAATACTTGCATGCTTCCTCTACAGTCCAAATCATGCACATGACCTTTTACAAGTTGAGATAAGCAGATCAAGTTTAAGAAAGACTATCCATCCTGATGTCCTTCGATTCACCACATGTCATCATCCTAGAGAAGGCTCCGTTTATTCGCCAAGTCATGAGAATTTTGCGTGAAACCCTTTCCTGAGAACCCTTTGCAAAAGCGATCTCAGGAAGAGCAAGCTGCCGGCCAATCGGAGAACTTTTGGCAGCATCCTCCAGGGATATCACCCCTTTCGATAGGACATCTTGCGATACCTTTCAGTAGGATATCGCGATAGGAGTTCTGCCAACTACATTTCGCAAGCGAGTAAGATTAGTTCACAGTAGCAGAACCGGCCATTCCCGTTAAAACTGCAAAGTGGCGACAAGTTTGTCGAAACCCAGCAAGTCATGGGCAACATCTCTTGACCGCGACGCATCTACCCGGACTACTTTCTCTCTCTTTCGGAGTTCTTTCTCAAGCATGCCACCGAAGGCGCGAATGCGAACACAAGGAGTTCCGAACAGTCAACACATCAGTATGCACAATGATCAAGAAACAAGGGAAACAAAACAAAAAAGACTAACCAATGGGTCCAACTTAAGATGAGCGGAGGCGGCGCCGTTGCTAGACTGGCGCGGAATCCTTCGAAAACGATTCGACGACTGCGAACCCTCCATCGCGAGAAACAGCCCCCGACCCACCAGCCTATCTAGCCCTGGAAACACCGAAAAACCCAACAATGCCGAGTCAATGCGCGCATCTTCAGCCAAGAAATCAGCGTTCTTGGGGACCCCAAACGTAGCCGTACAAAGCCACTCGCGCTCGCAATGCGGGGGTACGAACAAAACAAGAGCCGAAAAAGAAAAAAAAAAAAAAACCACGTACGGGCAAACGCCCTGTATCGTAGTAGATCTAGGACCCAAGGCTCACCCAACCATTTGCCAGAGGAGAGAAGCGAAGAGGAAAACGGGATTCCAAGAGAGATTTGGGAGCAAAGAGAGGAACGAACCCTTTTCGATTCTTTATGCGGTTTGAATCATTGAGGGGGATTTCACGGGTGGGGGGATTCAAGGAAAGGCAATGCGGGGGGGATGACTTTCCTTGCGGGACCAAAAACTACCGCACCACTACCAACCCTAACTGCAGAGCGAGAGCGAGAGAACGAGAGGGAGAGAGGGGGAGAGCAGTTGCTACAGTGACAGCACTGCTGTACAAGAGTCAAGGTGAGTCCAAAGCCATGAAGAGAGAGAGAGAGAGGAGAGGGACTCAAATCTTGTTTTTTGAGGTGTCATGTAATGTAATGGGAAAAGCTCATGGTGGCTGTCCTTTTGGGGATAATAAAAAAAGAAATTTTTTACTTTCCAGTTGTTTTTCTTTGGCTTCTAAGAAAAGCAAATTTCATTCCTTTTCTTTTTTTTATCTCCCCTTCATCTTTAATAAATAATCGGACCGGAGAAGATCCTTAAAAGGTTACAACTTCCGGGTATGATGAAAGGATCTCCCCGTAAGTTTTCTCCATACGGTGAAGGGATCTCCCTCTCGAGAAGAAAAAGATTGGAAGAAAATTTAGGAGGCCTTGAGCGGTGAAGATAAATCCCACGTCGGTTTTGGCTGGCTACGGACCGGTAAGTAGGTATGGTAGCCTCTCGCGCTTGGAGTGACAAGGTGGAACCTTACTTCCTACACCGCTGGCCTGTGCTTACGCAGAGTGCTTAATAATCGGCTTGCTGGCAGTGTACTCCTGGTTAACTAATTTCTTTTTCTCTTGATCTCTCCTTTTTCTTTAATAGCTATTTTACCTTCCCCAAGCTTTTTCCCTTTTTCTTTTCTTATTCTTGCGCTCGAATAAATATATATATGTATAGCATGCAACTTGTAAT
Organism: Syzygium aromaticum; assembly: GCA_024500025.1. Lineage (NCBI taxonomy): Eukaryota > Viridiplantae > Streptophyta > Magnoliopsida > Myrtales > Myrtaceae > Syzygium > Syzygium aromaticum. The sequence continues at coordinate 21,144,426 of CM044895.1, forward strand.
AAGCCAAGCAATTAATAATCGGAATCCTGGTTAAAAATAATATTTGTCCCACTAAGGTAGTGTGACTTAGCAAAAAGTCACTTGAAATTGGGACCTCCTGCTGTTCTTGTCGATTGTTGGAAAGAAAAAATCATATTTTGTTTGGGTCTGAAGTGCGCTGAATAGCTCTCTGACTGCTAAATCTCTTGACACCTAATCCACAGCCATCAGTGCGAATTGTTGTCAAAATTAGGTCTCCGGTCTATTCCAGATGGTAGAGTAATCTTGCTACGCTAAGTAGAAATTTACTGGTGTTGGGCCAATTCAATTCCTTCTTTCGCTCCTCCGATTCGATTAACTCCGTTCTACTCGTCCAAATCGATTTCGAATGCGACTCAAAGTCGTACTCAGGTGAAAAAAGAAAAAAGAAAGGGAGCACGAGAACGGATGAAGTTCACGATGTTCGGAATTAAAATGACCATCGGATTCATTTACCTCCAGCTAAAACAGTCGCAAGTAAAAAACCAGTACTTTTAACATTTTTCTAGTAAGAAACGTTAAGTTAATCTCTTTACGGATCAATCGCAGTCTAGCATATATATTAAATGAAATTCAATTTGAGTACCCATAAGATCGTGTGTTTCAAACACTTGCTCGCGTACTCGAGCGATAGAATCAGTCTCGTTCATTCTCATACTAGATACTACTGATTGGTGACTAATGGCAAAACAGAAAATTCTAATTAGCATCCAGTTAAAACAATGACAACATCAATTCTCGTTGTTTTTGGATGCAATGGGGGTTGTTGGCAATGTAAAACAATGAACATGTCAAGTTTGCACTAAGATCATAACTAATCCAGGTTAGTTTGCACTTGGGGAAGTGCTAGTTTGGTTATCCAACGATGACAATGAGAATTAGACTAGTCATCGCATGTTGACGTTGTCCCGTGTCAGAATCCCATCACCAAACCTAATGCATTTCATATAGGCTTTCCATTACGTTAGGTGAAATGCGCGTGCCCGCAAAAATGTTATCTCCAAAAGATTTGAAATTTCTTAGGAATATGTATCAGCTTCGCGGGATGAAAGCCTGCGAAAAAATATCTGCATCAAGGGGTTATTCTATTCTGTATCTTCTCTTGATGTATGCCTTTGTGTGATATCGAAAGTCTGCAAATAACCAATTAATCCTGATATGCGTCAAGCTTACTATATCTCTTACCATGCCTTTGTTAACAAGAAAAATTGAATGGCTCAAAACTCAATTTCAAATGGCAAAACAAACAGCCAAAAGAGAACGGATATATTTGGCCCATGCAAGTCTCAAACCTGCGACCTTCACGCTAGTAGCACGACTCTCTAACCGACTCAGTTAATGGGCCTCCGTTGGCTCGGAGGCCCTTAAAACAGAACACCTTGGCCTCGTTTGGTTCAGCGTTTGGAGAACAGAAAGCCGAAAGCTAACATTTGGAATGTTGAAGTATATTTTTCCCTTCCCAAATTGCACTCGCTCAAATTTCTTTATTCCGATTTTGCCATGTTACTGTTCATCTTTTTCACCGTGAGGGTGACTGGCGAGACTGGCCGGCGAGGGCGAATCTGGCCGGCGAGGTCGCCCGACCTGGCCCGACCCAAGTGACGGCCACCTAGGGTCGGGCGATCGCCCAGGCGCCTTCGCCTTGGTCGCGATCCAGGCGGCCGTCGCCTGGGCCGCGCGACCTAGGCCAACATCACTCGACGTCACGCGACCCAGGCACCGTCGCCTTGGTCGCGACCTAGGCTGACTTCGCCTAAGGTTGCGCAACCCAAGCGACGGCGCCTGGGCGGTCGCCCAACCCAAGGCAGCCATCGCTTGGGTTGGGCGACCTGGTCGACCCTTCGCTGGCCCTTCGTTGGCCAAATCCGCCCTCGCCGGCCACTCTTACGGTGAAAAAGATGAACAGTATTAAGGGCAAAACAGGAATATTAAAAATAAAAATTATCAAAGTTCTTTGCAAAAAAAAATTACCAAACACTACTTAGGCCAAAGTAGCTTTATAATTTTTTTTTACCAAACACCACTTGCATTTTCTTAAGTAACTTTCACTTAAAGATATTTACATTTTCCCAATTAATATTTGAAAAGTCGAATCATCATGCTAGTAATGCTGATTATCTAAAAAGTAAATGACTTATTCAATTGCATTGCACATGACAGCTGACATCAGAGCAACCAGGACCTGCGACCAGCAACTCCATTAACGAGATGGACAACAGCCCAACAAAACCAGCCACAGTTGGTTTCTTTTCCTTTCTTTAGACGAAAGCAAAAGATCTTCAAACCCAAACACTGAAGAGCTTAAAAATCACTTTTGAGAGTTCACCAAATCCTAGGCAGTTGCTGCTGCAGGGAACTAATTCGAGTGGGCGCCTCTATTTCCAGATGGGCACCATATTATTTTCTGCAAGTTCCCTGAAGAAAACCCCGAACCATCATGCTAGTAGGCAAGTCCAAGTAAAAACTAGTTGACCCTCTTGAGAGTTGCGGCAGAAGAGTTGCCTGATTTAAGGAGAGGCAGCATAAAAAGTGTTGCACCAAAAACCATGCTAAAAGCCGAGCGAGGTGAAACTCTCAAGCGTTCAATAGAATGAGTATATTGACCAGGAGAGAGATCAAGAAATAACCGCTTTTACAAAAAACATAAATTTTTCGAATTACATCGATACTGTCTCTCACCAAAGCACTGTGAACGCTATACATTCCATTTTCTTCATTAATTTGAGCTCTCCACTCTATAACTTAACAATCCTCAACTTTCAGTATTGATGACTAGCTTCTGTTAGAAGCACAAAAGTGTTTCTCCAAATTGCAACAAGCTCGGCAAAGTTAGTGAAGTTTTGGAAACCTCCAATGTGAAAAGCAGTTGCATCCATGAGATAGCTGAAATAGCTGGCAAATCCAGAACCATTCTTGTGAAGGAGATCTCACGCCACCATCCACCATTACCAACGTTGCAGTCGTACTGTCGTAGAACAACTGCTGAAAACGGATAACCAGCAGCTAGCGGAAATAGACAGTTCTCAAGCAACAGTCAGCAAAGAGAGTTTATGGATTTGCACCTTTGGTTGCAACTGGCGTACTTCTTGCAGCCAGATATAGGAAAAGAAAGACTCTACAGAGACGGGTAAGCAACAAAGTGATTTGAAGAACTAATCATGAGAATTAAGAACGTTCTAAAATGAATGACACTTTAAAGGGAAAGCAAGAAATGGAGTTGTTAGGATGAATAGTCAGTATTCTTGTACTAAGCCACCAATGTGATTTGAACTCTGCAACCAAATGAAGTATGGCTATATGGGTAAAGCAATCATCTGCAACTTGCTCAATGAAGGTTAGACTAACTTTCTGAAGCATTTATTGTCAAAGAATTAGCAGTTCCCTGAAGGCTGTATAGCTAGAATCTTCACGGTGAACTTATTGTAAGAAGATCTAGATGAGTTGGGTGAGTGAAAACCACAAAGAACTGGTGACTCCCTATAACCATACCCAATGTGGGCACCACACTTACGGCAGAGAAGTTTTGTCTTCAAGTGGTTACAACCACAGTAAAGCGGAAAACACGTAACTTCATCCACCTGGGTGAATCTGCTGAGATCAACCGAAGGAAAGGTAGCGAAACCTTTCTTCAAGTCTTTATCATATTCCGAACCCACTCCAGCAGCAATCTGATTGGAAGATGCCAAGTTCAGAGGATATCCACAGGAACCACAGCTGCAGGGCCAAGGAAGAACGTGAATTTTACCCAAGAATGGGCATCGAAGTACTTAAAACTCGACTGGCATGCTGCATCATAGAATTATAATTATAGCAAAGTACTAAAGATATATATGTGTGTGTAGGTATACACGAGTGACCAAATTGATGCTAATGTGTTATCATACAGCGCAAGACCATTTCGGCGCTCTAGCCTTGTATTGGTATTTTGTCACTGCATCAGTTCTGTACCAGTCCAGAAAAGAGAAACCATGCAACTAGAAGCACGAGTTCGAAAATCTAAATGCTTTACCAGCAAAGAAGATTATAAGTATATGAGCTATGAGGAACAGTCGTTTTGACTACAGGGAAACTGCGCAAGTTTAAGTAACTGAAACGTGCAGGATTTGAAAGAAGAGGTGGTTAGAAGCACAGTTCGATCAAGAAAAAGGGCCATGTAAGAGCTATAAGACGAGAATCTAACAGAATTTGGGTGCCTAAAACAACCACTATGAAAAACAGTAACGAAACTAGAGGGAACTTGGACTTAGTCAGGAACCTTAAGATTCCAAAACTGAGGATGCAAAAGCTTGGACTCATAATTAAGGATGTTGCGGCAAGTGAAACTGTAACTAGTCACTGCTAGGTTGCGCGAGGAAATGTTTTGCTTTGCCAAAACGTTGTTCCTCAACTTTGAGCCTCCACATTTTCATGGTCGAATGAGATGGAGGTAACGGACGTGTAAAATCGCCATGAACCATCGTAATCAGTTATACGTATAATGTAGCCATAGATCATAGTAATCGTACACATGGCCAACCGAACTTACCGGAGCTCGAAAATATCTTTTTGTTCAATAAGCACAGTCCGACAAATCTACACTTTCACCAGTAAAAAAGCACTTCCTTTCCTTTTTCCTTCCCTTGAAGGAGAACAAGGAAATGGGTCATTTAGAAGCCAGTGAAAGAACACTGCATGAGCACCATTCCATCTGCCTCCATTCCCCAACTCCAAAAGACCCAAAAAAGATGGAATCTTTTTAATAACCAAAATCAGTCATACAAACTCGGCCTAGTAAGATCGATCAACCAGAAAAAGCCGACGCTTTTTAGCCTTAGCGAGTTAGCTTTGACTCTGTTGCATAAGACTCGATCAAATAACCACGCATCTCCGAAAAGGAAACGGCAACATGGAAAGGAGACAAGAAAAGAAGCATGTAAATCCCGTCACGAAGTTCTTGTCCCAAACTCGCGTGACAAATGCAGCAACCATACAAAATCCCATCATCGTCCTCGACATCGAAGCCGCCGCCATCACAAGCAGCAACATAACCACGAGATCAATCATCAAGAAAACCACGACCCAGATAAGAAAGGGAGCACATCAAATAGACAAACAAGCGCCGAGACCACATTCTTTCCGGTATCGAAACCCAGTACGGGGGCCAAGCATCCAAGAGTCTACCAACGCACTGCAGCCAGAGAAAGACAGAGAGAGAGAGAGAGAGAGAGAGAGAGAGAGAAAGAGAGATAGTACCAGTAAGGGACGTCGCTTTCCGACATGCTTCGAGCCGGTGATCCGAGAAAAACGGTGGATTTCGCTGAGACAAAAATGATATCTTGGCGAGACTCGGAGTGATCGGAGGCCAATGAGATGTTGAGGCTTTCGGTTCTGGTCGGTGTTCTTTGGAGCCTTTTGTCCGTCCCGCGAGGTTGGACTTTTGGTAAAATTTCTACCGGCGGAAAAACAAGTTAAACAGCGTGGAAGGGACAAGACGGGGGTGATGGACTTTTCAGCAAAGCGGTTGAGCCGTTGACATCGGAGGCAAAACTTCAGTCAGAGCAATCGGTGGTGGCTTCACGTCTCCGCCCCTTCCTTCGCCTTTGGCGTGCCTTGTCCTTTTCTGAGATGATTTGGACTTTCGAGGCGTGGTTGACTTTTGAAAAGAGGAGGAGGAGGAGCACGAGGACAAGGACAAGGGCAATCTATGCGGGGCTTTGGTCCCCATGCCATCATGATCGGACTTCTCGAGCAACAATCTCGTCCGTCGATGGTCGCACGTTGTAAAGCAAAGCCTCATCCACGAATCTTGACCGCTGACTGTGTGTAAACTAGGGGTAATCGATTTTCGAACGGTTCGATTTCTACCCAAGGATAAAAAACGGGACCGGTGCCTTTTGGAGCGGGTGGCGTATTTAGTTTTTCTTTTTTTTGATTTGTCATTAATGTTCAAGATGAAATTAAAGATCTTCTTGATAATTAAGGCATTTGCACAATTAATAAGTTACTTGTAATAACGTAGGTTTCACATAATTTTTTTCAATTTGAGCAAAAATTTGATAGGAACGAGCAACTATTGTTGACCGGAGCATTTCTCCTCTGAGTGGGTTTATGCACAAGAACTCAGTAACCGTTGTGGAATTGGTTCCTCTCCAGCCTTGAAGGATCCTTTTTTGTGAAATGAAAAATAAATTATGATTCTTTTTTTAACAAGTTTTCAAGAAATAAAAAAAAAATTCAATCGGGTCCAAATGGTTTGAGTGGGTGGTTCCACATGTAACGCCCCCAAAAGCATAATTTTAGAACAATCACATTTAGAATAACAACGGAAATTTAGATAAGCAGCATCATGAACAAACCTTATATTTACAGGGTATGTAAACATGTTTAACAAGCCCTTCGGGCCATTGCAAATAACATATATTTTACACGCACTATAAATAGAAAAACTTGACTTGGGTTGTCATATACCCACTACGGCTTCTCGTTCCTCGCTTCTTCACCTCCACCCCAGTCTCATCCGCCTGGCCATCTCACATCCCACCCGTGGCTTTATCCTGAACCGACCCGCCATCACCACCAAAACACCGTTGAACCCACATAGGATCCAACCTATTTTTCGTTCGTATAGCAATACCACGCCACGTACGAATGAGACACCAAATCCGTTAGGCCCTCATCGAACATCACAAGCATCGTGATTCGGCGGTAGGTGCGGTCTTCTCTGACATCTATCACGGTGAGCACTTTGGCTCTCGTCTCCACGGGATTACCAACGCGAGCTAGGAGAGATGTCATCCTACAGATCTGAAAAAGGGGAAAACAACGGGGATGAGTCGAGAAAACTCAACAAGTGAAAACACTAATATCAAGTGAGGATATATCGATCGCCATTAACATAAGTCGGCCCTTATCGCACCCGTATTGATGGCAGATCAATAGCAAAATTCAAATAAGAGAACATCATGCATGACCACATCATGTACACTTTACCCGATTCTATCTCAAAACAACATCAAATATGAAACAGGGTCAAACTAAGAAAATGAACCAACGATCAACTAAATGACCAAGAAATGGTCCAAGCAAATTACGTCACAACGCATCTTAACATCATTTCCCGATATTAAGGAATTCACTTACCTAACGATAAAAACAAGAACAAGAAAGGAACACGGGAGTCTCGGCGGTTCTCAAGCTTGAACACGTGAGTAAACGGATCTTGGCATGAAGCTGAACACGTAGAAGATGGCGTCTTGGCTTTGAGCTCTTTAGTTCGCCGAATAACAAGAAGAGACACAAGCTAGTCGGTAAGCTCTCTCTCTTTCTCTCTTTCTCGGCATGAACAAGAAGCAAAGAAGTAAGAGAGAAGGTTGGTGGTGTGTGTGAGAATGGTGTGAGAGAGAGGGGAGGGCCTCCTCTATTTATAGTGGTTCAAGCAAAAAAGAGACAAAATAACATCATTACCAAATCTTCATTTATTAATGGCTAGATTTGGCCATCATTACTAAATCTTCTTAAAATCTTAGCCATTAATAAATATAAGTCAAAAGTCATGATGAAATGATCTTGAGAATCTAAGTCATTAATAAAATGATTTTGAAAATCTCGGTATTAATAAATAAGAGCCAAAATATCATCATGAAATGTTATTAACAACTTGATCTTGGAAATCTTTGCGTGACAATAGACAAAATAACATGATGCCCCTAAAGTCTTATGGCCATTAATGCATGTCATGATAGTGATGCCTCTAAAGTCCAACTAATTAATGCAAGTCATGATGAAGGGGGCCTCAAAATCTTTGTTCATTAATGCATGTCATAATGAACTTTAATAAATTAAGCTTGAAGGAGAAGCTTTGACCATGTCAAAATCATATCTTCTAGTTTCTTTCCAACAAAACAAACGCGAGGCCTATTTTGGCCTTTTAGAAATGTCGGTTTGGCTTACAATAACTTAGCATCATCGGGTTACACAATAATAACTAATCGACGCTTAAGTCACAAACCCGCATCATAATCAATTTCATGATTTCTGAGGGTTTTTCATGACAAAACACGTATAATAATCTTGTTCAACCTGAGGTTCGGCGCGGGAATGTCCTCAAATATAACCAAAAGACATTAAATCGAGATTCCAACGTTTTTATATAGAAATGATGAATATTTGAAATCTGACAAAATTGGATAGTTTTGCACTGTTTACGAAATTGGACTTGAAAACATAGTAAACGAACTTCGAAAATTCTCAAATTTGAATATGTCATAAACAAGGCCTTAACAAACATTTTTCATGAAGAACACAAAATCGGAATCTTTCTGTAAACACTATTTTTAGTAACTCAAAGACAGACTAAAAACAGTTTATTGGAACAGAATTATTGTTTCTCAAAATAAGCTTTCAAAGTAATCTTTGTCCAGAATCCAAATCATCTCAAAAAATTCTCAAATTTATATATGTTATAGAAAAGGAAGTTCTCAACAACTTTTGTGAATGAAACTTTTCCAAAATTGGCCCAAAAAGCTTGTAGAAAATAAAGGAAGGTTGAACATTACCGAAATACTCATTCTTGGCAGTTTTACACGGTCTGGAAATTAGGCTGCCAACCAACCCAAATCAACTCCAAAAATTCTAAAATTTAAGTACGTAAAAGTTCAAGATATTTGGAGAAACTTTCAAGAATAAAGTGTTTGGAAATTCGGATCACAAAAGTCTTCATAAAAATAACAAGATGAAGGGGTACAAAGGATCTAAAATTGGTTTTTCTAGAACACGAGTAAAAAATTGATTCTAATTGAAAAACTACCAAACTTAGGTTTCGTTCGTTTCAGGAAAAATATTTTTCCGGAAAACATTTTCCTTCCCCACCCCCAAATCCTTCATTGTTTTGAGGAAAATAATTTCCGCTTCTGAAAAGCGAAAATCATTTTCCGCAAAACTCCTCATTTCCCCCTCCGGTCGCCGGCTACCAGCCGTCGCCGCCACCGGTCGCTGGCCGCCGCTCGTCGATCGCCACCGCCGCCGGTCATGGTCGACTGCCGCCGCTCGTCAATCGTCGCTCGCCGCCGCCGCCGCTGGTCGCCACCGCCGCCGGTCACCCGCTGCCGGCCGCTGCTCATCGGTTGCTACCCGCCGCTCATCCGCCGTCGCGGCCGGCCACCGCAAAAAAATATTTTCTGAAACTTTTTCATATTGATTACCGAACACCGGAAAAATTATGTTCCAGAAAATATTTTCCAAAAACACAATATTTTCCGTGAAATGAATAGAACTTAAACCATGATCAGAGACTAAAATTGATGATGTTACACCACACTTGAAACCGGGAACCATACCGGTACCCCTAAGAGTCACCCAAAACCGGCCTATCCAATCCAAGTGATTATCAGTTCGGATGATTCATTTTGCTTATCCCTACACTGAATAGACGGAAGAATTCGATACTGTTGTTTTTGAAACGATGGTCATATAGAGATCACGGCAAATTGTGTTCTTCTAATGATTTTCTTCCAAAATTTCTTGAAAAAAAGAAAAAAGTTCAAATCTTTAAGAGCCTAGTAGTTTATAAGTGATATAAATTAGAATTTACTCGTGAAATTACTCACTCACCGACCGTCGTCGATAGATATTAGGCGATATCAAGCGATAATATCTCCGTTGGATTAAATTGAAACGCTTCATAACAAAAATAAAATCCTCGTGATAATGCTTGTGTCGAGTCGTCGAGATCACCCCTCCCTGTTCTTTTTTTTTTCCACAAAAAAAAGTTGGTATCATGAGAGTTACTATTTTAGGAGTGAATGGATGCATTTGATAGCTCATATAGCAGGTAGCATGTGCCCTATCCTATTTCCACGGCCCACTCAACAGTCAACACCAAATCAATTGAGATTCCCTTCATTAAAATTTTGAATTTATTGTCTTCGGTCTAGGGTGGAGATGCAATTAGCCTGATCTGGAAAATTACTAGTACTTAAGGGGCGATGTCCTGGCAGCGACCGAAGCAACAGGTGAAGTTACAACGACAAATTATGGCTAAATAAGACGATCGCAAGCTTCTTCTTGCTCTTCGATGGTGCAATTGAATTGTGATCTCACTTCAATTTGGCGATATTAATCAGCCTTTCTTCATCGAAGATGGTGCACATACAATCGGAGAAGACGAACAACGTTGATACTAGCTCTTCGTGACTCGATTCCTCGTGATAGACAAGACAACTCTGACTCTTTGCAATAGCAATTCTCCCACCACGGCGCGATTTTCCCACAATCATGTAGCCCGGACAAGATGCCTGCTGTTAAAAACGGTGGTTAGAAGACCAAAGAGAACTTTTAATTGGTATAAGAAAATTTTGGAATAAATACATCAAAAGTCTTAAAACTTATCACGAAAGTGTAATTGAATCCTAAAACTTGCAAAAAGTACAATCAAGTTTTAAAACTTGTTAAATTGATACAATTAAGTCATTTTGCTTACTCCATTCAACTTGACTTACAAAAAATGCCAACATGACCCTTTTGGAATATTTTATCTCTCTTACGTAGAGATGATGTGGCTAAAACATGAACATTGACCTAAAGTAATATCGTTTTGGTCCATATTGGATTGCCTGGTTAACAAACCATGGTCAACAATAATCAAGGCCTCATCACCTGGTTTCAACTGTCCTTTTTTAAAATTTAGATTCCTTTTAATTTAATTTAAATAAATTTTATATAAAAGATCGGATTTGAACCAAAATAACATCGTTTTGTCTTATATTCTCGTTTCAGCCATGTCATCACCATGTAGGAGAGAGACAATAATTATAAAAAATTACGTCAATATTTTTTGTTGGCCAAGTTGGACGGAATTAACAAAATAACTCAATTACACTTTTTACAAGTTTTAGTATTCAATTGCGCTTTTGTGATAAATTTTAGTACTTTCAGTTTATTTATCTTGAATTTTGCTTCTTTTTCACTTAATCGAGCTGAGCTAATCATGGTTCGTATGCTATCAAGATGGTTAATTAAGTTATTGAAAGCATACTCTTACTTGGTTTGTATCTCACTTGATCACGGATTCATATTTCTAAATTACCTTTCGATCTCACAATATTCTGATTCATCTATGTCTAGTATAAAAGTCACCTCGATCTTACTCCAACTTGCATCCCGTGGTGCAATTATGACAAGCTCGCTTAACAAGAGTAGTGATTATGGCTCCAACTGAAAAATCTTCATCAATAATGATTGCCAAATTTAAAAAAAAATGAAAAATAACAATGATAGCTCATAAACTTTAGCTTAATATGTAATGTTATTTTTTGAATTTTAATTTATTTAATGCGATCCTTGAATTATTCTTAAATGTTTAATTTAGTCACTAGATTGTCAATTTGCTCAATCTAGTCCCTCAACTATTCATAAAATGTTTGATTTCACCTTTCAATACTATTTACAAGTTTTTATGGTTACACGATTGTCCATATATTAAAATGTATTTTCATTTCAATCCATTATCTTAATCAACAAAACAAATTTGACATTTTTAATTTTTCTTATTACTACAATAGTTCCATTTAAGAATATTGTAACTCATTATCTCTACAATAAGAAAATTAGAACCTCATCTAGAGTAGTATCAGGTTGATATTCTTGTTGTCTTATTTTTTTTAATTAATAGATTTAACTAAAATTAATTAAGAAAACACGAAACAAGAGAATTTAAAATTTTATCTGTATAAAAAAGTAGGAACTAAATAAAGGTTATTTTGATGATAATGATCTATAGATATATATACATTCTTCTATATCTTTATGAAAACATTTGTTTTTATGCTTGATTTGGTAGTCCGAATTCGGATGGGGATATGATAGAATGAAGGGGATTTGAAATCCTTCAAATATCCTTTGGATGGTAGAAATATCCCATCAAATATTTGGTGCAATCTAAGATAGTATTTGAAATCTTTAAAAAGCACAACTTGAGAGAGAATTGAAAATCTTTTAAAATCCTTCTTTTTGAAAATCTTTTAATATCACATCTCTGATGGCTCTTGTATGACAACTCAAACCCTCTCAACCACTCTCGTCAATAAGCAATCTTTCAACCCTGGAAGTTTAACGACTTGGATCAGATCAGAGGTTACCTCTTCCATTAAGCAAAATTCCGAACCGAACGTCCTCTCATCGTTATTGGAGGCGGCGGCTGAGGGACGATCGCCAAAGGCGGCAAGGATGTGTCTTCAAAGTTCAACGCAACATTTAAGGAGGAGTACGAGTACCAGAAACAAATGTCGTGGACCGTGCTAGACAAGAAGCCGAGAGAGGAGATCAAGTTGTCCCTCTTGTTGGCACAGGGGTGGTTCAATCAGACGTGCCAAGGGTTTGTGAGGGCCGATGGCAAGGTAGAGAGGAAGTTCGTGAGGTTCTGTAAAGACCGCGCACCTATATTGGCGTGCATGAAGGTCCTAGAGGAGGAAGATGAAGATGCACGACGATATGAATCAAACACAAGCGAGAACAGGGCGAAGAAGTGGAAGGAAGAAACGAAAAAATAAAAAAGAAAAGACCACAAATGGGCCCCATATTTGACTCTCTGAAATACAAAATTCTAAGGAGGAAAAAGTAAGAGATAATATGATCAATGTACCGTGGAAGGGAGTATTTTGAGCCAAATGCGAAGTTATTAGGGTGAGAATGGTAATCATTCTGCTCCAGAAATTGATTTCTAGAGGAGAAATATGTTTGGTAAAACATGATTAATTCTGCTCCAGAAATTAATTTATAGAACAGAAATCTGTTTTGACTTGTTGATTTTTTTTGTACCTAAAAAAATTTAAATTTTACTCAAAGTAGGTGGCGATAGGTATTATAAGCCATTGTGTAAAGTTTTGAAATTTTTGATTTTTTTTGGCACTTGAAAAAATTTAAATTTCATTTAAAGTGAGTGATCACGGGTATTCTAAACTATTTTGTGAAGTTTTGAATTTTTTTATTTTTTTTTTGCATCTCAAAAAATTTAAATTTTACTTAAAATGGAAGGTTACAAATATTTGAAGTTATTTTTAATTTTCTTCCTGTTTTAAAGGTCGGGTTTATCTCGCTTCCTAAGCTAGATTTCTTATCCAGCATTTTATTCTGTCGAAAGAATTTCACAAACTCCGAAAACGCTAATTTCATGTCATATCCGGATTCAAATTAGCTTAACAAAACACAGCCAAATTTCAGAAAGTATTTGCATCATTCTAGGGAAAGAAAACTCTGGGTGGGTGCGAACCGAGCGAGGCGACTGTCCAAGGTGGACAAACTCGAAAGCGGCGGTCTAGTCCGCCGTCGAACCCGGCGAAACGAAAGAGGAGAACCCTGAAACTCAACCCCGTCCGTCGCCGGGCTCCGTCGAGCGCCGCTCGCCGCTCCGCCGAATCGGGTACCCTCCTCCTCCTCCTCCTCCTCCTCCTCCTCCTTCTATGCATCTGCGCTCATCCTTAGAGCCACAATTCGTCTCCGTCGCTGTATCTTTCTGGGACGATGTCTGCTGTTGAATTCTGATGTGCCGTTCTGTATCTCGGCTTCCGGCTACGCTTCCGATGGCGTATTCCTTCCGTTTATGGCGTTTTCCGGGCAGTCTCTGGTCGGCACGCACCGATGTCGATGAGCCGGAATGCGCTTGATTAGGGTTCTTCTTCAAATTCGCGCCTTTTATTACATTATCGAGCTTTGGTCGTTTGAACTGTTCGCTTCTTCAATACGGCAATACCCTCTTAGTCTTTTGCTCGCTGTCTCAAAGCAGGAGGGGTTTCGATAAAGCACCTCGAGTTTTTCGAGCGCCGAGGAGTTTCCGAAAGTTGGGGTGCCATCATGATTCATCTGTCTCTTTCGAAACCTGATGCTAATGATAAAGGAGATAGTGCCTCTGCCGAGGCGATTGTCGCTCTCTTGCATCGGTTGGGAACTGCCATCTGGTCGATAATCGGGTCTTCCGGAGCTAAATCGGAGGCTCGACTATGGCTTTGCAAAAGTGTATCACTGATGGCGTTGTTGTCTCCCCGTGATCAGCGAGATCTATTCTGGAACATGCTGAGGTCTAAGTCAGCTAATCTGGAGTTGGCATCGCAACTCTTGCAAATGTTATTCGAGGAGAGACCGCGCTTGGCAGGCTCAATCCTAGCCAAGAGAAGCCACATGCTGGAGAAATTTTTTCAAGGTAAATATCAATGAGCAGCTTTGGGCATTGTACTGTGGGAAGAGAGCTGCTTATGTAATTCTAGAAAGAAAAGGGTCACTACTTTTGGCAAAGATAATAAAAACGAATAAATTTGAAGTTCTCTGGCGGATAATTTACCTGGCCTTTCATTATTGCAATTTTCTGATGAGACGAATGCTTGTCACGTGGCATACCAGTCTGTCAATTGGCAATATGTTAAGGTAGAGCTTATATTCAATGTTGTTTGGTTGAAAATGATTTTCACATCTATGACGGACAATGCAGGAAATCCGAGGCGTATATTAAAGTGGTTTTCTAACTTCGATGCTGGTGGTGGGTCAGATCATAAAAAAGGAGCAAAGGCCTTGTCTCAATTTGCTTTCATTAATCGTGATATTTGTTGGGAAGAACTCGAGTGGGAGGGTAAGCATGGTCAGTCACCTGCAATGGTTGCTACCAAGCCACATTACTTTCTTGATTTGGATGTTTTGAGGACGGTTGAGAACTTTGTTGAATACGTGCCTGACTTTTGGTCCTCTGGTGAGTTTGCTGAGTCGCTGAAAGATGGTGAGATTTTGTCTCTGGACTCGAAATATTTTGTCGAACTTTTCATTGATTTGATGTATAAGGATGACTCAAGAGATGTATGGGAAGCTGTAGATGATTTTCTCATGGACGCGTCATTCTCCTCTCTATGTAACCACCTCCTCATTTCTCTCCAAGAGAGTGAACTCCTCATTTTCCTGAAATCGCTTAGCAAATCTTTCAGCTTGCCTGTAGAAAATATGGAACTTGGCAACTCGTCCTGCTGGTTAGAAATTGTCCTCTCCAAGTGCAAAGATTTTGCATCTATTGATCAGTTGCTCCTGTTAAACGTGGTTGTTGATCAAGGTCGTCAGCTTCTGCGCCTCATGCAAGATGAAGAGTGTCAGGAGGAAAAGGAAACGGTGCAAGTTATAGTATCGCAGATTTTCAACGCCTCAAGCAGTTCCAGCGGCTTTGCTGCAATTCTGGAGGAGTGCCTTGGCATGCGGACCCTTGATGTGGTGAAACTGTTGGGACTTTACTCTTGGGTTATTCATTATGTGCTTTCCAAAGAATGTCAGACCTTGGAGTCATGGGAGTCTTTGTTTATAATTAATGGGATTACTTTTACGAAATCTGGTACATATCCAATCCTGGATCATGATGGAATAAAACAGGAAGAAAATTGGTCTAAGTTGGATTATAAATCACCAGGTGCTATTTATTCTAAGAAGAAGGAGAAAAGGAGAAAGAAAAGGAGGAGGACTGTTGGCTTCAATGATGATGGCAGTGATGATGATGATATTTTTTTGCGGGCTGATGGGCTGGACGTGCAATCTCGGACCAGAAGTTGGATGCTGTCCACAGACGGTTTTTCCACACCATGGACCATGGTAAGTGCGATAGCATATTTGTTCTGGCACTTCTTTTTCTGTGTTTGGTATCTTTGCTGTCTGTTTTGCTATGCACTTTCTTGGTATGGGCAGCCAGTTGGTTCGACCTGAAAAACCATTGGCTATTTCAGCATCGTGAGCTGGACTCCTAATTTCAAAAAAATTGGAGCAGAATTTTTTGTTAGGTTCTGGTTGAAGGTTTTCTAGTTGGCCCCAGAGCAGAACTGATTCAAGAAGTAGAAGTTAGAAAATTTTGTCAGCCTCATCATCACATGATCAATGGTCCATTGTGAGGTTGCTTTGCATTTGAGATTTTGCCTTTTGAGCATTTTTTTTGGGCCAGATGCCTTTGAACATCAACTTCGTAAAAGTTGTAATCAGCATGACATTGATTTTCACATGTTTGGAAGTCAATGCCCCTTCAGATTCATGGCTCTAGTTATTCATCACTGCTCTAACAAGCATATATGCATGAAGATAGATTTTCGCAAGGACTTTGAACAAGATTTTGACTTGATATTGGATAAGTCAGATGTTTTGGAGCTCTCTATAATCTCTAATTTTCGAAGTGTTTGAGCCAAGGCTTGTCCCCAGCTATTCAGCTAGCTTGGTGTGGCCTGTTTGGATTTCTGAATGGATGAAAACAGGGGTTCTGCTTCTTTTTCTGGACCTAGATGCTTTTTGTATTTTGGTACCTCTGATCGAATAGTGATATTTAAGCTGCAATATTGCGTGCTTTTTTTTAGGGGATTGTCCTTTTTTTGCTTAACCACTAGGTGCTCCAGGACATTTTTACTGCAGATAGATGAGACGGTCACTAATTGAATTTGTACGTTCTGATCTGTGATGGTCTTTTAGCCAGACTTGCCAGAGCACCTTGCGAAGCACTGCTTCTCTGTATGGATGAAGTGGGTTTTCACTAAACAAACAGATGCAGCCTAACATGTTTGGTCCAACATTAGTGGTTCTGTCCCAGGTAATTTCTGTACTTTCTTGTGTGAAAAAGTTCTTCTGGCCTACTGAAAAGGTTGCTATCAATTGAATTGCCGAGAAGAGAAAGTAGATATGCGTGTTTCTTGTTGCAATTAAAATTTAATCAATCTAAGTCATTGGATAGGTTGATCAAATTTGCTAAGAGGAGAAAGTAGACATTCAGGTTTCCTATGTATGCCAAGCAGTCCTACATGTGCAGGAAGGGGAATTATAAATAAAATCGGTGGAAATAACTCTAGGTTGATTTGAACGTGCAGGTTGCTCCAAAACTATGGTTTTATCCTCATCGAATATTCCGAGTTCCTATTCTTCTGATGAACAGGTATCAGATTATGCATTCCACTGATGATTTTCCTTATGAATATCATGCGTTGTTATGTGAATGTTTATTGTTTATTTGGTTTACGGCCCTGTGGCTGCCAGGTGCACCAGCAAGCGGTGAACAAAACTTATTTTCTTCAAAAACCTTGCCCTGCATCCCTTGGAGCCTAATAGTTTGGATTGGGGGTTTCATTTAAACACAATCTGATTGAAGCTCTTCTCAGAATGGTGCCGTCACTGAGCTTGGTCATATTCAGAAGATAGGATGTAGTTTACAACTGCACGATTGGCCCAACAACACGCTGTTTGAAGTAGTTCATTGGAATGTATTTCGGAGGTGGACATGGTGCCGATTTTTTTTAAGGTCCATGTTGTGTATATTCTTGTAGCCTAGGGTAAAGAACAAGGTAATGTTTTGGTTTTCTTCATTGGATACTAAGCTGAAGTCCGACTTCCGAGCGTCCCATGTGTAGTTTACCACTTGATTTTTGGGTCATGATCATCAATAGCCACAGATGTCGGTACGAAGCTGTCTGGAAGAACGGCACTGCTTCTGGATCGGGTTCTTTGGCTCAGGTTGAATCTAGGTCACGTGGAATGTCATGGCCTGATTGCCCAAATCTGCCCAGTTCGCCCAAGGCTTGATGTGGACAAGAAATTCTCAAGAAGGCCTGGTCGGTGAAAGCAGAGCGAGTGGCCATGTGCTCGGGTTCGTCGCACAATATCCCTAGCTTGGAGAAGTGATATTTCAGGGACTCTGGTCACGAGCTCTGTAACTTTAAACTACTTTAATCGGCGTGCAGAGTCGAAAGAGCTTAGTTAGTGTAGAATATGCACATCTTTTGTTTTCGCTTGGGAGCATGTAGAGTATGTTGTATCTGTGATTGACCTCAGTTGAATTCGTTCCCCAATTGGGTCAATCACCCGAACCTTCGTGATATGCTAGCTTGACAACACCGTTTAGCTATTGCCAACGTTCGTGTATTGGGCGGCGATCCGTCTTAACAATTACGACATAGTCAAGGCGGGAGTGATGTGCCGCCATGGTTGTCGAAGCTATTTGACTCCCTGTGGTGGTGACAGCCATCTAGCGGTGATGCGTTACTGATCGGTATTATCGAATCGAGTATGAATTTTTTTATTATCAAGAACACCTCCAGAAAATTACAACCCGTCCAGAGAAGATGAACAATTACTTTTAATTTTGGTATACGATTAATTTCGTTTCCTTTTCTAGACCCTCATATTTCCCAAATCAGACGCTTTTAACGAGAAAGAACGGCGATAGAGATGACAACAGGCCACCGGCTTGTGGCGTTGGCTATGGCGGCCGGACAGTGGCTGTGGCTTTGAAGATCGGTAGTCAGTTTAGAGTCGCCACCAATTGACAAATATCCAAAAATTATATATTTTCAGGGAGCTTAAGCTTATGAACGAAATGCACCAAATTTTACGTGTGAAAAATCGGGGGCAAGCTTGTCAAATTGCAAAAGGAGACAAATCATATTTTTATTGACCAAGACAAGATCCTAGATCGCACAGCCAGGTGACGAGGTGGTCATCATATACCGGAGAGAGACTAGAGAGGGACCAAACCGAGAAAACTAACGTTTGAAACCCTAATAATTTCCCCCGCTCTCCCTAGAAAACGAAATCTCCTCCTTCTCCAATTCGTTTCGCCTGTCAGAACTCTTCCCATCTCCTCGCACGGGCTCGATCATCGAAGCCTCCTCCTAACCATCTCAATTCCCATTGTTTTGCTCTCTCTTTGCTCAGTCCCGCCCACACGGCCGATGGAACAACATCCCGAATTCGTCTCTCTGTTCGCGTGCGAATTCGTTCGGCGAAGCTGAATTCAAGAACTCATCTGGGCTTCTTGTTTTTGTTGCTATTGCTTGGATTCAAGTTCGAGCCTTACTCGAGGTGGGATTCGAATCAGTGTAAAGCTTTTTCAGCTGTTTCAGAGACTAAGTTTGGGTAGAGAGAGAGAGAGAGAGAGAGAGACAGAGAGACAGAGAGGTTTTGAATTCTTCCTGTCACTGTGATCTGTAGAAGAATAAGCGGCGTCCCGGGTTGTTGCTAAAGGTACGAACTTTTTTTCGCTTTAGTGGAGTCGAATTCTTGGATTTTGATTCCTTGAAGTTTCTCTTTGCGGTGTCCGTGTTTTTTTTGGAGTCCCTGTCGTGATGGAACTACGGACTTGCTCCGGGCTTTAGATGCGAGTGTTTTCTTGGGCAAAAAGGCTCTGTTGGGTAGTTAATGATCTTCTGTGCCATTGCTGATTGGAGTTCGAGAATGCTCATCGGAGTTTCTTTCCTTATACTTGGACGCGCGCGAGGTTTCAATTCCGATATCGCCTAATCTTTGCCTCGTGGACGTGTCAAGAGTGCCATGTTTGTCTAGATCCGTAATTGAAGTTTCAGCTTAGTTATTGGCAGGTTTATCGGTGAATATGCGCTTTTCTTCATTCTGATAGTGTGCCATTTTAGCACGTTAAGGAAACTCATAAATGCTGTCGTAAGGGTTGCTTGCTAGCTGCTACACATAATTGTAACATGGTCGGCACCATACATCAAGTAATTCTTCTTAAGTACTCGGGAGACTTTGCTGCTTAAAACTATCCCTAAAATTTTCAGAGATTGCATAGATAGCAAAACTAGCGATTTTTGCTTTGGTCTAATCATTGCTTTATTAAATGTTCATGATTGGTTGAATTTTGCTCCTTGAAATGCATATACAGTGCATTGTGGTTGTTGTCTACCGAGAGCATTAATGCTATGCTCAAATCAGTCTTAGGGCCCAAGTTTGTGACGTCATCAATAAATGGGATCTACAAGCATGTTCTTGCATTGTTTTCATCTATGATTTACTTGTTGGTATTATGGCCTCGATATTGCGTAGATCCGGCTTTGAGTCTCTCCCTCACATACCTGTCAGTTAGAACCGAAAGTAGAAAAGAGAAATATAATAATTGCATCTAAAAAGGCGCTCCCTAGTATGCAAATCTTATTCAGTTGGGTGTTTTTTCAAACATTCATAAAATCGTCATCAATGCGCAGATTTGTAATATACAACTCTTAATTGAACTTTCATTTATAATTGGTTTATCTATGGTCCATTAATGAGGCTTGAACCTGTTTTTCAGTCCATCTCCAACATCCCAATTGGCTGAAGTTGAAAAAGGGAGAAATGCAAATAGTGAAATGTCTATATGATGCTATGTTGGCTCACAAAGATGAATCTAATTGACTCGTTATGTATTTATATGAGAATGCAGAATCATTGCAGACGAGCCAATATAGCAATTCAACACCTTAGAAAGATACCAGCTAAGTGAGTTGGCAACATGTCAGTTATAGAGAACTGTCTTACCTCCTCGTGTATTTGTGTAGTTCAGTTGTTAATGATGTACTTGTTGTCCCTTGCTAATAACCTTATATTGGTAAGAGAAAAGCATCCTAAAATTGATGGAGTTCCATTGTACTTCACACAACAATCAGATATTCTACCCTCGTTATTTGTTATTTTGTATTTCTCAGTTAATGTCCACATCATTAGAAGAGCTGTACTAGTCATGAATGATGGTTTTATACTGTCTCTGCTATTAATCTAAATCGTCATAGTACTTCCTGTTCGATAAATTTCCCCAGCATTTCTCACATTCTTAGATTGCTGGAACTTCGTGTACTTAATTTATCCAGTTTAAGTATAAGCTCTTGCTAAAAGACCAAATAACATGTTCATATGGAGCCTTGAGCTTTTATAAAAGAATATTTTCGTTATATATTATGCCTGTTCCTGTTTTTGTGTGTTTGGTCCATATTATGGCAGTTTTTTTTCCATAATCTATTCCAGTGCTACTCTTCATATGAGAAAACTCTTCGAACTTCTACCGTTTTCCTAAGTTCCATTAGCGGGGTAACTCCCATGAGGGCTTTCCGAAGGGTATCTCCGCAAGTCATGGTAGTTGATGTATCATATCTCTGTCTTCAGTACTGTTGCTATTATACAATAGGAGTTTCTTGTGTAATTATGTGGTACTTGTTGTTTATAGTATCCACCATATCTACTTATGTTGATTTATCATTTTGGAATTCAAGATCAACTTATAAATATTTCATATTTGGTTTTATAATTTGAGATCAACTCAGGAATTTATTATAAAAATTTCTGACATCTTCAAGCATGGTTTAATATGGCAACATACGTACACCTGAAAGCTCTTTAATTTCCCAATTTTGCTAAATCATCTCAGTTTGTTTGTATTTGTTTTGATTAATTAATACTTTGATTGATCTAGGCATCTGTCCGTAGTTTATGGTTTTGCTCTGCTTCATATGATTAGATCCGTTTGAATATTTGATCTCTGTATAAAATCTGTGGTTTTGCCAGATTTTGTACTAGATCATTTATGTAGTGCTTAAATTAGTCAAAAATTTTTTTGGTCGAATTTCTTGTTGGATCATTAAATCTTAACGCAACAAAGAGAAACAAAAACAATGCATCCCTTGGTTTTCATTTCCTCCTTATTTCGATTAAAGTGGTGCCCCTTAACTTCTGGTTTTCCATACCTCCCACTTGTTATACTTTTTCTTGATGAATACATGATCCGTGCAGTAATGAAATTATGAACTTTTTTCTTGTAAATATTTCACCTTTTGGGGAAAGTAAAAGATAGCTGTGAAAAAGGTGATGGTTTTTAAACTCATAATTAATATGCAGATTTGGTCTGGATTCAGCTTAATCTTAGAAATCTGCTTTGTTAATGGGGTCGATGATGAACCCCAAATTACCCTCCCAAGGCGACGGTTGAACAGCAACCCCATGGACATTGCTTTGTCACTTGGTTTATGATGTCTATTGATATTGTATCATGGCCAAGCCTTGTCCATTGTGGTTTGGAACTTCCTTCATTTCATGTATATTGTACTTTTGAACCTGTCCTTCAAAGATAAGTGAAAAAAAAAAGAAACTGAACTTTTGTACCTGAAGGAGTGCTAACAATTAAATTCAACTTTTCAGTAAGTTGATTGGCTATCTTAGGAAGAAGAGCTGATGAAAGGAAGATTTTCAAGAGGACTTGGACAAAGGCTTTCTTTAGAGGAATCGAGTTCTTTTCTTTTCTTTTCTTTTCTTTTGGGGGTTGGGGGATGAGGGAAATGATTAATGCTGTTATATTGTATGCTTGATGCAGTTGGTATCCCTTCCTAAAACTAGGATTACGAATAATCATTGAAAAATTGACACAATTTTTTTCATCTGCGTTTCGTGATTTTGCACTCTTATCATATGATCTTGTTCTTTAAGCTTTTCAAGGAGATTGCTGAAACTCTACTATCATTGGAGCAGTTATAAGTTAACTTGCTGTATCCCATTTTACCAGCCCCCGTTACTGAAGTTCAATTTTTTGCTGTTATAGAATTCTGTCGGACGGTCTCTTGATGGATATCCTATCTCAGCCATTTTGTGCTTTGAAAAGATAGACAGTGTCCCTGGGCTAATAGATAGAAAATATGCACAGTTTTGTAGAAGATAGATAGCCTATTCATTAAGTGCCCGATTAACTGGAAGTTAGAGCTTCACATACTTGCACTGCTAGAGGGCAGAAATATCTGGATTTTTATTTCCTGCGAAGCAATGGTTCCTGGAAGGTTGATGTATCTGTTTGTTACTGTGAAGACTATTCTATTTACTTATTTGATACCTATAGTAGATGTTATTGTCAGGCTCACTTGAATTGATGTTTTCTTGTAGCCTTTGTGCTGTCCATAGAATGGAACAATGTGTTTTGCATCTCTTTATGCCTCGATTTTTAATGAATTCCTGCTTTTCTTGAGCCATTTAAGTAACGATATTTCTTGTTTGAAATTGCAGTCATAGTTGTGGTTAGCTGCACCATGAAAGATTGATATGGATCCAGAAAGCAAGAATTTTGGAAAAGGTATCATGTTGTTATGGGATTGAATCTTTGTTAAAAGGCATTTTGTTTGTCTGTTCGTTTTTTCAAGTACATGTCATGATCATTGGACAAAACACACCGAGCAGCACCACTTTCAATTAACAAATAAAAGTCTTAGGATCTGTCTGAATTGACTTTTGCTTTTTACTTTTTGCTTAATCTAGTGGCTCATACACTTCGTTTTTTTTTAAATCCTAAACAGTGAAACTTTCAGATTTCAATAATATTAACACATAGGTTCACATATAATTCGCTCATAGGTTTTCAAATTTGAGTAACATATTAAGTTTCGGCAGGAAAGCTGAAACATACTATTTGCTTTTGCTAGATCTTAATCAACAAGCCCTTTTTTAATTTTCTTCCTTCATCATTTTGCATCTGATGTTGACAGGATCTGAGGGTCAACTTATGCTTCTTGTGTGCTTTTCTTCACTTTGAGAGATGGTATAATTATGTACTCAACATTCCATGTCAGGGGAGAGTGTCCCTATCAATTATCCTCCATCCAGGAAAAATCTATATGGTGATCAGATGCACTATGTTAAGGGCAATAATGATTTATAAATCTGCTTTGCATGCACATTTTACTGAAATTGGTGAAATGTTGGTGTTGGTATGAGTGTTATATTTACACAGGATGAGAGCAGGAGAAGGTAACTTTTAATTGCACTTCAATTCTTATGGAATATTTTGCACAATTAGCACCATTTCTGTTTCTTTTCTGGATTGCTGATCTACACTTATACATTAGTCATCCGGTCTCGTAAATTATGATGAATGTGCACATCTCCTTTTTGGCGGGGATGTTTCTGCTTTTTGCTTGCACTTATTCATATTGACTCTATGTTCACTTTGTGCATGTTGAATTTTGGCTGCACTGATGTTTCAGTGTTCCCTTTAAAGCTTGATGTTTTTGGTTAGCTTACATTTCTACTTGCTGTATCATTCTATTTGATCTTTTAGGACTGAGAGAATTGACTGGTGCCGTAGATCTCATAACTCACTTTAAGCTGTCGCCCCATCATGAATTTTTCTGCAAGAAGTCCCTACCATTGTCACTTTCTGACACCCACTATCTTCATAATTTGGTGGGAGATACTGAAATTCGGAAAGGAGAGGGGATGCAGTTGGATCAGCTCATTCAGAGTACATCAAACGGGAGAGATTCTCACTTCCGCATACAACCTTTTGACCTAGATTCTCTTGGAGATGCATTCCTTCTTAGGGAAACCACCCGCGTTGACTTGCCTGCAGTAAGATTTATGCTACTCCTGTTGTGAAGTTTTCTTGGGTTTTCTATTCTGTTCCTTTTTTGTAGCTATTTAGTGCCTTCGCGTGTTGTTATTGCTGGCTTGCTGATCTTACATTTACTTTGTTAGACGGAGAAGGGGATTCCGACCATTTCAGGAAAATCAAGAAGTGAATCAAAGGATAAGGAGAAAAAGCATAAAAAGAATAAAGATAAGGAGAAAGATAGAGAGCATAAGAAGCACAAGCATCGTCATAAAGATCGGGGCAAAGACAAGGACAAGGAAAGGAAAAAGGACAAAGTTGGGCAACATGATTCAGGAGTCGACAACTCCAAAAGACATCATGAAAAGGTTTGACTTTTGAATATTAAACTAGTCTACCTTCCCCCTGCTCTTACTTAAACCTAAAGTTGGTTATGATGGAACTGGATAATTGCCATTTTTCTTATACTGATTTACACTAAGAAACTTTGAATGACGATTGATGTATACCTTTGTGAGCCAAAAAATAAAATGATGTGTACTTTTGATCGGATGAAAGTTTAAAATATAAGACCTTTATCCTTGATTTTGTCAATCATTTATCTTTTTTTATCAAGTAAGGGGACGACAAGTCCAGAAATCAGGAGCCTGTTTGGATGGGCTTCCAATAAGACACATTCGGATTTCTTAGCCAAAAAACCAAAGAGCCAGAAGCAGCCATTCTTTAAAATATTTAAAAAGAAAAAAATAGTCAGTTAATAGTATTTTGGTGGATTTTATTATGACTGTACATTGTGCATCAACAGAAAAGAAAGCATGATGGAGATGAAGATCTTAACGAGCACAAACACAAGAAAAGTAAGGTATTACATTCTGTGCTAAACTTGGGACTATTTTCTTCTTCTTCTTCTTTTTTGTTTCTGAGTCTTTAAATGCTGTGGTACTTCTCTGGTTGCATGATAGTTTCCTCCATATATTCCTTCAGTCCTTTATCTATTTGTGCTCATCAAGCTGGCCACCTTATTGTTTGATGTTTTACAGCAGAAGAGCGCAAAACTTGATGAGGTGGGAGTCATAAGAGTTGCGGGATGATGTGGTGGCATATTATAATAGTTCACGTGCCGTCTTCATGTTTTATCAGTCTGGGGATTTCTCTTACAGTTACTTAAGGTACATTCTTGATGCTCCATACACCTTAATTCTATGCTTTTACTTTTATGGAACTTTAATCAGTTGGTTCTTTTTCACCAGAGAGCTCTTGCTTGTAATGAGCGCATTAAAAGATTGAAATTTTGATTATTCTTTGCAGCAGTCCGCAGTCAGCCATCAATTTCTGATAATGTATTTGCGTTTAGTGAACATTGAGCACTATAGTTGATAATAACTGTCTACTAGACTGGATTTTTTTTCTAAATAAAAGACATGCTTATCTCTATAACGTAATTTTGCAATAATTTTTTTTATCTACGGCCATCGAGGGAGTGTACCTTAAGTGAACATATGGCTACATATTGCATTTCAGGCATAAGCACATTTGCTGATGAAAACTAGGCAAACACGCAGGAGTATAAATTGCATAGCCTGCACCCTCCCGCCACTTGCCTCCTCTTTTCTTCAACTGTCAAACTCCTATTGGCTTAACGAATTTAATCTGAAAAATTTAGACTGGTTTAGATAGGGATTCTCTGTTTAGCAGCTGGTGGTCCAGCTAAACCGGCTGCTACAAACATTTTCAAATTTTTGGCACATGGGACAATAACACTGGTTTAAGTTTGGACCAAATATACCATTTTAAGTTTTAGTTTGCTAGTATGATGCTTTTTCTGATTGCTTGCTTGGTACCAAAGTTATCTTTTTGACATCAAATCTGTAATGTGACTCAGATCCCCTAGTGAATTTGGTTTACCAGAGAGAGGGAGGTTTTGGGGGGGGTGTGGTTTGTGAGGGGCTGCTCAAGTAACTACAGAACTTTGACATTCTGTTTTTCTGTTCATGCAGAGTGACTGATAATTGACCAAAGATTTGAAGGTGAATTCACCTTTGAAGAATATTCAGATGTGAGGTATAATTGCTGAATTTGATTTCTTTGTATTACAACTGGGGATTTCATATAGTTGAAACTAATTTTTTTTTCCATCAGCTTAATGGCAGAATTGGATGTCCAGCTCTTTAACATTGTTAATTATTTCTTTAATTTGGAAGCATAGTTCTATACTTAGTCTGAACCATACCCAATGTTCAGTTTTGACTCCCGAGGAAAATTTATTTTGGACTTTAGAGGGGATGTGTATATCGGTATTCTTTTCCCCTCATCACAGTATCAAATTAGTTATGTCTAATATGCGTAATTTACTAAGAGGGTTGCAAGCGTTGAGGAATATGTCATGCATAATGATACCTCAGGACATAATGTTCAGTGTATTGTTATGTCAAAAAACAGCAATTGCCTTCAATTAATTACTGATGGTGTTTCAAGGGGAAATAGATGGTGCTAGTTGTTGTACATGGAAAGTGTTACAGTGCTTCCTTGTTTTGTCCGGAAAGTTTGCTTTGATCATCTATCTTGTGCCTTCCAATCATGATCTGCTTTGATCTATCGAAATCACAATCTTCAGGAAACCTGCAGCTATATGCCTTTTAGCTAGCCAGAAATCCTGTTTGCTGCATAATTTGCAGTTTATTTCATAAGATGGCCGCACCCAACTCATGGTTAACCCATCATGTTTCGTGTTTGCTGTTACAGACTATTCTTTTCTTTCCAATCTTTACTTGCCAAGATGGATACTAGTACCGTTCAATGGAACAAGAAAACCTCTTGTTTTTGTTTTAGTGGGTTCCAACGTTCAAGCTTTGAATCTCAAATGAAGCTTGTCATACACTTGTATATATGGATATCTTCCCGGAGTTATGAATCGGGTCCTAATTTGTTTATACATTATGACAACGTGGATGCTAGACCCATGTAACGACAAGATCCGACGCATAATGATTTTCCGTTGGGGGGCTGAAAATCAGGTTGGGATGATATGGTCTTTCGTAGTGGTCCCGTGAATCTCTCTCTCTTCGATGTAACTCGTTTCCATTTGTTTTCTACCAGGGTTGAATGGTTGGTTGGTTTGGTTATCTCCTTTTTGTGAGCATTCTTTTCACATGTTTGCTCTCTTGATTACCCGCGGGACTTTTTTTTCTTCTACAATCTTTGCCTGATATTCGTAAATTGGCTAAATTTTTTTCACCCTCTCCCTTTGAAAGAACAAGATGTGCTAATCCTTATTTACTGTCGGACCAGCAAATCTCGACATTAAATAATTTTTCTGTCGGACCAGCAAGCTTATCGTTATGCTGGTCCTTATTTATTGTCGGACCAGCAAGCTTATCGTTGTTAGTTTATGAAAAAACATGTTTCTGAAGATCGATTACCTTTTCGTCATTCAAATACTAAAAGGTTAAAAATTAATTTTTCGAAAATAGTTTTCTCTCAAACAAACGGGTCTTAAATAAGCTGTCCTTTACAAATGCTGTGTCTATGTGAAGTATGTTTGTATATTATCCAAACAAGGATTGTTGGGCGTCACAATACAATTAGCGTTGTTTAAGTCAAAATTGCAGTGCGTCTAGCTTCTTATGATTTTCATTATTAGTTTTCTCATCTCGAAGGTAACTATTAGAAAGTTTCCGACACTGCATGTAATTATGTTCGTACGAAACTAAATCTTAGAATTTCATCTTCGCATCTTTCATTCGAACGTGCTGATTATTACTTTTTTAAATTTTTTTTACCTTCTTTATGTTGATAAGTGAAGGAGAATTCACGTTATAACTCAAGTCTATCAAGCAACGTAAGTATATGTCTTCTAGCAATTTTACATGCTGCCATTCACCCACCTAACAGGTCCGGCGGATCATAATGTTATGAATCACGTAAATGTCAGAACTGTGATTGACGGGACCACCCGGCTTGTTTTTTGCGTCATAGCCTCATAGGCTATGTATCCCCCAAGAATCTCCAAAGAAACTTAAAAAAGAAGGAATTTTTCGGGCCGCTCATTGATATTGCAGCACATCAAACCATTGCCTGATGTACCCACCGATAACTCTCTTTCCCTCTTGTGCTAACAAGGGTAATCATGCACTGCCTAATGTTGTCACATTGCATATAAGCCCACGAAGAGACACTCCACCGAATTGCAAACGAACCTCAGGAAATGGAGGATTCAAGAGAATCCCACAAGCCACTTTGCTTGGTTGTATCATTCCCAGCGCAGGGCCACATCAACCCCATGCTCCAATTCTCCAAGCGCCTGATCCACAGAGGCGCCGGAGTCACTCTTGTCACCACCAAATCCATGTCGAAGACCCTTCATGGACTGTCCTCAAACCCCTCGATTTCACTTGAAACTATCTCTGACGGCTTCGATGACGGCGGCATCAAGGCCGCCAGCAGCCCCCAAGCCTACCTCGAGCGCTTCTGGGAGGTCGGTCCAGAGACGCTGAGCGAACTGGTCGAGAGGCTGGTCTCCGGCGGCCGGCCACCGTGTTGCATCGTCTACAACTCGTTCTTGCCTTGGGCTCTTGATGTGGCCCAAAAGTTCGGGCTGGTTGGGGCTGCTTTCTTCACCATGTCCTCTGCTGTATGTAGTGTGTTTTACCGCTGCCAAAAGGGACTGCTTGAGGTCCCTGTGAGGGAGCAGGTTTTGCTTCCTGGAATTCCTCCTCTTGAGCCTCAGGACATGCCAAGTTATGTGGTTGATCCGGAGTCATACCCAGCTTACCTTGGCGTGCTTGTCGGTCAGTTCTCCAATCTTGACAAAGTGGACTGGGTGCTTTGCAACACAGTGTATGAGCTGGAACATGAAGTAGGTACCCTAAAACCTTTTTTTGGAACTAAACCATTTGTGAATAGAAAATCTTTATTTTAATCTACTTCTCATTCTTTTTATATTACTTCAGGTCCCATCCGATGTACGAGGTTGCATGGACTAAGCACACGTTATTAACACACATAACATTCTCGGCATATATATTAGCACATATCTTGCATGTGTCGAATATTTATTGGAAACGTTTGAAGATATGATCGTTGATATTAAGCATGACCTAGGACCACATGAGAAGATAAGACGAAAACATGAGTGGTACACGATTTGGAGTTGTAGCTAGGAAGCCTATATGACTTTACATGTTAGTAAAGATTGAAATTTTACTAATGTAAACACGCGATGCTCAAATATTTCCCTACCGTCAATCACCTAATTAGGGCAAGGGTCGAGTCCCATGCTCTCCCTCTCAGCTATCACCTTTTTTGATCCATGAGTCTTTCAACTTGATCATTCAAGCACTTAGCTAATATTTCATGACATTGGTTTTGCCTGGCAGGTAGTGGACTGGTTCATGAAGGTCATGCCATTTAGGACCATAGGGCCAACAGTGCCTTCCAACTATTTAGACAAAAGGCTTGAACAAGACAGAGAATATGGTCTCAGCATCTTCCAACCAGAACACGACACCACCATGAAATGGCTGAGCACAAAGCCAAAGGGATCAGTTGTGTATGTCTCTTTTGGGAGCATATCAGAGCTAAAGATTGACCAAATGCAAGAGCTTGCAATGGGACTAAAGAGAAGCAACTGTTATTTCCTCTGGGTGGTGAGGTCATCTGAAGAAGACAAACTCCCACAAGACTATGCAAAAGAGACAGCCCATAAGGGTCTAATTGTGACATGGTGTCCTCAACTGGAAGTCCTAGCACATGAAGCACTGGGGCTTTTTGTGACGCATTGCGGTTGGAACTCAACTTTGGAAGCGCTCACTTTGGGTGCGCCGATGTTGGCAATCCCACAATGGACCGACCAGCCCATGAATGCCAAGTACATAATGGATGTGTGGAAGATGGGGCTGAGGCCACCTGTTGATGAGAGAGGTGTTGTGAGGAGCGAAGATATAGAGTATTGCATTAGGGAGATAATGGTAGGGGAAAGAGGGATGGAGATGAGAGAAAATGCAGGAAAGTGGAGGAAAATCACCAAAGAAGCAGTCTGTGAAGGTGGAAGCTCTGACAGAAACATCGAGGAGTTTGTTGCTAAATTGATTGATAAGTTTTAAGAGAAACTACTGGTGGATGTATGGAGAAAATTCAAGCAACCATTTCTTGCTTATGACAGGGTGAGAATGATAAATGATGTTGCATTATAGTGACAATATCTGTAAGTCATGGTCATGAGATTCATTAGGTAACATCTTCGTACATAATTTAACCTCGAATGACACAGAACCATATATTAATTAACCTCAACCAAAACAAATTATTTTGAATACAATATCAACCTCAAAATAATAAAAAACCACTAAGCTTTTGTTGCATACTCTTAATTATTCCATGACCTTGATCATCCCTAATCGCTCATGCCAACACCGTAATTGAGTTGGCCTCATAACTGAGTAAGCGGGCCAGCAGCACATTATGTAATCCAACATCTTGTTGAGGAAAACTCCTAATAAATTTTGAAACTGACAAAACTTTCTATATTTATCTTGTGAATCTGATATGCATTTCATTTCAAGTTAAAATATTCTGGAAGTTCAGAAGGAAATATTAAACTTCACAAGTTCTCAGAAATAAGAAGTTCAGAATTTACCATAAAAGTCATTTAGACTCTAATTTTGAAAGACTCAGATTTTACCGAAGACCTATGCTGACTCAAGTTCTGAATGTAAAACAAGAATCAGAAATTCTTCAGACGCAGAAATTATGCAGATGCGCAGACACTAAAGTTTTTCAGATGCAGAAGCAAAACTTGTTCACAATAAATCACAACAGCTAGTGATCTGGTATAGATTTCACAAAAGGAAAGTTTTGATTGACTTAATTTTAGCCTAATTTGATTGACAATCAAACATTATGACAAGTATGCATTACAACAGATAAAACTCTACTTATGGAAATCAAGATTCTGATTGTATGGACGACCAGAATCAGCGGGATTCAAATTTTGTCAACCAACGGCTACTTAATTCATTTTATACAAATCTGTCCAAGATGAAGATTGGAAGATGATCCTTTGAAGACTGTCCAATGGCTAGTTTGATAGTGGAGGAGTATAAAAAGAGACCTACAAGAAGCAAAAGGCAATGAACGAAATCGAGAATCAACAAGTCCAAAGTCTGAGCATACTCCGATCCTTTCTCTTGTATTTCTTGAGCTAAACATTAAGATTTTGAGGGATATTTTGTAAGAGTGATTGTGTGAGTAGAGATTCCTATCATACACAAGAGTACTGTCACTCAGAATCTGTAATTCATTTTGATTACATAGTGAAATCCAGCCAGTGGGCTGTCAGCGTGGGAGAGTGAACGTAGGCTTGCTATAAACCGAACCATTATAAACTTATGTGCAATTTTTTTATCTCTTATCTCTTACTTTACATACTGCACATCAAGAACACTGTTCATATAGACTGTTTTGAATCTGAATTTTGTTCAGACTCAACTGTGATCAATCATTTCTGCTTAAATTGATCAAATTTGTTTAAGATCATCTATTCACCCCCCCTTTAGGCGATCCTTGCTAGCTACATCACATCTCAACCAGGAATTGTCAATGCCATTCCAATAAAATTGCAGTTGAGGCTAAGGGCGTATTTGGCAAGTTACCAAATAGTAACTATTTCTGTTTTTTTGTTTCCAAAATCAATTTTGGAAGAAAAATTTGTTTGGTAAATTTTTTGCTCCCGGGCACAAATTTGCAAAAATTTATTCCTAAAATCAGTTTTGGAACAAATTTAATAAGCAAAAAAAGGTAGCTTTTTGATTATGAGAACAAAAATCAGAAATGGAAAAGAATTTTCTTCTTCTTCTTTTTCCTTGGTTTCTTCTTCTTCTTCATTCTTGTCCTGCCGCCGACAACCAGCCACAGGCCAGGGCCGGCCAGGGTCACCCTCGCTAGATTTGGCATAGGCGACCCTCGTTGTCGCCCTCACCAAATCCAGAGAAGGCGGCTCGTGACTTAGGCGACGGTGACTCTCGCCTAGGCAGCTCTTGCCATATTTGGTGAGGATAGCGACGAGGGCCGCGATGCCCTCGCTAGCCCTGGCCTGTGGCTAGTCACCAGCACTAGCAATTGGCCATAGCCAAGGAAGGGGAAGGTAAAAAAGAAGAATAAAGAATTATAAAAAAAAATTCAAAACATTATTAATAAAAAGAAATTTTGTACAATTACTAAACGCATTTCTTTTCTTTTTTTATTCTAAGAATATGAATTTTGAGCAGTTATCAAACGTCTTCAAATGTTTAGGCATTGTTCTTGGGCACGAAATTAAAAAAAATCATTTCTTAGTAGAATCATCAATCGGGACATAATGATTGCCAAACACGCCTTAATACCACCGAATGATGCATACCACAAATGATATCAAAGTTGTACTGATAAACCAATAGTGTGCTTCTCTATTTAGCAACTTAAGGTCTTGCAAAATCTCTATTTTTTCCTTTCCAATATTCAAAGTTTGGATCTGACGTGATGAAGCTTATTGTATAAAGATACATCGTCAAAGTTAAGGATCGGGTCATAATCTATACCTACACGCTGACAAGGTTCATTCTAGAACTACGTAATTGATAGGATTATATGAGACATGATGATCCTCTGGGTCTGTGGGTTTGAAAATGAGGTTGAGATATGATCTCTCATGGTGATTTGACGAACCTCTCTATCTCTCTTAATCATGTGACTCGTTTCCTTTATTATCTATTGCTTGTACTCTGCTGGGTTTGAATGCATGGTTGGTTTGTTCATCTTCTTCTTGTTGAGTTGAGAGGATTCTGATCAACGTGTGTCTCCTTGAATTTTTTGTTTATTTCCTTCTTTCTCTTTTGTTTGATACTCAATATCAACCAAATTTGTTCATCCTTTCTAGCGAAATCTGGAAATTCACACCCAACTATGTGTAGTGCTGTGTATAAGAAGGTTGGGAAATTCACACTCGACTATGCGCCATGTCTTTGTGGGTTTCATGTGTTAAGGATATATGGAAAAAGTTAACAAGTTTTAGGACTTGATTGTATTTTTTACAAATTGTAGAACTTGATTGCACAATTGTACTTTCTTGACAAGTTTTAGGACTTTCAGTGCACTTATCTAAAGTTAGATTGATCTACTTGGCATTCTTAAACTTGGTTGGTTGATGTTTGCTCATTTCAGAAAAATGTGGACGTTAAGTTTAGTTGGACTTCAAGATTAGCATGTTGAGCTATGGTGATTGCTTGAATAAATTGAAATCTTTTCTATATGCCTAGAAGGTGTGTCAATGAATACCCATATGTTTTATTGCATCTTGGATGGAAAAAAATGAGCAAATGGTAAAACTAGACCTAAAAGGAGTATGTTAGTAATTTTTGACATGTATAGGTGCAATTATGTAAATTTGTATAAATGATAGTGCTCTTTTAATAGTGTGATTTTATGGTTGTAAGGGTTAATTAGTGGGTTATTAAGTTACATTAATTAAAGGAAATTAAACCAGTTGAAAATTGGCCTAATTCCTTAGAAAATTCCCAACTTTAGGTCAAGTCCTAAATTTGCCCCAAGCTTTTTTCTACCTAAAAAAAAATCAAATTTTAAGTCTAGTCCAAAATCTACCATGAATATTGTTTTGTGTAAAAAAATCACCAAAATTCAATTTATTTTCAAAAATATACCCCCGTGATCTAGTCCCGGGCAGACGTGGTACTTCCATGTCGATAACAAATTCACATCAACAAAGTAATGGAGCCTTTTCTAGATAAAGAAAAGTTTGGAGCAAATTTGGACTGAACCAAAAAATTAGGTTTCATTTTAAATTAAAAAAAGTTTTTTGAGGTGGATTTGTTATCGTCTCTAACTTTCATATCATAGAATGATTTTTATTTTGGAGAATTTCAATAATTTTTATTGGGTTGGATTTATTATCGAAGTGAAAATGTAAGGTCGATCTATACCTATCGCCCCATTACTGTACTGATGTGGATTTGTTATCGACATAAAAGTGCTGTATCAAGTTAGGACTGGATTATAGGAGTATATTTTTTAAAATAAATTGAAATTTGCTGATTTTTTTTACACAACAAAATTCGGGGCAAATTTGGGACTAAAATGAAAGTTTCGGGTTTTTTCTAAGCAAAAAAAAGTTCAGGGCAGGTTTGGGACTGGATCTAAAGTTTTAGGTTTTTTCTGAGACAAAGAAAAGTTCTGGCAGATCTAGGACTTGATCTAAATTTTGGGTTTTTTAAGGAATTCACCCATTGAAAATATCTAGTTTTGAAACTATAGGGGCAAATTTGTAATTTCACCTAACTGGGGAACTTATCCATTAAAACTAGAACATCTAGGTGCTAATCAAGATGGAGAAACCATATAGTGATAGATATTTAAGTTATTTTTAATGATAATTGCTTAAAATAGACAATTTGTCTAACAAGACAAAATTATAATTAATTGCACGTTTAATCTAAAAGTGGGCTATTCTGCTAATATTGTAGAATCTGTGGAATAGCCATAGTGTAAGTAAAATTAAATATGTTTTAGACAACAAATGAATGGCCTTTGACATTTGATTTAATTAATATGGCTTGATTAAGTGAAGATTGGAAGTTAGGGATGAAAATAGTAAATGTAGTGAAACTTTATTGGGGCAATTATGTAATTTTGGAATATGAAATTACATGAAATAATTTTTAATTTTTATGATTAAGGTAAATTTAATCAAGGAGTGGTCTTAAAAATGAAAATTATATGAGCTACTTAAGTTATTGAAGAATTGATATTTTAAGGTTTAATTCATCTTAATGATTTATGAAAATCCATAATTTCTCAATTAATGGTGTTTTGAGGATGGAGGTTTGTATATTGAAAAACGTAAAACTATTTGATTACCACTATTTATACGAGAAATGCCAATTTGCATTGATGATGGCAATTGTTATGTAATAATGATTTGCATGTGATAATGTTGTATATTGATTGATGATTGTTTCATGAAGAAGAGTTTGTGTTTTGAAATGATGATAAATGAATATTTGGTTTCCATTGTAGATATGGAAAATGCCAAGAGATTAGTGTGATATTATTTGCACTATTATTATATAATTGTACATGGTAGTTGTTATGTTATTATGACTTGCACGTCAATGATCATGTAATGAATATTTTTACCATGGCCTAACTCCCTTGTATGAGTGTATGTATAAGACTCAGGAAAAAGACAAATTGTTTACTGTCCAAGACGGTTTTTATAGGCTTGAGAGGATTTGAAGTCTTATGATTCATACAGGAAATGATATAACTTGTGTAGCCTAATATGAGAATGAATATGAAATAGTATCATTATGCGGTTGTACAATGGTGTATTTATTCTCACTCTGTAATGAACGGGTTGAAGCGTGATAAAGATGTGTTTATGATTCCGTCTCCCAAAAATTGGTGACGACATTAAATACCTTTGATGGATTGGCTAAGGCATAGCAAAGTTAGGTTTGTGATTCCGTCCCTAATGACGATGTCTTATTAGTTGTGATGAGTGCTGGCTAGTGATGGGCAGCAAATAAATACACACCTGTGGTAGTAAGTGGCTTGCTTTGCACAATAGGCAGGCCGAAAGATAGATTGGTTAAGTGGAACTTGCCTACTTCTCCTTCTTGTTGTCTGTACAATTTAGTCTCTGTTCGGGCCCAGTCTACGATATTGCAGCTTCATCAGGTATCAAGACGGGTTGGTGACTGGAAGTTAAGGCTAGCTTCGAAGGCCAAGCTCTCCCTAGTCTATTGTTCAAACTCTCTTGGAATGCTCTCATTTATTATATTTAGCCAGCTAGGAATGGTTGTTTGCACTCTCCTACTGCTTCTTCTATTAGAGTTGCTTCCATTGGTTCTCAGGTGAAGAGACATGTTCAGAGTAGGTTGGCTCTAGTAGCTCAGCAAGTTTCATCTGAAAGTATACTGAGACAGATATAGACTGTGAAAGTGTACCGACAAACCGATAGTGCTTCTCTATTCAACAGCTTATGATCTAGTTAAACCTCTAAACATTCAAATATTCGCATCAGTAAGGTTTAAATGTTCTACTTTTCTACTCATATATATGCTCTGTGATGGAGAGCTTTTCGCGTTAAATATCTAGTTTTATACTTACCAAGATCCGATTATGCGAATCTGTAATTACTGAATAGTTATACTCGATTAGCGAAAGCAGATCTAATAAGTAAGGCATTGTTAATGACCCGCAATTAGTTGGAAACTATGGCCCTTACCTCTATCTCATATGGATGCTCAATAGTCTTGCGTAGCGTATGTTGTGCCGAATGGGATAATTTAGAAGATTCGAAATTAACTTTTTTCTCCTAGTTCTAGAGTTTCAGAATCTTATATGATTACCTTGGAGATTTGGATTGCTTTATTTCCTTTATATCAGATATTTGATTAGATTTCAGATAGTATTTTCAGAGATTTTCTTTACTTGCTTGACAATTTCGAATCAAAATTTGGCCTTGGATTTCGCTAGGTTTTTTAATCTTTATATTGCTGTTATGTCTTTTATAAAGCAACTTATCTTTGAATCAACAAAAGAATTATGAGAGGCTTTTCTCCGAATTTGCGCTGGTAAGCGTGTTTGAGCCTGGGTGCGTGTTATTATGAATTTTCACGGCTAGATAAAGAGATGTTGTAAATACATGAGCGTCCCCTTAATACACGTGACATCCCTAGATTAACTTACTCGAGGTATTGTCATGCATAAGGATCCTTGCGACTCTAATGGTGAAAAAGTTTCGTTTGAGTCGAGTCATGCTGCGATATCAAACCTCTATCTATGCCATCAGCATTCATCTGCCTTTCAATCTTGGAAGTAACAAACAGGAAGCCCGTCTAGTAATGTCGCCAGAATTTTTCTTCAGTCGAATCTCTTCCAAATACTGGTATACGAGATTTCATTTACCCACCGTATCATTTGTATTGACATTGACAAATCCTATTAAATCCTAATGCAAAATACACTGTAGTGTGGTGCGTGTAGTACCTACAAGTTCTACACAATGCGCGTGAATTTATCGAACTTCGTCTATGCTGATTTGTTGTGGAAGAACTTGATTGGAACAGGCAAGAAGTTGATTGTACAAAAAAATCAACAAATTGAAATGATTATAATTGGACTTAATCCTTTTTCAAAATGAAGAACAAAATGGGGAGAGCGCTGCACTATGCAAAATGGCTCCAGACTAATTACAATGACCTTATCAAGGTTTTTCCGTGAAAGAACAGAGCCGAGTGCACGTATTGAACAACCAAGGACGAAATCGTGCTGTTCTACTAGAGACACGTCTCACGTGCATTTGATTTCATTTTATGATTTTAATTTCTTTCATCCAATCTGATCACCAAGAAAAGTTGATGAATAATTAGCTAAGGAAAATGCACAATTTGCTGTTAAATACAAGTAATTAATGCGTTGCGGGTCTTTAAATTGGCATTCCCCGATACCTAAAATCTCCTGATTCCTCATATTAAGAATGCTTAAAAGCCTCTTATGGCCAATTTGTCAATAAATGGTTGCTCATATTCTTGTATTAGTCTAGTACTTGAAATAAGTACTCATGGATTAAGTTTTGTTATGTTAACCTAAATTAAGTTGATTAACATAAAATTATGGTGAGAAAAACCCTTGTCCGGCAGCTCATTTCTTCAAGAAACCTTGGAAATATTGTTGGAAGTGATATTACTGCTGGTTGCTGCTGTTGCTGACTTTTTAGACCCTCTAAACTTCTTGGTGCTGTGAACTCCATAGCCATTACTTTGGTTCCTGAAGTCCCCAATTGCAATACATCTATAAGTGTATTACCTCTATCCTGGTCAAGAAATTGAGAGGTATGCTTTTGTTAGCTTGAATCAGACTGCCTATATATGGGGGAAGAGGATTGTTGAGAATGTTACTTTTTGCCCATGAGCTGGTGAATAATTATCACAGGAAGGGCTGTATCTCCAAGATGTGCTGTTAAGGCTGATATTATGAAAGCCTTTGACTCAGTGGATTTGAGATTTATTCTACATATTTCCTGCTGTTGAGGCTCCTCATCATTTTGCTTAGTGGATTGCAGCATGATTACTACTCTTAAATTTTCGATCAATGTTATCGGGTAGTTAGCAGGCTATTTTAGAGGAAAGAAAGGATTCAGACAAGGAGATCACTTATCTCCCTATCTTTTTGTCGTGGCCAATTGGGTGCTTTCCAGATTACTTGATGTTGCAGCTACAAATGGGAACCTCTGAAATATTATGCTTCATGTAGCAAATCCCAAGTGAGTAAGCTAATCACTTGGGATTTGCAGATGATCTTCTCATTTTCATGAATAATGATAAGGACTGATTGCTCTCTCTTTTGGTTGTGTTTGATATATTTAAAGCTCTTTCAGGTCTTGAGCTTAATCCAGCTAAGACAGAGCTCTATACTTCTGGTATTCAGAAGACTTAATGCAGGGGATGGTGGAATTACTCGTTCCCCAGTTGGTGAGCTTCCTGTGAGATATCTGGGAGTCCCTCTTATGACTGCAAATCTTTGATTGATAAAGTCACTATTAATTTGCATTATATGGACCACTTGAAAGCTCTCTTATGCTGCAAGACTCCAGTTGATTAGTTCCGTTATACAGAGCATTGTCTACTGCTGGTGCAATGTATTCCTACTCACCAAAAAGTTCCTTAACTTGGTTGGCCAGAAAATCTTAGTTTTATCCTCTTCGTTTTTGGTAATGGCTCTTGTGCTAAAGGGGCCAAAGTAGGTTTGGATACTATTAGCTTGCCTAAAAAAGAGGGTGAAATCGGACTCAAAAGAATTGAGTGGTCGAATAAGGCTTGTGTTTTGAGATGTATAAGGTTGTATCTTCCCAGGCAGGATCCACTTGGGTTGCTTGGTTGGTTGCTTATAGGCTATAGGTAGGTCCTTTTGGACTCTTCCGATCTAAGCTAAATTCCTCGTTCATTTGGAGGAAGTTTTTGAAGCTTAGAAATGATGTCAGGCCTTGTACCAAGCATGTCCCCTTGGCTCCCTGATCAATCATTTCACTAGTAGAATTATCTATTGTTGTGAAAATATGGGACAAGCGAATCGGACAATAGACAGAAGAAAGGAAAAAAATCTAACACCAGATTTATATGATTTAGTGCGAATGTCTATCTACATCCACGGGAAGAGTAGAACACAATTCTATCAATACAATGGAAATTATAATCACTCGAACACGCAAACACTCTCGTTATTTTTTAATTCCTAATTACACGTAATAACTCACTCAGTATTTAGCCATCACAATTCATAATGAAATCTCATTTGAGAATTTAACTGGCTAAATCATTACTAAGCAAATCGCTTTGAAATATCTGGAGATGAACTCTCTACACATTTTCTTCAATCTCTTTTGTGTAGTCTCGGATCTCTCTCCCTGCCTTCACACTTCCCCTTCGTGATTTGTAGAGGAGGCTCAGAGGGGAAAGAGGAAGGAAGAAGGAATGCCCATGTTCATCATTGCACTTCATCTTCCCTTTCTCTATCATCATGGTGGCCATCTCTTTTCTCTCTCTGACCCATTCAATGAATATGCCCATCATTGTACGCTTCTTCATGCACGCCAACTCCCATGCTTTCTTTGAAATGGTCTGTCTAACTTGCTTCATTGAACAAAAAGAACAAGAGGACAATGTCCTTCATTGATTGGTAGCGTGTGAGTTTGCTGCTTTCTTGTCCTCATCCTTCCTTGTTCTTTTCACATGCAGAGCATTTAATATATGAAATGCAACCGGTGTGCTAAACAAAATCTCAGACGATCACAAAAGCCCAACTTAGACTTTATTTATCGAGATAAACTCGCACGCTTTAATTTTAGTATTTGTTCAACGGACTCAAGACATATTTTAACATCTAAGATTCTGTTCTGCTTACTCAATCAAATGCAGCTAATGGTACATGTGATTTATCCTCGTGCTATATCAAAGTCTTTAGTGCATATTCCAGCTGGCATTTGTTGATTTTTTGCAGCCAAACTCTACTGTCCTTAATAGGGTCTTCCAGAAGTTGCCCACATCTGGATGTTTCACGTGGCAAGTGCATGGAACGTGTTGAGATATTAGTTGTTATACATTTCCATTAAGCTCAGGTGGGTATTTACATACCCAAGAATACGCATGAAAAAAAACACATAAATAGAAAACTTTTCAACTTCCAAAGATAGTTTTCCAAAACTTCCAAAACCGATAACCATATATTTGGTCGATAGAACGCTTTGTGAGTTAAAGGTTTAAGAGTGCACTGGTGTAAACTTGGTTTAATCCATTTACTCCAAAGCATTGCTTTATTACATGGCTCGTGATGCACAATAGGCTGGCAAAATGATAGATTCAATAAGCGGAACTTGCCTGTTTCTCCTACTTGCTGTCCCTGCACGGAGAATAAGAATCGCTAGTTTTTTGGTTGTCATGTCTCTTCAAGTCCAATCTACAATAGGCTTAATATCCAAAAAAACCTAAAATTTTAGCTTTTGTTCCATTTTTATCTTTTGTCCCATAAAAAACCTTTAATTTTAGGTTATATCCCAATTTTACCCTAAACTTTTTTTGTCCCATAAAAAACTCTTAACTTTAGGTCTTGTCCCAATTTTACCATAAACTTTTTTTTGCACCATGAAAAATCTCAAACTTTTGGTCATGTCCCAATTTTACCATCCAGTCTCAATTTTACTGTAAAATTTTTACAGTCTCATAAAAATCACAAAATTTTACTTGAGTCACAAATTTGACTCCATTAACCCACCGTCCAAAATTTCTCGTTGATAACCAAGAGATAGAAATCTCTCAAGCAAAAGTTGTTTGAGTATCCGAAGCACTCTATCCAACTGTGAGAGATGGAACATTCCCAAATATGAGAAATTGATAAGCGCAAAATCCTGAGAGCGATTTTGACGGAGGGTTAATGGAGATCTTTATGAAACAAAAAAATTAGACTGAAATTGAAACTTGACCTAAAGTTGAAATTTTTTTATGAGATAAAAAAAGTTTACGGTAAAATTGACACTGAACCTAAAGTTGAGGGCTTTTTATGAGACAAAGAAAAATTTAGAGTAGAATTGGGACTGAACCTAAAGTTGAGGGTTTTTTATGAGACAAAAAAAAGTTCGGAGTAGAATTGAGATATGACATAAAGTTGAAGGTTTTTTATGAGATAAAAGATAAAAATTGGACAAAAGCTAAAGTTTGAGATTTTTTTGGATGTTAGGCCTTCTACGATATATATAGCAGCTTCACCAGGTATCAAGAGGGATTGGTGACCGGAAGTTTGAGGTTGATTGGGTTGTGGTTAACTTCAAAGGCAAAGCTCTCCCTAGGCTATAGTGCATACTCTCTTGGAATGCTTTCCTTTATTTCTGTTTAGCGAGCTAGGAATGGTCGTTTGCACTCTTCTACCGCTATTTCTGTTAGTGTTGCTTCCATTGGTTCTCATATTGAGAGGGCTGTACGGTACAGATTGGATAAATGTGCTCTAGCAGCTCGGCAAATTTCATCCGATAGTGTACTAATATAGATATAAATGGTCAAAGTGTACTGATATATTGCTTCTCCGTTCAACAGCTTATGATCCAGCTAAACCTCTTTAACATTCAAATGGTCACATTAAAATAATGGTTCATTGGTTTACTTTGCTACTCATATTATATGCTCGTGACAGATTTTTCACGTTAAATCCCTCGTTTTATACTTACTAGAATAACCTTGTGCAAGTTTTTAATTATTGATTGGTTATACTCGTTTAGCAAAAGTACTTCCAAAAAATAAGGCATTGTTAAGGACGGGCAATTAGTTGGAAATTATCGCCCTACGTTCTATCTTGTATAGATGCTCAATAGTGTTGCGTGATGTTTGTCGCGTGGGACGTGGTAACCTTGAAGATCCATGCATTTGATCTGATGTCTCTTTTAATTGTTTTAGCTGATCTGATCAAACAAAGGCTGTTGAAGAAATACTCAAATTGACATTCTCCAACTGATTTGGTCTGATCTGATCAAACAAAGGCTGTTTAATAGCCTCTTACGGTCAACTCGTCGAAGAATTAGTCTGTAATATCATGAGAGTCCTGTCCTGTCCACGATAGTAGATGCTCGTGGATTGTAGGGCTTTTCTCATCCCCCGGTGTACACTAATGATCCATGTTTTTTATTTGACTTGATCCGGGTCTTCAGATCTGAGATTTTAAATTTGAGCTCCAGACTTTGTTCCCTCCCCCGGGTCGATCTTTGAGCAGATACCCTCTTTATTAACTTACCATAACAAGCTGTCGAATCGTGTTATGTTAATCTAAATTAAGTTGATTAACACCTACTGACCTTAAAATGCAAATGAATGAGGGTTTTTGGTCAATTAGTACATGCCAAAGTAAGCACACCTATCCATCGATTCCTTATTGTCAGAGAGAATCTCTTTTGGTGGCATAATTAACGCAAATGGACCTTCTCCCTCGCACGTTCAGCCCTCTCTAACTTCAATTTCTTTGGGAAAAATTTAGCATCTTAACAGTGATCAATCGGCCGGTTTTTGCCCGATATATTAGAAGATGGAACCAATCGTTGACATTTGAACATATCAAACCAATTGCAGAACTAGAAGTAACCACCGAGGCACCGACCACTTCATTGCCATATACTAATAAGGGTCAACGAAGCACGGTTGTGTTGTGACATTACATATGAGACCATAAAAGAGACACTTCTGTTTTTTTTTTTTTTTTTGGTCAACCAAAGTAGATTTTTATTTATATCATAAACGTGTTAGAGTAGCTGAGCCCAGATGCGAGGCATCTTTACAAAAGCAAGGCCCAGAGGGCCGGGGGTGGGGAAGATAGCCAGTTCAGTGGAAGAAGTTGGTTTCGGTGGTTTTTCGCTACCCAGTCTGCTACCGAATTTGAACTTCTTGGACAATACTCCAACTGCAACGAAGGGAGGTCCACAAGAAGGTCCCCACATTCTTTAATGAGCACTCCAATCTCCCAATTGACTTGATCTGCACCCGACAATGTACAAATCAATTCAAGTCTATTTGACTGAACAATAACTTCCTTCAAACTTCGCTGTTTTGCATTTCTCATTGCCTCCAGTACAGCTAGTGTTTCAACTTGAGCCACCGAGGATGCCTTGACAGATTTCGTGAGTCCATCGACGAGAACCCCGGTGTGATCCCGGCAAATGCACGCTATCGCACTGTCGGTTGATCCCTCCACAAGCAAGCCATCAACATTGATTTTCAGCCTCCCTCTCTTCGGTGCAATCTAGGGTTGGTGAAGCTGCCCCTTCTCTTCCATTCCCTATTTTTGCCATATGAATCCCCCATTTTTCATAATTTTCTTCCTTCACTTGTGCAGCTTCTACAGTTTCCTCCGCATTTGGATTTTGGCCTCTAAAGATCGAGTTGTTCCGGGATTTCCGGATATGCCACAGAGTAGTCGCCACCATTTCCAGGGATGGTAATCCATTCTGTTTCTTTGTAAACTTCATTAACCATGCTTCAATTCGAGTTATCTCCTGCTTTGAAACAGATAATTTGAGTTTTGGGTTAGACCATATGTAAGGACCTCGGCCCCACTGCGTTTCCGCTGCGCCACTCCTTGTGTAATATTGTCCGCTTTGGACACTAAGTCCTCACGGTTTTAAAACACGTTACACAAGGATTAGGGGCCAAGCCTTATAAATTCACCAAGATCTCACTCCCTAAGCAATGTAGGATAAGAGCAATGCCCCTCTTGCCATCCTAGAAGCCTGCCGGAAGCCGCTCCTTGTCCAGGTCCTCGGACCTTGGCGACCACTTCCCGCCCTCGTCGGACCGGGTCGTTACACCATACCTGTTGGATCCAAAGACAGAGCAACAAAGTGTGTTCTGTTGTTTCCACTTCGCTTCGACATAGAGTGCACAATGGATCAGGTACTATTTTCCTTTTCCACAAATTTTCCTTCGTTGGTAATGTGTTCTGACATGTACTCCGCAGAAAAATTTTCACTTTTGTGCATACCTTTAGATTCCATATAGAGTTCCACAGTGCTTTGGGTGTTTAAGTAGCGGATGAGGGTTATTCTGTCAATTTCTTGCTCGATTCTTGCCTAATTATATTATACCCATTTTTTACTGTGTAGCATCCAGATTTTGTTCCCTTCCAGAATAATTCATCATTTGTTCCCTGTGGTCGAATTGGAACGGACAAAATTTCTTGCTTTGTTTGTTCATCGAAGAGTTCTTCAAGCTTTTGCTCATTCCATTGGCCCTCTGCAACATCGATCAATTCTGCTACCTTCTTAGGTTCATTAACATTTGCTGGCCCTCTAATCACTCCCCTCTTCAGCCATTTATCTTCCCTGATATTTACTCTCTGCCCGTTTCCAATAGACCACATTGTTGAATTTGCAATGGCATCCCTCCCCACCAGCAGACTTTGCCATCCCCAAGATGGTCTTGCTCCTTTTTCAGCATGCCAAAATTCCTTTTGGCTAAAATAAATTTCCTTCAGTATTCTGCTCCATAAAGTAGCTGGGTTTGTGATTAACCTCCAAGCTTGTTTACTCAGCATAGCTTTGTTGAACGTGAGTAAGCCTCTAAAGC
The DNA here is from genome assembly GCA_024500025.1 of Syzygium aromaticum. Taxonomy (NCBI): domain Eukaryota; kingdom Viridiplantae; phylum Streptophyta; class Magnoliopsida; order Myrtales; family Myrtaceae; genus Syzygium; species Syzygium aromaticum. Next base: position 21,189,186 of record CM044895.1, read on the forward strand.
CCATGCCTCCCTCATCTTTCCTAGTCTTTAGAATTTCCCACTTTTTCCAATGCATTCCAGCTCTTGAGGTGCTGTTTTTCCACCAAAAATTAGTTATTTTTGCTCTATGGCTTTACAAACAGAGACAGGGATTTTAAATATGGACATGGCATATTGTGGCAATGCTTGGATCACAGTTTTCAGCAAAATTTCTTTCCCAACCTTTGATATCAATTGTTCCTTCCAACCCTCCAGTTTAGAATTTACTCTCCCCAAAATCCAAGCAAACTTATCTTTTTTAGAAGCACCCCAATCAAATGGAATTCCAATATATTTCCCTGTATAGCTAATCTCTGGAATCCTCAATTCCCTTACCATGTTATCCCTCAAAGACTGTGGGCATCCTTTACTGAAAAAAATCCCTGACTTGTTTAAGTTTATCGCTTGTCCAGACTCGTAACAATATTGATTTAGGACTGCTGAGATATTCTGGCATCCTAATACTATTCCATTCAAGAAAAAGATGGAATCATCCACAAATAACAAGCGGGATAACGTTGGACAATGCCCGTTTAACTTAATCCCCTTGATGCTCTCATTTTCCACAACTTCTTTCACCAGAAAAGATAAACAATTTGTGACCAAAATGAAGAGGTAGGGTGATAAGGGGTCTCCTTGCCGAATGCCTCTAGTTGGCTTGAAAAAAGGGAGAGGTTCTCCATTAAGCTTCACACTGAATGTTACAGTAGATACACATTGCATCACCCATCCAACCCATTTAGTGCAAAATCTCATTTTCAACAGGCTAGCTTCCAAGAAGTCCCATTCCACTCTGTCATACGCCTTTTGCATATCTAGTTTGAGGATAGCTTGGAATTTTCTCTTTCGATTGCGGATACTCAATTGATGTAGGACCTCTTGTACAATCATTGTATTGTCTTGTATTTATCTTCCTTTAACAAAAGCACTATGTTCCTCAGAAATCAGTTCGGGCAGCAAAGTTTTTAACCTGTTGGCTAGAATTTTTTAGATAATCTTGTATGCAAAATTGCACAAACTGATGCGTCGGAATTGCTCTAGTTTTTCTAGATTAAGCTTTTTTGGTACCAAGGAAATAGAAGTTCTATTCAATATTGGTTCCATGATTCCAGACATGAAAAAAAATTTTACTTCCAAGAATACATCCTGCTTAATAACATCCCAATGGCCTTGAAAGAACATACCATTTAATCCGTCTGGTCCAGGGGCTTTAGACGCTCCTAGCTGAAATACTGTTGTTTTAACCTCCGCCATTGTTACCTCTGTCACCAAAGTTTCATTTACTTCATCTGTTACCTTCCTGGAAATCTAGTTCAGTGTGGGTAATATGTTTCTTTGACCCACAGTGGTATAAAGATCAGTAAAATATGTCATAGTCATCTATTGAAGCTGATTTTTATCCCTTATCCACTCTCCTTCAGGGGATTGCAGCATGTATACTCTATTCCTATTTCTCCTCTGAATAGTTGTCACATGGAAATATTTTGTATTTTTGTCCCCCCATTTCAACCAGTTGATCCACGATCTCATACATCTCCTCGCGTCGCCAAAGAGTTCCAATCTCCTGTTTTATGCTCAGAATTTTGCTGTTTTCCTTAAGAACATGAATGTTATTTGTAATTTCCAGCAACTCCTTCTTTAAGGATTCAATTTTGTGATGGCTATTCGAAAATTTCTTTTTACTCCATATGGTCAAAACCCTAGTTACTACCTGTAATTTCTCCTTTAAGCCTGCATTTTCCAGAAATGGGGACTGCCATGCCTCCTTTATAATCTTGCTACACTCCGCTTCCTCATTCCAATACGCTTCAAAGCAAAATTCTCTTCTTCTTTGTACAACTTCAAATGAGGAATCCAGTAAAAGAGGACTGTGATCAGAACCAATAGCCACTAGTGCAAAAGCTTCAGCTGCTGGGAATAAAAGCCGCCAGTCTAAGTTACAAAACGCCCTATCCAGTTTTTCCTTTACAAAATTTTCTCCATCCCTATTGTTCGCCCAAGTGTATGCACATCCTTTGTAATCCATCTCCATCAAAGCACAGTCACTTAAGCATTCTCGGAAGGCATTTAGGTGAGATTGGCTTATCAAGCGTTTTCGCACTTTTTCCCAGTCATATACAAGCTCATTAAAATCACCTAAACACAACCATGGTGAAGAATCTAATACGCTTACCTGTCTCAACTTGTCCCAAAATTTGGTTTTCTCCTGGATCACATTTGGCGCATGGACAAAAGTAATCCTCATTGTCTTCCCACTGTCCACATCCATGCATATCAAATTGATGAGTTCCTGTGAGGCTTCCTCGATATTAATATCAACAGAATTATTCCACAAAACAGCTAATCCCCCCGCTATCCTCAATGGGTTCACCACAAGCTTGCTTTGAAAATTTAGTTGCTTTGGTACTCGATCTAGCATGCTTTCTTGATTTTTTGTCTCCATTAGAAATACCAGATTGGGCCTATCTTGAACCACCATGGCTCATAGTGCTTGAACTGTCTAAGGATTGCCCAGCCCCTAACAGTTCCAACATAAAATTCTCATTTGTAACCCAGCAGCTTATTCGGGCTAGCCACCAGAGCCCATTCAGTAGATTCGCCATAGAACCTGATTAGAGTATCCTGCAATTGGGACTCATCTAGAGCATTAAATTCCAACGGTATGGATTTATAAGGCTTATACCTCTTTAACTTCTTGTTTGCTGGTCCCTTAATGACTATGTGTTTTTGTGATAACCCCTCATCCAGTTGTCCCCTTACTTGCAGTTCCAAGCATTCCTTTCGTTGGATTTGGCCTCCTTTCTTACTCACACAATGTTCAGGGTTGTTCTGCGTCTCCCCTTGATAGGCTGTGTCCATACCATTTTCAACTTGGGACAAGTCCCGATCAAAGGCCGGATCTTGTTCAGGGACTTGACAAGTCCTCTTCTGCTGAACACGGACCATTTGAGAACTTTGCATGGTGTTTTAGAGATAACTTCCTCTTCTGCAATATCATCAAACACATCATCAGCTTCATCATAGTAGAGTTTCCAATAAGGACTCGGTTCCCTTGCTTCGGCTTTAAGCCATGGTCCTAATCGATTAAATCTTTTGTCTTCAGACTTGGCTTCATCATAGCGGATATCAGCACATTTTGTTGTAAAATGGCCAATCTTAGCACAAGAGTAGCAAAATCTTGGTAGATGCTCGTATTTGAAATCAAGCCACACCTTCTCCCCTTCCAAATTTGTCATGGTGCTAGGGCATAAAGGGGTATCCAAATTCACACTAACCCGAACTCTGGCCACTCTACGAAAAGCTGCTCCTTTTCTTTCAACCTGTACTTCGTGGACTCTGCCCAAGATCTGAGAGACATGGGAAACCATTTCCTCTGTACACCATTCCACCGGGAGGCCATGAACTTGGACCCAGAATTCACATGAGGAAAACTTATAGCATTGCGGCGGTTTATTAGGTTCCCAGGGTTGTAGAACCAGTAGATAACTAGCAAAAGACCAAGGGCCATTCTCTAGAACTCTGTTTTTTTCGGACTCATTACAAAAAGTGAAAGATAAAATGCCTGCTTCTGGTTGATTAAAAATTTCTGAATCGATCTTTCACGCTTTCACCATTGTATTGTAGAAAGCCTGATAGTTGATGTTGACATCTGAGTATAACTTTCCAAAAACAGTAAGGCTACTTTCTTCCAGTTTTTCCTTTGACACCATAGCATCTCTTTCAGGGGCCTCTACTTCGGACCACAGATTGCCCAACCTTCGACACAGCAGCCTAAGGCGTGCTTCTGGATTTCCATTTCTTGCCATCCGTTCCTGCGCAAAGACTACATACGGAGTGGCATGGTTGCTTCAAGGATGGGAGGGAACTGAAATTAAAGAAAGGGCTAGGGTGTAGGTTGGAGTAAAAAAATAGTGGTTCTGTGAGAGTTGCAAGGAAGGGGGAAGGAGATGGTGTTCACCAATATCATAATGGTAGTTGTTGAAAGGTGTAGGAGAAGTTAGGGTTTAAGATGGAGCTTCCATTTATAAAGTGAGCTGAGGATGGGTATAGAGAACTCTAAGATTGTGCTATTCATGAAAAGAACTGCACAGATTTGTGGGGCAAAGGTTGGGAAACAGACAACATTTTTAGGGTTTTGTTGTTTCAAAGAAGCTGCTACGGGAAGCAGAGAAGGGCTCTCCATCGAGAGAGAATTGAAGTGGGGAGGGAGTTCATGATTACTACAACTAGATTGCTTAGTTCTATCATACCCAACCCAAGGCCACATCAACCCCTTGCTCCAATTCTCCAAGCGTCTACTTCACAAAGGAGTCAAAGTTACTCTTGTCACCGCTAAATCCATGTCCAAGACCCTGCTTGGATCCTCCTCATGCACCTCGATCGCGCTCGAGGCGATCTCCGACGGCTTCGACAATGGTGGCATTGGGGCTGCGGGTAGTCCCGAGTCCAACATCGAGCGCTTCTGGAAGGTCGGCCCTGAGACCCTGAGCGAGCTGGTCAAGAGGCTAATCTCTGGTGGTCCGCCGCCAACTTGCATCATCTATGACTCGTTCTCGCCTTGGGCTCTTGATGTGGCTCAAAAATTTGGTCTTGTTGGGGCTGCTTTCTTCACCATGCCTTGCGCTGTGAGCAGTGTGTTTTACCACTGCCAAAAGGGATGGCTTGAAGTTCCTGTTAAGAAGCAGGTCTTGCTTCCTGGGATGCCTCCTCTTGACCCTCAAGATATGCCATCTTTAGTGTGTGATGTGGAGTCATATCCAGCTTTCTCTAGCATGCTTGTGAACCAGTTCTCCAATCTTGACAAAGTGGACTGGGTGCTTTGCAATACAGTATATGAACTTGATCAAGAAGTAAGTACACTATAACCTTTGGAACTAAACCATCTGTCAGTACACTAATACTCTTGTCTTGATTACTTCTTCTTCTTCTTCCTTGTTTTAGGTTCTAATTGGATGTACAAGGTCACTGATTATATTTCCCTCCTGGCATCTACTCTACCGTAGATCATTCATACGTCAAGTACTCAAAAAATTTACACACGATAGGATCGTCCATGTTGATACCACAAGGACATTACTCGATAGGTTCTTATATTAAAGTTAGGTTACTAGAAACATCGTAATGAAATTAAAGATACTAGTCTATTAATTGCAAATATGCGATGCTCGATTATCCTCCAATCTTCAATAAATTACTTAGAACGAGACTGTAACCCCATTTCTCTCTTTCAGCTGTATTGTCACCTTGTCGATCCACGAGTCAGTCTAACTTGTTCTATCAAGCATTGAACGAGAACTTCTTCTTCTTAGGTTGCGGACTGGTTCATGAAGATCTTGCCATTCGGGACCATAGGACCAACAGTACCATCCACCTATTTAGACAACAGGCTTGAACAAGACAAAGAATATGGCTTCAGCATCTTCAAACCAGACCATGACACCACCATGAGATGCCTCAGCACAAAGCCAAAAGGGTCGGTTGTGTATGTCTCCTTTGGGAGCATGGCCGAGCTAAAGATTGAACAAATGCACGAGCTAGCAATCGGACTAAAGAGAAGCAACTGCTATTTTCTCTGGGTTGTCAGATCATCAGAAGCAGGGAAACTCCCACAAGGCTTTGCAAACGGTACCGAGACATCCCAAAAGGGTCTGATTGTGACATGGTGTCCTCAGCTCAAAGTCCTTGCACACGAGGCACTAGGGCTTTTCGTGACACATCGCGGTTGGAACTCGACTTTGGAAGCGCTCAGTTTGGGCACGCCGATGCTGGCGATCCCACAGTGGACCGACCAGCCCACGAATGCCAAGTACATAATGGATGTCTGGAAGATGGGGCTGAGGCCCCTAGTTGATGAGGAAAGAGGTGTTGTGACGAGTGAAGAGATAGAGCATTGCATTAGGAAGGTAATGGAAGGGGACACAAGGAAGACAATGAGGGAAAATGCGGGAAAGTGGAGGAAAATCACTAAAGACGCAGTTGGTGAGGGTGGGAGTTCCGATAGGAACATTGAGGAGTTTGTTGCTAAATTGGGCGATAAGACCTGAAAAAGGAAAAGAGAAATCCTAGATTTATGATTAACGAATATAGTAGTAATCGATCTACTAATCCTAGTGAAAGGATATATGCAATAATATGTGCGGAACACTACATACTCGACTGTGCATTATGTGGGTCTCATTTGTTGATAATGTGAATTTTATACTTTGTCGCGTCATTTTCTGAACAGATATCAATTTCATACTTGTAATACTGCTTAAGTTCTAAATGATTTGCGTGATATCTCTCAAATTTTGTCTCTATTAATTTCTTGTTGAAGAACTTCATCAGTTGTACCAAAAGAACTTGATTGAACAAAAGAAGTTAGAAAATTGATGAAATGACAGAAAAATGCTGTAAGTTAGGAGATTACAGTTTGACTTAATGAGCGGTTCCCACGTCAATGTTGACAATGTTCACCCTAAACCCTCGAAATGATATAAGAACTCCATTGGCCGACGTTTTAGGGATCATAACCGTTCACTTTGTAGCCCTTGATCTCACGAACAACCTACTAAAATTTCAGCCAATTCCGACAAAATTTCCCTGTCAAGCCTTTGCCGGAAGTCGCTGCCTCTTCTCCCTAGCAGAACCCACCTCCCTCTCCCTCTTTTCCTTTTCTTGTTCTGCCGTGCCCTCCCTTGCCCGTTCAGCTCTCTCCCTCTTTTCTCATCCTCTTTCTTTTGGTTTTCTTGATGAGAGCTCATGATCGAGTGTCGTCATTGACGAATGATGTTTCATGTGTGAGGGTCTGTCTGCACACGTCCGACAGTGAAAATGTTTCGTTTGAGCTAAACCATGTTGCAACATCTAACCTTTTTCTATATCATTCACATTCATCAGTTCTCCAATCTTGGCACTAGCTAATAGGAAGCTTCCCACACTTAATTCACAGAGTTGCGTTTAACGAAACTACAGCTCAGATTGTCATTTTCTTATCTTCCATTCGAACAAGTTCTTTTATTTTGTTCATGTTGTTCTTTCTTATGTTGAGGTTTGAAGAAAGATTCGACTCATAACACGAACCCCTCCAGCACAGCCATCGTTAATTTCCTTTTGTTGAATTTCTTTCGAAAAATAGCATGCGAGCTTTCATTTTCCCGCTGTATCTCTTACCTTATGAATTCAAGAATCATAGTGTTGTAAAATCTCATCATTTTGAAACTCTGATTAGTCTTTTGACTTCAATTCTTTAGCTGTAGCAAGGTTGCTCTTCCTGTTCCCTTTTGCCATTAATAATACCTATTTTATCGAACAAAATTACCTAATCATAGAGAAATTGTCATTTAACTCGTTTTTCTTTTATAAGTCAATTGACTGAATTCCCAATTCCTTAGCAAGAGGAAAAGTGTCAAAAAAGTTATAAACCCTTTGTATTGGTGCTAATTTAGTCCTAAACATTTTTTTGGTGCCAATTCAGTCCTAAACATTTTTTTTTCGTACCAATTCAGTCATAAACCTTTTGTATTAATACCAATTTAATCCTAAACCATTTTATCTTTGTGCCAATTCAGTCCTTCCAGCTAATTTTGGCTGGATTTTGCCTATGTGGATGCCAGCCGGTCACTGGCACTGACGTGAACAATTTTTAATAATATTTTTTGTTTATTCTTTTCTTTTTTTTTTCCTCCCTCCTTCCTCCAACCGGTCGCCAGATTGGCAACCGGCCAGAGACCAGAGGCCAGCAATGACCTCACCAGTGACGGCGAAGACAAAGGCGAGCCTCACAATAGCTGGGCAAAGTTGGACCTCGCCATGGCAAGGTCGTGCCTCGCCCAACCGCCGGTGAGGTCAACTTCGCCAGTGACGACGAAGGTGAGCCTCGCCCAACGGTCGACGAGGCTCAAGCCCTTGCCAGAAGTCGTGACGAAGGCCTCTGGCAAGGGCTCGAGCCTCGCCAGCAGCTAGGCGAGGCTAGAACTCGCCAGATCTAGTGAGATTGAGCCTCACCGACCGCTGGGCAAGGCACGATCTCGTCAGATTCGGCGAGGTCCAACCTTGTCTAGCCATGGCAAGGCTCGCCTTCACCGTCGCTAGTGAGGGCGAGATCGACCTCGCCGACGGCTGGGCAAGGCACGACCTAGCCAGATCTAGCGAGGCCCAGCCTCGCCCAATCATGGCGAGGCTCGCCTTTGTCGTGGCTACCTTTGCCATGGCTGACGAGGGCGAGCCTCGTGAATGGCCGATGAGGTCACGCTAGTGGCCGGCGAGCTGGCGTTGTCGAGGACCTCACTGCCTGGAGAAAGAGGGAGGGAAGGGAAAAAAAAAAAGAAAAATAAAATAAAATTTCAAAAAATATTAAAATATTATTAAAAGTTATCCATATCAGCGCCGATAATTGGCCGCTGGCTGGCCAGTGTCCACGTCAGCAAAATTCGGCTAAAATTGGCCGAAAGGACTGAATTGACACAAAGACAAAAAGGTTTAGGACTGAATTGATACCAATACAAAATATTTATAACTGAATTGACACTAAAAAAAGGTTTATGACTAAATTGGTACAAATACAAAAGATTTAGGACTAAATTGGCACCAAAAAAATGTTTAGAATTAAATTGGTATCAATGCAAAAGGTTTAGGACTTTTTTGGCACTTTTTCCCCTTAGTTAGTAAACCAACGCCAAGAGTTCATCGCTAAATCAAGTAATAAGTCTTAAGCGAAATGTGAGACAGATATTATTTTTTTATCAAGCGACACCATATGTATCATGTCGCGTCATTTAGCATATCAAATCTAGTCATCACTTTGTACATGTAACTAGTATCGATTGAGTTTAGAATCTATTTATAACTATCTTACATGGCTGCTTAATTGTCTTGCATGGTGTGTGTTGCACGGGACAAAATTATCTTAAAGATTCGAATTTGATTTATGTTTCCTTGGTTTAGGGTTTCGGAATTTTAAATAATTATCTTAGAGACTTAAGTTGTTTTTAGACATTATTTTAAGAGATTTTCTAATCATTTCCAATCAAGTTTGGTGCAGGATTTTAGTATATTTTTGCTGCCATAAGGTCCTTTTGTAAAATGGTTTATCTCTGAATCAGTGAAAAAACTATGAGAGACTTTTTTTTTGAATTTGGGTTTGTGAGCGTGTTTGCGTCTATGGGCATGTGTTGCGAGTTTTACTCAAGTTTATCTATCGTTTACGTTATCGATTTGCTTATGGAGTCACGCGATAGTTGTCATGGTTAGAGGGTTAATTATTGTTAAAAAGATGAAAATTGAGAAGTCTTCCATACGCGAAATAGTCACACTTCATATTTCCCTTTAGGTGAAATCCAATGGGTTGCACAAGTTTGAAAATGATTTCTTATGAATCCGGATATATTTGTAACTCCGCAAAATAATATAAATTGTGCTAAAAACTTTTTATCACTATGAGGCTTATACGGCTGGATAAAGATATGGTAACTAGAAATCCATAAGTTATGATGTATTTATAGTTGGAAATACATGACCATTCCTTTAGCATTTCTAATTCTACTCTTATGCACATGTTGACAATGTTCATCCTAGAGCCACACAATGATAAGATTTAAAACATGATGATGTTCCTCAGGAGGGTCAAACTGGAGAATTAGGTAGGAATAGGAAAAATTGTCCAAAATATCCTAAATCTATTGTATTATCCAATTCTATTCTAAATCTTTTAATTTTGCTAATTGAGTACTAAACTTTTTCACTTCTTACAAATTGAGTCTATCTAGTTAATTTTAGCCAAAAATCGCTGACGTGAATGTCAACCGGCCTACGTGGTGATGACGCAGATAATTTTTAATAATATTTTAATATTTTTTGAATTTTCTTATTTTTCTTTTCAATCCTTTTTCTTTTTTTACTGTTTTTTTCCTCTCCTTCTTCCTCCTCCAGCCAGTCGCCAAGGGCCTACAGGGGTGAGGCTCACTCGAGGCCGGTGAGGCCGGCGGGCCGGCATCCACGTTAGCAATTTCCGGCCAAAATTGATTGGATAAAATCAATTGACAAAAAGCAAAAGCATTTATGACTCAATTGGCAAGAAGCAAAATATTTATAACTAAATTGGTAAAATTGTAATTTGTTAATGACTTTTTAAACAATTTTCTCGATAGGGATATGATTTCTCATGGCGATTTGAAGCGCCCGCACTCTCTCTCCACAACGTGTGGCACGTTCCTTTTGTTTTATATTTTGCTGGGACTCCACTGGGGTTGAGTGGATTGGTTCATCCGTCTTCGTCCAGTTGATTGAAAGGATTCCAATCCAATTTTTAGCTTCATGGTCACATTGTCAAACTTATGTTTGCTCTTTCATTTCATACTCTCTCCACAACGTGATCAATGGGGTCAACTTTACCTGATAAGCTCCTTAGAACGAATAATAACCATTCTATTTCCCTATTTTTTATTTTTTTATTCTCCCAAATAAATTTGGAACAGAAATCCGTTTGATAAAATAATTTTATTTTTTTTTATTTTTAAGACAAATTTTGGCCTAAAAATAGATTTGAAATAGAAAATTTTTCACTTTTTTATTTCTAAAATAGAAACAGAAATAACAACTTTCTTTTATTGTTCATCCTTGCCGCTGCCGCTGCTTGCTGACCCATCCGTTGCCCATGCCACCTGCCGAGCCCCAACTAGCATGTCCACTTCTGCCCACTGGCCCCCCAGTCGACAGTTCGTCGCCGCCGCTTGTTGCCTGTTGGCCCCTCACTGACCATCCGCTACCGCCTCTTGTTGCTCATCGACCATTCGCCGCCGCTCGTCCTCCGCCAGCGTCGCTTGCTGGCCCCCTACTACCGCCACTCGCTGGCCACCCCCCTTCGCCGCTTGCTGGCTATCCGCTCGCTGGCTATCCGCTCGCCGCCACTGTTTGCATACCAGCGGGACATAAATTTTGTTTTGTTATCAAACGAATTTCTATTTTAGGAACATAAATTTCATATCGTTATCAAATGTTACTTTTTGCTCAGAAACTTATCCTCGAAAGAGAAATGGATTTTTCTATTTCTAGCCAAAAATAGGATCGGAGAAGAGAAATGTTTTCATTCGCGCCTTTATTCTTCAACCAATTTCACAAGAAATTGAAAAGATGGTAATTTTTCCTGGCCACTCATTGAAATGATATCACAGCAAATCATTTGCCAGATCTGAAGTACCGACCGACCGACTACTTTTTCTCCTATGCTGACTACGGTCCATCAAGCACTGCATTACGGTTGTGACATTGCATATAAGACCGTGACGAGACGCTTTCACTTGAGTTGCAAGAGAAACGCCAGAGGATGGAGGATTCGAGCGAGCCCCCTGCAGCCACATTGCCTGGTTCTGTCATACCCAACCCAAGGCCACATCAACCCCAGGCTCCAATTCTCCAAGCGTCTACTCCACCGAGGAGTCAAAGTCACTCTTGTCACCACCGCATCCATGTCCAAGACCCTGCATGGATCCTCCTCATGCACCTCAATCCCGTTCGAGGCGATCTCGGAAGTGTTCGACGCCGGTGGCATTGGGGCTGCGGGTAGCCCCGAAGCCTACCTCGAGCGCTTCTGGAAGGTAGGACCCGAGACCCTGATCGAGCTGGTCGAGAGGCTAATCTCCCGCAGCCTACCGCCGACTTGCATCATCTACGACTCGTTCTTGCCTTGGGCTCTCCATGTGGCCCGAAAATTTGGGCTTGTTGGGGCTGCTTTCTTCACCATGCCTTGTGCCGTGGCCAGTGTGTTTTACCACTGCCAAAAGGGATGGCTTGAAGTTCCTGTTAAGAAGCAGGTTTTGCTTCCTGGAATGCCTCCCCTTTACCTTCAAGATATGCCATCTTTCGTGTGTGATGAGGGGTCATATCCAGCTTTCTCTGGCATGCTTGTGAACCAGTTCTCCAATCTTGACAAAGTGGACTGGGTGCTTTGCAATACAGTATATGAACTTGATCAAGAAGTAAGTACACTGGAACCTTGGGAACTGAACTATTTGTGAGTACGCTGGGGGAGGGGGGATGTTCTAGTTGGATGTACTTACTAATTTACTGTCTATATATAACCTTTTGTGGCATTTGCTATATCGTACATCATGCATCCGTCAAGTACTCATTAAATTATCTGACAATAGGATGTCGATGTCGACACCACAACGACATGTCTTGGTAGATTCTTATGTTAAAGTCAAGTTACTCACAATGTCTAAATGAAATGAAAGATACTAGTGGATCATTCGTAAACATGTGATGCTCAGGTATCCTCCAATCCTCAATCAATTAATTATAATGAGACTGGTCCTCATTTCTCTCTTTTGGCTGTCATGCCAACTTTTTGATCCATGAGTCGTCCAGCTTGATCTTTTAAGCATTCAACGAGTTTTCTTCTTTTTCTTCCTCTTCTTTGTAGGTTGCGGACTGGTTCATGAAGATCTTGCCATTCAGGACCATAGGACCAACGGTACCATCAACCTTTTTAGACAACAGGCTTGAACTAGACAAAGAATATGGCTTCAGCATCTTCCAACCAGACCAGGACATCACCATGAGATGGCTCAGCACAAAGCCAAAAGGGTCAGTTGTGTACGTCTCCTTTGGGAGCATGGCGGAGCTAAAGGTTGACCAAATGCACGAGCTAGCAATGGGACTAGAGAGAAGCAACTGCCATTTCCTCTGGGTGGTCAGATCATCAGAAGCAGAGAAACTCCCACAAGGCTTTGCGAAGGGTACCGAGACATGCCAAAAGGGTCTAATCGTGACATGGTGTCCTCAGCTCGAAGTCCTTGCGCACGAGGCGCTAGTGCTTTTCGTGACACACTGCGGTTGGAACTCGGCCCTGGAAGCGATCAGCTTGGGCGCGTCGATGCTGGCGATCCCGCAGTGGACCGACCAGCCCACGAACGCTAAGTACATCGCAGATGTCTGGAAGATGGGGCTGAGGCCGCCAGTTGATGAGGAAAGAGGTGTTGTGACGAGTGAAGAGATAGAGGATTGCATTAGGAAGGTAATGGAAGGTGAAACATGGAAGACAATGAGGGAAAATGCGGGAAAATGGAGGAAATTCACCAAAGACGCAGTTGGTGAGGGGGGCGGGGGTGAGTTCCGATAGGAACATTGAGAATATTGTTGCTAAATTGGGCGCTAAGACTTGAAAAAGAAGGAAAAGAGAAGTGATCGACATGCGAAGAACTGTCATAGCAGCGATCGATCTACTTATGCTTGGTCTCGTGTGTTAGGAATGTGAATGAAATATCCATTTGCGTGTATGTCATATTTTGTGGCGTCAATTTTCTGAACAGATCTCGATAATACTATGTACTAGTAATTATTATGTTTCAGGGCATAATGGCGCTCTTCCCTAGTTAAAATTTTAAATTTTTTCATGTTAATCTAAATTAAGTTGAGAAACGTTAAATTAATCGATCCTAAAAGTTGTGGGAGATTGTCCAATCACTCATAAACTTATTGTATGGATATCAATCTAATCCTAAATTTTTCAATTTTATCGATTTAATACTAAACATTTGGGCAAAATTCTAATGTGACCATTTCTGTCAATTTTCGCTAGAAATCGTTAACACTGTGGTGTGCTTCGTAGCATTGCCCCTGATGACTCAAATTCCGCATCAGCGGTTTTCGATAAAAATTGACATGAATGACTATATTGGAATCTCGCACAAAGATTTAAAACTAAATTGGCGCAATTAAAAAATTTAGGATTGAATTTACATTCATACTATAGATTAAAGATTGATCGGGCAATTTTCTCCGGAAAGCGGTCAATTTACACAATTCTTATTTCCATAGTCAAGAAAGCAACACCCACTGACCAGAAAATATAAAGAAGTGAGTAATTCTGGCCAAACATCACCTTCACCAGTACGTGCCAAAACAAGCACAATTATCCATCTATCCCCTTTTTTTCAAAAGGAACTTCCTTCCTGGTGTGACATCGTTAGTACAATTGGACCCATCTCTGCATGTTCAGTCCCTTAGCTTCTTCATCAATCTCTTCCGAAACGATTTAACATCCTACTAAATACTTTCGGACACTTACTAAGTATATATAACAAAAATGATTGCATTTCTACAAGCACTGCCAAAATAAAAAATTGCATTGGATTATATGAATTTCTCTTGTTTGATTTCTCAGCAAGTGCTCCGGCGGCACCCGCCGAACGGAACTCAAAACAGAATACAAGATACTTCTTTGTCACTACGTGATGGCGGCTATCTGAAAGATACGTCTCAACCATTGTCGGTAGAGAAGTCAGCAACTTCACTATATCTTCTTACCGTGCACAGTCCAGAGTTAGTCATGGAGGACGAGAAGGAGGAGGTGAAGAGACCCAGCAAAGCTCGTGTCCTGGTCCTCCCTTACCCTGCGCAGGGACACATCAGTCCGATGCTCCAGTTCGCCAAGCGCTTAGTCTCCAAAGGTGTCGGAGTGACTCTTGCGACCACCATCTTCGTCGCCAAATCCATGCACTCTGCCCCAAACGACTCCGTCGGCATCGAGACTATCTCAGACGGATTCGACGAAGGTGAGAGACTATTCGCTAGTTGCCTAGAGTGAGCTCTGGATTGTGCCGTTCTTGGGTTTTGTGGCAATCTGTTGGTTATGATTAGTAGAGTCGATCAGAAGAACAGACATGATGAAGAACATGTTTGTCCGATGAACGACTTTCATGTTGAGGGTAGGTGCTTTGGTGACAAAGATGAAGCTTCATTGGTTTGAGTTCTCTGTCATATATTTTTCCAAACAAGAATCATGTCGAGCTTACATTAGAGTTCATGAAATACATGTATACGACCATTTTGTGATGAGCCTGACTTACACATTATTTCTGCTGCAAAGGCGGGTATGAACAGGCGGAGAGCACTGGGGCTTACTTGACAAGCCTCCAAACCGTTGGATCGAGAACATTGGTAGCACTAATCAAGAAGCTCGACAGTTTGGGGGATGCCATCGACGCTGTCATCTATGACGGCTTCCTTTCCTGGGCGCTTGATGTTGCGAAGCAGTTTGGGAAGTTAGGAGTGGCGTTTTACACCCAAGCTTGTGCCGTGAACAGAATCTATTACCATGCGCACCAAGGCCTCCTTCCGCTTCCGCTGCTGGGGACGACAATTTCACTTCCCGGGTTGCCGCCTCTCGAGCCGGCGGAGACCCCGTCGTTCCTGTACGTCCTGGGGTCGTACCCGGCTTTCTTCGACTTGATCACGAATGATCAATTCTCGAATGTTGATGAAGCGGATCTGGTGCTGTATAACTCATTCTATGAGTTGGAGAACGAGGTAATTAATGTTTGTCGTGTCTGCCAGAATCATCTCCTTACGCTTGTATGGATTGTCTAGTTTAGAAATCTCGCAGTTAAAGCAATTAAGTGATCTTCGATACCATTAATCAACAGGAGGTGAAGTTAAAGATGAGCACATTTACACCTAGACATAGTCATCTACTTCATTGTGCAATTCTAATCCATTATCTGATCTTTATTCTTGGGAAAGTTGATGTTCTACTCATCCAATTGTTGATAAGGTGGTAGACCATTTGGCCAAGCTCTGGCCACTGAAGACGGTTGGCCCAGCAATTCCATCAATCTACTTGGACAAGAGACTGCAGGATGACAAGGACTACGGCATCAATCTCTTCAAGCCTAACACACAGGTCTGCCTGAGCTGGCTCGATGACAAGCCCATCAATTCGGTCATCTACGTATCGTTCGGAAGCATGGCTGAGCTAGACACTTCCCAGATGGAAGAGCTCGCACGGGGCTTGAAAAACTCCAACAAACACTTCTTGTGGGTGGTCCGGGACTCGGAGATGGCAAAGCTCCCTCCTGGGTTCGCAGAGCAGAGTTGCTCGGAGGTGGGGCTCGTCGTGCCGTGGGGCCCGCAGCTGGAGATCTTGGCCCACGGGTCGACTGGGTGCTTCGTGACTCACTGCGGATGGAACTCGATCCTCGAGGCTCTGAGCCTCGGGGTGCCAATGGTGGCAATGCCACAATGGACAGACCAGGGCACAAACGCGAAGTTTGTGGAGGACGTTTGGGGAGTGGGGGTCAGGGTTTCCAAGGACGAAGACGGGACCATCGCGAGAGGAGAGATAGAGAGATGCATAAGGGAAGTGATGGAGGGAGAAAGGGGGAAAGAGATCAAGAGAAACGCAGAGGAATGGAGGAAGTTGGCCAAAGAAGCAGTTGACGAAGGGGGGAGTTCGGACAGGAATATCAATGATTTTGTGGGTAAATTAGTTAGCTTGACCTAAGGTTCATCTTATGTTAGACTCGACTTGTTCTCAGAAGACCAAAGTTATGAACCTATGATGATATCCAAAATCTTCAGATGATCTGATTTCTGAATTCTAAGAGAAAACAATGACACGCGAGTCCGGCGGCAGATGTCGGCTACTTAAACTTAACATTGTTCCGAGACTTGCACTTGATCTAGACCAGTAATGTAAACCTCCAGAGCAACTTAAAACTAACAGACTAATAGCAGACAAAATCGATGCAGTAATGCCAACTAATGTTATGGGAATGAAGCTAAAAAAGAGTGCAGAACGAATAAATAGGCTGCTGATGAACATACAAATCCAGGTAAACCTTTTTGTCAAACAAAAAGAAACTCACCAGTGCTCCAGAAGAGGATAGGCGGCAACATACTGCGAACTTCCAAGTACATAAAACAAAAGCTTCGTTTCAGTGCACAGAAACAAGATAATCACTATCGTCATTTACTACTAACGCATGTCCACACACCTTTTTGTGAGTCGGATTTTCGGAAGTAATGGCTCAAATTGGCAGAAAACACGTGGATAGTAATATGGAGATGATATCCACCTCTTTGAATAGCATGACAAGAAGCAGTGTGCCTAGACATACAAAGCTACGGGGTAATATCTATTTAAACATTTACCACACATAATAGTTACATCTAGCATAGGAGGGAGGCTTGCAGAGTCAACCATCTCTCACCCAAAGGAGCTCAGCTGTGCTAGTCTCTTGCTTCTCGAGCAACAATAAGTTCCTCCAAGCAATCTGAGTCGCCGCTGTCTATGGGCATCATGAGTTCATTTTCAGTCGAGAAATGGTACCGATCCCCAATAGCCCTTAGAAACTGATAGACTTCAAACATAGTGGGCCTCTCCTTCGGAGCTGGCAACACACAACTACGCGCCACCTTAAGGACTTTATTGACTTCATCGTCGATTCCCTTTCCAACCAAAAATTTGTCTACAGCATCTTGGAGTTGCGAGCTCTTCGAGAGCTCCATGATCCACTCCACCAAATTACCCTTAAAGCTTTCAGGTGCTTTAGTAACCTGAGTGGGCCTCTCACCAGTTACCAGCTCAAGGAGCACGACTCCAAAGCTGTACACGTCTCCCTTTGGGGTGGCCACTAGGGTACGTGTATACTCAGGTGCAACATATCCCAGATCGCCGAACTCCCCATTCACAAAAGTACTCAAATGCGTGTCAATCGGGTTCATGAGCCTAGCCAGCCCGAAATCAGATATATGAGGCTCAAAGTCCGCATCAAGAAGGATGCACTTGGAGCTTATGTTGCGGTGGATAATACGAGGATTGCAGTTATGGTGAAGCCATGCCAGTCCTCGTGCTGCTCCGATCCCAATTTTGAGCCTCAAAGTCCACTCCATAGCTTTGCTGGGATCATCCAGAGCATGTAGATGATCGTGGAGAATACCATTGGGCATGTACTTGTAGACCAGAAGCCTCTCCTTTTTGGCCATGCAAAAACCCAAAAGTGGAACCAAGTTGCGGTGCTTAACCCTTCCTAGTGTAGCCATCTCAGACATCACTTCTTTCTCAGAGTGTTGAGAATCCTGTAACCTCTTAACCATGAGTAAAGTATTATCCTCAAGCACGGCCTTATACGTTGTGCCTGTCCTTCCTGATCCAATTATGCTGTGTTTGCTGAAATTGTTTGTAGCCTTCATCAGGTCACTTAGTTTCATCTTGGAAACTGACTTCTCAAACATGGAAACCTAGAGAGCATTAAATATACTCAGTCCAACTCAAAAACAGTTCTATAGATGCATAAATTCATTGCCACTCAAAGTGTGCCTGCACATGTGCATGGAGAGAGAGAGAGAGAGAGAGAGATGGTATTTATAATGCAGGCAGGCAAAAGAAATTCTTGCAACAAATTCAAAAGCAGTGCGCTCAGTAAACTTGCCTTGACCCCTTTGCTTCCCTTTAAGCTCTTTGCCCACTTATTGCCTTCAGGATCGTCATCTTTCTTCTTCTTCACAGACACTCTACGCAGATAAAAGAACATGCCGATCACAATGCCTATGGCCGTGAGAGTTACGCTACCGGCCGCTGCTGCAACAATTATTTTAGTGTTGGAGCCCTTCTTTGTCGTGCACGGAGGCAGAGGAGCACCACAAAGTCCTGGATTATTCGCATAATCATCTGCACTGATTGTGGTATTAACGCCAAACGCGGGGACTGGCCCAACCAGAAGGTTGTTGGCCACGCTAAATGATTTGAGTCGACCAAGAAGGCTGAGTTGAGCCGGAATCTGACCTGACAACTGGTTGTGGTCGAGCTTAAGGGAATTTAAGTAGGTACAGTTTGAAAGGTTTGCCGGAATTTGTCCGGAAAAACTATTGGATGACAGGTCGAGAGATGTTACAAACTTAATTATACTCGATATATTTTCCGGGATTGGTCCAGAGAACTCATTGCTGGAGAGATCCAATCCTGTAATGCTTTCGCATTGCTCGATGCCACGAGGAAACTGGCCCTTGAGTCCCATGTCAGAAAGCTTTAGATTAAGAACCCTGTTCTCATCAGGATGCCAGCACTCAACTCCAGTGAATCGACATATGAAGCCTTCAGTGGCGTTCTCGAAATTCCACGTGTAGTTCAAGTAATTCAGGGGATCTTGAACCGACTCTTTTATGCTCTTCAAACAGTTAATATCGGTCAAGAGGCAGTCGATCACGCAGCAACTAAGCAAGGCCCAGAGAAATACCGCCGCCCCAAGTCTCAAAACTCGATTCTGCAGCTCCATCCCCCGCGAAGAAGCCTTTCGAATTCCACAAACGGACACCTCCTCAATTCGCTACCGCCACATGCTGAAATGGCTCGATTCCGGACACTCCTCCCACTACGAACGCAGCCCATTAATAAAAAATAAAAAAAAAAGAAGAAAAAACCAAGAAACCAAATCAAGAGAAGCAGAACATCCAACCCAGAAGCACCGTTTTCTCAAACAAAAGCACCTAACAGGAGACATATCTCAACCATCGGAAGAGCCGCAAAACCAATCAGCACACGGATACAGGAACAGAAGACCTCCCGGGGACGACTCAAACCAAAGACCCACGACCCAAAAGTCGCGACCCGCACGCGAATTCCACCAGTTCAAACACAAAAGACGAAAGCGAGCAGAGCAGCAGCCAAGAAACGGGCAGAGACACGTACCCAAGAGCCCCGCCGATCCGATTGCCGCAGCCGACGAAACGGCAAGAAAGAGCACCAAGAACAGGGGGAGGAGGGGGTCCACCCGCAACGGAGAAGAGAGGAGGGGGAGGCGGAGCCAAGCAGGCGGGCGCACGTATCCAGGGGGGAGCTGCAAGAACACCGAGTTATAAGCAAGAAAGACAGAGGGAGAGCGTGAGAGGAGGGGCGAGACTAGTGTGTATGCGGGTGTGAACGAAGCTTTGAGGCCCTTTTTGTGTGTGTGGCTCGGCTGGTGTTCGTGTGGAAGATGGACAGAGGGAGAGAGAGGGAGAGAGGGAGTCGCTGATGAGGGGAGGAGAGATGGAGGAGGAGGAGCGAGGGGACGGTCATTTTTGTCAAGGCTTCGCGAAGACTGTTGACTTCACCCAAGTCCCCACGCCACACCCCCCCACCCCCCCAAAAAAAAGAAGAAAAAAGTGGTGGAAAGACTCCGCCCGTTGCTTGACTCGTTTTGCCAAAAGAATACTTATAATAATCATAATCATAATTTAATAATAATTATTATCATTATTAACACTAATAATAAAATAATTAGTAATAAGAACGACAAGAATAGAGGAGCCCCTGCCCTGCCCCCGTTTGTCAGACATACTGGAATTTGAGGCCTGTTTTGTTTACGCTAATATTACAAAAAATCATCAACTGATAAATCTACAATAATTTTACTCTAAAATAATTTTTTGATCACAAAAAATCCTAAATCGATACATTTATGATAAATTTAACCTTAATCTATTTTCGTTAAATTTTACTATCAAATTACGTTGTTAAGTGATACACGACAATTATCTGATATACCGATTTTATGTTTTACTCTTCGTTTGTCGGATTTGTGATTTGTTGACTTCAAGAAGTCCCACCCCCTCCCCAAACAACACCAAAAAAATAAAAAGTGGAAAGGCTCCACCCGTTGTTGCTTGCAAAAGAATACTTATAATAATCATAATAATAATAATAATTAATACTAATTATAAAATAATTAGTAATAAGAACGACAAGAATAGAGAGTCTTTGCCCTGCCCCCATTTGTCAAACATAGTGGAATTTGAGGCATGTTTCGTTTACACTTAAAAATGCACTCTCTTTTCCTTTTTTTTTCTCTCTTCCCAGTCTAAATTTAAAATACATACGAATTTTCAGAATATTACGAGAAATTTGTGCATGGACTAACGAGATGCCCCATGGGTTGCACGGATCAAAGATTATATGTTTTGAGTTATTTTGAACATTGGCGTCGATGATAATTTTCACGAGATAAACGTAACAATATACATGAAAGAACAAACATGATAGATAATCGCGAGACTCAAATCCTTCGCTAGAGTTTGCATGGAGTTTTATTTATGATTAATACCACGAAAAATCTCAAAATCAGTACACATATGACAAATTTATCTCAAACTAATTTTTTGATCATAAAAAACTCCAAACCAGTATACCTATGGCAAATTCCACCAAAAATCACAAGCCGGTCAATTTGTAATAAATTTATCCTCCGTTAATTTTCATTAAATTTGATTGATACCATGAAAAATCACAAACTAATGCACCTATGACGAACAGAGGTAAAATCCCAAACAAGTACACCTGTACCACATGTAATCCAACTTAGCAATTTGACTATAAAATTTAACGAAAACTAACGAAGGGTAAATTTATCATAAGTGTATCGATTTAGAGTTTTTTGTTGTCGAAAAATTAGTTTGAGATAAATTTATCACAAACATACTGATTTGGGATTTTCGCAGTGTTGACCCTTTTTATTTAAAGTGAACTCGAATCTCATCATGCAAGTTTATCCTCCAATTTAAATAAAACACGAACAAAATCGCTCAAACACCGATATCAGTAAAGTTCGCATGCGGGCATGTCACGTGGCTCGACCTCGACTGAGTTTTGCCCCCCTTTTCATGTCAATATGGATGCACCTATAAATTGTCCTGAAAATTTCAGGAGTTTCGAACTTAAGAAAATAAATTGGAAGAAAAAAATTACGAGCCGTAAATTTCTTCGTTTGATAGGTTTAGTTTGTATTATTCACGGAACGCATTAACTATCAGCACAGTAGAAAATGAAAAAGCGAAATCTATCCTTTTTTTTTTGCTGTTTTTATTTCCAAAACAGAGAAAAAAGAAAAAGAAAAGAGGAGTGATGGAGACGTAAATTGACCGGGAACTGACGGACAATTTTGGGAATTCCCTTGAAGCTCAAAGCGCGTGAAGAAAGGCAAAGTTTTGCACCGTACGTCGTCGGTCTGCGTTTGGCGGCTTTTTTCTGCTTTTTGTCTCGTAAAGTTTCTGATCCCACTTGACTAATACAAGATACGACGGGGGAGGTGATAATAATAAAAATAACAATTATTAATGCATGAGAAAATCTTATGAACTTTTTAGCTTAATATGCAACGTGATTCATGAATTTTTAATTTATTCAATATAATTTTTAAATTTTTTATATATGTTCGATTTAATCTCCGAATCATATGAAATTATTTAATATAGCCCTTTCATTAATTCAAAATCCGAAATTATATTGAACATTTTTATATAGTTCAAGCACTATAATGAACATACACCAAAAATCGAGACACCACATCGAACAAAATTAAAAATTCAACAATCACGTCGAACATTAGGCTTGATTCAGGGACCATATTGAATAAATTAAAAATTTAGAAATCACGTATTTATAGATTATTTGTGTCATTATTCCTTAATATTTTACTACGACAATAATATTGTAATCTCCTATCTATAAAAGTAGAAGAGAGGAGGAGGGCTTTTACCAACTCCCACTCTCAATTAAATATCCCCCGTCACCATATATTTTCAGTTAAATTTCATTTCTTCGATTTTAACTATTCAAAAACCAAATTTTCCTTACATCTGTTTTCACATCCGATTCACAGGATTACGGTGTAAACGTGACTTCGCATGAACCCAAGCGTTTTAATCTATAAATGGGTTTTCGTAATGTATGTTTCGCGTCGTCGTCTCTTTGAATTTTACTTGCTAGCACATTAACACGTATCCGTGACATACGAAGAAGACATGAATCCCGCATAAATTCGAATAATCTTCCTCGCACGGGATGGTCCCGAAAACACGAGGGCTTTCGATTTTTAAAACGTTTCGAGAAGTGTTATCTCTAGCTATAATTAACCGGTACCCTAGAGGTATTCATTAACGGGACCCTCGAATTGTTAATGTTGGATAAGGCCGCGCCCCCCCCCCCCCCCCCCCACTCGACGAGATTTCCACGAAACTTTGTGAAAACACCCAAAAAAAAAAAAAAAAAAAAGAAGGGAAATTCAAAAGGACAGGTTCAAAATTAATAAATGACCCGATGAAGTTTCCTCGCGAGTCCCCATGTTCGTCTGTCCCCATCGCGCACTTTGTCATCGTAGACCCGGTCAACGCAAAAGCCTTTTTTTTTTTTTCCATCTCGTTTTTCTTATTTTATTCTATTTAACTTATAACTCATTTTTTGACTTTTACTTTACTTTATTAGAGTTGAAATATATACCTGAAACTAAACGTTCTCATCTCTAACCATCTGAGAAGGTAGAGATATGAATTTTCCATTTCTTTCTTTTCACATAAAAAGAGTGATTACTGGGGCAATTTTATTACGTTTGCGGTCAAATCTGTCTATTTTTTTACCATTTTAATTTTACATCGTTTTATATATTTAAAGCAAGGAAAAAAGGAGAAGCGGCAAAAACAAAGGGGAGTGAAAAGAAAGAAAAGCGGGAACTGTCCTTGTTCTTTCCATTAAAGTTTTGGGAGAATCTATCTGTCCGCTTTGAATTCCACGAACCCCTCGTTTCACGTCAGCATCGCGCGCGCGCGCGCGCGTGCGTGTTCCTGACTAAAATTTCCTTTGCTCCCCCCACCTCCTTTTCACACGCGCGAAACGGAGGAAGTCGAAGATGGTTTTGAAAGAGGATGCCTTGGTGTTTGGTTTTTTGTACCCCATATGCATAATAACTGCGCCGATCGATCAAAGCAACTTACGGTTTTTTTCTTTCTCTTTTTGGGTAAATCCAGCTTCCGGAGCAAATTATGCAAGGCGGAGATCTTCCCCGCGTGGCGATTTTGTCCTTGTGATTTTTTTGACCGGTTCCGTGCAACACACAGTGCCATTCGCCTCTCTTTCCCAGAGACTGCAGCGACTTCATCTCTAAAACCTGCCCCGTCACATCGAAGCGTCGTTTCACTTTACTTCAAATATCGACTTTTGATTGGACCTCTCCTACGTACGTGTTTTAAGCTTATGGGTTTAGCTTTTATGACGTGGTATCCAGTCAAGTTCCGCCACATTTTTTTGTCCCGGGGTTTGTTTCGGGTGCGTAGCTCCCCGTTGTTCGCGTGTCCTCTTTCAGACCGTTTTGGTCCGTTTGCGCTCCAAAGAATCTAACGTGCGTGTGATTTTTCTTCTTTACCTCTAAGCTTGAGTTTTGTTGTTGGGCTTTCTAACAAATCGCATCCGAGTTTTTTTTATACATGACATGCCCATTCAATGTTTGCTGTATGGTTTGTTACGACTTACGTCAAATATGGTATTTCCAAAATGTCATTCACTTCCTCTTCTTCCTCCACCGGCACTTGAAGGGACAATTGCTAACGACCGAGCACGGTCTGTATTTTCAATGACATCTCTGCTATTAATGTTCCGTTAGCTTGAGCGTAACCATTTGCAACATCTTCCTGCTATGCTCTCGAAGGCATAACAACTCTAGTTATTACCTGGTGATGGAAAGATCGCACCGAAGCGCATTCATTGTTTCCCTTACTTTTAGAACACCGAGTGAAACAAGAGAGACATAACCTCAAAAAGAGTCAAAGATTGCATTGATGGGTCTCGAGATCAATCCTTCACTACCGCGTTCTCATGTTCTAAATTAGAACATCGCATGTTGAATTGACCATAATTCGAAACCTATTAAATCAACATCATCAATCACGAGATATATTAT
Organism: Syzygium aromaticum; assembly: GCA_024500025.1. Lineage (NCBI taxonomy): Eukaryota > Viridiplantae > Streptophyta > Magnoliopsida > Myrtales > Myrtaceae > Syzygium > Syzygium aromaticum. Next base: position 21,213,668 of record CM044895.1, read on the forward strand.
CCTGGACTCGAGTCCAAGGAATCGAGCGTATTGCAATTGTCGATTTTATGGCCCATTACACGGAGTCCATTGAGAGTGAGTATAATAACATTTCTGTTTCAAATGGAACAATTTATGTTCATAAATAGTTTTTTCTTTCTATTCCTATTCTTCGACAAGTTTCAAATTAGAAAAAACATATGTGGTAACTACACAAAATTCATATTCCCATAATAGAAAAAGAATATAAACGCGTTCTATTCCTAATTTTTTTTTCGTTTAATTATAAAAATGTCAGTGGAGACTTAATGATTCATGTGTAGATAAAATTTAAATTTGTGGCCATTTACTTTTAGTGAAATTTAAATTTTTTAGGTGCCGAAAAAAATAAAAAATTCAAAATTTTAAATTTTACAAAATGACTTAAAATACGTATGGCCACCCACTTTGAGTAAAATTTATTTTTTTTAGATGCCAAAATAATAATAATAATAAAAAATCTAAAATTTAAAAACTCCACAGAATGTTTTAGAATACATGTGGCCACCTAATTTGAGCACAATTTTATTTTTTTAGGTGCCGAAAAAAATAAAAAAAAGCAAAAAAGCAAAAAATTTCAAATTTCACAAAATGACTTAAAATACCCGTGGTCACCCACTTTGAGTGAGATTTAAATTTTTTTTAGATGTCGGAAAAAAATAAAAATTAGCAAAAAAAGAAAATTTTCAAAACTTTACAGAATGACTTAAAATACCTATGGCTACCCACTTTCAGCGAAATTTTATTTTTTTTAGATGCCGAAAAAAATAAATAAATAATCAAAAATAAAAAATTTCAAAACTTCACAGAGTGGCTTAGAATACATGTGGCCATCCACTTTGATTGAAATTTAATTTTCTTTAGGAGCCAAAACAAAATAAAAAATAAAAAAAATACCATTTGGGCACCTAAAAAAATTAAATTTTATTCAAAGTGGGCGGCTAGAGATATTTTAAGTCATTCTGTGAAGTTTTGAAAATTTTGATTTTTATGTTTTTTTTTGCACCTAAAAAAATTTAAATTTCGCTCAAAGTGGATGGCCACATGTATTCTAAGTTATTATGTGAAATTTTGAAATTTTTGATTTTTTGCTTTTTTTCACCTCTAAAAATTAAAATTTCACTTAAAGTGGGTGGCCACAGGTATTCTAAGTCATTTTGTGAAATTTTCAAATTTTTGAGTTTTTGAATTTTTTTGGGTGCCTTAAAAAATTTAAATTTCACTTAAAGTGGGTGGCCACATGTATTCTAAACTATTCTGTGAAGTTTTGAAATTTTTAATTTTTTGATTTTTTTTGGGCACTTAAAAAAATTTAAATTTCACTAAAAGTGGGTAGCCACAGGTATTATAAGTAATTCTGTGAAATTTTGAAAATTTTGATTTCTTGATTTTTTTTGAAAAAATTCAACAAATTTCCTATTTTCCCAAAATCTGAATTTTTTTTTTATTTTCTCGACATTTTGATGATTTTTTCTGGAATTTTTCAATTTTTTGGGATTTTCTGAATTTTTTTGAAGATTTTTATGAACTTTTCGGATTTTTTTTTACTATTTTTATTCCATTTCTAAAAAAATGGATTTCTGTTTCTGGAAATAGAATTTTCTGTTGTTTATCAAATGTGTTTTTGTTTCAGGAAATAGAAATTTTGTGCTGTTATCAAATGAGTTTCTGTTATAGAAATAGAAATTTTTTGTCGTTATCAAACGGGTTTTTTTTTCTCAGAAATTCATCCAGGAATCAAAAATAAAAAAATCTATTTTTAATTTAGAAACTTATTTCGGAACAGAATGATTATCATCTACTACCTAAACAGGTCGCCCTCGTAGGCCCGTAAGATCAACGGCCGCGATGTATCTACTCCGGTGGGTCCCCAAATGCGGAGAAGAAAATCCCCCCAACCGATGCTTGCCAACTCCAATGTCTTCGGGCCTAACAGACAAAAGGTTCCGTGCCATCTCATTGGCCGCTCGCGAGCTAATACTTATATCATGTCCACTCACGTGGCATTGCTTCGAGCGCTCCCGTTTTTACTAGCGACGCTCTACCCGCACAAAGGCAGCCTGCGCCTGGCGGGCGGGCGGGCGGGCGGGCGGGGAGATAGCCAAAAAACGGGAGTGCCCCGTAAAAAGCAGAAAGGCAAGCGGTCAGTGATAAAAACGTCCCCTTTCGCTCCCTGTTTCTCTCTCTGTCTCTCTCTCTCTTCCTCTTCTAGGGATTGCAGAGTAGCGCAGCCAGAAATCCGCCATTCCCGCGATGGATCGATCGTCGCACCTTCGCAGCTAGTTCGTCGCACCTCTCGCGCAGGTCGTGCTCCCGCTTCGTCGACGAGGTAAGCGCGCGCTTGTCCGTACTGTTCTCGCTTTTGCGTGTTCGGCGATTGCTTTCGTTTCGGGGGGAAGATATCTCGGCTTTTCGTGGGGAGATTTCTCGATGCCTTGCTCGCTGGACCTCAGCGCTTCACAGGGCCGAGTATTTCGGGGGGAAAGTTCGGATTTTGGAAGTGGGTCTGTGTTCTTCTCGCGAACGGAGGTGGTTTTAGGGTTATCTCTCTGTGTTGCTCGAGTGCAAATTTTAGGGTTTCGCGAGCTAATTTGAGGGTCTTGCGCTAGGGTTCTTGGAGTTCCGTCTCCGAGGCCCTTGGATCTCTCGTCTGGGGCTGTTGTTCGTACTGGTTGAGTAGATTGCATGACCAATCCACTGTGCTCAGCACAGTGAGCCGGGATAAGCCTGCGCGAGCCTCGGGGGAAACATAATTTGCCCCTGTGCATCTTGAGGCTTGTGAATAAGAAGAAGGAGATGGGAGTAGAAGTAGTAGGGGGCAATCGCTGGCGATTGGAACTAGGGTGCAACTTGTAGTGCGTTAGTGTTTGGAGTCAGCTGTAATAGTTACCTGGAGTGCGTAAGATCTTACGAATTAGTGTGCAAATGGACAACCAGCTGCCGAAGGCTGTGAATTTCAGACCCCTCGATCCTCTGAGTTCTCCGTTAGTTCTTGTTCTACCACTTGAATCTCTCTTTCATGATTCATACACATAACAAATTTCGACTCTTTGTGCTTCAATGTTTTCTTGACTTTCCCACATAGAGTCACTTTCGAGCATTTTGTAGCTTTAAGCTTTGTAGTTTTCTTCCTCATGGATGACTGGGTGGCACATTAGTTGAGTAAGTTGTATTCCTTAATATGATCACGAACTACCTTTCTTTGAATCATATCAAGTACTGCATTGTTGTACGTCCTTCGGCTCGTGTCAGAACCACATTATTTGGTTCTTTTAGAATTTTTCTTGCATTTGCTCGATAGTCCTTGGAACCTTCTGCCACCAAATCAACTTTTTCTTGTAGCACTGTCACAAAAACCAAACAAAAATGTCAGAAAATTCCTAATTTCTGATTTTTCTTATGCCATTGACACCAGCCAGACTTTGCAACATGCCATTGGGACTGTTCCCCTTATGACCATTTGATTATCATTTCCAGCTGATTTGTGAAGGGGAATTCGTTTTGAGAGGTGTAATTTGGATAGTCTTGGCACTCATCGTAATCTACGTTCGTTTTTGCTGCAGAAAGCTGGAATTTCTATTTCAAATATTTAAATATTTGTCCTATTACTTGTGCAGAAGACCATGGAGGATACCAACTCGGTTGCCAAACTGATCGATTCTACCAATTGTAAGATCCAGCAGCTTCAGAAGGCTTTTGCTGAACTTGAAAGTCACCGGGCAGTGACTCTTAACTTGAAATGGAAAGAACTGGAAGAGCATTTCCATGGACTTGAAAGATCATTGAAGAGGCGGTTTCATGAACTTGAAGACCAAGAAAAGGAACTGGAAACAAAAGCTACAAAGGCCAGAGAGATGCTGGAGAAGCGTGAAGCTGATGTATTGGCCAAGGAAGAAGCTTCATTGGAGAGGCTCCAGGTGAACAGAGATGCAGCTGCCTTAGCAATTTCCAATGCTCTGAAGAAGCACCGCAGGGCTTCATCTGTGGAGCTTGCTGTTGTTGCTGGAGAGGATGATGCTGGAGTGACTAGCTCAGAAGAGAATTCTGCCAGTGTGGTGACTACTGAGAGTTACTCGGAAGACACAGAAGATAACTCTGAGGTCTGTTCTGCAGAGGTGACATCCTATCCTCTCTTGGATAAATTATGTAAAGACATGGATTCTGAAGGGCTCCACAGATTTATCTCGGACAACCGTAAGAACCTTGCTATAATCAGAGATGAAATTCCTTCTGCTCTGAAAGCTGCCCCAAGCCCTGCTGGTTTGATCTTGAGGTCTCTTGAAGATTTTTACAGCATGGATCTGCCAAATGTAGATGGGAAGAAAGACTCGAACCTTTTGGGTCTCCGGCGGACCAGCATCATGCTTATGGAATGCCTTATGGTTATGCTTGGAAACGATGGTATCCCTGCTTCTGATATCATCTCGGAAGATGTTAAGCAGCAGGCCAAAGTGATTGCTGAAGAGTGGAAACCAAAACTTGATGCTCTTGACATGAATTCAAGCAATGGGAATTCTTTGGAGGCTCATGCGTTTTTACAACTTCTGGCAACCTTTGGAATTGCTTCTGACTTTGAAGGGGAGTACTTATCAAGGTTAATACCTATGGTTTCACGTCGCCGCCAAACTGCTGAACTTTGTCGCTCCCTTGGTTTGACCTCAAAAATGCCAGGTTTGACTCCAAAGGTCTTGTATCTTGAATATTGACTTTGCAGAATTGACCCCAAAGCCAAAACAAGTCATGCTGGTTTTTCTTTTGGTTACGAGGTTGTCACTGTCGAGCAATCTGTGCTTCTTAGTTGAACATTCTGTCATTGTTCTACACTTTCCGTTTATTTTGATGTGCCCACTCTTGCATTGCCATTTCTATGTAACAAAATTGATTTTGGAAATAGAACGACTAAGTACTTTTACTGATGCCAGTGTGTTTAAAAAGTTGAAACTATGATCTTCTGCTGTTTTGGTTTGCCGGTATGGCTTTTCTTGGACAAAATTATTTGAAGAGGTCACGACTGTTGAGATATTTATGCTACTACTTCCCTTTGCGGTTCACTTTTAGCAGAAACAAGACCACAGAAGTTCTTTAAAGCTGGTGCATCCAAACAGGCTGTTTCATGTACTGGTCACTGTAGCAAAGCTTGCATGTGCTGACTTTCCCATTAGCCCTGCACATGCATAAATTAAATTGCTTGTTGCATGCTTTAACTTGTAATTGTCTCTCTTGTATTTCACAGGTGTTATTGAACTTTTGGCCAATAGTGGTAGGCAAATAGATGCTGTTAATTTGGCATTTGCATTTGAGCTAACGAACCAGTTCTTTCCTGTGCCTTTGCTGAAATCTTACCTGAAAGATGTCAAAAAATTCTCCTCACCTGTCAAACCCGGAAACAGCTCTCCTTCAGGACAGGTTTGTTTTGCGCTTAACTGTATTTATTTCGTAGGGTTCAGTGACGATGCCCCTTTATTTGTTGGTTTGGGTCACACATAATTGGGCGGCATTTAGCTTTATGATTATCATTCTCTTAGTTAATCAATGATATTGAGGCATGATGCGATCCATTTGAGTTGCAAGTTCCCCTGCATGTTCTTTTGAGACAACTAATTGAATGATTTACCAGATAAATACACCCTATAACAGTGAAATGATTTTTAACTGACAAATGCATGCGGAACAGGGGTACTACATCACTATGTAAGCCATTGTAGCTTGTCCTAAGACACTACCATGAAGCACAAAGAGTTGCGAAATGTTTGAGATAGTTGATCTGTGGATACTCTGGAGAAGAAGGATGGCTTTAAGTTCAAGTGGCCTATGAACTGATGAGAGCCTCAGCATGGGGACAATTGTTGTGTGGCCATGACATGCTTGTTCACTGTGATTTGGATGTCAGATATTGCCTTTGATGTCGCATAACGTTGTTGACATTCTGACTTATGGTTGAAGGCAACGGGTCCTTTCTTAGATTGCAATGTAAGACAAGGCCAATCATCACGTTTTAAAACTATGGGTACCTTGAATGACAAAACAAAATCCTCAATTAGCCCGTTCAGTGAGCACTTTCTTTTTCTCTTAGACAATAGTCACTTTAACCGCATTCTTGGAAAAATTTGCTTAATGTCCCCAAGTGATGATCATGTGAGACATCTGTAATTCTCATGCTTTAAATCCAAGGCAATGTTTCTTTTCCTTGTTTTGGTGTGTTTCATGACGCCTTTAAGAAGGCGTGATAATCATGTCTAACATGTCTGACAAACTTATGGTTCTGTAGATCGAAGTGAATGAGAAGGAGCTCTCTGCACTTAAGGCTGTGATTAAGTGCATTGAAGAACACAAGCTGGAGGAGCAGTTTCCTGTTGATCCACTTCAAAAGCTGGTCCTCCAGATGGAGAAGGCTAAGGCGGACAAGAAAACTGCAGCTGAAGTTGCAAAGCCTCAACCGAAGAGACCCCGTGCTGGTGGGGTCGCTAATGGGCATCATGTTGTTACCTTTGCTGCTGCCAGCAAGACTTTCTACCCGAACGTAGCTGATGGGTACCCACAGTATGTGTATGAAAGACCTTATGTTTACCCTGCACCCACCGACAATCGTGGTCAGCCAATGTTGGCTGCTGCAGCGTACAACTTACCACCGAGTCATGGCAACTTCTATGGGAACGCCTACCACTACCACGCCCCCTTTCTTCATTAGTTAGGAGAAGGCAACCTCTTTTAACTGCTAGTTTTAACCCCTTGAATGTTGTACTGTGATGTATGGTGACTAGTTATTAGGAACCGCATAAATCCACGTTAATCTTGTCTCATGTTCCAGTGACTCTTTTAATTTCTAATCTATGTACTGTACTTTTAACTTTGCGAAACTTATCAGCAGTTCTGTATTTCCAGCATCTTTGTCCTCGTGCTCGTTTTGTGAAGTACCTATTACATGTTAGTTAAAGATTTGCTTAGCGCTATGGTGAACTATCACTGGTAACTGAGTATCTGTTTCTTTGTTCATCACTTGCTGACGATTTCGAAAGTAATATAATTTCCCTCCTGTCGTTCCTCTCTGTGTGTGGTTTTGCGCATCTGTCACATTTTCAAGGAATGGGGCTGTATGCAGAGATCAGAATGGGATTTGAGGATGGGCTGAAAAGGAGGCATGACCATGGGGGAAGTGGCATACCGTAAGTTCCCGATAACCTTTCTTGTTTTGTGGCAAAAAATGTTCAATATGCCAGTTAAATTTTAGGCAGGAGCGAAAAACCCTTTGATACGAAATTCCTCGATCCACGGTATGGTCTAGAGTTTATTTGCTTTGGGAAAAATGTAGCAGCAGCTGTGATTATTATACAAGTTATGCTAAGTAGAGATTTGTCAGTCTCGCCAGAATTTGAGAATAGTACTTTCTGTTAAGTGGTATTTCAGAATAAGGAAGACACCTAGAATAGCCGCGTAGAAAGAGTTAAAGAAAGTCCACGTCTTATTTCGTGCCGATCGCCTTACTGACTCCTTCCCTTCCTTGCGTACAGTGAAAAACGTCACAATTTGTTCAGGGCTTTTAGCAAAGGAGTGAAGTAAGTAAATATGGAAGCGGAAACAACACCCTTACCAAAGCATCCTCTTTCTTTCTTACTCAAAAAAACGAAGACCAAAACTGTAGTTTGAACAACAAATCTCGAGCTACACACAAGAATTCCTGATATTTCAACTGAGAAGAGAGAGAGAGGAAGGCCTCTGATGTCAACTCCGTGGCTTCGAAGGAGTGGGGGAGGCTGGTGGTTTCTTATCCGGGTACTGCACGAGAAACATCGAACGTTAACCTAAAAACCAGGAACATCAGTCACCTAGCTCGCAGTACAAATTATAATTCCTCATGCAGACTTGTTCTAGGCATATGATGCATTGGCTACAGATATTATTAGTTCTTGCACATAGAACGCACGTAAACTTTTGGAAGGACCATCCAATTTCTTTAGAATCTCGGCATGAATGCTTCTTCATAAAAGTTTAATTTTTACCGGAAAATTTGGGGAAAATGTTTTTTTGGTTCCACAAAGACAGGACTATGTGTGTGAGAGCAAGAGATCTCATACATTTGGATATGGTGAGGATGATCTAGGAGCAGTTCTCTCCGGTGGTGTAGGCGCTGTTATATCATTCTGATTTCCATGGTCTAGAACTTGGTTATCTCCCTCGGCAACACTGGGAGAAGATGAAACTTCAGCTTTTTTGCCATTTTTCTGGCTAACTGCGCCATTTGTTCCAAGCTCTTGTCTGGACTTCTTCTTGGGAGACATATGGACAGAAGGTGGCAAAAGGGATTCTTGTATGGCCTGCAAAATAACACAGAAAACCCGAACTACCATCATCAAATAGTCTAATTCCAATACGTTGCTTAGATCCAAGTAATGTGGCTGAGAGATGCAGAGGATGGAAGATCAATCAGATAAAGACTACACTTAACACCAAAACAGCCATCCAATCCGAAACTGGACAGGAGATTCACAAACAATAAGTTAATAACAAACAAAGACCATGGACTAGACTACATTTGATACTTGGGTCTTTTGTTCCTTATCTATTTGACTCACGACGAAACAATCAATTTATGGATTCTGGATGTGCACTGCAATTCCTTTTCTCCACCTATTTTTCTAGAAAGAGAAGACTTCTGCTAATTACACCTAAATCTGCAAGCAATGGAAAAGAGTAACATGAAAACTGCGGGCCAGCCAGATCAAGCAACAGTTCTCCATTCTCATTTGGTCCTTCGGGAAGAACCCGTGACCGATTTGACATATCCGAATAAACAAATTCCCAATAGACACGACAGAGAGGTAAAAAACCAGCATCGAGGGGAAAGAGTTGCTTAAGATAAACAACACTGAACATACCAACCACCCTTTCTCGCCTCTAACCCCTCCTTTGATTGCATACGCCTCCTTGAAGCCATTCTTGAACAATAGTTCTGCAACTTTCATCGAATTGCCATCGAAACTACCTTCCACACAGAAAAAAAGTGGAAGATCAAAACAAGCATATGACCCACACAAGCCAATGGCACGTTCTTCTTAAAGACTCAAAAAGTCCCATTTTCATCAGTTTTGGCAGGCAGGCATACCAATCCGAATGATAAGATAAATTCAACTGACGATAAAATCAAAGATCACCGGAGCAAACTGGTGTTGCACATACTTGTCCAGAATACAGATGACAGTACTTGCAGGGTCCTCGAAGCTCGTCACAACAGCCTTCAAAAACTCATCCTCACGTCCCTCGTCGAACTGAACCTGAACCACAGTCTTGCTCATGTACTTCAAATCAGGAGACGCCATGGCCGCCAAGCTATCCCTGTCCCTGATATCCAGGAGCTGCGCATCCGGGTCGTCCCTCAATTTCCTGAACGCATCGATCGCAGAGACGTACTTGTACTTCCTCAAGTAATACTCCGCCACGGGAATCACCACGAGCCAAATGAAGGCACACCCGGCAACGAAGAACGGGTTCCTGTTGAAGAAGTCGTCGATGGAGACCAAGATCGACTCCAGGTTGATCCTGTCGGAGACCTGGTCGGCGGCAGGGGAGACGACGTCCTCGGCGGCGAGGGAACGGAGCGAGCCGAAGAGGTGAAACGGGGGAAAACAGAGATGGGCTCTGGTCAAGTGCCGAGGAAAGGCACGGCGCCTCTCGAGGAGAAAGAAGAGAGGATTTTTCGGGGTCGAAATGGAGGGCTGAGGGAGAGGGGCGAGTTTGGAGGAGGTGGGTCTGAGGGTCTTGGGGTGGTTTAGGAACGGAAGGGAGGAAGACGAGAGGATGATGGAGAGAGACTCCATGGATGACTGTGAAAGGTGAAGCGACGTGGGGCGAGAACGGGAGGAAGAAGAAGATGATGATGATCAGAGCCTGATGCGAGTGTTTGATCGGGCTTTCCGAGGCCCATGGCCTTGGGCCTTTAGGCCCGTCTGGGTATCTTCTTCTAGCGCCGGCTGAGCCGGACGACGAACAGCAACCACCAGAAGTCGAAGTTGGGGAAGGATGAGCGGTATCGCCGGCGACGGAACCCTGTCGCCGACCGAGTTCCGGGTCGCTGCTCTCGCCTTCGCCGAGCGATGGAAGAGCGCGGTGTCCGCTTTCCCTCCGTGGTCGTGGCTTCCTCGTCCGAAGCGTCCTTGGCTTTCGAACGAGGTAAATTCCATTTCGTTCACGTCCGATTGGTTCGGTCCGAAGTTCTGATGCGCTTAGTTGCTGCTCGTCGTGTCTCAGGTTGATGGGTATTTGGCGCTCGAGAACGTGCGCCTTCTCGACTCTAGTGAGGTTTCTATCGCGTGAATTTGAATGTAGCGCTGGTTCTCAGATAGTGGGGTCGTGGTGGTTAAGCTAAAGGTGCTGACTTTTCGCCAGGAAAATCATGTCGGATGTTGCACTGGTTTGGAAGAGCCGAATTGTTCCGGTGATGACAAGCCCATTGACGATGCCACGTTGGTATGCCTGATTGCATTGAAATCGCTTTGCTTTCGATCGTATTTTGATGGACAAATGAGTAATCTATGATTTAGCTGACTGTTTTGAAATGACAGGGTTGGATATTGGTTTCCGTTGTGTCGGTATTCTGATTCTGATATTGTTGTATTCGCCAGGTTCAGAGCGGTGGAGATGATGTTCATTACTATGACTTCCACGTCATTTACGACTCTTCATACAGGGTCCCGGTGCTATATTTCCGTGCATACAGCGGAGGTATGATGTAGTTATGATATGAGATCATGAGCGAGTAGAAGCTAGGTTAGGTTACACTTGCAAACTAGGTGTATGGGTGAGTTTGAATTGCTTATTTGCAACTGTTTCCTGTATGTTACTTGGATTACGATATGACTTTATGTGATAAGTTATTGTATCTCTATTTTTTCTCAATGCTAAGCATACTGAATGTACTACTAGTAATGCAGCAAATAATTGTTTAAGTGGTGGGGGGAGGTTTCCCATCTATATTTCAAATGTAGCAAATTGGATCGAATATCAAATTCTGTAAAGGAGAAGATGAACACCGAAGTGAAACATGATTCTGTACGAGAAAGTTGTCTTTATCCAGAAGGTGGAGGATTTGGATTTATCTTGTTTTCGTCCCTTTTTGCTCTAGACCTTCTGATGTTCTTTCCATAGCTACTGTTCTGCTAATATTGGAAGCAAGTGGAGCCTAGAGGTGAATTTGTGGAAGGAAGATGTGTCAACAATGCAATATGATGATGGTTTTAATGGTTGCTAGCTAGGATCAAAATCCTCCTTGAGGTGACGTCTAGAAGAATGTTGAGAGGTCAAGAATCCAATTCTAAGATATGCTTACATAGTTTGGTTGAACTAGTTCACAGTGCAAAATTACCAAATGGGAGAGAAACATTTGTCGCTTGGAGTTCCAAAGGCAAACTTGGGAGTTACTGGAGATGGAACTGCTTCTATGAAGTGAGAACAAAATAGAGTAGATAACAGAAAGGGCTTCTTGTTTCCACGATTAGGGGTTTCCACACATAATTGCTGAACTTGCCCTCGAAACTTGAAAGTTCCTTGTTTTTCTGGAAATTAGCAAAGCAACATTAATTTTAGGCGACTGACAGACTGCTTTGATATGGTTCCTAAGTGGAAAAGTAAAGATTCGAGTGAAATTGTAGGACTAAAGTGAGTCAAGTTCATTGTTTAATGGCTAACTGGGGAGTTACTGGCAAATGGGATTAATTTAGGAGAATTAATGGTCTTTTCTATGCAAAAAGCATGTATGATTCATCTGGGTTAGTCATAAGCTGAAAACTGGTTGCAGCAGCAGATAATGGGGTAATCTTGTTCTTACCACTGTAAACCTAATGTTTTTGTTCTTTAAACCTATTATGGAGCTTTCTTATTGCTAACTCATCAGATGGACGGACTCTACTCTTAAGTGAATTTGAAGGAGACCTTCCAGCTGACTCTTCAGAGGCACTAGTGAAATCAAAGTGGACATTTATAACTCAGGAGGTAATGTCCTTGTCTGATATATCATTTTTTTCGTTGCGATTTTGTTAAATCAAAATGTTTCTGCTTTATTTCTTCGTTGTTTCTGATGACTATTGTGTTGACATGCCGGGATAACAAGACTTTCTACCATGGACTGCAGGAGCATCCATACTTGAACAGGCCATGGTACAAATTACACCCATGCGGGACCAGTGAATGTATAAAGTTGCTCTTCCAGAGTGACGCCTCGATCAGAACAATATCTGGCGCAGCGGAGCTATATTTTCTTTCTTGGTTCTCCGTTGTTGGCCGGATGGTGGGTCTTAGCATCCCTTACGAATTGATGAAATGTGAGAACAAGACGTAATGGCGTCTTGAGACAGCATTGAGCTATTACTCGGCTATAAGCTATGACTAGATCAAATGTACAGGGGAACAATTTTGGAGATTAGCCACCGAGGTAAGCCATTCTAACCACGACGGACGCTTCTTCATACGGCCAAGAACTGCAGTCGACATGCGGTGGATGTTAGTCGTCAGCCACTTTGTCGTCACATCTGGTGTTGCTTGTTTTGTTACTACCTGTGAAATTGCAGGTGCCACGGCAGTGCCGTAGTGTCTCATCGTTAAGCAGTTATGTAACTTTCAAACATAAAGCGTGCCTATCAAATTGATATGCAATTCGAAGCGAGTGATCATATCTGAATTGGTTTCAATGCAAAAGAGTGTCACCCAATTTGCAATCCGTCTCAGAATTGGTATGCAAAAGGGTGTCACCCAATTTGCAATCCGTCTCAGAATTGGTTTCAATGCATAGAGGTGTTACCCAATCATCAATCATTCTCACGATGGATTTCTTTTGCTCTAAAGGACTGTCGCTAGTTCAATAATTCGTCCTCATCCAATACATTTGCATTTCATCTGCTTTCAACATGACACGAGCGAAGAGATAAAAGAGGATTCTCCGGGTATGACCAATCGAACATTTCCCTCTCAATTGCATCAGTTTCAGTTCATGTTATCCCACCAAGAAATGTCACATTTCTATGGAACAACGAAAATCCTCTGGACACTACTAAACCAATATATGTAACACTTTTAACAAGATCAAAATTCTGGTTTGAACTCCTCTTTTGCCTAAAACGAACGATCGATGCATATTGTCCCAGATCGAGTAGCCAACTTTATGAGAGGAATCAATATCTCTCTGTAGATGTTCATCTATCTGATCTTGCCTGTCGTAATGACTGAGAATTGACATAAAAGGCAAATGCATACAAAATTTCTAAGAGGAGTCCGTTTCTTTTCTCTTGGCTGTTCGGATAAAGGAGACTAAGAACTCTGTATTACCCTCGGCACCCTTTAAAGGAGATTCGATCCAACCTTTCTTCTGAAACCCGAAATTTTCCACACCGTTAATAATTTTTTCAAGAACCTGCACAACATAACAAGCAACAAAAACACTTGGTTATTTACCTATTTGACTTGTGAAAGCCAGGGTGGAACAAACAGAGCTGACAAATCGAAGATGTGAGGCCGAAAACATCAATTAGCAAAAAGTCGGTTGTAAAAGCTGACCTCTTGGTGAACAAGTGGATCTCTTACAATACCGCCACCTCCCACCTGCCAAAAGATAAGAAAAAAAATTAACTATAATCAAAGCATTCATCCTTCGTTCACTGTTCTATGACCAGAATGCAAATGCATGCAGATTGCTTACACCCACATATATTGTATGGAGAACAAATCACAAGGTTAACTCACTTGTGATCTGCGGGCCTCAAACTGAGGCTTGACCAGAGTAACCAATGTGGCCTCTTCCTTCATCACATTTACAATGGCTGGCATGACCTACAAAAACAGATCATAACAACAGTCACCAATTGGCGATGAGTAATAAACTACTCAAGAAATCAGAGACAAGATGCAAGGCTTGCAGAAGAACTCTTTATAGAGCTTCCAAACTTACCAATAGAATTGAGATGAATGATAGGTCTAGAGTCACCAAATCAACATTCTGGGGGAGCCCAGGAAGGTACCTCAAATTCATCCGTTCTATTACGGAGACACGTTCATCTCGACGAATCTTGTCTGCTACCTGATCCAGAGACCGGCACCAAATTTAAATGGTTCAGAAGAATAATCACAGTCCCGACATGAAATTGAATAGGGTTTATGGTTCTCTCCAATATAAATTGAAATGGAACAAACAAATAAAAGGTACCAAGCGCTTCTTTGAACACCATTGTCAAGTGCATAAGTTAACACATTAGTGAACTTACCTGTCCATAACCAACATCAACTCCGTAAACAAATGATGCACCATACTGAAGCAAGCAATCTGTAAATCCTCCTGTGGACAGTCCTGAATCAAGAGCTACTTTTCCTTCCACATCAACACCTAATTGTTCAATGGCTGCTTCCAATTTGTATCCTGCCCTGAGTTCCATAATCAAGGAAAGCAAAATCTAGCTAAGCAATTTTCACAATGACTTCAAACTATTCCCTCGGCAACAGAAAATGAAAAAATGCATAGAGTCTTTCTGTGGAATAATCACCTACATACATATTTCGGAATTTCAGCTATTATCTCTACATTTGATTGATCTGATACAGGTGCTCCCGCTTTATTGACCACTTTCCCATTCACAAAAACTTTTCCTGAGACATAGATCATGAGAGGTGAGAGATGACCTCAACGGCCCTAGCATCTGCTTAGCAGTTACAGTGATAATGCCAATGATATGTGGAAAACGTCTTTGATTGCCTATAGATGACAGAAGAGTTCTGGTTAAACCAGAAAGAAAATTTGCCGGATCAGTATAATTCTCGAGAACAGAAGTGATGATTCATTAGATTACAATTTCTTAGATGGATCAATATCATGTATAACAAATATAAATGTGGATAAGGCATAATGAACAAACAATACCAGCCCCACCCATTATCCAAAAACCCAACAATGATGAATCGTTAATACAGTGGATCTCTTAGTTCCAGATATAAGGTCATCACATGATCAACAATGCGAATAAACATTTCATATTAGACTGAACCCTGTACAGAGTTCCCTCAATTATTAAAGAATAGCGATCACACATTTTTCAATACATAAGCTCAACCATTTTCATTGCATGATGCCTCATGATCCGATCCAAAAAGGTGTACCTTGGAGAATCCATGACTGTATTATGTTTCGACTGTATTGCTGATACCTTTCAAGACACACTTCATCGAGTCTCTTTTTCCTAAAGATGCCAAAAATAAAAGCAGATCCCATAATAAGCGATACTAAAGGCAAATCAAAAGGTAGTGAAAAGTATGAAATTTCTACCAAATGTTTTCTATGATAACCTGCCTATACCTTGGGCTTAACAAACCAAATTGACTGGTTGATTCCTGTAAAGGACTTCATTTGACATGCTAGTTTGGATTAAGGAATAGAGGGCTTACTTCTTCTGCGGCTGAAGCTTTTGCGATTTGACAGCAGCGAAACTTCTCAGTGGACAAAATAAATGGCCCCCTATCAATTCCACTGCATTGCAAGTAACCAAAACACAAGTCAGATTTCCCCTTGAAGGCTAAAAAATCATCAAAACATATTCACAAAAGCAATGGCATCATAAACAGACATTCTCAAACACTGTGTTCTTTGCGGGTTGATAAGAACACATCAAATATGATAAATGTGTTCTTCGCGTTGGAAAATCAACGTAAAGGATCAAAAGTTAATTTCCCGCCAATCGACGTCTTTTTAATGACGAAAGAACATGTATACCACATTTTAAGTGGGTATAAAGCCCGGAGAATGATGTGAAGCCAAACCATAGAAGGAGAAACGACTCAAACATTAGTACCACTCCGTGCTTGCAATACTAGCTGATATGAGGTACTGAAAAAAAAATGAAATTGCAGAGAGACCATCATCAGTTTCCACTCTTTTTTCATAAATTTTTCCTCCAAAAGTCGAGGGACAAAAAGATCGAGCTTTTACAAATCTTGCAACAGCCTGCGAGAACACACGCGGGTATGAAAACATTTCAAGAACCTCGCGAATCCCAATACCGAGTATTCAAGACCCTTCTTTTTGCAGGAAATCTCCCTCTTCTGTTAGGAAACAAAACAACCCGAAATTCTTACGAAGCAGATGGAATCGAACCAACCCCAAGCACGTCGGCTCGGCTCCCCCCAAAAAAAGAAGAAGACAAAAAGCTAAAACCACAAGCGCAATACAGAGCGTGTGAATAACCGGGTACAGTACGGAACTAGAGAGACTAACCATGAGAAGCGCAAGGCAAGCTCGACGTAGAACAGCGCGAGAAGACGTGAGGGAGATGGAGACAGCGAAGCGCCATCTCCTCCGGCTTCGCTTCGCCTCGACTCGAAAACTCAGCTCAGCTCCGCCAGTCGCCGCTCACCGGCCACCGTTTCCTTTTCCTTGAGTCCGACGAGTTCGGGCTTCGGGCCGGTCCGGTTCCGGGCTGGTAAGTCGGGCCGGGCCAGGGCTGAGTAGACCGATTTTTGCTAATGAGACCGGGAGAAGTTGGGTATGGGCTGGCCCCCCGCGGCTTTTGCCAGGATCGGGTTTTTCTCTAACCGGTTGAACTTGGTCCAATTGAGAAATCAACAGTAATGATTGAGCCTGAGTCGGATCCATAGAAATAGGGTAAAACTCGAACTTGGGTCGGTGCTCGAGACTCGACTTGAGCTTCCTATCAGAGATCGACCTGGATGGATAGTTGAGACACTCGAACGATGACAAGGAAACACAAAATTAAGCAATTATATATACGTGTAAACTGTCATGAATAATGCAAATACAACGATCTAATCTTCGGTTAAAATGAGCATGTGCCCAATTCCATCACACCCATTAGAATCCATTCTTTTAGCACTGTAGGATTATTTAACCATATCATTTTGGTGAGTCGCAAATTTCCTTTTATCTTGCGGTCGACGATTATGATTGATCATGAAGTGTTAAAAAGAAAATTGTCACGGAAGTATCCAATATTCGGTCCATGTCTAAAGCAAAACTCTTCATTAAACTTCCATATTTTACTTTTGCTTTCCAAACATTGTGAATGTTTACCCCCAACGCAATAACAGTTCAAAACAGGACATGAAAAATGGGTAAGAGTAGAGATTTCTGACTTGTGTATTATTGGGTGTCTTGGCTTGGCCAGGACTCGGGAGGGCCTTTTGCCAAAGTGGATAAGGCGGATAAGGTCACGGCCACCCTCCAACCAATCAAAGCCCTCCAACCCCACACTTTCACTCCTCTCCAACCACGAGATTTCATGCAATTGATCCTCGCACCCATTCTGCAAAAATCTAACTCACCCTCTTCTCGGTTATATACCTGCGTACTTTTTCCCTGCTTGAAGAATCTCCTGTTTTTGAGTTCTCGGGAGAGGAACTGCAGAAGAAAAATGGCTGCTGCAACTGCATCTCCCATGGCCAGTCAGCTCAAGAGCAGCTTTGCATCATCATCATCATCCTCGGCCAGGAGCCTGATTGCTCCCAAGGGCCTCTCGGGTTCCTCCTCCTTCAGAGCCTTGCCCACCAAGAGGATTCGCTCCTTCACTGTCAAGGCTGTCCAATCAGAGAAGGTACACATACCGTGTCCATCACGCATTATGTTTGTCCCTCTATTTTCACCGAGTCAATACTGCGGGTCTTGATTCAATCGGATGTGCTTGTACAGTGTAAAATCAAAGAAAATTGGTCATTTAAGCATCTTTCTGTTATTTTCTAGTCATCTGACTCGTTGAGCTAGTGTTTGATGGAAGAAGGAAATGAGACTTGAAGATAAGAAATGGAAGTTTTTCTCTTCCATCATTCAGTCTAGTTTCTCATTCGTGGTTCACCCTTCATAGTCTTTTGGATCTGTGTATATAGAAGAATAATTCACACGGCATAGGGTTGCAAGAAACTAATCTTTCTGTGTTTGAACCGATTGAGCTAATCGGAGTGTAAAAGTCACCCTGCATGAATTTTTGCAGTGTGATTTGTTCTGTCGGCGGTAATATTTTACAGGTTGCTAAAAGAGCCAACTAAGAGAATATAGCATGTGAGATCATTCATTTGTGAGTACATATTCTATGAGTGGCTTCATTCACTCATTACCTTAGTTGATGGGTTTCAATTCCTGCATCTTCCTTTCGCATGCAGCCAACTTTCCAAGTGATTCAACCCCTCAATGGTGACCCTTTCATTGGGAGCCTCGAGACTCCGGTCACATCCAGCCCGATCATTGCATGGTACCTCTCCAACCTCCCCGCCTACAGGACCGCCGTGAGCCCACTCCTCCGAGGTGTCGAGGTGGGCCTCGCCCACGGATTGCTCTTGGTGGGCCCCTTCGTCAAGGCCGGCCCGTTGAGGAACACAGAGTATGCAGGAGCAGCAGGATCACTGGCCGCCGGAGGCCTGGTTGTGATCCTGAGCATCTGCTTGACAATGTATGGGATTGCCTCATTCAATGAAGGAGAGCCCTCGACCGCACCATCGCTAACCTTGACCGGGAGGAAGAAGGAGCCCGATCAGTTGCAGACTGCGGATGGGTGGGCCAAGTTCACTGGTGGGTTCTTCTTCGGCGGGATCTCCGGGGTCATCTGGGCCTACTACCTCCTCTACGTGCTCAACCTTCCTTACTTTGTGAAGTAAATTCATACAGAAGAAAGTGATGAAATTGAAGAGTCATGTCTGTATATTTGAACCCTTTGGGAAGGAATGGGATCGATGAAATTTCATGTCATTTAGCTCTGTATAAGCCAGAATTTCCCTGGACTATGTCAAAGAATGTGCATTCGTAGAAGGTTCTGATTGCTCTCACTTGCGTCACTGTTATCATCAGCAACGGATAAAGTGTCCTTAGGCAAAACTGGATCATAAGGACCACATAAGCGTCATGAGAATTTCAATGACAAACCGATATTTGTATGTCGAGCAAGGTTAAGAACAGATTTTGCGCTTATTCTAGAGCAAATGCGGTTACAGCCGTTTGACAAATACACTTAAATGTGTTCCTGTTGATCGCCATGACTTATGTTTCATGGCGGTTTATCATGCTATTGATATTTGACAGTACTAATTTAGAATCCAAAATGAAACAGAGCGAGAACTGTCATTAGCTCTGTAATGCAGAAGCTGTCGAAAGGGATTGTTTGGATGGTTCCAGTCATTTCAGGATTTGGTTTTGCGACGATGTCTGTTCTACTCAATTTGTGCTGTCCTGCAGAGTGCTTTTCTTCTTTGTTATCTCCTGTTAATATGCAAAAATATGTGTTGGAGAATTAAACGCGTTGTTAGTAGAAGACTGGTGATTCCAAGGTTATTAGTAAGCGCCGTGGTAGTGGGTTATGTGCTTCTTCTATGACTATTGCACTCTTTGGATATGGGAGCTAATCTAATCGAAAGAAATCCTCATTCTCTCATATTCCTAGTTTATCATCAGAGCCAGCAATTGTGCTCGGTGCACCCCTCTAGAGTGAAGTAATGATGTTCAACTTGATCCTAACCTAGACCATGAAGAGCTTTCTTTGATTATTAGCTCCATTCAATGTGATTAATCGATCGGATCACATTAGCCGTGTGACTGACACATAATATACTTCTTTCCGGGCTAAATAATGTCCATTTAGACTTCCTATCTATGCGATGCGGCTCACCATGTTAGCGGTTCACGGAAAAGATTATTGGGATTTTAGTCGAGGTGCATCGAATTGAGAAGAAAATTATTGTATTGGGTGATTGAAATTAAGGATCGGCTATTGGATAGCAACATTTCAATAAAACCTGGTGGCCACTGACCTTTGCAGGAATATAATTTAATATTGTTTTTTTTTTATAAATGAGAAAGAGTACTTCTTAAAAGAAAATGAAAAGGAATATTTAGCTAAAAAAGAAGAAGAGAACATCAAGAAAATCAAGAAAATCAAGAAAAAGAGTGAATGCTATTAGCCAACTAACGACAACCAGACACATCCGATCCTTCGAAGAAACGGTTAACATTAACGGTCACTTGGCCTCTCCCTCCCTCAGCTTCCCGCTACAACACAGCCATGGCGATCCAAGCAAGCCAAGCTATGATCCCTTTTCTTCACGCATGTCAACTCGAATGCCTCGTCCGAAGCCATAAGCCCTCTCTAGTTCGGTGATCGACCCAAATCGGCGGCTCAGATCATCTCTTTTGCCTTTTCCTGTCAATCTTGTTTACGCTCTCTCGCTCGCGGCCTCTTTCTCGAGGTTGACTTGGATCATCATCGTTCCGTGGTAAGCAAAGAGAAGAAAAGAAACGGGCTAATGCTGGGCATAAGTTCATTACGTAAACCTGATATCTTGCTGGGATCCGAATCGTTGATCGCGAATTAAGAGTCGTCTCTTCAACTTTTTAGCAGTTCCAAGCAACCGTTCATTTCTCCGGGAATGCACATGCAGCCCTTTGCTTTGTACGATGAGATCAAGCTGGCCTATTGCATTCAACAGGATCTTAATGAATCATTTCTTGCTAGCCACATGCCTTTTATTACAGGTTAAATGTATCGTCTAATGCATCTCCCTTTTCACACAGGGACTTCGAGCGATATTCGCTCACCTTTTTTGCTCAATTCTCCGTGCGTTCCACCTATGGTAGATGAACGCCTTCCGTTTCGGGCCCAGCTGCGTTTGTTAGGAATCACTCAGGATACAGCTGACATCTCTCGGCACTGAGTTGGTAAGTTGGCTTCCAAATCGCCAGCCAAGGTAATGAAGTAGTGTCCAGAAATGCACCCGCTGGAAATTTATTATCAATCGGTACGATGGCTAATTCGGGGGTTATTTTTAGCTGTGATAAGGATTCGTGCAAGATGACTCGAGGCTTTATTGTGATTGCACGAGGAGTCCGTTATAGGATGTTATACAAGCTGCTCAGGGAAATAGTGACTGTTGGTAGCGGGTTCGTTTATGAAGAGGTCAAGGAAGATGGACATGATACGTCCATGTTGTGGCATTAGAGGTTAGGGCATATCGGTGAAAAGGGACTATCTATCTTAGTTTTAAGTCAGATGGTAGAAGGAGTTCCAAAATGTTCTATGGGTTTCGGGTTCTGTGAACACTGTCTTCATGAAAAACAGAACTGACTTAGCTTCCAACACACTGGTACAAGAGCAACTGAGATTCTCGAGCTGATTTACGGCATGTCTTTGGACCTACTTTGACTTCATCTATTGGAGGATCTAGGTACTATGTATTGTTCATATATGATTTTTCGAGATATAGTTGGATTTATTTTATTAAAAGTAAATCAGATGTATTCGAGAAATTTTGAGAATTTAAGGTCTTAGTTGAAAATCAATTGGGCAGGAATATCAAAGTCCTTCGTACAGATAACAGAGGTGAATTCTGTTCAGATAAGTTCGAGTAATTTTGTGTGGATAATGGTATTGCAAGGCAGAAGATAACTCCATATACGCCTCAACAGAATGGGGTAACCGAAAGATTAAATCGGTTACTCATAGAAAAAGGCAAGATACATGCTGAGTTGGGCAGGTTTGGGGCTAGAATTTTAGGCAGAAGCTGTAGCTACAATCAGTTATTTGAAGAACCGATCACCGAACTCATCAGTGAAGGATCATACACCATATAAGGCAGTATTTGGGAAGAAGCCAAATCTATTGCATGTTCGAGTGTTCAAGTGTGACGCATATGTTCATGTACCCAAGGAAAAGCGGAGTAAGCTTGACAACAAGTCTGAGAAGAACATATTTGTCGGATATAAGGAATGGGTCAAGGGCTATAAGCTGTGGATTCCAGAATCAAAGACTACTGTATACAGTAGGGATATTGTCTTTCGTGAATCACAACCCCAGGTTGGCACATAGAAAGGTGATGAGCCCAAGAAAGTGGTAGTGCTTGAAGAAAGTCCTAAAACTAAAACCGTGGAGATGGTTTCACAAGGCATGCTAGTAGAGTCTGATTTTGAATCGGACCAAGGGACTCTGTTAATGAAGTCGAGGATGCAGATTCAGATGAAGACTTGGATACAGATAGCATGCCGGCTCTCAGAAGATCGACGCGAGAAAGAAAGGTACAACTTCGTTACTCATTTAGTGCTTTAAGTATGTTTCATGCTTTAAGCATTACCGGAGATGATCCTAATTCTGTAAAAGAAGCGAGATCTATGGATGATGCGAATTAGTGGGAGCTCACAATGATAGATGAGATGCAGTCGCTTGATAAAAATGAAACATGGAGCTTGTGTAAATTGCCTAATGATAGAAAGGCAATTGGGTGTAAATGGGTGTTCAAGCGAAAGCTAAAACCGGATGGGACTGTAGAGAAGTACAAGGCTAGGCTTGTAGCCAAGGGGTATTCTCAGATTGAGGGAGTTGACTATGACGAGATTTTCTCTCCCGTGGCAAAGTTGACCTCGATACGGTTTGTTTTGTCTATAGCAGCTACATATGATCTTGAGGTAAAACAGATGGATGTGAAGACGGCATTCTTTCATGAGGACTTGAATGAGGAGATATATGTGAGGCAACCAGAAGACTTTGAAGTAAGAGGAAATGAGAATTTTGTGTGCAAATTGAAAAAGTCTTTATATGAGCTGAAGCAGTCATCGAGGATGTAGTACTAGAAGTTTGACACGTACATGCTCCAGCTTAATTTTGTACGTTCAAATTCTAACCATTACGTTTATGTGAAGAGAACGGACGATCAGTTTGTCATTCTCACGCTATATGTGGATGATATGTTATTGATTGGGAATAGTGTGAAGATGGTGAATTCCGTGAAGAGTTTGTTGGCCAAAAAGTTCGAAATGAAAGACTTGGGGCCTGCAAGTTTTATTTTGGGCATGCAGATTAGAATGGACTGTGAGAAACGAAAACTGTGGCTAGGGCAGGAGAAATACATAAAAGAAATATTAAAGAAATTCAATATGATAGACTGCAAGCCTGTCGATACCTCTATACCTTTAAGGACTAAGCTATCTGCGGAACAATGTCCAAAAACGAATGAAGAAGCTGAAGAGATGGCCCGAGTTCCATATGTGAGTGCAGTGGGTAGCTTGATGTATGTTATGGTGTGCACGCGTCCGGATATAGCCCAAGCAGTGGGAGTCTTGAGTCGATACATGTCTTACTCAGGTAGAGAACACTGGAATGCGATTAAAAGAGTTTTCGGGTATCTTCGTGAAACTTTGAATTTTTCTTTATGTTTTGAAGGTACAGGGAATGGAAACATGCTTGATATCGTAGGCCATGTAGATGCTGATTGGGGTGGAGATATTGATAGTAGACGGTCCACTAGTGGACATGTTTTCACATTGTTTGCTGCTGCATTGAGTTGAATGAGCAGGAGGCAAAGCGTGGTAGCGCTTTCTTTTACAGAGGCTGAGTATATGGCTCTTACTCATGCTGGAAAAGAGGCCTTATGGTTACGGCGGTTGTACTTGGAGCTCGGTTTTGAGCAAGGTGCCATAGAAGTGAGATGTGATAATCAGGGGGTTATTTATTTAGCTAATAATCTTGCATTTCGCTCACCCACAAAGTACATTGATATACAATATCATTTCATTCGAGAAACGGTAGAGAAGAAAGAGGTTCGGCTTATAAAGGTCGACACGGTAGAAAATAGTTTTGACTTCCTTACAAAGCCGTTACAGGTGCGAAGTTTGAATGGTGCTCTATTATGATTGGATTGAAGAAGAATGATACTGGAAAGGTTCTCATTTGCGCGAAGTATCCACCAAGTGGGAGAATGTTGGAGTTGGCGAATATTTCAGGGATCATTGTTTCTCACATCGGATACGCTCACGTGAGTTTAGGGAAATTGAAGTGTTATCCGACGAAATATGACCTCTGCGTGTGGAATGAGGGGGTTCGGGGGCAGCGCCCCTGACACGGGTGCCCCGCTGCCCGGTCAGCGAGCGGGGGTTTGGGGGTAGCACCCCCTGACGGGGGTTTCGCTGCCCGGTCAGCGGATGGCTGTCCTGCTTGCCGGTGAACGGGCGGGCGATCGGTGGTAGCGTTCTCGAAACTTCAACGGATTTGGGCTTTTATTTAAGCTGGCCCATATGGTGCAAGATTAAGAGATTTCATATAGATTTAGGTTTTGGGCCTGTTTGGGGCATATATATATTTTGCTCGTTTTTCTAATCATTGTAACGAGTTGAGTGGCTGTAAACAGAAAATATAGTGAAATCTTTTTGAAGGACGTAGCCCTATTCGAGGGTGAACATGGGTAAATTCATGCATCGTCTATTTTCTCTATCTTCTGCGTGATCGTTCTGTTTCGGTTCTCAATACATCCCTTCACATTTCTACCGTTCTTTATGTAGCATTTTTTACTTCGGATCTAAAATTGCGACCCTTATCTTTTTGTTCAGAGCTCAAACTCAACGAACTTACTGGCCATTTCAGCTGGAATAAAGCAAAAAGATAACGTAGACAAGATTGTCAAGAAGGTGAACGCTTAGACCTCCGCTCCATGTCTGATCACCTTCTTATCATTTACTTAATTAGTTTGATCGAATAATGTTGCAGTTTCTACCAAATGACTTCCAAGCGATGATTTTTCATTATGATGGGAATGTGGACGGATGGAGGGACACCAAATGGAGCGATCGTGCTATTCATGTGTCTGCTATCAAACAAACCAAGTGGTAATAGTAGATAGCTGTTGAAGCTAGTTCTCACAAGTATAGTCTACAACCTCGCCGATTTCTTCCTTTCCAACTTGCGGTAAAGTTTTTCCATTTTGATTTCCTAGGTGGTTTGCAAAGCGTTTTCTACATCCAGACATTGTTTCTGAATACGCCTACATCTTCCTTTGGGATGAGGATCTTGGAGTGGAAAATTTCCATGTCGGAAGGTGATAGTTTTCGGCTTTACTTGTAAAAAATTTGATATGACACAGTACTGGATTCTAATGAGTGTGAGTTTTCCTTTCTGGGCAAGAAGTTGACATTAAATGAAAGCTCAATGCAGATATCTTTCGATTATCAAAGAAGAAGGGCTTGAAATATCGAAACCGGCACTTGACCCGAATAAATCAGAGATTCATCATCAAATCACTGAACGAGATACAAAATCAAAAGTACACAGGTCTGCTGTTTCTGTCAAAGAATAATCTGTTCGAGAAGAATAAAAAATCCACAGTTACAGCGACTGTTTTTGACTTAACAATGAGTCACAACAGTAGATGGAAATCTTATGTTCAATTCCTGGCACATCATAATTGTTAGAAATTAAACCAAATTTGTTGATACTTATTTTTTTTTGAGTCTGTTCGTATTTTCATATTTTGATTTTTCATATATATTGTGAGATATTGTTTCTAGTTATATTTTAGGAAAGTTTCCTAAGTCAAGTAGGTTTCCTAATTGAATGGTTTCCTAATTGGAATAGGTTTCCTAATTAAAATAGGTTTCCTAGAAAGAGGTTTCCTATTTAGAATCAAACTATAACTTATATATAGTCTGTTTCTCTTATAATTATGACATGCAATACAAAGGTGCAAATTGCGATTGTTTCATCTTCAAAAATTTTTTTCCATCAAATCAAGTTGTTGCTGCGTCTTTGACGCTCAACAATAATTCGTTTTTTTTTACTCTCGGTATCTAAGATAATGCATTTTCTTTGCTCTATATGCGGATTGTAATCATTATAGTTCTGGTAACAAAATTGTAACAGGAGGATCTTCAGACAGATGGGTGGAGGATTTAAGTGCAAAGAAAACAGTACAAGCCCTCCATGCTCAGGGTAAAAGTCTGCACACTAGTCAGATTTACCGTGGTTTTATGCTTATCTCAGTTTACATCAGCATTCTTCTAGTCCGAAATTTCAATACACTTTAACAGTGAAATGTTCTTTACCATATTGTTCGGGTAGCTAAAGGAAAAAAGGTTTCATAAAATGCATTGTAGGTGGGTGGAAATTATGGCTCCTGTTTTCTCACGACCATCATGGCGCTGTGTGTGGCATATGATTCAGGTATTGTGCATTTTTAACAATATTACTAAGGCATACCAAAGGCATGGTAATATATTCAGTTAATTGATTGTACTGCACAATCGAAGCCCGTCTATGCTTCAGGAGGAACTTTTACTACAAAATATTGACCTTGAAAACTTTGTACTGTTTTTCATTCTCTGTTGTTGGAGTCCGCATCTTCTATCAATTCATCTCTTTCTCACATCTTTTCTGTTCTTTTTGTAGAATGACTTAAATCATGCATGGGGATTGGATTTTCAGCTCGGCTACTGTGCTCAGGCATTTTCTTGTTACGAAATTTTCCTTTAAGATAGAATGCTTTTTCTCCCCATATGACTAATCTGCCAAAGGTTCTTTCAACAGGTTGATCGAATGGAAAAGATTGGGGTCGTGGATTCCGAGTACATAGTTCATTCTGGATTACACTCGGGAGTGTGGTAAGGAAAAATGTTAGAACCTTCACCTATATCCTGCTATCAATTGCCTTAACGTCATTTTCGTCCTGAGCTCAGCTTGATAAATCCTGCTTTTTACTGGATTTAGTTTGTTTGCTTCAAGTATGGATCTTCTAACTGAAAAAGCGCATTAGTGCCATGTCTGGCACTTAGCCAAACATTCCTATCATGGGGATTCCTGTATATTAACTACAAAATAAATCGTAATATCAACCTCTATTGCCCTCATTGGAATTTGCTTTCTAAAATTTCTAATTAACAAGGTTGGGAAATTTTCAAGAAAAAAATTACATCCTTTCTGTTTGTGTTTGCATGTGATCTGCATGATCTTATGCATCTTAGCAAATATTTCGTGGATGTTCTTCATCTTGCTGTTGCCTCTCGAGTACTTCTCTTTCCAAACTTTGGATCTTTTTACAAGCAGAAAAATATCTTACATTCTCCATTTTTTGTAATTTGTAACCTGCGTAATTCGGTTATCGTATATAGTAGAACCTCAAGTTTACGCTTGGATGAACAGCAAAGAGTAGATCTGTTGAAGCAAGCAGTTGTATGAGTTGAATAGTATGTGGTAATCAATGGTCACTGGTGCAGGCAAATCGTAAACCAAAAGTACCTGATCAACCCGATACTAGAAGTTTGGTAAGTGCTCGAAGGCAGCAGATGCATGACATTACTCAACGGGCTCAGATACATTTCTTTGAAATGTCAATCTGCAGAGGAATTTTGGCCACCGAAAAAAAAGCTAATAGACCATGACTAGATGCATACTTTCTTCATAGTTAGCAGTACAGCTTTAAAACCATTCCTCTGTTATGGCATCAATCTAGTCCTCGCTTAAACATTTGTTTTGTGCAGATTAGAAATGAGTCCTTTGCTCAGTGGAGGATATTCCAGCACAGAAGGAGAAAATCAGTTGAGGACGATCACTGTTGGACTGATCCATATTAAGCAGGATAAAAAGGCTACATGAAAGCATTTCCAGCTCCCTCGCCAAGACGAACTGTAACATCTTTGGAAAATCTGCTGAGGTATTGCCTCATGAGTTACAAAAGGTGGTAATTGATGCCATTCATCTCTCTGCAACAGTACTAGCATACAGCATGTGTTTCTCAATGCCGAGAAAAGAGGAGCTACTCAACCCGTTCTTTTCACAAAGTTTTGTATATGGAGAATCAGATCCTCCAGTTCTCTAACTCTTGAGTTCAACGTTATTTCAACCTCAGTTATACATTGAAGAGAACCTTGGAGTCCCACTATATTATTGAATGTAGCAGTTATGATAGTGATACGTGTTACCGGAAAAAATTATGGAAAGGAACCTTCTAAGCAGACAATCGGCAGCATAAATCCGTGGGATGTCACTTCGACTGTTGCAATTCAAACTTTGTTGGAAAGCTGAAATGTTACCTTTAGTTTAAGGGGACAGAGAAGTCTGCATCTTTTGCTTTTTTCATTGTCTTCCCAGATTGTAGTCAAAATCTCAATAGTTCAAGATCAGCAAATAGATACATGCAGGCACTTTCACATAAAAAGGGTCTTAGGAGGTTTACTTCAGGAAGTTGTCTTGTATGGGGAGGGCAATCAGAGAAGACTAAAAATTGGTAGAGTGGACACATTTATCTAGTTAAAAGGGCGGGTTTCTGTTACTTTTCAGTAAGTTGTAATATCTCATATCTATTTTTTTTTTTGGTCGAATATCTCATATCTATTTGCAAAGTAACGAAACATAACAAAAAAAATATTGGACCGTGCAATGATCATTGCAAACGGGTTCAATTCCTTGGTAGGCATTCACCGGAAACGCAACACGAAACCTGATAGGGAGTGTTAACAAATGCACACTCTCGCAGAGTCGATTTCTTTTCCATTCATTCGTTCCCAGAACTGATTAGATAGAAAAGTTCAATTACACGCATTCTCATTAAAACCTGTTACTCCTATCTCTTCTAATTGTTCAAGTGTAGGAGTAAAACTAGTACTTGCATGGTTCGAATCTGAAATAAAATTCTGACCAGCTGCATCAATCATCATCCTCTGGTATGGGTTCAATTGGTCATAATAGCTACATTCTTCCTTAACTGAAAATTGATCACTTCTTCGATATCCTTCATAAGATATAAATGGTTCACCAAGGCAAGTCCAATTATAGTAGTTCAGAGTAAACTCAAATCTACAAAAATGTTCTTGAACTTTATCACACACATGAAATTTACCATTACTGCACTTGTTACTCGGACACCGTAATTTATTTCCATCCATTAACTCATATTTACTACTAGTAAAGTCCAAAAATAGTTTCAACTCAGTACGAAACTTATCAGTCAATTCTCGACGTCCAGGTAAGTTCTTATTATACATCAAAGCCCTGTCTTTTTGCATTGTGTCTATATAAAAATAAAAAAATCTTGTAAAATATTAAAAATATCATATCTACTATTTAATATTCTTAATTAAAACCATAAAATTCTAAAAATTAAAATTTTATTTTTGACGAAACAATTACTTTGAAATTGAAAAAAATGAAAAACTTACCATGTCAAGAAGACTTACTCAAGTATTTGACTGGAATCTTTGTATAAGAAAGTGTTCAATTTGATGAGAATTGCAACGTTCACTTCATTTGCGAAACTTTCAAATGGACACGTACCTAAAAAAAAATGACTTCAATTTTTTTTAAATAATTTTTTTTATTATATTTTTCGCCGGTCGTCGGTTCAGCGACTGGTGAGTTGGACCTCGCCGCCATGGGCAAGGTCCAGCGGCCTTGCCATGGCCGCCGTTGGACCTTGCGGGGAGGTTGAGCGGCGGCCATGGCCTCTTGACCTTGCTGCGACAGCAAGGTCTTGCCGGTCACTGGTCTAGTGACCGGTGACGAAGTTAGAAGTTAGGAAGAAAAAAGAGAAAAAAATCAATAAAAAAAAAAAATTGAATGTAGCAATGAATAATTTTGCGACAAACCGTTTTCGTTGCCAATTAACCATGACACTTACTGGCAAAAAAGCTTTACGAGATTGATTTACGCGCATGCAGAAAGGTTTATCAAGAGAAATGAAAGAGGAAGAGGGAGGGAGAATAGCGAAGAGAGATATGAGGAATTTGCAGGGAGAGAGAGTGTCACGCCCCGACTCTTATAATGCTTTCGACACCTCACCATTGCGAGTCGAAAAGATGTAACATCCCAAGAATATGTCGCCGACTCAATTTTCACGTCAGAGCTAATCGCGGTGAAAACAAATAATTAAATCCGGACAATAAAATTGGAGAACATCAGAATAACTAGCACGCCAAACCGCCAACACTTATAACATTACCATACCAAATATTTACAATATCCAACTACATGCACACTTATACCTTTCCTTCGTCAACTTAGTCCACTAAGAAAACATACACTATCACTATCAAACATAGTCATACATCTCAAAATGGGTAGACATCCAATTCTTAAAAAATGGTACCCCTCAACATTTATTCCCAGCCTCCTGATCAGCCCTGACGTCCTCGCGACGGCATCCACTCAGAATTCGACTCACTGTCACTTGAATCTGTTTCCTCGTAGATCATCGCTTCTACTGAGGACTCTGACTCAGCCCCGATTTTAATCGGGTGGTCTATGTCACCCGATTCTCCTGAGGCCTCATTTTGCTCTTCCTCAGCCATCCCCTCGACTGGCTCATCCTCTGGCATATAGTAGGAGTTGTAGTCATACACTGGCACGCCCTCCTGTTCGCTCCCTGGTTCTGCTTTCGGGTCCTCCTGCGGCTCTGTTTCCAAATTTTCCTCTCCTCCTTCCTAGTCCTCCTCGGGAATTACCTCAAGATCCATGTCCATTGGATCGTATCCCGCTTGGGATTCCTCTGGTTTCGGCTCATGCTCAGCTCCCTAGGGTTTCGGTACTGCAGATGCATGGTGGAATCCAGACTGAGCCAGACTAGTCTCCAAACTAGTCAGCTCACCATCAGGCGGGGGTATGGCCGATGGATCCCACTCCCCAACTCCATCGAAGGGGACGTCGAAACCTTTGACAAGGCCGAACTTATCAGCCCCATCTCTAAATGTCCATGCAGTGTAGGTGTGAGCTTGCCAAGGAGGTTGTCCTACATCTACCCATACTGTCGAGGTATGCTTGATCCAAGTATACTGCTCATCCATGGGGTACTTCACAAAATTATTATCAGTGTGCATGATAATACCAAAATGCTCTGGCGGTGGCGGCAGATTCATTGCTCAAGCGGGTGATCTGAAATGGTTTGGTTGAAGCAACTATGAGACACTTCTCAATAAGTTGCAACCTAAACCCTACCTAGGCTACCACGTAATTTCAGACACATCCAGACACGCAACCAACCAATCCACAAACAACAATTCACAATCACATATACCTGGACTCACGGCACACGCAACCTGCATACTAGCCCATAATCGCAACAAACGATCCTCACGCGCAAGCCACACATACAAACTTTTCACATATCAATTCACACGTTAATCACACCACAATTCCAACCAACCCACCGTTCCTACATTCACTCAAACACTTTCCTAACCCGCGTATTCACGCCTCGGCCCACTTGATCGCGCCCCAAACACCACACACCTCGGTCTGATCCCACATTCACACTTTCCACTTCACACATCTTATGTTTAATCGCATTCCCGGTTCGCGTCATCGCGCCTTGGCCCACTGGATCGCGTCCCGAGCATCACACGCCTCGGTCCGATCCCACATTCACTTTATTTCCTTAGTTCATGCCAAATGTGACAGGTCTACGTGATCGCGGCTCGAGTTTTAGAACATCTCGGCCCAATCCCATTCTCACCCGAGTTGATCATGCCTCGGGCCAATTTCATTTCCCACTTCCTCAATTCTTAGCTTGCGCCAAATGCGATAGGCCTACGTGATCGCGACTCGATCTTATAATGTCTCGGCCCGATCTCAATCTCACGCTCGCATACAATCACATCGAATTCTGTACACACAATTGCACCAAATACTCCACAACAACACAGTCACCTCATAAACACACAATCACGCATAAATCTGCATTTTTCTACGCCCAAACATTTTCAAATCAATTTCAGTCCTTCACGGGACTTTCATAAAATTCTGAGACGGACTTAATGGTACCAACCACGCACCAAACAGCACCTCACAGCACATCACACGGCACACCACAGCCAGCAATCAATCTTTTCCACATCCAAAATCACAATATCATACTTCCGGCTCTTCAAGACACTTGCATGAAATTCCGAGCCGGACCTAACGGCGCAAACCGCGTCCCAATCAGCACCACATAGCATATTGAACAAGCAATCATAGCCAACACGCGGCCTCTACAATTTCTCCAGAATTTTCCGAAATCAATCATACGGCCCGTTATTCCGTTCAACCCCTAATTTTCTATCAAACCGCGTTTAAATGGGTCCAAAATTTACCCGATATACTAGGCGAGATTTAGATTGAACTTACCGAGTTCTAAACTAATACGGTTAGAGCGAAAGTGGTGGCAAAACCAAGATCTAACGGCGGCTTGCGGCGGCGGCGGCGGCGATCGACGACGATCGTGAGGAACGGTAGGCGACGGTGGCTTGGGCAGCGGCCGGTGAGACTCACGGTCAAGAGAGACTGAGAGGGAGAGAGAGAGGGAATGGCGGGATGATGGTGAGGCGGTGGGGCGGCGGTGATGGACGGTGTGGCGCGACGGCGACACGGTGGAAGGGGGAGGCTCACGGAAGGGGGAGAGATCGGGAGGGAGATGGGGCCGAATGAGAGGGAGAGAGAATGGGGAGAGAGAGAAAGTGGGTCAAGCTTTAAGCCCAAGTTTTGACCTAATTTTATAAAATGACCAAAATGCCATTCTCTTTACTTTTCATCCGACGGTCCAGATTCAATTTTATCTTGAAACCGACAGTCCAGATCGAATCTCATCCAAAATATCCAAGGGTAATCTTGGAATTTCTCAAAAAGTCCAAAGGCAAAATTATCTTTTTCAAATTTGAGGGTAAAATGACCAAAATGCCCTTTGCCCATAAAACTAGCCCTTTAGAAATTCTCAATGGTAAAATGGTCACTTTTCCATTTTCTTGCCCAAATTGAATTTTTTAGAAGGATTCGGGCACACCCAAAATTGCACGTTATAACCGCAACGTCGTCCTAACGCTCTGCCGTGACTTCCTAATTTTCCGATGCCCGATTTGATCTCAATTTAATAATTGAATTCCATGTAACTTATGCGTATCTCAGACTAACGGGCGGCTTTTGGGGAAATTCGCAGAATCGACCCGTGACTGATATTAAATCGAGTCACGTGCAAGTTCATTCAGATCGTGACGATCTCGGTTGTCAATGAAATCGTGAGGATCGATCGCTAGTTCCTATGAGCACGATCGTTCGGTATAGGTTCTGGATCGTTCGTCAATTCATTTCGTGACCAAACGGAATCACCCGTAATCCACTAATATGACATTGGCGAATCGGTCCATACTATCCTAAAATCGATCTATATTGGCTCAAAATGTCACCCTGACGATTTTCTGATCGAAAGTCAATTCACGATTGAATCTCTCTAGTCGTATGAATTTAAATCCATAATTAGCCTTTCCCTAATGGTTAGTATCCTAAGAATGATCAGTTCCGGGTGAGACTAGTTACAAGTGCATTAATAACTTAGTCATTTCATATATCCCAAATGGGCGAAATTTCGGAATGTCACAGAGAGAAATTGGGGGTGGGGGTATATTACAATTAGCGAGGGGGACAATTAGCGATTGATTTATTTTCCGTCGCAAATTAGCGATGAATTTATATTTCATTGCAAAATTAGCGACGAAAAAAAATAAGTCACTAACTCCATCGCAAATTAGCAACAAATAATTTTTCATCGCAAATTTCGTTGCAAATTAGTGACGGATTTTTTTTTTCGTTGCTAATTCCGTCACAAATTAGCGACGGATTTTTTTTCATTACAAATTCCGTCGCTAATTTGTGACGGATTTTTTTTTGTTGCAAAATCCGTCACAAATT
This sequence comes from Syzygium aromaticum, assembly GCA_024500025.1. Classification (NCBI taxonomy): domain Eukaryota; kingdom Viridiplantae; phylum Streptophyta; class Magnoliopsida; order Myrtales; family Myrtaceae; genus Syzygium; species Syzygium aromaticum. The sequence goes on from CM044895.1 coordinate 21,247,111, forward strand.
AGCGATGAATTTTTTTTGTTGTAAATTCTATTGCAAATTAGCGACGACATTTTTTTTTGTAGCAAATTAGCAATGGAAAAAAAAATTCGTCGCTAATTCTGTCATAAATTAGTGACGCATAATTTTTTGTGGCAAATTCTGTCGCAAATTAGCGATGAATTTTTTTTGTCGCAAATTAGTGACGGATTTTTTTTCTTCGGAAATTAGTGACGAAAAATTATTCGTCGCTGAGTGACGTAATGATGTTCAACTTGATCCTAACCTAGACCATGAAGAGCTTTCTTTTATTATTAGCTCCATTCAATGTAGATATTACCTTACCAAAAAAAAAAGAAATTATTTGTCGCTAATCTACTACGAAAAAAAAATTCATTGCTAATTCCATCGCAAATTAGCAACAAACAATTTTTCGTCGCTAATTTTCTGTGTCTATATCCTTGTTTTTTTGTAGTGAAGAAATCCTCATTCTCTCATATTCCTAGTTTATCATCAGAGCCAGCAATTGCGCTCGGTGCGCCCCTTTTGAGTGACGTAATGATGTTCAACTTGATCCTAACCTAGACCATGAAGAGCTTTCTTTTATTATTAGCTCCATTCAATGTGATTAATCAATCAGATCAAATCAACCGTGTGACCGACACATAAAATACTTCTTTCCGACTAAATAATGTCCATTTAGACTTCCTATCTATGCGATGCGGCTCACCATGTTAGCAGTTCACGGAAAAGATTATTGGGATTTTAGTTGAGGTGTATCGAATTGAGAAGAAAATTATTGTATTGGGTGATTGAAATTAAGGATCGGCTATTGGATAGCAACATTTCACTAAAGTCTAGTGGCCACTGACCTTTGCAGGAATATAATTTAATATTGTTTTTTTTATAAATGAGAAAGAGTACTTCTTAAAAGAAAATGAAAAGGAATATTTAGCAAAAAAAGAAGTGAAAATCAAGAAAATCAAGAAAACGAGTGAATGCTATTAGCCAACTAACGATAACCAGACACATCCGATCCTTCGAAGAAACGGTTAACGGTCACTTGGCCTCTCCCTCCCTCAGCTTCCCGCTACAACACAGCCATGGCGATCCAAGCAAGCCAAGCTATGATCCCTTTTCTTCACGCATGTCAACTCGAATGCCTCGTCCGAAGCCATAAGCCCTCTCTTTCCTCTTGGTTCGGTGATCGACCCAAATCGGCGGCTCAGATCATTAGCCACAGAGGTTCTGACAAACTCGCTTGCAAGGCCAGTGTCGACGACCGCGATGAGGTACTCCATTTTGGAAAATTAGCGACTTGTTGATTAATTGTTAATCGTACCATTGCTTCTTTGTCAAGATCATGGTTGGTTTCGTTTTCGTATATGTGTGGACAGGATTATCTGATAGATGCTCCTGTGTCAGCTGGAGATGGCTTCTCATTCAGTGGAGGTCTTGTTCTTGCTCCTTTCTCTGTTTTTTGCGCCATAAAAGAGAGTGAAGAGATATTTTTCGCTGAACACACGAACATCACTATAGAGAAGTTTGTGCACAAAAATCTGAACTACAGCTGAGAGTCCTTGCCAGGTAAATATTCCGATGGCCCCAGCCGGTCTGATGAATGGTTTGAGCAAGGAAAGATGGTGAGTCCTTGTACCCTATTTTGTCTTTTGAACATGGCTTTCGTTTATAGCCAACTTTCTGCCGTATGTTATAAATAATAACAAGGTATGCATGAGTCTCCTGCATTGTAGATTTAGGGGGGGTCTTGCGAAGGCTAAAAGCAAGGTCATATTGATCATTGCACCAAGGCAGGTTTTTCCGGTCAAGTCAATTCTATATGGCCGCTCTGTTTACCCTCTTATTTGTCAGGTGAAAGCTTTTCCAGTTCTCGGTTCTGGAGAGAAGGCCAAAGACCCTATTTTTGGACTAACGATGGGTTCTGGTTCCCAGTCACCGGCAGATGTTTTCAGGTACTGTTTACTACTAGAAAGCAGCTGGCTCCTGAACTGGCTTAACTTTTAGAATGTCAATCAACCATAATAAGCCATCAATTCATATGATACTCCATGCGTGCAGAAATTGAGATTGGATTATTTGCAGGACTACCAATTGAAACATGCTATAAATGATTTTGTCCCCTAGATGGTTCTGCGTTGAAAGTGGAATTGCTGATAATCCTCCAGTTTTGTTAGTTCATGGCTTTCCTTCTCAGGTCAGTCTAATGTAGTTTTTTTTTTACTAGCAATTTTTTTTTTTGGAATCATGTTTGGCATATTTAACGCCTTTTCATAAATATGTTTCTGCAAGTGATCGTGTATCTGGGTGGTAAGGTTCGGATTAGTCTTCTGCATCCTAATTTAGCTCCTATCTCCCCTTATAGTAGATGTCAGATACACCATTGAGTTCATTAACTACCATACATGTTCATATATAAGCAAGTCAGATGTGGGCTATGGCTTATGCCATTTTTCACTGAAGAACATAATGTTAGCAATACTGTCTGTGTAGTGCTCACTTTGAATGACAAAATTTTATGCTTGAAATACAGGCTTACTCATACCGCAAAATTCTTCCAATTCTCTCGAAGGACTACCATGCAATTGCTTTTGACTGGATAGGTGAGATCATTCACTTGACATTGCTTTGAATTTTTCAAAATTGTACATTAGCTCTCTCTCATTCTTGTAAAAACTTGAATTAGTACCGGCTTTGAACTGATGATGATTTTTCACCAATTTTAGTGTTCCTAAACATGGGCCATACTCGACACATGAACTTAAGGGGTTTATCCCTGCTATAAGTAATCACTATCAACAACTCAAAAAACTCCCTCTAAAATATCCTTGGCTTGTTAGGCTTCTAAACTTGGCATCATATTCTGATCCAAATTGATTCTTGCAGATAACTAGATGATTTCTATTGAGATTTTGCACGACTTAATGCTCAATGAATATGCATTTTGCACAATATCCTAAGGGGAAACGATGCTCAACAATAACATTTGTAAATAATATGTTTCGATAGAGAAAAAACCACTGCACCACTAAGACGCACTCACACTGCCTCCAGGAAGCGCAAAAAGAATAGTGGAAGCCTGGGATAGCAAAATATCAAAGTATCAGGTGTTATGCTTGTACAGAATCCAAATTCTGAGCAGTGGGAGAGATACAAGGGTTACTGGAGGAAAAGGCATGGTATTCCATCTAATTATAAGTGGGTTAATGGCATGGAGCTTATTCAGACCATAATCCGAGCCCACTTTGTAGAGAATGCAGTCAACAGTCCTAAAGTTCACCCTGATCAATTTGTCCTGAAATTTATACCGTAGGCACTACTTGTGCCCTTTGAGAAGCCAATGATACTTATGCAGACAATCTAAATTTAGTTCTTTCATTGTACATCTTTCTCCTTCTGCAAGAGAAATATCCATATTATTCATTAAGCTGATTGCTGTGATGACTAGCTTTCTCAATTGTTAATAATGACACAGGAACTTCTTTTGTTTTGTCCTTACCCCTTACAGGCTTTGGATTTTCGGATAAACCCCAACCTGGATATGGATTTAACTACACATTGAATGGTACTCTTCAATGTATATAAAAGCCTACTATATACTTTACATGATGGTTTCTTTAGACCCTATCTGAGCATGATGTTACCAATGGAGTTTGCAATGGATAATTCTGCTTTTGGATTGCAGAATATGTATCTTCCTTGGAGTCTATTATAAACAGTCTTGGCATCGATAAAGTTTCTCTAGTTGTCCAGGTACGTTTGCCTTTGATAAATGCATTATTTTTTTCTCTGAGCTTGATGTAATATTTTCTGTAGCAATAGATTTCTGGTGTGATGTGCAGGGATACTTTTCGCCAGTTGTCATTAAATATGCCAGCCAGCATCAGGAGAAGCTAAATCATTTGATCCTCTTAAACCCACCTGTAAGATGTCTTGAAACCTTATCCTGCCAGTCATGTCATTCTTTTTTGTAATCTACCTTGTTATTGGCTGATCGAATTGAGTTCATCAAATGCCAACCAATCATTCAGTAGTGTTTGCAAGTTGGGGGTAATTAACATAGAAAGGCAAATGACATTTTCTATAAATGCTTATTTTGTTTGGAAATGAATCGTTAGCATATGTCTCGAGTTGGTCACACCGACCGAACCTTATAAATACGGTATGCAATTTATCTTCTTAATCTTGGTTTAGTATAGTATTTGATTGCTTGTTTTCGCAACATGAACACTGCAAACAGAATTTGTGAAAAAATAAGAAGACTGAATTTGACGGAAAAAGAATGGCTTCTGAGGACTTTTCTCACAGCAAACAAAAAATTCAACTGCAAAATTGATGGTAATGCTCCAATTCTTAAAGGATGAGTTTTCCTTATTCTAAAGAAAATGTATATGGATGATAAGAGAATCAGGAGCCTACTAGTACTTGAAGGAATCCCAATCACACTAGGAGCGGATCAATGTCAATCACATTCAGTTAAACATTTTCAAGTCTCGTGTCATCACCAGATCAACTTGTACATGACTGATACATATGACCTTTTTCTATCTGAGCTCTTCGTGAAAGTGATACAAAGCATGGTTGTTTGTCCGTCTTCATTTGGTGGTGATAAACGCTGTTTCCAGTATCTTCATCTATCCTTTCTTTTTCGATATGAAACCATGCAGTTGAAATACTCATATCTTTTTTCAGTACGTTTCAAGTGGATTGTGCTTTGCTTGACTTTGAACTTTGATCATAATCCATTTTGATGTGGTGACACGTGATGATAATAAGTAGGGCAATTACAGCATCATTTGGAGTGATATATACTGTTTAACTCTTTCTCTTGTTTCTGCTCTAAGCTGACAAGCAAACATGCCAACCTTCCGTCAAGCTTGTCCATATTCAGCAACTTCTTGCTTGGTGAGATTTTCTCTCAGGTTTGGACTCTCTTCCTTTCATTCTTGAATGATTTCTTCTGTTCTGAGGACTTAAACGATCATTAGTTAGCCCCTCTTCCTGAATAGGATCCGCTTAGGGCCAGTGATAAGGCCCTGACGAGTTGTGGTCCTTACAAAATGAAAGAAGATGATGCTATGGTTTATAGGAGACCTTACCTCACATCTGGCTCCTCTGGCTTTGCATTGAATGCAATTAGCAGGGCGATGAAGAGAGAGCTCAAGGTAACTCACTTTTTCCTTATTGCATATCATCGCTGATGATTACTTGTCAGCTGAACAAAGGTCTATTTCACATGATTTTGCTGAAACTTGAGCTGCTATCTGATGCAGCCATTGCATCGTAATAAATTATCACCTGCAAAGGACTTGCTTTTATTGGACATCGCTAAACTTGTTTATAACTCATTGGGATATAAGTTGGTAATTACTTCAATCAAGGTCGGTAATTTCTAAAAAGAATCGCTAAATTTAACGGGTTGGTAAGTAAAGCATATAAAAGTTGATAATGAAAAAAAAAAGTTGCTAAATTTTAATAAAAACCAAGAAGCAACTCAAATGAGGCTTGGTAAATCAAAACTAGTGAGTAACCTAATAGGAGAAAAACTAAAGTTGGGAATTTCATATAAGAATTGATAAATCTAAGGCGTTTGTAAGAGAGCAAGATAAAAGTTTGCAAACGATACCAAAAGTTAATAAATTGGGAAAAAGAATATAAAAATTTGTGAGTAACTTGAACAAGAGTTGGTAACAAAAAACTAGTCAGTAATCAATCAAAAAAAAGTTGGTAAGTCACTTAATAAGGATTGATGAATTCATATAAAAGTTGATAATCTAAGGTGTTGATAAGAAACTCAAATAAATTTTATTAGAAGATATAAAAAATTAATAATTTGCAAACCATCAAAAGGATATAACAATGTAATAAAAATATGGGCACATTACTGTGAATGAGAAACATGACACGATAAGCTGTAGAGGTACTCGTATGTTGGTCTTAAAATTGCATTAATCACAATCTATGAAGCTTTACTTTTTTTCTCTGCACTACCAATAACTGGTGTTGCTCCAGAGTCAGGATGCGAAAACATGGAGCTAGCTTTTAACCTTTAGGATAACTTCCAGGATCTTGGATAATGATATTTTAACATGAAGAATAGCTAGCAGTGCTGTGAATTTTTTGGTGAGAGATGAATCGAGCCATTTGATTGTTGCATATTTCTTACGCTTATTGCAACTCTTGTGCCTGATAGAACTTTGTAGAAGAATCAAGGATGATACTCAAGGATGAAAACTGGAAAGTTAAAACTACGATATGCTGGGGTCAAAGGGACCGATGGTTCAGCTATGATGGGGTTGAAGAATTCTGCAAGGACTCAAAACTCAAGCTGGTTGAACTTCCTCTGGTACAAGCAAAATGCGATTATGATCCCTTCGTTTGTTGAGTCAATCTTTATCTGCTTAGGCATTAAAAAGGTTAGTGTGTTTTCCAGGCGGGCCATCACGTGCAGGAGGATTCAGGGGAAGAACTTGGAAAACTGATCGCGGAGATTGTTGGCAGAAGAGTTCAGCTATGATAGGACAGGAATGAAAGATCCTTCCCAAATGAATGAATGAATGGAAAAGAAATCGACTTTGCAAGAGTCCGCATTTGTTAACGCTCCCTTTCAGGTTTCGTGTTGCGTTTCTGGTGAATGTCTACCAAGGAACTGAACCTGTTTGCAATAATCATTGCACGGTCCAATAATTTTTTTGTTATGTTTCGTTACTTTGCAAATAGATATGAGATATTACAACTTACTGAAAAGTAACAGAAACCCATGCTTTTAACTAGATTAATGTGTCCACTCTACCAATTTTTAGTCTTCTCCGATTGCCCTCCCCATACAAGACAACTTCCTGAAGTAAACCTCCTAAGACCCTTTTTATGTGAAAGTGCCTGCAGGTATCTATTTGCTGATCTTGAACTATTGAGATTTTGACTACAATCTGGGAAGACAATGAAAAAGGCAAAAGATGCAGACTGCTCTGTCCCCTTAAACTAAAGGTAACATTTCAGCTTTCCAACAAAGTTTGAATTGCAACGAGTCAAAGTGACATCCCACGGATTTATACTGCCGATTGTCTGCTTAGAAGGTTCCTTTCTGTAATTTTTTCCGGTAACACGTACCACTATCATAACTGCTACATTCAATAATATAGTGGGACTCAAAGGTTCTCTTCAATGTATAACTGAGGTTGAAATAACGTTGAACTCAAGAGTTAGAGAACTGGAGGATCTGATTCTCCATATACAAAACTTTGTGAAAAGAACGGGTTGAGTAGCTCCTCTTTTCTCGGCATTGAGAAACACATGCTGTATGCTAGTACTGTTGCAGAGAGATGAATGGCATCAATTACCACCTTTTGTAACTCATGAGGCAATACCTCAGTAGATTTTCCAAAAATGTTACGGTTCGTCTTGGCGAGGGAGCTGGAAATGCTTTCATGTAGCCTTTTTATCCTGCTTAATATGGATCAGTCCAACAGTGATCGTCCTCAACTGATTTTCTCCATCTGTGCTGGAAGATCCTCCACTGAGCAAAGGACTCATTTCTAATCTGCACAAAACGAATGTTTAAGCAAGGACTAGATTGATGCCATAACAGAGGAATGGTTTTAAAACTGTACTGCTAACAATGAAGAAAGTATCCATCTAGTCATGGTCTATTAGCTTTTTTTTTGGTGGCCAAAAATCCTCTTCAGATTGACATTTCAAAGAAATGTATCTGAGCCTGCTGAGTAATGTCATGCATTTGCTGCCTTCGAGCACTTACCAAACTTCTAGTATCCGGTTGATCAGGTACCTTTGTTTTACGATTTGCCTGCACCAGTGACCATTGATTACGACATACTATTCAACACATACAACTGCTTGCTTCAACAGATATACTCTTTGCTGTTCATCTAGGCATAAACTTGAGGTTCTACTATATACGATAACCGAATTATGCAGGTTACAAATTACAAAAATGGAGAATGTAAGATATTTTTCTGCTTGTAAAAAGATCCAAAGTTTGGAAAGAGAAGAACCCGAGAGGCAACAGCAAGATGAAGAACATCCACGGAATATTTGCTAAGATGCATGAGATCATGCAGATCACATGCAAACACAAACAGAAAGGATGTAATTTTTTTCCTGAAAATTTCCCAACCTTGTTAATTAGAAATTTTAGAGAGCAAAATTCCAATGAGGACAATAGAGGTTGATATTACGATTTATTTTGTAGATAATATACAGGAATCCCCATGATAGGAATGTTTGGCTAAGTGCTAAACATGGCACTGATGCGCTTTTTCAGTCAGAAGATCCATACTCGAAGCAAATGACTAAATCCAGTAAAAAGCAGAATTTATCAAGCTGAGCTCGGGACGAAACTGACCTTAAGGCAATTGATAGTAGGACATAGGTAAAGGTTCTAACCTTTTTCCTTACCACACTCCCGAGTGTAACAAATCCAGAATGAACTATGTACTCAGAATCCACGACCCCAATCTTTTCCATTCGATCACCCTGTTAAAGAACCTTTGGGAGATTAGTCATATGGGGAGAAAAAACATTCTATCTTAAAGGAAAATTTCGTGACAAGAAAATGCCTGAGCACAGTAGCCGAGCTGAAAATCCAATCCCCACGCATGATTTAAGTCATTCTGCAAAATGAACAGAAAAGATATGAGAAAGAGATGAATTGATAGGAGACGCAGACTCCAACAACAGAGAATGAAAAACAGTACAAAGTTTTCAAGGTCAATATTTTGCAGTAGAAGTTCCTCTTGAAGCATAAACGAGCTGCGATTGTGCAGTACAATCAATTAATTGAATATATTACCATGCCTTTGGTATGCCTTAGTAATATTGTAAAAACTGCACAATACCTGAATCATATGCCACACGCAGCGCCATGATGCTCGTGAGAAAACAGGAGCCATAATTTCCACCCACCTACAATGCATTTTATGAAACCTTTTTTCCTTTAGCTACCCGAACAATCAGGTAAAGAGCATTTTACTGTTAAAGTGTATTGAAATTTTGGACTAGAAGGATGCTGATGTAAACTGAGATATCCATAAAAACAACGGTAAATCTGACTGGTGTGCAGACTTTTACCCTGTGCATGGAGGGCTTGTACTGTTTTCATTGCACGTAAATCCTCCACCCATCTGTCTGAAGATCCTCCTGTTACAATTTTGTTACCAGAACTATAATGATTACAATCCGCATATAGAGCAAAGAAAATGCATTATCTTAGATACCGAGAGTAGAAATAAACGAATTATGATGTGCCAGGAATTGAACATGAGATTTCCATCTGCTGTTGTGACTCATTGCAAAGTCAAAAACAGTCGCTGTAACCGTGGATTTTTTATTCTTCTCGAACATATTATTCTTTGACAGAAACAGCAGACCTGTGTACTTTTGATTTTGTATCTCGTTCAGTGATTTGATGATGAATCTCTGATTTATTCGGGTCAAGTGCCGGTTGCGATATTTCAAGTCCTTCTTCTTTGATAATCGAAAGATATCTGCATTAAGCTTTCATTTAATGTCAACTTCTTGCCCAGAAAGGAAAACTCACACTCATTAGAACCCAGTACTGTGTCATATCAAATTTTTCACAAGTAAAGCCGAAAACTATCACCTTCCGACATGGAAATTTTCCACTCCAAGATCCTCATCCCAAAGGAAGATGTAGGCGTATTCAGAAACAATGTCTGGATGTAGAAAACGCTTTGCAAACCACCTAGGAAATCAAAATGGAAAAACTTTACCGCAAGTTGGAAAGGAAGAAATCGATGAGGTTGCGGGCTATACTTAAGAGAACTAGCTTCAACAGCTATCTACTATTACCACTTGGTTTGTTTGATAGCAGACACATGAATAGCACGATCGCTCCATTCGGTGTCCCTCCATCCATCCACATTCCCATCATAATGAAAAATCATCACGTGGAAATCATTTGGTAGAAACTGCAACATTATTCAATCAAATTAAGTAAATGATAAGAAGGTGATCAGACATGGAGCGGAGGTCTAAGCGTTCACCTTCTTGACAATCTTATCTACGTTATCTTTTTGCTTTATTCCAGCTGAAATGGCCAGTAAGTTCGTTGAGTTTGAGCTCTGAACAAAAAGATAAGGGTCGCAATTTTAGATCCGAAGTAGAAAATGCTACATAAAGAACGGCAGAAATGTACCTTTGTATCATGTGAGCCCCATAAGGGTCGCAATTTTAGATCTGAAGTGCTTGAAACAATGCCTTTGGGTAGCATCTCACTGCCACGAGGTTTGCACGGTGTCTGTTGATTGGAAAGCGTAACCAATAGATCAAAACAGACACCTTCATTTCAAGTTAAGGACAAAGACAGAAAATGCACGCAATTGCAACCAAAGTCGTATTGCATAGTCCAACCTCGCACTGGGATGTCACATTCTGCAGGTATGTCGCATTCTGCTGGGATGTCGCATTCTGCTGATTTTTAACAGTTTGCAATCCGAGAAACTTCTGCAAAAGAAAAGCCTTAGTTGATGCCACAATGCCATTGGCATATCTAGCTAATTCACCAAATTGAACGAGGAAACTTTTCGTGAGAACTTAGAGGATTCTCGAGGCGACATGCCAGAAAATAAGGTTTTTGGAATGAAGAAAGCTGTGGATAATCTTTCGTGACAAACGCTCCACCGATCAGGACAGCAGCAGACAGCAAGAACACAAAGTTGCACAGAGACGATATGTTCCTCTTCGGTTCCCGCAGAAAAGATAACTAAAATGCATAGGTAGAACAAAATCAGGCTCTCAGTCCAATAAGCAACATCTGATTACACGAAAGGAGAGGTGACTTATTGAGAGCCGACATGGGAGGGAGACTTACATCGGTTGGCAGTTTCATCTTCCAGAAGAAGACAATATCCTAGAAAGCACTAAACGGATACACGGGTCTTAGGAGATGCTTAGAGTGATACTTAGACGAACAATGATTCCTCACGTCCCCATGGCCGTCTAGATACAGCAGCATAGGCGAGCATGATCTTGCCAATCCACGAATTCTTATCCCAGCGGGTGCATTTCTGGACACTACTTCATTACCTTGGCTGGCGATTTGGAAGCCAACTTACCAACTCAGTGCCGAGAGATGTCAGCTGTATCCTGAGTGATTCCTACAAACGCAACTGGGCCCGAAACGGACGGCGTTCATCTACCATATGTGGAACGCACGGAGAATTGAGCAAAAAAGGTGAGTGAATATCGCTCGAAGTCCCTGTGTGACAAGGGAGATGCATTAGACAATATATTTAACCTGTAATAAAAGGCATGTGGCAAGCAAGAAGTGATTCATTAAGATCCTGTTGAATGCAATAGGCCAGCTTGATCTCATCGTACAAAGCAAAGGGCTGCATGTGCATTCCCGGAGAAATGAACGGTTGCTTGGAACTGCTAAAATGTTGAAGAGGCGACTATTAATTCGCGCTAAACGATTCGGATCCCAACAAGATATCAGGTTTACGTAATGAACTTATGCCCAGCATTAGCCCGTTTCTTTTCTTCTCTTTGCTTACCACGGAACGATGTTGATCCAAGTCAACCTCGAGAGAGAGGCCGCGAGCGAGAGAGCGTAAACAAGATTGACAGGAAAAGGCAAAAGAGATGATCTTCAGCACGAGTTGATGCTGCTCCTGTGTAGAACCCACGTTTGCACCTTCTTTTTGGCAGCATCACTTGAAGTTGAAAGACGACGTGCCACCCAAAACTCTCGGTGTTGACTTTGTCGTAGTAGACCATTTTGGGAAGTCTTATAAATTCATAGTCAGGCTTGCAACTCGAGAATCCAATAAAAGGGGAAATAAATATCAGAAATATCTTGAGGACTATCCATAGTTTAAGAACTTTCCTCGTTTATTCTGTGCCATATCAAGGTCATTCATCAATTCCCTACTATGGTCAACCCATTCAATATGTATACGAGGAAATGAATTAGGGGTATGCATTGGGTCCAATTATGCCCACGAAGAAAATTCGATCGGTTTGGTTTGTCGGTTTGAAGGCCAAAACCGCTAGATCTACTAGGGAATTGGTTCAAATATGTGCAACCAAACCGGTTTCGAAGCCTCTTTTAGAAAAAAAGGAAATTAGTTTTACACCCATCGAGAATTGAACACTTGATCACCACATGCATTGTAGTCAAATAATGCAACTTTTATATTTTATTATAAACAATTTTCTACTTGGGAACGGGGAATTGATCACCCTTAATTTGAGTTGTGTCATATATACTTTTGGTTATGGTTGTAACCGTGTGGAATTGCGCTAAACTTTATTCTGATTCTCGAGTGAATTTATTTTAATTTGACCTAAAAGCACGAAAATGCCGTCGTGCGTCGTGAGGTGCTTGGCAAGAGGACTCAAGTTCGATTCCCAGCAAATGGACCGGACTCATGACGTGTCATTTCCCCAGAAAACAAAAGGAAAAAAAAGTAAAAAAAAGGAGGCTATTTCCACCCCTAAATATCTAAATTCACCCAACTTTCACAAAAAGATAAATTGCTCTCAATGCGCTATTTCCACCCCTATATAATTAAATCCATCCAATTTTCATTTTTCACCAAAAAGATAAAATTTTCCCTCAATCATGCAATTGCAAATTAAATGGTGGCCCCAAAATTTACTAGCTTTCCTTTTTTGAGTTTTTCTATTTCTTTGTACTTGTAGGATCTAGTTACCAAAGTTAAGAATTTCACATGTTTAGTTTTTCTTTATTGTAGGTATCCCAGATATATTAAAGGGACTACGCTTTTTTTTCATTGTTAGATTTTACTTCTATAAAAATTAGTTTTGCCTAAAAAAGAAATTTCCAAGATAGTTCTTTTGTACGTTGTTGGGCAAATTTAACGATAAATTATTAAGTAGAATATAGAAAAAACTTTATATAGATAATTTTTTAACCTAATAACTTTTTTACAAATTTTCACTTTTGTAGTGCATATCACTATCAAAACTGTCACGCCCCGAACCCCACGGTACGTAACATCCCTACCTTGGTCGATAACTGCGACGTCCCAGGTAGAGTCGCCGACCCACACCCGAACAGAGATTAAGCACAAGCGGAAGCAACAAATAAACAAACCCGGACACTACAGTATGAGCCACAGATAGCCATGCACCACTACAAAAAATAATTACATATTTATATTACTATTAAAAACTATTTACACGATGTATATACAAGTACAGTAAAAAGGATTACAATCGGTCAACAGCCGCCTAGTCAAAAAGGGATCCCAAAAAGTGGCGGTGGTCTCTGCATCCTTACAGCTGGGGGTATGAAAAGTTTCGGTTTAAACCACCGTGAGACGAATCTCAGTAAGTTCAATCCCTAAACCTAGGCTAGGCTAGCATGCAATCTCCTGAACCCAAAATAGGCATTCAAAATCACAACACACAATATTCACACAATTCTCCGACCCCGTAGGTTAGACAGTTTAACATAAAAATCACAGCACATGCTCAAGTACTGAGTCTCACACACTCGCATGCTGGTAAATGCATGATCATGTATGCAATTGTTGTCGACATGTCATGCGCATTTCTCCGGCCCACTGGCCCACACTGGCACACTTGTCCAATTTATTATTATTATTACGACTCGAGTCATCACTTTTTCACGGCCTGGTGCGTCTAGCCTGCTCCAAAGTGCATGAGGCGCAGCAACCGATCTTGTCACGCCCCGCACCCTACGAGCGCGCGATCATCCCTCGATGGTCGATCATTGAACGCGACGTCCTAGGTACGTCGCCGACCCAACCCAGACATCAGAGATTTAACACACGCGGAAGCAAATAGAAACAACCCGGACAACGAAACATGACAAAGGGATAGCACAAAACAAAACAATAATTACAGGACAATAAACTGGGCTACCAATACCCAACCACGCTTTTCAAAGGGGACGGTGGTCGACAAGCTTATCTCCTCTACAAAAAGGTACTCAAAAGACAGGGCAAAATAACCTATTCTTCAATCCCTGTGGTACTCTGGCGGCATCTCCAAATCGATCACGGTCGCGGATCTGAAATGTGGTTATATAATAACCGTGAGAACGAGTCTCAATAAATAACCCCCTATACCCCACGTAGGCCAATGCGTACCCAGACAAGTCTAACATGCGATCACCAGACAACATAATCAATTTCATACAACCAACTTACCTCACCTCGAATCACGAGCCAACCCTGCATATCAGTCCAAACAAGATAATGCAAGAAAAGTTCATCATCATATCACGGTCACCCGGCACGCGCAATTTCACTCGTATTCAACCAGTCCAGCCAAGCAATCACACGTTCAACAGGTCAATTAAATCACATGCTCAACTAGCCAAATCAGTCACATGCCAGCCACAATAGCACTCGATCAATTCAACCAGTCCGATCACCCAATCAATTAATCAATTCAATCAATTCGATCAATTCAATCACACTCAGGTCGCATGCGTGGTCGAACAACTTTCCACGACCTCCCAGGTCCTTTCACTCGGCTCGCGCCACTGCGCCTCATGCCCCATCTCACAGCCCGCGCCACTGCGCCTCAGGCTCAGCCCTCAGATCAAACCGGGCTCGGTCCCGCGTAACCACGCCTCAGGACATATTTCCATTCCAATGACCCGCGTAACCTACGCCTCAGGTCTAATCATGCCTTATTCGCCACACCCGTGTAGCCTACGCCTCAGGTTGGCAGCCCTCCGATCGATCCGGGCTTTATCGCATGCACAAGCACCATAACACAATTTGTCAATCTTACAAGTCATACCAATCGAAACCCAGGGCATATTCACCACGTCACAATTCACCAATCAACAATTCATATAATTCAATTCACACCATAGCCCAGCATGCGGGCCCACAATTCCGTCGCATTCAATCACACCTCCGACATCCAGCCAATCACGTGCAATTTCCCACTTTCATTCACACGCCATCACAAATACGGTCAATTAAGTCACACGCCCAACCAGCCAATTCAATCACACGTTCACCCAGCCATTTCAATCACACTCAAATCGCATGCGTGTCCGAACATCTTTCTCACAACTCGCACCACTGCGCCTCAAGTTCATTCTCACAGGCACACAAGCCTCACAATTCGATCAATTCCAATGGCCGCCGTCAACACGTCCCAAGCCACATCATTCAATCAAGCACGTTATTATACCCAATCCAATTCGCACAATCAAACACAACATAATCAATTTAAATCACGCCCTAGCTGTTCTAACCGAGACAAGTCTATAAGTACCCAAAATACTAGGTAGGGTTTAGGGAGTCACTTACCAAGTTTTGGCCCGGGAAAAGTCGGCTCGGGTCCAAAATAGCCCGGGCGAGAAATGTGGACTAGGCGCGGGCGCGGGCCACACGGGCGCGCTGGCCGGTCACTATGGGCGCAGTGGCCGATCGGCGTGCCCGGTGCGCGGGCGCGGCGAACGCGCGGTGTGCCCGGGGCTCTCGGGCGCGCGGATGGGCAACGCGCCCGGGCGACAGGCGCGGGCACGGGCGCGTGAGCAGCACGGCCACGGGCAACGGGCTTGGCTGGCCGGCCGGGCTGGGCTGGCTGGGCTGGCCGGCGGCCGGCGACGGCGGCGACGGCGCGGCGGCGGCGAGGCGGCGAGGCGACACGGGCGGCGGCGACTTGGCCGCGTCGGACGGAGGCCGGACGAGGCGGCGGGCGGCGAGGGGCGAGCTGGCTGGGCTCGTCGGAACCGAACAAGGAGGAGGCCGGGGAGGGGAGAGACAAGGGAGGCTGGTCTCGTGGCGGCAACGGCGACGGTCGGCGCGGCAGGGGCGACGGCGGCGATAGCCAGGGGCGGCTGGGCAGCGCCGGGCGCGACGGACAGCAGCGACGAGCTCGCTGCTGCGCGCGCCTCGCGGGCAGGCTGGCAACGAGCAGTCGGGGCCGCTGGCGGACGGCCCGACGACGGCGAAGCTTGCCGGCGACGGTGGTGGGGCGGCACGACACGGCGGCGGGCTTGGGCGGCGTCGGCTGGGCATGCAGAGAAGAAGCGGAAGCAGACGCCCAGAAGCCGAAGAAGAAGAAGCAGAAGAAGAGGAAAAAGGAGGAGAGAGGAGGGAGAGGTGTCAGAGGAGGGGGTTGCGTGCAGTCAGAAGGAAAAGAAGAGAAAGGAGAGAGAGAGAGAGAGAGAGAGAGAGAGAGAGAGAAAACGTGCGCGGTCAGAAGGGAGGGGAAATGTGCGCGCGGAGGAGAGAGGAGAGAGAGAGAGAGAGAAAAAGAAGGAGAGAGAGAAAGAAATAAACAAAATAAACTTCATTCTAATATTAATTGCGATCCGATGGCCCAAATTCAAAACCGAAAACGATCTATTGGTCCAAAATAAGCCTCGCATATAAAAATGGACAAAGGCCAAATTAATTAAATCGAACTATAACGAGGGAGGTCTACTAGTCCAAATTCGCACCTAGTCAAAAACTCTCTTTCTTTCACTATTCCTGTCAATTTCGACGCTGGCTACGATAGTATCGACACCGTCCAATTTATTTCATCCTGAAACTCCCGAAAATCGACTGCCAAGTTCGGGGTCTAAATAACGGCCAAATTCGATTGAGTGCGATTCTAGCGAAATCTCAAAATTTAAAAATAATAACCGGGAGTGATCAGTTCCCGGATGAGATTTTACTACAAGCACACTAACGAATTAAACGTTTATTAAATCCCAAAATTGGGTCAAAATCCGGGATGTCACAGATCTAGTCCAGTGTCTCTAGCCTACTTCAAAGTGCATGAGGCGCAATATTGATCTCCTTGCGAACCAGAGCCTGCTTCAAAGTGCATGAGGATGGTATTGACCCGTAGGTCATAACCCAAAGGTCATTCTGTGATCACACAATTCATTATTATCTGAACCCAGCGTGAAACGTTTCAGGGTATTTTAAGTGATCACTCGCTCATGGCAGACACGCATTCTCGCACAATTTTGCCACATGCCACACTCTTGGCACACACGATGCGTGTCCATGTTATGCAATGCAATGCACCATAAGCATCAGTACAGTCAAGCACTCAACGTTACTACACTGGCCAATCTCATTTCACATAATTAGCTACAATTAAGCATAATTCATATAAAATCAATCAATCCGGGCATACCCGGCAATTTCACCGATAACTCTAAAATTGGCCAATCAACCCAACTAAGCTCTCTAATAAATTCTTATCGACCTACGACATTTTTCCCGATAATCACCTTCACCAGTCGGTACTCTAATTTTTCCCTGCCAGTACTAATGTCCCTAATCCAGTCTAGAAAATTGCACCAACAGTCCTAATCCGGGTTTAGAAATTTTACTCACCTACTACGGGGTCACGACGACGGGGAATGGCGATCGATCACTGATGAACAGTGAAACCGGCGGCGGAATTCCCAGTGAACGGCGTACGGATCACGGCGTCCGGTGGTGAACAGTGTTTCCCGTACGGATGTGAACAGTAAATCCGTATGGACACTGTACGGACGGCGGGAAACGGTGGCCGGCGAGGCGCCGGCGACGGCCGAGACTCTCCGTACGGTCGGGATGAATAGTGATAGTGCGGACGATGAACAGTAACCGTACGGGGGTCACTGTACGGACAGGGTGGAATGGTGACGTATGGAGGTGCTGGACGGCCAGGTGTCGACGGAACGGCGATTGGAGCTCTGGCGAAACTCCGGCGGTACTATTCACAGAATGGAAAATGAGAAAAAGAGAGAAAAAGAGAGAGAAAGGGAGAGAGAAATGGACGGAACCGAGGTTGAGCTGAGGCGGGGGACCAAGGGGGTTGATGGCGAGGCACGGTGGCCGGCGGCGGCGCTCCGGCGGCCGGCGGCGTGCTCCGGCGAAACCAAACAAAAAGAGAAAAAAGAAAGAAAAAAGGAAAATTGGGAGGAAAAGCTGCTGGTGGCTGTTCTGCCGTGAGAGTGAGTGAGGAGAGAGAGAAAGCAGTCCATTCTTGGTCAAATAAGTCAGCCCAAAGCGCCATGTGTCGCCGATCCGCAAAAATGACTAAAATACTCATAATCTAACGGTTCTAATTTATCCCTATCCAAAAAGTGAGGGGTAAAATGGTCAATGGACCCAGTAATTGAGCTGATAAGGCTTCTTAATTATCCCAAATATTTTCCCAAAAATTCGGACTCAAAATTAGCCCAGGGGCAAAACCGTCATTTTCCGGCCCGGGGGCGAAATTCCAATTTTCGCACATACGCATTCCATATGTGCGTGGCCAACTTAATATGGTGTTGGAATCGCGAAATTCACTTTTTAAGCCCTCGAAAACTGACTGCAAAGTTTCGGGAATAAAATAATATTATTTTTTCAATTTTCGTTGAAATTCCAATTTTCGGTCAAAACCCTTCCTAGCATGCGTGGCCACCCAAAAATGTCGTCGGCCTAGAAAAATAGCCTCACTTGGCCTCAAAAAGCGACGCGGGCGTCACGAGAGGCAAAATCGTAATTTTTCAACCCCGGACTAAAATTCCAATTTTTAGTCATAATAACTCCAAACGCGCGTGGCCAGCATAATATGACGTCAAATTTCCAAAATAGTCTCTTAAGCCCTTGAAAATCAACATTGACATCCGGGCTCTATTCCGTGAACGAAACTCGCTAAATCTCCAATTTCAGAGTCTCTCACTAACGGATGGCTGTTTAGAGGTTATGCGTATCGACCTAGGGTTATCCATATCATGATGGCCTCGATCATTGAGAGAGAATGAGAAATTATCACTAGTTCCAGAGGTCACGATCGCTCGGTTCAAGTTCAGGACTGGTTGGCCATGTGTACTTTCGGTTTGGCAGAATCACCTGCGTCCCTATTGTACATCGTTGGCCTTGGCCAAACCCAATCCATTCCTCTTTCCTAAGATCGGCCCGCGTTGGACCAAAATATTTCCTCAGCGCCTCTCGTAATCGATATCCGTTTTGCGATAGGGTCCCCGGTCTGCGTACCGTTTTCTAGTTAGCCATACCCCATTAGTTAGTATCCCAATAGTGATCAGCTCTGGACGAGACTTACTAAAATGAAATGCGAAATAACGTCAGTTTTATCGATCCCGGAATCACATCGAAATTCGGGCTGTTACAAAAACCCTTCTTATTGGGTTTCTTTTATACAAATACATACATACATACATACATAGATACATACACACATACACACACATATATAATGGGATGATGGAATGAAGCGAAAAAAAAAAAAACGCGTCTTTGAAAATTTTCCAAAGAAAAATCACAGTTACAATTTCCTACGAACAACTTTAAAA
Organism: Syzygium aromaticum; assembly: GCA_024500025.1. Taxonomy (NCBI): domain Eukaryota; kingdom Viridiplantae; phylum Streptophyta; class Magnoliopsida; order Myrtales; family Myrtaceae; genus Syzygium; species Syzygium aromaticum. The sequence goes on from CM044895.1 coordinate 21,266,390, forward strand.
GATGAAATTTTAAAAAGTGAAAATATTGCATGAAATAAGAAACCTTTTCAAAATGCTTGTTAGATCTCATTATTGAATTGACACAAATTAATGTCATCCGTGAAGTGTACGAAAAATAATCAGATGCCTCATCGTGCATGATGTTTTTTTATATACCTAGATATTCCGTAATGTCTTATAAAGGCATCTCATCAATAGTAAGGGAAAAGATAAGTTTTTTAATATAGTAAATAAAGAGACTTGATATATATTTTAGGCTGATGAAATTAAAAATTTAAAAAATTCACCAAACAAATTGAGCTTTCGAGATAAGAGGTAGAAAGAATAAATAAGATTTTATAAGAGCAATGATGAAAAAGAGGCTTTCAAGTTTTTTACTATATGAAAGGATTTATCTTTTTTCCTTAATAGCGGCTTTTAGATAGAGAATGAATACACTAAAAAAATTCATCAATAATTATTGTGTAAAAATGTAGAAACAAAAAACATGTGAAATGCATAATTATGTCAACGAGATCCTTAATTAAAATAGACAAAATAGGAAAAAGAAGGAATGGGCCATCACTTTACATTGCAATTGACTAACTAAGGTCGATTTAGGCTTCCTAGTGTAAATGGGGTTGGATTTAGTCATGTGTGGGTGGAAATAGCGCCTCCCTAAATAAATTGTCATCGCCATTTCTGCTAAGCACTTTTTCTGAACGAGAACTCAAATATAAAGTGATACATCTACTAATGAGGAAGCCAAGAAGGGGAATTCTAATGAAAGGATACCATGCATGGCCCAAAAAGAAGAATGGAGGCACACGGTGGACCCAATCGCTACGGCCTATCAAACGTAAAGTCGACCCCAAATTGGATACGTGGGGATTTTTGTTTTCCTCTATAAATTAATAGTTAGAATCAAGCCCAAAATTCCGAGTTGAGTGGGAGTTTCATTTGAGAAATTTTTGAAATACTCTCCCCCCAGTGCTTCCCCGCGCAACGATTGATTTGGGCTCACGAAAATGTCGTGCAGTAGCAGTAGATCTTTTGATGATCTATCGTTAAATAGTTGTGTAGATAATCTAGTCCGAAGAAATTGAGCTCTCTACTTAGATGTTGGCACATGGTTACCGTCAAGGGATCGCTGATTTTTCACGAGATCACGCGTTTGATTCATGCCACAAGCATCTCTCTAAATGGCTCGTGATGCATTGCATGCCGTAGCTTCAACATATCTCATGTGAAAAGAGATTGCAACGCCTTATTGTCCTTTCCTGTTTTTTAATCAGATAAAGAAAAAAGGACATTGGTGCATGGTCAATGGTTGGTACAAATCCCACTTGTAATTGGCAGTTATCAGGTAATCATGCACTCAAATTCTCGACGATTATGATTTGATTAATCAAATCAACAATCTACTCAAATCAAAGGGCACAAAAAACATTAGTCAAATAACATTTTTTGCCCAGGGCGGTTATAATAATTTTTACCAATATAAAGGATATCACTATAATTCACTATATGTCTTTATATATACATGTGTGTCCCTCCACTTATCAATTTAAGTTTTTGTGTTGGATTTTTTAAATATTTTTCGTTATTATTAGTTATGACAATTCGGTTGATTTGGGATCATAAATCCTGGCATTTTGTTTTGTTTTTGGAACCTAAAAATATGCTATGCCGGTTACAATGTAGATGGTTTTATTTTGATAAGTGGTTCTTATTATCCCAAAATTAAAAATGTTAAAAATGGTTTTCCTTTGAATGAATCAGACACGATATTGAGATTATCAAATGAAATCACTCCATTTACGTAGATTAGAATGATGTAATCGGTTCAATGGGATAATATGCTAGTGTCAATCTCTCCTTCTCATATCAGCTTACTCTTTCATCATCACTTTATTAACAAAGTAATCAAAAAATGAAGCAACATTTAAGTAGGTAAATATTTTGATATGCTTTAGAATTTTAGAGGATGGATGTTGAATTTTAGACAATCACAAAAGAAATAACAGATAAGAGTTAACAAGGTTTAACAATAAGCTTACGTCCTCCGACAAATCTCTCATGGTGTTTCTCTCCTTTTTGTTGTGAGTCTTGCTTTGCCATTATTCCTTTTTTTATACAGAATTAGGTTGCTACAACAAAGGTAACAAGCAACCTGAAATAGGAAAACACTCCTAAATAGGTAGTAAGATAAAAAATACAATATTGACAATATCTCTTTTCCTAGAATAGGAGATCCAATCCCGCAACACTCTCTCTTGAGTTGGAGCAAAGATATTGTCAAAGGTCAACTTATTCACCATGTCTTGGAATGCTCCTTTGGGAAGAGCTTTGGTGAAAATATCCGCAGACTGATCTTCACTACGAATGTAAGGAGTCTCAATTGTTTTATCTTGAACCTTCTCCCTCACGAAGTGACAATCCACCTCTATATGTTTAGTCCTCTCATGAAAAACAGGATTAGAGGCAATGTGTGTTGCTGCTTGGTTGTCACAAAACAACTTTGTAGCTTTAGTCATAGTCTCACATCCCAATTCCTGAAGTAATAATCGTAGCCATACAATTTCAGATGTTGTGGTAGCCATGGCCTTGTACTCGGCCTTTGCACTAGAACGAGCAACAACATTTTGCTTTTTGCTTTTCCAAGTAACAATATTTCCACCCACAAATGTGCAAAAACCTGTAGTAGATTTCCTATCTACAGGACTTCTAGCCCAGTCTGTATCAGTATACCCAACAATCTTTGTGTGACCATTATTCTTCATCAATATTCCTCTTCTTGGTGAAGCTTTTAAGTACCGAAGTAGGTGGTTTATCAATTCCATATGCCCCTGTGTTGGATTCTGCATAAACTGACTCACATAACTGACATAATAAACAATATTAGGCCTAGTAATGGTTAAGTAAATTAGCCGTCCTACTAGTCGCTGAAATTGCCCAATATCCTGTAATGGTGTATTATTAGAAACAAACTTATTGCTACAATCCATAGGTATATTGGCCGGTTTGACTCCAAGCTTGCAAGTTTCCTTTAGCAAGTCAAGAACATATTTTCTTTGCGATAAGAATATTCCTCTGTGAGAACTTGCCACTTCAATACCCAAGAAATACTTCAATTTGCCAAGATCTTTAATATCAAATTCCTTGCTCAAATGAAGTTTGAGTGTTTCAATTCCAGATGAGTTACTACCAGTAATAACAATGTCATCAACATAAACCAGAATGACAACAATACCTTGATTGTCGGCTTTAGTAAACATCGACGAGTCTGCAACACTTCTTTTGAAGCAGAACTTGATGAGTGCCGAACTAAGCTTACCGTATCAGGCTCTAGGCGACTGTTTAAGTCCATATAATGCTTTCTTTAATCTACACACAACTCCATCCTTATTTTGGAAGGGATGTCCTGAAGGAAGAACCATATACACTTCTTCTTCTAAATCTCCATGAAGGAAGGCATTTTTTACATCCATCTGAAACAAAGACCATCCACAATTAACAACTACAGACAACAACACTCCTACCGTGTTCATTTTTACCATTGGTGCGAAGGTCTTTTTGTAGTCTATCCCATATATCTGAGTGTATCCTTTGGCAACAAGACGAGCTTTATATCTCTCAATAGAACCATCACTATTATACTTGATTCTATAAATCCATCGACATCCAATAGTGTTTTTCTACTTTGGCAATTGTACCAACTCCCAAGTGTGATTACGATCCAACGCTTGAAGTTCATCTTTCATGACGTCAAACCATACACCTTTATTTTTTGCTTCCAAGTAGCTAGTAGGTTCCTGTTGCTCCTCAATAGCAGATAAAAAATTGAAGTGGTTATGAGAAATTTTGTCATACCTAATAAATTTCTGGATAGGATGATGAACAGTGTAATAAGTAGAAAAATCCCGAAGACGTGTTGAAGGTTGAGTAACACGTGATGACCTTCGAAGTGAAATACCTATTGGCACCTCTTCTGTTGCATTTTCATTCATTATACCCTTAGGAACAACTTCTAGATTAGCACCTGGGAAGGCATCACTGTTAGTAGTGATATCAGAATCACGTGAGTGGTCATGAACCACTTTTGGGCATGAGCTTGCAGAACCTATAGGACTCCTGACATATGGCATCTCCTCGGGCGGTATTAGGACAGGAACAAAATTAAGAGAGAATTCTCTATAGTTATTAGTGTACTCCCCCTGAGTTTGGTTCATGTCAGAGAAGAACATGTGAGCTTCATCAAAAAACACATCACGAGAAATATATTCTTGGTGGGTACTCGGGTCGTAACACCGGTAGCCTTTCTTGACGAAGGAATACCCAACAAACACACATTTCCTAGCACAAGGATCAAGTTTACCACCAGTTTGAGAATGAACATAGCAAATGCACCCAAATATCCTCAAATGAGAAAGGTCAAATTTCCGACGATGTAACACTGCCATAGGGGTCGTGTAGCCCAAAACCCGACTAGGGAGTCGGTTAATTAGGTAACAAGCCATGAAAACAGCATCGGCCCAATAGGTTTTTGGCAAGTGACTGGAGAACAATAAAGCCTGAGTTACTTCAAGAATATAGCGATTTTTTCGTTCAACAATGCCATTCTGTTGAGGAGTACCAACATAGGAGGTCTGATGAAGGATGCCCAAGTTGTGTAAAAAATTTTGAAACTGTTGATTAGTATATTCAGTGCCATTGTCTGTACGGAGAACTTTCACAACAGTATTAAATTGATTTTTTACCATGTTGCAAAATTCTTGAAAGACACAAAGAACTTCAATCTTTGACTTAAGAATATAAAGCCAAGTAGCTCGAGATTTATCATCAATAAATGTGACAAAATAGTGAAAACCTTCCTTAGAAATAATAGGAGAACTCCAAACATCAGAATGTACTAAGCCAAACAATTCGGTACATTTATTTGTGCTAAGAGAAAAAGGCAGTCTATGTTGCTTAGCAAAGTGATAGGGATCACAAGTGCTAGAATCATGACTAAGGGACAAGTCAAGAATACAGAGTATGCGATTAGAGGGATGACCCATGCGCCAATGCCATAAGCGAGACGTGTCGGCAACAGCCTTACTTGCCATCGAAATTGCAGGGTGAGACTCCAACATGTACAACCCATTCTTCAGTGTGCCTTCACCAATCATCCTCTTGATAGTGCAATCCTGGAAGAGCACCTTTCGTGGAGTAAAAATAACATTGCAATTCCACTGTTTAGTACACTTACTGACTTACATCAAATTAGATGATAATGTAGGGAACAATAAAGCCTCAGACTGTTTTGAAAAAAATTGGAGCTGTCCTCTCCTTGTAGTAGGAACTTGCCCACCATTAGCAATAGTAACAGCAGGATGTAAGCTACTTGAAGTAATATTAGATAATACATATGGAGAATGACACATGTGGTCTGTGGTCCCAAAATCAACTATAAACTGAGTGTGAGAAAGAGCAGAATTAGCATACACATTACCCGAAGCCTTAGCAAGATTTGCAGTGTTCGAGGTGGTAAAAGAAGCTTCTCCCTGACCATGGGTCTGAAGTAATTGCTCGACTTGAAGTGCAAGAGATTCCAACTGGGGTCTGAAATTCTACCCCATTACTATGCATTGCAATTTGAGCATTCGGACCTCTGTCTTTGGTGGGACGAAAGTGTGGATAAAGAACCCAACAACGATCTTTAGAGTGCCCATCACGATTACAGTGATCGCAATGAAAGCAAACTGATTTCTTGGATTTTCCCTTGGCAAAACGCATACTGGACACCAAAGCACTAGACTCACCTTGTTGATTTTTTTGTGTGGCACTAGTGGTGATTGTAGCATTGTGGGCCAAGTTTTCCCCCATGGCCGTGAGTGGAGGTGGAGCCAAATTCATGACCCGCTTGCGGGTCTCCTCATTTTGTACAGTAGAGCACACTGAATTGAAGGGGGGAAGCACGGGACTTGATAAAATTTGTTTCCTGGTATCTTCAAACTCAGGCTTAAGACTTGCCAATAACTGAAAAATTGTCTTGCTCTTCTCTTTTGATATAATCAGCAATTTTTTGGGTGGTAGGTCGATATTGGCGGAGTTCATCCCATTGTTTTTTCATGTGACCCAGATGTTCAGTAAAGGATTGATTCGTACCATGCTTGGAATAAGCCAAACCTTGCTGCAATTCAAAAATTCGAGAAGAATTATTAGCTTGGCCATACATTTAATTGAGAGATTCCCACAGAGCTTGAGCAGTATCAGAATAGGCAAAGATCTCATATATTTGAGATTCCATAAAATTGAAAAGCCATGTCATGACATTGTGATCATTGGTTTGCCATTCCTCAAAAGATGGATCAAACTTTTGAGGAATTTTTGTTCGACCAGTGATGTGACCCAATCGAGATTGTCCACCAAGGGCAATCATGACGGCTCGGGACCACGGCAGAAAGTTCCCCCCATTTAGCAACAAGGACGTGAGTCACTGACTGTGTGCCTCTTGCATAACGGTCTTTGATGATTCCACAATAGCTTGCTCTTTATCACCCATGACTCAAAGCAATAAAAAACAACAACCAACGGGAAATTGCAACAAATCCGTGTTGAAGCAGTGTGTAGCAATAGCACGAACAAGCCACTAGAAAATCAATAGGATGTAACTTGCTCTGATATCATGTTGAATTTTAGACAATCACAAAAGAAATAACACACAAGAATTAACAAGGTTCAGTAATAAGCTTACGTCCTCGGACAAATCTCTCATGGTGTTTCTCTCCTTTTTGTCGTGAGTCTTACTTTGTCATTATTCCTTTTTTTATACTGAATTAGGTTACTACAACAAAGGTAACAAACAACCTGAAATAGGAAAACACTCCTAAATAGGTAGTAAGATAAAAAATACAATATTGACAATATCTCTTTTCCTAGAATAGGAGATTCAATCCTGCAACAATGGATATGGTTGATGCATGTAAAAATGACAAGTAACATCCTATGAACATGAGAACAACATCCCAAACAAATGTAAAAGGCATAGTTCTAAGTTGTACATAATCTGCTTGGACTTGATATAATATTGGAGCTTGGGCAATAACAGATGTATATCCCTCGTCGCAAATCTGACTTTACTTGCTAACTGCAAAAGTTTCGAGTTAGCAAGCAAAACGCAAATGCATGTTTGGTGTGGCTATAATTGGTATTGAGGTGCTGTAACGCGTGAGTTTGATAATATATATGATTTAAAATTGGCTGGGGCAGTTTGTTGTAAGTTGTTGCAGCTGTGAATGTAAATGAAAGTTTCACCATGACCTTTCGTATCTATAGTCGTTGTGTAAAAATGCATCAAATAGGCTCTAAGTGTATGTTGATAGTAACTAATGGCAATTGGTTTTAGAGTGAGTTGATTGTCTGCTTAGAACCGGAAACAAACCTTATGACCTCCAGTTTCAAAAGATTGGAACTGGGAACCAAATTGGTTTCAGAATTGCCGGTTCCTGGACCGATCGGTTTGTTATTGGATTCTAGGAGGCCTGTTTTAAGTTTAGGCTAAAAAGTCAAATTCTTATTATAAAGCATGGAAGTTGCAGTATTGTATGGCAAATACAGTCGCTGGATAAATGTTATTTGCTCATACTTAAGACAAAACTTCAAAATTGATTTAAAAGTGATTCAACTCGGGAATCGATCCAGGTTGCATTGGCGATTTTTGCCTTGGAATGTGGAATTGAATCGGTTTTCTATTGTCACCCTTAGTAGTACCTTTTTTAATCCACCTCGATGCTTTCCAGATAAATTAATAATTAAACGTCGATAAACGATAAAGCTCATGCCAAGGTTAAATGGAACCCAGTTAAAAAAAAACACACCAATTTGATTTTTTGTCTTTTCTTTTCTCCCTTGAAAGAAGCGAGGCCCTAGGAAATCGTAAAATTTTTGCAGGAACAAGGTATGGTCCCATAAAATTGGAATTTTAGTATTTGGGAGGAACAAGGACGGGTGAAGGGGGGCCAGGACAATTATTGAATAAGTAATCGAAATGTCGTGTTTCAATGCATTAATTATTTTTGACTTTCCGCGTTGTGCACAATCATCATTTTAAAAATAAATAATTTAAATTTGTTAAATGCTCGACATATCCGTTAAGATAGTTCCAAGTTAGCAAATTTGGAAATCCCATGAATCGAGGAAAAATAACACAAATGATCATTGAACCTTGATTCAATGTGCAATATACTCCTTAAACTTATAATTTGTTCAATATAATCATTGAATTACTAATAAATATTGACTCTAGTTTCCATACAATATGAAAATGTTTAATGTCATCTTTTTATCAATTCAAGTTAACGGATTCTACAAAGGTGACTTCTAATCCGTTAAAATCTAAATGGTGGACAACAAAAGAAAGTTACACGTTAATTATCCAAGATAGAATATTCATCTAAAAACATGATACAATAATCAACATCAATGTTAATGCTCGAATTATTTTTTTTCCCCTTTTATAAAATAGATGGATAAAAAGATTAACATATTGATTCATCATTTTAATTTCACATCATCAAATAACATCTTATTTGTTGCTTGAACAGATGGAACGACTATATTGAGCATATACGTATAATTTAGAGAGGTCATATTAAACGAATTGAAAATTCAAAAATTATATAACAAAATTTTAAAGAATCATTTGTGCCAATTTTTGTCTTTGCTTGAAAAAGGATCAGTTACGATGGGCGGACCGGACCACGCACTGGAAATCGAGACGTACGGGGCTCGGGACCAATCCGACAGCGACGGCTCGAGCCCTGTGCCCCAGCCGTGGCGACGACGCGCTATCCGAGTCGCGTGGGGGGGACGGAAACAACTCCTTCCCTTTGATCAGGTCAAATTTGCAGAGGCCTCCCCGCTCCCTCAAAGGCAATGACTCGGTCGGTACCTTCTCCGACGACCGATCCCCCTCGCCGTGCCAGCTGCGCACGTGGACGGTCGGGATCGCCCCGATGCGGTCGCGGGTCCCACGGTTGGGGGGAAAAGAAAAAGAGGAGGATCTGGGACTTGTACCTGCTTTTCTTTAAATTTTCTTTATATCGAAGTTGTTAACTTTCATAATCACGCTTGGAGCTCGATTTTCTCGCTCTAAACTCGTGGAACAGTGCTCCCTCTCTCTCTCTAGGACCGGTGGAGGCGCAAGTTGTCTCCTCGTTTCGATCCTTATCTCCTCGCATGCTCGAGATCACTCATTGCTTTTTGGGGTTTTCGAGAATTCTTCCACCGCGTTGTTTCATCTTCATCTTCCTTCTTGTTCTTGTTCTTCTCCTCCTTCTTCTTCTTGTTCTTCTTCTCTGTTTCATTGGTCTCCTCGGCGAAGATTCGGAGAAGTGATTTCCCTCTCGTGTTTCGGTGTTGTTCGGCGTGATTTGATCGGCATTTTCCGTCAGGTGCTTCCAGGAAGCGCTCTCTTCAGTTTAGGGCTAGGGTTTGGTAGTTTTTTGATCTGGAGATCGTTAAGAGTTTGCTTTCGCGGACCCATTTCATTTTCTGTTTGGTTGTCCTTGTTTTGTTTCGGGGAAGTTTTGTGTTCGGATTAAGGTTGTTGCTACTCATTGAGGGAGAGGGATTTTACTTTTCTCTGAGTTCATTTGAGTTTAGTTGAACAAACTCATGCTTTACTGAATTCACATGCTCACTGCCCTAGCTGGCACGAGTACCTATTTATTTTTGAAATATACTCCCTTGTGGATCTTTAGGCTCGCTGGCTTTCGGTGTAGTCTCACGGGTTTTGGATAATTTTCTTTGTTTAAATGGTGTGGTTCCCACGCTGTTGCTCCCCATGTTGTTCTCACTAGATGCGGATGCGTCAGGATTAAGTCATAAATGCCACTTAGGTATTGGTTTTGTAGTCTATTCTTCTGATGATAATTTATGGGCATGCAATATGTTCTTTCCTTTCCTTCTGATTATTTCTTTTGAAGATCTTGAGTGGCGAGATTTCAGTGCTGTTTGTGCTCTTTTTGCTCACGTCTGTGCTGATTCCTTGGAAATATATGCCTAGTAAGATTCAACCTTCGAAGCTGTCCATCTCTTGTTGTGTTTTAAAGTCAGCATGGGGACATTTTTCCTGTCATAGAGTAATCTGTGATTCTGGATATTTTAGTGATAAGGCAAACAAATTTCTATGGCTATTGCATGTTTAAATGTTCTGAAATATTGCTTATCTCCTTCTAATTTGAATTGGGAAATACTATAACGATCATCCAATACATTACTCTAGTTGGTGAGGATTGGATTGGCTGTTGAATTTCAGTCATGTAATGTGTAATGCTCCATAGATTATGGTCAAAGATTTATAGAAACTTGCCATTAGTAGAATTTGCCTCTGCGCTTTTCTTTTTGCAGATTTGGGCCTCTAGGTGATATCGTTGCTTGACAACGAGAGAGAGCACGCTAGTTAGCATCCATAAAAGGGACATGGCTGTGTACAAGCGTGCTCTCTATCGTTGTCATACGATATGCATTTGAGGCTTTGTTCCCAATCTGTGGCATAAGCGGATAGTAAATTCGAATTATATGTCTCAAGTGTAATATTTTAATATATGACATTGATGAGTTCTGAAGGCTTGTGTCATGCATATATCATACAAGAGGTTTGAGTCTCCTTTTTAACATAGCTGGGAGGTAATGTGAATTTTCTTTTTCTCCTTAAACTTGACATTTCAATGCCTGATACTAATGAGTGTGTACTTTGCGTGATGCATTAGTATAGTGCAATTCTAGATGGTTTTCCAATAATTTGGTGCATGTGTGCATCTTTGTTTATGTTGGGTTGTTGTGTAGATGTGATACAATGGAGCATGTACTAGATACTCAAGTAATTAAAACATGTTTTTCTGATGTAGCTGGTAGCTTTCTCGATATATTTTGCAACATCCATGTGTCTATCGAGATGTGCACATTGGTTGATCTGAAGTATGTCATACTGATCAATGATTTTGGAGTTGCATTGCTCACTAATAATGAATTAGTGTAATGCAGGATATTAGTGTAATGCACAATTTTGGAGTCTAGGTACGATATTGTTTGCTATTTTCCCTGAAGTACTGATTTCATGTGGTGTTTAAATGAGGTTATGGGACATTTTCCTTGTCAACTTGTGCAACATAACTTTAAATCTACTCGAACTTGTAGTTGCTGAGTAAGATATTGACTAATGTATATTGTTTTAAGGAAATTATGGAATATGACGTGCACTCCAGCATAGTAGGCTCAATTTAGGGAAGAAAAGGATGCCATGATATCCTGGTTGGGTTGAATATTCAGGTCTAAATTGAGGAACTTGTGTGCTAAATTTATCTTTTTCATATTAATGACCCAACTTTGGTCAGTCCTAATGATGATGAGGTTGCACACATGCCACCGAAGTAAATTTGGTTTTTCAATGAGTTTGTAATGCAATATTAAATTTAATCCAACTATGTGTTTCTACTCATGCACATCAATTGTTCTAATTTGATAGCTTGTTATAGCTGATTGAGCTAATTCCATGCTTTGGCAATGCTTGCTTTATTAAAAATGGCAGTTATTGTTTGGGGGAATCACTCCATAAGTCATCTTATGTACACAATATAATCATGTCTCAAACCTTTCAATTGCTGCAATAAGGTCCTATGGAAATAGAAAAGTCTAATTGAGCTAACCTTTTAGTTCATGTAGTCAAGTAATGAAACTTTACTCCAAAGTGCACAAAGGTCCTAAACCTATATTAAGAAGTGCAACTTAAGGTTGCCGCATAAGCTTTGAGTGCTAGCTGGGCAAGTTTCAGCATTGTCCATTGAAAAGACTAGATTTTTTTTTTGCGGTGGTTGCCAATCAAAACAATGAGGACTTAATTGCATTTTGCACAAAGGTTTAGGACTTTAGGTGCACTTCTCCTGTTATGTGGGTGCCAAGGGGTGGTGATTTTTTCTTTTAAGTTTTGCACTTCTGTTATGTGGGTGCCAAGGGGTGGTGATTTTTTCTTTTAAGTTTTGCACTTGAATTACCTTAAGATTTCTGTACAGATTTCCTAGGGAAGAGAGGGTGGGTGGGTGGGATGATATTTTATCAGTAAGTGAATTTTAAACTTGAATATAGGTTATTGCGATTGCATTATAAATAAAGTATTGCACTTGACTTATATGTATATATTTTTGTTTGACATGGACCACAACTCTCTTGGTGTCTTTTTTCTCACATGCAATGCTCCTTTTAACTGTGACCATAGGGGCTGCCTAGCTCGAGAAGTGTTTTTAATTTCCAATTCCATAGGAAAGATCCCTTGTTTTATGCTTGGATCCATTCTTTGAAGTAGACATCATGAAAAGAATGTCTTTCAGTCCGTGATACTGTGTTCTCATTTTGGACCTGAGAACACCAAAGTGTTTTCAGTCCGTGATACTGTTTTCACTTTTGTGCCTAATAAATGAGAACAAGCTGATCATGTTTCCATTCGAAAATTTTTCCATGATCCCACCAAACAAAGTTGCTAGTGACCTTTTCATTCTGAGTGAAATGAAAGTGGAAGTTCGAAATTGCCTATCAAGCAAACAATTGATGAAATCCTGCCATTTTCTTTTCTTTTGTAGTTTTCTTTTGCTAGGAATGGTGATTCGTAGTTGTGAGTAGAATCCTAGATCGTTTTTATGCTAGAAGGTGTTGTTCTCCTTTTTGGGGGCCTATTTCGGTCCACTCCTTCTAACTATATCTTGCAGAGAATGAAATTGTACTATACGAAACAAATGTAAACCTCATGCATTGAAGCAAAATACTTCTTTCTACAATAAGGACTGTAGTCTTTTTAGTTTTTATGGAGTGTGGGATATATAAAAAATAATGCTACACAATTTGCCAATTTGGGTGCGGAGAAATTCCAATTTGATTCTTGTGCAGAAAAGAAGAAAGAGACTATCCGATTTACCTGGAAAGGCCATTCCTCCGGAGTGTTTTCCACTTCTTCGGCGTGGGAACTTATAAGAAACGAAGGCTTGAATGTTCCATGGAGCTCCTTCATATGGGACTGAGCCATTGCCCCAAGGTACAACTTCTTGCTATGGTTCATCTCTTTGAATAGACTTCCCACACAAGTCATTTTGCTAAGCTATCACAGAATCTCCGAAGGTGTCTGTGCCTTCTGTAGAAGCAGACCTGACTCAATTGACCATCTCTTCTTTGATTGTACTGTTATCGGCACTCTTGCTTTATTTTGGGCAAGAAACTGTAACCTAATTTGGCGAAATAGACCTTGGCAAGAAAACCTCCACTGGGCTATCCGATTTATTGGGGGTCAGAATTATCATCATCAAATTGCTCGTTTTGCTCTTGCTGCAATGTGCCATATTATCTGGATGGAACGAAACCATATTCTATTCAGGAATCGCCCCGTTTTCATGCCGGCCCTCCGTAGCCACCTTACTAAACTTGTAAGGGACAAAGGCTTGTCCATGAAGCCTATTGTAGATAACATTTGCAATAGAAGAATACAGCAAAAGTGGGGCATCTCCCCTTCCATTTTTGAGTAATCTTTAGATTACTTTTTAATTTTCTTGTTAGTCTCTGTTGTTGTTGGCCTTCTGTTTGGCCTTGGTGTTGCGCTCTCTTGCTTGTAATCCTTTTTATTAGTCGTTACACCTTTGCACCTGTCGAGACACTTGCTGTGTCATCTCAAGTGCAAGGTTTTTGTGTACGACTTTTTTCCCTGTATGGAGCGTGTTGAAAAGTATATAAAATTCTTACTTTACCAAAAAAAAAAAAAGGAAGAGACTAAGATAATTTCTCTCCTTGAGTTTTGGCTCATCCAGAAAGAAAGGAACAAGGAGCAGTTGTCCTCTGGGGACTCTCTTAGGGATAATTTTCCATATAGAGTTCACTTTTGGGTAACATAGGAAAGTTTAATTTCATAATTTTAGTATTGTTGGATGTTAGGTTTTTTATAAGTTACACCAGAAGCAAATTGCTTTCTGCATGAGCCATCTCTCTCATTACTTCTTTAGATGTTAGTTTATTAGTAGGATAACTACTATTTCTACCGCAATGAAGGTGATTTGTGTATGGAAAGTTGGCACAACATCTATATATACCAATGGCCAATCATTTTGGACATGGATGGCTTCTCTATGAAGCCGTTTTCTAGTACAAGCCATATCTCTCATTACGTATTTAGATGTTAGTTTGTAGTAGTATAACTACTATTTCTACGTTGATGAAGGTGATTTGTGTAAGTACAGTTGACACAACATGTATATTCCAATGGCGAATCATTTTGTACATGGATGGTACCCTCTTACCATTTTAATTGAATTTTATTCATGTTTCGAGACAAATTAATAATAAGACTACTAACTCTGTGTGAGAGAGCGAGAGAGACAGAGAGAGGGGGAGGGCGGGGGAGGGAGGGGTGGTAATTCTGGGCAACAATATGGCATGGTGCATCATGGCCTGGCTATCTAGGCCGTGAAAATACAAGAAGGTGAAACCTTCAAGATTGAAATGTGGTACATTTTAAGGGATCACACTACCATCCTGGACGATGTGAAGGATATAATTTTAAATACCGAGATGTTTTAAAAGTTAAAATTTTGACAATTCTCTTTTGATATAGGAGGAGATCTTTAGCAAATAGGAACTAATATGCTATTGGTTACTTGTGACAGACCAAAAGTCTTCATGAGTGGATGCTTACTGTTCTTTTCTTCGGGGGTTTTGATTTTCAAATAATTATTGCATATCTTTAGCAGGTTTTGGTCGGCTGCTTTCTTATCCATTTCTTGTATTTTCCCTCTCCATACTTTCCTTAAAAAGGAGAAAGCATCTGTTTGGGGATTCATGTAGCTTATATGTTGACATCGATGCCTAATATGGCGGGAATGATTAGCATTCTCCGTATATTGGCATCTTTTTTGTAATGGAATAACTAAATTGAACATTTACGTATAGTTTGGCCAACGATCACAGTAAACGAATTAAAAATTTAGGAACGATATGATAAAATTTCTGATACGATTTGTGTCATTTATTTTTTCTTCGCCCGAGAAAGGTTTAGTTATGATGAGCGGACCGGACCATTGTCGGTAAATCGAGACTTATGGGCTTGACCCAATCCGACAGCGACGGGTCGAGCCCCGCGTCCCAGCCGTGTCAGCGACGCGCTGTTCAAGTTGCGTTGGGGGGACGAAACACTCCTCCCTTTGATAAGGTCAAATTTTCAGACACACGGGGGAGGGGGCGTCCCCCTCAGTGACTCGGTCGGTACCTTCTCGGACGACCGGTCACCCCCGCCGCGCCTGATGCACACGTGGACGGCCGGGATCAGGCAGGGCGATGCTTGCGGGTCGCCTCCTCCGCGGGTACCACCGGTGGCAAAGAAAAAGAGGAGGATCTGGGAGTTGTACCTGTTTTTCTTTAAATTTTCTTTATATCGAAGTTGTTAGCTTTCGTAATCACGCTTTGAGCTCGATTTTCACGCTCTAACCTCGTGGAACAGTGCGAGTGCTCCCTCTCTCTCTCTCTCTCTCTCTCTCTCTTTGTCTCTCTCTCTCTCTCTCTAGGACCAGTGGAGGCGCAAGTTGTCTCCTTGTTTCGATCCTCATCTCCTCGCATGCTCGAGATCACTCATTGTTTTGTGGGGTTTGCGGGAATTCTTCTATGGCGTTTCATCTTCTTGTTCTTGTTCTCTGTTTCATTGGTCTCCTCAGCGAAGATTCGGAGAAGTGATTTCCCTCTCGTGTTTCGGTGTTGATCGGCGTGATTTAATGGGCATTTTCAGTCAGGTGCTTCCAGGAAGCGCTCTCTTTTGCAGCTTCCTTCAATGGGTGACTCGTTTCTTTTCCGCTCGTTGAATCGGACTGGGTTTTCTTGGTCGGTGTAAAGCTAGTGCTGTTTGACTCTCTGGGGTTTGGTTTGCTCGTCGTCGCGAAAATGCGAGATTGTTTGGATACGAAACTCGGATGTGTTTTTTCTTCTCTTCAGTTTAGGGCTAGGGTTTGGTAGTTTTTTGATCTAGAGATCGTTCAGAGTTTGCTTTCGCGGACCCATTTCACTTTCTGTTTGGTTGTCCTTGTTTTGTTTCTGGGAAGTTTTGTGTTCGGATTAAGGTTGTTGCTCGTTATTGAGGGAGAGGGATTTTACTTTTCTCTGAGTTCATTTGAGTTTAGTTGAACATACTCATACTTTACTGAATTCACATGCTCACTGACCTAGCTGGCACGAGTACCTATTTATTATTGAAATATACTCTCTTGTGGATCTTTAGGCTCGCTGGCTTTCGGTGTAGTCTCACGGGTTTTGGATAATTTTCTTTGTTTAAATGGTGTGGTTCCAGCGCTATTGCTCCCCATGTTGTTCCCACTAGATGCCGATGCGTCAGGATTAAGTCATGAATGCCACTTAGGTATCTAATGATAATTTATGGGCATGCAATATGTTCTTTCCTTTCCTTTTGATTATTTCTTTTGAAGATCTTGAGTTGCGAGATTTCAGTGCTGTTTGTGCTCTTTTTACTCATGTCTGTGCTGAATCCCTGGAAATATATGCCTAGTAAGATTCAACCTTCGAAGCTGTCCATCTCTTGTTGTGTTTGAAAGTCAGCATGGGGACATTTTTGCTGGCATAGAGTAATCTGTGATTCTGGATATTTTAGTTGAGACCCTTTTATTGATAAGCAAACAAATTTCTACGGCTATTGCATGTTTAAATGTTCTGAAATATTGCTTATATCCTTCTCATTTGAATTGGGGAATGCTATATCAATCATCCAATACAGTACTCTAGTTGGTGAGGATTGGATTGGCTATTGAATTTCAGTCATGTAATGTGGAATGCTCCATAGATTATGGTCAAAGATTTATACAAGCTTGCCATTAGTAGAATTTGCCTCTGCGCTTTTCTTTTTGCAAATTTGGACCTCTAGGTGATATCGTTGCTTGACAACGAGAGAGAGCACGCTAGTTAGCATCCATAAAAGGGACATGGCTGTGTACAAGCGTGCTCTCTATCGTTGTCATACGATATGCATTTGAGGCTTTGTTCCCAATCTGTGGCATAAGCGGGTGGTAACTTCGAATTGTATGTCTCAAGTGTATATTTTAATGCATGACACTGATGAGTTGTGAAGGCTTGTGTCATGCATATATGATGCAAGAGGGTTGAGTCTCCTCTTTCACATAGCTGGGAGGTAATGTGAATTTTCTTTTTCTCCTTAAACTTGGCATTTCAATGCCTGATACTAATGAGTGTGTACTTTGTGTGATGCATTAGTATAGTGCAATTCTAGATGGTTTTCCAATAATTTGGTGCATGCTTCTAGAATTTGTGTGCATCTTTGTTTATGTTTGGTTGTTGTGTAGATGTGATGCGATGGATCATGTACTAGATACTAAAGTAATTGAAACATGTTTTTTCTAATGTAGCTAGTAGCTTTCTTGCAACATCCATGTGTCTATCAAGATGTGCACACTTTATTGATTGATCTGAAGTATGTCACTATTCATGATACTGATCAATGATTTTGGAGTTGCATTGCTCACTAATAATGAATTAGTGTAATGCAGGATATTAGTGTAATGCACGATTTTGGAGTCTAGGTACGATATTGTTTGTTATTTTCCTTGAAGTACCGATTTCATGTGGTGTTTGGATGAGGTTATGGGACATTGTCCTTGTCAACTTGTGCAACAAAACTTTAAATCTACTCGAACTTGTAGTTGCTGAGTTAGATATTGACTAAAGTATATTGTTTTAAGGAAATTATGAATTATGACGTGCACTCCAGCATAGTAGGCTTAATTCAGGGAAAAGAAGGATGCCATGACATCCTGGCTGGGTTGAATATTCAGGTCTAAATTGAGGAACTTGCGTGCTAAATTTGTCTTTTGCAGATTAAAGACCCAACTTTGGTCAGTCCTAATGATAATGAGGTTGCACACATGCCACCGAAGTAAATTTAGTTTTTCAATGAGTTTGTAATGCAATATTAATTTAATCCAACTATGTGTTTCTACTCATGCATGTCAATTGTTCAAATTTGATAGCTTGTTATAGCTGATTAAGCTAATTCCGTGCTTTGACAATGCTTTCTTTATTAAAAATGGCAGTTATGTTTTGGGGGAATCGCTCCACAAGTCATCTTATATACGCAATATAATTAAGTCTTGAACCTTTCAATTGCTGCAATAAGGTCCTAGGGATATAGAAAAGTCTAATGGAGCTAAACTTTTAGTTTGTGTAGTCAAGTTATAAAACTTAAGAAGTGCAACTTAAGGTTGCCACATAAGCTTTGAGTGCTAGCTGGGCAAGTTTCAGCATTGTCCATTGAAATGACTTGATTTTACTTTTTGCAGTGGTTGCCAATCAAAACAATCAGGACTTATGCGTTTTGCACAAAGGTTTAGGACTTTAGGTGCGCTTCTCCTGTTATGTGGGGGCCAAGGAGTGGTGTTTTTTGCTTTTGAGTTTTGCACTTGAATTACCTTGAGATTTCTTTACAGATTGCCTAGGGAAGAGAGGGGGGGTGGGTGGGTGGGATGATTTTTTTTTATCAATAAGTGAATTTTAAACTTGAATATAGGTTATTGCGGTTGAATTATAAATAAAGTGTTGCAATTGACTTATATGCATATATTTTTGTTTGACATGAAGCACAGCTCTCTTGGTGTCTTTTTTCTCACATGCGATGCTCCTTTTAACTGTGTGACCATTGGGGCTGTCTAGCTTGAGAAGTGTTTTTAGTTTCCAATGCCATAGGAAATGAAATGAAAACAACTTTCCGCTGCCATTTCCTAATTTTTTTAAAAGATGTTTGGTAAGCCAAAATAAGAATTCTTGGTGGAAAGCACGATTTTTAAATTATCTTTTGTGCTTCACTAAGATAGTTTTTTTTTTTCCTATTTTGACCAATAGGTTAATTTCTTTTTCATATATAGAATTTGAGAAAGTTTTAGAGAAGGTTCATGCTCTTTACCAATTCTCTGTGTGAGTAATGTTTCCGGAGCTCACTTTTTTCCTCTCCTCAACACCATTCAGCTTTGCATTGTTGAGGTGCTGCCTTCTCTCAAGCTATCTGGAAGATCCCTTGTTTTATGCTTGGATCCATTCTTTGAAGAAGACATCATGAAAATAATGTCTTTCAGTCTGTGATACTGTGTTCTCATTTTGGACCCGGAAACACCAAAGTGTTTTCAGTCCATGATACTGTTTTCACTCTTGTGCCTAATAAATGAGAACAAGCTGACCATGTTTCCATTCGAAAATTTTTCCATGATTCTGCCAAACAAAGTTTCTAGTGACCTTTTCATTCTGAGTGAAATGAAAGTTGTAGTTCAAAATTGCTTATCAAGCAAACAATCGATGAAATCCTGCCATTTTCTTTTCTTTTGTAGTTTTCTTTTGCTAGGAATGGTGATTCGTAGTTGTGAGTAGAATCCTAGAATGTTTTTATGCTAGAAGGTGTTGTTCTCCTTTTTGGGGGCCTATTTCGGTCCACTCCTTCTAACTATATCTTGCAGAGAATGAAATTGTACTATACGAAACAAATGTAAACCTCATGCATTGAAGCAAAATACTTCTTTCTACAATAAGGACTGTAGTCTTTTTAGTTTTTATGGAGTGTGGGATATATAAAAAATAATGCGACACAATTTGCCAATTTGGGTGCGGAGAAATTCCAATTTGATTCTTGTCTTGAAAAGAAGAAAGAGGCTAAGATAATTCCTCTCCTTGTGTTTTGGCTCATCCAGAAAGAAAGGAACAAGGAGCAGTTGTCCTCTGGGGACTCTCTTAGGGATAATTTGTCATAGAGACTTCACATTGGGTAACATAGGAAAGTTTAATTTCATAATTGTAGGATTGTTGGATGTTAGGTTCCAGCAGCAAATTGCTTTCCGCATGAGCCATCTCTTTCATTACTTATTTAGATGTTAGTTTATTAGTAGGATAACTACTATTTCTACCGCAATGAAGGTGATTTGTGTAAAGAAAGCTGACACAACATGTATATACCAATGGCCAATCATTTTGGACATGGATGGCTTCTCTATGAAGCCGTTTTCTAGTACAAGCCATCTCTCTCATTACGTATTTAGATGTTAGTTTGTAGTAGTACAACTACTATTTCTACGGTGATGAAAGTGATTTGTGTAGAGACAGTTGACACAACATGTATATACCAATAGCGAATCATTTTGTGCATGGATGGTACGCTGTTACCATTTTAATTTAATTTTTTTTCATGTTTTGAGACAAATTAATAATAAGACTACTAACTCTGTGTGTGTGTGTGTGTGTGTGTGTGTGTGAGAGAGAGAGAGAGAGAGAGAGAGAGAGAGAGAGAGAGAGAGAGAGAGAGAGAGAGAGAGGGGGCGGGGGGTTGGTAATTCTGGGCAACAATATGGCATGGTGCATCATGGCCTGGCTATCTAGACCGTGAAAATACAAGAAGGTGAAACCTTCTAGATTGAAATGTAGTATATTTTAAGGGATCGCACTACCATCCAAGAGAATTTGAAGGATATAATTTTAAGTACCGAGATGTTTTTAAAGTTAAAATTTTGACAATTCTCTTTTGAAGTAGGAGGAGATCTTTAGCAAATAGGAAGTAATATGCTATTGGTTACTTGTGACAGACCCAAAGCCTTCATGAGTGGATGCTTACTGTTCTTTTCTTCGGTGGTTTGATTTTCAGATAATTATTTGCATATTTTTAGCAGGTTTTGGTCGGCTGCTTTCTTATCCATTTCTTGTATTTTCCCTCTCCATACTTTCCTTAAAAAGGTGAAAGCATCAGTTTTGGAATTCATGTAGCTTATATGTTGGTATTGATGCCTAAGATGGAAGGAATGATTAGCATTCTCCATACATTGCCATCTTATTTGTAATGGAATAACTATATAGAACATTTACGTATAGTCCGGCCTGCAATCACAATGAATGAATTAAATATTCAGAAATGACAAGATAAAATTTTGGATACCGTTTGTGTCATTTTTCTTTTCTTCGCCCAAGAAATGATTAGTTATGATGAGCGGACCGGACCATTCTCGGCAAATCAAGTCACATGGGCTTGACCCAATCCAACAGCAACGGGTCGAGCCCTGCGTCCCAGTCGTGGTGGCGACGCGTTGTCGAAGTCACGTTGGGGGGACGAAACACTCCTCCTTTTGATCAGGTCAAATTTTCGGACACACGGGGGAGGGGGCGTCCGCCTCAATGACTCGATCGGTACCTTCTCGGACGACCGGTCACCCCCACTCCGCCTGATGCACACGTGGATGGCCGGGATCGGCCGGGGCGATGCTTGCGGGTCGCCTCCTCCGTGGGTACCACCGGGGGTAAAGAAAAAGAGGAGGATCTGGGACTTGTACCTGCTTTTCTTTAAATTTTCTTTATATCGAAGTTAGCTACCTTTCATAATCATGCTTTGAGCTCGATTTTCACACTCTAACCTCGTGGAACAGTGCGAGTGCTCCCCCCCTCTCTCTCTAGGACTAGTGGAGGCGCAAGTTGTCTCCTTGTTTCGATCCTCATCTCCTCGCATGCTCGAGATCACTCGTTGCGTTGTGGGGTTTGCAGGAATTCTTCCACCGCGTTTCATCTTCTTGTTCTTGTTCTCTGTTTCATTGGTCTCCTCAGCGAAGATTCGGGGAAGCGATTTCCCTCTCGCGTTCCGGTGTTGTTTGGCGTGATTTAATGGGCATTTTCCCATCTGCTTCTTCCAGGAAGCGCTCTCTTTTGTAGCTTCCTACAATGGGTGACTCGTTTCTTTTCCGCTCGTTGAATTGGACTGGGTTTTCTAGGTAGGTATAAAACTAGTGCCGTTCGACTCTCTGGGGTTTGGTTTGCTCGTCGTTGCGAAAATGCGAGATTGTTTTGGATACGAAACTCGGATGGGTTTTTTCTTCTCTTCAGTTTAGGGCTAGGGTTTGGTAGTTTTTTGATCTGGAGATCGTTAAGAGTTTGCTTTCGCGGACGCATTTCATTTTCTGCGTGGTTGTCCTTGTTTTGTTTCGGGGAAGTTGTGTGTTCGGATTAATGTTGTTGCTACTTATTGAGGGAGAGGGATTTTACTTTTCTCTGAGTTCATTTGATTTTAGTTGAACTGACTCATGCTTTAATGAATTCACATGCTCACTGCCATAGCTGGCACGAGTACCTATTTATTTTTGAAATATACTCCCTTGTGGATCTTTAGGCTCGCTGGCTTTCGGTGTAGTCTCACGGGTTTTGGATAATTTTCTTTGTTTAAATGGTGTGGTTCCCATGCTGTTGCTCCCCATGTTGTTCTCACTAGATGCGGATGCGTCGTGATTAAGTCATAAATGCTACTTAGGTATTGGTTTTGTAGTCTATTCTTCTGATGATAATTTATGGCAATGCAATATGTTCTATCCTTTCCTTTTGATTATTTCTTTTGAAGATCTTGAGTTGCGAGATTTCGGTGCTGTTTGTGCTCTTTTTACTCACGTCTGTGCTGATTCATTTGAAACATATGCCTAGTAAGATTCTACCTTTGAAGCTGTCCGTCTCTTGTTATGTTTAAAAGTCAGTATGGGGGCATTTTTCCTGGCTTAGAGCAATCTGTGCTTCTGGAGATTTTAGTTGAGACCCTTTTTTAAATAAGGCAAACAAATTTCAATGGCTATTTCATGTTTAAATGTTCTGAAATATTGCTTATATCCTTCTAATTTGAATTGGGGAATACTATAACAATAATACAAGACAGTACTCTTGTTGGTGAGGATTGGATTGGCTATTGAATTCAGTCATGTAATGTGCAATGCTCCAAAGATTATGGTCAAAGATTTATACAGGCATGCCATTAGTAGAATTCGCCTCTGAGGTTTTCTTTTTGCAGATTTGGGCCTCTAGGTGATATCGTTGCTTGACAACGAGAGAGGGCATACTAGTTAGCATCCATAGAAGGGACACGGCTGTGTATAACCGTGCTCTCTATCGTTGTCCTACGATCTGCATTTGAGGCTTTGTTCCCAATCTGTGGCATAGGGGGATGGTAACCTCGAATTATATGTCTCAAGTGTAATATTTTAATGCATGACACTGATGAGTTGTGAAGGCTTGTGTCATGCATATATGATGCACGAGGGTTGAGTCTCCTTTTTCACATAGCTGGGAGGTAATGTGAATTTTCTTTTTCTCCTTAAACTTGACATTTCAATTCCTGATACTAATGAGTGTGTACTTTGTGTGATGCATTAGTATAGTGCAATTCTAGATGTTTTTCCAATAATTTGGTACATGCTTCTAGATTTTGTGTGCATCTTTGTTTATGTTTGATTGTTGTGTAGATGTGATGCGATGGAGCATGTGCTAGATACTCAAATATAAAACATGTTTTTTTGACGTAGCTGGTAGCTTTCTCGATATATTTTGCAACGTCAACGTGTCTATTGAGATGTGCACATTTTATTGCTTGATCTAAAGTATGTCACTATTCATGATACTGATCAATGATTTTGGAGTTGCCTTGCGCTCTAATAATAGATGAGTGTAATGCACGATATTAGTGTAATGCACGATTTTGGAGTCTAGGTACCATATTGTTTTTTATTTTCCTTGAAATACTGATTTCATGTGGTGTTTGGATGAGGTTATGGGACATCGTCCTTGTCAACTTATGAAACATAACTTTAAATCTACTCGAACTTGTAGTTGCTGAGTTAGATATTGACTAAAGTATATTGTTTTAAGGAAATTATAAATTATGACGTGCACTCCAGCATAGTAGGCTTAATTCAGGGAAAAGAAGGATGCCATGACATCCTGGCTGGGTTGAATGTTCAGTTCTAAATTGAGGAACTTGCATGCTAAATTTGTCTTTTGCAGATTAAAGACCCAACTTTGGTCAGTCCTAATGATAATGTGGTTGCACACATGCCACCGAAGTAAATTTGGTTTTTCAATGAGTTTGTAATGCAATATTAATTTAATCCAACTATGTGTTTCTGCTCATTCACGTCAATTGTTCAAATTTGATAGCTTGTTATAGCTGATTAAGCTAATTCCATACTTTGGCAATGCTTTCTTTTTTAAAAATGGTAATTATATTTTGGGGGAATTGCTCTCAGGTCATCTTATGTATGCAATATAATCAAGTCTCAGACCTTTCAATTGCTGCAATAAGGTCCTAAGGATATAGAAAAGTCTAATGGAGCTGAACTTTTAGTTCGTGCAGTCAAGTCATAAAACTCAAGAAGTGCAACTTAAGGTTGCCACATAAGCTTTGAGTGCTAGCTGGGCAAGTTTCAGTATTGTCCATTGAAATGACTTGATTTTACTTTTTGCAGTGGTTGCCAATCAAAACAATCAGGACTTAATTGTATTTTGCACAACGGTTTAGGACTTTAGGTGCGCTTCTCCTGTTATGTGAATGCCAAGGGGTGGTGATTTTTGCTTTTAAGTTTTGCACTTGAATTACCTTAAGATTTCTTTACAGATTGCCTAGGGAAGAGAGGGGGGGTGGGTGGGTGGGATGATTTTTTTATCAATAAGTGAATTTTAAACTTGAATATAGGTTATTGTGGTTGAATTGTAAATAAAGTGTTGCACTTGACTTATATGCATATATTTTTGTTTGACATGAAGCACAACTCTCTTGGTGTCTTCTTTCTCACATGTTCCTTTTAACTGTGTGACCATAGGGGCTGTCTAGCTTGAGAAGTGTTTTTAGTTTCCAATTCCATAGGAAGTGAAATGAAAACAACTTTCCGCTTCCATTTCCTAATTTTTTTAAAAGATGTTTGGTAAGCCAAAATAAGAATTCTTGGTGGAAACCATAATTTTGAAAATATCTTTTGTGCTTCACTAAGATAGTTTTTTTTTTTCCTATTTTGACCAATAGGTTAATTTTCTTTTTCATATATAGAATTCGAGAAAGTTTTAGGGAAGGTTCATGCTCTTTACCAATTCTCTGTGTGAGTAATGTTTCTAGAGCTCGCTTTTTTCCTCTCCTCAACACCATTCAGCTTTGCATTGTTGAGGTGCTGCCTTCTCTCAAGCTATCTGGAAGATCCCTTGTTTTATGCTTGGATCCATTCTTTGAAGAAGACATCATGAAAATAATGTCTTTCAGTCCGTGACACTGTGTTCTCATTTTGGACCTGGAAACACCAAAGTGTTTTCAGTCCATGATACTGTTTTCACTCTTGTGCCTAATAAATGAGAACAAGCTGACCATGTTTCCATTTGAAAATTTTTCCATGATCCCGCCAAACAAAGTTGCTAGTGACTTTTTCATTATGAGTGAAATGAAAGTGGAAGTTCGAAATTGCCTATCAAGCAAACAATCGATGAAATCCTGCCATTTTCTTTTCTTTTGTAGTTTTCTTTTGCTAGGAATGGTGATTCGTAGTTGTGAGTAGAATCCTAGAACGTTTTTATGCTAGAAGGTGTTGTTCTCCTTTTTGGGGGCCTATTTCGGTCCACTCCTTCTAACTATATCTTGTGGAGAATGAAATTGTACTATACGAAACAAATGTAAACCTCATGCATTGAAGCAAAATATTTCTTTCTACAATAAGGACTGTAGTCTTTTTAGTTTTTATGGAGTGTGGGATATATAAAAAATAATGCGACACAATTTGCCAATTTGGGTGCGGAGAAATTCCAATTTGATTCTTGTCTTGAAAAGAAGAAAGAGGCTAAGGTAATTCCTCTCCTTGTGTTTTGGCTCATCCAGAAATAAAGGAACAAGGAGCAGTTGTCCTCTAGGGACTCTCTTAGGGATAATTTGTCATAGAGACTTCACATTTGGTAACATAGGAAAGTTTAATTTCATAATTGTAGGATTGTTGGATGTTAGGTTCCAGCAGCAAATTGCTTTCCGCATGAGCCATCTCTTTCATTACTTCTTTAGATGTTAGTTTATTAGTAGGATAACTACTGTTTCTACTGCGATGAAGGTGATTTGTGTAAAGAAAGTTGACACAACATGTATATACCAATGGCCAATCATTTTGGACATGGATGGCTTCTCTATGAAGCCGTTTTCTATTACAAGCCATCTCTCTCATTACGTATTTAGATGTTAGTTTGTAGTAGTATAACTACTATTTCTACGGTGATGAAGGTGATTTATGTAAAGATAGTTGACACAACATGTATATACCAATGGCGAATCATTTTGTGCATGGATGGTACCCTCTTACCATTTTAATTGAATTTTATTCATGTTTGGTGACAAATTAATAATAAGACTACTAACTCTGTGTGCGTGTGTGTGTGTGTGTGTGAGAGAGAGAGAGAGAGAGAGAGAGAGAGAGGTGGTAATTCTGGGCAACAATATGGCATGGTGCATCATGGCCTGGCTATCTAGACCGTGAAAATACAAGAAGGTGAAACCTTCTAGATTGAAATGTGGTATATTTTAAGGGATCACACTACCATCCTAGAGGATTTGAAGAATATAATTTTAAATACCGAGATGTTTTAAAAGTTAAAATTTTGACAATTCGCTTTTGAAGTAGGAGGAGATCTTTAGCAGATACGAACTAATATGCTATTGGCTACTTGTGACAGACCAAAAGCCTTCATGTGGATGCATCCTGTTCTTTTCTTCGGGGGTTTGATTTTCAGATAATTATTTGCATATTTTTAATAGGTTTTGGTCGGCTGCTTTCTTATCCATTTCTTGTATTTTCCCTCTCCATACTTTCCTTTAAAAGGAGAAAACATCAGTTTTGGAATTCATGTAGCTTATATGTCGATATCGATGCCTAAGATGGAAGGAATGATTAGCATTCTCCACAAATTGACATCTTTTTTGTAATGGAATAACTATATTGAACATTTACGTATAATCCGGCTGGCAATCACAGTGAACAAATTGAAAATTCAGAAATAACAAGATAAAATTTTGAGTACTGTTTGTGTCATTTTTCTTTTCTTTGCCCAAGAAATGATTAGTTATGATGAGCGGACCGGGCCATTCTTGGCAAATCGAGACGTACGGGCTTGACGCAATCCGACAGCAACGGGTCGAGCCCCGCGTCCCAGTCGTGGCGGCAACGCTCTGTCCAAGTTGCGTAGGGGGACGAAACCCTCCTCCATTTGATCAGGTCAAACTTGTAGACACACGGGGGAGGGGGCGTACCCCCTCAATGACTCGGTCGGTACCTTCTCAGACGACCGGTCACCCCCGCTGCGCCTGATGCACACGTGGACGGCCGGGATCGGCCGGGGCGATGCTTGCGCGTCGCCTCCTGCGCGGGTACCACCGGGGGCAAAGAATAAGAGGATCTGGGAGTTGTACCTGTTTTTCTTTAAATTTTCTTTATATCGAAGTTGTTAGCTTTCACAATCACACTTTGAGCTCGATTTTCACGCTCCAACCTCGTGGAACAGTGCGAGTGCTCCCCCCCTCTCTCTCTAGGACCAGTGGAGGCGCAAGTTGTCTCCCTGTTTCGATCCTCAGCTCCTCGCATGCTCGAGATCACTCATTGCGTTGTGGGGTTTGCAGGAATTCTTCCACCGCGTTTCATCTTCTAGTTCTTGTTCTCTGTTTCATTGGTCTCCTCAGCGAAGATTCGGGGAAGCGATTTCCCTCTCGCGTTTCGGTGTTGTTCGGCGTGATTTAATGGGCATTTTCCCATCTGCTTCTTCCAGGAAGCGCTCTCTTTTGTAGCTTCCTACAATGGGGTGACTCGTTTCTTTTCCGCTCGTTGAATCGGACTGGGTTTTCTTGGTAGGTGTAAAACTAGTGCCGTTCGACTCTCTGGGTTTGGATACGAAACTCGGATGGGTTTTTTCTTCTCTTCAGTTTAGGGCTAGGGTTTGGTAGTTTTTTGATCTGGAGATCGTTAAGAGCTTGCTTTCGCGGACGCATTTCATTTTCTGTGTGGTTGTCCTTGTTTTGTTTCGGGGAAGTTGTGTGTTCGGATTAAGTTTGTTGCTCCTCATTGAGGGAGAGGGATTTTACTTTTCTCTGAGTTCATTTGAGTTTAACTGAACATACTCATGCTTTACTGAATTCACATGCTCACTGCCCTAGCTGGCACGAGTCCCTATTTATTATTGAAATATACTCCCTTGTGGATCTTTAGGCTCGCTGGCTTTCGGTGTAGTCTCACGGGTTTTGGATAATTTTCTTTGTTTAAATGGTGTGGTTCCCACGCTGTTGCTCCCCATGTTGTTCTCACTAGATGCGGATGCATCTTGATTAAGTCATAAATGCCCCGTAGGTATTGGTTTTGTAGTCTATTCTTCTGATGATAATTTATGGGCATGCAATATGTTCTTTCCTTTCCTTTTGATTATTTCTTTTGAAGATCTTGAGTTGCGAGATTTCAGTTCTGTTTGTGCTCTTTTTACTCACGTCTGTGCTGATTCCTGGGAAAAATATGCCTAGTAAGATTCAACCTTCGAAGCTGTCCGTCTCTTGTTGTGTTTAAAAGTGAGTATGGGGACATTTTTCCTGGCTTAGAGCAATCTGTGCTTCTGGAGATCTTAGTTGGGACCCTTTTTTAAATAAGGCAAACAAATTTCAATGTCTGTCATTTTTAAATGTTCTAAAATATTGCTTATATCCTTCTAATTTGAATTGGGGAATACTATAACAATAATCCAAGACAGTACTCTTGTTGGTGAGGATTGGATGGGCTATTGAATTCAATCATGTAATGTGCAATGCTCCATAGATTATGGTCAAAGATTTATACAGGGATGCCATTAGTGGAATTCGCCTCTGAGCTTTTCTTTTTGCAGATTTGGGCCTCTAGGTGATATCGTCGCTTGACAACGAGAGAGAGCACGCTAGTTAGCATCCATAAAAGGGGCATGGCTGTTTATAAGCGTGCTCTCTATCGTTGTCATACGATCTGCATTTGAGGCTTTGTTCCCAATCTGTGGCATAAGCAGATGGTAACCTCGAATTATATGTCTCAAGTGTAATATTTTAATGCATGACATTGATGAGATGTGAAGGCTTGTGTCATGCATATATGATGCATGAGGGTCGAGTCTCCTTTTTCACATAGCTAGAAGGTAATGTGAATTTTCTTTTTCTCCTTAAACTTGACATTTCGATGCCTGATACTAATGAGTGTGTACTTTGTGTGATGCATTAGTATAGTGGAATTCTAGATGGTTTTCCAATAATTTGGTGCATGCTTCTAGAATTTGTGTGCATCTTTGTTTATGTTTGGTTGTTGTGTAGATGTGATGCGATGGAGCATGTACTAGATACTCAAATATAAAGCTTGTTTTTTTGACGTAGTTGGTAGCTTTCTTGATATATTCTGCAACATCGATGTGTCTATGGAGATGTGCGCATTTTATTGTTTGATCTAAAGTATTGCACTATTCATGATGCCGATAAATGATTTTGGAGATGCATTGCTCACTAATAATGAATTAGTGTAATGCACGATTTTGGAGTCTAGGTACGATATTGTTTGTTATTTTCCTTGAAGTACCGATTTCATGTGGTGTTTGGATGAGGTTATGGGACATTGTCCTTGTCAACTTGTGCAACAAAACTTTAAATCTACTCGAACTTGTAGTTGCTGAGTTAGATACTGGCTAAAGTATATTGTTTTAAGGAAATTATGAAATATGACGTGCACTCCAGCATAGTAGGCTTAATTCAGGGAAAAGAAGGATGCCGTGATATCCTGGTTGGGTTGAATATTCAGGTCTAAATTGAGGAACTTGCGTGCTAAATTTGTCTTTTGCAAATTAAAGACCAACTTTGGTCAGTCCTAATGATAATGAGGTTGCACACATGCCACCGAAGTAAATTTGGTGTTTTAATGAGTTTGTAA
The DNA here is from genome assembly GCA_024500025.1 of Syzygium aromaticum. Classification (NCBI taxonomy): domain Eukaryota; kingdom Viridiplantae; phylum Streptophyta; class Magnoliopsida; order Myrtales; family Myrtaceae; genus Syzygium; species Syzygium aromaticum. Next base: position 21,296,167 of record CM044895.1, read on the forward strand.
CACAATTTAAAATTTAATCCAACTATGTTTTTCTACTCATGCACATCAATTGTTCTAATTTGATAGCTTCTTGTAGCTGATTAACCTAATTCCATACTTTGGCAATGCTTGCTTTGTTAAAAATGCAGTTATATTTTGGGGGAATTGCTCCCAAGTCATCTTATGTATGCAATATAATCAAGTCTCAAACATTTCAATTGCTGCAATAAGGTCCTATGGAAATAGAAAAGTCTAATTGAGCTAAACTTTTGATTTGTGTAGTCAAGTCATAAAACTGTACTCTGAAATGCACTAAGGTCCTAAACCTATATTAAGAAGTGCAACTTAAGGTTGCCACATAAGCTTTGAGTGCTAGCTGGGCAAGTTTCAGCATTGTCCATTGAAAAGACTTGATTTTACTTTTTGTACTGGTTGCCAATCAAAACAATGACGACTTAATTGCATTTTGCACATAGGTTTAGGACTTTAGGTGCACTTCTCCTGTTATGTGGGTGCCAAGGGGTGGTGATGTTTTCTTTTAAGTTTTGCACTTGAATTACCTTAAGATTTCTATACATATTGCCTAGGGAAGAGGAGGAGGGGTTGGATGGGACGATTTTTTTTTATCAATAAGTGAATTTTAAACTTGAATATAGGTTATTGCGGTTGAATTATAAATAAAGTATTGCACTTGACTTATATGTATATATTTTTGTTTGACATGAACCACAACTCTCTTGGTGTCTTTTTTCTCACATGCTATGCTCCTTTTAACTGAGACAATAGGGGCCGTCTAGCTCGAGAAGTGTTTTTAGTTCCCAATTCCATAGGAAATGAAATGAAAACAATTTTCTGCTTCCATTTCCAAATTTTTTTAAAAGATGTTTGGTAAGCCAAAATGAGAATTCTTGGTGGAAAGCACAATTTTGAAAATATCTTTTGGGCTTCACTAATATAGTTTTGTTTTTTTTTCCTATTTTGACCAAAAGGTTAAGTTTTTTTTCATATAAAGAATTCGAGAAAGTTTAAGAGAAGGTTCATTTTCTTTACCAATTCTCTGTGTGAGTAAAGTTTCTGGAGCTCACTTTCCTCTCCTCAACACCGTTCAGCTTTGCATTGTAGCTCTGGGGGTGGGGGTGGGTTCTACTGTGATGAAGGTGATTTTTGTAAGGAAAGTTGACACAACATGTATATACCAATGGCCAATCATTTTGGACATGGATGGCTTCTCTATGAAGCCGTTTTCTGGTACAAGCCATCTCTCTCATTACGTATTTAGATGTTAGTTTGTAGTAGTATAGCTACTATTTCTAAGTTGATGAAGGTGAATTGTGTAAAGACAGTTGACACAACGTGTATATACCAATGGCGAATCATTTTGTACATGGATGGTACCCTCTTACCATTTTAATTGAATTTTATTCATGTTTGGTGACAAATTAATAATAAGACTACTAACTCTGTGTGTGTGTGTGTGTGTGTGTGTGTGTGTGAGAGAGAGAGAGAGAGAGAGAGAGAGAGAGAGAGAGAGAGAGAGAGGTGGTAATTCTGGGCAACAATATGGCATGGTGCATCATGGCCTGGCTATCTAGATCGTGAAAATACAAGAAGGTGAAACCTTCTAGATTGAAATGTGGTATATTTTAAGGGATCACACTACCATCCTAGAGGATTTGAAGAATATAATTTTAAATACCGAGATGTTTTAAAAGTTAAAATTTTGACAATTCGCTTTTGAAGTAGGAGGAGATCTTTAGCAGATACGAACTAATATGCTATTGGCTACTTGTGACAGACCAAAAGCCTTCATGTGGATGCATCCTGTTCTTTTCTTCGGGGGTTTGATTTTCAGATAATTATTTGCATATTTTTAGCAGGTTTTGGTCGGCTGCTTTCTTATCCATTTCTTGTATTTTCCCTCTCCATACTTTCCTTTAAAAGGAGAAAACATCAGTTTTGGAATTCATGTAGCTTATATGTCGATATCAATGCCTAAGATGGCAGGAATGATTGGCATTCTCCACAAATTGGCATGTCAATGCCTAAGATGGCAAGAATGATTGGCATTCTCCACAAATTGGCATCTTTTTTGTATTGGAATAACTATATTGAACATTTATGTATAATCCGGTCAACGATTACATTGAACGAATTAAAAATTCAGAAACGACATGATAAAATTTCAGATACCGCTTGTGTCGTTTTTTTTTCTTCACTCAAGAAAGTATTAGTCATGATGGGCGGACTGGACCATTCTCGGCAAATCGTGATGTATGGGCTCGACCCAATCCAACAGCGACCGGTCGAGCCCTGCGTCCCAGTCGTGGCGGTGACATGCTGTCCAAGTCGCGTGGGCGGGACGAAACACTCCTCCCTTTGATCAGGTCAAATTTGCAGACACACGGGGGATGGGGTGTCCCCTTCAATGACTCGATCGGTGCCTTCTCCGACGGCGGATCCCCCCGACGTGCCCGATGCACACGTGGACGGCCAGGATTGGCTGGGGGGCGGGGCGATGCATGCGGGTCGCCTCCTCCGCGGGTACCACCGGGGCAAAGAAAAAGGGGAGGATCCGGAAGTTGTACCTGCTTTTCTTTAAATTTTCTTTGTATCGAAGTTGTTAGCTTTCATAATCACGCTTTGAGCTCGATTTTCACGCTCTAACCTCGTGGAACAGTGCGAGTGCTCCCTCTCTCTCTCTCTCTCTCTCTCTCTCTCTCTCTCTCTAGGACCAGTGGAGGCGCAAGTTGTCTCCTTGTTTCGATCCTGATCTCCTCGCATGCTCGAGATCACTCATTGCGTTGTGGGTTTTGCAAGAATTCTTCCACCGCGTTTCGTCTTCTTGTTCTTGGTCTTGTTCTCTGTTTCATTGGTCTCCTCAGCGAAGATTCGGAGAAGCGATTTCCCTCTCGCGTTTCTGTGTTGTTCGGCGTGATTTGATGGCCATTTTCCCGTCTGGTTCTTCCAGGAAGCGCTATCTTTTGTAGCTTCTTACAATGGGTGACTCGTTTCTTTTCTGCTTGTTGAATCGGACTGGGTTTTCTTCTCTTCAGTTTAGGGCTAGGGTTTGGTAGTTTTGTGATCTGGAGATCGTTAAGAGCTTGCTTTCGCGGACGCATTTCATTTTCTATGTGGTTGTCCTTGTTTTGTTTCGGGGAAGTTGTGTGTTCGGATTAAGGCTGTTGCTACTCATTGAGGGAGACGGATTTTACTTTTCCCTGAGTTCATTTGAGTTTGGTTGAACTTACTCATACTTTACTGAATTCACATGCTCACTGCCCTAGCTGGCACGAGTACCTATTTATTTTTGAAATATACTCCCTTTTGGATCTTTAGGCTCGCTGGCTTTCGGTGTAGTCTCACGGGTTTTGGATAATTTTCTTTGTTTAAAGGGTGTGGTTCCCACGCTGTTGCTCCCTATGTTGTTCTCACTAGATGCGGATGCGTCATGATTAAGTCATAAATGCCACTTAGGTATTGGTTTTGTAGTCTATTCTTCTGATGATAATTTATGGACATGCAATATGTTCTTTCCTTTCCTTTTGATTATTTCTTTTGAAGATCTTGAATTGCGAGATTTCAGTGTTGTTTTCGCTCTTTTTACTCACGTCTGCTCTGATTCCTTGGAAAACTATGCCTAGTAAGATTCAACCTTCGAAGCTGTCCGTCTCTTGCTGTGTTTAAAAGTGAGTATGGGGACATTTTTCCAGGCATAGAGCAATCTGTGCTTCTGGAGATTTTAGTTGAGACCCTTTTTTAAATAAGGCAAACAAATTTCAACGGCTATTTCATGTTTACATGTTCTGAAATATTGCTATTATTCTTCTAATTTGAGTTAGGGAATACTATAACAATAATCCAAGACAGTACTCTTGTTGGTGAGGATTGGATTGGCTATTGAATTTCAGTCATGTAATGTGCAATGCTCCATAGATTATGGTCAAAGATTTATACAGGGATGCCATTAGTAGAATTCGCCTCTGAGCTTTTCTTTTTGCAGATTTGGGCCTCTAGGTGATATCGTTGCTTGACAATGAGAGAGAGCACGCTAGTTAGCATCCATAAAAGGGACATGGCTGTGTACAAGCGTGCTCTCTATCGTTGTCATACGATCTGCATTTGAGGCTTTGTTCCCAATCTGTGGCATAAGCGGATGGTAACCTTGAATTATTTGTCTCAAGTGTAATATTTTAATGCATGACACTGATGAGTTGTGAAGGCTTGTGTCATGCGTATATGATGCAAGTGGGTTGAGTCTGCTTTTACACATAGCTTGGAGGTAATGTGAATTTTCTTTTTCTCCTCAAACTTGACATTTCAATGCCTGATACTAATGAGTGTGTACTTTGTGTGATGCATTAGTATAGTGCAATTCTAGATGGTTTTCCAATAATTTGGTGCATGCTTCTAGAATTTGTGTGCATCTTTGTTTATGTTTGGTTGTTGTGTAGATGTGATGAGATGGAGCATGTACTACATACTCAAATGTAAAACATGTTTTCTTGGCGTAGCTAGTAGTTTCTCCATATATTTTGCAACATCGATGTGTCTATTGAGATGTGCACATTTTATTGCTTGATCTGAAGTATGCCACTATTCATGATACCGATCAATGATTTTGGAGATGCATTGCTCACTAATAATGAATTAATGTAATGCACTATTTTGGAGTCTAGGTACCATATTGTTTGTTATTTTCCTTGAAGTGCCGATTTCATGTGGTGTTTGGATGAGGTTATGGGACATTGTCCTTGTCAACTTGTGCAACATAACTTTAAATCTACTCGAACTTGTAGTTACTGAGTTAGATATTGGCTAAAGTATATTGTTTCAAGGAAATTATGAAATATGATGTGCACTCCAGCATAGTGGCTTAATTCAGGGAAAAGAAGGATGCCATGATATCCTGGTTGGGTTGAATATTCAGGTCTAAATTGAGGAACTTGCGTGCTAAATTTGTCTTTTGCAAATTAAAGACCCAACTTTGGTCAGTCCTAATGATAATGAGGTTGTACACATGCCACCGAAGTAAATTTGGTTTTTCAACGAGTTTTTAACGCAATATTAAATTTAATCCAACTATGTGTTTCTTCTCATGCACATCAATTGTTCCAATTTGATGGCTTATTATAGCTGATTAACCTAATTCCATACTTTGGAAATGCTTGCTTTATTAATAATTGAATTTTAAACTTGAATACAGGTTCCTGTTGATGCCTTGTGTAGCTCTTGTTTTTCTGCTGGCCGGTGTCTTGGCCTTTGTCTTTGTATAGCGCACTTGTTGCTTCCTTGCTTTGCTTAGCCACAACACCTTTGCACTCATAAGGACACATTTATGTGTCACTTCAGGTATGAGGTTTTTGTGTTCGGCAACTCTCTTTGTATGTTGCTCTCTTTGTATATTGCGCGTTGAAAAGTTAATATACTTCTTACTTTAGTAAAAAAAACACTTGAATATAGGTTATTGTAGTTGAATTGTAAATAAAGTATCGCACTTGACTTATATGGATATATTTTTGTTTGACATGAACTGCAACTCTCTTGGTGTCTTTTTTCTCACATGCAATGCTCCTTTTAACTGTGACCATATGGGCTGTCTAGCTCGAGAAGTGTTTTTAGTTCCCAATTCCATAGGAAATGAAATGAAAACAATTTTCCGCTTACATTTCCAAATTTTTTTAAAAGATGTTAGGTAAGCCAAAATGATAATTCTTGGCGGAAAGCACAATTTTGAAAATATCTTTTGTGCTTCACTAAGATAGTTTTTTTTTTTTCCTATTTTGACGAAAAGGTTAGGTTTTTTTTGTCATATATAGAATTTGAGAAAGTTTTAGAGAAGGTTCATGTTCTTTACCAATTCTCTGTGTGAGTAAAGTTTCTGGAGCTCACTTTTTTCCTCTCCTCAATAGCATTCAGCTTTGCATTGTAGCTCTAGGGGTAGGGTGTCAGAACCTAACCAAAAAATCAAACCAAGATACGAAACGAACCGAATCGAACCGAAAATTTTGTGCATTTCGACTTGGTTCGGTTTGGATACTCAAGACAAATCATTCTTTTTCTTTCAGTTCGGTTTATTTCGGTTCGGTTGGGATCGAATCGAAACGAAAATGCACCCTTCGCTTTTTACCCTAAAAGGCTTTTAGGGCTCTTCGTCGTCCCGCCCTTCCTCAACCTTACTTCCCAGATCTTCCGGTCCCGTTTCGTCAAGAAGAGCTGGGACACTATCAACCTTGTCTTGGTCGTCTTCGCCATCATCCGCGGGTTCCTCAACAAATCCAACAGCGGCAGAGACGCGGGGTCGTCTAGCTTGTACCTGAGGTTGGACTCATGGAAGTTGTCGTCGTCATCAAATCGGGCGACGCCGTACAAGTGGTACGATAGCTACAACCGTCAGAGCTTTGATCGGGGCGAATATGGGTTCTCCTCGAGTTCGTCTGGGAGGATGAGAAATAGCAGCTCCTACCCGGATCAGAGGGACACTTGATTTACCTTCGTGTCTCCTCTTCCGTCTGCTTCACCAGAGGGATGCGGAGGTGGAGGGTCTCAGGGAGAGGGTGGGCGAGCTGGTGGATGGCCTCGAAAGGGAGAGGGCGGCTTTGAGCGACGTGAGTGGCAAGAGGGATTCGTTGAAGGTGGAGTGCGTGGGCTTGGTGGAGAAGGTGAGAAGGTATCTGGAAGGGAGCTTCGAGAGGTTGAAGTTGCAGAATGAGAAGTTGGTCAAGGAGAAAGAGCGAGGGGAGAGAGCGATCGAGGCGGCGATGGATAAAAAGAAAAAAAAAAAGAAGAAACTGAAAATTGATCCAGACCAAACCGAACCAAATCGGATTTTTGGTTCTGTTCCAGTTCGGTTTGAGTGAATTTCGGTTTGGTTCATGGGGCATCCTTAATGGTTCGGTTCGGTTTTTCAAGAAAACCGAACCGAACCGTTTACACCCCTATCTGGGGGGGTGTGGTGGGGGTGGTGTGGTTTTGAGGTGCTTCCTTCTCTCAAGCTATATGGAAGAACCCTTCTTTTATGCTTGGATCCATTCTTTGAAGTAGACATCATGAAAAGAATGTCTTTCAGTCCATGATACTGTGTTCTCATTTTGAACCTGGAAACACCAAAGTGTTTTCAGTCCATGATACTGTTTTCGCTTTTGTGCCTAATAAAAAATGATAACAAGCTGACCGTGTTTCCATTGGAAAATTTTCCATGATCCCACCAACCAAAGTTGCTAGTGACCTTTTCATTCTCAGTGAAATGAAAGTGGAGCTTCAAAATTGCCTATCAAGCAAACAATCCCTGAAATCCTGCCATTTTCTTTTCTTTTCTTTTATAGTTTTCTTTTGCTAGGAATGGTGATTCATAGTTGTGAGTAGAATCCTAGAACATTTTTATGCCAAAAGTGTAGTTCTACTTTTTGGGCGCCTTGTTTGGTCCACTCCTTGTAACTATATCTTGTAGAGAATGAAATTGTACTATCCGTAAAAAATGTAAACCTCATGCATTGAAGCAAAATACTTCTTTCTACAATAAAGACTGTAGTATTTTTAGTTTTTATGGAGTGTGGCCTATTTCAAAAATAATGCGACACAATTTGCCAATTTGGGTGCGGAGAGATTCCATTTTAATTCTTGTGTTGAAAGAAGAAAGAGACTAAAGATAATTCCTCTCCTTGTGTTGTGGCTAATCCAGAAAGAAAGGAACAAGGAGTAGTTGTCCTCTGGGGATTCTCTTGGGGATAATTTGTCGTATAGACTTCACATTTGGTAACGTAGGAAAGTTTAATTTCATAATCATAGTATTGTTGGATGTTAGGTTTTTATATGTTACACCAGCAGCAAATTGCTTTCTGCATGAGCCATCTCTCTCATTACTTATTTAGATGTTAGTTTATTAGTAGGATAACTACTATTTCTACCACGAAGAAGGTGATTTGTGCAAAGACAGTTGACACAACATATATATACCAATGGCCAATCATTTTGGATATGGATGGCTTCTCTCTAGTACAAGCCATCTCTCTCATTATGTATTTAGATGTTAGTTTATAGTAGTATAACTACTATTTCTACGGTGATGAAGGTGATTTGTACAGTTGACATAACATGTATATACCAATGGCGAATCATTTTGTCCAGGGATGGTACCGTCTTGGTACCATTTTAATTGAATATTATTCATGTTTCGAGACAAATTTATTCTAAGACTGCTAACTCTCTCTGTGGGAGGGAGGGAGATGTTTTGAAAGTTAAAATTTTGACAATTCTCTTTTGAAGTAGGTGGAGATCTTTAGCAAATAGGAACTAATATGCTATTGGTTACTTGTGACTGACCAAAAGCCTTCATGAGTGGATGCTTACTGTTCTTTTCTTCTGGGGTTTGATTTTCGGATAATTATTTCATTGTCTTAGCAGGTTTTGGTCGGCTGCTTTACTATACATTTCTTGTATTTTCCCTCTCCGTACTTTCCTTAAAAAGGAGAAAGCATCTGTTTTGGGATTCATGTAGCTTATATGTTGATATCAGTGCCTAAAATGGCAGGAATGATTAGCATTCACCACAAATTGGCTCCTCGAAGATGGTCGTTGGGGAGATGCTAGAAATTATCAGCTGGCCTTTCACTTGATTTCGACCTAGTTTGATGTTGAGGAATCTCATTTTCAATAATTTAGAGAAGCTTGAAGTATAAATCACAAGAAAGATAATGGCAAATGATCATAGGGAGGTAGCTAATACATCACTCCACGTGTTATAAGTTCCGTATGCTCAAGAACTTTGTTAAAAGTTTCTCTCTGAGAGACCTCTTGCTTGTTTCTTTAAGACAAGCTTGTTGTTGTGTACTTGATGTTCCTTGTGGTCTTTGATTGTCTCCTAACTTTTACATATCCTTATCTCATTGTGCGATCTTTGATGTCCTGGAGAATGACGATGCATAATCCTCGTATATATGTGTATCCATTGGAGAGCAGTCTCGTTCCACGAAGACATCATTTATATCCATTGTATTAGTTGCCAAACCATATTGAGTTTGTGATTGAGTTTACATGTCAATTTTCTTCTGTAATTCTTGGATTCTAAATGATTTTATGAATTTAATAATGTGTATGAATCACTTTTCTCTTGTATAAAAGTTTCATTGATTAAATTTAACCCATATTTCTTCAAGGGCATTACCTTTTCCGACTTAACGGGAAGTCATAAGAATGTAAAAGTTTCTTATATAACTTGTGCTTCAAACTCGATTTCCTTGGAGCCTCACCTGCCTCGTTTATTATCATTCTTGGCAGCCATAACAAGGAAGAAGAATGAGGTTGATGTGGAACAAACTCATCCATTTTGGGGCGAATGGATGAGAGCTTGTAGCTAAACCTTGATATAACCTTATCGCTAGCTGTTAGGAATGTCGTTCACTATCTTGTGTAACCTTATCCATTCCTTTGTGGCTTAAATAAATTGTTTTATGTACCCTTTGTCATTCACTATCTTGTGTAACCTTACCATGCCTGCCATTTATAGCTTCAGTCATACTGCCTGCAACAATTTCTTCTCCATTGAAGAGTCCTTATTGTTGCTGAATATAAGTTCCATAACATGCTTTGGAGTCTTTATCTTTTCCTAGATAGATCTTGGTTCATTGACTGCATTAATAGTTCCTATACTATCAAATGGATATTTGACACACTAGTCCTTAGCCTCTTTAGAATTCGAAGATGAGGTCTATGATTTTGTCTTAGACAGATGATTCTGGATTTGTCCTATCTTGCTTTTGTGCGTATGTGCACTTCTAGATGTGGATTCTTCTTGTGCAAATTATGGTTTGCTGGGCATGTGAATATTCATGCAATATATTTGTTTTTAGTCAATGTTGGCACTGAAAGTGCAAACGTAGGTCATTGTCTTCACTCAGCATGAAATTGATCATGTAGTCAACCAAATTTGTGACATCGCTACATTTTGAGTTTCCAGAAACGCGTTTGGCTTGCGCAACCATTTGAGTTGGAGATGAGGTAAATATCTGCTGTGTTTCTTTGTTAATTTGTAAGTGTCATCGGATCTCTAGTTTGCCCATACTGCTAATGTCTCTATTGAGAGCTATTGAGATCCATAGTTGACTCACAAGAACTGGGATATTATGCCTAAATTGCTGCCAAACATGTTTTCCATGATTTGTTTTCTCCATGAGATTGAAATTGGAATTTTCAGCTTCAAATAGGTGAGGATGCTTATTTTTGGATAAGAAATAAGGTGAGGATGTTTGAAAGCAAATAATTGTGTATTTGTTGTGCATTTGACTTGGCTTTGAGTCAGCTATGCTCTAAATTTTGTAGTCTTATTGACCTTTGACTTTGATATGGAATTGAGTGTAATGGCATAAAAAATTATTCATATGCCCAATCCAACATAGCCAGCTTATTTGTTGCTCTGCTCCTGCTGCTGTCCTGTGGTCGGTCTTTTTGTACTCAAATTTGACAAGAAAAGGTTATAATCGAAGTTATCTTCCAAACATTATGTTCGCAAATGTTAATTTAGACTGCACTTGAAATTTGTGCGTGGTGAAGAATATCCAGAGAGGGCTAATATTAGATTGCACGTGAAATTGTTTGTGCTGAAGACTGTCCATTGCCTTCTCTTTCATTTATGACTGCATCCTCCGGAACTCTCCTACATGATTTTGCATCTCACCTTATTGCTTCAATAACGTGTCAGTTTATTACTTTTGATCTTTCTTTTTGTTGCTTCAATAACGTGTCAGTTTATTGCTTTTGGTATTTCTTTTGCTGTAAATGTTTGATGTGTGACTAAGCCAGAGGTCCAAAAACTCCGAACAGGAAGAGGGTCGAATAGCTTGGCACAAGTTATACTTGGTTAGGGATCAATTAATCTACAACCATCACGTTGCCAAGTTTCCTTCTATGAGATTGTTGAGAATTCTATATGCTGTAACGTGAAAAATCTTATGCTGGATGATGAAGAAATGATAAGCCATCGGCTATCACGCGGGTTTGAGGGAGAAAATGTTATCTGTGCGGCCTGAGGAATGTCTTTCCAAGTTAGCCTTTCTACACTCAGAATCTTAGAGAACTAGAGAGAGAAGCTATGGATTGTATTTCACATGATAATGAGAGGTACAAATGAGGGGAGGAGACTCCTTTATACACAAGTACAGGACTGACCGTATCCGTAAATTTCTCCTCAATCTAATGGTAGAGATCGCACCTCTCTATCTCCCGATCAAAGGCCACCTCTCTATTGGACAATAAAATTACAAGAATGATGTACAATTACAATAATACCTGCCCCCAGAAGTATTCTAGAACAAATCAATAAAACCCCTAGGACTTAGTTTCCTCAAGATCTGTCTTGTTGTTCATGAAACAGTCACGGTCCATTGTTCGGAAAACCTCGAGAATGATCCAATTCTCTTGACCGTGACACATGCAGGTTGGCTTTTTTTGACTGGCTGAAGGTATTCATTCCTCTCTTGCCTTTTTCAGTTTGATACTTAAGTGATGCTCCTTTTATTTGTCGCTTGCAATGAAAAACTTGAAACTTAATTGAGATTTGGTTTCTGATTTACGAAGCAGCAGCAGTTTCTGGTGGAGTTAAACCGTGCAGTGGCGGTTTTGATTTGACGCGTGTTATTCCATTAAGCAATCACTCTTATTTCTCGAGTTGAAATGGGAACAATGTAAAGAGAGCAGAGCTGGAAGACGGCAACTGTGTCTTCTATTGTTCTTGCATACTGGTATATTGCCTCATATTTCATTACTTAAATAAGGAGTAAGGTTAATTTAATTACGCTATTGAGTCTCTTTCTTCCCTTCAGTGGAGTCTACTTGGGGTGCCAATCACCCGAATCTTGTCTAAGCTAATCCATTGCATTATTCACATTTGAGAGAGCGACCGATATTTCGATTAAATGTCTTTTCTATCTATATATATCCTTACCATCTACTTTTTAAATCCACAAGCTACCCATTAGCTAAAAAAGATTTAAAAAAAAAAAACTGTCCAAATTTCCATTCAAAAAGAAAAAATGACCAATTAGTCTTATGGAATTGGGGGAGTGTGGTCTTTAACGGCCAAAGATTAAACCATATGAGGTGAGGGCTACTATGCAGAGGAATTTGCTTGAAAGGTGAAGATGTACGGGGGACTCTGAAACAGAGTTTCAGGCTTATAATGTCATTCGGATGAATTTTTCTGGAAGTTTAACTGAGTTTTAACTCTGATGAAAGCTGCACTTGGCAATCAAACTTGCGGGCCATAAAGGGTTTCATCAGTTTACAGATGCCTTTCCAGTTCTTCTCTTCTTTGACATATTGCAATGATGAGTATTGGGCAAGAAGAAAATCGCAAACCAGGGACAGTGTGCATCTGACCATGCGTTTAGCTATCAGGTGTGGCGCCCCTTCACCGAGCTTGAAGAAGAAAACCATTAACCATCTTTTCTGTCTTTTTGGTGTTTCTTTTTTGAGAAAATTTTTCTCTTCTTTTAGCCACACAGACTGATAAAGGTGAAAGTCGTTGACCGCAACCAAACCTCATTATGCGGAACACTTGAGATTTATCGCTCGTTGCATTAACACTTGAGATTTAACTAAATATTTTTAGAGAAAAAAGAATATCACAAGTGTCATAATATTTATATAATTTTTATTCGGGTACCATAAGTTTTCTTTTTCGACAATTTAAGTGCTATTGCTTTTGTGCAATGCTCACTTGAGTGTTATAATTTTACTTTTCAATCCCTTGAGTACCAAATAATTTCTTAATCAATCACTTGATTGTCATAGTTTATAAAAAAATGTTCATCGCAAGTTGGGGAAAATTGTTGAATCAGTGCTAAACCTAATTGTACGAACATCAATTCGGTTCTAAACTTTTCAATTTAGTTCTAAACATTGCGTGAAAATTCAATGTAGTCCTCATGGTCAATTTTCGTCGGAACGATCGATGATGACTATATTGCAACATTGGTAATTTTCGATGAAAAGGGCAATAATGACTACCCTGAAATTTTGTGCAAAGGTTTATGTTGACACCAGCAAACTTCAAAAAAATAACCATTTCGTAGGCTCCCTCGCAAAAAAGCCACGTTCAGGATGTATCAATGCCTAATGAAATGAGGAACATGCCTAACACATCATTCTCGGGGCCTTTCATGCAAAAAACAAAATCCCCCGTTTGCTTCGTTGGCATCAATCGATGCGCGTAAGAACCCCGGCAAAACACAGAGCAATTGTAATTCAGCCACTCGAATTCAACCGTAGGTCACCAAAATCGAGAACAGGATCGTTCGATCGGCACAGCAAAAAGGGCTCACAAGAAAACCAAGGTTACGCGCCATGACCGGTGTGGCTGCGATTCGAATCTGACCGTGAGGATCCCAAATCCGCCGATAAAATATGGATCGCTATCGTGAGCTGAAGGAGGGGAAGGCAAGCGGAATCTCGAGTACCTCTGACTAATGTTCGATCCAAGCACCGCCGCGCGTGAGAATGATCGAGCGAGCGAGAGGGAGAGGAGGAGCGAAGATGAGGGTTGGCGGGAATGAACGGTTTAAAATATATATATATATATATATATATAAAATCAAAATATTATTATTATTTTTAAAAAAATTCAAAAAAAAATATATTGATAAAAATATTATTATTATTTAAAAAAGAAGAAGAAGAAGAAGAAGAAGGGAAAACGGGCCGAGGAAGGCCCAGCCCGGCCTCCATTTCCCCTCCATCTCTCCCAGGCCCGGCCTCCTTCCTTCTCTCGTCTTTCCCTTTCCTCCTTCCCCACGTTAGTTGCCTGAAGCGGCGGACACTCCACAGCTAAGGAAACGGCAGAACGCTCTGCACAGCCAAGCAAAGGAGACGTAGAGCAGAAGGAGAGCAGGCGGAGCAGGTGGCTGGCCGCCATAAAAAGCCAAGAGAGATGGGGGCGTTCAGGGGGGAGGAACACAAAAAGAAGAGGAGGGGGGAGCTCGGTTTGGAGAGGGAGACCGAGAGAGATCCAGAGAGATAGATTGAGCCAGACAGAGGGCCAGAGAGTTTTTCCGGCGATCGCCGAGCTCGTGCCGCGGCTGACAGCTCACGGTCGTCACCCCTCCCCTGTCGCCAAGCCTCGGTAGGTTCCGGTCGCCGGTTTTGGTTTTCGATTGGTTCGGGGGTCGTTTTTTTTTTTATCCCGGTTCGACAGCCTCAAGGCGGCCGGCCATGCCCCGACTCGTCTCGGGCTCGCATCCAAGCCACCGTCGTCGAGCCGAGTAAGGGCAGCTTGCGGCTGGCATCCCGTGTACTGTCGGCCCCTGCTTACTCTGTTTTCGGGCGTCTTGAACCAGAACTCGTGGCCGTCTGGCTCGCTCGAGCTCCGACCGTTGTACCTCTTCTGTTTTGTTTCCGTGGTGCCCTATGTCGTAGGTCGAGAGTTCCGGCATAGGTTCGTATCTCGATTAGGCTGGAAAATCGTTGTTTTGTCGATGCACGTTAGTTGTTCGATGAAATGCCTAAGCGAGATCTAGTTTTGTTTGGTTCGTTTTTGGCTGAGATCGAGTCATCCGTGCATGTCGCGTTCGATGATGACGTCCCTGTGATGTTTAGCATTCCGGACGTCTGTCGTTTAGTCGTCAGCCACGCCCTAGCCATCGCCGTCGTTTTGTTCCGCTTTGACCATGGATGGAAACCTCGGCCGGTGGCGTCAAAGCCGGCCGGGGAATGGCTGCCTAGGTGGGGGCCGGGCCATCGGCTTGAGGTGGTGCCAAGGCGACGCTGGAGTGGCGTGCCGCCAGGCCGAGACAAGCGGCGCGGACGTCTCCACCAAAGTCCCGCGTCGGGCAGGGAAGGCAGAGCGTCGTCTGGTCTGTGAGGGCGAGTCGGACGGAGTTGGGTCGGATTCGGGTCGGTTAAGGAGTTTGAACCGATTCCTTTTTGGGTATTTCGGGTTGGGCCAGAAAAATAAAAAGTGGGCTGGGTTAGATAAGAAAATAGGTTTGGGCCGGGCTTTTCTTTTTATTTGTTTTTTTGGGGCTGACCAGACTTGGGCTCATTTACTGAGCCCAGTCCAGTCAAGGACCCGGACCATTGCACCTTGGGTCGGATGGGGGAGATCCGACCCGGTTCCGTTTATATATTATTATAATATAATAATATTTTTAATAAAAAAATACTTTCAAAAAATAAAAATTTCGAGAATTAAAAAAATAGCAATTAGGCTTTGGAATTTCCTTTTCTTGCATGTTTTGCGTAATTAAATGTCATGCTTAATCCGACAAAAAAAAGCCATGCTTCCATGTCGTTTGCTTCTCACGTTTAGAATAGCGTATTTAATTCGACTTTGCATATAGCCGTTTAGAGGCATGTTAGGTTTTTTTGAGCAATTCCAATGCATTGATTGTAGTTTTCTTAGCCCGGTTAGGATCAAAACCCTAAGATTTACAATCAATAGGAAGACTGCACCAACACATTTGAAGTATTGTTTGAACAAGATTAGATACCGAAAGGGCATTTAGTTACTTAACTAGTGTAACTAATTTCTAAAACTCATTTAATCTCTGGTTCGTAGAAGTAAGACAATTCTTCCATTGCTTTACTTGGGAGTCTAATTGGTCTATCGTAAATTGATTAGTGGCGACTCTTAGATAAAAATCACTTGCGGGTTAAAAACCTAAACTACAAGTCGCGATATCGTATGGGCTTGGGAGAGCCCGAGTTAAGTCCCAAACTTAGACTTAGCGCACGCCAGGCTAGCCCCGCATTTCCTTGCAAAAAGGGTGGTCAGTTTAGAATTAAATTGCAAAATTTGAAAGTTTAGGACTAAATTGGTAAAAAATTTTAACAATCAAGTGATCAATTGAAAGTTATGGTACTAGATTGATGTTTTTAGAAGTCGTAGCACTCTAGTGATCGAGAAAACGATTCCGGTCTCAAGTGAGCCCAATGGAAAAGTTATGTCACTTGGGGCATCGATTTTCCTATATCATATATCAAAAGCCTTTATGCGGTGGTAGATGGTGATTTTGTTGTCCATGGAAAATGCACATAAGTTTTGAAAGCTTGCTAATTGCCTCAATAATAACTTTAATTGAGAGCTATGCTCCTTGTTTTAGGAATGATGTCTAAGTGACATGTTGCAAGTAACATGCATCGTCCGAAGTAATTAAAACAATAGTTCGAACAAAAAAATAAATAAATACAAAATGTACTGTGTGAGTGTACCATGAATGAAATCGTTGAATAGAAATTATACGTAGGCAAAAAAGTTTACCATTCCATAAATTATTCAACAACCAAAAGAACAGTGACAAACATGACTTGTGTAATAAAAAGGTTATGTAGCTACTAGCTTGTTGTGTTGCTTGTAAAAGTTCATTATTTTTGCTATACAAACTATTAAAGTTGTTGATTACACAAGTCACCTCTCTTGCCATTGAAATAGATAGAGTTAAAAGTTTTAAAATCAAAATTAATTGTGAAAAACATAATTTTATATGAGGTGATATATTAGTTTCTAGAAGATATCGTGTCCATATAATCCTTTACCAACGAATTGGGATGCAATAAATATTAGTCATTCAACAAATCCAGTTGTGATATTTTTTACCTTTCAATCTAATGTTGAAGGCTTCAGACTTTATCTGCGCCCACTGTGTGTAACATGATGAGAAGGTTCATTCATCATAAAATTACATGTATGTGAATCTTCGAGTGGGGCCGGACTTAGTTTGGGTCCATCACGTGTAACATGATGTGAATCCATAACTCACAATGAGAAGCTAGGCCGACGACGACCGCAAAAGTAAGTCAAGAACCTTGATAATAAAAAAAAAGGAAACTATAACTTAAAAGTTATAGCACAATAACTCCTTCCAATTGTTGGTCCTAAGTAAGACCTTAAAAGGCTTAAGGGGTTAATTGCATGGAGAACTTGCTTCGGCAAGGGACTCCTTGCAAACTCCCGTATTCCCTCCTTGGAGGGAAGAAAAAAATCTACAGGGAACTTAGGGGGCTTTTGGGTGGTGAAAGTAAATACTACGTCAATTTCGGTTGGCTCGGCTCCGGGTAGGCTGATATAGTAGCCGCCCGCGCCTGGGCAGGACGGACGGGAATCTGGACACAGGTTCCTGCAAGGCAGCCACAGACGTTAATCAACCCACAAGGCTGTCCTTGTACTCCCGGTTGATTCACGTTTGATTCAACAAATTAATTGTGAAAATTAATTGTGAAAACCATAATTTTATATGAGGTGATATATTAGTATCTAGAAGGCATCGTGTCCATATAATCCTTTACCAATGAATTGGAATACAATAAATCTAAGTCATTCAACAAATCCGCTGTGATTTTTTTGACCTTTCAATCTAATGCTAAAAGTTTCGGACTTTATCAAAGCCCATTGTGTGTAACATGATGAGAAGGTTCCTTCGTCATAGAATTACATGTATGTAAATCTTTGAGTTGGGCTGGACTTAGATTGGGTCCATCACATGTAACATGATGCAAATCCATGACTCACAATGAGGAGCTAGGCCGACGAAGACTACAAAAGTAAGTCAAGAACCCTGATAATAGAAAAAAAGGAAACGATAGCTTAAAAGTTATAGCACGATAACTCCTTCCGATTGTTGGTCTTAAGCAAGACCTTAAAAGGCTTAAAGGGTTAATTGCAGAGAGAACTTGCTTCGGCAAGAGACTCCCTGCAAACTCCCGTATTCCCTCCCTGGAGGGAAGAAAAAAATCTACAGGGAATTTAGGGGGCTTCCGGGTGGTGGAAGTAAACACCACATCAGCTTTGGCTGGCTCGGTTTTGGTTAGGCTGGTATAATAATCACGCGCGCCTGGGCGGGACGGAAGGGGATTTGGAAATAGGTTCCTGCAAGGCAGCCACATACGTGAATCAACCCACAAGGCTGTCGTTGTACTCCTGGTTGATTCACGTTTGATTCAACAAATTAATTGTGAAAATCATAATTTTATATGAGGTGATATATTAGTTTCTAGAAGGTATCGTGTCCATATAATCCTTTACCAATAAATTGGAATACAATAAATCTCAGTCATTCAACAAATCCGCTGTGATTTTTTTGACCTTTCAATCTAATGCTAAAGGCTTCAGACTTTATTCGGGCCCATTGTGTGTAATATGATGGGAAGGTTCCTTCGTCGTAGAATTACATGTATGTAAATCTTCAAATGGGGCCGAACTTAGTTTGGGTCCATCACGTGTAACATGATGTGAATCCATGACTCACAATGAGGAGCTAGGCCGACCAAGACCGCAAAAGTAAGTCAAGAACCTTGATAATAGAAAAAAAAGGAAATAATAGCTTAAAAGTTATAGTACGATAACTTATTCCAATTGTTGGTCCTAAGCAAGACCTTAAAAGGCTTAAGGGGTTATTTGCAAGGAGAACTTGCTCCGGCAAGGGACTCCTTGCAATCTCCCGTATTCCCTTCTTGTGGGGAAGAAAAAAATCTACAAGGAACTTAAAGGGCTTTCGAGTGGTGGAAGTAAGTACCACATCAACTTTGGTTGGCTTAGCTCCGGGTAGGCTAGTATAGTGGCCACCCGCGCTTGGGCAAGACAGAAGGGGATCTGGAAATAGGTTCCTGCAAAGCAGTCACAAATGTGAATCAACCCACAAGGCTGTCCTTGTACTCCCAGTTGACTCACATTTGATTCAACAAATTAATTGTGAAAACTAATTGTGAAAACCATAATTTTATATGAGGTGATATATTAGTTTCTAGAAGGTATCGTGTCCTTATAATGTAACAGCCCGAATTTCGAAGTAACTCTGGGATCAATGAAACAGATATTAATTCGCGTTTCATTTTAGTAAGTCTCGCCCAGAGCTGATCACTCTCGGGATACTAACCAATGGGGTATGGCTAACTAGAAAACGGTACGTGGACCGGGGATTCTATTGTGAAATGGATATCGATCACGAGAGACGCTGAGGGAATATTTTGGGCCAACGTGGGCCGATCGTAGAAAAGGATAATGGATTGGGTTTGGCCAAGGCCAACGATGTATAATAGGGACGCAGGTGATTCTGCAAGACCGAAAGTACACGTGGCCACCCAGTCCTGAACCTCAACCGAACGATCGTGACCTTTGGAACTAGTGATAATTTCTCATTCTCTCAATGATCGAGATCATTACGACACGGATAGCCCTAGGTCGATACGCGTAACTTCTAAACAGCCGCCCATTAGTGAGAGACCCTGAAATTGAAAGTTTAGCGAGTTTTATTCACGAAATTGGACCCGTATTTCGATGTCGATTTTCGAAAGATTAAGAGACTATTTTGGGAATCCGACGTCATATTACGCTGGCCACACACATTTGGAGTTAGTACGAGTAAAAATTGGAATTTCGGTCCGAGGGCGAAAAATTATGATTTTGCCCCTCGGGATGCCAACGTCGCTTTCCGAGGCCAAACGAGGTTATTTTTCGAGGCCGACACCATTTTTGAGTGGCCACGCTTACCGGAAGTCATTACGGACAAAAATTGAAAAATAATATTATTTTATTCCCGAAACTTCGCAGTCGATTTTCGAGGGCTTAAAAAGTGAATTTCGCGATTCCGACACCATTTTAGGTTGGCCATGCATATATAGGACCAGTATGGACAAAAATTGGAACTTCGGTTCGGGATCGAAAAATTACGAAAATACCCCTAGGCCATTTTTGAGTAATTCCGAAAATTATTCTTAATTAGGGGTTTAACCAAGGTTGGTTAAGGCTAAACCAGGTCTGGTCAGCTTGGGTTAAGGACCAATGACCATTTTACCCCTAAATTATTGGATATGGATTAATCTTAGCCATTGGATCAAGAGCAAAATTGTCCAAATGGCCAAGATTTTGACACTTGGATTCCACTTAGACCATCTTTGACCTATTTGACCAGACCCTATCTCTCTCCTCTCAGCCTATTCAGTCTTTTCCCCCGTGCAATTTCTTCTTCTTCTCCTTTTCTTGTTCTGCAGTTCCGGTTCTGCATTTTTTGGTACTGTTCACGCCGGAACAGTACCAGCCGGAGCTGCTGGTCGCCCACCAGCCG
This sequence comes from Syzygium aromaticum, assembly GCA_024500025.1. Classification (NCBI taxonomy): domain Eukaryota; kingdom Viridiplantae; phylum Streptophyta; class Magnoliopsida; order Myrtales; family Myrtaceae; genus Syzygium; species Syzygium aromaticum. The sequence goes on from CM044895.1 coordinate 21,316,191, forward strand.
TCGCCACAGCACCCTTGGACCTCCCTCTCATCTGTTCAGCCACCACAGCCCCGGTTTTTGTCCAAAACAGCCTTGTTTATCTCTTTTTCTCTTTCCCGGTTTGCAAACAGTAACGCTGGAGCTTCGCCGGAGCTCCGATCGCCGTTCCATTGACACCCAGCCGTCCAGCACCTCCATACTTTGTCATCCAGCACAGGCCGTACAGTGTCCGTACGGTACTGTTCACCGTCCGTACGGGCACTGTTCACGCCGGGCCGTACGGACGTCGCCGCCGTCACCGGCGCCTCGCCGACCACCCGTTCTCGTCTGTCCATATAGTCCGTACGGAAAGTAGTGTTCACCAGTACGTACGGTGGGTACTGTTCACGCCGAGCCGGAAACGTGCCACCGGTTCTACTGTTCACCGGTAATCGACCGCCGTTTCTCGTCCTCGTGATCCAAGATTAAGTGAGTATATTTCCTAAACCCGGATTAGGACTACTTGCGCATTTTTCTGGACTGGCCTAGGTATTATCCGTGTAGTCTGGACTGGTTTAGGTGGTATCGGTATAAAATTCGTACTGGATTGAGGACCAATGGGTGAAATAAATTCAAGAAAAATTAGTGGGATTATTAGAAAAATTATTGGGCTAGCACGGATTAATCAGGGATTATGTGATTGGACTGCTGGGTGTGCTCGGATTGATTGACTGGTTGATTTCTATACCCAATTGTTGGGAAATTTAAATAATGTCATGTCGCGTGACTGCGTGGCCGACTCGTGCGGAGTGTGATTGACCATTCAATGGCTTGATTGGATTATTGATTATTGTTGAATTATTCATTATGAAATTGGGCCGCACAGTATTAATTGGCCAGTGAACGTTTGTTGCGACATGAAATTGACTGAGTGCCTAATTATATTTGATGCTCGTGTTGCATTGTGCTGCATTGCATGGCACGCAAAGTAAATGCCGAGAATGAGGCGTGTGACGAATTGTGCAAGAATGCGTGCCTGCCATGAGCATGTGATCACCTAAATGCCTTGATGCGTGTTACGCAGGGTTCAGATAATAATTGGCTGTGTGTTCGTGTGATCACATTTCGCCCTGATGCGTGTTACGCGGGGTGTGCCGTCCTGATGCGTGTTACGCGGGATGATGCCTGGTACATCCGGAAGACAACCAACCTGATGCGTTTTACGCGGGCTCTGGTTCGTGAGGAGACAGGTGTTGCGCCTGATGCGTTTTGACGTGGGCTAGAGACACTGGGCCAATTGATGCGTTTTAATGCAGGCCACGAAGTGTTGTGATTAAATAAAGAGATCTGATGCGTTTTTCGCGGGTCATATTAAATGATAAATTGAGAAAGTCTCAGTGTGGGCTAATGAGTCGAGACATGAATGTGGACATTTGCATGCATAGGAATGCGTGGGTCAGAATGCGAGCATGCGGGGCTCGGTGAATGACACGCGGTATTATCACTATTGAGTATGAGCATGCGTTTGACGTACGCGTGAATCGAGTGCTTGGGTATGTGATTTGATTATATGATTATTGTGAATAACCTGTAGGGTCAGCCAGGTAAGTGATCTGGGCCAGAGGGCCTAGATCGGAGTTTATTTATGAGTTGGATTGCAGTATTGTTTTGTGCTGTCAGTTAGGAGATTGCATGTTAGCTTAACCTAGGTTTAGGGGGTTATACTAGTTGAGATTCGTCTCACGGTTGTAATAACCCACATTTTCAGACCCCCAGCAATAGGATGCTGAGGTCACCACCTCTTTTTGGAATACCGCACTTTATCCAGCGGTCGTTGAGCATGCACCTCGGGGGAGATGGAGCAGAGCGGAGAAGTAACTTTTTGGTTATTCCCAGCTGTTGGTGTTTTCTTTTTGGTTGTAGTGAGTATTGTAAAAAGGTTTTCGTTGGTAACACCAGTGTATATATTTTCTGAGGTGCTTGACTGCTATTTGGTTGTTCTACCTCGGTCTTATGTGTTATATAGTACGGGTGTATATATTTAGTTATATACGTTGCTTTCGCATGTGTGTGATCTCTAATTGGGCTTTGGGTCGGCAATGCTTCTTGGGAGCGTTGCACCATAATCGACCATGACGGGATGTTGCGTTCTAGTGGGGTACGGGGCGTGACATCCCCTCTTGAATTGGTATTAGAGCCAGGTTAGCTCGATTCCATTTAGTCGATGCCTGGAGTGATAAGGAGCGATGAGACCATGGGTAGCCAGTAGGGTGATCTCGTGTGCTACATGCATCTCCTGACAGTTGTGTATTGATTGTGTGTTTATTGGTGTGACCCTTGCAGTGCAGGTGCGGCAGGACCCGAGGTGAGTATGCGAATCGCTTGGGCGATGTGTTGGATAATTGTTAGGCCGCATGCTGATTGTTGATTGTTATTTGAATACCTGCCTAGGACTTAGACTAGGATAAATCGGTTTAAGTCTTTAATTCCTTGGCGGAATTATAGCAGGTAGGGGTGTAGCTGAGTTGTGAGGATGAATAGAAGAAAGGGAAAGGAATCCCAAGGTCAGTCGAGTTCAAGAGGCCCGAAACCGCCGATTAGAGGATATTAGTCATACCCCAAACAGGAGAAGGGGGAATGACCCCCAAGTCCGGACTAGTGAGGGAGCTAGTGAGGCTAGAGATCCCAGGTTCGATGATGTGATGAATACCTTACGGGAGATAGGGCGTGTTATGAGATTGCAAGCGCAAGAAAGAGCCGCAACGTATGCACAGGCTGCTGAGGCCGCGCCTATTGCTGGTGTTGGAGGGAACCAAGCCTAGCAAGGACTAGCTCAACCAACAGGGGTTAGGCAGATGCCCCAGTTAGTGGAACAGTTTGTTAAGCTGAAGCCGCCTAAATTCCATGGCCAAGGTGACCCCGAGATTGCACCACGATGGGTGGAAGAATTGGAAAAGATTTTTAATGTGCTAGGGTGCACCGACGAGGAGAAGGTGATGTTAGCTATGTACCAGTTGCAAGAGGGCGCAAATGATTGGTGGAAGGCCACGGAGGGCAGAATATTCCTAGAGGGAACAGCCTCGACCTGGATGGCTTTTGTTGAGAGCTTTTATGAGAAATACTTTTTAGAAAATGCCCAGGAAAAGAAATTGATGGAGTTTATGAGATTGCGACAGGGCCAGATGATTGTTGACCAATACGAGGCAGAATTTGCAAGGTTGGCAAGGTTTGCGCCAACGATGGTGGAAAATCCCCGAGATAGGGCCCGAAGATTCCGGGATGGACTGAAACCGTATCTGTGAAGTCAAATTTTGTCGCATGACATTAAGGAGTATGGGGAAATGTATAGGCGGGCCCAGATTATCGAACGAGATCAACAAGAGAGAGCAGCCGCATCTGGTTCACGGTTTGCTCAAAGCAGGGATAACCACCGCTTTGGAAAGAAACCAGCGACGGGTAATAGACGTTTCGCCCCACTAGTTCGGTGAAATATTGGGAAGCCGAGTCAACAACCAAGACGTTTTGGGGCTTGTTTTAGATGTGGGAGCTTAGACCATCAGATCAGGAATTGCCCACAACAACAACCCTCTGGACCGCCAAGGTTGCCACCGCTGCGGGCTGGAAATCAAATTGGGAATCAAGCTGGAAATCCCCCACCGGCTAATCAAGGGAGGCCGCCAGCACAAGGACAGGTGTATGCGATGGTGCACAGAGAAGCAGAGGTAGCGCCTGGCGTGGTCACAGGTACGATTTCTCTCTATGATCATGCTGCATATGCGTTATTTGATCCGGGGGCAACCCATTCATTTATTTTGGAGCAGTTTGTTCGATTAGTTGGTTTGGAACCAGTGATGCTTGAAAATATATTGTGGGTATCAACGCCTTTGAATGATAGGATGTTAATTTCATTTGGATGTCCCTGTTGTAAAATAGTGATTGGTGGTATTGAGGAGAATATCGACTTGGCAATGTTGGCCATGTTTGATTTTGATGTAATAATAGGAATGGATTGGCTAGTAAGGCAGAAAGCCTTGATGGATTGTGGTAGCAGGACGATCCAGTTTAATCCGGTTGGACGTCCTAAATATGAATTTCAGGGTAATCGAGGAGGAACCTCGATCCCTTGGATTGCTTCCCTCGAGGCGACCAAATTAATGGATGATGGTTGCGAAGGGTATTTGGTGAATGTGGTTGATCCGACTATTGAGGGACCCAATTTGGAAGAAATACCCGTAGTATGCAATTTTCCCGAGGTTTTTCCTCAAGAGTTGCCAGGATTGCCACCCAAGCAGGAAGTAGAATTCGTGATTGAATTGGCCCCGGGAACTGAACCCATTTCAAAGGTACCATATAGGATGTCACTGTCAGAGTTAAAGGAACTGAAAGTTCAGATGCAAGAACTCTTGGATAAGGGCTTCATTCGTCCTAGTGCGTCTCTATGGGGAGCGCCAATCCTGTTTGTGAGGAAGAAAGACGGGACTTTAAGATTGTGTATAGATTACCGGCAATTGAACCAAGTGACAGTGAAAAATAAGTATCCATTGCCGAGGATCGACGACTTATTTGACCAGCTGCAAGAAGCGTCTGTATTTTCCAAGATAGATCTACGGACTGGGTATCATCAATTGAGAATCCGGAAAGAAGATATCCCTAAGACTACTTTTAGGACTAGGTACGGGCATTATGAATTTACAGTTATGCCCTTTGGACTGACGAATGCCCCAGCTGCTTTTATGGACTTGATGAACAGGGTGTTTAAGGAATTATTGGATCAATTTGTAATCGTGTTTATTGACGATATCCTGGTGTATTCTAAGAGCCCAGAAGAGCACGAAATGCATCTAACAGAGGTACTACGGACGCTAAGGGAACATGCACTTTACGCTAAGTTTAGTAAGTGCGAGTTTTGGCTAAGCAGAGTAGCCTTTCTTGGTCATATAATTTCAGGAGATGGGATTTCTGTGAATCCGACGAAGATCGAAGCAGTGACGAAATGGCCAAGACCGACTTCTGTGATAGAAATCCGAAGCTTTTTGGGTTTGGCTGGCTATTATCGACGTTTCGTGGAAGGATTCTCGTCGATAGCTATGCCGATGACATGATTATTAAATAAGGAAGCCAAGTTTGAATGGGACGATAAGTGCAAGAAAAGTTTTCAAGAACTGAAGCGTAGGTTGACGACAGCCCCAGTTTTGACTATTCCACCTGGACCAGGAGGTTTTGAAGTGTATAGTGATGCGTCATTGAGAGGGCTTGGGTGTGTGTTAATGCAGCATGGAAAGGTAGTAGCATATGCGTCGCGTCAGTTGAGGCCGCATGAGCTAAATTATCCGACACATGATTTGGAATTGGCTGCAATTGTATTTACGCTCAAGATTTGGAGGCACTATCTATGTGTAGAGAAGTTCCAGATCTACACGGATCATCAAAGCCTCAAGTATTTGTTCTCGCAGAAGGAGTTGAACATGAGGCAGCGTCGATGGATGGAATTGTTGAAAGACTACGACTGTGATATCATGTATCACCCGGGAAAAGGCGAATCGAGTCGCTGATGCGTTGAGTCGTAAATCGAGTATGGCGTACATGATGATAAAGGAATGGACCTTACTAGAGAGGTTCAGAGATTCGGAGTTCAAGTTCAAAGTGAGCCACATATCAAACTTACTAGTTGCTTTGAGGATAGAACCTGAGATTCAAACCAAGATCCGAGAATTGCAGTCTACAGATCCAGAAATTCAGAAAATGATTGAAATGGACGTCGCCAAGAGGAAGTCGGACTTTCAAGTGTCCGAGGACGGAGTTTTGAAGTTCCGTGGGCGACTATGTATACCCGATGATTTGGAGCTCAAGGAAGAAATTTTAAGTGAAGCTCACCGCAGTAAGTACAACATTCATCCGGGTAGCACTAAGATGTACCAGAACCTTCGACAACACTTTTGGTGGAACGGAATGAAGGTTGATGTGGCTAAGCATGTAGCCAAGTGTTTGACGTGCCAACAAATAAAGGCACAGCATTGTAAGCCCGGAGGACTACTACGACCGTTAGAGATACCCGAATGGAAATGGGAGCACATTACAATGGATTTCGTAACGGGATTGCTAAGAAGCTAGCGAGGACATGACTCTATATGGGTGATAGTGGATCGACTTACTAAGTCGGCGCACTTCCTGGCAATGCGAAAGGACTTCGAGTTGGAAAGATATGCTTAACTGTATGTGTAGCAAATCATCAGACTTCATGGTGTACCGGTGACGATTACTTCGGATCGTGATCCAAGATTTACGGCAAATTTTTGGAAGAGTCTACAAACAGCCCTGGGAACGAAGTTACAGTTTAGTACGGCATACCATCCACAGACAGATGGTCAATCTGAAAGGACCATTCAAACCCTAGAGGATATGCTGAGAGCTTGTGTGATAGATTTCCAAGGCAAATGAGAGGAATAGTTACACTTGGTGGAGTTTGTCTATAATAATAGCTATCAGCAGAGCATCCGGATGGCACCGTTTGAGGCCTTATATGGTAGGGCGTGCAGGACGCCAGAGTGTTGGGATGAAGTGGGTGAACGAAGTATCATAGGTCCAGAGTTAATACAGCAGACCGTTGAGGCAGTTGAGGTCATTTGAGACAGACTCAGAACGGCGCAAAATCGCCAGAAAAGTTATGCCGATCGAAGATGACGACCTTTAGAGTTTCAGGTTGGAGATCACGTGTTCCTTAAGATGTCGCCTATGAAGGGATTATCTAGGTTCGGCAAAAAGGGAAAACTGAGTCCTAAGTATGTCGGGCTATTTGAGATTTTGGAAAAGATTGGAGATATGGCTTACCGACTTGCTTTGCCGCCCAATTTGTCCCAAATACACAATGTTTTCCACGTGTCGATGTTAAGAAAGTATGAACCAGACCCGACTCATGTCTTGCGGTACGAGGAGATAGAAGTGGACGACAAAGTGTCATACGTGGAAAGACCAGTCCAGATCGAGGATAGAAAAGAACGGGTGCTGAGGAATAAAACGGTCCCGATGGTCAAAGTTGTCTGGGAATACCATGGAACAGAATGTGCCACGTGGGAAAGTGAAGAAGCTATGAGACGTCAATACCCCCAGTTGTTTGAGTAGATAAAGATATATCGCAAATTTCGAGAACGAAATTTTTGTAAGGGGGGAAGAATTGTAACAACCCGAATTTCGATGTAACTCTGGGATCAATGAAATTGATATTAATTCGCGTTTCATTTTAGTAAGTCTCGCCCAGAGCTGATCACTCTCGGGATACTAACCAATGGGGTATGGCTAACTAGAAAACGGTACGTGGACCGGAGATCCTATCGTGAAACGGACACCGATCACGACAGACGCTGAGGGAATATTTTGGGCCAACGTGGGCTAATTATAGAAAAGGATAATGGATTGGGTTTGGCCAAGGCCAACGATGTATAATAGGGACGCAGGTGAATCTGCAAGACCGAAAGTACACGTGGCCAACCAGTCCTGAACCTGAACCGAACGATCGTGACCTTTGGAACTAGTGATAATTTCTCATTCTCTCAATAATCGAGACCATTACGACACGGATAGCCCTAGGTCGATACACGTAACTTCTAAACAGCCGCCCGTTAGTGAGAGACCCTGAAATTAAAAGTTTAGCGAGTTTTATTCACGAAATTGGACCCGGATTTCGATGTCAATTTTCGAAAGATTAAGAGACTATTTTGGGAATCCGACGTCATATTACGCTGGCCACACACATTTGGAGTTAGTACGAGTAAAAATTGGAATTTCGGTCCGAGGGCGAAAAATTATGATTTTGCCCCTCGGGATGCCAACGTCGCTTTCCGTGGTCAAACAAGATTATTTTTCGAGGCCGACACCATTTTTGAGTGGCCACGCTTACCGGGAGTCGTTACGGACAAAAATTAAAAAATAATATTATTTTATTCCCGGAACTTCGCAGTCGATTTTCGAGGGCTTAAAAAGTGAATTTCGTGATTCCGACACCATTTTAGGTTGGCCATGCATATATAGGACCGGTATGGACAAAAATTGAAACTTCAGTTCGGGATCGAAAAATTACGAAAATGCCCCTAGGCCATTTTTGAGTAATTCCGAAAATTATTCTTAATTAGGGGTTTAACCAAGGTTGGTTAAGGCTAAACCAGGTCTGGTCAGCTTGGGTTAAGGACCAATGACCATTTTACCCCTAAATTATTGGATATGGATTAATCTTAGCCATTGGATCAAGAGCAAAATTGTCCAAATGGCCAAGATTTTGACACTTGGATTCCACTTAGACCATCTTTGACCTATTTGACCAGACCCTATCTCTCTCCTCTCAGCCTATTCAGTCTTTTCCCCCGTGCAATTTCTTCTTCTTCTCCTTTTCTTGTTCTGCAGTTCCGGTTCTGCATTTTTTGGTACTGTTCACGCCGGAACAGTACCAGCCGGAGCTGCTGGTCGCCCACCAGCCGTCGCCACAGCACCCTTGGACCTCCCTCTCATCTGTTCAGCCACCACAGCCCCGGTTTTTGTCCAAAACAGCCTTGTTTCTCTCTTTTTCTCTTTCCCGGTTTGCAAACAGTAACGCTGGAGCTTCGCCGGAGCTCCGATCGCCGTTCCATCGACACCCAGCCGTCCAGCACCTCCATACATCGTCATCCAGCACAGGCCGTACAGTGTTCGTACGGTACTGTTCACCGTCCGTACGGGCACTGTTCACGCCGGGCCGTACGGACGTCGCCGCCGTCACCGGCGCCTCGCCGGCCACCCGTTCTCGTCTGTCCGTACAGTCCGTACGGAAAGTACTGTTCACCAGTCCGTACGGTGGGTACTGTTCACGCCGAGCTGGAAACGTGCCACCGGTTCTACTGTTCACCAGTAATCGGCCGTCGTTTCTCGTCCTCGTGGTCCAAGATTAAGTGAGTATATTTCCTAAACCCGGGTTGGAACTATTTGTGCGTTTTTCTGGACTGGCCTAGGTATTATCCGTGTAGTTTGGACTGGTTTAGGTGGTATCGATATAAAATTCGTACTAGATTGAGGACCAATGGGTGGAATAAATTCAAGAAAAATGAGTGGGATTATTAGAAATAATTATTGGGCTAGCACGGATTAATCGGGGATTATGTGATTGGACTGGCGGGTGTGCCCGGACTGATTGACTGGTTGATTTCTGTACCCAATTATTGGGAAATTTAAATAATGCCATGTCGCGTGACTGCGTGGCCGGCTCGTGCAGAGTGTGATTGACCATTCAATGGCTTGATTGGATTATTGATTATTGTTGAATTATTCATTGTGAAATTGGGCCGCACGGTATTAATTGGCCAGTGAACGTTTGTTGCGACATGAAATTGACTGAGTGCCTAATTATATTTGATGCTCGTGTTGTATTGTGTTGCATTGCATGGCACGCAAAGTAAATGCCTGGAATGAGGCGTGTGACGAATTGTGCGAGAATGCGTGCCTGCCATGAGCATGTGATCACCTAAATGCCCTGATGCGTGTTACGTGGGGTTCAGATAATAATTGGTTGTGTGTTCGTATGATCACATTTCGCCCTGATGCGTGTTACGCGAGGTGTGCCGTCCTGATGCGTGTTACGCGGGACGATGCCCGGTACATCCGGAAGACAACCAACCTGATGCGTTTTACGCGGGCTCTAGTTCGTGAGGAGATCGGTGTTGCGCCTGATGCGTTTTGACGCGGGCTAGAGACACTGGGCCAATTGATGCGTTTTAACGTAGGCCACGAAGTGTTGTGATTAAATAAAGAGACCTGATGCGTTTTACGCGGGTCATATTAAATGATAAATTGAGAAAGTTCCAGTGTGCCAGTGTGGGCTGGTGAGCCGAGACATGAATGTGGACATTTGAATGCATAGGAATGCGTGAGTCAGAATGCGAGCATGTGGGACTCGGTGAATGACACGCGGTACTATCACTATTGAGTATGAGCATGCGTTTGACATACGCGTGAATCGAGTGCTTGGGTCTGTGATTTGATTATATGATTATTGTGAATAACCTGTAGGGTCAGCCAGGTAAGTGATCTGGGCCAGAGGGCCTAGATCGGAGTTTATTTATGAGTTGGATTGCAGTATTGTTTTGTGCTGTCAGTTAGGAGATTGCATGTTAGCCTAACCTAGGTTTAGGAGGTTATACTCGCTGAGATTCGTCTCACGGTTGTAATAACCCACATTTTTATACCCCCAGCAGTAGGATGCCGAGGTCATCACCTCTTTTTGGAATACCGCACTTTATCCAGCGGTCGTTGAGCATGCACCCCGGGGGAGATGGAGCAGAGCGGAGAAGTAACTGTTTGGTTATTCCCAACTGTTGGTGTTTCCTTTTTTGTTGTAGTGAGTATTGTAAAAAGGTTTTCGTTGGTAACACCAGTGTATATATTTTCTGAGGTGTTTGACTGCTATTTGGTTGTTCTACCTCGGTCTTATGTATTATATAGTACGGGTGTATATATTTAGTTATATACGTTGCTTTTGCATGTATGTGATCTCTGATTGGGCTTTGGGTCGGCAATGCTTCTTGGGAGCGTTGCACCATAATCGACCATGACAGGATGTTGTGGTCTAGTGGGGTACGGGGCGTGACATATAATCATTTACCAATGAATTGGAATATAGTAAATCTCAGTCATTCAACAAATCTGGATGTGATTTTTTTAACCTTTCAATCTAATGCTGCAGGCTTCGGACTTTATCCGGGCCCATTGTGTGTAACATGATGAGAAGGTTCCTTCATCATAGAATTACATGTATGTAAATCTTCGAGTGGGGTCGGGCTTAGTTTGGGTCCATCACGTGTGACATGATGTGAATCCATGACTCACAATGAGGAGCTAGACCTACGAAGACCGCAAAAGTAAGTCAAGAATCTTTAAAATAGAAAAAAAGGAAACGATAGCTTAAAAGTTATAGCACGATAACTCCTTCCAATTGTTGGTCCTAAGCAAGACCTTAAAAGGCTTAAGGGGTTAATTGTAGAGAGAACTTGCTTCGGCAAGGTACTCCTTGCAAACTCCCGTATTCCCTTCCTGTAGGGAAGAAAATAATCTACAGAGAACTTAGGGGGCTTCCAGGTGGTGAAAGTAAATACTACATCAACTTCAGCTGGCTCGGCTCTGGGTAGGCTGATATAGTAGTCGCTCGCGCCTGGGCAGGACGGACGGGAATTTGGACACAGGTTCCTGCAAGGCAGCCACGGACATTAATCAACCCACAAGGCTATCCTTGTACTCCCAGTTGATTCACATTTGATTCAACAAATTAATTGTGAAAATTAATTGTGAAAATCATAATGTTATATGAGGTGATATAGTAGTTTCCTGAAGGTATCGTGTCCATATAATCCTTTATCATCGAATTGGAATGCAATAAATCTCAATCATTCAACAAATCCATTGTGATTTTTTTGATCTTTCAATCTAATGGTAAAGCCTTCAAACTTTATCGGGGCCCATCACGTGTAACATGATGAGAAGGTTCCTTCAGCATAGAATTACATGTATGTAAATCTTCGAGTGGGGGCCAGACTTAATTTGGGTCCATCACGTGTAACATGATGTGAATCCATGACTCACAATTAGGAGCTAGACTCACGAAGACCGCAAAAGTAAGTCAAGAACCTTGATAATAGAAAAAAAGGAAACGACAACTTAAAATAATTGAGGTCGTTATAGTACGATAACTCCTTCCAATTGGCTCTGTTATTGTCACTACTTTAATTATTAGCTTCAATCAGATTATTAAATTGAATAGCTTTGAACCAGGAATAACATAATCAGACCATTTGAAGGGGTGGAATTCAATTGGAGGTGAAAAAGCTAAAGGACTTCATCATCGAGGGGGAAAATTTCGATTAAGGACCCCAAGTGGGGTCAAATTCTCAAAAAAGGACCCAAAGTGAACAAGGTGTTAAATAAGGGCTTGAAATATTCAATCAGTCTCAAATAAGGACCTGAAGTGTCCAAAAAATCTCAAATAAGGATCTAGGTCCCTGGCCGGCCAAAATACCCGCCGGCCGGCGAAAAAGTTATTGTTCTGGTACTGGAACAATAACTTTTTATTTATTTTTTAAAACTTTTTCGTTTTTTCTTTTCTGTTTTTTTTTTCTTCCTCCGCCGGCCATAGCCGGGGCCGGCGGAGGTCGCCGGCCTCAGGCGAGGGCTCGACCTCGCCGGCGTCGGGCGAGATCGCCCTCGCCTGGATCTGGCGAGGCTCGACCTCGCCGGCATCGGGCGAGGTCGCCCTCGCCTGGATCTGGCGAGGGCGACCTCGCCCGACGCCGGCGAGGTCGCCCTCGCCAGAGCCCGAGCGAGGCTCGACCTCGCCCGACGCCGGCGAGGTCGAGCCTCGCCAGATCCAGGCGAGGGCGACCTCGCCCGACGCCGGCGAGGCTCGACCTCGCCCGACGCCGGCGAGGTCGAGCCCTCGCCAGATCCAGGCGAGGGCGACCTCGCCCGACGCCGGCGAGGTCGAGCCTCGCCAGATCCAGGCGAGGGCGATCTCGCCCGACGCCGGCGAGGTCGAGCCCTCGCCTGAGGTCGACGACCTCCGCCAGCCCCGGCTATGGCCGACGGAGGAAGAAAAAAAAAACAGAAAAGAAAAAACGAAAAAGTTTTAAAAAATAAATAAAAAGTTACTATTTCGGCACCGGAACAGTAACTTTTTCGCCGGCCGGTGGGTATTTTGGCCGGCCGGGGACTCGGATCCTTATTTGAGATTTTTTGGGCACTTCAGGTTCTTATTTGAGACTGATTGAGCACTTCAGGCCCTTATTTAACACCTTGTTCACTTTGGGTTCTTTTTTGAGAATTTGACCCCACTTGGGGTCCTTAATCGAAATTTTCCCTCATCGAGGCCCTCCCTATGATCAAGACAATCGATTGAAAAAAGAGAAAACTGGGGCAAAAGAAAAGATAAAGCTGATGTTGATTTTGTTGTTTCACGTGCCCATACGTTCGTGAGTGCTTTAGGAGGTGAAGACTGGTTGACCAAAAACAGCGAGAAGAACCAAACTCACGAGTCGCACTACTTTCGGAATGTAAATCTCACAAAAAGAAGAAGAAATTACTTTGGGAAGAGAGAGCTCCATTGAGGCAGAGGACTAGAGGCTTGCGAGGAGCATCTGCTTGTGCTTCAAAGAACTAGTACAAGAAAAGGTGAATTATAGGTGAATTTCCGTATCAATATTTATAAATTGTAAAAATTCAGAATATTTTGGACTAAGGAAAAGTGAAAGTGCGTCCAACCCAAAATTTATATGAAGTAAAGAGCCAAAAGTAAATGTCTACTCGAATAATTTTAATTAAACTACGTGATCTTCATATGGACAAAGGGAAAATTATCTAAAAAGTCCTAAATTTATTGTACTTTTGCCACAATTCAGTCTTAAATTTTTCAATTTTGCCAAATAAATCATAAATTTTTTCACGTTTTACCAATTGAGTCTATCCAATTAAATTTAGCCGAAAATTGCTGACGTGGACACCGATCGTTTTACTTGGTACGGCCGGCACTAACATGGATGATTTTAATGATGTTTTAATATTTTTTGAACTTTTATTAATATTTTGTCATTTTTTTCTTTTCTTCTCTTTTGTTTTTCCTTCTGTCTTCTTTTCTTGTGGCCGACGGAAGAAAATAAAAAAAAGAAAAGAGAGCAATTTTGGACAATGATGAAAAGGCACTAAAAGTTCAATGGGACAAGAGGGTAAATGGGATCTGAGGAGTTGTGAATGTAGTGCCCTATATGCATCCCAACTATTCTCGTTTGTTGATTTATTGAGACTTGACTAGTAACAACATTCTATTGGACAGCTGATTGCCAAACTGTTGAGGCCAGATTCATCAAATTAGATTGCTATTGCTAGCACGATCGAGTAACTGAGTAACCGATATAAATATGGACTCCGCAAGCGATCCATGCTATATCAATAATATCCAAAGATCGAGATTCATTTCATGCATGTAATCGGTTAACTAGGCAATTAAAGACTAGAATTGAGGCAATTTTTTTTTTCTCGTTAATCCGAAAATCAATATGTGACAGCATACTTCTGTTGAAAGGGTATTTTGGTAAATGATGCTTTTCCTTGTCAAGTCAAACTTGGAAATAATAAAGAGAAGGAAAGAGCGGGGTTTTCCACCGTGCCGTGCTTTCTGGTCCTGGCACCGAAAGTCCAACTTGGACGAGACTTCCTACCGCATATCGTGCAAATTACTGCATACTTGAAGAATGAATTACCGTTTTTTTTGGTAAGGATGAAGAATGAATTACTGTTGTATTTTGGTAATTAATGAAATATTCAAGAGTCTTCATTCCAGGTTGCATGTGTATTAGTACTGTATAACATTGGATGAAAATGGGGAGGGGAGCCTGTCGCCGCCCCTACTTCGCTCACGTCTTCCCTTACGACCCATTGTCGGGGCCTCCCGAGGGCTTCATTAAACTCACCGTGCTTATTGCTTCCCAGTCAAATGTTTCAGCTTTCAGCTTTGAAATATATCTTAACGGAAGGATAATCTATAATCAAATTTCTACATGGCAGTTTCTTGCGTGACGAGTTGACTTTGATCGAAGCCGTAGCGGCAACTAGCTAGTTAGTCAATCGCGGGGATACTTACATTACGTACACATCTGTTAAGCATCGTTTATATTGAGTTGACAAGCAAAATAGCTGCAGAAAACTTCTCTTCGTTGTCACCGTGCAATAAATTTAGCACCAAAATCTTATTTTATTCTAACTTAAGTGGGAAAAAAAGTGTTTTCAATGAGCAAGGAGTGCCATTTACCATGTCCATCAGACTTGTTAGTAACTTTCTCCGATGGGGTACGGCATTGGAAACAGTACCTCGCGCCCGGCCAGTCGGTGGTGGCCCCCTTCCACGCACTTGATAATGATAGGTAGTCCTTTAATCTTTTTTCGTTATCCTTTATCCTTTCATGTCGCTCTTCCTTGTAATATCCTTACCCCACTTTTGCATGTCGTACTTTTATGAAAAAAATGATAGGTAGTCATTGAATATTCGTAAATTTTTAAAATTTTTGTACGTTGCCATATTTTATATAAAATACAATAAGACAAGTATGATTACGAGTTATGACTTTTTCCAATAGATCATAGAGAGGTACTCATTGGGGTTCAAATCTGGGGTTTGACGTAAAATTTTTACCTAAAGTCGGTCCATCATAAAGTTCGGCTCAGGCCCAACATGTGTAGCATGACAGATTCCATGACTCACGAGGAGGAGCTAGGCCCACAAAGACTGGGAGAAGTAAGCGAGGGACATGTCAAGAAAACAAAAAAAAAGGAAACGACAGCTTAAAAAGATTGAGGACATTGCAGCACGATGACTCCTTCCCATTGGATCCACGATTTTTCTGTACTAAAATAATTAAGTTCGATCATATTCGATTGTCCAAGACGAATGTCGACAGAACTCATTTAGAAAGTAATTTCATGGGAAAATGACACAAATAATTCATAAACTTTGATTCAATGTGAAATGTGGTCATTAAACTTTTAATTTATTTAATGTAATCCCTGAAATTTTGGTACATATTCAATTTACTCCATGTACTTTATGAAAATATTCATTTCTGTTCTTGATCTTGAATTAATAGAAGGATGGCATTTGATATTTTTATATAATTCGTGGACTACATTAAACATGTCCCAAAGTTCAATGATCACATTGAACAAATTAAAAATTTAGGGACTATATTGCACATTAGATGAAAGTTCATGGAGCACATTGAATAAATGAAAGTTTATGGATCACATTACACATTAGGCCAAAGTTCAGGGATTATGTGTGTCATTATCCCTAAATTTATTCGAAGCTTGAGCTCAAATGCCGAAAATACTATAAAATTGTGAAATAATTTTTTAATCTATTCCTAACATTGACATATGTGAATTCGATAAATGATATTGTTCATTTAATTGTTACATTGTTAAATAGATACTTAAGCTCAACCTCTGCCCAATTAAGTATTTTTTTCAATACTTGAACTCGATAAGTATATACTTACAGGAAAACCTTGCAAGTTACTTGAGTCGTTTTCAATCATATTAGTGATCTCTTCGCCATGTATCTTTGGAAGATTATTATAAGTTAAGCATGGACGGATGCATCCATTTGATTCTAATTTCTTTGTGCTATAACATTGTCAAGCCACATAAATCGATTAAAGCATCTTTTTTGTATAAACACCTATTCGGATGGAAAATAAAATACTATACTAGATATTAGAAAGTTGCAAGAACGTTTATGGGAACTTTTAAGCATATAAGCTAAGAGACTGTTTAGTTAAGCCTTGTAAAAAGCAAAAGGCAATTCTTTGGCTTTCCCATCGTCAAATTTTGATATATTACAGAAATTTCAAAAATTTTAAAAAAGAGTATATCTGAATTTACGTATCAATACTTGTATATTGTGTAAACTCCACACGTTTGGGTTAAGAAAAGGTCCATGGAAAAATTTAGATAAAGTAAAGAGGAAAAGAGTAAATGTATATTCAAGTGGTTCTGATTAAACCACGTGGTCCTCGTATGGACATTACAAATGTAAGGAGGTTTAAGCTCGAGGGTTGGTTAAGTGATTGTGTTGGTGCGAAGTATTTTTTTTGGATTATGTGAGTACTAATCGGTTAACTAGGCAATTAAAGACTAGAATTGAGGCAATTTTTTTTTTCTCGTTAATCCGAAAATCAATATGTGACAGCATACTTCTGTTGAAAGGGTATTTTGGTAAATGATGCTTTTCCTTGTCAAGTCAAACTTGGAAATAATAAAGAGAAGGAAAGAGCGGGGTTTTCCACCGTGCCGTGCTTTCTGGTCCTGGCACCGAAAGTCCAACTTGGACGAGACTTCCTACCGCATATCGTGCAAATTACTGCATACTTGAAGAATGAATTACCGTTTTTTTTGGTAAGGATGAAGAATGAATTACTGTTGTATTTTGGTAATTAAAGAAATATTCAAGAGTCTTCATTCCAGGTTGCATGTGTATTAGTACTGTATAACATTGGATGAAAATGGGGAGGGGAGCCTGTCGCCGCCCCTACTTCGCTCGCGTCTTCCCTTGCGACCCATAGTCGGGGCCTCCTGAGGGCTTCATTAAACTCACCGTGCTTATTGCTTCCCAGTCAAATGTTTCAGCTTTCAGCTTTGAAATATATCTTAACAGAAGGATAATCTATAATCAAATTTCTACATGGCAGTTTCTTGCGTGACGAGTTGACTTTGATCGAAGCCGTGGCGGCAACTAGCTAGTTAGTCAATCGCGGGGATACTTACATTACGTACACATCTGTTAAGCATCGTTTATATTGAGTTGACAAGCAAAATAGCTGCAGAAAACTTCTCTTCGTTGTCACCGTGCAATAAATTTAGCACCAACATCTTATTTTATTCTAACTTAAGTGGGAAAAAAAGTGTTTTCAATGAGCAAGGAGTGCCATTTACCATGTCCCTAAATTTATTCGAAGCTTGAGCTCAAATGCCGAAAATACTATAAAAATTGTGAAATAATTTTCTAATCTATTCCTAACATTGACATATGTGAATTCGATAAATGATATTGTTCATTTAATTGTTACATTGTTAAATAGATACTTAAGCTCGACCTCTGCCCAATTACGTATTTTTTTCAATACTTGAACTCGATAAGTATATACTTACAGGAAAACCTTGCAAGTTACTTGAGTCGTTTTCAATCGTATTAGTGATCTCTTCGCCATGTATCTTTGGAAGATTATTATAAGTTAAGCATGGACGGATGCATCCATTTGATTCTAATTTCTTTGTGCTATAACATTGTCAAGCCACATAAATCGATTAAAGCATCTTTTTTGTATAAACACCTATTCGGATGGAAAATAAAATACTATACTAGATATTAGAAAGTTGCAAGAATGTTTATGGGAACTTTTAAGCATATAAGCTAAGAGACTGTTTAGTTTTTTTTTTTTTGGTAAGGTAAAGAGACTGTTTAGTTAAGCCTTGTAAAAAGCAAAAGGCAATTCTCTGGCTTTCCCATCGTCAAATTTTTGATATATTACAGAAATTTCAAAAATTTTAAAAAAGAGTATATGTGAATTAACGTATCAATACTTGTATATTGTGTAAACTCCACACGTTTGGGTTAAGAAAAGGTCCACGGCAAAATTTAGATAAAGTAAAGAGGAAAAGAGTAAATGTATATTCAAGTGGTTCTGATTAAACCACGTGGTCCTCGTATGGACATTACAAATGCAAGGAGGTTTAAGCTCGAGGGTTGGTTAAGTGATTGTGTTGGTGCGAAGTATTTTTTTTGGATTATGTGAGTACTAATTGAACATTATCTATTTAATTTTTTTCTGTCCATGAAGATAATCAATAGAGTTATCAATTTTTCATGGAAATAATAGAGAAGAAACTGATACCAAAGTTCCATTTTTTTTCTTAATCATGGCCTTTCTGCACAACGAGGCAAAATCAGGTCTGAAATGGCCTGAACTCAATTTCCTAATTTCCTCAATTAAACCCTACTCCCCAAATTTCCAAATTATACCAAACCGATCCTATTAAGTTAGGTTGGGTCAGCGCCACCGTTTCACTTTCCCTCTCATCGTCTCCGACAAGCACCAGGTTTGCCTGCCTGGTCCGATTGTAAGACATCGATTCAGTCGGAAATGCCGGTTCGAGTCCCCGGTGTCGTCGGGGACTCAAAATTCGGCGAGTTGATGAGATCCAATTGGGGGGGGGAAGGGGAGTTTGCGAGCTAGCGCGATTGACGGTCCCAAGAATTGGATTAGGTGGAGAATCTCCCGCGCGGTTCTGGTACGGTTGCAGGGAGAGACCGTGACGCGGATGGAGAACAAAGAGAGAGGCAGCGAGGATCGGAATGTCAAGCGAACTAGGGGAGATGATTAGAGGGCAGAGTCACCTCTGGAGAGGCTGAGGTGAGAGCGAAAAGAGGTGGCTTGAGACCGGACTCGGCAACGATTTCTCTCTCTCTTTTTTTGTTTTTTTTTTTTGGGTTCAAATGATGAGTAGCGGTTGAGTCTCATCGCTAAGTACCATTTACTTATTACACCCAAGCGGCGCACGCTACACGTTAGCAAAAAGGAAAAGATATTGTCTTTGCAATATATCGTCAATCGCAAAAAAGAAGAAGAAAAAATTGTTCAAGAAAATGCTGTCCGGCTGTAAAAGGCATTGGCCTCGACTGAGGAGCTTCAGAAATGATCCTTCCATCTATAAATATGTCATCAATCTATTTGACTGTTACGCAGATCTAAACCATCTCCCACCTCCCAAAAACCATCCATCTGCCCCAAAATCATGGTTTCTTCGTTATTGCTGTCCCACCTGTCTCCTTTACGTGTCGCCTTCTTTTTCTTCTCCTCCTCACTCTTCTTGGTCGACGTCACTTCATTTCAAGGAGCAAGCGTTTCTACTTCCTCCACTCCTTTTTCTGCTGTCAACACGACCGAGAGCAAAAATGAAGCAGAGGCTCTCCGGAATTGGAAATCTACTCTCGACAACCATAGCCAATCTCTCCTCTCTTCATGGCACGGGGACAATCCTTGTGCCTTTACCGGTGTCGCTTGCAACGGCTTCGGAGCCATCACCCATCTTACTCTTTTTGATCTCGGCTTGAGGGGAACTCTAGACGGCCTTGACTTCTCGTGCTTAACCAGTGTGGTTAGCTTTGAACTTGCCAACAACTCGATCTATGGTTCCATCCCCTCGAGTATCGGTAACCTTTCCAAACTCAACTATCTTGATCTTTCCTTCAATGAGCTGTCCGGGGAAATTCCTCCAAGTATAGGTACACTGGAGAGTCTCCGTACTTTGTACCTACATGAAAATAACATTTCTGGTTCCATTCCGAGAGAGATAAGTGGCTTGAGGAATTTGGAAATTCTTTGGATATATAAGAATGAACTTTCGGGACCCATACCTTCAGAAATCGGTAGGCTCACTTCTCTAATAGAACTTGACCTGTCATGGAACATTCTCACTGGCTCAATTCCGTTGTCTCTCCAGAACTTGAGCAATTTGCAATTTTTAACCGTTTATCAAAATCATCTCTCAGGCTCGATTCCACAAGAGTTGGGGAAATTGACACGTCTTAGGATATTAGAAGTAGATTATAATAATTTGACCGGTTCAATCCCTGCATCAATTGGAAGCCTAACCAATCTAACCACATTAACTCTTAGACACAATAAATTCTCTGGTTCCTTGCCTCCTAAATTCAATAAGTTAACACGTTTGACTCATTTGGATCTATCTGATAATAAACTAGAGGGGCAACTGCCAGAAGACGTGTGCCTTGGGAGATCATTGCGATATTTCTCCGCCTACAATAATCATTTCATAGGTCCCATCCCAACAAGCTTAGAGAACTGTAGCACACTAATCAGATTGAGGCTAGAAGGAAACCAACTTATGGGAAACATAACAGAAGCTTTCGGAATATATCCGCATCTAGAGTACGTGGACTTGAGCCACAATTATTTGCACGGCGAACTTTCATGGAAGTGGGTGCATTGTCGAAATTTGACGAGCTTAAAGATATCAAACAACAACATTTCTGGTGAGATACCCCCGATATTTGGAAGGATGGCACAGTTAGGGGTACTTGACCTTTCTTCAAATAATTTAAGGAGAAAGATTCCGAGGGAATTGGGTAGCTTGCAACTGCTGCTAGATCTCATCCTCAACAACAATGGGATCACAGGTGATATTCCCAGTGAAATTGGATTTTTATCTCGACTGGAACATCTCAACCTAGCATCAAACAATTTGAGCGGAGCCATTCCACCGCAGCTCAGCCTATGCACCCACTTGCTGAGCTTGAACTTGAGCCAAAATAATATCGAAAGAAGCATTCCTTCTGAGATAGGCAACGCACGTTTCCTAGGCGTTCTTGATTTGAGTCAGAATCAATTGACTGGAAGAATACCACCAGATCTAGGAAAACTGAGAGTCCTAGAAACTCTCAACATCTCCCACAATGACCTCTCTGGTACCATCCCACATAGTTTTGCTGACTTATTGGCATTAACTTCTGTTGATGTGTCCTACAATGAATTGGAAGGTCCTCTCCCAAATGTCAAAGCTTTTAAGGAGGCTCCATTTGAAGCAGTTCAGCATAACAAAGGGCTGTGTGGGAACGTGAGTGGATTACAAAAATGCAATATTTCTAACATGAGCAAGAAACACAATCGACACAGCGGAGCTAGAATTTTACTTATCCTTGTTCTCTCGTTCTTGGGATTCCTTGTTCTCTCTTCCTTCTTGATCTTTCTCGCAATTGTTAATCGCTGTCGAAGAAAGGTTATCGAGAGAGAGAGGAATGCACAAACAGAGACGAAAGATTTAGATTTCTTGCAGATTCTGAGTTTTGATGGCAAAATTTTCTACGAACGAATCGTGGAGGCCACAGAAGGATTTGACTCCAAATATTATTTGGGAGAAGGGGCTTATGGCGTTGTTTACAGAGCTGATCTACCATCAGGTCAAACTGTTGCAGTCAAGAAAATTCCATCGTCCCAGGAAGATGTGACCGTCGACATCATTCCTTTTGAAAGGGAAATTGATGCCTTAAGAAATATTCGCCACCGCAACATCGTGAAGCTTTACGGGTTCTGCTCTCATGCACGACATTGTTTTCTGGTGTACGAGTACGTCGAAAGAGGGAGCCTGAGAACAATTCTGCATGATGATGAAAGAGCAACAGAGTTTGGCTGGGACAAAAGGATAAACATGGTTCGAGCAGTTGCGGATGCAGTGTCCTATATGCATTACGACTGTTTTCCTCCATTGATCCATCGAGATTTGACCAGCAACAACATCTTGTTGGATGCTGATTATGAGGCTCGTGTCTCAGACTTTGGCACGGCAAGATTATTGAGGCCAGATTCGACCAACTGGACTACTATTGCTGGCACCGTCGGATACATCGCTCCAGGTGATGTTCCTTGCAAAAGCATATTAATTTACTGTCCCAACTCGTGTTGTCATTGGAAATTCCTTAATTATTTGAAAGCAAATTTCCGAATCTTTAATTATAGATAGATGACAAGATTATCAATGGACTTTGAATTCTTCAATTGCAGAGCTAGCTTATTCCAACATTCCAACCGAAAAATGTGATGTATATAGCTTTGGAGTTGTGGTACTGGAGACAATCATGGGAAAGCATCCGGGAGATTATGTCTCGTCAGTATTTTCATCCACTCAATCCAAGCCGCAAACACCATTGAAGGATGTGCTGGACCAACGGCTCTCGCCTCCAACGAACTGGGATGCGCAACACATAATGTCTGTTGCAGCACTGGCACTTGCATGCTTGCAGACCAATCCTCAACTTCGACCGACCATGACACAAGTCTCGCAAGAGTTTCGAGTTCAAGCACCACCAGTTTTGCCGTTCTTTGGAGTCACCTTAGAACAACTCCGTGATCTCAATGGCCGGAACTTTTAGACCACATTCAGGAGGTTGTGAAGTTGTCGATCGAGTTACTGCCGTGTGTTTGCCTTTTTGGGCTTCTGTGTTCGGTAGTAAAATGTCAATTAGTATTAAAACTTCGAAGATGCATAGTCTAAATGTTTTTCTTTTTGTTAGAGGAGAAGGACAGTAAACTTTCTTCACTTGTGTTCAAGCATCTATTCATAGTAAAATAACTTGCTTCTTATTAGCCAAATAATTTGGACTTGTTTGAAATATCATGTTCCGTATCACATCACAAGGTCGTGCATGCGCAATTATTCTGGGATACTTCACAGCTTTGAGATCGCTATGTTCGGTGAACTTGATTGATGACCGACGGTTCTTGGCTTTTGAGCAGCCAAAACCGGGGTTGGAAGTTTGGAACGTCCGGAATTGACATCAGTCCTTTCAGAGCGAGTTCGGCATTGGGGCAATTAGCGGGTCATATTCAACGGTCAATAATAACTAACTGGCACATCAATTAATAGATGGAATTTGTTTGCCCAAATGTGTGAAGCTAGTATTCCTCAAAGAATGATGATGATTGAGGAATCCGAAAGTCAAGAAGAGAAGGAGAGATAATTTACTTGATGAACGGGGTGTGATATTTAATCGCCGGCGTTCACGTCAGCATTTTCTAGCCAAAATTAGCCGAATGGACTCAATTGGCAAAAAGTGACAAGGTTTAAAACTCAATTGGCAAAATTGAAATGTTTATGACTGAATTGACAAAAATGAAATAGATTTAAGATTTTTTGGACAATTTTCCCATCAATTTTATGTGTCGGGCCAAGCACACCATGGGAAATCCTATGCACAAGCCGGCATGCCCATGACCCCAACGGGCCGTGCTAGCCCCCGTGTTAGGCTCAAGCACGTTATGCCCAAGGTGGCTTTTAATTTCTTTGTTTCTTTTTTATATTTTTTAAAACTAATTTAAAATTAAATTAAAAGATGGAAAAAATTAAGGAAATTTCAGCTGAATAAATTATTCCTACTTCATGATTATTTTTTTATAGTGAGTTCTTTGTAGGGATGATCGGACAAAAATGGAATACATAACATATCACGTAAGACTCGCACCTAAATAAATACATCTCATTATAAAATCAAATAACACCATACAGGTTCCCATTGTCAAAATACAAATACGTAAGAAGCAAACTCAGATCATTACATTCACATAAAAAAAAATTACAACCTAATAATTAAAAACACATTTTTATCATCACGGGAATACAAACAAATGCACCTACATAACTTTCAAATTAAGAAAAATAAGTAAGATGCAAATCTCAAGGGGTCATTCCAAGAGAGGCAACGGAGCTACCCTTGGGCTTGACAATTTCAGCGAGACATTTGTCCTGGTGCCTTTTCAAGTGGCATGTTCCACCACTATATATCAAAAGATAATTTCCCGCCACATATCGTGCAGATGGCCTTCTCCTCACCTTTGGGGAAGCCCAGCCCACGGTGTCCACTGTCCAACATCTTCCAAACATTCAACCCTCGCCAAAGAAAGATTTTTGGGAGTTGGCGAGCCATCTGGGAAATGGGTTGGGCACCGCGGCTCATTTAGGTCGATCACGAATTCCAAGCTCGGAAATATCCTTTACAGAGATATCGCCATTTTCTAAGAAGTAAGGAGAAGAGATCGATCGTGAAAATAAGAGAAGGGAGGAGGGGTTAAATTTCTTAAGAAGTTGATCCTTTTTCATTAATTTTTTTCTCGTTAATCCAAAAATCAATATGTGACAGCATACTTCCGTTGAAGGATGCTTTGGTAAATGATGCTTTTCCGTGTCAAGTCAAACTTGGAAATAACAAAGAGAAGGAAAAAGCGGGGTTTTCCACCGTGCCCGTGCCGTGCTTCCTGGTCCTGGCACCGAAAGTCCAACTTGGACAGGAGTTCCTACCGCATATCGTGCAAATTACTGCATGCTTGAAGAATGAATTACTGTTCTGTTTCGGTAATTAATGAAATATTCAAGAGTCTTCATTCCAGGTTTCATGTGTATTAGTACTGTATAACATTGGATGAAATAGGGAGGGGAGCCTATCGCCGCCCCTACTTCGCTCGCGTCTTCCCTTACAACCCATATTCGGAGCCTCCCAAGGGCTTCGTTAAACTCACCGTGCTTGTTGCTTCCTTGTCAAATGATTCAGCTTTCAGTTTTGAAATATATCTTAATTGAAGGATAATCCATAATCAAATTTCTACATGGCAGTTTCTTGCCTGGCAAGTTGACTTTAGTCGTGCAATGTTATGCGATGGTTCAGCATCGTGCTGGCGACTAAGTAGTTAGTCAGTTGCAGAGATACTTACATTACATACACATCTATTAAGCATTGATTATATTGAGTTGACAAGCAAAATAGCTGCAGAAAACTTCTCTTCGTTGTCACCGTGCAATAAATTTAGCACCAAAATCTTATTTATTCTAACTTAAGTGGGAAAAAAAGTGTTTTCAACAAGCAAGGAGTGCCATTTACCATGTCCATCAGACTTGTTAGTAACTTTCTCCAATGGGGGACAGCATTGGAAACAGTACCTCGCTCCCGGCCAGTTGGTGGTGGCCCTCTTCCACGCACTTGATAAAAGAAAGAGAACTTTTAACCATCTTCTTTTTTTTTTTTTTATCTTTTTTCGTTATTCTTTCATGTCGCTGTTCCTTGTAGCATCATTGTCCCGCTTTTGCACGTCGTACTTTACGAGAAAAATGATAGATAGTCATTGAATATTCATAAATTTTTTAAATTTTTGTACATTGCCGTATTTTATACAAACAATACAATAAGACAAGTATGATTACGGGTTATGACTTTTTCCAATAGATCATAGAGTTAGAGGTACGCACTGGGGCTCAAATCTGGGGTTTGACCTAAAAATTTACCTAAGTCGGTCATCATAAAGTTTGGCTTGGGCCCAACATGTGTAACATGATAGATTCCATGACTCACGAGGAGGAACTAGGCCCCCAATGACTGGGAGAAGTAAGCGAGGGACATGTCAAGAAAAGAAAAAGGGGTACGACAGCTTAAAAAGATTGAGGACATTGCAGCGCGTTGACTCCTTCCCATGGAATCCACGATTTTTCATTACTCTAATAATTGAGTTCGATCATATTCATTGTCCAAGACGAATGTTGACAGAACTCATTTAGAAAGTAATTTCATGGAAAAATGACACAAATGATTTATAAACTTTGATTCAATGTAAAATATGGTCGTTGGATTTTTAATTTATTCAATGTCGTCCATAAACTTTTAGTACATATTCAATTTACTCCCTAAACTATATAAAAATGTTCAATTCTGTCCTTGATCTTAATTAATTGAAAGATAACACTGAATATTTTCATATAGTTCAGAGACTATATTAAACATGTCCCATAAAGTCAATGACCACATTGAACAAATTAAAAGTTTATAGACCATATTGCATATTGGGTGAAAGTTCGGGGAGCACATTGAATAAATGAAAAGTTTATAAACCGCATTGCATATTGGGCCAAAGTTTATGAACTATTTGTATCATTATATCTAAATTTATTTGAAACTTGAGCTCAATTGCTAAAAATACTAGAAAATTGAGAAACAAAGTTTTTAAATCTATTCCTAACATTGACAATTGTGAATTCGATAAATGATATTGTTCATTTAATTGTTACGTTGTTAAATAGATACTTAAGCTCGACCTTTGCCCAATTAATTTTTTTTAATATTGGACCACAGTAAGCATATACTTATGAGTTAACCAAGTTACTTGACTCGTTTTCAATCGTATTAGTGACCTCTTGGCTTTGTATCTTCGGAAGATTATTATGAGATAACCATGGGCAGATGCATCAAGAATTTGATTTTAGTTTCTTTGTGCAACAATATTGTCAAGCCTCATAAATTGATTAAAGTATCTTATTTTGTATAAACACCAATTCGGATGGAAAATAAAAGATTATACTAGATATTAGAAAGTTTCAAGAATGTTTATGGCAATTTTAAGCATATAATTTAAGAGACTTTTTAGTTAAGCTTTTTAAAAAGCATAAGGCAATTTTTTTGCTTTCCCATCGTCAAATTTTGAAATATTACTGAAATTTCAAAAATTTATAGAAAAGATTATATCTGAATTTAAGGATCAATATTTGTATATTGTGTAAATTTTGCATGTCTAGATTAAGAAAAGATGAGGGCGAGTTGCGAAATTTAGATGATCAGATGAAGTAAAGAGGAAAAAAGTAATTGTCTATTCAAGTGATTCTAATTTTTACTACATGATCTTCATACACACATTACAAATGCGCACAGGTTTAAACTCAAGGGTTGGTTAAGTGATTGCATTGGTGCTAAGTAATTTTTTTTATGGATTATGAGTACTAATTAAACATAATCTATTTATTTTTCTTTACCGTCCTTGAAGATAATCAATAGAGTAGTCAATTTATCATGGAAATAATAGAGAAGAAACTGATATCAAAGTTCCGTTTCTTTCTTAATCATGGCTTTTCTGCACCACAACCACAAGGCACAAGCAGGAAGTCCAACGCTTCCTTAATTTTTTGTCTGAAATGGTTTGAACTCAATTTTCAAATTTTCCAAATTAAACCCTAATCCCCCAAATTTCCCAAATTTCGCGATAGAACTAAACTAGTCCAATCAAGTTCTAGTGGTCAGCGCCACACCTTTCAACTTTTCCCATAGTCGTCGTTCCCGAAGAGTGCAGGATCGCTGCCGTGTCCGATTTGGAGACATTGATTCGGGCAGGAACACTGGTTTGAGCCACCACCTTTGTTAGCTACTCGAACTCCGGCGAGTCCATCAGAACCATTCTGAGTCAGGGGGAAGCGCGAGAAGTCGAGGCTGAGGCGGGAGCGAAGAGAGGAAGCCAGAGACCAGCCTCGGCGATGATTTCTTTCTTTTTTTTTAATATTCAAAAGATTACTAGTGATTGAGTCGCATCGATTTTTACTATTTACTTATAATACCCAATTGGCGCACACTAAACTAATTGGAAAAAGGAACTGACATTATCTTTGCAATATATCATCAATCACGAAAAAAAAAAATGAAAAAGTTGTTCAGGAAAGGCCCCATTCGCGGGAAAAACTGATTAGCTGTAAAAGGCATTGACCTTCACTGAGGTGCTTGACGTTCCATTTATATGTATGTCATCCATCTTGTTATCAACATGTGTAGACCTGAGCCATCCCCACCCTCCCAAATCATGGCTTCTTCCTTATTGCTGTCCATCATGTCTCCTTTCCGTGTCTTCTTCTTCTTCTTGCTCTTCTTGGTCGACACCACTTCATCTCATGGGGCTGGCATTCCTGCTTCCTCCACTTCTTTTCCCACTATCAAGACAACTGAGTTTAAAGATGAAGCAGAGGCTCTCCTGAATTGGAAATCTACTCTTGATAACCATAGTCAATCTCTCCTCTCTTCATGGTACGGCAACAACCCTTGCGGCTTTACCGGTGTTGCTTGCGATGGCTTCGGAGCCATTACCCATCTAAATCTTTCCAATCTCGGTTTGAAAGGAACTCTAGATGGCCTCGACCTCTCGCGCTTGACCAAGGTGGTTAGCTTTAAATTTGCCAACAACTTGATCTTTGGTTCCATTCCCTCAAGTATAGGTAACCTTTCCAAACTCAACTATCTTGATCTTTGCTTCAATGAACTATCTGGGGCAATTCCTCCAAGTATAGGTACGCTGGAGAGTCTTCATTATTTGTACCTATGTGCAAATAACATTTCCAGTTCCATTCCGACAGAGATAAGTGGCTTGAGGAATTTGGAAATTCTTTACATATGGCGGAATGGACTTTCGGGACTTATACCTTCGGAAATCAGGAGGCTCACTTCTCCGATTAGACTTGCCCTATCAACCAACAATCGAAGCGGCTCAATTCCTTGTTCCATCGGAAACTTGACGAGTTTATCTCTTCTTCATCTCTTCCGAAATGCACTTTCGGGACCCATACTTTCAGAATTCATAAGGCTCGCTTCTCTTACCAACCTTGACCTATCATCCAACAATCTCACCGACTTACTTCCTTGTTCCATCGGAAACTTGACGAGTTTATCTCTTCTTTACCTTTCACAAAATGGACTTTCGGGACCCATATCTTTAGATATTGGGAGGCTCACTTCTCTTATTCATCTTGTTCTATTATCCAACAATCTCACTGGCTTAATTCCTAGTTCCATTGGAAACTTGACAAGTTTATCTATTCTTAACCTTGGTTACAACAAATTCTTTGGTTCCTTGCCTTCTGAACTTAATAAGTTAACACGTTGGACAGTTTTTCAACTATATAATAATGAACTAGAGGGGGAATTACCAGGAGATATATGCCTTGGGAGATCATTGCAATATTTCTCCATCAGCAATAATCAGTTTACAGGTCCCATCCCTACAAGCTTAGAGAACTGTAGCACATTAATCAGATTGAGGCTAGATGAAAACCAACTTACTGGAAACATAACTGAAGCTTTTGGAATATATCCACATCTATATTTTATTGACTTAAGCCACAATCATTTGAATGGCGAACTTTCGTGGAAATGGGAGCATTGTCGTAATTTGACGAGCTTAAGGATGTCAAACAACAACATTTCTGGTGGGATACCCGCAATATTTGGAAGGATGGCTCGGTTGCAGTTACTGAACCTTTCTTCAAATAATTTAAGCAGAGAGATTCCAAGGGAATTGGGAAGCCTGTCGATGCTGTTTAAACTCGATTTAAGCTGCAACTCAATTATGGGAAAGGTCCCAACTAAGATTGGACTTTTATCCCATATAGTATATCTGAACTTGGCATCAAACAATTTAAGCGGATCGATACCGGTGCAGCTAGGCTCATGCAAAAGATTGTTGAGCTTGAACTTGAGCAGAAACAAATTGTGGAGAAGCATTCCTCTTGAGATAGGCAACGCACAGTTCCTTGAGGTTCTTGACTTGAGTAATAATTTGTTGATTGGAAACATACCGGGAGTACTTGGACAATTGAGAATGCTGCAAGTTCTCATTATCTCCCACGACAGGTTTTCTGGTTCTAGTCCACATACTTTTAGTAATATGTCAGCCTTAACTTCCGTTGATTTATCCTACAATTACTTGGAAGGTCCTCTCCCAAATGTCATAGCTTTCAATGAGGCTCTATTTGAGGCAATTCAGCATAACAAAGGGCTCTGTGGAAATGTCGTTGGCTTACCGAAATGCAATTCTACCGAGAGCAAGAAACGCAATCGATACGTTGGAGCAAGAATCATAGTAATCCTTATTCTCTCGTTCTTGGGGTTTCTCCTTCTCTCTTGCACCTTGATCGTTCTTGTAATCGTCAATCATCGTCGAAGAAGGATTATCAAGAGAGGCAACAATGAACAGGCAAATGATGTGGATTTTTTTCCATATTTTGAGTTTTGATGGCAAGGTTTTCTACGACCGAATCGTCGAGGCCACAGAAGGATTTGACTCCAAGTACTATGTGGGTGAAGGAGCATATGGAATCGTTTATAAAGCTGAGATATTAGAAGGTCAAATGATTGCCGTGAAGCAAATCTCTTCATCCCAAGAAGATAGTGAGATTGTTGATTTGATACAATTTGAAAGGGAAATTCGAGTTTTAACAAACTTACGCCATCGTAACATTGTGAAATTTTATGGATTTTGCTCTCATGTCCAATGCCGTTTTTTGGTGTATGAGTACATAGAAAAAGGAAGCTTGAGAACAACTTTGAATGAGGATGAAAGAGCAGAAGAATTTCAATGGGACAAGAGCGTAAATGTGGTCCGAGGAGTTGCGGATGCATTGTCCTATATGGATCACGAATGTTCACCTCCGTTGATTCATCGAGACTTGACTAGTAATAACATTCTATTGGGTTGCGATAATGAGGCTCATGTTTCTGATTTTGGCACCGCAAGGCTATTGAGGCCAGATTCATCAAATTGGACTAATATTGCTGGCACAATCAGATATATTGCTCTAGGTATTTCGTAATTTGTTGAATTTCGATGAGCATCCTGTGTCAGATATCCGTTCTATAATTGAACTTTCACTAGTTCTTTAGTTATTTAATCTTCTTGTAGAAATTAGTTTACTAATTTAGAGCTTTCAAGTTCATTGTTGATCAGAAAGCTTTCCTATTTCCCTGAAAAGGAAGAATTAGAAAAAAATGCGTAAAAACATCATAAGCGATCCATTTCAAGTATATCAAGTTCGTTTGACCTAAATGATGCTCGTACTTTAAGGGTCAGACAAAATCCTATGAACTTCGCTGAAGCATATACTCCATGCTCAAATCAATTTTACTTGTAATCATCACGTTTTGGGAAGCATTGTTGTCAACTTGAATACAGCTTGTGATCGAGCTTTTAAAAAATTATGTGATTTGTCGACTTACAGAGCTGGCTTATTCTACAATTCCCACCAAAAAATGCGATGTGTATAGCTTTGGAGTAGTCGCATTAGAGACAATCATGGGAAAGCATTCAGGAGATCATGTCTTTCAGGAATATTCATCGTTTACCCAAATTGAGTCACCGATGTTGTTGAAGGATGCGCTGGATCAATGTCTCTCGCCTTCTAGACTTCATCTTCAAGATGCGCAAGATGTGGTCTCGATCGCCAAGCTAGCATTCGCGTGCTTGCAAACTGATCCACGGCTTCGACCGACCATGGCACAAGTCTCGCGTGAGCTTCGCGTTCAAGTACCACTAGAAATACCACTCTGCAATCAACTTAGAGCAACTTCGCGATCTCAGCGTAAGGAAATTTGGAGCATTGGCAGTATATGGTGAGTTTTGAATTTGCTTTCCACGTGTTTTTTTGTTTGGTTCGTAATAATGATGACCATCGCCTTTTAAATATCTTCTTGGTTCGCACTCATCCCAACTATGTGATTTATGATTTTCACTACAGAGCCAGCTTCTCTTTGATCGTTATAGAAAAAGTGCGTTGTTTATTGTTTGGAGTCGAGGCACCAGAAATAATAATGGGAAAGCTTCCGAGGAGATCTTATTTCACAATTATTTAGAATTTTTTTTAGAGTAATTTGGAAGTAAATTTGCAAAATGCATTGGATCGACATCTATTGCCCTAGATGTAAACCACGTGTGGTTTCCGCTTCTGGAAGTGATAATGATACTAGTTATCTGTGAAATTTTATCAAAGTGGAATATGTGAACTTTTAATTTACTCAATTAAATCACTTTTGACTATATTCGCATTATCATTCCGGAACTTTCAGCTTGCTCAATTTCATACTACAATTGGATCTAACTAATTTCCATAATCAATAAAGCATAAGTTGTACATTCAAACTTATGGAGCTGTTAAACTAGTAAAACTGGACAGATTTCATATTTTCTTACACAGAATCCATTCTCACTTCATTAAGCGTCAAATTTAGCATCTTTGAACCATTCTAAATTGACGTCTACTTAAGGCCATTTCATTATCTTGGGTAATGAGAAGATTGACGTAACTGTGTTTGTGTCTTTACCAATTTCATTGTTGTCAAACCTGTCAAAAGCTGGACCTGGTTTCAGCATCATCCCTCTTTGGCTCCGCACTCATTATCGCCACCATTGCCTCTGCATATTCGCTTCATGAAGGTGACTACATATTTCATAACTCCTCGTTGTTGGAGTTGAGATGTGGGATTCTGCACGTAATCTCTCTCCCGTCTCAATGATTGTCTGCCGGTAGACTTTAAACTAAGAAATTTCACTTACAAATGTCTAATCCCAAAATTTGAAAATCTGGACGGCAACAAAATTAAATTCAACAAATTCAAGAGGTCTCGCTCTTCTTGAGACATCTACCACCAAGTTACGACACAAAGATACATCATTTTGCGACAAATCGATGAAGAAATTCCCAAGGTCAGCACCCAAAATCACGCATGCAGCAATTTAGCGATTCTCCCCTCCATTTGCTTCAAATTGGCTTCGCTTTTCCTTCCTTGTTTTCTCTAACGGCCGTGTAAGGGGGAAGAGGAAGACTCGATGGACTAATACTTTTTCACTTTTCTCTTCTAATTTTTCATGCGATGTAGATTGGCTGGCCACTTTAACTTTGTGTTTAAAAACAATTTGCAGTTTCTTTCTTTAGGAGTCTAATTGCTACAATCATTGTTACTTTGGGCCCCGCAAATTTGTTAAACACCTGGACCTCTTATACAATTTCCAGACGAGTTTATTTTAGGTCCTATATAGATGAAAATCAATTTTTATCTCATTCAATCACGTATTTGTGCACTTATCATAACAATCACGTAAGACGTCGATTAAGCGTCGACATGCCACTCGGTGTTAAAATTTCGGATATTGCACTTGCATTGTATATAAACAAAAAACGACCATATCTATACCAAAAACGTGAAGGGCCATAGCATCTCTCGGTCAAATAAAACTGTGACATCCTCATTCCAACACCGACTATTTACGCATCATTGAATTTATTCGGTCTCATTTAGGCACCAATCAAGAAGGTAAGGCCATCAAACCACATTGGACCTTGATTAATCATTAGAATGTTGCACCTTATAGTACAATGTGCATAATTGGTGTCCTATGATTTATTAATCTATAGTTTTCATTTAAGTGCAACTTCTAGAAACCTTGATTGGGATGAGACAAATTTTGGTCTTATCCTAGCTACCTTGGTTGCCACTTTTGGGGGTAGAAAGGAGAAGAAGGCCACTTGGTTAGCTTCTAGAATTGTTTTCCCTTGAGCCTATAGCATGTGCTCTTGTCTTGCATTGATAAGACTTGATGGAGATATTTTTTAAAGGCTAAGCTAGCCTAAGCTTAGAGCCATCGAGTGCAAGTGAATTATTGCTCTCTCTCTCTCTCTCTCTCTCTCTCTCTCTCTCACAAGAACACTTAAGGTGACAACACTCTCATTCCTCTCGTTTCTCACTCTCGCTCACTCTCATTTCTCTCATTTCTCTTCTCTCCCTCTCGTCTCTCCCTCACTCACGCCACCACCATCATCGGCCACCATCACCACCACTGCTCGTCACCACCAGCACCGCTAGCCATGACCACCTGTCGCAACCTAAAAAAATTTTCATTTTTCGGGCTAATTGATTATTAAGACTAAGTTTAACTCGGGCCCTCTCAAGCCCTACCAATTCGCAACTTAGGGTTTAAGTTCTTAACATGCAAATGTCTTCATGCTTGGAGTTGCCACTAATCATTTTGTGGTAAGTCGATTAAAAACCTAAATAAAATATAGGGAGATATGTTTTATTCCTACGAATCAGAAATTTTAAGCTCGGGGACTTGGTTACGCTAGATCTAGTCTAATGCCATTTCGGTACCTTTTCTTTTCAAAAATATTTTGGCAGGCAGTTTGGATCCATTTTAACTTAATTACTAACATGTGAGGTGTTTATGCGGGTGCGCAAACCACCAATTTAACACCCAAAAAAGCATTAAATAAATTGCAAGTTTGGAAGAATTACTTACTTGGAAGCAACGCAAGCATCTGTATTGTTAGCTAGAAAATCACATTAACATCCTAATATGATTTCTAATTAACAAGCAATTCACTCAATTTCTCTTTTGATTTTCACTTATTTAAATGAAATCTAATCTATATGCAATAATGTGCAAAAATGACATGCAATTAATGCAACCTAGCATGCAAACTATATGTCATGCAACGACGTGACCTAATTCTAATGACAGGCAAATGATTTATTTTTGGTATTTTTCTCTAATGAAATTCGGAATAAGAATATGCCTAAAATAACGTGCAATCTATGATGATTTAACATATCCTAACATGATTGATTTTTGGAATTTTTTTGTTAAAATTCGAAATTAAAAATAACCCAAATCATGAATGCAATCTATCCTAATTTAATCTATCCTAAGATGACTCTTTTTGGGTTTTTTTTATGAAAATTCGAAGTTAAAAAAAATGACCTAAATAATCTATTAAGATTAGAATATTACTTAATTTAAACTAGGAAATAGATTATCTCAAGTCCTAATTTAAATTAAATAATTACTCTATCTTCTAGATATATTTAAGATTCCCTAAACATGCAAAACTCTAATTCAAATCCAACTGATATTTTTCTTCTTTTAAAAGGAAAGCAATTAAACAAACAAAGATAGCAATCACATTCAAACCGTCCATGCGATCCGCCAAATTTGTTTCAAATTCGGATTAGGCACAAAAATCGAACTATCGGTCATATCTATAGGGTTATAGATATTGACGGAAAGTTGATCATTTAAATTTGGAAAGCAGATAAAATTCATTATCGTATCCAAGTGATTATGGATAGGATAATAATTTTCCGTATCGCCGCATATCGTACCTTAGGAATAAGGTCGGATAGTCGTCCAGATACGTTGCTAAATTAGGAACGATTCCTAATTTTGAATATTTAAAAATATCACGGATATATCGAATATTATCCTAAGATATCTAATTATCCACATGATATTCATGAAATATTCAAAACATGCAAATTAGGAAATTAAATATTCTGAAAATTATCGGATAATGTCAAATTACCTAATTTGCAGATAATCTCCAAATTCGAATTAATCGGGATCGAGCTTGCGGATCGGGATCGGGACAATCGGCGACGACGACGAGTGGACCGGCAATGGTAGTGGTGGTGTGGCGGCTTGCGGTACAGCTCACGATTGATCCGTGTGAACGTGGCAGCAAAGGAGCGGCTTTAAGGTCCCAACGAACACGATAGCGATTGAACGTGGATGTGTCTTGGGGATGAGACCACTTTCCTTTTCTTATTTTCCTTTTCGGAATCCTTTGTTCCCAGAGCACGTGGCTATGGGATTTGCTGCAAGAGTGGCTGTCTTCGCCAAATAAACTATATTGGACGCAAACTGAGAGCGGTGCTGGTGGCGAAGGCTTGAACGCTACAAGAGTGTTGCAGTGTTGCAACGGCTTCGTGCAAGGTGTGGTTGCTTCGTTGTTGGCGCAGCGACTCACGGTACATGACCCTCTCGGCCATGGATCAGCAGGTTGTCATCGACACTGAACTTTAACGAGATAAAGAGCGGATCATCGCAAATCAGATCAGCGACGTTGATGGGGCACAGGTGACAGTAGGAGCAACACGAGCAAGCAGCGGGGTGGTGAAAGCGGTGCGATTGCGAGGTGGCGCGACGGTGGGACGGCCACGTGCGCAAGCAACTCTCTCTCTCTTACTCTTGCTTTTGCTCACGTGTTTCTCGTGCTCTAAGGAATTGTGTTCTCCGAAAATTATGAGAGCCCCCTATCAAAATTCTGACTTAAACATGTTTATATAATACTAACCTAGGTCAATTAGATGGGCTCTCTAGTCCTAATAAGCTTAGACTTGGGCTTAGGCCTTAATCTAATTTCTGATTTTATTTAATTCCTAAGCGGGCTGAATTAACTTGGGTTTTAAGTTAATTGAACATAATGGACTGAATTAAGCTCAAATTAAAACGACCAAACCTATTTGACTTGTGATTTCCGGCCCTTACCTTTCCGAGCGAACCGAGTCTCATTCGATGAAATTTAAGCTCGTTCGCCATCACCGGTCCGATGCAAAATGCGATTAAATTAAAATGAACCTAAACTATATGTTATGCAATTTAAATATTTTGTTTAGGGGTTAAAAATTAATCCCTAATTTTTATGCAAATTACAACTAAATGATGAGTCGAAACTTAGGTGTCAACACCACCGCCGTGCCAACCGCTCGCCGTGCCATCTGTGCAACGCCGAGTCGAGCTGCTCACCGCCGTGTCATCCGTACCGTGTTGACGCTCGTAGTTTGAACAGTTTAGTAAGTGGTTCCTCTAAATCTTGGCCGGGACGCTATTCTACTCATATCGGTCTTAGGTTAGCCTTATTTGAGCTTGTTCCATCATATGTGTTTTGATGTTCAAGTGGTTGTTGCATGTTGATTTAGACCTTTTGAAACGAGTTTTGTGAGTTGAAGATTGGTGTGTATCAACTATAATTTGAATCTTTAAAGTTTGGTTTGAAAACTAGATTTGTTGTTACTGTACCTCTTTGGATTACTCTTTTTGTAGAGACTTGTGTCGGCCGAATCTAAAGTTATATTTTTCATAAAGTTGTTCTTCACATCTTGAAGTTTAACATATTTTAAATTTGAAATTTTTAGAGGTCATTTGGGTCGCACGGAAGCCCATCTTCAAACCATGTATAAACTACCTGAAATGTTGTTTCTCTGACCTTCTTGTCTTTTCGATTTTTTATAAAATTTTCCAGATCTATTTTCAACAAGTTTCATTCACAAAAGTTGTTAAGGATTTTTTTGTCTATGACATGTAAAAATTTCGAGGCTTGTTAAGGCGATTTGAATACTGAAAGAGATGTATTTTGAGGATCGAGTAGTCTATTCTATCGAGCTGATTTCGGTTTGACTTTGAGTGACAAAAAGACATGATTACATATTGAACTGGGTTTTGCGCTCTCATAAGAAATGTTTACCAAGGTGTTTTCTATGACATATCCAAAATTTAGAATTTTTGGAGTTTGTTTACTATTTATTTTAAAGAAATTTCGGTTACTATGCAAGTTGCCCAAATTTACCCCAATTTTAAAGATGCACTATTTTCTTTCACGTGTGATCATTTTAGTGCATTTCTATATGTGTAGCATTTAGATGTTCTAAGTGCGTGAGTATGAAACACTCTTGCATTGGCCTAAGTGGAAGATAATAATTGGCTTGAGTGATTGATATGCTTGCTTGAACACATAAATGGTTCCGTACCCATATGATTGCGAGGGACGATGCTCGATTGATTTTGGTTGTCATTCACGGATGGATTTTGGAACGAAGCTCTTAATTGAATGCCATCTTCGAGTGAGGTTGATTGACGAAGCCGTGCCTGATGGGGCGGAACAATGCCCGATTATGCCGAAAGACCACCGATGTGAGTGTCAGTCGTGGTCCTAAGCGGTCGTAATAATCGGAACACGTGTGGATGCATTGTGCATTATTATGTGATATGAAGTATTCTTGATTACAATGTGTACTTGTCTCATGCCATTTAGAAGCGAGGCTTTGCGTGTGATTTATTTCTGTGAATATTATGTTAGTGATCTACCCTATGAATTAATCAAGGTTGATATTCTAATATTAGTTGTAGATTAGGTTGTGTCGAAAAACCGACTTTCACTATACTTGGGAAGTCATAATGTCTTGCTGGAGACCGCTTATGACTTGTAGGCCAAAAGGGGTTTTGAGTACACTGCTAATATTTAGTGAACCTATAAGGTCGCACACAATAGCGAACTGGGTTAATATTTTCTGTGCGCCGAGATTTACTTAAAATAAGAAGTAGATTTTAATTTATTCTCATATTCAACTTATCTACGCAGTCGTGCACGTTATAAGATAATGATTAAACGTATGATTAAAGGTGAACAGTTTGGCGGGCTCAAATCGCCAGGTCCCACTTCTTTTAATTTGCGTATATATATATATATATATATATATATATATATATATATATATATATATATATATATATATATATATATATAGCGTGTAGATGATGAAATATCCTAAATTTAAAAAAAAAAAAAAACGCCTCCAAGAGAATATGAAGAGAATCGTTTTCTATTCAGAGATGTTTGAGAGAGTCTCGAAGATCAAAGGCGATCAGGAAAAAGAAGTCCAAGATTTTTAGCAAGCACTTGGATCGTTGGAGACTTCCATTTGTGTGTGTGGATACCGGTAGAGGTGCAACACTTGGGGTGCTAATCCAGATACAATTGTCAATTTATCTTTGATCTGCAAAAAGGTACGTGTCGAACTTCTATTTAGATTTCAATATACGCATGAATCCTGTCTAGGGTTTCGGTTTATAAATTCCGCTACGTTTTTAACACTTGAGGAACCCTACATATTATATGCCGACGGGAAGTAAGAATTCACGTGCGGCTATTGGATTGTGTTTGGCATGTTTTCGAGGCGAGGTACAGTCCTACTCGAGATTTAGCGGTTCCGCTTATTGAGTTTTACTTAATTGTTGTTGTTCACCTCTTTTCAGGCCTCTAGATTGGATATTCGAAACGTGCGTTTTGGTGTCCCCATGGACCAAGACGTTGAGATGGTCGAGTTTGTAACATCGGGAACCGACATCGTGTACGAGGAGTACACGATGACCATTTGGGTCAACGAGGTGTTCTTTTTGAGATAGTCCTCGTGAATAGAGAAGCCAGGTCTAACCCCTGCCCTTTTGTTGTATCAGAAAAGGCCCATAGTAATAGGTTTGTATTTTGCTAACGTCTAATTGTTATCAATGCATATATATATATATATTTATCAAGTATGCTTTTGGTGATTGTGTTTTTCCTAGTTATCTTTGTTGTTGTTGTTGTTGTTCTTGGTTGGGTGATGTTGTTTACGTTTCGGAATGTGCTAGTTCGTTAGATAATGCGATGGGTCAGCAACGCCTCCTCGGATGTCGCAATTAAATGACCTATGTAAAAGGGGTGTTGCGCTCCTGAACTTCGGGGAATAGGGCCTGGGCGTGACAAAAACTCTCTGCCTTTTCACATATTTGACCAACACCAACACGTAATTATACTATGTATCTAATTGGTTTGCATAATCAAACTCTCCGCGTTTAAATTTCGTGTCAATAGCTACTGTCGATCAATACTAGTAGTTTGTGAACTTTTATCAATGCGTAGTATCATACTTGAATTTTCAATTTGTTCAATTAAATCATTTTTTACTAATGTGCAATGTCTTCTTAGAATTTTTCAATTGGTCTGCTTTCATCCCTAATATATCTTAACATGTTCATTGTTATCCTAGCATTAATTAATTTGAATGAACTATCGCATGGACACCAATTTAATAAAGCGGATGTTTGATGGAGAATACGTGGATTTTGTGCATGTCCGGCTTTTTTGTTGCTGCTGATGCTGTGACATTCCGAAATTTCGCCCAATTAGTATTTATGAAATGACTGAGTTTATTAATATACTTGTAGTCAGTCTCGCTCGGAATTGATCATTCCTAAGATACTAACCTATATGGAAAAGCTAATTAGGGATTTAAATTCGTACGACTAGAGAGATTCGATCGTGAACCGACTTTCGATCAGAAAATCGTCAATGTAACATTTTGAGCCAACGAGGGCCGATCTTAGGACAGTGAAGGGCCGGTTCGTCATTGTCATACTAGTGGATCACGGGCGATTCCGTTTGACCATGAAATGAATTGACGAACGATCCAGAACCTATACAGAATGATCATGCCCATCGAAGCTAGTGATTGATCCTCGCGATTTTATTGACAACTGAGGTCGTCACAATCTGAACGAACTTGTACGTGACTTGATTTGATATCAGTCACTGGTCGATTCTGCGAATTTTCCTGAAAGCCACCCGTTAGTCTGAGATACGCACAAGTTACATTATATACATAGAATTAAATTATTAAATTTGGGCCAAATTGGGCATCGAAAAATTAGGAAGTCACGACAGAACATTAGGACGACGTTGCGGTTGTAACGTGCAATTTTAGTTTTGCTTGAATCCTTCAGAAAAATTCAATTTCGGCAAGAAAATGGAAAAGTGACCATTTTACCCTTGAGAATTTCTAAAGGGCTAGTTTTTATGAGCAATGGCATTTTGGTCATTTTGCCTTAAAAGTTGGAAAAGACAATTTTGCACTTTTTGAGAAATTCCAAGATTGCCCTTGGATATTTTAGAAAAGATTAGATATGAGCCGTTGATTTTAAGATAAAATCGAATTTAGACCGTCGGATGAAAAGATTAGAGAAAGGGCATTTTGGTCATTTGCCATTTTTGGGTCAAAACTTGGTCTTCAAGTTCAAGACCACCCTCTCTCTCTTTTCATTCTCTCTCCTCTCTCTCATTCAGCCCCCCTCCCACCGTGAGCCTCTCTCTCTCGTCCCGATCGCCTCCCTCATCGCCGACTGCCGCCTGTTGCCGCGCCGCCGTCCGGACCGCCGCTGTGCCGCATTGCACCACCGCCTCGCCACCTTCATGCCGCCGTCTCTCCCCCTTTCCCTCTTGGTTCTCCCCCTTTGCCGTGAACCGACCCAAGCCGCAAGCCACCGCCACTCACTGCCATTTGCCAATCGCCCACCGCCGCTCGCCGTACGTCACCACCGCCTACCGCTGCTTGTTTCGCTCTAGCCACGTGAATCTAGAGTCGGGTAAGTCGCGATCTAAACCTCACCTAATTTATCGGGTATTTTCGGATCCGTTTATATGCGAGTTGGTAGAAATTAAGGATTGATCGGAATAACGGGTTGTAGGATTGAATTCGGGACTTTCTTGAGAAATTTTAGAGGCCGATGGTATGCTATGATTGGCTGTTCAGAGGACTGTAATGTGCTGTTTGGTGTGAAGTTTGCGCGGTTAGGTCCGGCTCGGAATTTCATGAAAGTGTCGTAAAGAGCCAGAAGTGAGATATGGTGATTTTGAGTGCGAAAAATGCTGATTGATGGCTGTGATGTGCCGTTCTATGTGCTGTGGGGTGCTATTTATTGCTTGGTTGGTATCGTTAGGTCCGGCTTGAGGTTTCGGGAAAATGCCATGAAGGGCCGGAGTTGATTTGATAGCGTTTGGATGTAGAAAAATGTCAATTTATGTGTTGATCACATGTTTGTGATGTAATTGTGTTTTCGTGATGTATTTGGTGTAATTGTGTGCACATAATTTAATGTGAATGTATGTAAGTGTGAGATTGGGATTGGGCCGAGGTATTCTAAACTCGGGTCGCGATCACGTAGGCCTGTCGCATTTGGTGCTAGCTGAGGATTGAGGAAATGGGAAATGAGATTGACCCGAGGCATGATCAACTCGGGTGAAATTAGGATCAGGCCAAGACATTTTAATACTCGGGTCACGATCATGTAGGCCTGTCGCACTTGACGAGGGCTGAAGAAAGAAAGTACGAACGTGAGATCGGACTGAGGCATGTGATGCTCGGGGCGCGATCGAGTGGGCCGAGGTATGTTGACGCGGGCCGGAAAAGTGTTTGAGAATGAGATGTGTGGTATGGAAAGTGCGAACGTGAGATCGGACCGAGGAGTGTGATGCCCGAGGAGCGATCGAGTGGGCCGAGGCGTGTTGACGCGGGTCGAGATAATAATTGAATAAATGTGAGATCGACGAGCGGGCTGGAAATGTGATGTGATTGGCGTGTGAATTGACACGTGGAAAGTTCGTATGTCGTGGCATGTACGTGAAAATTGTTTTTTGTGATCGTGGACTAATGTGCAGGTTGTGTGTGCCGAGAGTCCAGGTATGTGTGATTGTGAATTGTTGTTTGTGTGGATTGATTGGTTGTGTGTTTGGGGGTGTCTGGAATTATGCGGTAGCCTAGGTAGGGTTTAGGTTACAACTTATTGAGAAGTATCTCGTAGTTGTCTCAACCAAACCATTTCAGATCACTCGCCTGAGCAATGAATCAGCCACCGCTAGAGCGTTTTGGTATAATCATGCACACCGACAATAATTTTGTAGAGTATCCAGTAGATAAGCACTACACCCGGATCAAACATACCTCGACAGTGTGGGTAGATGTAGGGCTACACCCTTGGCAGGCTCACACATATACTACGTGGACGTTTAGAGACGGGGTTGATGAGTTTGGCCATGTTTGAGGCTTTGACGTCCCCTTCAATGGAGTTGGGGACTGGGATCCATTAGCCATACCCCCGCCTGATAGCGAGCTGACTAGCTTGGAGACTAGTCTGGCTCAGTTTGGACTCCACCTTGCATCTGCAGTACCCGAACCCTCGGAAGCCAAGCATGAGCCGGAACAAAAAGAATCCCAAGCGGGATACGATCCGATGGACGTGGATCTTGAGGCAATTCCCGAGGATGGACAAGAAGGGGAAGAAGAAAACCCATAAGCAGAGCCTGAGAGTGAGCAAGAAGATGTACCCATGTACGATTACAATCCCTATTATGTGCCAGAGGATGAGCCAGTCGAGGAGCCCGTCGAAGAAGAGCGGGATGAGGTCCCAGGGGAGTTGGGTGACATAGACCACCCAATAGAGATTGAAGCTGAGTCGGAGTCCTCAGTGGAAATGACAATTCAAGAGGAGTCAGATCCGAGTGCTAGTGAGTCGGATTCTGAGTAGACGCTGTCTCGAGGACGCCCGGGATAGTGGGGAGGTTCTGAGCAAGCCTTTTGAGAGGTACCATTTTTGGAAAATAAGGAACCCAGGGTATCTACTCCTTTTGTGGTGTATTGTCTGTGGATGATAGTGGTTGTGCATGTATATTCTATGGTCTAGTGAGATGGCAAAAGGGTGCAAGTACGTTGTAAATAGATGTTGTAAATATTTGGAAGTGAAATATTTAAATGTTGATAGTGTAGCGATCTATTTCTTCCTGGTGTTCTCCAATTTTATTGTTCGGGTATATTTGATTGTTTCCGCCACGATTAACTCTGTTGGTATATTGGGTCGGCGATGTATTCCTGAAACGCCGCACTGATTCGACCGAGGAGAGGGATATCGCAAGCTCGATAGAGTTCGGAGCGTGACAGATGCTTCTGTTCAGTCTTTTCAAACTCAAATTTGAAGAGAAAAGGTTATAATCGAAATTATCTTCCAAACATTATGTTCGCAAAAATATGTGCTGGACATGAGAGAGCTGCTAATCTAGGCTGCATCTGAAATTTGTGCATGGTGAAGATTATCCCGAGAGGGCTAATATTAGATTGCACTTGAAATTGTTTGTGCTGAAGACTGTCCATTGGCTTCTCTATCTTTCATTTATGATTGTGGTAATTCCATCCTCCGGAGTTCTCCTGCCTGTTTTTGCATCTCACTTTGCTACTTCAATAACGTGTCAGTTTGTTACTTTTGGTCTTTCTTTTGCTGTAAATGTTTGACGGGTGACTAGGCCCAGAGGTCCAAAAACTCCGAACAGGAAGAGAGTCGAACAGCTTGGCACAAGTTATGGTTGGTTAGGGATCAATTCATATACAACCGTCATGTTGCCAAGTTGCCTTCTATGAGATTGTTGATAGTCCTATATGCTGTAACAGGAAAAATCTTACACTGGGTGATGAAGAAACGATAAGCCATCGGCTATCACACGGGTTTTAGTGGCATCTGTTGAGGTGCATGCATGCTGACTGTTTTTTTTACTGGCTTAAGGTATCCGCTCCTCTCTTGCCTTTTTCAGTTTGATACTTAAGCGATGCTCCTTTTATTCGTCCCTCACAATAAAAAACTTGGAACTTAATGGAGATTTGGTTTCTGATTACAACGAAGCAGTGCCAGTTTCGGGTGGAGTCAAACCGTGGAGTGGCGGTTTGATTTGACGCGTGTTCTTCCGGTAAGCAATCAATCTCTTATTGCTTGAGTTGAAATGGGAACAACGTAAAAAGAGCAGAGCTGGACGACGACAACCGTGTCTTCTGTTGTTCTTGCATATGGGTATATTGCTTCATGTTTCATTACTTAAATACGGAGTCCCTTTCGAGAGAGCATATGGGTATATTGCGCTATTGAGTCCCTTTTTTACCTTTGGTGGAGTCTGCTTGGGGTGCCCATCACCCGAATGTTGTCTAAGCTAATCTATCACATTATTCACTTTCGAGAGAGCGGCCAATATTTCGATTAAATGGAACTTTTATCTATTTATATCCATACCATCTACTTTTTAAATCCATAAGCTACACGTTAGCTAAAAAAGAAAAAGACTGTCCAAATTTCCACTCAAAAGGAAATATTACCTGTTAGTCTTGTAGAATTGAGGGAGATTGGTCTTTAACGGCCAAAGATTAAACCATATGAGGTGAGGACTGCAATGCGGAGGAATTTGCTTGAAAAGTGAAGATGTACGTGGGAGTACTCTGGAACAGAGTTTAAGGCTTATAATGTCATTCAGCTGAATTCTTTTGGGAATTTACGTCAATTTTACCTCTGATGAAAGCTGCACTTTGGCAGTCAAACTTGCGGACCATAAAGGGTTTCATCAGTTTGTAGATGCCTTTCAGGTTCTTCTTTTCTTTTACATATTGCTATGATAAGTATCGGGCAAGAAGAAAATCACAAACCAGGGACAGTGTGCATCCGTCCTTGCGTTTAGCTATCAGGTGTGGCCCCTTCACCGCGCTTGAAGTAGGAAGCCATTAACCATCTTTTCTGTCTTTTGGTGTTTCTCTTTTGAGCAATTTCTTTTTTTTTTCTTTCTGCCACAAAGACCGACAAAGAAGAAAGTCATTGATTGCGGTTGAGCCTCATTTATCCGGATCAATTCATGTAAAAAGAGATTAATTGATATTTATCGCTTACTGCATTAACACTCGATGTTTAATTAAATATCTTTATCGAAAAAGAGATACCACAAGTATTATAACTTTTGTACAACTTTCATTT
This sequence comes from Syzygium aromaticum, assembly GCA_024500025.1. Classification (NCBI taxonomy): domain Eukaryota; kingdom Viridiplantae; phylum Streptophyta; class Magnoliopsida; order Myrtales; family Myrtaceae; genus Syzygium; species Syzygium aromaticum. The sequence goes on from CM044895.1 coordinate 21,361,043, forward strand.
GAGTGCTACAACTTTTTTTTTCGATAATTTAAAAGCTATAATCTTTGTACGACGCTGACGTGAGTGTCATAACTTTTAAAAAGTGTTTATTGGAAGTTGAGGAAAATTGTTCAATCGGTTCTAAACCTATTGTACATATATCAATTTAGTTTTAAACTTTCTAATTTTGCTTACATAGTTCTGAACATTTGCACAAAAATCCAATGTAGTCCTCAAGGCCAATTTTCGTTGGAACGACTGGTTATGACTAGACCGTGTTAGTCATATCCTGATAAAATTGTCTAAAATGACTGTTTTGAAATTTCGCTTAAAGATTTATAATTAAATTATCAAAATTAAAGGACTTCATGATCAAGGCCCCTCCACGTGATTAAGACAAATTGATTGGAAAAAAGGTACCTGGGGGAAAAGAAAGATAAAGCTGATGTTGATTTTGATGTTCGTGAGTGTTTTGCGAGGTGAAGACTGGTTACCAAAAACAAGGGAGAAGACCCAAATTAGAGAATCCATGACTCAAGAGGAAGAGCTACGCCCATGAAGACCGCAAAAGTAAGTCAAGAACCTATAGATCGATAATAAAAAAAAAAAGGAAATGGTAACTTAAAATAATTGAAGACGTTATAGCACGATAACTCCTTCCAATTGGCTCCGTGATTGTCACTACTTTAATTATTTATTGAGTTCAATCAAATTATTAAATTGAATAGCTTTGAACCAAGAATAACATAATTAGACCATTTGAAGGGGTGGAAAGTTAAAGGACTTCATCATCAAGGCCCGCCACATGATGAAGACAAATTGATTGGAAAAAAAGAAAACTGGGCAAAAGAAAAGATAAAGCTGATGTTGATTTTGTTGTTGCTGAGGATTTCACGTGCTCATACGTTCATGAGTGTTTTAGGAGGTGAAGACTGGTTCACCAAAAACAGAGAGAAGACCCGAACTCACGAGCCGCACTACTTTCGGAGTGAAAATTTCACAAAAGAAGAAGAAAAAAACAGAAATTACTTTGGGAAGAGAAAGCTCCATTGAGACAGAGGACGAGAGGCTTGCGAGGAGCATCTGCTTGTGCTTCAAAGAACAGGTAGAAGAAAAGGTGAATTATACGTGAATATACGTATCAATATTTACAAATTGTGAAACTTCTGAACATTTCGAGTTGAGAAAAAAGTGAAAGGCCGTCCACCCCAAAATGTATATGAAGCAAAAAGCAAAAAGCAAAAAGCAAAAAGTAAAGGACTACATTATCTTCATATGGACATTATAATTGTACTGAAGGGGTTGGTTAAGGGATTCCGTTGGTGCTGAGATGGTCCGAACTCAACTTCCTAATTTCTCAAATCAAGTCCTAATTCCCAAAATCTCTAAGCTACAGCCCTAATCCCCGCATTTCCTTAATTGCCATATCGAACTAAACTAGTCCAATCAAGTTCTGGTGGGTCAGCGCCATGCCTTTCACTTTCCCCATGGTCATTGTCCTGACGAGTACAAGATCGCTGCCGTGTCCGATTGTGAGACATCGATTCAGTCGGAAGCACTGGTTCAAGTCACTACTGTTGTCAGGAACTCCGACTCCAGTGTGTCGATGAGAACCGTTCTGAGCGGTGCTGGTAGGATTGGAGGGACAGACCCCAACACTAATGAAGAGCAGACAGGTCGAGGTTCGGAATGTGGAGCAAATTAGGGGAGATGATTAGGGCAGAGTCACCTCTGGAGAGGCCGAGGCAGGAGCGAAGAGAGAGGCCAAAGACCGGAACAGGGCCAAAGACCGGAACAGGACGACGATTTTTCCTTCTTTTTTTTTTTTGTTCGAATGATGACTAGCTAGTAGATAGGATATATATATATATAGCAAATCTCTTGAATTTCAAATCCTATCATATCCTGTCTAGAAATCCAGACGATCAAACGCAGCCTCGGCCTCTCCATCTTGTTAACATTATATAGACTTGAACCATCTTCCACCTCCTAAAAACCATCCATCCCCCCAAAATCATGGTTTCTTCCTTACTGCCATTCAACCTGTCTCCTCTACGGGTTTTCTGCTTCTTCTTCTTCTCACTCTTCTTGGTCGACACCACTTCATTTCATGGGGTAGGCGTTTTTGCTTCCTCCACTCCTTTTTCCACGATCCACGCGACCGAGGATAAGGATGAAGCAAAGGCTCTCCTGAATTGGAAATTTACTCTTGACAACCATAGCCAATCTCTCCTCTCTTCATGGCATGGCGACAATCCTTGCAATTTTACTGGTGTCGCTTGCGACGGCTTTGGAGCCATCACCCATCAAACTCTTTCCAATTTCAGTTTGAGAGGAACTCTATGAGAAAAATGATAGATAGTCATTGGATGTTCGTAATTTTTTTTTAATTTTACACATTACTGTAATTTATATGGTCATTACAATAAGGCAAGTATGATTATGAGTTACTGACTTTTTTCAATAAATCATAGAAGTAGAGATAATCATTGGGCCGGCTGAAATTGAGGTTTGATCTAAAATTTTTACCTAAATCCGTCCATCATGAAATTTTACGTTTAGAAAGCTTGGGCCCAATGGGTGTAACATGATGGATTCCATGACTCATGAGGAACTAAGCCCATGAAGATTGAAAGGAGTAAGTCAAGGAATTGTCAAGAAAATTATAAAAAAAAAAAAAAAGAGAGGAAACGACAGCTTAAAAAGATTGAGGACATTATTGCAGCACGATGACTCCTTCCCATTGGATCCAAGATTTTTCAATACTTTAATAATTGAGTTCGATTAGGTTCGATTGTCCAAGACGGATGTCGACAGTACTCAATTAGAAAGTAAATTTATTCGTAGCTTGAGCTCAAATGCTGAAAATACTATAAAATTGAGAAAAAAAATACTATTTTTATCTATTACTAATGTTGACAAACGTGAATTCGATAATTGATATTATTCATTTAATTGTTATGTTGTTAAATAGATACTTAAAGCTTGACGTCTGCCCAATTAAGTATTTTTTTGAATACTCAAACTCGATAAGTGTATACTTACGAGTTAACCAGAAAAATCTTGCAAGTTACTTGACTCGTTTTCAATGGTATCTGTGACCTCTTCGCTATGTATCTTTGGAAGATTATTATAAGATAAGCACGGACAGATGCAGCATGCATTTGATTTTAATTTCTTTGTGCTATAATGTTGTGCTATAATCTTGAGTGGAAATGAGAACAATGTAAAAAGAGCAGAGCTGGACGACGGCAACCGTGTCTTCTATTGTTTTTGCATATCGGCATATTGCATCATATTTCGTTACTTAAATACGGAGTAAGGTCAATTTAATTACGCTATTGAGTCTCTTTCTTCCCTTTGGTGGAGTCTACAGGGGGTGCCCATCACCCGAATCTTGTCTAAGCTAATCTATCACATTATCCACGTTCGAGAGAGCGACTGATATTTCGATTATATGTTTCTTTTATCTATTTATATCCATACCATCGACTTTTCAAGTGCACAAGCTACCATAAGCTAAAAAGATTAAAAAAAAAAAAAATGACCTATTTAGTCTTATAGAATTGAGGGAGTTTGGTCTTTAACGGCCAAAGTTTGGGCCCATCACGTGAAACATGATGTGAATCCATGACTCACGAGGAGGAGCTAGACCCACAAATACTGCAAAAGTAAGTCAAGAACCTATAGGTTGATAATAGAAAAAAAGGTGATGATGACTTAAAATATTTGAGGACATTATAGCCCGATAACTCCTTCCAATTGGATACGTGATTGTCACCTACTTTAATAATTGAGTTCAGTCAAATTATTAAATTGAATAGCTTTGAACTAACAATAACATAATTAGATCATTTGAAGGGGTGGAATTCAAAAGGAGGTGAAAAAGTTACTATATGATCAAGGCCCTCCACGTGATTAAGACAAATTGATTGGAAAAAAAGAAAATTGGGGCAAAAGAAAGATAAAGCTGATGTGATTTTGTTGTTCATGAGTGTTTGAGGGGGTTAAAACTGGTTTACCAAAAACAAAGAGGAGACCCAAATTCATGAGTTGCACTACTTTCGTAATATAATTTCTCGCTAGGAATTTCGTAAACAAAACATAAATTACTTTGGGAAGACAGATCTCCATTGAGCCAGAAGACGAGAGACTTGCGAGGAGCATCTGCTCGTTCTTCAAAGAACCAGTAGAAGGAAAGGTGAATTATACGTGAATTTACGCATCAATATCTATAAATTGTGAAATTCCGAAAGTTTCGGGTTAAGAAAAGGTGAAAGTGTCTCCAACCCAAAATATATATGAAGTAAAGAGCAAAACGTAAATGTCTATTCAAGGGACTTTAATTAAACTACATGATCCTCAGGACATTGTAATTGTACGTAGATTTAAACCGAAGTGGTTGATTAAGGGATTTCGATTGGTGCTTTGTAGTTTTTGGATACGTGAGTACGAATGAAACATACTTTTTTTCATTTGTTCTGTCCATGAAAAGAATCAACATAGTTGCTGCAAATAATAGAGAAAAACTAGGAATTCCCACGCTTTTTTTTAATTTTTGTCTGAAATGGTCTGAACAGAATTTCCTAATTTCCCAAATCAAATCCTAATCCCCAAATTCTCTAAGCTACAACCCTGATCCCCGCAATCTCCCAATTGCCATGTTGAACTAAGCTGGTCCAATCAAGTTTTGGTGGTTCAGCACCATGCCTTTCACTTTCTCCATAGTCGTCGTCCCCGACCGGTACAGAATCGCCGCCTTGTCCAGTTGTGAGACATTGATTCAGTCGGAAATGCCAGTTCAAGTCTCTGCTGTCGTCAGGGACTCGAACTCCGGCGAGTCAACGATAACCATTTCGAGCGGGGGAACAGAGAGAGGCCAAAGGCCAGACTCGGCAACAACTTCTCCTTTTTCTTTTCTTTTTTTTTTGTTCAAATGATGACTGGCAATTGAGTCTCATCATTGGGTACTATTTACTGTTTGAAAAAGGAAAAGATATTTATTATGTTTGCAGTGTGTATCGTCAATGTCAAAAAAAGAATAAAATTGTTCCCAACAGGTCCCATTTGCGGGAAAACGCTGTCCAGCTGTAAAAGGCATTGGCCTCGACCGAGGAGCTTCGCGAACGATGATGTTCCATCATCTGTAAGTGTGTCATCAGTCTTGTTAACATTACGTAGACCTGAACCATCTCCCACCTCCCAGAAACCTTCCACGCCCTCCAAAATCATGGTTTCTTCCTTACTACTGTCCAACCCGTCTTCTCTACGAGTCTTGTGCTTCTTCTTCTCGCTCTTCTTGGTCGACACCACTTCATTTCATGGGGCAGGCGTTTGTGCTTCCTCCACTTCTTTTTCTACTATCCACGTGACCGAGAGTAAGGATGAAGCAGAGGCTCTCCTGAATTGGAAATCCACTCTTGACAACCATAGCCAGTCTCTCCTCTCTTCATGGCATGGCGACAATCCTTGCGGCTTTATTGGGGTTGCTTGCGACGACTTCGGAGCCATCACCCATCTAAATCTTTCCTCTCTTGGTTTGAGAGGAACTCTAGGCAACCTTGACTTCTCACGCTTAACCAATTTGGTTAGCTTTGAACTTGACAACAACTCAATCTATGGCTCCATCCCCTCGAGTATCGGTAACCCTTCCAAACTCAACTCTCTTGATCTTTGCTTCAATGAACTGTCTGGGAACATTCCTCCAAGCATTGGTATGCTGGAGAGTCTTCATTTTTTGTACCTATGTGTAAACAACCTGAGTGGACACATCCCTCAAGAAATAGGGAAGATGATATCTTTGGAATGGTTAATTTTGTCTGAAAATGGCTTGGCCGGACCAATCCCTGCATCTCTTGGAAAATTGGGCAACTTAACCAGATTACGCATTTCAAAAAATATTCTTTTTGGTTCCATTCCACAAGAAATATGCGACTTGAGGAGCTTGAAGTATCTTAGCTTGCGGATCAATAGATTGTCAGGACCCATTCCCTCCGAAATAGGGAAGCTCACTTCTCTTATAATTTTACGAATATCTTTTAATAATTTGACCGGTCCAATCCCTGCATCAGTTGGAAGCCTGTCCAATTTAACTGATTTAAACCTTCATGCCAACAAACTCTTTGGCTTCTGGCCTTTTGAATTTAATAAGTTAACACGTTTGACTAATTTGGCTATATCTGAGAATGAGCTAGAGGGGGAACTACCGAAAGATGTGTGCCGTGGGACATCATTGCGATATTTCTCTGCCTACAATAATCATTTCACGGGTCCCACCCCAACAAGCTTAGAGAACTGTAGCACATTGATCAGATTGAGGCTAGAAGGAAATCAACTCACCGGAAACATAACAAAAGCTTTCGAAATATATTGGGGAAATTACCAAAAAAATCTTAAATCTTTTATAATTATGCCAATCCAGTCCTAATTTTTTTTTTTATTAATTTAATCCTAAACCTTTTTAGTTAATTTATGGCCGGCCGGCGATGATTGAGCCGGCTGACGTGGCACCGGCCGGCGTCCACGTGGCAATATTTTAATATTTTTTATTACTTTTAAAAAAAAATTTTCCTTCTTCCGGCGAGGCGAGCTGGGCCCTCGCCGAATTTGCCCAGCTCCAGCGAGGTGGAGCTCGCCATGGCTGGGCGAGCTCCGCCTCGCCAGAACTGGGCGAGCTCGCCCATCTGGGTGAGGGCAAAGCTCGCCATGGCCGGGCGAGCTCCACCCTCGCCCAAATCTGGCGAGGCGGAGCTCGCCCAGCCATGGCGAGCTCGCCCAGATCTGGGTGAGGGCGGAGCTCGCTTGGCCATGGCAGCTCCGTCTCGGAACTAGGCAAGCTCGCCCAGCCATGGCAAATGGCCGGCAGATTAGGGGGAGAAGGAAAAAAAAAATTCAAAAGTAATAAAAAATATTAAAATATTGCCACGTGGACGCCGGCCAGTACTACGTCAGCCGGCCGGCGGCCACGTTAGCCGGCCGGTCAGAAGGACTGAATTGGCTGGTTTGCAAAAGGTTTAGGATTAAATTGGCTAGAAAAAAAAAGGTTTAAGACTAAATTGGCACAATTATAAAAAGTTTAAGACTTTTTTGGTAATTTCCCTGAATATATCCGCATCTAAAGTTTATGGATTTAAGCCACAATCATTTGAATGGCAAACTTTCATGGAAATGGGAGAGTTGTCGTAATTTGACAACCTTAAGGATATCAAATAACAACATTTCTAGTAAGATACCCGCAATATTTGGAAGGATAGCTCAGTTACAAGAACTGAACCTTTCTTCAAATAATTTAAGCGGAGAGATTCCAAGGGAATTGGCAAGCCTGTCGATGCTGTTTAAACTTGATTTAAGCAGCAACTCAATTATGGGAAAGGTACCGACTGAGATTGGACTTTTATCCCATCTAGCACATCTGAACTTGGCATCAAACAATTTGAGTGGATCGATACCACTGCAGCTAGGCTCATGCAAAAGATTGTTGAGCTTGAACTTAAGCAGAAACAAATTTTGGAGAAGCATTCCTCCGGAGATAGGTAGCGCACAGTTCCTTGAGGTTCTTGACTTGAGTCATAATTTGTTGATCGGAAACATACCAAGAGTACTTGGACATATGAGAATGCTACAAGTTCTAACTATCTCCCACAACAGCCTATCCGGTTCTATTCCACATACTTTTGGTGATATGTCAGTCTTAACTTCTGTCGATTTATCCTACAATAACCTCGAAGGTCCTCTCCCAAATGCCAAAGCTTTCAATGAGGCTCCATTTGAGGCAATTCAACATAACAAAGGACTTTGTGGAAATGTCGTTGGCTTACCGAAATGCAATTCTACCGGAAGCAAGAAACGCAATCGATACGTTGGAGCTAGAATCACAGTAATCCTCATTCTCTCGTTCTTGGGGTTTTCTCCTCCTCTCTTGGACCGTGATCATTCTTGTAATCATCAATCACCGTCAAAGAAGGATTATCAAGATAGACCGTGAACATGCAAATGATTTGGATTTTTTCCGTATTTTGAGTTTTGATGGCAAGGTTTTCTATGACCGAACCGTCGAGGCCACAGAAGGATTTGACTCCAAGTACTATGTGGGTGAAGGAGCATATGGAATGATTTATAAAGCCGAGATATTAGAAGGTCAAACTGATGGGTTTTGTGTATAATGGGCCGCCCATGATGGGCTAACCCAGCCCATGAAAGAAAATAACCGCATTTGACAATTATTTTCTAAACACAAAAGTGAGAAAAAGAAATATACGTATGTTGTTGTATGTGAATCAATTTATCATAAGAAACACTCATTCTCACTTCAAGAAAAAGCAAAAAGGTACTTTGTTTGACAATCGAATGATTGTTCTCTCTTGAGATTACAATAGGTGCTTTTAATCTGTGGAAAAGATATATGTTTGTTTACGTAATATATTTCGTACGATCGGTGATTCAAATATAGAATGGGCACGTTTTTCGCGTTTTTGCATTATATTTAGGAATTTGTTTCCCTTCACAAACGATTGCTGTGAAGCAAATCTCTTCATCCCCAGAAGATAGTGAGATTGTTGATTTAATACCATTTGAAAGGGAAATTCAAGCCTCGACAAACTTACGCCATCGCAACATCGTGAAATTTTATGGGTTTTGCTCTCATGTCCAACGCTGTTTTTTGGTGTATGAGTACATGGAAAGAGGAAGCTTGAGAACAACTTTGAACGAGGATGAAAGAGCAAAAGAATTTCAATGGGACAAGAGGGTAAATTTGATCTGAGGAGTTGCGGATGCATTGTCCTATATGCATCATGAATGTTCACCTCCGTTGATTCATCGAGACTTGACCAATAATAACATTCTATTGGATCACGATTATGAAGCTCATGTTTCTGATTTTGGCACTACAAGGCTATTGAGGCCAGATTTATCAAATTGGACTAATATTGTTGGCACTATCGGATATATTGTTCCAGGTACTTCGTAATTTTTTGAATTTTGATGGGCATTCAATGTTGGATATCCATTCTATAACTGAACTTTCACTAGGTTCTTTATTTTTTTAATGTTCTCACAGAAATTAGTTTACTAATTTAGAGCTTTTAAGTTCAGTGTTGATTAGACAGCTTTTCGATTTCCTTGATTGGCAAAAATGCGTAAAAACATCGTAAGCGATCCATTTCAAGTATATTAAAGTTCATTTGACCTAAATGATGCTTGTACTTCAAGTGTCAAACAAAATTCTTTGAACTTCGCTGAAGCATGTACTCCATGGAGAAAAGTGTCAAAAAAGTTCTAAACCTTTTACATTTGTACCAATTTAATCCTAAACCTTTTTTTATACCAATTCAGTCCTAAACCTTTTGCATTGATGTTAATTTAGTCATAAATCTTTTTTCGGTGTTAATTCAGTCCTAAACCTTTTGTATTTATATCAATTCAGACCTAAATCTTTTTTTGTGCCAATTCAGTCCTAAACATTTTGTATTGTGCCAATTCACCTTTTGTATTTATGACAATTCAGTTCTAAACCTTTTGTATTAGTGCTAATTTAGTCCTTCCGGCTAATAGTTATTCATGTGTCGAAGGACCGAATTGGCACAAATATAAAATATTTAGGATTGAATTGGCACCAATACAAAAGGTTTAGGATTAAATTGACACAAAAAAAGGTTTAGGACTAAATTGGCACCAATGCAAAAGGTTTAAGACTTTTTTGACACTTTTCCCTACTCCCATGCTCAAATCAATTTTGTTAGTTTAGACTACGTAGAAATTTGTACTAGTATTCATCATGTTTTGGGAAGCAATGTTGTCAACTTGAATACAGCTTGTGATTGAGCTTTCAAAAAACTTATATGATATCTCCGCTTGCAGAGCTAGATTATTCTACAATTTCTACCGAAAAATGCGACGTGTATAGCTTTGGAGTCGTCGCATTAGAAACAATCATGGGAAAGCATCCAGGAGATCTTGTCTTTCGGGAATGTTCATCATTTACCCAAACTGAGTTGCTGATGCTGTTGAAGGATGTACTGGATCAACGTCTCTCGCCTTCTAGTCTTCGTCTTCAAGATGCACAAGACGTGGTCTTGATCACCAAGCTAGCGTTTGCGTGCTTGCGAACCGATCTGCGGCTTCGACCGACCATGGCACAAGTCTCCCATGAGCTTCGCATTCAAGTGCCCCCAGAAATACCACTCTCTACGGTCAACTTAGAGCAACTTCACGATCTTAGTGTAAGGAAATTGGAGCATTCGCAGTAGATGGTGAGTTTTGAATTTACTTTCCACGTGTTATTTTGTTTGGTTGGTAATAATGATGACCATCGCCTTTTAAATATCTTTTTAGTTCTCACTCATCCCAACCATGTGATTTGTGATTTTCACTACAGAGCCAGCTTCTCTTTTAACGTTATAGAAAAAGTGCGATGTTTATTATTTGGAGTCGTGGCACCAGAAACAATAATGGGAAAGCTTCTGGGGAGATCTTATTTCATAATTATTTAGAATTTTTTTCAGAGCAATTAGGAAGTAAATTTGCAAAATGCATTGGATTGACATTTATTGCCTTAGAAGTAAAGCACATGTAGTTTCCGCTTCTGGAGGAGATAATGATATTAGTTATATGTGAAATCTTATCAGAGTGCAATGGGTGAACTTTTAATTTATTCCATTAAATCACTTTTGACTGTATGTGCAACACTGTCCCGGACCTTTCAGTTGCTTCAATTTCAAACTACAATTGGATCTAACTAATTTCCATATTCAATAAGCATAAGTTGTACATTCAAACTTCTGGAGCCGTCACACAAGTAAAACTGGACAGATTTCATATATTCTTACACAAAATCCAATCTCACTTCATTAAGCCTCAAATTTTAGGATCTTTGAACCATTCTAAATTGACATTTAAATCCGACCAAAAGAGAAATTTGACGTTTACTTAAGGCCATTTCATTATCTTGGGTAGTGAGAAGATTAACCTGACTGTGTGTGTATCTTTACCATTTTCATTGCTGTCAAACCTGTCAAAGCCTGGAGCAGGTTTCAGCATCATCCTTCTTTGGCTCCGCACTCATTATCGCCACCATTGCCTCTACATGTTCGCTTCGTGAAGGTGCCTAAATTTTTCGTAACTCCTCGTTGTTGGACAAGCGGGACTCTGCGCATCTCTCTTTCCCGTCTCAATGATTGTCTGCTGGTAGACTTTAAGCTAAGAAATTTCACTTACTCCCGAAATTTGAAAATCTTGACAGCAACAAAATCAATTAAATTCAACAAAATCAAGATCTCTCGCTCTTCTTGAGACCTCTACCACCAAGTTACTACACAAAGACACATCATTTTGCGGTAGAATCGATGAAGAAATATCCAAGGTCAGCAGCACCCAAAATCACGGATGAGCAATTCAGCGGTTCCCCCCTCTAACCTGATCCAAATTTGGTTTCACTTTTCCTTCCTTGTTTTCTCTAACGGCCGTATAAGGGGGAAGAGGAAGGCTTGATGGATTGCCCCTTGTCACTTTTCTCCACTAATTTTTCATGCCATATAGATTGGCTGGCCACTTTAACTTGGATTTAAAAACAATTTGCAGTTTCTTTCTTTAGGACTCTAATTGCTACAATTATTGTTACTTTGGGCCCTGCAAGTTGTAAAATACCCGGGCTGCTTATGCAATTTCCAAACGAGTTTATTTAGGTCCTACGTAGATGAAAAATCAATTTCTATCTCATTCGTGCACTTATCATCACAACCACATAAGACCTCGATTAAGCATCGACGTGCCATTTGGTGTTAAATTTTCGGATATTACACTTGCATTGTAGATAGACAGAAAACGGCCCATCTATATCTACACCAAAAACGTGAAGGGCCCTAGCATCTCTCGGTCAAATGCGGATACTTGTTTACGGAATAAAAATGTCTATATCAACGCTAATCGTGTCACATAGGACCGCTAGCATCCACGTCAGCGATTTTCGGCCAAAATTAACTGGATGGACTCAATTAGCTAAACGTGAAAAATATTTAGAACTCAAGTGGCATAATTAAAAGACTTGAGATTGAATTAGCATAAATACAATAAATTTAGAACTTTTTTGATAATTCTTCTAGTGAATATGTGCGTGGGACTCCAAAATAGATTTTGAGGCTGACAGTGTCATCTGCTGAATCTTTCTGGGAAATTACACGAGTCTACCTTTCACGTTTTTCTTTTCTTTTAAATATTGTAAGAGCAAGAATTGAGCAAGAAGAAAATCACAAACCATGGTTGGGTAGAGATAAGGCGTGGCCCCTTCTCCGCACTTGCTGAAGAAGAATGCCATTAACCATCTTTTCTGTCTTTCGGAGTTTCTTTTTTGAGCTACTGTTTGCTTTTTTTTTTTCCGTTTGCCACGAGAAAATATTCAGTGTGCACTAAGCACCACGTCATCGTCCTACGTGGTGTGCATATTCCATTCAAAGGCCGACACGTGTCAGCTTGGTTGGAAAATTAAAAAAGCTTTCGTTTTTCTCTTTTCACGGGCACGAACGGGCTGAGCAACTGAGCAACAATAAATGCTCAAAATTAAAATCCCGCTTCAATCCTCTCTCTCCTCTTTTCAATTTTCGGCTTTACCTGTTGTGGAAGGATAATGAAAAGACTCTCTCTCTCTTTCTCCAGCACTCCGATCTCGAGCCCCCTCCCGCTCCGCCTCCGTCGTCGCCTCTGGAGCCTGGCTCTCTCTCTTTCTTTAGCACTCCCCCACAGCCTCCACCTCTCCCAAAAGCCCCACCAGGCCCTCCAAGCTCAGATCTCCCCCTCTACCCCCCCAAAAAAGTCCCGCCGGTCATGGATGCCAGATCCCGAGCCCTCTCTGCCTCCGCGTCAACTATGAGGGAAGCTTTTTGCTTTCCATTTCGGGTCAACCACCATGGTGTAAGCTTCGTCTCTCTCATCCTTCCTCGGCATTTGCTGAAGAGAGGGTAAAAGTAACTAGGGCTTTTTTGGCTAAACGTATTGTCTCTCGAGAGCCAATGATTGTTTTTTTTCTTCTCGTTTTCCTTTATAAACTTGGCAATGATGTAGAATTTTAGGTAGGCAATTTGGTAAAATGGAAAAGGTGATTAATTTGCTCCGGAGCAGCGGTTTGTTTTGAGAACAAGGCTGTTTTCCTTTTGTTTTCCTTAATAAGCTTAAGCAATGATATCCATAGGCGGTTTGTACTTGGTAAAATGGGAATTTAAGTGTCCATCTTGTTGCTGAGGCGAGAAGGATGGACCAAAATATAATGGAGTTTCTGCCCACTTGATGAAACTGTCTTCACTGGGCTCTGAAGCAGTAGATGGCTTTAAGGGAGTGGTCGTGCCTTTGGATTGTAGAAACAAATAAGTAAGAGCAATGCTCATTAACATCGGATTGTCTTCACACTCCAGTTATCTAAGTACAGTGATTAAATACAACTCAATGTGAGAATAAAAGATTTCCACTTGCCACATGCTGTCACAAGAAAGTAAACGATAAGCAACCTCATCACTAGCTCACAACATCTATGGCACAATGAAGCAACACAATTGGAGTACATTAAGTCAATCCTCTTTTGTTCTTCCCCCACCCCAGGAAAGAAAGTAAACAATAAGTTGAAGCAAGATTTATTCCTCGGAAATTCAGTGATGAGACTAGAATGACAATGAAGCGACCCAATTGGAATACGCTCTCAGTTAAGAAAATCCTTTCTACATTGCAAACAAAAAATCCTTAGTAAGTCCATTCTCCATGTCAAGGAATGTACCCATCAAAAAGGAAAACTATATGATTTTCAACAACTTGTCACGGTATTGGGATCCCAATATAATGGACTTAACCCAGTCGCCAACGCCGTATGTTATAAGCAAATGAGTCCCCAATAGGTGGGTTCAAATTCACCTAAGGGTCCTTATACAAAGCAAGCTAAAGGAAGCTCCACCTGAATCAACGCAGACATCCAAGGGCAGGACCGTTCCCTTAAAGCCATCTACTGCTTCAGAGCCTAGTGAAGGTAGTTTCATTAAGTCGCAGAAACTCCATTATATTTTGGTCCATCCTTCTCGCCTCAGCAACAAGATGGACACTTAAATTCCCATTTTACCAAGTACAAACCGCCTACGGATATCATTGCTTAAGCTTATAAAGGAAAACAGCCTTGTTCTCAAAACAAACCGCTGCTCCAGAGCAAATTAATCACCTTTTCCATTTTACCAAACTGCCTACCTTAAATTCTACATCATTGCCAAGTTTATAAAGGAAAACGAGAAGAAAAAAAACAACCTTTGGTTCTCGAGAGACAATGCGTTCAGCCAAAAAAGCCCTAGTTAATTTTTACCCTCTCTTCAGCAAATGCCGAGGAAGGATGAGAGAGACGAAGCTTACACCATGGTGGTTGACCCGAAATGGAAAGCAAAAAGCTTCCCTCATGGTTGATGCAGAGGCGGAGAGGGCTCGGGATCCGGCATCCATGACTGGCGGGACTTTTTTAGGGGGGGAAGAGGGGGAGATCTGAGCTTGGAGCGACCGGCGGGGCTTTTGGGAGAGGCGGAGGCTATGGGGGAGTGCTAGAGAAAGAGAGAGAGAGAGAGCTGGGCTCCGGAGGCGACGACGGAGGCAGAGGGGGAGGGGGCTCGAGATCGGAGTGCTGGAGAAAGAGAGAGAGAGTCTCTTTGTTGTCCTTCCACAGCAGGTAAAGCCAAAAATTGAAAAGCGGAGAGAGAGGATTGAAGCGGCATTTTAATTTTGAGCATTTGTTGTTGCTCAGTTGCTCAGCCCCTTCGTGCCCGCGAAAAGAGAAAAACGAAAGCTCTTTTAATTTTCCTATTTTCTGGTCGAGCCGACACGTGTCGACCTTTGAATGGAACATGTACGCCACGTGGGACGATGACGTGGTGCTTAATGCGCACTGAATATTTTCTCCTTTGCCGTGCAGACCGATAAAGATGAAAATAACTAACCGTTACTTTTTTGCTGGCCACACGGGGCAAGGAACGTGTATCGAGGGAAGTAACTAAAACAATACTTCAAACACTTAAAGAAAAAATAAAAAGAAATATCTTGTGTGAAACAATTGAATAGAAATTACAAGCAATTGTCGAGATGACCCTTCTATGGGTTTTTTGTTTAAGAACCAAAAAACTTACAATTGGATTTAGATTACTCAAGAAATAGAATTCCTTAAAAGATATGGAATTTGATTACCTAGTCTCGTCTAATATTAAGATTCAACGGCCACCAATAATAGTGAAATTTATCAAAGGGCCACTCAATTTCGACATACACTTTGGCTGGATACACAGCCTAATATCGTCAATTGTGGGAAACACCGCCTCACAAACTATCAATTTTGGCAAACTCAGCTTCATCTTCGAGTCCCTTTACCACCTCCCATCTTGCGCTCTCCGGCATCAACTCTTGGCGAAAAAGAACACATCCCATTTCATTTTTCGGAAATGGTTTGTGTCTATTCAAATGCTTTCATTACTGTCAAATTGAAGAGTTCTTGAAAAAGCCAATGGATCAATGAGTGAAAGAAAGAACGATCTCACGAGGGAGAAGGGCAGTTTAGAAATTTAAGCATTATACTGTTAAGAGGCTCGATCCCCGGCCATTGCACTTGTGAGACTAGCACAAGCCTTTCGCAAAGTATAAAAACAAATCTAGAAATATTTTAGCAAATTAAAAGGAAATAAGTAAAAGCGGAAGCAAAACATACCCATACAGAACAGGACGTCCCCTGCAGTGGACCAATGGCAGACCGACACCGTTAACGACGGAGCCGAGCTCCATTGCCTCAGCCATGGAGTCTGCCGGCTTTGTGCGGCCACAGAATTGAGGTCGTGCAAGGAGCACAACCTCTGTCAGAGCAATGTGTCCACGGGTCTGTCTTTGTCGCTCCCAAAATCGAGTGAATCGACGGAGCAAAGCTTCGAGACCGTGGCCATGGAGGTGGCCGGCCCTCACTTTACCTCAAATCGCGACTTCAACATAGGTCGCGGGCTCAGTGCAGTGAGAAAAAGGGATGAAGCCGTAGCAGACACTCGAATAGGCAAGCAAATTTTTCAAAGTTAACGTCGGTGCTGGAGTTAATGTCGCCAACGGATTGACGCACGAAGAAGGCTCATGACGATGATGGGTGGGCGACAGCTCGACAATAACGAGCGGCGGTTGGGGCGCGCGCTGAGCGGCCTGGTCCAGCGTAGGGTGGAGACCAAGAATAGGAAGATTAAAAAGAGAAGGGAAAGAAGAAACATTAAAAAAGAACACAGGAGAAATCATCTTAACGTCAAGTCTTCCATTTATAATTGGGATAATGACACAAATAGTCTCCGAACTTTGACTTAATATGCAATTTGGTCCATGAACTTTTATTGTTCAATGTAGTCCCTGAACTTTAACCTAATGTTCAATTTGATTTGTTCAATGCGGTCCCTAAACTTTTTAATATGTGTTCAATTTAGTCCCCGAACTATATAAAAATATTCAATATAGTCCCTGCACTTGAATTAATAGAAGGACTATGTTGAACATTTTCAAATAGTTTAAGGTCTAAATTGAACACATATTAAAAGTTCAGGGACCACATTAAACAAATCAAAAATTCAGGGACCAAATTGAACATTAGCTTAAAGTTTAGGGACAACATTGAACAAATTAAAAGTTCAGGGACCAAATTGCACATAGAGTCAAAATTCATGGACTATTTATGCCATTTTCCCTTTATAATTTTGAACTTGCACCAGCTGAAATATCGACCCTCAAATCCACCTTTTCTACAAATTTGCTTGACATATAGGTCAAGCATCACGGCGCATGCTGAACAGATAGAAAAATATAAAGATTTTATCTTGCAATATATCGTCAATGAGAAGGCCCCATTGCCGGAAAACGATGTATTGCTGTAAAAGGCATTGACCTTGATTGAGGCATCAGGAATGATCTTCCATCTATAAGTATATCGCCAATCTTGTTAATAATATGTAGACCTAAACAATATCACCTCCCAAAAACCAACCATCCCTCAAATCATGGTTTCTTCCTTATTGTTCTACAACCGGTCTTCTTCAGGTATCTTCTTGTTCTTCACACTCTTCTTGGTCGGAAATTAGTTTACTAATTTAGAGCTTTCAAGTTCTATGTTGATCGGAAAGTCTTCTGATTTCCCTAATAAGGAAGAATTGGCTAATGAGGAAAAACATCATAATTGATCCATTTCAAGGATATTAAGTTCGCATTACCTAAATGATGCTGGTACTTGAAGCGTCAAATAAAATCCTTTGAATCAGTTTTGTCAGTGAAAATTAAGTAGAAATTCGTACTTGTAATCATCATGTAATGGGAAGCAATGTTGTCAACTTGAATATAGCTTGTGATTAAGGTTATAAAAAAATAGGATTTTTCAACTTACAGAGCTTGCTTATACTACAATTCCTACGGAAAAGTGGGATGTGTATAGCTTTGGAGTTGTCGCATTACAGACAATTATGGGAAAGCATCCAGGAGATCATGTGTCTTGGGAATGTTAATCATCTTCTCAAACTGAGTAGCCGATGCTGTTGGAGGATGTGCTCGATCAACGTCTCTCGCCTTCTAGACTTCGTCTTTAAGATGCGCAAGACGTGGTCTCAATTGCCAAGCTAGCGTTCACGTGCTTGCAAGCCGATTCGCGGCTTCGACCGACCATGGGACAAGTCTCGCGTCAGCTTCGCATTCAAGTACCTTTGGAAATGCCACTCTCTGCGCTCAGCTTAGAGCAACTTTGCGATCTCAGTGTCAGGAAATTTGGAGCATTTTTAAGAGATGGTAAGTTTTGAATTTACTTTTCATGTGTTATTTTATTTGCATAACAATGATGACGATGGCATTTTGAATATCTTCTTAGTTCTCACTCATCCCAACCATGTGATTTATGATTTTCACTGCAGAGCTAGCTTCTATTTGAACGTTATAGGAATAGTGTGATCTTTATTGTTTGGAGTCGTGGAACTAGAAATAATTATGGGAATGCTTCTCGGAAGATCTCATCTCACAATTATTTCGAAAATTTTGTAGGGTAATCAAGAAGTGAATTTGCAAATGCATTGGGTCGACATCTATTGCCTTCTTTTAATCAAAATGTAAAGAACTTGTAGTTTTTGCTTCTGGAAGAGATAATGATACTAGTTGTCCGTGAAATTTTATGAAAGTGTAGTATCATACTTGAACTTTTAATTAGTTCAATTAAATCACTTTTGACTAATATGCAATGCCATCCCAGAATTTTTAATTGGTTTAGTTCCTTACGATAATTGGATCTACCTAATTTCCAGATTCAATAAACATAAGTTGATCATTCATACTCATGGAGCCATTAAACGTCAAACTAGCATCTTTGAACCATTCTAAATTGACGTTTCCTTAAGGCCATTTCATTATCTTGGGTAATGAGAAAATTAACCTGACTGTGCGTGTATCTTTACCATTTTCCTTGTTGTCAAACCTGTCAAAGGCTGGAGCTGGTTTCAGCATCATCCCTCTTTGGCTCCGCACTCATTATCGCCACCATTGCCTCTGCATGTTCGCTTCATGAAGGTGACTACATATTTCATAACTCCTCGTTATTGGAGATGTGCCACTTATGCAATTTTCCAAACGAGTTAATATAGGTCCTACATTGATAAAATTAATTTCTATCTCATTCAATTACGTATTCGGGCACTTATCATCATACGCACATAAAACCTCAACTAAATGTCGACGTGCCACTCGGTGTTAAAATTTCGGATATTACACTTGCAGAATATATAAAGGCATGAAAGATAGAAAACAACCCATCTATATTTATACCAAAAATGTGAAGGGCCCTAGCATCTCTCCGTCAAATACAGATACTCGTTTACGAAATAAAACTCTTTGCCTTTTCACATATTTGACCAACACCAACACGGCGATTAAGTTACGTAGTTAATTGACTTGCATAATCGGACTTCTCTACAATCAAATTCCGTGTCAACAGCTCCTGTCAATTGGTACTAACAGTTTGTGAACTTTTATCGATTTGTAGTGTTATACTTGAATTTTCAATTTTTTCATTTAAATTAGTTTTGACTAATGTGTAATATTTTCCAAGAACTTTTAGTTAGTCCAATTAGATCCCTAATATGTTTTCACATGTTTATTGTCATCCTTGCGTTAATCAATTTGAATGAACTATGGCATGGACACCAATTCAATAAAACTCGAAATAGCAAAACTATAATACCGTATTTTTTTATATGTGCACTATTCATTAAGAAAACTTGTTCTTTTCTCAACACACACTATCTGCCATTAAGAATTATAGGTTTTTTGTCCCAAGAAGAGCAAGGATAGTGACTTTGAAACCTCTGCGACTAAAATGTTCTAGAAACTTAATTTTTTTTCTTTCGAAGCAAAGTGAAAAATGAATTGCTGCATATTTGAAGAATGAATTACTGTTGTTTTTCGGTAATTATAATTAATGAAATTATTCAAGCGTGGTCATTCGAGGTTGGCGTGTGTATTAGTACCGTAAAACACTGGATGAAACGGGGCAGCCTGTCGCCGCCACTACTTCACTGGCCTTTCCCCTGCGAATCATATCAGGGGCCTCGCAACGGCTTCGTCGAGCCAACCGTGCTCATGGCGAGACGAGACATTCTATCTGCCGTAAACTAACTGGAAAATTAGAAGCACACGCCCACACAAATAACCAGAATGGATTCTTGGACTACATCTTGCTGTGTGGACATGCAAATGGACTGGTCCTTGTACATGCATACGTAATTTAGCACTCGATAAATAAATTTGTACCCATGGAGACTCCCTTCACCGGGCCACTCGCCTATTATATTTAGGGGTGTCATAACCGAACCGAACTGAAAAAAAAATTTTGTGCATTTCAGTTCTGTTCGATTTTTAATTCGGATAATGAGAAACGAACCATTCTTTTTTGCCCGTTTGGATAGTTTGGTTTGGTTCGGTTCATAATCTGAATCGAACCAAATAATTTCATCTATCGAAACCGTGCAACTCTCCCCCACTACAATCTCCTTCTCGTCCATCGCCTCCTCCTCTTTCTCCTCCAATAGCATCAGACTCACGCTCAACCCTCTCTCCACGATCAAATTCCTCTCCTGCAACAGTGCAGCGAAGTTCGCCACCGCCCCTGGATCGCCTCCCGGAATTTGAGTTTCGCACTCTAGGGCCTGAATCTGGAGCTTCAGCCAGGCGATCTCGCCAAGGAGGGACTCCTTCTCACGGGCCCACCTCTGCTCCTCATGGAACCACCGCTGCTCCTCGTACAGCCACCACTGTTCCTCCCGGAGCCAGCGGGACTCCTTGAGGCCATAGTCGGGGCTGCCTGGGGATGGCGAGAGGACATGGAGGTGGTGGTGGGACTTGGGAAAGAGGCGGAGGGAAGAAGGTCTGGGGACTGGGAAGGTGAGGGAGGATGGGTGTTGGTGGTGGACCTGATGGTGGGGTATGGAGTGGAGAGAGCGACTCGCGTTCAGAGAGCTGAATGGAGAAGAAGAAGACATGAGAGAGACATTATGCAGAGAAGGCAAAAAAAGAAAAGAAAAAGAAGGAAAACGAGTTTTTTTCTCTTTCTTTTTCAAAAAGGACAGTGAGTTTGACCAAAATATAATAAAGACAAAAAGCAAAAAACTTCAAACTTGATCAGAGCCGAACCAAACTAGGATTTCGGTTCGGTTTATATTCGGTTCAAATCACAATTTGGTTCATAGCAAGCTCACGTCTCAATAGCTCGGTTTGGTTCGTATTTTTTGTAAATCCAAACTGAACCAAATCATTTAAACCCCTTTTATATTTACGACATCGAAATGGCATCAATTAGACTTTTTGCATTGCTATAGCTTGCACAGGTAAACAGATTGGCATTTGTATTTCCCAATGCAGCACCATGTTTTTTGAAGGTTTAGGATGGGTTATCATATCCAATGAATGTGACCTCATAAAAATGAATCTACATTGTCAGTACGAGCATTTACAAATCCGCATGACGATCGATCATTACTAGGAACATATCTTATATTTTCTTTATTACTGGCGATGCACACCAAAATTTTCGTAGATCTATCATCTCGAAGAGCAAACCTTAATTAGTAAAATTGAAATTTCTAAAGTATGTCAAAGTACAAAGGTTTAGAATGACTTGTCATAACCGAAAAGAAATTAAGAGTCGTCCAATACACGTGCTCGCAACATATCTTTTAAAGTCTAAATCGTCCTTTCAGACTGGTCATCCATTTGCGGATAATAGGCCGTGCTAAACTGTAACTTTGTTCCTAATGTCGTGCGAAAACTTTTCCAAAAAGCGGCAACGAATTTAGAATCATAGTCTGAGGTAATCGTGACTGGCACTCTATGAAAACAGACTATTTATCGTACATAAATCTCTGCATACCTTTCCAAGGCAAAGTCCTTTCACACCGGTAGAAAATGTGTGGACTTTGCCAATCGGTCAACTACCATCCAAATTGAATCATGACCCTTCTGACTCCTTAGTAATCTCATGACTTTGTCAATCGTGATGTGTTCCCACTTCTACTCGAGGATTTCCAATGGCTGCAACATTCCACCCGGCTCGCAATGCTGTGCCTTCACTTGCTGACATGTTAAACACTTGACTACGTGCTTGGCTACATCCACTTTCATACCGTTCTACCAATAATGTTGTCGCAAATTCTGATTCATCTTCGTATTACCCGGGTGGATACTATAATTATTACGATGTGCTTCGAACAAAATCTCCTCCTTCAATTCTACATTATTGGGCACACACCACCTTCCGCGAAACTTCAGAGTCCCATCCTCAAATACCTGAAAATCCAATTTCCTTTTTGTGACATCCATACCCAAAATTTTCTGAATCTCCGGGTCCGTCAATTGTAAGGCCTTAATCTTAGTCTGGATTTCCGGCTCAATCCTTAATGCTGCAAGTAGACTTGAGACCCGACTCACTTCAAACTTAAATTCTAATTCCTGCAGTCCCTCCAATAGAGTCTATTCCTTGACCATCATACGCGCGATGCTCGATTTCCAGCTCAAAGCATCCACTACTTTATTAACTTTTCCGGGATGATACGTAATCTCGCAATCATAATCCTTAAGGAGTTCCATCCAACGTCGCTGTATCATATTCAATTCCTTTTTGGAGAATAAATACCTTAAACTTTAATAATCCGTATAAATCTAAAATTTCTCCCCACATAGGTAGTGTCTCCAAATCTTAAGAGCAAAAATAATCATGGCCAATTCCAAGTTGTGAGTCAGATAATTCAGCTCGTGCGGTCTTAATTGTCGCGATGCATATGCCACTACCCTTCCGTGTTGCATTAGCACGCATCACAATCCTCTTAGCGACACATTACTATAAATCTCATATCCTCTCGGACCTGATGGGATTGTCAACACTGGCGCGGTCGTCAACCTCTTTTTTAACTCTTGGAAACTCCTTTCGCACTTATCTGTCCATTCAAATCTCGTTTCTTTGTTTAGTAACCGCGTCAACGGCGTCTCCAATGCCGAAAACCTTTCCACAAAGCGCCTGTAATAATCTGCTAAACCCAAGAAGCTCCGAACCTCAGTTATTGTTATCGGTCTCGGCCAATTTGTGACTACTTCAATCTTTGCCGGGTCCACTGCAATTCCTTCTCCGGATACCACATGTCCCAAGAATGCCACTCGATTGAGCCAAAATTCGTACTTGTTGAACTTAGCGTAGAGCGCATGTTCTGTTAGAGTCCGTAAAACTTTTTTCAAATGTGACTCGTGCTCGGCAGAACTCTTCGAATATACTAGAATATCGTCTATGAATACGATTACAAACTGATCCAGAAATTCCTTAAATACCCTATTCATCAAATCCATAAATGCAACAAGGGCATTATTAAATCTGAACGGCATTATTGTAAACTCATAGTATGCATATCTTGTCCTGAATGCCATTTTTTGTATATCCTCCTTCTTAATCCTCAATTGGTGGTACCCCATCCTCAAGTCGATCTTCAAAAATATCGATGTTCCCTGCCACTGATCAAACAGGTTGTCTATCCTTGGTAGTAGGTACTTGTTCTTAATGGTCACCTAATTTAATTATCTGTAGTCTATGCACAACTTCAAAAAATCATCTTTCTTTCTCACAAATAACACCGGTGCTCCCCATGGATATGCACTCAGGCGGATAAAACTTTTATCTAGCAACTTATGCATTTGGACCTTCAATTCAGACAGTGACATCCTATGGGGTGCTTTTGAGATTGGTTCTGTTCCTAGGGCTAACTCAATCACAAGCTCCACTTCTCTATCAGGTGGCAATCCCGGCAATTCCTGAAGAAAGACATCGGGGAAATTGCGCACTACGGCTATATCTTCTAATCTCGGCTCTCCAGCCGTCGAATCAACTACAGTCGCCAGAAATCCTTGGCACCCTTCATCTAACAATTTCGTCACCTCAAGTGACGAAATCCATGGGATCAAGATTCCTCCTTGGTTTCCCACAAACTCGAATCTAAAGTATCCAACCGGATTAAATTGGATCATCCTACTACTACAGTCCAAAACAGCTCTCTATTTGACTAGCCAGTCCATCCCAATAATTACGTCAAAGTTATGCATGGTTAAAATCGTAAAATCTATCCTCTCCTCCCTATGGCCAATTACTATCTTATAATTAGGGCATTCAAACGTAATCAACATTTTATCATTCAACGGCGTAGTCACACACAGCATAACTTCAAGCAGCTTTGACTTAATCCCAGATAATTTAATGAACTGTTCGGATATAAACGAATGTGATGCCCCCGGATCAAACAAGTCATATGTAGCATGATCATAAAGAGAAACCGTACATGTGACCACGCTAAGCGCGTCCTCAGCTGCCCTCCTTGCCATTGCATACACCCGTCCTTGGCCCGGCGGCCTATTCTGATTGGCCAGCTGGATAGCTCCAATTTGATTTCCATTCTAGTGCGGCAGTGGCAGTAGTGCAGACGGTCTGGCCTGCCTGTTGTTAGAACAATCCCTTATCTGATGACCCCTTCCACCACATGTAAAAAATGCTCTGCCCCTATTCGGGCAATGTACATTCTCGTGTCTTCCTCTACATAGTTTACACAAGGCGTTCTGATAACGGTTTGGCTTTCTAATATTCCTTCGAATGGGAGAGACAAAACGACTATTTCCCGCCATAAGTTTTTTCCCAAATTGATGGTTGTCTCTAGCCGGGGCATATCGCAATCCAGAAGTAGTTGCCCGATCCATATGATCTTACTCAATTGTCTGGGCCCTTTCATAGATCTCATGGTAACCCCCCAAGTTCAATGAAATCATCTAACTTCGAAGGTCCGGCTTCAGCCCATCCTAGAACCTCCTCGCTTTGTTCATTGGGTCCTCCACCATTCTGGAGGCAAATTTGGACAGCCTTGCAAACTCAGCTTCATATTGATCCACCGACCTCTGATCCTGGCAAAGTCTCATAAATTCCGCCAGTTTCTGCTCTTGGACGCTTTCCGAGAAGTACTTGCCGTTGAAGGTCTCAGTAAAGATGGTCTAGTTCGGAGTAGTACCAGTAGGGAATATTTGACCTGTGGTGGCCCTCCACTAATCACTTGCATTTTCCGGAAGCTGGTAGATTGCTAGAGTTACTTTCTCCCCTTCAGTGCATCCCAACACCTTAAAAGCTTTATCTAGCTCTTCCACCCATCTTGGTGCAGTCTCAGAATCGCCTCTCCCATCAAACTTCAGGGTAGAAATTGTTCTACTAGCATGGACATTGGTCTGATTGCATTTACTCGCACTGGACCAGGATTTCCACCAATCAGTTTATTTCCCTGATCTCCATTATTCCCAACAATCTCGCTGACAACTGTAGCTGCAACAGTAGCACTTCTTTCCCCTGTCTGTCTACCTAATAATATTCTCGCTTCCTCCAGCGCCCTCCATATTTCATCCACCATAGGATCCCCTATAATTCCAGCTAACGGGGCTACATGACCGTGATCTCAACCTCTACCTCAACCTCAGCCACTCATCTTACCGATTCTCACAAATGCTTACCCGCTAA
Source organism: Syzygium aromaticum (assembly GCA_024500025.1). NCBI lineage: Eukaryota > Viridiplantae > Streptophyta > Magnoliopsida > Myrtales > Myrtaceae > Syzygium > Syzygium aromaticum. The sequence goes on from CM044895.1 coordinate 21,386,097, forward strand.
ATTTCATGCAAGAATTAGAAACTTAGGTCAACTATAATAGTCTAAAGCTCTAGGTAGTGAATTACAATAATAATTTACTAAGCAGACAGCCAATCACAAACAACAGAGTTCCTGCACTTATCTCAAGTCCTGATGCACCTGCACCTCGCATGTTATTGTATAAAATTACTCAACAATCACAATCAAACAGTTTGGGGTACGCATGGTACACAAATCTCTCTAACTACTACCCCAAAGTCATCGCTCCTTGTCACTCCAGATTTCGACCAACTTGGATCGAGCTAATCTTGCTCTAATGCCAAATCAACCGGGATGTTACGCCCCGAACCCCGATGGGCTCGCAACACCCCATCCTCAGACATATTAAACGCGACATCCTAGGACGCATTGCCAACCCAAACAAACTACGTAAGCGGAAGCGATATAAAACAACCCGGACAAATAAAATAAGATAGAGGGGTAACAATAACGCAAACCAATAATATACTAACAATAGAAGATTTACAACAACCACCAGTTATGAGGACGTATAAAAACCAAAAGAGTCAACAAGCCACCATCATAAAAAAGGGACTCGTAGCTCAATTGGGTTAGACCTAACAACCTATAGGGCTTAATCCAAAAAGGTGTCAGCCCTACCGCTAACTAAACCCTAAGCTAATCCTTAGGCGGAACCCAGTCAGGGTCGAATCCAGAAGACTCGGACTCAGAATCCATCAACTCGGGCTCGGACTTGGTCTCTAGCAACCTCTCCTCAGGGTCATCCTTGGGCTCTAGTACCATCTCGAGATCCTCCTCCAGTTTTGACTCTAGCTCCATCAGCTCCGGCTTGAGGTCGGACTCTCACTCCGTACTCTCATCGTCTAACTCGATGATGATGGGTCGTGGGTCAGAATCCATCTCGGACACAGAATCGGGGCTCGCCAATTCTCCATCAGCTATCTGTGAGTCCCACTGGCCTAACCCATCGATCGGGATATCAAACGTCCTAAGGGATCCATAATAGCCGGTCTAATCTCGAAAGTACCAACCCAGGTAAAGGTGGGCCTTAAGCAGTGGCCCACCTTTATCAACCCATACAATGGTATAATATCTAATATAAGACTCCCCATTCCCAAGGGGATACTCGATCACCGAATGTTTTATATGGTCCGAAATCCCAAAACGTAGTGGTACACTGGCCATCTTCAGGGTCGGGAGTCTGAAATGGTTGTATAATAACCGTGAGAACGAGTCTCAATAAGCAACACCCTAAACCTCACGTAAGCTAATGCTTATCCAGACCAGTCTAACATGCAATATAATCAATAACGTACATAACTCACATAATCGCACTTACCTCGCTCGAACCACACGTCCACTCTGCATACTAATTAAACACCATAATGCAATAATAATCCAGAAACATAACATCACCACTCAAAAGCCATACCATGCATATTCAATTAATTCAATCACGCTCAATTCGCATGCGTGGCCAAACAACTTCCAATGACCTCCCAAGCCTTTCACACTGCCCGCGTCAACACGCCTCAAGCTAGTCCTCATATCAAGCTGGGCTCTGTCCCGCGTAACCACACCTCAAAATATTTTTCCCTTTCCAATGACCCGCATAAGCACGCCTCAGGTCTGTTCATGCCTTTCACTATACCCGCATAACCACGCCTCAAATTGGCAACTCTCCAATCGATCTGGGCTTTTCTCTTGCACATGTACCACAACACAATTCGTCATTTCACAAGTCGCACCATTCAAATCCAAGATATGCTCATCACATCAAAATTCGCCATTCAACACGTTGTACGAATTCAACTCATATCACAAACCTATCACACTAGCCCACAAATCAGGCTTCAAGTCGACCAAATCATACGTCGATTTCACCCACACACGCCACAACAATTCGGTTATTGCACCCACATAAACTAGCCACTAAACATGTCACATGATCATTGCAATTTAATCTAACAATTACTCCCATTTAAGTATTAACCTTAATCAATGTTTAACCCCTAAACCGGTACTAATTACGCTCTAAACAAGTCTAAAAATACCCATTATACTAAATAGGGATTAGGAAGTCACTTACCTAAATTTGGCCCAGGAAAAATTAGTTATGGCCCTGAAATGGCCCCGTCGGAGCGGCGGTGACTCGGCGCAAGCGAGGGCACAGCGGGCACAATGGCTGGTCAGGCTCGGCGCGGCACTCGGCCACAAGCTCGGCCACGGGCAAATTGCTTGGCCATGACAGGGCATGACAACGGGCAACGGGCACGGCGACGGGCAACGGGCACAGCAACAGGCACGACAGGCCATAGCCAGGCGAGCGGCTGGGCACGCTCAGGTACTGTCAGCCGGCTAGCCGGGGGCTAGTGAGGGTGACGGTGACAGTGGCGGCGGCGGCGGTGGCGAGTAGCTACGACGTCAACGCGGCTGCGACAGCGACGCGGGCAATGGCCAGGCGAGAGAGTGGCTAGTGGACAAGCTAGCCAGGCAACTCGGCACAGGTGACGGGCGGACGACCAGCGGGCTAGGCAAGCTTGCAGGCGACGGCGACGGGCGGGCAACCTCGCAGCAGCAGCGACGATGAGCTTAGCCAGGTGCGCAAATGAGCAGAAGAAGAAGAAGAAGAAGCAGCTGCAGTGGCTGGGCAAGACTCACGGCAGCGAGTTGTCGGCATGTGGGTGACGATTGCGTGCGGTGGCTAGACGGCAGCGACGGTGGCGAGTGGCCGATTGGGCTGGCAAGCTGTAGGCGATGGTCAGGCGAACGAAGAAGAGAGAGATGGAGTAGTTGGTCGGGGGCGACAGTGCTAGGCGGACTACTGGCGGCTGTCGGGCCTCAGCGAGTGGCCGGCTGGGGACGAGCTCAAGCGGTTGAGCAGGAATAGGAACAGAAACAGTCGGGGCAGAAGAGAGGAAGAGGAATAAGAAGAGAAGAGGAAGAAAGAAAAAAGAAAAGAAAGAGAGGAAGAGAGAGAAGGGGGGTAGGTCTGCATGGTCTGGGGGGGAGGGGACATTACATGGGGAGGAGAGAGAGAGAGAGAGAGAGAGAGAGAGAGAGAGAAGTTAATGTAATCGATCGCGATCCAACGGTCACGATTTGAATCCAAAAACGATCTAACGGTCCACGAAAATCTCAATTAATAACTAGGAAAAAGGGCCAAAGGAATATAATTAAAACACACTACGAGGGAAGTCTACTAGTCCAAATCCACACCCGGTCAAAATTTCACTTTTCGCATATCCTGGGCAATATCGAGGTTAACCACAATAATATCGACACCGTCCAATTAAATTCATCACGAAACTCTGAAAAATTCAACACCAAAGTTATGACTCTAAATAACGGCTAAATTCGATCGAAAGCGATTTTAGCGAAATCTCAATTTTAAAAATAATAACTGAGAGTGATTAGTTCCCGAACGAGATTTTACTATAATCACACTGACGAATTACACGTTTTATAAATCCCAAAAATGGGTCAAAATTCGGAATGTCACAATTTTGTTCCATATAGGACGAGTTTCTGAGGAAATGAACCCGTCCAAAAATTTCTATTTCTGGAAAAAAAATCCATTTGATAACAATATGAAATTTCTATTTTCTGGAACATAAACACGTTTGATAACAACACAAATTTCTATTTTCCGGAACAGAAATTCATTTTTTTAGAAATGGTCTCTAAAATGAAAATCAATTCAAAACACCAAAACCCTGGTAAAGCCCTAAAGGCTTATTCATTCAAAGGATTGTATTGTTTTTTAGGATTTTAGGGTTTTTTAGGGGTAAAGACCCTTTTTGGGGGTTCAACCCCTTCTAGGGTTTTTTAGGAGTTAAAACCCCTTTTAAATCCCTAAACTAAGGAGTCTTCAAAAATATCATTTGGGTACCTCAAAAAATTTAAATTTCACTCAAAGTGAGTGGCCATAGGTATTCTAAGCTATTTTGTGAAGTTTTGAAATTTTTGAATTTTTTATATTTTGATTTTTTTAAAAAAAATTCACCAAATTTTCTATTTTCCCGAAATCTAACTTTTTTTATTTTCTAGAAATTTTTATGAATTTTTCTGGAATTTTTCAATTTTTATGGATTTTCTGAAAAAATTTTTTTGAGATTTTTAGGAATTTTTTAGATTTTCTATTTTTTTACGAATTTTCTGAATTTTTTTCTGACTTTTCCGAATTTTCTATTTTTTTATGATTTTTCTAATTTTTTTTAGAATTTTTTTATTTTCCCACCAGGAATGACCCAAACCGAGTCGGTTCGAACCGGTCTGACCAGGTCAGACCGAAGCCAAATTTAGGAAGAGATGTGTATTGAAAAGAGAAGGCAAATTTTTTTAGAAATGATTTTCATTTCTCGTCCAGAAAAAGAAATACTTTTTTTGTTTTAATTTTTTTTGTCAAGAACCAGTTTTGAAACAAAAAGTTGTTCCAAAAATAGAAAAATGGAATTGTGTTGCCAAATGGGTTTTTGTTACAAACCTATTCTCGAAAACAAAAAACTAGTTCTTGACGGAAACATAATGATTATCATGTGTGCCCTAGATGTTGCGCTTGATGAAGATGAAAGCCATTTACCATCTTTTTCATCTTTTGGGGTTTCTTTTCCGAGCAACTTTTTACTTTTCTTTCACCAAGAGTATGTTATCGATCCCAGTTAAACCTCAATCTTCCGGATCAATTTACTTGAAAGAGATTAATTTAGAAATTCATAGCTCAATACATTAACATAACTAAATTTCTTCATTTATTGAAAACCTTTGTATGGTGGTAGATTATGATCTTATTTGGGGTGCTAGTAATACTCTCGTTTTTTTCTTTTGGCAAGTGATGGGATTTGTCCATGCAAAATGTACAAGAGTTTTGAAATGGAAGCTTGCTAATCACCCCAATGGCAACTTCAATTAGGAGCTGTCCTCCTCGTTTTGGGAATGATATCTTAAGCGATACGCTTGACATGGGATAAGTAACGTGCATCGTGTCAACTAATTGAAACTATAGTTCGAACAATTAAAAGGAAAAATAAAAAAATGTTTTGTGCGGGTGTATTATGTGTGAAACTGTTGAATAGAAATTACAAATAGTCAAAAAGTTTACTTGGCCACCAGCAGGCTGCGTAGTTAAAGAGTCTGGCTGTGTAGCTTTTAAAAGTTCATTAGTTTTGGATTTATTTTTGCTACCCAATTATGTAAGTTGTTGGCTACGCAAGAATCTCCAATGCCATTGATACAGATATAGTTATAAATTTTAAAATTTATTGCGAAAAATATAGTTTATATGGGCTGATTCAATGGTCCCTAGTGAGTATTCTGCCCGTATAGTAATTTACCGTGGAATTTAAATGCAATAAATCTCATCCATTCGTAATGTGTAATACACAAACTTATAAATCATTCACGACTTATTCACCGTTGGATTTAAATGCAATAAATCCCATCGTAATCCGTTCGTAATTGTTTTCAGTAACGTAATGTGTGATGTCCCTAGATGTTGGCTGAAGATCTATACAAGCATGCCACAAGTAGGAGTGCAGATTTTGGCATCTGGGTGATATGACAACGAGAGAGAGAATGCTAGTTAGCATCCGTGCAAGGGTATTGGCTGTGTACAAGTACAAGCGTGCTCTCCATCGGTATCATACAATCTGCATTTGAGGCTTTGTTCCTGATCTTTGGCACAGTCGGAGGGGTAACTTCGAATGATATTTCTCAAGTGTAATATTTCAATGCATGACACTGATGAGTTGTGAAGGCTTGTGCATGCGTTATTTGATGCAAGAGGCTCGAGTCTGCTTTTGCGCATAGGTGGGAGGCAATGTCAATTTTATTTTTCCATAAACTTGACATTTCAATGCCTGATATAAAGGAGCGTGGAGTTCGTGTCATGCATCATATTGCAATTCTAGATGGTCTTCCGATTAGTTTGGCGTATGCTTCTAGAATTTGTGTGCGCCTTTGTTTATGTTAGGTGGTTTTGTGGATGTGATGCAATGGTACTACATAGTCCAATAGTCAAGACCTTTGTTTCTTTTGACCTAGCTGGGTTAGCATTCTCGAATTTATCCGCAACATTGATGTGTCTATTGAGATGTGCATATTATCGTTTGATCTAAAGTATATCGCTAATTGCGGTACTGATCAATGATTCCAGAGTTGCATTGCTCGTTAATAATGACCATAAATAATGTAAGATTTGGGAGACTTGGTGCCGTTTTTGTTTCTTAGTTTCCTTGAAGCACCTATTTCGTTTGGCGCTTGGATGAGGTAATGGACCGTTGTCCTTGTCAACTTATCCAGCTAACTTTCAATCTACTCGAACCTGTAGTTGCTGAGTTAGATTTAGACTAAATATATATTCCTTTCACGGAATTATGAAATTTAACTTGCACTCCAGCATAGTAAGCTTAATTCACTGAAGAAAAGGATGTGTAAACTTCCTAGTTGTGTTGAATATTCTGGTCCAAATGGAGGAACTTGCACGCTAAAAATTAAATTTTTCTTCTGAAAATTAAAGACATAACTTTGGCCAATGGCTAATCATAATGAGGTTGCCCACAAGCCACTGTAAGTGCATTTGATTTTTCATTGAGTTTGTAACGCAATGTTAAATTTAATCCAACGATGTGTTTGTTCTCATTCACATAAAGTGTTTGAATTTAATAGGTTGTTATAGATGATTAACCCTTCCTTAAAAGTATAATGGAATGCTTTGGCATACAATGTTTGCTTTTTTAAAAATGCCGTAGTCATGTGTTGGGGGAAATTGTACCAAAAGTCATAATCGTATCTACGAACTGCGTTAAGCTTTCAATAAGATCTTATGAAAACGGAAAAGCATAATTGACTCTTAAACCATTATGTGGGTGTAATCAAGTCATAAAGTCATAAACATATATTAAGAAGTGAAATTAAAGGTTGTCGCATAGGCTTCGAGTGCTATCTGGGCAAGTTTTGGCATTCTTCATGGAAAAGACTTGATTTTACGTTTTGCAAAGGTTAATGACTTGATTGCGCTCATCAACTAATTAAGACTCAATAGGATTATGTGCAAAGATTTGGGATTTATGATGAACTTTTACTGTTACGTTGGTGTAGAGGGATTTCATCTAGGCGGTGATTTATTTTTAAAGTACCGCGCTTGAAATACCTTAAGATTTTTATACAGATTGGCTAGGAAAAGAGACGGGGATGATTTTATCAAAGAAGTTAATTTTTAACTCGAATATAGGTCATCGCGGTTGAATTATAAATAAGTAGAGGGAATTTGCTGGAAAAGTGAAGATGTGCTTGGGACTCCAAAACAGATTTTGAGGCTTATATTGTCATTCAGCTTAATCTTTCTGAAAAACTACACGAGTCTACCTATTAAGTTCTTCTTTTCTTTTAAATATTGTAAGAGTAAGAATTGGGCAAGAAGAAAATCACAAAACATGATTGTGTGGAGATAAGGCGCGGCCCCTTCACCACACTTGATGAAGAAGAAAGCCGTTGACCATCTTTTTTCTGTCTCTTGGAGTTCCTTTTTTGGAGCAACCTTGTGCTTCTTTTTTCCTTTGCCACGCAGTCTGATAAAGAAGAAAATAATTGACCGTTGGCTTTTTACTCGCCACACAGGACAAGTAGCTGGCATCGTGGAAAGTAATCGAAACAATAATTCAAACACTTTAAGAAAAAATTAAAAAAAAAATTATCGTGTGTGAAACTGTTGAATAAAAATTACAAGTAGTCAAAAGGTCTACTGTTTTAGAAGTCGACCAACTACCAAATTAGCAATGACAAACATGACTTGTGTAGTCAAAAAGTCATATAGCTAACTACGGGCTATGTAAGTCGTTGGTTACATAATTCATCTATGTTGTCATTGGTATAGATATAGTCATATGCTTAAAATTGTGAAAATACATCATTTTATGAGATGATTCAATGGTCTCGGAGAAGTACTGTACCCGTAAAATCTTTCACTATTTGATTGAAATGTAATAGATCTAAGTTTCAACTTATCTCAATAAGGAATGTTGTGATTTTTCATTTTTCAAGCTACCGGTGATGGCCTGAGAGGCACGGCTTTCAAGTTCTTCTTTTCTTTTAAACATTGTAAGAGTAAGAATTGGGCAAGAAGAAAGCCATTAGCCATTGTTTCTGTCTTTTGGAGTTTCTTTTCCGAGGAACTTTTTCCTTCTTTTTTGCCACACGGACTGATAAAGAAGAAAGTCATTAACCGTGGTTGTACCATAGTCATCCGGACCAATTCACACGAAAGAGATCAATTCTGAAATTTATCGCTCAAAGGATTGACACTTGAGATTTCACTAAATATCTTAATCTATCAAGAACCTTTATGTGATGGTATATAGGTTTTCAGATGGCGTAGTAGTTATATTTCCCATTTGGCATGTGATGGGATTTGTTCGTGCAAAATTTACAAGAGTTTTGAAATGAAAGCTTGCTAATTGCCCTGACGATAACTTTAATGGAGAGTTATGCTTCTCGTTAGAGGAGTGATGTCTTATTCGATGCGCGTGAAATGGGGCAAATAATGTGAATTGTGGGAAGTAATTAAAATGATAGTTTGAATACTTAAGCTGCATTTGATCATATGGATTTCTTGCCATAATAGGTTTGGATATGATATGATATAATATAATATAATATGAAATCAAGGGATTTTGCTATATCATATTTACTATTTGGTGAATCACAGTAATAAAGTCAGATATTTTTATATCATGTCTTGTTCATTGTTTGCAATGAATATCATATCAATGTAAATGAATCTCAAAATTATACAAACGGAGATGGTAAGAATTTCTCACGATACTTTTGCCTACTTTATTTTTAGTTGCTTATTTTTTTATTATTTCCCTCTCTTTTTTTTATCTCTTTTCTTTTTTTATTTCTTTTTCCCCTTCCATCATTCTCTACTAAAAATTTATTAAATAGTAAACTATACTAATATACCTAAAATAATAAAATACCTAAAATATGTAATAAATATAAATACTAAATATAAATATTTATAAATTTTGAATTTTTATATTAGAATTCAAATATTAATTATGTTCAAATATTATTTTAATTTTATTAATTTAAGAAGTTTGTTATTCGAGAAAAAATAATTTTTATATTATGGATATTAAAAATCATATATACCTTTATCTCACTTGTCTTATGGTATAATTTTATCGGGACTATGCTGCTCTTATATTCGATTTTATCATATTTTGGACAAAGGATAAATTATCTAGTCTTGAATTTTATCTTGACCACCATACATAGCTAAAGCGTTCTTCTTTAGTCATACACGAGAAGTCAATATCAACCGTACGACAGTATTTCATCACCATGAACATATATTAACACAAATCAAACCAGAAACCCTAACCGCAATTGAAAAAACCAATAAAAAATTCGGAGAAGGTTTTTAATGAATGAAACTAATTAACCCGTAACTTTCGGTCTCACAAGCAACATTCCGGAATTTCAGTCAATTCCGATCACGTTTGGCCATCGAATCGGACCCCGCAAAATCGCTGCCCCTTTTCTTCTTCTCGGCGTATTCTTCTCGGTGCTGTCTATCACTTTTCTCTTCTCCCTCCTCTCGGGATCCGCTCGCCAACGCTCCACTCTTTCTTTTCATTTTGACTTTTCATTTTTTGTCTCGTTTTTTTTTCATTTTCCAAATTAGCTGGGCCCCACAGAGGCGGGACCCGGCCAACACTTTCTGTTTTCTAGTCAACTCACGTTCCTTTAAACGCGTCGTCCCCGTTTTTGGTAAAAGATTTAGTCTAATGCTAATATCCTCATTTCGTGCAAAATGCAGAGAGGGAAAACGACACAGAAATCTGTCTACTAGAGTTGATCGAGGCATCCATTGACCAGGTACTGTCTATAAGTGGCTCAAGTCTCAACAACAGTAATCACAACCAATTCATGAGTTCTTCCTTAATCTTCGGCAAGTCTCTATTCAATTATTACCAGCCTTCTCTAGGAGCCTTCTTGTTCTTCTTCTTCTTCGTCAGCTTTGGTTTTTCCACTCCTTCAACTTTCACTGCTGCTGCCAACAATACGAAACAAGCAGAGGCACTCCTGACATGGAAATCTAGCGTCGAATACTGTAGCCAATCCTTCTTGTCTTCGTGGCGCGGTAACAAGTCTTGCGACTTTGTCGGAGTCACTTGCGACGATTACGGATCCATTACCCATCTTAATATTTCCCATCTCGGTTTGAGAGGAACTTTAGATGGCCTCAACTTCTCGCACTTGACCAATTTGCTCAGTCTTGATGTTAGCAACAACTTGATCTACAGGCAACCGTGCTATTGGTGATATGTTGGCCTTGACTTCCATTGATGTATCCTACAATAATCTGGAAGGCCCTCTCCCAAATGTCAAGGCTTTCAATGGGGCTGCATTCGAGGCAACGCAGAATAACAAAGGGCTCCGTGGGAATGTTGTAGGTTTACAGAGATGCAACTCCCCTATGAGCAAGCAAGGTAATGAAGATGGTGGACAACGAATTACTGCTATCCTCGTTCTTCCGTTCTCGGTGTTTCTGCTTCTTGCTTCGATCATGATCATTCTCTTGATCTTTGTACGTTGTCAGAGAAAGAATATCAAGAGAGAGAAAATTGGTCGATCCAATGATTTAGACTGTTTGCGCATTTTGAATTATGCTAGCAAAGCTTTCTACAAGCAAATACTGGAGGCCACAGAAAGAGTTGACTCCAAGTTCTATGTGGGAGAAGGAGCATACGGCATTGTTTATAACGCGAAACTACCAATAGGTCAAATTGTTGCTGTCAAGAAAATTTTTTCATCCCCAGAAGAGGAGTTCCTCTACTTCGTATCTTTTGAGAGGGAGATTCAAGCCTTATCAAATATCCGCCACATCGTGCAACTTTATGGATTTTGCTCTCATGTGGAACATTCTTTTATGGTGTACGAGTACATCAAGAGAGGAAGCTTGAGAACACTTTTGAATGATGATGAGAAAGCGTCAGAGTTTGCCTGGGACAAAAGGGTAAACATAGTTCAAGGAGTTGCGGATGCATTGTCCTACGTGCACCACGATTGTTTTCCTTGGTGAATTCATCGAGACTTGACCAGTAACAATGTTCTGTTGGATGCTGATTGTGAGGCTCGGGTTTTCGATTTTGGCATCGCATGACTATTGAGGCCAAATTCATCAAACTGGACTGCAGTAGCCGACACTATCGGCTACATCGCTCCAGGTATTTATGACCTTCAGAGTTTATTTCCTTTTTAATGACATTAAGGATTAAGAAAGGCATTGTAATTGATCTAGCTAGTTCGACGATACTAAATTTATTAATCAAAATGATATTTGCTCGTAATTTTTTACCTATACCCATCACATGAAGAGGAATCCATGTCGTTGACTTAAGTGTAGCTGATGAGGTTATGAACAAGTTTTGAAATCTTCACTTGCAGAGCTGGCTTATTCTACAGCACCAACTGAAAAATATGATGTGTATAGCTTTAGAGTCGTCGCGTTAAGGACAATCATGGAAAAGCATCCAGGAGATCCTGTCTCTTGGGAATATTCATCATCTGCCGAAATTGAGTCGCCAGTACTGTTGATAGATGTGCTAGATCAACGTCTCTCACCTTCTAGAGTTCAACTTTTGGATGCGGAACACATGGTCTCTATCGCATGGCTAGCATTCAAGTGTTTGCAAGCCGATCTGTGGCTTCAACCGACCATGAGACAAGTTTCCCAGGAGCTCCGCATTCAAGTACCCCTGGAAATGCCATTCTGTGCAGTCACGTTGAGGCAACTTCGTGACCTCAAAGGCAGGAAATTTCGAGCATCGGAAGGAGATTGTAAGTTTTGAAGTTAGCTTTTCGGGTGCACTTTTTGTTTGTTTGGTATGTAAGTCACTAGCTTGCTAAGAACAGTTGCTCCTCTTTTGCGGGCTAATCAGGATTATAAGAGCCAATCTCATTCCACAATTTTGATTATCTTCTTAGTTGTTACCAATCCCGCCATCTAAATTATTTTCACTGCAGAGCCTGCTTACCTGTGAACATTATTCGAAAACTGTCGTGTCGGCAATTGTACTTTGGAGTCGTGGCACCAAAAATAATTGTGGGAAGGCTTCTGTGGATGTCTTATTTCACTATGATTTCCAGCTTTGTCACAATGAGATCAGAAAAGAATTTGCAAAATACATCGGATCGACGTCGTTCAATGTAGTTTTTCATTTCGAAAGGGATAATGGCCCTACTAGTCTCTAAATTTGTGTCCGGTGTGCATTCAAACTTTTAGTTGATTCAATTAAGTCCTCAACTTTGATATGATGTACAATATAAGTACCGAACTTTCAATTGCACCTGTCAAATCCCTCTACAATTTTAATAAACTAACATGGTACACCGATTCAGTAAAACTTAATGGCGAATGACAAGGATGACAGTGACACCAAACCAATCGAACCATTTAATGAATTGTGAATATGGAGAGTAAGAAGCCCTATGAAAAGGTTTTAATAAACTGAAAACAAGATTATGCGATAGTTTTAAAGTTGGAACTTTATGAAAATTTCGAATATGTATACTTGATAGCGCCCTTAAAATTTGATTAAACCAACATATGGACCGGACTGCTTATGATCTGAAAGGCTAATCTCACATCATGTTGAAACTGGGGATTTGCATCGAAATAAAATTCACGGTGACTTTACTTGAATAGGCCAACAAGACCAAAACATTAGTCAACGACATGACAGCTTAATTAGAGCACTAACATCATAAATGCCCTTGGGTTGTGTTTGATCATCCGGATTTCTAAATAGGATAAGACTAGATAGAATATGATAAGAAATTCTGAGATTTTTTCATATCTTGTCCACTGTTTGGTGGACTACGAATTTAAAGTCGAATAGGATAATTTTTATTTTTATTTTTTGCTATTCACGAGTCTGGAGGAGTCGGTGAAGAAAAAAAAATCGAGAAATTTTTTTGGTGAAAGCACACAAGGTGTGAGGATGAAAATGACGACGAGTGGAGCGTAAGATTTCTGAAAAAATAGGCATTAGAAATCTTATCCGGATCTATTCCTCCCCCTCTCGCATTTTTTTATCCAGGCTATATCCGGTTTATATCCGACCTTATCCTATCCTGAACCACCACCAAACACAGGATAGAATAAAACATATCATATTCTGGCTTTTATCTGATCGATCAAACGCAACCTTAGGGTTTTATATCTTATTCAATTATTCAATTTCAGGTGCTGGGCCAGGACCCGGGCCCATGGGAGCTGCGGGCCATCTTGGAAGAGTGCAAAGAAAAGTTTGGCTTGTCCAAATCTAGTGAGTTGGCCCACTGCCCACAGGAGTCCAACCAGGTCGCAGACTGGATTGCTAATACCCAGAGAATAAAGGCCCTTCACTAAAATTGGTTGTTAACACCATATTTACCTCTGTGGGATCTCTTATGTTCAAAAACTCACAATCTGTGTTATCCTTTTGATATTTAATGAATGAAATGCTTCGTTATCGATAAAAAAAAAATGACTACTACAACAAGACCCATCATTTGCCGAGATTAAGTGCCATAAATCGAGACATATTGACATTTTCGTCGTCGTCGAGCTTCACCAAAGCATGGCAACAATCGTGAGACTCTCAGAAAATGGAAACGCCAATTCCAAATCCAACGAACTCTCATGAGTATCATCTGTCAAAAGAAGCAACTTTATAGAAATAATCTGCAAGCCGAGACCTACTTCGGAAAGGGTTTGTGTCTATTTACTTGCTTTTATTACTGTCAAATTGAAGAGTTCTGTACAAAGCCCGCAGAAAAAGGGAAGCCAGAGATTTTTTTTTGCCCCATCACCATCTGAAAGCCACAGTTTGAACAAGCCAACGGACTGACGAAAACTTTTGAAAATTCTTTAAAAAATCTGAAATTTTTTATCCCTCAAATAATTAAAAGAGAATTCGATTCCACGAATCAAATTATTTGGAACAAAAAATCTGTACAGGAATCTTAATCAATGGATGTGCCTCGACTAAAAGACCGGAGCAAGTTGAGAAGACTCACGAAATTGACGTGAATAACAAGTGGTCCAAAAATACTGGCACTCAAATCAACCATTTTCCACAAATATGGTTGACATGTCAATTTCAATAAAGACTTGGAAAAGTAAGTCAAGCATGCCTATCTTGAGAGCAAAATACACGCCAATCTGATTGAAAAAGGAAAAGATATAATGTTTTAATGAAAGATTGCTTTAAAGTATTAATTTTGAAATCAATCGATGATTTTGGTCCTCTCGCTTAGAACTAATATTTATGGAACCATCATTTTTCATCTCACTCGTTTTCATATTTTACAGTCTTGATTTTTCTGTGAATTAATTTCCATGGAACTTGTCTCAATACTATGATATAATATCGGGTAGTCTGACATGGGATTACATATCTTTTTTCACATATCAATAGGATATCAGCAAATCGATAAATTGTTTAGGCACAAACAACCATGAGGGGGCTGAGTTCGTGATCTAATGAAACTTCAAAAAATTTCGAGTGAAGAGCGTGTACTGGTGCTGTAGAGACAACCGTGCATATACAAAACAATTATCTTCTATCAATGAAATATAAAGAACTTTAAGATATAGAAGAATTGCAATGCATATTTATAATGCTATGGCCTTTCCTCTTGGCTTACTCCGCTCTCCCAATTCTAACAGTCCAAACAAATACTGGAATCCACTATATAATCCTTAAGATGTTATTGCATCTGAAGGTGCTTCCTTTTACTTGTACCTTTGCTTTTACATATAATTTGTAGAACTTATTGGAAAAGTTTTTCTACATATCTTGTCACCAATTTGTGTGCCTACAATTACTCTCAGATATTTAAAGATCATAACATGGTTATGTTCAAGATTATAGCATGAGAATAATGTTTTTGGTAGTTTGGCATAGTAGCTCAACAACAATGAATTTGCATGATGGTTATTGACTAATGACGGGATGGTTCTTGCCTTTTGAGGGGCCAAAAGCAAGTTAGAATTTTGGAAATGCAGGTCGAGAGCACCTAGTAATTTTTTTTTCCACAATAGACATCAATCTTTGCTAGGCGAGTTCGACATGGGGCAATCTTGCAGTGTATCTCTCGCTTTCTCTATTTCTTTTTATAGGAATATAATATCTATCTCTTCCATCCCTTGGATGATTGTAATTGATCACTAGCACGATGTACTTGTATCGATACATCAATTGCCCATGGCGATGACCATCCAACACGTGCATCGACCATATGGGGATAGATCCAAACATATTATTATTAAGTAATAATCAAAGTGTGCTCCTTGACAAGAAATTACTTGATCCACGAGCAAATGTGATCTTCTCTATGGTATGACATTCATCATGGTGATTTAATCCGGCAATCGCTCGATGATGATGAAACTACTATATAAGTAAGATTATGTTAAGTAACCTGTCAATGCATATAAAGAACCTACATGGGACCCAAATGAAATTCATAATTTTTTACTGAACTGAATTCACTTTGTACAAGTATTAGGTTGAACTGCTGCCCTATTTAAGGGAGAGAAGGTACTATAGTCTGGAAACGAGACAAAAGGCAAGTTAAAATGTGTGGCCCCAGACTTGCATCACCAGTGCTCCGATAACATTGATTATCACTCTCATAGACTCACGTCGACTTGAAGACCTGAGCAAATCAACAACTTGTGGTTTGAGTATACTAACGCTCAAATCCATCGTTTTTCCACAGATTCGCTTGACTAGATTGATCAATTTTAATGAACACTTGAAAAAGTAAGTCGAGCATGGGAATTAAAAATGATCAAGATCCCATAAAATGCCCTCTCAATCTGAAGAGCAAGATAACTACTATGATTGAGATTCATCATTTTGTGCTGTTTACTCATCATCCCCATACGTCTGAACGTGTGCTAAAATAAAATATAAAAAAAAAAGTAAAGACTTATCTTGCAATAAATAGTCAATGAGAAAAAAAAAAAATCTTCAGAACATGGCCCCGTTCGCCCACTCATTCGATGGCACTTGAAGCCCATAGGCGGAATAACTTTTTGCAAGCAACATGGATGACAGATCCACTAGAGAAAATCTGACTGCACCACCCACTTAAAAGAAAATGTCAAAATAAAATAGATCTTGCTAATGAGCGTCCTCGAGACACTTTTTTTTTTTTTTTTGATAAGGTAAAAAAAATATTCGATTTTCAAATGATTAATTGCGCATGTCATGGAAATAGTCAGTGCATTAGAATTTGTAATATTTTGTTATTTTGTTACTTAACAAGTGCCTCGTGGATATTGTTCAAATAAAATCCAAGTAAAATTCATTCTTGTGCAAGCAAAGCATTAGCCTAGTATAAAAGTGGGTAAAACGCACGCAAAGTTAAGCCATATAGCACGCTTACGTATGAAACTCTCAGTAATTTGTTTTTAATGGTCACTTTAGCAAATCTTTAATCCTAACAGATCTCTGACTGTACATCGGTTGTATTGTGCATATTTTGACGATTGATCTATTATTGGTATACTTTCATAAATTCTTATTCATAATTCTCTTCTATAATTACGAATATTTTGGTAATAAATGCTCTAAAAAAGATTTTTGCGTATATATAGATTCTAACAAGAAAAACCAGCATTTTTTTACCTGTAAAGAAATTTGTACACGAAGAGGTTTTGAAAGAATTTAACTATTAAATTATATCTCGAGTTTGAACCTGTATACGAGACTCAAACCGTTGTTTATTGCCAATGTGGAGAAATTAAAATTGCCGAACGAGAAGACCAAGAGTTGTGATGGGGGGCTAATAAATGGAGTAGGATAAAATATCTTCTGCACGTGGTTTTATTTATTTTAGTCAAAGAAAGAGGAAAGTCGAGGGCCCATGTCAATGTCTCCCGCGTCCAATTTGTCTCCCTTCTTAAAATGCATGTACATGGCAGGGGATGGATTCAAGACGCGGAACATAAACAATATCAATGAAGACGCTCACTCGAGGCCTCGGGTAAGGCTTGCCCTCGCTAGCCCAGGTGAGGGAGACGCTCACTCTAGGCTTGAGAGGGCACTCCTTCGCCAAATCGGGTGAGGGCTTGCTCTCGCTAGCCCAACTCTAGGCATCCCTCGCTTGAGGTCAGTGAGGGCTACCTTGTCCTGAGGCCAGTGACCTCCACCAGTCATCGACAAGGCCTAGCATGGCTAGCGGAGGGAAAATGGGAAAAAGCAAAAAACAAACAAAAGAAGAGAAGAGAAAAGGAAAAAAAATAGAAAAAGTAAATAAGGAAAAGAGAATAAGAGAAAAAAAGGAAAAATTAAAAATTAACAAAAACAAATCGAAAAAATATTGAAGTATTATTAAAAATTCTCCACGTCAGCATCGATCATGCTACATAGGAGAGCCGGCGTCCACATGGGCGACTTCGACCAAGATGCGTTAATTGAGTTTGAGAGGGAATGGGTGACCACAGACTTCCTTGTTTTTCCACTGTGAATAATACAAGAAGAAACCTACAAAGACTCCAATTGAATTGGCCGCTTTCTAAGGTAACTAGAAATGGCATGAGCATTGATGCGGAAAAATACTTTTCTTAGTGTAAATATTTTTTTAATTTTGAGATTTTTATATAAACTGAATGCGTTTGTATAAATTCATATAATCAAAGGTGAAAACATAATAACACATGGAATCTCACGCTGTGACCTATTTCGGAAAGGTTCATATCGATTCTCTTGCTTTTTATTTTTGTCAAATTGAAGAGTTTATAACGAAGCCCCCGGAAAAAGGGGAGCCAAAGATTTTTTTGCCACTTCACCATCAGGAAATCACAATTTTATCAAGCCAATGGATGGATGAAAGATTTTGAGAATTTTTTTAAAAAATCTGAAATTTTTTATTAAAAGAGAATTTGATTCCACAAATCAAATTACTTGGAACAAAAATCCATATAGGAATCATTATCGATGGACTTGGCATCAACTCAAAGACTTGAGCAAGATGAGAAGACTCACGAATGGACCTGAATAACTAGTGGTTCAAGAATGTAGACACTCAAATTGACCATTTTCCACCGATTCGCTAGACATGTCAAGTTCAATGAAGACTTGAAAAAGTAAGTCAAGCATGCCTATCTTGAGAGCAAAATACATGCTAGACTAATTGAAGAAGGAAAAGATATAATGTTTAAGGAAAATTTTTCTTTAAAGTATCAATTTTGAAACCTTCTATCGATTTTGATCCTCTCGCTTAGAACTAATATTTATGGAACAACCATTTTATCTAACTCTTCTTAATATAATACCGTCTTGATTCTTCGGTGAATTAATTTCCGTGGAACTTTTCTCAATACTATGATACAATAATGTGTATTCTGATATGGGATTATTTTTCTTTTTCACATATCAATAGGATATGAGCAAATCGATAAATTGTTTAGGCACAGACAACCATGAAGGGGATGAGTTCGTAATCTACAGAAACTTCATAAATTGTTTAGGCACGTCAGCGATTTCCGGCCTAAATTGGCTGAATGGATTGAATTAATACCAATGCGAAAAGGTTTAAGATTAAATTGATCCAATTAAAAAGTTTAGAACTGAATTGATACCAATGTAATAGATTTAAGACCTTTTTTATACTTTTCCCCTTACATATGAAGCTCTCAGTTATTTGTTTTTGATGGTCACTTTAGCATTTCTTTAATTCTGATATATCTTAGGTCTGCATCTCTTGTCTTAAGCATATTTTGATAAAAGATCTATTATTGGTATATACTTTCATATATTCTTATTCATAATTCTTTAATAGAATTATGAATATTTTGGTAATAAATGCTTTGATAAAGTTTTTTTAATGTATAACTAGATTCTATCTCGAAAATACCTAGAGTTTTTATCTGTGAAGAAACTCGTTCACGACGAGGTTTTGAAAGAATTTAACAATATCCAGAACCCAAGATTAACCACATACCTTACATATTCAAGTAATAACCAATATATATGTGAATATTTACGGGTCCTAATCTGTCGCTATGTTTAGTGTAGACTCTTCGAGGTCTTCCGGAGATAATGCCGGCCTTCTGAGCAGAATGCGTTGAAACCGGATAAGAAGACCCATATACATGGCCATGAATTTAGTATGCAGAATCAACCACCCGTTAACTTCTTGGTATGATAAGATCGTTTTCGGGAATTATTTGTCAGCTAGTAATAATGCATAGCACAAGTCTTTTCTCAACAGCATCATCATTTTCTGTACTCCAACCAACAATTCTACGGCAACACGAATTGATGGTAAAACGAGATGAGAGACAAAATACGGATTACCCAAAGAAAGACCTAACATGAAATGGCACGATACGGATAATCTACATGTTGACATGAATTGATAGCATTGTAAGTTAATTAGCTCATCGAAATCTTGATGTCCTATGCCGATAGGAATTAACGCGAATTGCAACACTAATACGATTTTCGACTAACCACATGTCATAGAGTGAAAATTTTAATTTTAACATTTTGCCAATGCTTTTTCTCCTAAAGAAAAGATTTTCACGAGGGAAACAAAAGATTACATAATACATAGTGACCTCGATTGAGGCTCCATCTGATAATGATTTGCCATCTATATATATATCTCACCAATCTTCTTGTTGAGAACATGCGGACCTCGACAATCTCACGTCCTCAAAACCCACCCTAAAATCATGGCTTCTTCCTCATTTCTGTGGAAGCCTTCTTCTTTACGAGTCTTCTTGCTCTACTCGCTCTTCTTCCTAAACAACATCACCGTCTTTGTTTCCAGTCCATTTCAGGGCATAGGCGTTTCCGCTTCCACCACTTCTTTCGCTCCCAATGCGACTCGCCATGAGGATGAAGCAGAGGCTCTCCTCAAATGGAAATCTAGTCTCGAAAACCACAGCCAGTCTCTCCTATCTTCCTGGCATGGTCACAACTCTTGCCACTTCACTGGTGTCACTTGCGACGACTACGGATTCGTCGCCCATCTTAATCTTTCTAATCTCAGCCTGAGAGGAACCTTAACTGGCCTCGACTTCTCGCACTTGACCAAGGTGGTTGGCCTTGACTTTTCCAACAACTCAATATACGGTCCAATAACCTCAAGCATCGGTAACCTTTCCAAACTGGAGCATCTTGATTTTTGTTATAATAGACTCTCTGGAAACATACCTCCGTGTATAGGCATGCTAAAGAGTCTTCGCTTTTTGGGCCTATGTGGAAATTATTTGAGTGGACACATTCCTCGGGAGATTGCATTGTTAGATTCTCTTTTGGAAGTTCATTTTGGAACAAACAATCTCACGGGTCCGATCCCTACTTCACTAGGAAACCTAAGCAGCCTAAATTTTCTCTCTCTTTTTCGAAACCAATTTTCAGGGTCCATTCCTCCTTCTCTTGGAAAATTAGGCAACTTAACAGAATTGATTGTAGCACGAAATGACCTTTCTGGTCCCATTCCAAGAGAGATAGGTAACCTAATAAGTTTGGAGTATCTTGACTTATGGGGGAACAAACTTTCAGGATCCATACCTTTAGAGATCAGGAGGCTAACCGTTCTAATTGAATTAGATTTTTCTGAAAATAATTTGGTCGGGCATATCCCTTCATCTATTCAGAATCTGAGCAATCTGAATGTCTTGCAACTATCCTCAAATCATCTTTCGGGTTTGATTCCCGAAGAGATAGGGAAACTAACTTCTCTTGTAAGATTAGATTTTTCTGAAAATAATTTGGTCGGGCATATCCCGTCATCTATTCCAAATTTGAGCAATCTGAATGTCTTGCACCTATTCTCGAATCATCTTTCAGGTTTGATTCCCGAAGAGATAGGGAAACTAACTTCTCTTGTAAGATTAGATTTTTCTGAAAATAATTTGGTCGGGCATATCCCGTCATCTATTCCAAATTTGAGCAATCTGAATGTCTTGCACCTATTCTCAAATCATCTTTCAGGTTTGATTCCCGAAGAGATAAGGAAACTAACTTCTCTTGTAGATTTAGATTTGAGCTACAATTATTTGACTGGTTCAATCCCCGCATCAATTGGAACCATGGCCAATTTAACTTGGTTAGGCCTTCTTAATAACAACTTTCTCGGTTCCTTGCCTCGGGAAATTAATAAGCTTGTTAATTTGAGTGCTTTTGAAATCGCTGATAATGCCCTCGAAGGGCAACTGCCGGAAAATATATGCCTCGGGGGATCATTGCAAAATTTCAGTGTCCATAATAATCATTTCACAGGTCCTATCCCTAAAAGCTTGAGGAATTGTACTTCATTATTTAGAGTGAGGCTCGAAGGAAACAAACTTACTGGGAGTGTAACGGAAGCATTTGGAATATATCCGCAGCTGAATTTTATAGACTTGAGCAACAATTATTTGCACGGCGAACTTTCATGGAAGTGGGGGCATTGCCGCAATTTGACGAGCTTAAGGATATCAAGCAACAACATTTCCGGTGAGATACCCCCGATATTTGGAAGGATGGCGCAGTTACAGGTACTTGACCTTTCTTCGAATAATTTAAGCGGAAAGATTCCGAGGGAATTGGGAAGCTTGCAACTACTGCTAGATCTTATCCTCAACAACAATGGAATCACAGGTGATATTCCCAGTGAAATTGGATTTTTATCTCGACTGGCACATCTCAACCTAGCGTCAAACAATTTGAGCGGAGCCATTCCACCGCAGCTGAGCCTATGCACCAACTTGCTGAGCTTGAACTTGAGCCAAAATAATATCGAAAGAAGCATTCCTCCTGACATAGGCAACGCACGATTCCTAAGCGTTCTTGATTTGAGTCAGAATCTATTGACTGGAAGAATACCACCAGATCTAGGAAAACTGACAGTCCTAGAAACTTTCAACATCTCCCACAATGACCTCTCTGGTACCATCCCACATAGTTTTGGTGACTTATTGGCATTAACTTCTGTTGATGTGTCCTACAATGAATTGGAAGGTCCTCTCCCAAATGTCAAAGCTTTTAATGAGGCTCCATTTGAAGCAGTTCAGCATAACAAAGGGCTGTGTGGGAACGTGAGTGGATTACAAAAGTGCAATATTTCTAACATGAGCAAGAAACACAATCCACACAGCGGAGCTAGAATTTTACTTATCCTTGTTCTCTCGTTCTTGGGATTCCTTGTTCTCTCTTCCTTCTTGATCTTTCTCGCAATTGTTAATCGCTGTCGAAGAAAGGTTATCGAGAGAGAGAGGAATGCACAAACAAAGACGAATGATTTAGATTTCTTGCAGATTCTGAGTTTTGATGGCAAAATTTTCTACGAACGAATCGTGGAGGCCACAGAAGGATTTGACTCCAAATATTATTTGGGAGAAGGGGCTTATGGCGTTGTTTACAGAGCTGATCTACCATCAGGTCAAACTGTTGCAGTCAAGAAAATTCCATCGTCCCAGGAAGATGTGACCGTCGACATCATTCCTTTTGAAAGGGAAATTGAAGCCTTAAGAAATATTCGCCACCACAACATCGTGAAGCTTTACGGGTTCTGCTCTCATGCACGACATTGTTTTCTGGTGTATGAGTACGTCGAAAGAGGGAGCCTGAGAACAATTCTGCATGATGATGAAAGAGCAACAGAGTTTGGCTGGGACAAAAGGATAAACATGGTTCGAGCGGTTGCGGATGCATTGTCGTATATGCATTACGACTGTTTTCCTCCATTGATCCATCGAGATTTGACCAGCAACAACATCTTGTTGGATGCTGATTATGAGGCTCGTGTCTCGGACTTTGGCACGGCAAGATTATTGAGGCCAGATTCGACCAACTGGACTACTATTGCTGGCACCGTCGGATACATCGCTCCAGGTGATGTTCTTTGCAAAAGCATATTAATTTACTGTCCCAACTCGTGTTGCCATTGGAAATTTCTTAATTATTTGAAAGCAAATTTCCGAATCTTTAATTATAGATGACAAGATTATCAATGGACTTTGAATTCTTCAATTGCAGAGCTAGCTTATTCCAACATTCCAACCAAAAAATGTGATGTATATAGCTTTGGAGTTGTGGTACTGGAGACAATCATGGGAAAGCATCCGGGAGATTATGTCTCGTCAGTATTTTCATCCACTCATTCCAAGTCGCAAACACCATTGAAGGATGTCCTGGACCAACGGCTCTCGCCTCCAACGAACCGGGATGCGCAACACATAATGTCTGTCGCAGCACTAGCACTCGCATGCTTGCAGACCAATCCTCAACTTCGACCGACCATGACACAAGTCTCGCAAGAGCTTCGAGTTCAAACACCACCAGTTTTGCCGTTCTTTGGAGTCACCTTAGAACAACTCCGTGATCTCAATGGCCGGAACTTTTAGACCACATTCAGGAGGTTGTGAAGTTGTCGATCAAGTTACTGCCGTGTGTTCGCCTTTTCGGGCTTCTGTGTTCGGTAGTAAAATGTCGATTAGTATTAAAACTTCAAAGATGCATAGTCTAAATGTTTTCTTTTTGTTAGAGGAGAAGGACAGTAAACTTTCTTCCTTATGTGCAAGCATCCATTCATAGTAAAATAACTTGCTTCTTATTAGCCAAATAATTTGGACTTGTTTGAAATATCATGTTCCGTATCACATCACAAGGTCGTGCATGCGCAATTATTCTGGAATACTTCACAGCTTTGAGATCGCTACGTTCGGTGAACTCGATTGATGACCGACGGTTCTTGGCTTTTGAGCAGCCAAAACCGGGGTTGGAAGTTTGGAACGTCCGGAATCGACATCATTCCTTTCAGAGCGAGTTCGGCATGGGGGCAATTAGCGGGTCATATTCAACGGTCAATAACTAACTGGCACATCAGTTAATAGATGGAATTTGTCTGCCCAAATGTGTGAATCTAGTATTCTTCAAAGAATGATGATGATTGAGGAATCCGAAAGTCAAGAAGAGAAGGAGAGATAATTTACTTGATGAACGGGGCGTGATATTTAATCGCCGGTGTTCACGTCAGCGTTTTCTGGCTAAAATTAGCCGAATGGACTCAATTGGCAAGAAGTGACAAGGTTTAAAACTCAGTTGGCAAAATTGAAATATTTATTACTGAATTGATAAAAATGAAATAGATCTAAGGCTTTTCGGACAATTTTCCCATCAATTTTATGTGTCGGGCCAAGCGCACCATGGGAAATCCTGTGCACAAGCCGGCATGCCCATGACCCCACCGCGCCGTGCTAGCCCCAGTGTTAGGCTGAAGCACGTTATGCCCAAGGTGGTTTTTAATTTCTTTGTTCCTTTTTTACATTTTTTAAAACTAATTTAAAATTCAATTAAAAGATGGAAAAAATTAAGGAAATTTCAGCTGAATAAATTATTCCTACTTCATGATTATTTTTTATACTGAGTTCCAAGTAGGGATAATCGGACAAAAATGGAATACACAACATAGTACATAAGACTCGCACCTAAACGAATACATCTCATTATAAAATCAAATAACACCATACAGGTTCCCATTGTCAAAATACAAATACGTAAGAAGCAAACTCAGATCATTACATTCCCATAAAAAAAATTGCAACCTAATAATTAAGAACACATTTTTATCATCACGGGAATACAAACAAATGCACCTACATAACTTTCAAATTAAGAAAAATAAGTAAGATGCAAATCTCAAGGGATCATTCCAAGAGAGGCAACGGAGCTGCCCATGGGCTTGACAATTTCAGCGAGACATTTGTCCCGGTGCCTTTTCAAGTGGCATGTTCCACCACTATATATCAAAAGATAATTTCCCGCCACATATCGTGCAGATGGGCTTCTCCTCACCATTGGGGAAGCCCAGCCCACGGTGTCCAACATCTTCCAGACATTCGACCCTCGCCTGAGCAAGTTTTTTGGGAGTTGGCGAGCCAACTGGGAAATGGGTTGGGCGCCGCGGCTGATTTAGGTCGATCGCAAATTCCAAGCTTGGAAATTTCCTTTACAGTGATATCGCCATTTTCTGAAGAAGTAAGGAGAAGAGCACGATCGTGAAAATAAGAGGAGGAGGAGGAGGAGGAGGAGGGGTTGAATTTCTTAAGAAGTTGATCCCTTTTCATTAATGTGGCCGAGCATCACGCTGCTAAAAAAGAGTGGGCCGTGCATGGGCCGGCCCACTAGGCCCAAGTACATGGGCCATCCCAGCCCACCCAAGTTATGGCCGGGGCTAGCGGCCCCTTATCGTTAAGGACGACAGCAGTAACCTACGAATACGGTGGTTAGACATAGAACAGGTACAGAGACAATGACTGTTTCGGAAACGGAGTGTACTCCAACTCCAACACCTGTTTTCCGTGTCCGAACATCCTTCTCTCTTTTCTCTCGTTCATCCACATCCACCCACCCGGACTATATAAAAAGCAAAAAAGTAAATTGACCCAAACGCAAAAGCATCTCCCTCTCTCTCTCTCTCTCTCTCTCTCTCCCTTCCAAGAAACATCGACGCAAACCCTGCAAGCAATCACCAAGAAAGACAACATCAACAGTAGAGCTCTCTCTCTCTGTAGCAGACAGTACGAAGCGTTAGCCCTCCGCAGCTTCACCGGCATCTTCAAGATCCATCATCCATGGACGAGTAACTCTCTCTCTCTCTCTCTCTCTCTCTCTGTAGCAGACAGTCCAAAGCCTAAGCCCTTGTTTCTTGACCAGCATTTTCAAGATCCATCCATGGACGAGTAACTCTCTCTCTCTTTCTCTCTCTTCCCCTACATATTAACGTTCCTTCTCCCCTTTTCTTGCAGATCCGAGACGTACCCGAAGGACTACTACACGCAGAACGCGGCGAGAACCGTGTCCTCCTCCTCCTCCGCCGCCGCCACCACGAGCGTCCAGGTGACCGCCCTCGACGGCCTCGTGAACGTGAACTCCCTCTTCACCATCGCCGTCTTCGTGGGGCTCTCCCTCACCACCCCGCCCCAGCACAGCCTCGAGAACCCTGGCCCCTGCGACGCCGGCATCGACGTCGTCAAGAAGCTCCTGGTCTTCGAGGTCGTCTCCTTCAGCTTCTTCCTCTTCTCCTCCCTTGTCGCCCAGGGCCTCAAGCTCGCCATCAACCTCCTCAACAGCAAGGACGTGAACGAGGCCCTCAGGGCCCACATCAACATCAAGGTCCTCAGGTTCGGGATGGTCGGCTCGGCCTTCGGCTCGGTCATTGGCTGCGTCTTCCTGATGCTGTCCATGATCAGCGTCATCGAGATTAGGCTCGGCACGCTGTCCTGCGGGAGCAAGTCGGCGGTCCGTGCGGCGTCGGCGCTGGTCGTGCTCGTGTCCTCGGCTCTGGTTGGTTATATTACCACCGCCGTGTATGCTTTTCTGCATTGATGAGTGTGAGCCAGTGTTTGGAAGCAATTGAAAGTACAACTCTTTAGTGTTCATAATGAGAAGTTGAAGCGAATTTCTAGCTCTTTTGAGTCCTTCGTGCTTCTCAAGTGAAATGCAGCTTGGTTCGTATATGATTTTTTGCATGAGCATGTCATGGGAAATTTTGATTCTGAAGAAGCGACTCGAGCAGGGTTTTGAATGAGGTACTCAGTCAGTTTCGCAATGCAGAGTGATGTTATTGACAACTAAGAATGGTTGATGAAATTATGAGAAAGTATTCAAAAGATCTTAAATAAGCACAATCAATCAAGCTGATTATAGCCCTTCCATTTTCTAAGTTAGTTATGTTAGCCTTACTATTAATTAATTCCCCTTATTTTTAGAAGGTTCAACCCATCCTGCAGCTAATCTGCAACCTAAGGGGAAAGAGACATGAACATGATTACCGCAGTTACAAGAGACACATTATTGGCTACCACTGACAGGAGCTCTCCTCGAGTCAATTTCTCTCACGCTTTTAACTATGTCTTCGATGTTTTTCGATAGGTGGCCTGAATGCTCTTCCATATCCTGCAAAACCGTTTCGAGCTGCTCCAGATAAGCGGCAGATCTCTTCCTCTCACGCTGTAGCTCAGCAGTCAACTCCCGAATTTTAACATCTTTCTCATCCTGCAGTGTCACAGTATATCAAATTAAGTGTTGGAGAGATTCAAGACGATCAGCTGTCTAGCAATCAAAGAATGCACTGCCAAATCAGAATGACAAATCCCAGGCATGGCATTAAGTATTTACTCGGAAAAGATCAAACCTCAGTTGATTTGAAATTCCATGAATATCATTATCATTATCATACCAAAACAACAGAAAACCCCACATGTTCGGTAGTAGAAAGAAAGGATAAGTCACCACAAGGATTCTTAAACAAGGAAGTATGGTCAAATGAAGCACGTGTTGTTGCCTTTAACATAACCAGTTACCCTCACTTGAGCTGGGTTTTACTGAAAACTTAATAATACATTACTAGTATATCATCGTAGCAAAATTCATTTACTTATCAAAATAAATCAGAACCATGCTGTCATGGTTCTGAGGCATCCAATACATCAGTAGCCAAGCCTCCAGCAGCTTGCGCTTATAACTCCAGAGCAAGATGGGGCTGCTCTCAAATGTAATCCTGTCTTCTGTGCTATCTTTCCGGTCAAGATGTGTTATTGTGATGCCTAATATAAGGATTAACAAACTAGAAGATAGTTACTTCTGGAACAAACCCATTTTCAAGGGGTGATCTCGGTGAACTCCTCACTATAGAAACGCTAAGCAAGCTTCAGTGCCCAGGTAAGTGTGACAAATCATCGGGGAGAAAAAGGTAAATTCTTGCATCAGAATGCAAATTACTTTCTAACAACAGGCTAACGCTCCTCAGATCAGACAACTAAATTTGCTCTCTTTTCACATCATTCGAACCTGAACCCTCTCTAGATACTTATTTGGCAGCACACAGTCTATCCAGAAGATATGCCTTTTCACATCCATCTTACAATTTTTAAACCCTATGGGAAAGCAACACCAAACTACTTCAATAGCCACAGAAAAAAGCATCATTGTTGGCACGCTACACTTCTACTGTTTATTCTAGGGAATGGCATCAGACTCTTTCATACTTGAGATATATGCACCCTAGGGATGGTTGGATATGGCAAGAACTGTGTATCTTGGCTTCCAAGTAGCCAGGATTTAGGACAGGCGGTATAAAAGAATTGATATAACTTTGTCACAAGTCTACATGTTCACAGATCTTACCATTATCCTGAGCCTTACTGCTATTTCATTAAAAATAGAATGCAAACACCAGCATCAGTATCACACACGAGAAGCTATCTGCAGACTCTTGAAATTATTGAATATGATTCCTCAATTTGGAAGCATAAAGGGCAATAATAACCTCCCACTAAGTGTGGTAGATTGAGAGAATGTCAGAGTACACTGATTTATAAGCACAAGGAAAATAGAATCTGTATTTGTCAACTAATGAGTGCACACACGCATTCATAATGTGAAGGTAAATAAGTGCACTTACTGGTGTTTGAGAGAGAAGAACACTCCAGCGGCTATTTGCTGGAGCAGCTACCAGTGGATGGTTATGCTCCTTTATAAATTTCGTGACCACCCATTTTCCGGTTTTGTCTTTCTTGACCACTATCATTGCCTTACAGCCTTCTCTCGTGATAGCTCTTGGCTTTCTATTTTCACTTCTCCGAGGCCTTGACTTTCGGAAACCTTCTTTATTACAGACAAGCCGACGCCATACAACCTTCCCATCACGCATTGATCTCCGAAACGCATCAACGCGCATGATGAAACCCATGTGTGTGGCATAAGTGTCATAAAAAACTTTTACAGCTTCCTCAGATTCAAACTCCATCCCGACATATGGCTCCATATCAGAACTCCCTTCATTTGGTATTTCTTTTCCACTTGAAAACTCTAATGCATCCTCATCCTCAACCACAGATGGCCGCTCATCCACTGCCAACATTACCACAGACCCATCATAAGATAAAGTCATACCAAAGCAAACAAGATCACCACCTGAACCCTTATACTTCTTTTTCCCCAAACATATCGAAGAACAAGATACTTTTAGAAGTTAAAAAATAACATATCCCAACAACTAGCAACCAGAGAGAGAGAGAGAGAGAGAGAGAGAGAGAGAGAGACTTCCAATTTCATGAAAGGGAACTAAGGAAGCTCGTTTTCTTCAAATTGGTAGTGATGATAAGGTAAAGATACCATGATAATTCGCATTAGACAAAGATCTACGGCGCCGTCCTGGCAGAAAAAATCGAATTGACAATGAAAGAAACGCAAAATGACACCTGATTCTCGAGCGCATACTTTTGGCACCCAAAATAGTCAAAACTCGATCACTGGACAGAACTCTGGCAGTTCAATAAATATGCAATCTACGTACACAGCCAACCCATAAAACGGTCGATTCAAGATTCAACTAAACAAGAAAAATTGTCTTATAGTCATCAAACACAGCCAAAAATGGAACTTCTGTGACGGGGAAAAAGAAACAATAGACAAGAAGCTCCCGAGTATGCAATTCCAGTTTTGGCTATGTCACTCATCAAGTTTTCCCAGAAGCAAAAAAATAAAGGAGGACTAGCAAAGAACCTAGAGAGCTCCAAAAGCATCGTAATTTGTGAGTTTCCGCAGGTAATTACAGCCACTAACAGGAGATTCGAAGCTGAAAAGGCACAAGCAGTGCACTTAAACAGGAAGTGGGCAGGAGCAATAACTCAAGACCAGAAAAGCAGAAGCAAATTTAGGAGCTTTACTCGAATTAATGGAAGCGCAAGGACCCCCAATCCCCTTTGCGAGGCTGCGAGAGCGAGTTTTGCGAAGCTCCTCTGTTCAGAGTTCGGACAAGACCTCGGAGACGCACAGAAGAGAGAGCGAACGTCTTCAGTGGAAAACGCATTGACAACCACCGGTCTCTTGTTTTTTGCTTTTCTTCACATTATTAATACGTTTTCAATGAAAAATAAAAAGCAAATTGGATCTTTTTTCCTCATTTCGAATTAAAAAGACTATTTGGTAATGGATTATTTTAATCTTCTTTTTTTACCATCAGCCAATTGAAGCGAAATATCAAGTAGGGGAAACGGGTTAAGACCTCAAATTTCTTGGGTCATATAATTCACTGAAAACTACTCTGATTATCTTCATCTGGGGCGACAGATTCTTTTTGACTCTTCCATTTTTCCGCAAAATCAGAATGAATCTTTCTTCTCGTTCTACTCGATTTGTATGAATTTAAACATTCCTTATTAACTATTATTGTCCCCAAGGAACATAATGTGATTTTTCAAGCACTTAGTTTTTACTTATTAATAAAAATTGAATAGAGATATTATCATTTATCTGGGGTGTGTCCAGCTTCAACCCTCTCAGGAGTAGAAATATCCCATCCTCCACAAAAGCAAAAACCCAACATTACTAATTTTATACAGCACTAAATTCTTGTGCACGCAAGTTCTAACAGATGCTGGTTGAGGCAGCTCCATTGATGCAGCAATATTTGTTCAGATAACGCTTACGGGGGCTGCTTGAAACTGAGAGCAACTTCCAAAGAAATTTGACAGCAAAATACAACGCTGCGACGTATACAAGTGGCAAAAAAAGGAGAGAATGAAACGACTGCATTTGTTGAATGAGCAAGGGCTTATTTCAATCCGGTTCCCCCATACATAGTCTGACTGCACAATCATCGGCGAAATACAACGGCGAGACCACGACGGTTCAGTTTTGCCATCGAACATTTGAATTTCAAGATGTGCTGACCCCCAAGTGGCTTGGCAAAAGCAGAGCAAAGGAAAGCAGGACCAAATAGCAAAACCTCCCGTATTATTCTCTCCTAATCCTCACAAAGCTCAGCATTTGCAGCTTCACGAAACAAAGCCGAATTTCTATCATATATATATATGATGCCGTTACCAGTTCTGTTTGCAGAACAATAAAAAGACGCATGTCAGATTAATCCAACTTTAAGTGCCCCTCAACCAAAGCTACCAGTTGACCTTAGAAATGCATCTTTTGACCACACCAGATAGCTAAGACTTGAAGTGCACTACGTTAGGATGCTCTACAATGTTTATGCTGCAGATTTTACTGAATTGGTGATACTATCTTTTCCTTTTCTTCAATAGCGAAGCTGCACGCAGAAACAACCTGTCGACCTCATCAAGGTCGGGAGAGTCAGCATCTTTTCCTAATGTTTTCGCGTTTCTTGTATCCACGGAGATTTGACGCAAGTGATCCCCAAAATCCTCGGGCTCTCCAGCAGTTTCCACAGGAAACTTATCGAATATGTCCAGAAACAGGTCCTCTTCGCCCTTGTCCTCAGAATCAGCCTCAGTTTCCATCTCGAAAATATCAGATAAATCTTCTGAATCTGATTCTACGCCTGACTCCATGTCAGAGTCATCATCAACTGATTCATCATTTCCACCCAAAATTTCTCTCAGCTTCTCGGAATTCGCCAGCTGCAATTTCGATTTGCCTGTGGAAGATATGCCTCCAATATCTGTTGTCTGGATTTCACCATCCGCCTCTTTTTTAACCTCAACTTTGTTTTGAGCCTGTGCTTGAAGCAACTCAAGATCTTGTTCAAGTCTTGGAAGATACTTTCTAACTGCTCTTAAACCGTCCCTGTATTTGGATTTATCCAATGCCTGATGACAAAAGGAATAACTTTATAGCCTGAACAAACATATAAGCATCTTTGGAATGCCAAAAAAAAAAAAAATCAACCACGAAGCTTCGAAGATGAATATTTTGTGTACTATAGTGCAAATCAAGCAAATCACCAAAGAAGAACACTTCTTGCAGACACTAATCAAACTATCCATATGCACGTGATACCAAAATTACTACAGAAAACACGGTAAACAAACTCTAACGCCAGGACCCTTTTTTGGAAAAAAAGGAAATTGAGAGCTGAAATATACATTTGCTTGATCAAGAATGCCAGAAAACAGAGCAATATCAATGTTGGAAAATGAACTTAGCTTGTACCAAAAATATTTTCTTTTCAAGTTATGCTAAGAATAACCAATTCAAAGCAACAATTTAGACTCCACAATTTTTTTAAACATATTATAATCTTGTCTACATGATATCTGTTAAATCCTAAAGGTGAATTAAATGCAGTACAGATTTGATCACTTGATTAAAACCAACGGTTTACCCAACTTGAACTTAATAGACAGATTCACTTTATTCAATAGAGAGAGAGAGGGTTACCTTCCTCCTCGACAAAGTGATCCTAGGCGACATTATTTCTGTTGGTGGCTGACAATAATTCTTCCCACGATACATAATTATAGTGTCTTCCTCATGAATGTCAAGGACTATTCCTCCAGTCAATCTAGCGAGTTCAGCAGCAATCTCCTTAACCTCCTCTGGCAAGAAGGTTTTTACCACCACTTTCACCGTCTGGTGCTTCTTCCAATGCAAGTGCATGTTAAGTATTACACCTTGGTATATTCCCCTTCGTCCAACTGGCACATAATTCTTGCACTTAAGGCCCATCTTCAGAAAGAAGAAGTGCTCCTCTGGAGTCAATATCTCAGGATCATGGGTTGGTTTGGATGATTCTGCGGGTTCAATCTTTTTCAAAGCTTCGACAAGCCTCTCCTCTTTCTTTCGAGCCTGTAGAGGAGGATAATGTATCGTTAGATAGGAACTGGAACAATTCTACTTTATCTCTCGACAAGTGATTAGTAATTCAACTCCTAATCATACTGTTACTAAGACTGGAGGTTCCTATTACAACAAACCAGCCAATAAGACAGTCAGTCGCAAGAAGGGAAAAAAGGGTCAATACATAGGATATCCACATGCAAATGATGGGCTCTTAAAATCCCTAAATCACATGGTTTCCAAATTCTGTTACAATCCTGAGCTAAAGAAGACTACTAAACTGATCTGGCTGACAAATATTAGCACTTCCTTTTGATGTTCCATAATACATGGACTTCTCTAATGGATTCTTGAGTGATAACTCTGTCCTCTCTCCCCTGTATGACCTCCAATCTAATAGATCTTTCTACTTTTGACAAGTCACGACAGTATCGTGACCTTATAACTTTATTCCGTTTTCCTAACAATAAGTTTTAAAAACTACTTGAAATGTCCAGAATTTCTCAATTCACAATTCATCCTTCCTGACGAACTCCATAACCTTTATCCACATCATATCACACAAGCATTCTTTTCAAGATCCCAGGGTATACAACACACTTTCTAGATCATCAAAAAGCAAGTACCTAGAAGATAACATACATAAGACGAAAAGAGAAAACAGTGGAAAGTAGGCCTGCTAATCTCCTTCCTAAGTTCCTTGGATTTCTCAAATCAACAAGTGGTAAATAGTATACCTTTCTGAGCTTGAATAAAATCTTCTCTTCTGCTGTCATCCTTCCATACTCTTTCTTCTTCTTCCATCTAAAAAATTTAAGCCACCTGACGACAGCTCTTTTCCCCTTTAGCTTTTTCCTCTTCAATTTAGTTTCACCAGGTCCATCCACTGTGCCACTGCTTTCAGAATGGTTTGGCAGCTCTACGCCTTTGTCCACCACATTTGAGAATGGACGCCAATGAGCTTGTAGACACCCAGCCAAGGACAGCCCTTTTGCATCACAGAGAGGCTGAATATCGAGTTTCTGTCTGAAAACCTTGAACAGAACACCATCCAAGCTACTGCTGTGAGGGGTACCATTCACGCAATGCTCATTTTTAGATTGAACTCAGTTCAATCAGAGAGTGGAGCTAGAAACATTTTAGCAATCGGGCATAAATACTTTCAACATCAAAACGGAGACAGCACAATGATGCAATCCAATACATACATTACCGTAAGAGACTTTGCAATCACAAGATAGAGGGAGAAGCCAAAAGAAACTCAAAAGACGTGATGAAAATTCCGGGGAAAACCATTTATAACACTTGAGTAGTAATTAGTCTTCGCGACCCACATTCGAATTATGAAGGGATCTCAAACTGGAATTAGAACAGAGCCTAGCTACAATCAGAAGGCAACCCATTTCGCGGCTCTCGAACGGATACGAAACAGGAAGTGATCATCTCACGACGTAAAATAACATCTTTAGAATCCATTCGAAGTCTAACCACACGACACTCAACTCTTCTGCCAAAAACATGAGCCGAAATTGCGGCAACCACAACAAAACGACTGGCAGCCAAGACCAATCCTTGCTTCCGCTAGAGACCCAATTCACATCTGCCCCGAACAAAGCACGGGAACGGGCAAAGGTCGTATCTTGTAGACACGACGCGCCTAATTTCGGGGAAGACGAGAGAACCGGAAGCGAAAGAGGCGGCAGAAACTCCGACAAATCACAGGCGAGAGAGAGGGAGAAAGACCTGGGAGAGTGAAAATGGCGCAGAGGGACATGGGGGAGAGCAATGGGGAGGAGATTCTTGAATCCGTGGGGCCTCCTACAGAGAGCAGCCACTGCCATTGAAGACGCGGCGAAGGCCCTGCCCGCCATCCTTGCGCTTCCTCTTCAGACTCGAATTCGGTCTTCTCTGTATGAGCTTTCCCTGTTTGATCGGCTCAACGAGGAGTGCAAATCCTTCGTGAGATCGCTGGATTTCGCTGCTTCAACCTTCGTCGTTTTCTCTGATCGCTCGCTGCCTGAATGAGTCGGGAGCGAGCCTGTCCCCCCCGCCCACTCTGGTGGGCTGGACTTGCGTCGAAGCCCTCCCGCCGTATCGTTTTCTCCCGAGAAATTTTTAGGAATAATAACATAAATGATTCTCAAACTTTAACCAAATATTTAAAATCGTCAATACGATATTGAACTTTAATTAAATATGTAATATCATTTCTGAATTTTTAATTTGTTCAATATAGTCTTTGAATTTTTTGTGTATGTTCAATTTAGTCATTGAACTATATGAAAATGCTCGAAAATGTTTAATGCTATCGTTCCATTAATTCAAGTTCGAAGATAACATTTAGTTCTGGGATTAGATTGAACATGTGTCAAAATTTTTTAAGTATCATATTAAATAAATTAAAAATTCAGAAATGATATTACACATTAGCATAAAATTTAGGGATCACATTAAATAGATAAAGAGTTCAATGACGACATTACATGTTAGACTAAAGTTTGTAGATTATTTGTGTAATTATTCCGAATTTCGAGGGAGCGTTAAGACAGAAAGTCGTTGAATGTTTTTGTCTTCGCCAAAATGAATGAATTCATATTCATATCATTTCAATTCAATTCAATCAGCTTAGTCTATTCCACTTACATTCAATTGGGCACCATTGACGAGCCCACTCAAAATAAGTAGTAAATAAGTAGTAGATATGATTTAGTCAAACATCCCGATCATAGAAACATGAAAATCCGGTAAATCTTAGTATCGTTCACTAGTGTAATTCGTGCCTTGTAAATCCTTTTGCTAGCACTTCATCGATTCGATAACATATCTATGTGATGTGATTAAGTATGCCATTTTCCTTTGGCTGACCAAACCCTTCGTTCTTTCTTTGTTTTTCTATATTTTTCAGATTTTCATTTTCAAAAATCTTGAAAAACATACTTTAAATTGGTAATGCCATGTCGAATGCCCCTTGGAATAACATCTCTTTTCATCTTTTTAAGGAAGGACCGACTTGATCGAAAATGTGTATCAACAATAATTCAAAACCTCTAGTGCCTTTATACTTTTTGTGTCTCACTGGATTTAACCTACTCAAGATATTATCCACTTTGACCCGTCTCATATCAAGCCTTACGATTTTGTCCTTTGGTGTCCTCTGGCGTACAAGCAGACACTTTTCCACGAGGTCACCCATCCTGGCAGTGCTCTGGATTGGACTTGTTTAACTTTGAAGTTCTAAAGCAAACTTACCGTTACGTCAAAAAGTGCCTCTGTGAGTTAATTCCAAGTTATATATATATATTTCAGGTTCACTCTCTTCCTGTTCAGTGCATAGTTCGATTTATTCTTGTCCCATTCACCATCCAATAAGTCTGCCAAGAGCTGCTCTTTGTCTAGACCCTCTGACCCAGTGACCACTCCCCACCCTCATCGAACGGGGTCGTTATAGGCCCACTAACTTCTGCGTGGTTCGTCCCCGAACCACACATCTACTGGAGGAGGTCCCGCTCTGATACTATATTGTGACACCATAGATTTAACTTACTTAAGGTATTGTTCACTTTGACTTATCTCATACCAAACCTTATGATTTTGTCCTTTGGCATACAAAGAGACACGTTCCCAGGAAGCCATCCATTATGATAGTGTTCTAGCCTAGACTTGCTTAACTTTAGAGTTTCAAAGTAAAACTTGTCATTATGTCAAAAGACGCATCTGCGAGTTAAATCTAGTATGTCACATTATGGTATTAGAACCGACTCCCAATCGCGTGTGGGACCACAATGAGGCTGTTGTGCCCATAAGGAGTGGAGAGTGTGATGGCCTAGGCGGTGGCATGTAAAGAGGAGAGATGGCGGTGCATCTATGGCTTGATCCTCAAACGTGCGCAAGAAAGAGAGGGGGAGCCTTTGGCCTAAGCTCGCTTAACTTTAGAGTTCCAAAACAAAATTTACCGTTATGTCAAAAAACGCCTCCGTCATTCCAGTTTTCACATTTATTTTTCAGGATCGCTTTTCTCTGTTCAGTACATAGTTTGATTCATTTTTGCCCCCTTCGCCATCCTGGAAACCTACCAAGAGCCACTCCTTGTCTAGGCCCTCTAGCCTTGACGACCACTCTCCTTCCTCATTGAACCGGATCGTTACACTTTTTTTCGTTTTTTTTTCCCTCTTGTAGGCTTGACATGTTTGTAAATAATAAATGTGAGAAACACGGACTGACTGAATTGAGAACCGGTCAAAGCATCGGTTTAGCTCCAGATTCCATAAAATTAGAACCAACGATTTTCGGTTCAGTCTCCGGTTTCCGAACCAGACCAATGATCTTTTATTTATTTCCCTTCCCTTCTCACGGGTGCCACTCCCGTCTCTCCTCTCATCCTAGTCCTGATTTCTTTGGCAATTTCTGATCCCCATCTTCTATGAGCAAAGCTCAATAGCCTCTTCCCTTCCTCCCCGTGGAAGGAAACCCAAAGTTGAACTTTGCCTTACAGCTCCTCTAATTCGCAGGCTTTCCCTCTTTCCTTTTTTTCTTCCCCAAATTGTCCAGAGCCGTTCACAGCGATCGAATTGAAACACGCAATTTAATCTCAAAGATAAAAAATTTACTTGTTATCCTTAACGCAGCTCAGTTACGATAATGCCTCGGATATGGCCATGTTCACTGGACGGACTCTTATGCTCTTATGTTTTGAGAATTATATAATGCCTCGGATATGGCCTGTTCACTGGACGGGCTCTTATGCTCTTATGTTTGAGAATTATTTGTATATCAACCAGTTTCATTGAACCACTAGGAACTAGACCAGATCGAATTCAGAACATATCACCTCTAATTAAGTTAACTTTGTTGTTAACTGGTGATCTTTCGTAAAAAAATTCCTTCTATTTCAAAAAAAAAATGATTTGAAAAACATTATTTCCAAACTGATTTTGCTTAAAATAATTAATCGTAAATTTCTTTTTATTCGTCCATTTAAATCAAAAACGTTTTCCAAGCGAAAAGGAGCCTAATAGTGCAAAACAAATATTCATCAGCGTCCCAGTTAAAATGCAAAAACGATGTTGTCTCGGCTCACTGAAATTCGTTCATTTTGTACTTGTCTTCATCTTCTTCTTCTTCCATTTTCGCACACATCATGCGAATTTCGATCGCAGGGGAAAGTGAAAATGTGCACCGACCATGTGCCCGATATGATCATCTCAAACCAAACATCATACGGGCGAGTAAGTCGGCGTACGATGTCGCAAACGAAGAAATTGCCTCCAAACATTCATCTTTCCGATGGTTTCGGGACAGAGTGCGTTTGCTTTTCTGCTTGAGCCTCTTTTGCTTCACGCCAAAGAGACGCAGAAGAACAAGAAGGACCGCGAAACTTTGACGCCCAACAGATCTGCAGAAGAAGGAAAAAGAAAACCCCAGAACCGAATCGCCGAGCGAGCTTCACAAACGGACTGAAAAAGCAAAACTTCTTCCTCGTGGGGCAAAACAAGGAGCAGTGGGAAGACGTGAAGCCAGAGACATGTGCCAGTAGTAAAAGGGCCTGGAAAATCAGCTAGGTCAGATCCAGGCGAGTGGTACTGGTCGTCTTCTGCTATCGCAAGTTTTTTCTTTCTCTAAAGAATTGCCTGGATCGACGAGATCGAGATCCAGTCAAGAAGCTGACTTGCTTACGGCCAAACGAACGGAACGCTCAATTCAATGACGAAATTGCGAGAAAAGACGAAGAAGAAAAAGACAAAAGACGAACTGCGAAACTCGACAGTACCAAAGTAACTCGACATGAAAACGCAGAACCAGCAGGCTGAAGCCGAAGGAGAAGCTCCGCGAGCGCCTAGACAGAAGAGCGGCCGATGGAGGGTATTTATACGGAGAAGGCGAGGGAGAAGTCAATTAGGGTTTTCAGAGTGGGGTGTGAAATGGGCCTGGGCCAGATTTGCTTGGAGGGCCCAAAATATTTTAGAGAGAGATTAGGATGGTTTCTTGGCCCAAGTGAATATTTTGGGGGGGCAGAAATTTTTTATTTGCGAAGCGATACGACAAACTATCGTCGATTAATTTAAGCTCGTAGGCTTATCCAAAACCGACACCTACCACAGCGCTTTATAATCATGTTAGTTTAGTTTCGCCAAGTTTAATTAGTAACTCTAGCATTGCGCTGTTAGATAATTAATGCTAATATGTTTCGTCGTCATCTTACTATCATCTCAAAAGGGTACCAATGAATTGTCCAATCATATTATGGCACGAATATATACGATAGTCATGTTAATTTTTGGACAGAAAATGTAAAAAAAAGATTTGAGTTTTTTAACGCAAAACTCGATCATTATTAAAAAATTATAAGTATTAACAATCAAATTCACTCCAGCTTTTTTCCCTAAATCTGGTCAATGAAAGTGTTACTTTTATTCCGACAAAAATCTCTTTGGCTTGTTTCAAGGGCTTCCAGCCTAACCAAACAAAGAACTAGGGAACAAAAACGATATGTCGAAATTCTTTCGGATGGATTTTTATTTTTAATACACGATTTTCATTATAGCAAGACATTTAGAATCTTGAAAATATCAGATCCATATACGTATTATCATATTCAATTTTTTTCAAATGATTTTTGAAATCGTCACGTATATTTGAATTTTCATGAAAGGCCATCACCAAAAGCAACGGATCGATCTTTTCGCCTTTTGGCATTCCGTACGACCCCAGGGGTCACGAGCCGAGTCCCACGTCGGGTGGGGCCCGCTCGTGACGCGCGATCCACGCCGTCCATCGCCGGCCTGATCGGAGCCCGCCGCGAGATCTCCAACGCCCGAAGCCGAGGAACGAACGGCGCTAGGGGCGAACACGTCAGCAGATTTCCGAGAAAATAAAATGATAAAATAAAAGAGGGGGTCGTTTTCTTTAGATAATAACCATTAAAGAATCATTTTTTTTATAAAAATGTTTAAACAAATAATAATCGCAACGCAATCTTTCTCTCCCATCCGCGTCCTTTCCACCACCACCACCACCACCAGTCCACTCCCTCCCTCCAAGCCTCGCCGGAAACCACCGCCCCGCCGGTGGCTCCGCCTCCCTCTCCGGTCCCCGATGGCGGCCTTGGTTCCGGTCCTCTCCCCGGCTCCGTCCGCTGCTCCGCCGAGGATCCGCGCCTCGATTCGTCACTCCGCGAGGCCGAATTCCGCCTCTCCTCCTCCTCCTCCTCCTCCTCCTTCTTCTGCTTCTTGCTCGCCGTCCTGCTCGTGTTCCGTTTCGGCTTCCGTACGCAGGGGGTGGCGGCGGAGGGCGCTCGGCAATGGCGGCTTGTCCGCGCGCGCGTGCTCGACCTCGTTTTTCATCGGGAGAGTCGGGCTGCAGAAGCGGGAGGGCAATGTCTCGCTGCTCTCGCTCGGGAACAAGCAGCAGGTGATCTCCGAAGCCGACGGGACCGATTCGTCCCAGGTCTTGTCCGCGATGCTTCCGTTCGTCGTCGCCGCCACGGCGGTCGCCGCTCTTGCTCAGCCGGCGACTTTTACTTGGTAATTGGTCTTCTTTTCTCTAATCCGTTCGCGCGAGGAACTTTCTGGAGACAACCGCTTGACTTTTTCAGGTTCAGTTGCTTTGCATTCGAAGACGTTTCGAACCTCGGGAACAGTCGTCGTCCTGCTCTTCTGTGCAGTGTCTGAACTTTCGAATATATGATATTTATACATGCGTCTCCTCTTCTCACCACAATAAACAAATGCGTCTCATGGGTTATCATATGAAAACCGCATTTATACCAACACATATGCATCGTTCGCTATCCATTATGAAATTCACTGAAAATCTTAAAAATCGAATTTTTACTGGGGACTGTTAATTTTGTATTCGTAAGTTTGTGGAGACATAACTGATTCCACCCTGGTTCGTCACGTCACTCTATGATAATTTCATACATGATACAATCTGTCAGACGAGGAGGTTGAGTTACTGTAAAGATCTGGTTTTTGGATGAGTTTGATAAAAGGTGCATTCGAACCAGTTGTTTAATGCCTGTTCTTCTTAATTGGCTTATTGTATGCTTTATCGGTTCATAGTGTGCTAAATTTGGTGGTATTGTATCTGTTTCGTGCAGTTAACCATCACTAGCCGTGCTTCTTAATTTCAGACCATGGATAATAACATGAAGTTTCTACAGGGTATCCAAGGAGTTGTACGCCCCCGCTCTTGGCGGGATCATGTTGTCGATAGGAATCAGGCTCTCGTTCGATGATTTTGCTCTTGTTTTTAAAAGGTGATTGTATTTTGATTAGCTTCAGATGCAATCTCTATCAGCTCTTTTTGCAACTTTGGTGGAAGTCGTGATTTCATCTGGTTTCTTTATTTACTGCAGACCTTTACCACTATCTATCGGGTTCATCGCTCAGTATGTTCTGAAACCGGTCCTCGGGGTGTTAGTTGCCCAGGCATTTGGGATGTCTCACGTGTTTTATGCTGGTTTTGTCCTCACAGCTTGTGTAGCGGGGGCTCAGCTATCTAGCTATGCGAGTTTCTTGAGTAAGGGCGATGTGGCCTTGAGCATTCTGCTCACCAGCTGCACCACTATTGCGTCAGTTCTTGTTACACCTATCTTAACCGGCCTTCTGATTGGATCAGTTGTACCAGTTGATGCGGTTGCCATGTCCAAGTCAATATTGCAGGTAAGAGATGCTTGGGAGTGGTGAGTATCTGTAATTTACATCGATTATTTCTTTCCTGCCCACAAACTTGATTGGAGATTTTTCCTTTGCATATCAGGTTGTTCTTGTCCCTGTAACTCTTGGCCTGCTGCTCAATACGTACGCAAAACCGGTCGTTTCTATTCTTCAACCAGTGATGCCGTTAGTTGCTATGGTTTGCACTTCACTGTGCATTGGGAGCCCTCTAGCAATTAACCGGAGCCAGATTTTGTCTAGGGAGGGTTTGCAACTGGTTCTTCCAGTGTTGACATTCCATGCGGTGGCTTTCATTTTAGGATACTGGATCTCCAAACTTCCAGCTCTGCGGTAATTTGCACCCGCCTATTCTGCTTTCTGTATAGTGAAAAAAGAAAGGGAGTAGTTGTATTTATTAGCTAATCAGAGAGTTGGTGACATTGAGTTGAGTCTTTAGGAGTGCGGACCGGTTCATATAGTATATATGCCACCTTTTTTTCCGTTCTTAATACCCCTGAATATCTGGAGCTAAGGTTGATGATATAGAAGAAACAGGTGTGTCCACTGTGCTTTATTGTAGCTTTGTTACCATGTTATCACTTGGAGGAATTTTGAGATTTGTCTGGGGGCTTTTATGTCTGAAAGAATCAAACGCATTACTTTTTGCAAGAAAGAGATTTCACTTTAGAATTCAGTTATCTGCGTGGCTCAGCTACTCCGTTGTAACTTGAATGTGGCAACCGTTAAAGACTAGGTCAAGAAGTTTACCAGAAAAACAACGGCAAATTCTTGTGGGGCTTGGTCTCTTTGTTGGGATTGGGGGTGAAAACTTGAAATTAAAAATTCATTGACTATGAGAATTAATGTAGTAGTCACACAGTAGGACCTCCAAAGACCCACGAATAGGAAGCCTCTTGCAGTGGTATGACAGTACTGTGTGAGTTGGTCTTGTCTATAAACATTTTCTTTTGTCAATGGGCAGAGATTTTCATCTGACTTTGCATGTTTAATGTATATTTGACTTGTGATTAATTAGTTTACACACGCCTTGCCATACTGTCTGCAAGTAACATCAAGAGCTGGATCAGCAGAAACTAGCCTACATGAATAGTCCTAAGAGTCTATAGTTTAGTCCTGCATGGAATATGGGCAGAGTTTAATGATAGAGATGAGGGCTTTTGGAGAGATTTATTTCCTATATATCCATTTTTTTCTTCATCGATCAACTGCCTGAGACTTGTC
Source organism: Syzygium aromaticum (assembly GCA_024500025.1). NCBI lineage: Eukaryota > Viridiplantae > Streptophyta > Magnoliopsida > Myrtales > Myrtaceae > Syzygium > Syzygium aromaticum. The sequence continues at coordinate 21,428,593 of CM044895.1, forward strand.
CTCTTTATTTCCTTGTAGGCAAGAAGAAGAAGTCGGGCGGACATTATCTTTATGCACAGGAATGCAGAGTTCCACTCTCGCCGGCCTTCTTGCATCCCAGTTTCTTGGCAGCAGTCAGGCCGTCCCACCGGCTTTTTCAGTAGTTGCCATGGCTATCATGGGACTCTGCCTTGCCTCTTTCTGGGGCCGTGGTTCACGGATTAGGGACCTACCATCATTAGTTGATCCACGAGTTGGTTCTTCCGTGGAGTTGCAATAATAGCAGAAAAAAATATTGCGAAGATCATATCAACATATCTGGCACAGTGCAACTTGGTGAAGATACTGATGGGTCACGGCCTGGAAATATGTAATTAACAGGAGGAATGCCAAAGATGTGCCAGTACCTTCTTGAGTGTACTGAGTTCAGGTGCAAATACTTTGTACAGGTCAGCAACCAAAAGCTAGCAAAGAGAGTTATAGATTTAGAGGAGGATGATTTTGTCAACATACACGTTGGGATTACTTGTTATACACAGGAGGTATGCATCACGTTAAATCGAGCACATGCCGGCGGAGCTCAATATAGCCTCTCTCTCTCTCTGTCAAACTTTTCTTGTGATAGGAGTGATTAACTCTAAGGTGGGTAGGTTCTAGATTTCAAACTTGAAACCTACCTTGTTAGAATCGATTCTCAATATTTGGAACTTGAAATCTACTCAGCTTGTCCTAGAACCAACTTTGTTTGTCTAATACAGTTCCGAGGTGTACCCGGAAACTGGTTTCTGTTCTTCTTTTTGTAATTTTGATTCAAAACAAATAATAGTTACATCAAAATAATATGAATAACAAAATGACTCAAAGTAAAATATTGATACAAAACATACAGAAATATGAACCAATAGAAAGTTAAGCTCATTGAAGAAAGATAAATCATATTTTCCAGCTTCAAACGGTTTTCTGGCGAGGGGTGGGTTTAGCACCTAAGATCTAGAACTTACCTGCGCAGTACCAGTTCCAAGTATCCATAACCGGAAATTAGATTTGTTTCCACTGGAACCGGGAAATGGACCTGTTTTCATGGCCGGTTCCCTGGTAGAACCGGACAAGTTGCATAGCCAATACGGCGTTCTTTGTTTAGCTAAAACTTCATGCCAAATCGAACATATATCGTGGCAGGCTTGCTACGTTTTTCACTCGGCACTAGCGGTCAGAAACTCAATCTGTCTCGCACACGTGAGCTTGAGTATGTAGCAGTTCTTTGGGGGTTGTTATGATGCCTTTCCCGTTCTTCCAATTTTGGAAACGAAACTGCAATAAGTACGCAGGTCCACTAATGCAGCTCAGACATGAGCTGCAACAGAAGGACGATGCTTTGGGTATATTCTTTCGAAAATACCGATGACGAAGTTTGCCAAATTTATTTGGTTCTCGTCGTTTGCGTCCGACATTTTCCTTGTCCATTTGAATCTGTTATTTACAGGGAAAAGCGATGGCGCACAGGCTCCTTCCCATCTTTACAACTCAAGATATTTCACCCCGGGGCTCCATCAATGTTTTGTACTCTTCTTATTGTTCCCCACATGATCAATGTGATGGGGCGTCGAGCGTCAGGTAACTGTCCACAATGGTGACGGACGCTGGTGTTCTCGTCTCCTTCCCCGAACCATTGAGCTCTTGAGTGCTCTCTTCTGGTCCCTCCTTGCTAGTCGACGAATTTCCGCCTTTTTTCGAGATTTGACACGTCGAGTGCTGCCCTGTAAGAGGCTTGTTTGGGATCTTTATGGTCTGCTCGGCATGGAGACTTACAGATTTCACCATATGAAAAGAGGAGTTTTGCTTGCATCAAACTGAATAAAAAAAAAACCTGAATATCTGTCTACCACCGCCGTCGCAAATAAACAGTTAAAATGGCCAAAAGTGATGCAAAAGATTCTAGGTTATACAATCATGTATTTAAGCAGGAAAGCTTCATGTATAGATAAGATTATACAAAATTGAATTTTGGTGTACGCTATGTACTCCACATCCTAAGATGCAAGACACTGATCTCTGCAATCAACGACACAGAAAACCATATACAAATTGAAAGCCATAACAGCCAGAACCTCACAAACTTTGTAAAACGGTCATAATTAAATGCTCCCGCACTCAGTAGAAGACTCAGAGCCAGAGTCATCCATTGTTGAATTTGAGGTTGTATCTAGCTGGCTTCCGGTCTCGCTATCGGAAGTCGCGGATGGTCTTTCTTCAACGGGTTGATTCAAGAACCAATGCATGATACTTGCAGTTAATGTCAGCATCATCTTCTGGTTCACCTGATAATATTACAGGTCGATTAGCAATTAGTATAGAGATAACTAAGACAGAAATGAGAGGAGAGGAGTTGAATTTCAATGTACAAGTGCAGTCTGAAACTGCATAAAGTTATGTCCGCTTCTGTTTTCACACAGTTGTTTGCGTGCAACAGTTCATATATCTGCTAGCCAATCTATTAAAAGATTAGGAACCTAAGAGATCGTACAATGCAAAGACCTTGATGACTGGGTTCAATCGGAACCATATTCAAGAGCATAATATGGGCCACGGCAACAAGGTTGTTCTTTGGAAGACTGGCAGTGGAATTAAATTTGATCTGCCATTTAATAGCAAGACATGGTAGTATTGCGTAGAGTAGCACCTAAAATGTTTTGCGAGCACTGAACATGGAAGGTAGACTCTGAGTAGAGGACATAACCCACCAATCATACACATTACTAAATAGAACTACCAATCCGTACCTCAGTTATATCTTCTGGAAGAAGAAATATCGAGCATCCAAGTTTCCTCGCAATGCTTATGATGTAGGTAGCATTCATCTTTTTCTCTTCATCTACATTTGTCCAATAAATACAGGTAAATTAGGTCAAGATTAGACACTTTTAAAATGATGATGATGATAATAAAGACCAGAAAGCAAAGAAGATGGAAGAAAAGATAAGAGAACCACAAATTCTGGATTGTCAAGAATTTGCTTCGTTGGACAAGGCTATCCCCCTAAGAAAGTATGAATGGGGATATTCATGGAACTAATGAACTATTACCTATGATTAACAATGTAGATTTGCAAAACCAATGTGGTAAAGTGATTGGTCCTCTATATGCTCTTAAGCGATAGAAAGGACATAGACAGAGGAACAGAGTAGACTTGGTGGACTGACATATGCACTTAGAAAGGCAGTTATTATACACAGTACTTGGTGCATGTAGCAAATTACCACCACACTCCACATTGGCTTGGAATTTAAGTCCTTCAAATTTTAGTCGGCAAAGTTATGCTGATGAGAGAACTTATATCAGCTCGGTCTTGGTTTTACCTAGAAATTTCATTTGCCTTTGTATCATATGTACTTAGAAAATGCAGAGTGACTGTAAGTTGTTCTGACCATCTAACTTTAAATCATTCCAAAAGCTCGCTGCATCTTGGACTGTCAGACACTAACCTAGTTTAGCCAGCATTTTTATTTTTATTTTTGTCAAAAAAAAAATCGTATGTAAAGTATCTGGACAAAAAATTAAAGAAAACAGATCTTAGAAGTAAACTCACCCGTTACTCCTCTTGTAACCAGACTCCAATTCACAGCTCTTGGCTGCACAGCGCTTAAAAGATCCAGGAAAAAAATGCCATCAGACAAACTCCGATCCTGCAATGAAGAAGCGATTAAGGAATTACACTCCCATATATAAGATGGACATTGAATGACAATGGAGACACCCTGCAGAGTGCGCTAATCTCTTACAAGGAAAAATCTTTTCCTAATTATTTTCCAAAAATAAATTGAAAAAATGCTTCTTACCTATCTTCCTAGAGATTGATAAGAGATTTTTATTGGAAATTAAGTGGGCAACCAAATCAGGAGATTATAATAAGAGCTTCACATAGTTGTCAATAAATGCAGTCTATCGACGGCTAGCATTTTGGGATAGAACTTAAAAGTAGGAAAACACAAACTAGCACTCCATTGCAACACTCGCACAGGATGACATATGAAGCTTGGTTATTGATCACCCATTAATTGTATACATCGATCTTGTCAGGATGACATCTAAAGACCTAAACGTGTGTACTTTCAACTCTAGGACCAGCAAGATGAAGGTATTCTATTTAACAGCTCCAGCATCAAGATCATTCCTCAAAAGCAAATGATCGAATATGGAGAAAAGTTGTTAGAATGTATAGTACCTTAAAACTATCCATACGGCTCTTACTTCCCGTGTTCCTCACTTTGGTGTTGGCCCATTCTAGGATATCAGCATCAGTGATCTCCTTCCCATTAGAACGAAATCTCAAATTCTTTAGAAGTTGTAGGATGTTGTATCGCATCAGTTGCCATAAAAAGGCTGAAAGAAGAAAAGATAACCTTCTGAACTTAACATTATGATTTGCAAAATGCTTCGAAAATATATAGTAGAGTACTTGATCAAGTTAATTTAGTGGAGAGATCAAGAACACACCCAATATTAATTTCTTATTCCCCTGAACTATATCATTGCCAGCAACATTAACCAAGGAAAACTTCAACTGTTTTCCTAATTTGACAACTTGGTTACAGTTCTCTACTTTCTTGAATGGCATTTTTATTGGGGGCTTATTTGCATGCTTCCAGTTGACAATTCCTGGTGATACTTTCTCCAGTGTTTCCAACAATACCCACCTGCAGAGGAAAATCAAATTCACTTGATCTCTGGATATAATTGAAGTTTTCCACTCCATTAAAAAGCAAGTTCACACACACACACACACTCATTTCAGAAAATTTCCAGTCAAAATTGACTACATCACAAATTCTAGCTAGCACACCACGCTTCGTTTGACAAACGATAAGGTCAACCAGAAGCAGTATCCTTAACAAGCAGAACTTCCACATTGAAGGTAGGGGGTTCTGCAAATTACATATACGCTGTCCTTTTTGAAACGTCAATTAAATATCAAAACAATATTTACCCATTTCGAAGATCTTCAAAGACGTTGTCAATGTATGTTGAATTTCCAAAACTGTTTATCCAAAAGCGAAATGCTCTTTCTTCTCTAGATACTTGGGTGTCCTCTGGAGAAGTTTCAAGAAAAGAAATCTGTTTTGTCTGGGTTGACAGTCCATTCCTGCAGGTCAGAGAAACAACTTTAACATGCAATGATCTTCTTGCAGGAAAAGAGAGGAGCAGAACTTTGAATTGCCATTTTCCATAGATAGAAAACTGTCGCTAATAAAGAATGATTGACTCTTGTTATGAAGCTTTTAAATTTTTAATGGCAAGGTCCAATGGACTTGTGTCCTTACTGCGACTAATACACGTCGTAAACTTCTGCATGCTCAAAACCTTTAATAGATCACAATATCCTTACAGACAATAGGGTAAATCAGTGGAAAAAAATGTGAACAGGTCCATTTCACATCAATATCCCATGAAGAAGTCGAATGCATTATTGTGAGACTGCAAAACATACAACTTAGGTACTCTCTATGTTCCTATCTATCGGCATTGCATTATGTGGAGAAGCAATATATTTCATTACTAAAGCTAAATCATATATACCTGCTATAATATTAAAAAACATATGCTTCATGATGCTTCAAAACTTCATTTAGCTCGTATTTACATGAAAAATTGTTGGAAAATATTTTTCCGATTAGGATTTCCCTGAGAACCCATTGGTATCAATTTACTTTACATTTCAATCTTCTTGCTTCCAAATGAAGGAGGATGACCACTCTTGACAGTCCAAAAAAGACAAACCATATCAGCAGAAGCTCAAAAATAAGAAGGCCTACTCTTACCTATGTTGGAAAATATGTGCAACAAAAGCAAGATTGAGATTCGGAGACCCTTCAACAATATCTTTTGCAGTAAGGTATCTCTTGCAACCCATCCTATCTGCATGCTGAAGAACTAAATTTGCTCTTTCTAGAGGACTTTTTACTGTGAATACAGACGAATCAGCGTGCTCCGGAGCAAGAACTTTTAAGAGGTGAGCATAGGCCTCAGCATCCTACAGCCAAGACAGACAATACAATCAACAACAGCATCATCTGAACAGATAACACTGAAATGGAAGTGACTGAGAATATCGCAGCATCCATCAGGAAAACAAAAAAAAGAACAAAAGGAAAGAAAACAGCTGCATTCGAAATGAGAAGATGAAATTGTGGAACACAGATATGTCCAAGGTTATATTTGGTAAAATGCCAGGCACAACAAATTCTGCAGAATTTAGGCTTTAGCTTCGACTTGTCCTCACATACCTTTACATCAGAAGAGAAATTTGTTACTATTTTCTCGTAATTTGCTTTCTTCAACTGAAAATTCATCCACCTCAACAAGATTTTCTCTGGCGGTAGACTCATCAACTCTTCCACATCCTGTTGTAATTCAAGTTGGAAGGCATTGCATATAAGACAACAATTAAATATAGAGATAGAATGTGAACTACTTGCTGCACAGCAAATTATACCTTACTATCTTCGACCAACTCCACCAACTGAGGTGTTTTCTTCAAGTTGAGATCAGCCAACAATTGTATCTGGAGAAAGTTTTCATGTTCTTAATTATTGAGCAAATATATGAACTCAAAAAAAAATTTTACACAGCCTGTGCATTTAGAGGATCATATTGGCGATCTTACCTTTATGATTTGTGAAATCACACCGAGGACAAGATGGCGCTGAACATAGAAACAAGAACTGTCAATTGACGCTTAACTCAGCGAGAGCTGGGTGCCTAAGCTAACTTCATCAACTCAAACAAACACGTAGCTCTTATATGTAAGAAAAGGCAAGAATGCATACCCTTCCTTCAATGAAGTCTTGAGTGCCTATATTTACGACGGTACATCCAATAGCCTTGGCAGAATTTAGGCAAAGTGTGTGATTTTCATTTCTTTCCCAGGGATTGAGCAATCTCTTAGTATTGATGGCACGCTCATCTATTGTCCCAGGAACCGCCACATTGATAAGCTTGCTACAGTAGAGGAAGCGGTTCCAATATCAAAATTGCAAGCATAAAACCAGTAAGCAAAGCAGAGTCGGCGGGCACAGCTATAATTACCAAAGAAGAACGCCGTCCTTTGCAATCTCAAAGAGATCATTGGTTGAAGGTTCTATAGGCAGATACTTCTTCAAGAATTCATCCTCCTTGAGGTAATTATTAATATGCGCGACATAAGATGCCTTCTCAGACTCGCTTATTGTGTGGAGCAGCGTGGTAGTAGCGGCCTTCAGGAACGCAGACGAACTTTTTGCGCCACTACCCCTTCTGTCGGTCGCATGCGCTTGCAGTTTCGAGTAGACCTGAAATCAAAGAGGACATCGTCATCAACTGCAAATCCCATATAGCACCACCGCAGAGAAGACTATAAGAATTAAATCTTGCAATTTTGAACTCAAACACAGCACTGTTTTGTGGACCGATTTTTGCGGGACCCTTGATGATCTTCAGGAATCAAATGTGCCCATTTATTCCAAAGTCTGGTGAAATTCTCGGATCAAATTGCCAGCAAAGTTTTAAGTAGTATGTAGCCCCTCGACTTCGAAAGCCGCGAGAATGGCCTTGCGGCCTTTCGGATCGATCGACTTTGCACTCTCTGGCAATGTTCTCATCAATCAAATAGTGCAGCAACCCAAAACATTGAGCAGAAACTTCATTCATGATACTAGCAATCAGTCGATCAACGTGAAAAGCAAAACATCCAGCTTAAGTTTACCAAGGATTCGCATACAAGACCAAGGAGAATGTTAAGATTCAAGATGAAGCGCAATTGCCGTCGCGAATTCGGGAGCAACGAAAGCTGAGAACTTGCTTTACCCTGAGGAAGAGCTCGAAATCCACCTCGTCCTGCATGTTCTGATACAAGCCCTGAATGAAAGCTTCCCTCTCGTCCTCGGTCAGGCTCTCTCCGACCACTTTCAATCGCGACATCTTGGAAGGCAAGTCCCCGAGCGTGAGCTTCCCGCTCTCCCTCCTCATGCTCATGAACTGCACCCGATCAAGCCGTCGTCATCACGACCGCGAATCGTTCCGGTTCCAAACAGAAAGGCCCGAGAGCACACACAAAAAAAAAAGGAAATGACGGAGCCGAAAACGCAGGTCATCGGAAGAAGAAGAAGCAGCAGCGACGGGGGAAAAAGCCGGCAGCGAAGGGATCGGCATTGGAGAGAAGTGGTGGGGTGGAGGGGGGAACACTCACGTGCGTCTTCAAGCTGCGGAGCTCGACCTGAGTGAACTGGTTCTGGAGCCACGGATCGGACACCAGGATGCCGACGTAGCCGGACATGTTCCCGATGGCCGGGGCGGCGGAGGAGGAGGAGCTGTGCGACGGCGACGGAGAAGGAGGGGGGGCCTCTCCGGCGAGGCGGAGCGCGGGTGCGTGCGCCGATCGCGACACGCGCGCGCGCGCACGATCTCTCTTCTCTCTGGGAGATCGATAGCCGTTCTCTTGTGATCTATCGATCTCTATCTCTATATCGTCTTCTGTCTTCCGCTTCCGCTTCCTGCTCTTGGTGCGGGGGTGGTGAGGTTGAGGTGAAGTGAAGAAGGAGAGGAGAGATGGAGGCCCAACAAACTTGGGACGGGTGCAGAGCTGTCGAAGCGTTCAAAGCTGGGGCTCTCTCTCTCTCTCTCTCGCGAATTCAAATTAACTCTCTCTCTCTCTCTACTTCCCACTTCTTGATATGGGACCCCCACCCCCCGTCGGCCCCGCGACCCTGCGAATGGACTAATCTGCCCCCCCCCCCCCCTTTGGATCCTCCTAATCCCGGAACTAATTACGGATTAAGCAAAAAGGGGCTTAGGACGGATCATTTTCGGGGTGAGCAATTCATCCCTTCAGAAAAATCCCAACGAGTTCCGCCATTGCCTCGCCGGATGTAATCGCGACTCCCGATGCCGCCTCGACAAATAATTCTAAATGTCTCTGCGGGTCGTGGCTGTTTCGCGGTACGGTTCCGGTATCGGCGGTGGAAAGTACCCCTCTCGAATGATTAAGGAGTTGGGGGATTCGTAATTGACCGAGGCGAACGTGGACAACTCGCGCATCATAATTAGCAAAAATAACACTATTGTTTCGAAAAAGCAAGCGGGGTTAAATTAAAAGCTTCCCGGCATTATTATCATTAGTAGCAAAGGAAAGCACGGGGAAAATCCGTTGAGGGCAAAAATGGGAAAACGGAGGAGGGCGAGGGTGGGGGGAGGATGATACGAGGGCAAAATCACAAATGATGAGGCCCACGTGAGAAAGTATGCGGTGCCTTTTTTAAAAGCGGCTTAGCGTTCTTCATTACATAACGGCTATCGTGCTGACGTTCTCTCTCTCTCTCTCTCTCACGGCTTGGTTCTGTCCAGTGCTGATTTTTTATTTAATTTTCGGGAAAATTTGTAAAATTTTCGAGTTGAGCCTCGAGCTTAATACACGTGAGGCTTATTTAAAAAAAAGTAAGAAAATTATCATAAATTTCGCAAAGCGGTCAAGAAAAAAAAAAAATCGAGCGAACGGTTTTGGATATCGATATTAAACTTGAAGATTGTGAAATTCCGGTGTTTCGGTCCGAACAAAAGTCAAAGTGTGAATTCCGCGAGATTTAAAGAAAGCCGAAAGTTAAAATAAAAAGTCGTTCCGGGCATATTCATCCGCTTTATCAAACCATTGAGGTTTTTTTTGTATGATTCTCGAATTATGGTTTCCTAGATTGCGCTGCGAATTTTATGCAGCGAAGTGCCGTGACTCTCATCGACTGCCCAAATACCTTTCCAAATTTTTCCTCGAGTCAATAAATCAAGAATGACTCGTTAGTATGGATTACAAGTAACATGAGGCAGCCGCTATAATGAAAACCGTAGAGTTTGCTTAAATAGTTGCTTAACCAATGTTTTTGGTGCGCTCATTAACAAAACTCTACAAATCATTGCGATCTTAGTATTCACGCTGATCACGTTCTCCTCCGACTAGTTTCTGATCAATGGGTTGCAATTGTAGACATCAACTATATTTATGATTAGTTATGCATGGAAGCGACAGAACAGCCTGTAATGAGGGCATTGCGAAATTGAGTGGGGGAGAATGTCATAAACCGTGATTCTTTCGTACTCCTGTACCTTTTTGAGTGGAGTCTAGGGTTATTAGGTAAATAGAGAGCAATGCAGAAGGGATGAATATAATCGGGTCGTGAGAGTGATATGAGGACGATTGGTGGTAGGAGTTCTAGAATGAAACGAATATGCTTTTAGGAGCTCTAAAGACAGAGTTGGCCTCCCGTGCACAAACTAGTCAAGAGCTGATACCGCTCTCCTGATGAGAAAATGGCAAGCTGAAACCAATTGTGGTGTCAAAAGTATTCTGTGTATCTCGCTTGATGAACTAGACGCATGAGCTATGTTGGGCATAGTACAATCCGATATGAGGAAGCTATTCACCGTATTATTCTTTGGAACAACTACAAAACAAGGGCTGGCCTAGTGTGAACGACCCATTGGCACTGCACGGACTATTCCGCGGCCAAGGAACTGCTAGCCCGTGACAGATGGTATTAGAGCAGGATCCCTTCAGTAGGTGAATTGAATCGGATAAAACTTGTGGTCTACCCGGTTCTATGAGGATGGAGAGTGAATTGCGTGAAGCTAAACGCTCTAATAAAGTACAGCTCTCGACTAGCTTCTTGGATGACAATGGGGGCACAATAAACAACCGATTCTTCAATGAATAGGGAAAACGCTTTTTAATCAATTTGGCAAATCATAAGATGGGTATGTTACCACGTTATCAACAAGGAGAAAAAACCTCCATTGGTCTGCTGAGATCATGACAAATCGAAAATAGGCGAAGAATGGTGCTCCCAAAATGGTGCAATTGGCAAATGTCACACTTGTTAGGGAAAGCACAAGTGATCGATGGTGCCGAACGACTTTGATCAAGAAAAAGCTACCGATGGAGAGAAGTTGTTTAGTTGGGTGAGCATTCACCACTCATGTAAGTCTAAAAAAAGCAACGTTGATGGTCAAGAAGCAACGCAGGTAAGCAATAGAATAGCTCACAACTAGGGCGTTGCGGAATTAAGTGGGGGAGAATGTCACGAACCGTAATCCTCTCATACTCTTTGGAGCTTAGGGTTATCGAGTGAAAAGTAAGTGATGCAGAATGAATGAATACAATTGAATCGTGAAAGTGGTGTCAGGACGATTGGTGTTAGGAGTTTTAAGATGGCATGAATATACCCTCGGGAGCTCACAAATTGATTGGAAGCTGATGCCGCTTTCTTGATGAAATCATGGCAGGCCAAAACTAGTTGTTGTGCCTAAAGTATGTTGCATGTTTTGCTTGATGGACTAGACGCTCGAACTATACTGGGCATGGTATGATCTGATATGAGGAAGCTATTCGCCGTATTATTCTTTGGAACCTGACTTGGTATGAATGACCCACTAGATGCTATATGGATTATTCCGCAGCCAATAAATTGCCAGTCCATGACACTTGCATGAGAGTCGTGTTCGCACTTGGTATCCCACCCGTCAGAAGGGTGGTTGGAGAAAGTTCCCTTAATTCGAATTGGAGGAAAATATTGCCCCTCTTAAGCAATTGCCTCTCTTTCCCAACATCGTCCAAAGGCCATCCATGGGCAAATGCTAGATGATCCTTCTTGAGATATTCATTTAGTCCACTCATGAGCTAAAAATTCATTGAATCTTAATGCCTAAATTTGTCAATAGGCATGGGGGGCAGAGAGCACCAGGTCTAGGGTTCGATTGCAGTGACCACCGCATGCATATGTACATAGAAGAGCAAAATGAGATAAAAAAAACGCCTAAAGTTCTTTGATTGGAAAAGGGACAAGACATAAATAGCTCGTGAACTTTGACTCAATGTGCAATGTGATCCTTAAACTTTTTATTTGTTAAATGTGGTCTATGAACTATAACCCAATATAAAATATGGTCCATAAATTTTTAATTTGTTCAACGTGATCCCTAGACTTTTGGTATATATTCAACTTAGTATTTGAATTATATGAAAATGTTCAATGTTGTCACATTAAACAAATTAAAAGTTTATGGATCATATTAAACACTTTCATATAGTTTATGGACTAAATTGAATATATATAAAAAATTTAGGATTCGCATTGAATAAATTAAAAATTAAGGGATATATTTCATACTAAGTTATATTTGAGGGATCAATTGTGCCATTATCCCGATTGGAAAATGATAAACCCCTTCTCTAGTTCTTTTGCAACTTCTTCGTCAAAGTGACATGAGCCGACAGATACCTCATTAGTTGCGGTGTTCAAAAGGGTCACGGTACCCAACTATCCATACCCTTTAATGCCGCAAACTTGTCGGACCAGCTGGCAATTCATCTGGTTTCATTTGCCATTTGCCCTGATTTTTTCTCTCTTTTTTATCTAGATGAAGGTTACCCTTTTCTCATCTAATCATAGGCAGATCTTTCAGATCAAGATAAGGAACTTCACTTCTCCAATTTTGCTTCGTAATGGGAATCTAATTGATGTTTTAGCTTAGGATTATGACATATAGTTTATGGATTAAATTGAAAATATATAGAAAATTTAGGATTCACATTAAATAAATTAAAAATTAAGGGATATATTTCACGTTAAATTATATTTCAGGGATCAATTATCTCATTATCCCGATTTTTTAAAATGATAAACCCCTTCTCTGGTTCTTTTGCAACTTCTTCGTCAGAGTGACATGAGCAGACAGATACTTATTAGTTGCGGTGTTCAAAAGGGTCACGGTGCCCAACTATCCATACCCTTTAATGCTGCAAACTTGCCAGACCAGCCGACAATTCATCTGATTTCATTTGCCATTTGCCCTGATTTTTTCTTTCTTTTTTATCTAGATGAAGGTTACCCTTTTCTCACCTAATCATGGGTAGATCTTTCAGATCAAGATAAGGAACTTCACTTCTCCAATTTTGCTTCGTAATGGGAATCTAATTGATGTTTTAGCTTAGGATTATGAAAAGAAAGGTGAATAGTGAAGGGGATATCTGGACAAGGGCAAACCAGAAAAAGGTGCATCTTTGAATGAAGAAAGGTGTACAGTGAGTGTAATTGAGCCAACTAGAAAAAAAGCAAACCGAAGATGGGGACTGTCCTGTGAACTGCATCAATCATCTTTTGTTCATAGCACTGCACCATCCCAGTTTTTTTTTTTTTTTTGGGTCGAACACCATCCCAGCTGACAGGGCCTCTTTGGTACTAAAACTCAAGAACTGTCCCCAATGATTCTTTGGGAGATGGATGGCCTATGCTACTCAAGGACAATGATGTCGATGGGACACTTTTTATTGTATTCCCTTAGCCAGGAGTCTGATAATTTTTTTTAATATTCATATATTAATCTTGATAAAAAATTTAAAAAAAAGACATGAATAATCTCTGAATTTTAATTTAATATAAAATGTCATTCATAAACTTAAAATTTATTTAATGTGAACTTTAAATTATTAATAAATATTCAGTATAATTATCAATTGCCCTTTACTTATTTTAAGTTAACGAAATTTGTTGATATAACTTTTAATACTTTAAATTTGAACAATAATAATAATAAAAAAAAGTTACGCATGGATTATCCAAGTGCAATATTTATCTCAAATTAATCCACGCCATCAAATAACAATAGCCATGTCAACGTTCTAATTGTTTTTTTTTTTTCCTTTTCCAAACTAGATTGATTAAAAGATAGTCATGTTAACTCATGGTTTTTAAGAGTCCAACTCAGCATATAGTAATCAACGTCATCAAATAACTTTTAATTTATTGTTTGAGCAAATAAAAAGATTGTGTTTGACATATTAAAAGTCTATGGACGATATTACACATTGGGTCAAAGTTTAGATTACATACATATCATTTTCCTAGATAAAAAAGAACAAACGATACACTTAAAAAGTTTTTCCTCTCAATAATCAAAGTCCTAACATCTTTTAACCGTGACATAAACATCTTAAATTGTGTGAATTTAGTGTTGCTATAATGGCAGAAGAATAATTTTAGATGATATACAAGATGATGTAATTTTCACCTGTAGCTTGCCCCGTCACTTAAAATATCACCTTCGGTATATTGAGCATTGCCCGTCATGGAAACGATTCCGATGAACAACCATTAGACACATCTATTTCCTTAACACTAGCTTATTTTTCTTATTACTAATTAACCCCCTTTATTTGCTAAGATAGAATATCTAGTCAATGGCATGCAACGACAATTTTCTTTCCCTTCTTTCATTTTTTTCTCTCTTTATTATCTTTGGGGTCCGGAGACAAGATCACAAAACAGGGTGCACGGGAAAGTCGGTAAGCGTTTCCTTTTCGATTAGACAACTTGTCAAGTTCAAAAGGAAAAGAATAGGGGGGGTTTGCAATGTGCACGATGCATGTGATGGAGGGGCCTCAGTGTGTACGACAGAAAGGAGGAGGAGGCATTAAAGCTGTGGTGGAAGAAAAGGAAGCCTTTGTGAATGGATGGATGGGTTGCCTTGCCTTCCATTCTTTGAGGTCCCATCGTCACCTACTCTTGTTCATTTTCATTTATCAGTTTGCAGAGGAACAAGCAAAGCTCGTTTACTTAACAATTTACCTATATTCAGAGTCTTCATAGTGATCTAGCGGTGGGTTGTGATAAAAATACCATTTTGGGGTTAGTTTCTCTCCAAGTTTTAGCTTTTTCCTCGGCAGTGACATTGTTGTCGAGGCCAATAATAGAAATAATGAAATCATTCTCTCCAATATGTTGAGAGAATGGTTCTCTCAATGAGTTTTTCTTAGATTGATATAATTATTGGTTTTCAAGAGATTTTATAGAGTGTGGTAATTTCACTCTCGAATTAGAATCTGCCTAGAGAAATCTTTAGCAACATTCACGCACTTTTTACGAGGATGTAAAAGAAGTCATTCCATGTATGTTTTAGTACAAAGCAGGAGGCACATAATGATTCGACTTTCCTTGGGGGTCATTTTCCAATTTTGACTAGAGATAATCCAATCCCTCTTTCTCACATCAAGTACTTAGACCATGGTCAAGAGTGACTTGCGCAATTGAAAAAAGTGGGTATTCTCATCATCAATTATCTTTTCTAATTGGTGTACTAATTCCATGATAACCATCTTCACCCCCCCACCATGAGCTACTGATGACAATTCTCAATCTCATGTGGACCATCTGGCAAAGACAAGTCATGTGGCTTAATCAAGTTTTATATTCACTTTATCTCCTCTTCCTATATGTCAAATTGAAGCACTCTCTTCCATTGGTTCCTTCTTGCAGCGACCCCATCATACCAAAGTGTGGTGGTGGTGCCAAATCCCACTCGTTGGGAGTTTAGTCCGCAAAATAATATCATCCCCCTTCGAAAATGGAGAAAAGAAGATATGTAAAAGAATAGACAGAAAAGGGATCATTGAGAAAATATGGTAGCAAGCAATCCTTGCTGTGTTTGCTTCTCCTACTTGCAACATTGGAATCACGAAGGATGGTCATACAAAAATGTTGCACCATTCTAATGATTTTGGGCCCTTCCCACACATGGCCATCTATTTATGCCAGTCTGATTTGTGGGAGATCTCGATCATCATGGTTTTGCTGATGCTGGGTTATATGCCAGAAAGGTATGTCTTTCGAGGTGTATCAGGATCTGAGACTTCTTTGTTTATCATGATTCAAACTAGGTTAAGTTGCACGAGGATCACACGATGCTGAGGCCACCTGTATGATCATCCTTGGTGTGTTTTCTTCTCGCTCCCATGCATGCCCATCATTAGTAGTGATGGGGCAATTGAGAAGCTATTCGACTACTCATCTCTGCATCACTTGGAACAAAAGAACTGAAGCAGTCACTAAGCCTAAAAAACGCCGTCTGTGGGAATCGAACCCACGACCACATGGTTAAAAGCCATGCGCTCTACCGGCTGAGCTAAGACGGCTTTGACATTAAGTTTTTTATTTATTAGTATTTTACCGAGTGCTCTACTCAGCTAATAGTTACCTACTATCCCTGTGATCGTCCTTTCATGGTATGGTAATCACGTTAGGTTCTTCTGAAACTACACCAGTGTCTATCTCAAGCTTTCCTTTCGATTTGTCTTGAACAAGTTCTGTGCTTGTTCTAATTGCAAAGGCACTCCATCTTATCCCATGAAAATAGAAAAGTTGCAAATTGATATGGGCTAATCTTCGGAAGTTCTTTCACAAGAAATAGTCTTTTTAGATGATTTGACATGAATTTTACGAGCTCGCTAACCATTGGCACTCAGGACCCGCCCCAATCTTGACCATGGAATCGAAGACGCCCGGCAATTGCCGTGTCAAGTTCCGAGTGAACTCTCGCGAGTCAGTTCCTAAATCCCAATACATCTCGGCCATAGAAATCTAACTCGAGATCTCTTGCAAGCGAGGCTAAGCCAGGCCATGGCCCATGATCTATCTCCTTGGATTTCTTGTGGCATGAAACAGAGCCGCATTCAGGGGCATAAAAGGCACGTTTGGGCCACTGGATCTTCTCAATGGAGATGGTTTTAAGGCCTATCTATCTATACATGCTTGATCCACGTTTTTGGCTGCAAAATGATACTTTCAAGAAGAATACAAGAAGGTCGCAATCATCATCGCAGTCCTGGGTCGTTGAGCTGAGAAGAACTCTACGGAGCTTAGGGATTTAAGATTAAGGTAGGCGAAACAGGATTGGGTTTGGTTTAGCATTTGGAATGGACTTTAGGTCTTAAATCTTTTGGTCAAATGTAAATGTCATTTGGTTCGTGTTTTGGAGAACTTTGGAAAAATGCAATTGCATTTCCAAAGGCCTTTAGTTCATGACAAGTATGGACTTACTTTGGAAAATAACATTCTCGGAATGCAAATAGACTTTTTTCTTTCTTCAAATTTTGCCCTCTCTCAACTTTCATAATTCTAGAAATATCTTCAAGATCCCTAATTTGCCGGCGAAGGCCTCAACTAATGGCGAGTAGCCAGCAAGCCGCCAACAAGCCATTGCTAGCCTTGCTTGAGGTCGGGTGACCTCAAGCGAGGCTGGCCAGCGGTTGGCTGGTAGTTTATTTTAGCTCACTGACAGCTGAGTTTCGCCGGCAAATAATTTGAGAATTTTTTAAAAAAAATTAGCAAAACTCCTTTACAAAGTATAGTTTTTACCAACAACATTTAGGTCAAAGTTGCTTACCAATGTGTTTTTAAAACACACTTTACGAAACACTAGTTGAATTTCGGAAATCTCTTTAGCCCAAAGGCCTCTGCATTTTTCCAAAGGTATTTTCCAAAATCGAACTAAATGCACCCTAAGTAGATAACAACTCAAGCAAAGGATATTGAGGCACCAAGCAGTGAGTTCTTGCTTAAAATAATCAAAGAGTAGAGCTCCTAACCTCTTTATCATCAGGCGTTCAACACGTGATTAGTGGAATGAAGCGGACAAAGTTGAAGATGAATGAGCCAAAAAGAAAAACAAATTGCCCCCTCTTTCCCTCACACGCAGCTTGCCTCTCTGTCGCTTTACTGTTGTGAAAAAGTTGCAGTGACACGGGCTTTGTCACCTTATCCTTCTCCTTTTCTCTTCTTTTCAAATCATAAAGAAAATCACTCATTTGCTTTAGCCTGAAAAGAAAGTTTTTGAAAAATTTTCAAATAGACTTTGTTCCATGCCTACTACATTGTATCCAAAGGAACATTCAAAAGCAACCTAAAAAAAGAGGTCTAATCCGCATGTGTATATAAACCCGGTTGAGAAGAGGCTGAGTATCTAGTGACTAGTGGCTGATCAAATTCCAATATTCACGCCCGCTTCTCTTTGCTTCTTGTCTCCAATGATGCATGTAAGGCACAATCGCTACTGTTTTTGCCTCTGCTTACTCGTTTCTCTTGTTAGTTTCCTCAATGATTGATGCATGTTCAATGATTGTAGGGTAATTCCAAGAGGCGAGGGCGGCAAGTCCCTGCTTTCGGGAGCTGGGATAGCTACGAAGGCCTTCCTTTCACTCAGTGCTTCGACTCGGCGAGACAGGCCGAGTCGCTTCGTTATGAGTACTGCAACGAGGATCGTGATTTATACGTGGATGATGGCCTTTACGAGAGTGATGAAGTAGCACCTGCTGTGATCGTTGTTCCTCGCCGAAGGGTAAGTTGAAAAAAAGCTGACAGTTGTGGAAACACCGAACAAGTCATTCTTTTCTCTTGAAAACATGAGCATTCGCTATCGTGAACTTTTGTTGGATTTTTCGCCGCGTGATGCGAAAGATTTCTGTTGCCGACACTTTCGCCTTGATCCAGAGGCTTTTGGATTTCCACGCTCGTCCTCCCTTCGATTTTTTTTTTTTTCATCTTGATTTGAGAAATCACGCTGAATCACTTCATTGTTCGTGAACTTGAGTTAGAAATTTGAACTCTCCAATCACATAAATCACGTCTCATCTTTTTTGTGACTTCACATGTTTTGCGAAATGTGATGAGTTCAATCTAGCAGGCAAAATCTAGACAAGTCTTCTCTAATGTGAAGAACACTTGCCTTACCACATTTGACTATCATAACACCTTAAGCTATGGTGATCCAGATTTGATTCCTCTTATGCGATTTCCACATTTGTAGAGTCTAGAATGCATATGTTAGAAGTAAATAATAATTTTGTGGAGCTTGAGATGCTCTTATAAGGATCACGATCATGAACAAAACTAACAAAATGACTAGCGGAATGTACTTACAAGTTTTTGTTATTTGTAGCAGACAGAAGTTCGCTACCCTCGTGCCGAAATAGTAAAAGAAAAGCGATGGCCGAACGACCTCAAAGGGTCTCCGATCCCCGGATTTCACTTCAGGGCGAGGCCAAAACCTGTCGATGAAGACCTGTACAAAGTCCCGGCCGAGCTGCTTCATGTCAAACCTAGGAAGGCAGGCTTTCAGACCCCTTTTCAATTAAAAATCAACATCATAACTAAGCCACCGATTTGTTTGCTAAAGTAACATTGTTGAATTTTTTTTATCATGACTAATTAAACTTCACTTTGTTTGAATTTTTGCTGCAGAAAAGAGGGTCGGGCTTCTTTTCCAGCTGCTTGATTCCAGCCTGTGCCTTGTGCTAGAGAAGCTTACAACGATGAATTCTATAGAATGCTTGTGCTTTGTATATCTTTATGTGCAATTGTATGGGAAATCAAGCCGTGTAATTTCTTTGGGTGCAAGAAGTCAAACTTTTTTGTGTTGGAATGGTCATTGAGCTTAATCCTTTTTCGTCCTCTCTCTGCTTTTGCAAGTCACAACATTAATTCTTTTGACCTGAATTACATATTAAAACGAGGAGATGATTTTGATCTGAATTACAAATTAAAAGGAGGAGATGAGCTCGAATGGACAATGGCGCTTAGTTTGTACATGGAGAGACAGTCATCGACTGGTGTTGACATTCGAGTTGAGGAAATTGGAAGAGCTAGGCTGATGTGAAAGAGCTAAAAAGAACACCATGAAGGGTAGGTTAGATTTCCCTTCTACAAAAGAGGAGAAAGACGAAACGAGCCAAAGAAAAAAGGACAAAAAAAAGCGGGAAAGAAGGTTTAATTTTAATTTTTCAGCCTCAAGATTCACGGGAGAGAAAAGTGTGAACTTTGCAAATCTTCCCGTGACACCATCGAGACAGGCATGAACATAAATTGACATAAAGTTCAGTGCATGCAAGTGACCTCTTCCTTTTGTAGTAGACTTTTGATGGCAATTCACGTTCGAAACTAATCAAAAGCAAGCATTGAACTTCTAAAACCCAAAAGCAAAAGCAAGGAATAATCGGGTACCAAGGGGAGGCAAACCTAAAGATTGCAGTCAATCATCCCATTGGACTAGCAGTTGAGAACAGTTGAGTCCCGAGATCATGGTCTCTTTTCTGATTGGCGAGCAGAGAGGGAGAGAGAGCCTTTTTCACTTTACTTTCACAGCAAATGGCCTGCTTTCTCTTCTTCTGTATCCACAGTGGGAAAGCCACGGCCAGATGATAAAAGAGATTAAAGTTCTCAGTTTCTGATACAAAATTACACTGAACCATATAATTATATTCCTCAAATTGCATACATAGGTATGAGGGAAGAAAGATGGTTAGCAGTCCAGATCCTCTGAGCACACCCCCAGAACATGCCGTGCAAACTGCTCTGCTGAATCTGCAACCACCACAAGTGAAAGTAATGCGCAAATCACTGCTTTTTTACTGGCTCTGGCATGGGAACGAAGTGACTTGTCAAGGAGGACACATTTGCCTCACATGCCACTTTTAGCTGGCGAGATACGGAACTCTAATGGGAGCGATCAGTCACTTTCACTTTCCGAAAAGTATCTCTGAGCATCGAATGGCTGATACCGGGAGCTTGCATCTGGATCATCCGAAGGGGGTGCTGCGTTCATGGGTGCAAATGCTGCAATTGGCATGCATAAATACATGAGAAATGGCACCAATACACTATTGCAACCTGAATTATAAGAACTCAAGGAAAATTTCCAATGATAATAAAGAGCCATCAATCTAAGTGCTGCCTTCAGCTTGCACTAAGGAAATGAGATTGCATCCAGTCACTGTCCTCGTGAGCCTTCAGTATTTGCAATGACATAGTTTGCATAATTTACTCTACAAATAGAAAACCATTCCAGGACACAGAATATTGTTATTTTAAATTTTTTTCTCATTCTTATGGCTTTTTGAATATTACACACGAATGCTTCAAATTCACCCGCATTTGAATGGGTAAAAAAAGGATGGAACCTAATCTAGATTCTGCAATGAGAACATCGTGATAAAGTACATTCATTTTCTTCACAAAGATAATTCCTTTTCCTACAAATCGACAAAAAACACAGCTATTCATTCACATTTGCAATGTCATAGTCATCTGACATCTAGGGAAATGCTTGAACAAGAAAATTAGCAAAAAGGTATATGAAGAACATTTTTATCTTCTAGCTTAAGAAGTTAAAGGAGGTACTAATCAACGAAAAGAGTGAACCAACAGACATGATCAATAGCATCTATATCATGCAGGTAAAGATAAATTTCAGTATATTACTCATTAAAAGCATGCTGCTGCTGAAGCTTAAGTGCGTCAGAACAAGTAATAACCATTAAAGGAAAATATAGCTCATACGTTTCTTATAGGTACTCTATGCTCATATATGACTAGATAAATTTTTTTAGTGATAAATGAGATTTCATTAAGAAGGTACCAAGGGGGTACTGCCCCCATACAAAACGGCTATAGGTAAAAGCTACCCATATGCAAAATAATGCACAAAAGACTGTTTCTAACATTTCCAGAAAACTAGAAGCATGAAATTGAACTTAAACATATATAAATTTCGTGATATGAAGTAAAAAGACTCATAAACAAGTCTGTAGACAAATCACAGATTGATGACATCACAACCAATGGAGCATGTCTATAAAATTGGAAACATGACTCCCACAAATAAGGATGGATCTAGACTTAGAATCTTTGGGGGGACAAAACGGTCAAATATGGTCCCTCAGGGGACCAATCTCCCATTCTTCCTCGCCAAAATCAAAGTTCACTTTTGATTATTTCCATATAAAGTGTCCTAATATGCAAATTATTGATTTTGTGTTATGACACTTTGTGTAGGAGTTGCGAATTTGAACCATAGATACAACTATGTAATTGAGGGGATCGATCCCCTAACCATAGATACCCTGAAACCAAATATTCTTAACGCAAGAAATATTACTTTTAAACAACCATTGATTTAGCTAATCACTACTGGTTGAGAGCAAATTTCTTGCCACTTAACATCAAACTTTTTATCGACCCTTCAATCTTAGTTATACTGACATGGAACAACAGAAAGTTGTTAATTTGATAAAAGATCTTAATCAGAATTGGTCCATAATCTTAAGAGCCAGGTTTTTCTGTATAGTGTTTTAGAATGAGAAAAATAAGAAGAATTCCTACTTTTGTAACCATGGAGATTGTGAGAAATAAAATTCAAAGTTTTAATTTGGAATTCAAGTAGACTCAGTAATCCAATCTACTCGTTAGGTCTCCACATTTCTGCTAATTTGGAAACTGTGATTCAAATTTTCATTTTTGTAGGCAAAATCTAATTGGACTGGCTTTTTCAGGGGCAAAGAGCAATTGAGATTTACATCCGTGTAAGAAAAAATAAATTATGGGTAATGGCAGACCCCATTGAGAGAGGTCATGCCCACAATATGTTGAAAAACAGATAAAAATGTGAAACTGGCCTTCCAGCTGAGTGTTACAATTCATCATTTCATTAAAATCCAAAGAATAACTTAAAGTGCTTTGCATTATCAATTGCATTTTGTAAAGATGAAATAACAGGTAGATACTAGATACCCAGAATATTTTCCATAAACCCACTCGTTACTTAGTTCAAGGGACAGATGCCTTGTGTGACGTGGTATGATGTAGGTCCAATGCAACCAGCTCATTTCTCAAAATAAAAAATTATGCTCTGCCTTATCCTTCATCTAGCCAAATAATGATCTGCATTTTATAATGAATGGAATACAGGTGATACCCAGATTAGTTTCCATAAACCCACTAGTCTTTAATTCCAGGAGGAGCAGCCGCCTTGGGTGACGTAATCAGAATGTAGGTGCCAATGCAATCAGCTCTTTACTCAAAACAAGAAATTACATCTGCCCTATCCTGTTATATGTATAGCTAATCCATCAACTATCGAAAACAAGGTATACCGCAAGATTCACAGAAGTTCGATAGCCTACAGACGTGTGAGACAGATCATGTAGCTTGACTTCTTATATGGGAAGCCAAAAAATTCATGGTGACGAGTTACCACATAGGTCACAAACAATAGAAGTTGGTGGCAGACATGTATGTTACCTGAGGAGTAAAAAATCACTGGCAAGCAGCTCATAATTCGATGAAACCAATGGACAAAGATGAGTCATTCAAAAAGTCAAACATGAACTTACCTTTCTCCCTCATTCTTCTCTCTCTATCATATTCAAACTTATCTCGAATTTGATTAACCTTTTCCCATGTATCACCTTGTCCATTCCTTACAAATCCTTGCTCCTGCATTCAGAAAAATTTACCGCCTTTTAGATACCTTATAATACAATGGACATGCAGAGATTATTGACAAATCATTCAGAGACACAGCATTGTAAGTAGCGAGGAAGTAACCATATTTGCCTTCATAACAATTCCAGTCCCATGGTGATTTTATGAGATAAAAAAAGCAATACTGTAAAAAAGAGACAAGGATTCTGATTCCACTCCAGTACCTTGACTTGGCCTGCATAAGACCTCCTACTCCTGAAACATAAAGAAGGTATACAACACAGTTATAGTTGGTTCATACTATCTCTTGGAAGCTGAAATAAAAGCTATGCTTTACTTTTCATGACTCAGCTAGTGAGAAGCTTCCCAATATATGATTTGTGTCTCCAATTCAGGGGGCTAAAACTTGTTTAAACCACATCAATTGAAGAGGAGAAAATTTCATGCATGTCATTGCCCAACCTGTATGGGGAAAAATCTTGATCATCATCCTCAGCAGATTCATAATTTGCATGATCTTGGGCAATTTTCTTCGAATACCCTTCATCCCAATACAGCCTCTCCCAATTCTCTCTAAGCTCATTATACAGTTCCATATACCTTTTGCACCAAGGCTCATGCTCCTGAATCATTACCGCAAGTCAAAAAAAGATAATGCAACGAGTAAAAGAAATCCAAAGAACAAATTTCCAACACTTCAATTGACTCATAGCACATAGGTGAGATTCCAACAAAACTAATGTGGGTTCTTCCAATTCTCTATGACACACTGTTCACACAGTCCCAGCATACACACCAATACTCATCCTCCCGAAAGATCACCTCGAATCTTGGTCAAATGCTGCAACATAGTACGGAATACAGGCGAACAGTTCTGTACATCATTACCATGAGTAGAAAAACTGAATGAACACTCAACAAAACACCCTTAATAAATGGTAAAAAGAAAGCAGTAATTTGAAAAGCTAGAGACCATGTAACCCACAAAGCCAAACATCATTTGCATAAAATCCAACAACGCACTCAAGAAGCAACCCACGTTCAAGCTGAAGACTAAATCCAAAGCCTCACTCCCATCACCATTTCACACAGCGCGAACGACAAAGGAGCTACAGACACGTCTCCCACAACACGAACACCAAAAAAATTCGAACAGCAAATCGAGTATCGGTACGGACCGCCTCCTTGAGCACGAGGCGAGTGCGGCGCATGAACTGGTCCCTGAGCTGCTTCCGCCGCCTGTTGGGGATGTTGTCCCTCGGGATCACGAAACGCTCGCGCGGGGGCACGTTGTCGCCGATCTCGTGCATCTCGCCGTCCACTACCCACCACTCCGATTTCCCGTCCGGCTTCCTGAGCGCGAGGGGCGGCGACTTCGGCCGCCGCCGCGGCGGGACGGCGTAGTGCCGAGGCGAGCAGAGGGAGCCGCCGCCGCCGCCGCCGAGGCATCGGCGGAAGGCGGGGATTCGTTTCGCGAGGGATTGCATGGAACAGTTTGGAGCAAGCTCTCCGGGATTGGGGAGCTTACTGTTTTGTTCGGAGGGTTTTGTCGAGGTTTCTTCATTTCTGGAGAATTTACTCGTATTTTTGGGATTCTGGTTAGTGACGTCTTAATTTTTTTCTTTTCAATTTGGCCCCTCATTTTGTGAAATTCGCGGCAATGCCCCCTAACTAAATCCTTATAGCACATTTGACCACGTGGCCGGACGTGCTCTATTACGAAAGGCGAATTGGTCATATATTATCGATATATGTGAGAAAAAAAATTATAGAGTCTACTAAAAAGTGTAATAATTTCTGAATTACTAATAGATATGCATTCGACATAGATCTCGATCGAATTCTCGTTGAAATTATGGTTACATTATATCGAACGCTGTATATTTCAAAATTATTATTCTACTTATATATATTTGTGTGCATACTTATATGACGAAATTATCCTTTTGTAAGTTGGGTGCTGTCACGTGATCGAAGCTATGAATATAATTTGGCCGGAGCCACTGTCAAGGGACGATGCAAGGCAACCCGATTTCCGAAATTCGGAGGGCAAATTGTCTAAATTGAAACATTGGGTGGGCAATTTTGCGACGGCCCCAAAAACTTGGGGGGTATTTTATAATTCATCTGCATTTGCTGTAGAAAAGAAAATTGAAAATAAAAAGGAAAAAAAAAAGCAGAGAGGCAGTACGGACGCCCATCTCGGGGAGGTCGGTCGAATCCAACGGCTCCCGTCGAGTTCCGACGCCGCTCGGCGATGGGAAGGAAACCGCCGTCGTCGTTTCCTCCTTCCCGCTCTTTCCACTTCGCACTCGAAGACTGCACACACGCAGCGCGTAGCAGAATCGCCGGGAGAGCATGTGTGGAAGAGCTCGTTGCAGCCTCAGGGCCGACGACATCCCCCGCGCCGCTCACCGCGGCGGTCAGCCCTCCCGCACCATCGACTTGGACCGGTATCGCTTCTCCCTCTCTCTCTCTCTCTCTCTCTCTCTCTCTCTCTCTCTAGGTGTTCCGATGTATGCGCGAGCGCGTGCATGGGTATTCGTGTGGGTTCGAGGGCGCCGGAGGTGCAATCGGATGTTCGATCGCAGAGAAATCACTTCCGTCGATTGCGTCGATCGAGGAGCGCGATTGAGCTATGCCCTAGTTTTCTGCCTTTCTGTTTTTTCCAGTGATAACAGGCGATGCCGTTTCTTTTCTTGTTTTTTTTTTTTTTGTGTGGAAAGTTTCGGTTGGAAGCAAGCAAGTCTGCGAAAACTTCTTTGGCGAATGAAGCTTCGTTTTTGTTCTCCAATGTTGCGCGAAGGTGGTTCTTGCTGGTGAGTTAAAGTGTTAGGGACGTGTGCTTTGTCACTCAGGTACCGCCCGGGCTATAATTTCTCGCCGGGATGGAACATGCCGGTGGTGCGGAGGGAAGAGAATTCCGACGGGGATGATTACGTGCTCCACTGCATGAAATGGGGGTTGATTCCCAGTTTCACCAAGAAAAACGAGAAGCCTGACCATTATAAGATGGTATTAAGCTATTAGCATTCAAATCTCTTTTTTGTTTCTTTATTTATGACTTGAACTTCTGCGGTGCCGCGTTAGTTTGTGGACTTTGATGATGTCTTGCAGATTCTTTCTTTTTTTTTTTTTTTTGGTCGGCAATGTTTGTTTGATTTCGAAAATTAAGTTAGGATAAAGTTAGGATAAGGTTAGA